>OY755052.1:1302784-2595569 GCA_963576755.1 Noctua janthina
ACCACAACTCAGGTGACCCTTGTCACCAGTGATAGGGTCCGGGCTATGGATGAAGGGGATTTAGCAACTGTTCCGAATGACGGCGGTCCAAGACTGCTTTAAAGATATGGTAACACTATTAAGTGTTTTAGATATGTTACAGTAGATTTAAATTTTTAGAATGTTTTGTATGTTACAAGATATTATTATAGGTAATTTAAGAATTATATTATAGGTAATTTAAGAATTATATTATAGGTAATTTAAGAATTATATTATAGGTAATTTAGGAGTATTTTCTTAGTTTTTATTTGAAAGGGGTTTTTACGAAATAAGAAAACAAGATTATTGACGAATTTTCCAAAAGAAAAACAAGGTGGTTTCTTTCATTGAGAAAATTGAACCAAATTAATATTTTGGTTCTTGGTTCCGAGCCACTTAAGGTTCGTTAGAACCGGTGCGGACAGATTAGGGACAGTTTACGATCACCGGACACTGACAGAGAGAGATACTTCGCACCAAAAGGCAAATCTTTACTCGGAGTCGGTAGGACTCAAATTCCCGCTATCCGACCGCAAAAAAACTACACCAATAAGGTGATCATTTAATATTCCAAACGGCTGTACAAAGAGGTCCATTACCCACAGACCGTGGTACAGTCGGCGGCGGCACAGACCAAAGATAGCCAGTATTTCAACTATACCCTTTTTGTGAAACAAACTTGGATGTTACGGTTGTCAACAATTTAACAACTACACAACGTGTATCTTGATAAAGTCGAACCGGATCAATCGCGTGTGCGAGTAAAATAGTCGCATACTTTCTGTGTGCACTTGCACATAAAAATATAAAACCTGTGTCCTTAGGCAATCACCCCTACTCACGAGTTATGTGTTACCTTGAAGCACGCTTAGAATTCAAGTAATCACTTCGTACGTGTGCTTAATCCGATTTCAATCATTTGTTCCGAGTTGAAATACTGTACATTAATTCTACTGTGGCGACGGTCAGCAAGCTGTTATAGTTTATAATATTCGCATTCGAGACACGCGCCGCCGCCATTACTCTCCGCGCCAATACTTAGCGGACTAATGCGGTTGTCTTGTGGTGAGCACTAGTGTAGGTCGTGAACGTGTACACCTTGGAACGACTGGAGTGTCTTTATTTAAGCGTGAGTTTTGTCTTATCTTTTATGGTAAGTTATTTTGAGAGGAGCTCGTGACTAAATAATACACTTCGCTTGCCGAGGTACACTGGGACTAAAACTTGTCTTGGTAGAGGAAAAACCGCCAATCGGTCGAAATTACGACTGTTGCTAAACTAGTCCATCTTGCAAAGAAAAATATTGAGTTGATGTACCGACTTCAGTAATTGGAGAGGCACCAGAAGAACAAGACCTAAACGCGCCAAAAAGTGGCCCTTATATTATGATTCCACGGAGTTACAATCGCGCTGTCACACATAAGTTTGCGAACAAATTAAAATTGAATTAAAATAGTAATAATTACATTCTCTAAAAAGACTAGGAACAAAACAACCTCAAGTTCTCTTTCAAAAAACCCGAGTGCGTTTCCATGTCGTGGAATAATATATTTTATTCAAATGTCGGCGTCGCGATCGATGCGACCTTGCGCCTTGTTTACATGGCAAGCGATCTAAAAAGAAAATAAAACTTATCTCCACCTTCACGCTAGATCACACTACAGAGCACGGAGATGCCTTGACGGCCGCTGTTAAGGGCGGCATTGGCAACACTTTGTTTACGAATCAAACGTGTTTTTATCGTTTTTAAATCAAAACATTGTGAAAAACGTAAAAATACCAACACAAACAGCGGTATGCCACGCACACGCACGCACTCGGTACGGTATCATAGCGTAATTGTTTGATACAGGGAAAAAAAATACATCTAAGATTGTACGGTAATTTAGAGATTCCCTTTTATGTACTTGTGACTTTACTCGCACTACGACACTAATGAAGTATAGAAACTGTCGGCCCGAAGGCGGTCCGTGGCAAAAGTTTGCATTTAAGACTCCATTTTGTTTATTGGCACTGCCGTCTCTAGATATTAACAGCGGTTCTGAACTCTGTGGCTCTCAGAAACAATACAATGTTTTGTAGAGAGATCTCAAGAACTATACACGGGTTAAACTGAGTTAAGATAGTTGCTTGCGTCGAGTTGCAGGAGTACGGATGCTCAAATGACTGTGTTTTGTGTTGTATTTATGATGCACGTGTTTGTAAATATTGCAAGTTTGAGTGTGTCTGTACTATTCAGAGTGTAAACGGACCCTTCACGAAGCCGTCAACCAAGCAATCTGTACAACAAACTATGTAACCCAATGCAAAAATTATTGCTGGGAAACCACTTGTTTTTTGGGGTGAAAAATCACGTTTGACGGTAAAACTCAACGTAAAGCACTCAAAACATTGTCAAAGCATTTAAAGTAAAGTTAAAAATTAGTATTTAAAACAACACTTGTGAAAAAGTTGGAAGTTTCACCCCCAATATCTCCGTAACTAGAAGGTTCCCAGGTATGGTCTAGAACAAAAAAATTATCGCTATGACGGGGAGAACAAGCGCCTTTCGGCTTCGTTAAGGATCTTTTTACACCCTTTATACGAGTTTTCAGAACATTGGCAAAAAAGTTTTATTAGATATTATTTCGTTACTAAACTTGGCTTATCTACCATAGTGTTTTAGTAAACCCACGAACAGACTAACACGCTCGGTTTAGCTCCCAAAATTGAAAAACCAACAACGGATCTTGTCAGTCATTTAGGTATCTAACGCCAAAATGCCTAATTCATAGCTACGTGGAAACCAGAAAATGTAAAAATAATATACATATATAAATAACTAGGAAACTAATTAGCCGAATGAAAAATTCCGAATAATTTATTGGTCGTAAGATTCTTTTCGGTTTTTCCTCAGTAACGCCTGCGCTACCTTATATTTCCAAAATAATAAATACAAATATTGAGGAAATTAAAAAAATCGTACGTATTTTCGTGGGGTAGTTTACTAAATATGTCACGATTGAATTCGTGTGAGGTGCTTATAAACTACACAAAAATATAGCTTATTTTCGGTTCTCTCGCAGCCATACAATTGGATACTGATTTCTGAAGATACACACACAGAACACGATCGACACACGTTCTTCTAAAAGGCACCTTTACGAAAAAAAAATCCCACTTATCATGTTCAAACGATACGTCTCAGAGGACTTAATTTAAACCTTACGTACAAGGTACAAGGCTGCATCTCACTAACGAAGTGGTTGCAAAGAAGCTTACGCCAATCAAGGCAAGCTTTACTTTTGAAGTCAGTGTTGTAGAAAAAGCTTGTGCTAAATATTTACCGATTTTCGTCAATGAAGAAGTTTTGCGGTATCATTAAATGATCCTGGAAAGGAACTTGGCAAATTGAGGTAAGCTTTAAGTTAATTTATTACCCGAATACGCAAATATATTCTTTAGGCTCGAAATTACGTTTGATATCAAACTAATTATTAAGCAAAAACGTTTTTTTTTTTCGTGAAACTTCCTTTCGCTCGGTGTACTAAATGTGTGGATGGGTAAAAATGTGGGTGTGTGGTAAGTTCAACATTGCTAACCGGGAACATGTTTTTAGATTTAACATGTTTTTACTTTGAATGATAGAATAATGGTTCAATTCCTAGGTACTTATATGTATGTTTAAAAGTTACGAACAGCTTTCATTTTGAACGTTTACTTCCCTAGCTTTCCCAATAAATACTTTTCAACTTAACTATCTTGCTGAGATACAGTACCTAGATACCTAGTGGTATTAATGCAGCAAATCCAATTAAACATAATAAGCATAAATCCAGGTAATTATAATCTGTTAAGTTAATCCGTCTCCTTGGACCAATTATACAATCCTCTCAACCCATAATATATATAATCCTTTAGTCATCTTCGATCTACAACACCCAAAGGGGATCAGTGGCTCAGTAGGTGGGGCTCTACTTACCAGTTGTAGGACGAAGGTTCAAATCCTAGCAGGCACTAATATTTTACGTGAACTATTCTTTCAACCAATACTCTCAAAACAGTATAGAAAGAGAATGCTTGTATGGGGATAGAATGCTTATATATGTATGTAATGTCCTAGAACCGAAAATGCGAAGATGTATTTTTTTTTTTTGTTTATGGAGTACACCAACCCGCACTGTGATGGGCCACGTCTTCTTACAGAGAGATGGCTTGTGTCATTGTATCCCTGCAGTAGGAACATTAGAGAATAACTATGACGGCACCCAAAGTGTGGAGGCTTATATTCTCTATGGGCGCCCAGATACTACATCCAACAACCGAAGAGACTGGTCTGTTGACGGCCTGAGCAATTTGCAATTGTTCCCCATAGCACAGTTTGTTTTCACAGAGACAAAGTTAATCAAAAGAAAATAAAGTCACACTAGACAAACGAACTAATTAGTATGCGAGAGCATTGCTCGTATGTACGACGCTCATACAATCTACATACGTAGTGTGACTGTCTGTCACGTACTCCTAATTATTAAGTAGATATTTTAGTATTGATTTTTATTTAAAATCATCACACGATATGGGCCACTCATAAACACATTAAACTTCTATTTTATGGCTTGACAGGCTGGCAAGTGACCGTAATTAATAAAGATTTAGTGAGCTTTCTTCCTTGAATTGTAAAACAATATTGCACACTTAGAAACGCATAAATTCTTTACTTAATGGTAAAGGGACTAGGGACTGACAGGCCAAATATAAAAAAATATCTAATTTCAATACGTAGTTCTGAATGCTAGTGCGACATGTGGTTGCAATTTACGCCGCTCTTAGGCGTTCGAAGCTCACGTAATACAATTGAGACGTTTGCACAAAAAAGAAACGGATTCTGAAAAGGCGACCCAAGCGTAGTGGTTTTTGGAGGCTGGGCCGGGGAAAGCTTGATGGTTTCGTGGCAGTTGGTTTTAAGTCGCGGAAGTGTCGACACGTGGAGTCGAGTTAAGTCAGGGAGTCGGTCTAAACGGTTAAAGAGCTGGGACGTTCTAGGTTAGGTTGATGTAGTTAGCGTAATCTTGGTACCAAGATGGACATGTCCCAGAGGACTGTCGTAAGAGAGCGATTAGTATTTTATAAGTTAAATATAAGTAGTAGCTATATGCCTAGTTAAAGTGAGTGACGAGATCCTGAAGGAGACGCTGTAGCGGAGGTGAGACTGGTAATGTGTGCAGTACTATGTAAGTAGCTGGTGACTAGTCCTCCTCAATGAACAAAGAACACGTGGTAAGTGTTAACTATAATTAACTCCTAGCTTAAGTAGCAGTTTGGCGGAAACGCAGCGATGTTAATAATTATTTATTTCAGCATGACGGCAGAGCCGCTTTATCATCTCAATGTATATTATTATGTCCTGTGTTGTGTGTCCTAATAACTCCTAACCTTGGCACATATTCTTCATCTGCGTTTGGTTATAGGGACGGAGACCGCCTTTCGCAACACTATACACACATTTCATGCATACGACAAACACACTATACACCAACACACCCGACTATTGACGAATGTTGACTTTTAACAGACTCACCACAAAATGAAAGGCTGAACCGTAATATTCGCATTTCAATTGGGATAAAATATATTGTTCAGTGGTGAAGGCAACACCGTAATATTCATGGATCTATTACGACAAATTATACTACTCAGTGATATAATGCCGACTTGTACTTGTGGTACAAATCAACCAAACGTTGCTGATGAATACTGCTTCCTGTAAAGGTCTAGCTCAGAAACATTGCGTGGGGATTGTTGGCGCACATTTCAGGGAGCGGGGGTAGGCTTCACCAAGTATCCTAAACTGGTTGGATAGCTACGTTCTTAGGAACGCTAGGGACTGTGTCTCGTTAAAACTAACCCCGGCTGCCACAGGCCTATTACTGAATCGACACTATTTAGCGAGACACGCAACCACGACATGGGGCAGAGTAAAGAAATGTGAAGTGACGATGGAATAACCACTTCGGCGTCCACCAATAACAATCGCAATATGTTCTGCTACAGACTGAGTCTACGGTACGCTTGTGACAATTGTGTTACAATATAGTAATTGGGATAATCTGCCGTAAGGGTGTTATTAACGTGAGTACGCGTATAAGTAGAAATGCTAGAAACCTGTCTTCCTCAATGGCAGTGGCCTCACAACCCACTGCCTTAGGATTGGGAAAGATATGTAGATGGAGCCTAGGGAACGTGGCCTGTTAGAGTTCATAGCAATGTTCTCAGTAGGACTATGCACTTAGGTCTAACAGTACACGTACGCCGAGCAAACGTTGTAAAACGGTTCCATGTTGTAACATGGAATCGTTTGCGTTTGCAAATCGGCAACTAGTATTTTGGAATCATCAAATTAACGTAACTGTAAAATAATAAATCTCTTAAGCGCAAGCGTAACGTTTCCTCTCACCAACCTTTCATCATATATATATATCTTTGCGCCCTCTTGTCTTATTAGCTTCATACTTTATTACTGATTTAGTTTTATAGGATTTGATATTATTCATGTATATGTCTTAACTGTGACCTCCCAAAATAAACTACACCTTGTACCCCTCCCTGTCCCTTAGCTTCTAAAGTCGGGACAGGGCTGGAGTTCAATTTAGTAGTCGGTGGAAAGATGACCAGTTTGGTGTCGAGTCTTACAAGGCCGTGCGGACGGAGGGGCACGGCCTCTCCTCCTTCGGGGGGAGCCGACATTAATACTAATATGTGCATGATTTAGGAAAAACGAAAATTTTATCAGCCTAGGGTAATTTACGAACAGTCACATGTGGTGCCGTGACCAGGATTCTCGTCATTAAATGTACTGATTCACTTCAGTGCAACGAGAAAGAACAATGTATGGGTTACTACAATAAAACACAACGTAATTTTATGGTTCTAGAAAATGTAAGAAACAGCTAGAGTTACAACGGCTAAATAAACATATTTTTAATTAAGTCACGGTTTGATTGAGGTGATTGAATTCTTCAACCACTGGTAGTGGGTTCAATTCCCGCATGATTTATCAGTTGATATACTTGCACTCCATTGTCATGGATTTTGGGTTCGATTCCCGCCTGACACAATAGTTGATAAGTAAATAGATTATGTCACGGTTTGTGAGTTTAATTCCCGCGTGTTTCGTTGGTTTAAACGGTTTTGGTCCCGATGCTAGTAAAAGTGGGTTCGATTCCCGTATACTATATGTGGAGCTTTATCTGCTTTTAAGTGGATAACAATCCAAAAGGCTGTTGCTTCTGTTCCAGTGCGACTTTAATGATGGGTTCGAGTCCCTGTTGATGAAGGTTTAGTGCCCGATAGTACTCTAACAGATTTTGATACATGTTTGCAATTGCACAATTTGTATTGGTACGAGTATGAGTGCGTGGATGAGTGAAAGTAGTTGTAAGACACGCCCTCAACTATGGGTAAACTTTATATTATTATTGTTTAGATACAAAGAAGCATGAATCCTACAAATAGGCAATCAATTTACTAAGAGTTTAATTAAATTAATTTCATAGGAAGTTAACCTAAAACTTTCCAACTCTTATACATATTTTTGTAGCGTATGTCATATAATTGGACAGATACTCGTGTGGACTTATTTCGAATTCCAGGATATTTCAAATCTTCGCTTGGCTGTCACTACGCTATGTCTAAACCTTTGGGTTGTGCGTTGCGCTTGGGTCAAAGTTTCACCAAATTCAGCTGACGTCGGCCGACTCCAACGGCAGCCGCGACATGGCTCCAGTTACGAAGCTAAGTTCTATTTTTATTAGACGCTAATATTACCCGTTGTCACGCGTTATGACTTTGTTATCTCGACAATACATATTTTATATTGTTTTGAGTTATAGTACTTTACAAACCTACCTAATCAGTTTCAATATTGGAAGCTGTCAGGTACTCTTGCCAATATTTTAATATCCAAGTCAGGAGATTACAACAATGTGTCCTAATAGGTCAATAACCGTTAAAATAATCTATGGTGTCCACATTTCAAAGTTAATGCCAAAGTCAAGATTCTTATTTGCTCAATGAAGGTGCACAAAATGTATTGAGATTTTAATTTTAGGTAGGCTATTCTTGCAAATGATCGTTATTTCAAATTACATAACATTCATTTTCTAATACAACTTTCCAAATCTAGTTGGATTTCAGAACGGCTCTTTCCTCTTCGAAACCGAGGGGGGCGACTAATTGGAATAAAGTCTAATATGTCTATGTGCGGACTATTTCAGCTACTCCTACAACTACGAGCAACTCAACTGACTAAGCTGACTCAGCGTTGAGTTGCATTGGGGAAGGCCTCTGTCCAGCAGCAGCTGCGGTAGGCTGAGTTTAGAACGAGGAAGCATCGTAGGTAGCGTCGCTCGATAGCACAAATACTCTTAAAAGAGACTCTGGTATGTAAAACTAAATTATAAGCATGCGCAGGTCTTCTGCAATTATTTGAAATGTGATAAATGGTAAAAGTATTTTGAAAGAGAATAATTTAAAATAGAGGAATTGTGTATCGATTAAAAGATACTTCTGCGAAACTAATCAAATTATAGCAGACGATGCATCTTATTAGATTACAGTTCCAGTTGGAACAATTAAAATAATCTGTTCAGGTGAACATGGCAGACGGGAGTACTTAATGTATTCTTTAGTACTGTCATGAAACGGCACAGCTTATCCTATTGTGAAAGCTCATCCGCTGTACTGCGTCACGCGTCTGATTTTCAGAGGGGGGAATGTGACTGTCTGTCACGTACTCCTAATTATTAAGTAGATATTTTAGTATTGATTTTTATTTAAAATCATCACACGATATGGGCCACTCATAAACACATTAAACTTCTATTTTATGGCTTGACAGGCTGGCAAGTGACCGTAATTAATAAAGATTTAGTGAGCTTTCTTCCTTGAATTGTAAAACAATATTGCACACTTAGAAACGCATAAATTCTTTACTTAATGGTAAAGGGACTAGGGACTGACAGGCCAAATATAAAAAAATATCTAATTTCAATACGTAGTTCTGAATGCTAGTGCGACATGTGGTTGCAATTTACGCCGCTCTTAGGCGTTCGAAGCTCACGTAATACAATTGAGACGTTTGCACAAAAAAGAAACGGATTCTGAAAAGGCGACCCAAGCGTAGTGGTTTTTGGAGGCTGGGCCGGGGAAAGCTTGATGGTTTCGTGGCAGTTGGTTTTAAGTCGCGGAAGTGTCGACACGTGGAGTCGAGTTAAGTCAGGGAGTCGGTCTAAACGGTTAAAGAGCTGGGACGTTCTAGGTTAGGTTGATGTAGTTAGCGTAATCTTGGTACCAAGATGGACATGTCCCAGAGGACTGTCGTAAGAGAGCGATTAGTATTTTATAAGTTAAATATAAGTAGTAGCTATATGCCTAGTTAAAGTGAGTGACGAGATCCTGAAGGAGACGCTGTAGCGGAGGTGAGACTGGTAATGTGTGCAGTACTATGTAAGTAGCTGGTGACTAGTCCTCCTCAATGAACAAAGAACACGTGGTAAGTGTTAACTATAATTAACTCCTAGCTTAAGTAGCAGTTTGGCGGAAACGCAGCGATGTTAATAATTATTTATTTCAGCATGACGGCAGAGCCGCTTTATCATCCCAATGTATATTATTATGTCCTGTGTTGTGTGTCCTAATAACTCCTAACCTTGGCACATATTCTTCATCTGCGTTTGGTTATAGGGACGGAGACCGCCTTTCGCAACACTATACACACATTTCATGCATACGACAAACACACTATACACCAACACACCCGACTATTGACGAATGTTGACTTTTAACAGACTCACCACAAAATGAAAGGCTGAACCGTAATATTCGCATTTCAATTGGGATAAAATATATTGTTCAGTGGTGAAGGCAACACCGTAATATTCATGGATCTATTACGACAAATTATACTACTCAGTGATATAATGCCGACTTGTACTTGTGGTACAAATCAACCAAACGTTGCTGATGAATACTGCTTCCTGTAAAGGTCTAGCTCAGAAACATTGCGTGGGGATTGTTGGCGCACATTTCAGGGAGCGGGGGTAGGCTTCACCAAGTATCCTAAACTGGTTGGATAGCTACGTTCTTAGGAACGCTAGGGACTGTGTCTCGTTAAAACTAACCCCGGCTGCCACAGGCCTATTACTGAATCGACACTATTTAGCGAGACACGCAACCACGACATGGGGCAGAGTAAAGAAATGTGAAGTGACGATGGAATAACCACTTCGGCGTCCACCAATAACAATCGCAATATGTTCTGCTACAGACTGAGTCTACGGTACGCTTGTGACAATTGTGTTACAATATAGTAATTGGGATAATCTGCCGTAAGGGTGTTATTAACGTGAGTACGCGTATAAGTAGAAATGCTAGAAACCTGTCTTCCTCAATGGCAGTGGCCTCACAACCCACTGCCTTAGGATTGGGAAAGATATGTAGATGGAGCCTAGGGAACGTGGCCTGTTAGAGTTCATAGCAATGTTCTCAGTAGGACTATGTACTTAGGTCTAACAGTACACGTACGCCGAGCAAACGTTGTAAAACGGTTCCATGTTGTAACATGGAATCGTTTGCGTTTGCAAATCGGCAACTAGTATTTTGGAATCATCAAATTAACGTAACTGTAAAATAATAAATCTCTTAAGCGCAAGCGTAACGTTTCCTCTCACCAACCTTTCATCATATATATATATCTTTGCGCCCTCTTGTCTTATTAGCTTCATACTTTATTACTGATTTAGTTTTATAGGATTTGATATTATTCATGTATATGTCTTAACTGTGACCTCCCAAAATAAACTACACCTTGTACCCCTCCCTGTCCCTTAGCTTCTAAAGTCGGGACAGGGCTGGAGTTCAATTTAGTAGTCGGTGGAAAGATAAGATGACCAGTTTGGTGTCGAGTCTTACAAGGCCGTGCGGACGGAGGGGCACGGCCTCTCCTCCTTCGGGGGGAGCCGACATTAATACTAATATGTGCATGATTTAGGAAAAACGAAAATTTTATCAGCCTAGGGTAATTTACGAACAGTCACAGTAGTATTACATAGGCATACATGATAATAACTATGTATGTCCGTCGTGTCTGTTAATTGTAGAACTTTTAAAATGAAAAAAATGTTGTAGAAGAATAACACATATAGAGGTATGAAGAACAGGGTGTGTGAAGTTCTTCATCCCACGTAGAAAAGGGAGGATCTTCTTACCAGACGGGTGTTATGTCTGGTGGGCTATAGCCTTACAGTTGCTGTCGGGTTTTTCTACATCGCCCTAAAATAATTACACTAAGGAATGCACCTGCCTTTGCTCGAAGTTACGAGCTACAACTGGTATGTCGGGACCGTTACCGCTGATGTGAGTGTGACCCTGCAAGACAGACTGGGCCATAATCCGACACGCGGATCCAGTACGTGCTGGTGGCAGTCATATATCTTCGAATGTTTAGTTCTGGGACATGCCGGCTTCCTTACGATATTTACTTCAAGTGAAGATTTATATTAAATCTCGAGTTTCCACTTTATCTAGTTACAGATTCCAGCAGCATATCAATATTTAGCATATGGGCGGCTGGCATTGACCTCTACATCGTAATTACTGCGCATTTGGGCAATACTTATATTATTTTAGTTGCCTTGTTCTCGGTATTCTAATTAGTAGCAAGAATTGTACCAGATATTCGTACAACAACTGATACCGGTAGCTTATTTACATAATACGACAGAGACGCTGTGAACAGCTAAAAATTGGCGTTATAGTCTGCAAACTATGAAAAAGCTTTATAGTTTATAAAGGTTTCGATAAATAAGGGAAAATTGTCCAAACATAACTATCTGTTTTAAAAACTTTACCAAACCTCGTCATAAGAACAAAGATACACTAACTCAATCAGAGGATTCCTTTAATCCAATCTCTGAAATACAAACTCGATAAGTGCTGCATTCACCACTTCAATTACCGTCGTCACAACTTCTACTCCTTTTTAATAAAGTACATTTTCATCTGGCAGGATTGTGAGCTACCGGTGGAGTTTACTCTGAAAAGTTTCGCCTGTCATAGATCTATTAAGAGTGCAAACATCGTCGGAGTCTGTAATCACTGTTTGAACTGATCTCGGTTGATTGGGATGGGGGCATCGGCCTCTGATTCGTAATTATTTGTTGAATTGTAATTATGGTCGTGGACTTTGTTAGTTTTAAGAGCACTTTATGAGCTACTTAAGACAAAGTAATGTTGTTTTGTGGTTTAGTTATAGTTTGAAATAAATTATAAAACAATTTTGCAAACTTTGGTTTACATTAAACCAGAGATCTGTAGATAGTATATACATATATACAACCATAATTGACAAGACCAGAGGCCTATATGGCTGGGTATGATAATTATGACAACTATAGGGAAAATAAAAACGATTGTTATGTTATTTACTTAATTCTTTTTAACTTATAAGATGGACCAATTAATTAACATTTATCTCCCTGCATAAAATAACTGTAAACTAGTCGAACTGTTCGTATAATAATCCCGGGAGGTAGGAGGAGCCGGTCTAACGCTTTCATAATACTCCATTAAAAAGATATCAGGGAAAAATTAAGACAAGGCGGCGCTTTCCAATGAATATATTTTTGAAAACTAGCTCCTTGTCTTGGCTCTGTTTGAGAGATTATAGAACCTAAGAAAATATATTGTCTAGAGATTTAACATGCGTTGGTTGAAGGAACATGGTACATTTTAATTAAAAACTAAAATTAAACATCTTTATATACAAGGCATGATACATGTTTTTGTTTTTTTTCTGACCCAACAGAGTTATAATTATCATTCTCATAGTTTTTTTTTCTAGGTTTATTACAAATGCTGGAAGCCTGGAACCTGTAGAAATTTCAACTCATGTCGGTGATCCGCGCGTTCAAATTTGAATGGAGCGGTTTTATTGAAACAATAAAACTAACTAAGCTGTTACCACCGTTTAATGTTACAACGGACAAACACAGTAGCTCTCTACATTTTATATAAATATAAATTAAGTCAATTAAGCGCATCCCCCGAGTGGTTTGTGGGCGCTTCCGTAAAATGCCATTAATTTATTTCGACCGCCATTAAAACGTACTTTTAGGGTACCGCATGTGAAATCAATACTAAAAACTGTATAATGTATCTGATATTCAAAAACCTTTAGTTTTTTTTTAATAAGAACTCAAATTAAGAATGTATATGGAAGTATTTGGTATGTTTTCAAAGTTACGTGCGAAATATGATCAATCGGAGACAAACATCAATCTAGCCATAAATGCACGTATGAAGTATAATGACCTCTTTCAAGTGGTATGGTAATCGTAGTTAATTTTCATAAACGGTTAGGAGGATAGTAACTATAAACAGCTTAAAAGAAGCAACAAATGTCTATATCTTTTTTAATCCTTCTGTTGAAGAGAACAGATCAACAAGCTTCCTCTCGCCTACTATTTTGCGGTGCCCAACGGGTTCCCAGTGTTCTCGTGACATTTTAAGCTACGCCCTACCGCAATACTGACACATTTTGGAATGCAAGAAATTATTGATTCATGGATTCAAAAAAACAGACTTTGACTCGCTCACCGTGATTATTTTAATAATCAATATTTGTACAGAACCCAACACCACTACAATAATGGTTGTACTTCATTTGTCTAATCCCAGTGGCTTCAGGTGGTCGCCATGAGCGTTTCTTTAATTAAAACCTCTCGCAGTTCAGATTATGCCAGTTATTCCGACTCCATCCGATCAAGTTCACTATATTCTTTATTGGTTAAACTTTTTTAATTTTAAGTTTTTTGTCCGGGTAAAATGAAAATGGAAAATATCCATGTTTTTATTTGTTTGAATTAAAGCAGATTTAGAAAATAATTTAATCTAGAATCTAGTAGGTACTAAAAAGGAGATATGACTTGGATAATGCCAGACAGAAAACAAAAGACATGCTATCCGTTTGCTCGGCCATTAAACATTTTAAAATATTTGAAGGAAACGAGGAAAAATTTGGGAAATTTTATGAATATTGGATATTGTATTGACTGGCTACGGCCACCCACTAAAAGAAACCCTGCACGCAGTATTATGCACACCTTCATTTGTTACTTATATGGAAGACATGAACCAGTGTATGTGCAAAATAAAATATACTAGTACCATCTCAACATGAATGATGTAACCAAGGTTATGTAAAAGTGTTCTGATTTAAAAGAGTGTCCATGGATTTTCTTGCCCGTTCTTCTCCATAGAGATCTACGTTAGGGAAAGGGCATCTACAGTACTTTCACAGTTTTTGTGCCTTGTGACTGGGACTGTAGCTCCTTCTCTTTGTTGTCTTTGTTTCGACAATTCAAAAGCGCCTGTAACTGGCCTACTTGAAATAAATGCTTTGATTTTGAAATAAAATATTTGTTACCAGTGTAAATAACTGCTTAAAAAGATCAAATCCTAAACAACAGTCCTATTCACACATTTTCATTGACCAACAAACACTACATAACGAGTTGGGTGGATTTTCGATTGAGCGATGAACTACTTAGTAGGAAAAGGTTTTGCGGTACAGTTGTCAGTCCCATGTTACTGTACACGCGCCGGTGACCACACAACACGAACATTATTACGCATCTTTAGGGAAACACTACCGTTTTACTCATTAAATACAACACCGACTTAAATTGGATTTTCTGGTAAAGCAGCGTCAGCTTAGCGTGGCAGCCTGTTTGTTTAAACACGAAATCATGAAATTTCTTACATTTTCTTACCGACAGGGGGCGTCCCCTATCAATGTCATTCAGGCGCCAAGAGATTATTGTAATTCCATAATTATATGGTATATGGTACTCTAAAACAAATACACATTTTTCGCCCGACCTTATAAATCATTCAGTGCTTCAGCTGAATCAACGCAGCAAATAAAATCAATTGTGTAAATTAAAATAGTTAAGAGTTAAGAATAGTCACTTAGAAAGAGTTATTATGTAATTAGAACAATTCATTACTATTTGTAATAAACAATTGTAAAAATGAACTTGTCAGTGTTTAAATGCACATAACGATGTGTTTCAAGTTTATTTTAATTGTTCTTTCAGTACTGGTTTAAACCTCAAAAATACAATTTTATGGTGTTATAATATAAATTGTATATATGTTTTACTTGTGTATGGTATATAACACATAGGTATGAATATCGCAAAATATTGTAAAAACTTTGTGGCAGCCTACCGTTTACCACCAACTACGAACAAAGAATCCCCATCGAGAACATAGTCGATACAGGTCCCATCGTACGGGCAGCAGGTGGTTACAATCAGTCGTTATGACGACGCGAAACGCTGTCTGCCATCAAACACACACACACATAGACGCAAAGGTAAAACTACGAACACATTTACACCGACCCAATACGAACAGACACACCGTACGCAAACATTCGCAAACACGGCTCGATTCAACCAATCACGGTTAAGATCTGTCCGTGTGTATGAACAGGGACGGACTTAGGCTTGTGTTAGTGGAGTTTTTCCTGACCATTGCATCGTGCCGCTTTAAAACCCTTTCCACGTTCAGGGAATTTTCCATCACATGTAAAATAAATGGGCAACGGAAGGCAAAGGCCCGCGCCGGCTAATGCGTGGACTGTATGGAATTTAAATTTAAAATAACATGTTGGGTAAGGTTAAGTTGGTTTTTGGAAATTTAAAGTTAGTTTTGAACATTTTTATTGAGATCAGTTTATTGTTTTGTCTAGTTCTTGGGTTCTGGGGTGGTTAGGAAGAGTTCAAGCACAATGTACCTCTAAGAATTTATTATAAGTAACGGTTTGATGAGCTTATCGAAACTAAGCGTTTGCATCAGCAAACGCTTAGTTTCTAGAAGCTCATCAAAGCAATAATATCAATTATTGCTTGTCAATAGTGTATGATTCAATAGTGAATACTGATTTTCTTCATTGACATAATTTTAAATTAATTGTGCTGACTTTCTGTAGAGTAAAAACTACTAGAGAGATCTTCAAAGAACCAAGATTTAAAGTAAAATAAACAAAACAAAAGTAGTCGGTCAATTTAAATTCAAGATACAGAGCACACTTCTCAATGTCATCCTCAAGGGCGGTAACAGGAAGCCTTTACAAATTGGTTGACTTACCATCCACGCGAGTCACGAGCAGAAGCGGGCAACTGTGAAAAACCAGGCAGGTATTGAATCGATTGTTGATATGTGTTTTTTGTTTAACCTGCAATTGAATATAGAAACACATAGTAGCTACATTTTATTATCAGTATCTTTACTAAACCTAACGGCTTGACGCCTGTTTTTTCGGATGGCAAATCATCAAATGACGTCCCGCTCTGGGCGGAGCGGAAGGGTAGGCGCGATGGGAACATGTTGGCGGAAAAAAAAGAAAGGAAAGCTTTTGCCCTGAAGCCAGCAGTACAGACACAAAGCCTTTTTTGCTAACCTCACAGGATCTAGTGCTTCGTAGTTGTTTTTTCTGTAGTTATTATTTATCATCAATACTTTTGCGCCATCGCTGAAATTTATTTTCTCGTATCATTTAACCACTTTATGTAAAATATAGTTATTATATTTAAATAGCAAAGAACTTCATCGCTCTCGTTCATGACTTAAAATGTAAAAGCATCCTGAAAATCTCTTTGACCTTGACTGATTTTAAGACCTGAGTTCACCTTGCCTATTACTGAAGTTTTAGCAAATGATTATATGCAAGTCTTGACATTACGTGGATGTAACACATTATACCATAGCTCGTTGTACAAACAACTGACATCTGTCAAATCATTTTGAATTTCATCAACGAGTTACAACAAGATTGACATAAGCCTATCGGTAGATAGTGTTTTGATGTTTGTATTGTAAGATATCGTGATGGCATATTTCTTTATATAAACTCTCTGGTCGAATTGTTATCATAGTAAGATCACGACAATATCGTAGTAAATAAGAAGAAAACATTTTATATCATAATCGAGAAAAATTATCAAGATGACTTTCAACGCCAGCTACCTTTGGGCTTTGATTTAAAAGACCAATAATTAGAAACTAAGTAGTCAAAGTAATGCCTAAATTCTTTTAACATTCAAAGTTCCAAAGACCGGGAGGCTGAATAGAGGCAATTTGTGAAAGGTTCCTATGACTATAACGTAGGTACACAAAATTACACAAAGCGACTTTTCCAAAGAAGCCCTTTATTACACGGACGAGAGGCCCACACAAACTGATTCGGAAAAAAAACTTTAAATTGTGCTTGTGCGTGATCAGAAAAGTATATAAAGTGTACAGGACAAACTTCTACATTCAGGAAAAAACAAATATTGGAAATTAGAATAATACATGGGCATCCTTTTCCTTCCTTATTTAGAACGTAACTTTTTTCAACCGCTCTGTCTTTGTGTTTCCGTTTATAAATAAAAGATAAAGTAGGTTCACTTCCAAAGATGGCCGCATCGACAAACCACAGCGGCAAGGCCGACCGAATCGATATGACAAACAGCACTGAAACGACTGGATTCTGTTAATTGTAAACGAAAGTCCACGAAAACGCTGTCGATGATGGAGACAGTGTCTTCGGACGGTGCGGTCAAACGATGACTGCAGATGGCATTATGGCAAATCAATAGTGCCGACTCTGGCTGTCACTAACTAACAAAACGACCTGCCGTATTTTGTTTGATTAATGACTTGTATATAAAAGAAATACCGCCGAAATTGTGACGAGCATTAATTCAATAACACCGCGGAGGCAGTGTCGCTTGTGTGCTACTGATGTTCATATAACTTGCTTCGCGAACTGAACTCGCTGTATAAAGTCAGAAAGTAAAGACAAAAAATTAAGATTTCTTCAATTACTTTCTTTTTTTTCTGCTGTATGCTAGTACCCTTTTCCCAAACTCAGTTTGGGTCAGCTTCCAATCTAACCGGATGCAGCTGAATAACAGTATTTTACATGGAGCGACCGCCTATCTGACCTCCACAACCCAGTACTTGGGTAATACGACAGATACCGCTTGGTTAGACTGGTCAGACTTTCGGTTTTCTGACTATCTAAGATCTACAAATGACAGGTGGGATCAACGTCTCAACGTGCTTTCCGAGGTATGGGGGAAACTTGGTATGTAATTATGGTCACCCATCTACGAACCGACCTAGTCAAGCACTGCTTAACCTCAGAGATCGTCCCGTGCGGCTGTTATTGTTAGTCTCTGTGTGATAATAAAATAGAAATAAGGAAAATAGTTCAGTATTACTTTTGTTCTGTTAACCTAAGAAAAGCCGAAGTCGTAGAAGGTTATTGTTTGTCATAGAAACACAGATAACATACATATTACTTACCTTGATTCAATTTCATAAAGATACTTCTGACGCAAAGTAAATGTTTTGTGTACTTACATGTACCTATGGAGTTAGGACGGGTGTTGTGCCTAGTGAGCAAGCCTAGTGTCCGAAGATTGTTGTCGATTTTTTTCGTATTTCCCTAGGTCGTAGACAACTCGCACCGTGTAGCATCTGCGTGAAGTCATCGTACCTAAGTACCATGCATAGTTCGTTGTAGATAAGAAATTACATAACATTATAATATAACGCCTGTAACCCTATTAACATCGACCGGGCACAAATCCGGACTCCGTGGCTGCTACTGAGAAATTCCTGATGGAAAACTCAATAACACTTTGCCCGACCGGGGAATCGAACCCAGGACCTCAAGCTCAGCAGTCGAGCTTGCGACCTAGTACTAGACCGACGAGGCAGAACGAACATCTTTTGAATTATTATTTTTCGACCTAACAAAGTCAGACATCTTGTGATATTGTTTCTTCAACGAACCACCACCACAACCAACTCTACCTCCTTGCGTACAAAAGATAACGCTCAAGAGAAAAGTTTTAAAAACAATTGCAATAACTCAGCGTTGCCTTCTAAATAAAACCTTCGCAGGCAAGACAGATATATTATGTGATAAGACGATAGAGATTCTCTTAATTGAGTCGCTAAATAAACAACAGCACTGCCTTAGATATAAATTTTAAAGACAAGATAATATAACTCTTGCAGCTACAGATATTAATTAAATACAGTATTGAAGAATTCAGGTTATCTCAGATCTTTCTGTAGTTACCTCAGTCGCCTTTATAACACATTTGATAATCGGACTATAAACATCCCCACTGTTGGAAAACAGCCGTTCACTCTGTGAGAGGGGGTGGGCCAATAGCCATATTGCCAGCACTCGGGCCTAACTTATGGTTCTAGGTTACACACCGGTTTCCTCACGATGTTTTCTTTTACTATTTTGAGACCCGTTGTCAGTGCCGTTTAGCCTTTGCCTTTTGGTTGATTAGCAAAAACCTTAAAATAAGTGTTTTTTCTTATTAAACGCAGCTAGTTAAGAGTCTGTTTGATATATTTTGGGCACGTGTAGGTAAAAGTTTCGTGTAGGTTTAAGTTCGGAAACTTTTTTCGAACGCGATGTTTATCAAAACATTTTCCTAGTAAAATTATTCAATGTTAGTTTTAAAACCCATTCGCTATTCTTTCATGTTTGACGTATCTATTTATTAATGCGTAAGAAGACGTGGAGCGTGAAAATAATTTTCTGGACGACAAAAAACAACAACAATGATTGTATTTATCGTTTGTTATCTTCTTCCTTTGGGGGTTCCACCAATAGGTGCCTTGTAGTACTGGTTTCCAAAGGAAAAGCGAGTTAACCATTACTAAACTTTAGCTGCATGCATTTTATGTCCAACATTGATTGCTAATCGACTGTCATTTGTCAAGAACACTTCAGTAATGAGTAAATAGCGTATGCAGCAGTGACACATCATAGGATTAAGATGTACATACGTCAAACTTGGAGACCAACAAAGGACAGTAAGTAAGTACCTGCGATACTAAGAACCGAATTGAATGTTGAAAAGCCAGTTAAGTTCTGGATACAATTAAGAATAAACTCACGCCTTTTCCATGGAGTGAAACAGAAGCTTCAGAACACCACCAGCTAAGATCCTCCGATACTCTTTTTGCAGAATGCGTCATCCAGTTCTGGGTATTAGGCCTGTACCAATTGAAACACTGAACCGCATTAGACATAACTTACATCAAACAAGTAAAATCCAAACATAACGAATCCCCAGTCAGCAAATCCCATTTAAAGACAAAACCCTTTACTTATGTCCACATATTTTGTGGAGAAACAATACGAAGGGGCAGATGTTAGCGTATTTACATATGCCCAGGAATCTGTTGCGGCCGGGGTTGGGCACTCGCGATAAAAGCGAATAAGGGACCGAACCTTTCCGATACTTACATCACGAAGATGACCCGAATTATGTAGCATATTATATTGAAATAGCATATGAAAGTCACTGACATCGGTGAAGGAAAACGTCGTGAAGAAACATGGACTTAAAATGAATGTAAGTATGAAATTCAACCCGTCTTGAGCAAGCTCGTGCCTTCTCTGTATGAAAAGAGGCATTTGCCCAGCAGTGGGACAGTAATAGGCTGCTGTTATTATTATAATTATACGAAAGTATTTAGCCCAGAAATCAGACAACTATTTAAAGAAACTACTTTTCTTCGGTATTTAAAGAAGGTTGTCTGTTCCTAGTTCCTTTTGATACAATGCATGATAAACTATTATATATTTCAATATGTAAGCACATAATAACATAAAGTCGCTTTTTGTGTCTATGTGAGCCCGTTATTTTAGAGATTCTATCTATCTATCTTGATGTTTTGCTTATCTGGCTAGTTACTGCTGAGCATTCATTACATCCTGGATTCGATTCCCAAATCGGCAAAGGTTGATTGGGCTTTTGCATAAGGAATTTCTCAGTAGCAGCTACGGAGTCTGAATATGTGTCCCATTGACGGCAATAGGCACTCCTTCTATTAGATGGAACTTAAACATAATTGGCGAAATTTTGGGTGTAGGTATGTCTGTCCTGTCTTACACTACACCTTACTTATACGAAATATTATTTATTGACCTTTCCTTTTGTTTCGTCAAAACATTTGTGGTCCCAAAACCATAGCGATACTTACAAAGCTATTATTTCTACGTTGTTGTCATGGCAACAAAAGACCTTTTAATTCTATTTAAAGAAGAGTCCTCATTCACTCTCCAAAATCTATTAATACTCTGAAAGCCAATATAAAAATGATTGGCCTAATTAGCCGCCTTCAAAAAGCTTTCACGCCGAAGTACTTAGGGTAGAAACTTCCGGCACAGTCTCAGCTTGTCATATTTTACGGGATGAAGTCAAGAGCGGCGCGGCTTGGGAGGTAAGTTCTGTAATTTATTTCAACTAGCACTAGTAATACTCCCGTGATAACTATCTTCTAGTCAGGCTAGTTGTTTACTACAGTATAGACGTGTTTGCATCTCAAACATGGCCAGGTAAAGAATTTGCATAGTCTAGCAAAGGTATTCAACAGTGGGTTCTCAAAAGTACAATTATTTTTTTTGCAAATTAATGTACTTCATCCTCGTTGGTCTACTGGTCGCAAGCACGGCTGCTGAGCATGAGGTCCTGGGTTCGATTCCCAGGTCAGGCAGAGTTATTGGGTTTTTCCATCAGGAATTTCTCAGTAGCAGCCAAGGAGTCTGAATTTGTGCCCGATTGATAGCAATAGGCTCGCCCTCTATTACATGGGACTTAAACATTACTGGCGAAATGTGTGTGTATTATTAGGTACACCTCTGCTTAAACCTTCGGGGATTACAGGCGTGATGTTCCGTATGTACGTATAATTATATACATCCTATGTCGACTTGCTAGCTGCAATGGGACACAACAGCTTAATAAACATAAAAATGTTTTATTTGTAAGGAAGCCCATTCCATTCCAACTAAAAGTAAAGATAGTAGCGGTCTGTTTTCTCTTTACCAACCTATGACGGGTGTTGCAGTAGACCACGTGGAAGACAAAACCAACGACCAGTGGTCCACATTAGCCGACCGAAACAACTGGAAGTCTTTGCCCAGCACTGGGATGAATCAGGCTAACAGTATCAATAACCCATGACTGTACCACCCATGTACGTAGTGTATGATTTCTCTAGGTGATTAGTTTAACGACACGTCTTATTCTTAGTCCGTTCATATTTTGATATATCCACATACATTATCTCCTGCGGACGTACAGTTTGGCCAGGATAAAATATTATTGAAAGCCAAAAAAATCCCGAAACATTTTATTGTGGCAGCATTTTATCGCAACAGCTGCTAAGTATCGGACTCTGATTGGACCGAGACCGGGCGGATAAGTGCGGGCGCTTCTTTTGTAAACAGTGAGCGATAACCTTGTCTAGAGGAGTATCGGGACGTAGCTGATAGTAGAGACCCGTGGTGAAAATCCACATTAATGTTGTAAAGAAAAATAAAATCTATTTTTTTCGCTGAATATTTACAGTTAAATTAAATGCTTTAAAATGAGATGACTGCAATAAGAATATTTAATGGTAGTTTTAATTCCAGATAATTATAAATTGAGTAAGCACAAACAGGATAATTCACGAGTGTAGCTATATCATCAGCCCGACTTTATCCGCGCTCTTTGCTTGTGCCAAACTCCACGTCCCAGTGCCTGCCGGCCTTAGCCATCGATAGTAACAATGATATCTACCCATCTCTGCATAGCTACATTCAGTAGGTACAAAACAAATAACATCATACTGCCTCGATAGTTGCATAAAGCATTTGTCTCCTTTCCTGACTCCAGAAAGTTCCTCTACGAACAGTCACGTAGTTTTCGCCAAGAGCAAGCATTTCTTTCCATTGCCTTGTCAAGTAGTTCGACTGTTCTTTCGATAAGAGCGGGTTCAGACGGAACCACGAGCAGATTCTCCACGAGTATTGCAATTGGGGTCCTCTTGTCGTGCCTTGAGTTAAGTGTTAGTGTTCATTATTATTTTCTTGCCTGATGAAGAACCTATGGATAAACTAAGATAGCGTTTTCATAAATACCAGAAATAACGTTTATTCAAGATCACTATCTATTTCAAGTTTTTCTCATTCAAAATTAGGCCTTATAACACCCGAACACATCGTTTGATAATGTTTTACTCAGTCCCTGAAACCAGGCTTAGAGACTTTAGCTAAGCAAATGCCATGCCACATATAGCTGCTTCCTACATTAAAATTACACAGTTTACAGTGTTCACTCGGTCATCTGAACACACACTACTCGTACCCGTCAACCATTTTTCAATTTAATAACAAGATTCTTATCATTTTGACGGTCGAGAACCGTTTCTTATAGCTCACTTTAATTGTTTGTCGACGCTCGCTCCCGGGCGATATTGTATTTCTACTGGAAGTACTTTTGATGGAATATTAATCCTCTCTGATAGAACTCGAACCGGCTTCAGATCATTGTTCTGGGGAAGAGAAAGATAGAGGTATTCCCAGATAGTGCTGTCTTCTTCTGGTAAGGGATGATAAGTGTGATATTTTAGGAAGTTAGGATCGTCGGCGGCGGTTTGGTTAGCATGAATTTTCTTGTTAGCATATAAGTTATGGAGGGTTACTTCAGCTGAGCGGATAGCTTAAGGTACAATTGTAGTAATTCCTACAGACATTTAGATGATAACGATAAGGATTTGTGGTGAAAAATTGCTGTGAAGCAGTAATTTAAAAAAAAAAACTGGCACTCTGTAGGTAACACACGATAGTGAGCATAAATTATTTCTAGTGTCCCACTGCTTAGAGGCCTGGACAACATGTCATTGAACTACTACTAACGATAATGGAAAAGTTAAAGGTAACACAAGTTACCGAAAAGGTTATGTCAAAAGCGATTGCCACTTGAGTAGGCTCTGGTTGTGACTCATTACACTCTGTCAGTAACATCACCATGCTAAGCAAAGGCCTCTCTTGGTTTCAAATGAACAATATCAAAAGACTGCGTCGTATGTCTAGTGGTCGCGAGTGGTTACTACTGAGCAGGAGATCTTAAATTCAATGCCCTGGCCAGGTCGGGCAGTGTTGTTGAGTTTTCTGTCAGTAGCATCCCGGAGTGTGAATTGCTCGCCCTGCATGTGACTCGCTTAAATATGAGTCTGCCATTTATACGTACACTTTTACCCAATGATGCTATGTTATTTTTCAATGCCTATATTACAAACAGCCGTCAGAATCGTAGCTATCGTTACAAGTTATTGTCATGTGTAGGTAGGACTAATGCAAAGTGCCATGATCGTAATAGTGACACACACGGCTCTAGAAGCCATACCATTCTACTGCCGCACTATTACCGAGTAATGTGCGTGCACAGCTGTGCCCGGCCCCTTAACTGTTCGTTCGTAATTCCCTATGTGCTGGGCTTCGGACTCTGATGCACTATATTACATCGTTCAAACTCTCGTAATGGAACGTGCGTGGTACTAAATAGTTATGATTGTCGAACATAGACACAATAAGACGTGATACTAGAGTCTGTTAAGCTGAAACATCATGAAGAAATCTAGACTTCTTCTACCGTTCTTATGCCCCTGTGTTACAATTCCAAGCTGGCTTAGTACAGTAAAGCATAAAGGCCTGGACACAACCGCCGTCGTGAGACGGTATGACGTCGTGCCGCAGTGCGGAGCCGTATGCGGTGCGCCGCGCCAGCTCACGGTGCGCCCGCCTAGCAGTTAATGCAAAGAGTTAGAGTACACGTTTGAATAGATGGTTGCTACGTGAGCCAGCGCGGAGCACCGCACACGGCACCGCCTCGCACTGCGACACTGCACCGCGGCAAAGACGCCGCGCCACCACACGGCAGCGGCGCCGCGTGGAGTCAATGTGTCTGGACCCTAACCCAAAACCATTAGAATGATGAGAAAAAGGTTGTGAATTTGAACTTCGAACCCCGGAATATTTGACTTAGAGCTGATCTAGCGCACTACGAAATTGCAAAACAATAAAAAGCCAAATACCATTCTCACGTGATACGTACTACGCAGGAACGCAAACAATTTCATCCTATATTGAGAGCAAATCAAAGGTTGTCATCATTATTGCGCACTTGTGTACCTACAAGTACCTGTGATAAAATCGGGTGTAATTTTCCCTCCCAAATGTATGCCTTATTTTCCTTTTTCCTCGCTAAAAAAAGCTAAACATCGAATCATACTTATACGCAATGTATTAGCATCGATTGGAACCATTTACCACTTGATGGCACGCAAATTGAGTTCGGGGAAAGGATTCATTGTTGAGGTAATGGGTAAGAAATCGCCCATCTCACCGCTATTATTATTTGGATATAATGTTTACTGCTAAGAGGTTTTTACGTCTTTTCTTAGTGCTGAAAAAAATGTTTTTCCTGCGTCTACGTGTGGTAATCCAAAAAGTAAGTGCAAAATAGCATTGCATTATCATATCAGCACGCTTAGCATAATCGATGACACGGTTGGCTTAGTGGCTGAGTGATTGGTTGCTGCGTGTCGCGGGTTCGATGCCTGCACGGAACGAATATTTGTATGGCCTGTTTGAGTTTAAATGATTGTGAATGCACCCACGATACAGGAGAAATGTCTAGTGTGGGGCAATGTTTTTAAACAAAATACATATGCGGCCTAATATTAAAAATTTGTGTCTGATCGGATCGTATTGAAATTTGGCAAGGAAATAGATAATATCCTGAGGACAGGCTAACTTTTTTTTTCTCACTCTCGCACAGCTTAATTTCCAGCGAACGACGTCGCGGGTAACAGCTAGTAGGTAACTTATATACACTTTGCGTATTTCTTTCATTATAAAACTCTTTGACCTAAATAATACCGTATACGTGAATCTCGTTTGCTTTCAGTGTGAGCAGCCGTCACTTTAGTGCCAGTGTTACTGAAACCGTGCGTAGTGACACGATCCTATACGATTCCGCGCGGAACCAACGGGGCGATTCCATCAAAAAAAAGAATTGAAAATCGCGCGCTTTTGTTTGCGGAATCGCGGGATCGAACATTTATTTTTGTAGAGGTTTTAACCAAGTTTCGGGACAATGTGGAAGTTGAAATGGCTTTTAATGGAAAGCTTGGTAGCTATTTGGAAAATTATTTGTTAAGGAAATAATACGGTCTAGATAAAATGTTTTTGTTGTACCTAATTCAAATTCAAAATAGGGTTAGTAACACAATACTTAAAAATTAAGTGTTAGTAAACAACACGATACGGTGCCACATAGAACTGCAGCAGTGAACCACATAACAACAGTCCACTCTGCCAGCAATCATTTCCAGAACCCTGTTAGGGCTGGCCATGACGCGAGCCACAATCGATGCTGCGCGCTTTCGCATTATTGTGGAAAAATAATCTACTTGCGCCGCCGCAAACCTGACGCACTGCAACGCCATGGCAACCCCATCAGTTTCCAGAACGCATTATTGAATTGAACACGAAGGGCTCCATACGACGCTTGCGAATAATTTTCCCACAAGCTGCAAGTGTAGCAGGTGGTGCCGAATGCTCTAAAGAGCGTCACCTTAACCTGCGGGCTATCATATTCGCGCGTACGGACAGAGCCCTCCGTTCCCTTTCAATATCAGCATTATCCTTAAGGTCAGTGGTGACCAAGTGACCTAAATATTTAAATTGTTCCACTCGCTCAAGAGGAACACCGCTTAGTCTTGTGGGAGGCATATCAAGATGGTACTTGGTCCCCGCCTCAAAAACAATGTACTGCCTCTTCTGCACATTGTACAATAAGCCATGCTAGGCCACGTAGCGTTCACAAGTGGCCAATAGTGTCCTTATACCTCCAACTGAAGCGCTCAACAGCACCATATCGTCCGCGTAACTTAAATTATTGACACAGACACCGAAAATATGACAACCGACATCATCATCATCATCATTTCAGCCGAAAGACGTCCACTGCTGGACATAGGCCTCCCCCAAGTGCCGCCACATTGACCGGTCCCGTGCGTCATGATGACTAATAAGTGCCTCAATCAGGACATTCATATACAAATTAAAGAGGGCAGAGGAGGTCATCTCCCCTTGTCTCACTCCGCACTCCACTGATACGGCTCTGGCAGCACACCCGCCACCGCACATTGTTGACCTGGTAAATGAAATCGTAAATGATATTGCTTTGTAGGAAGCAACAATACCTAGCCATGACTTTTCTAGAAGCCATTCTAATCAGTTGTTTATTCTTTTGTCTTTCTTGACTGATTTTGTAGAAGAGCAAATTAGAACTGCTCAAAACAGAGATGTGAATGAGAAGTTAATTCAGTTGCAATAATTAACAGAAATATTAGTCATCACTATCACTCTCCTTCGCTTATTCGAATTTATTTAGGGTTCGGCGCAGCATGTCATGTGCTATTCTTTTCTATTGCTCATCATCTGCCTAGTCACCTGCTGTCTAACTATATCATTGAACAGGAATCACTAAGTACATATAAACTAATGATATATAAATTCCAAGAACTTTACTTCTTTAAAATCTACTGATGTCATGAAGACAAATAAGCCTGAACAAATAAAATATATCAATATCCAGGAACACGCTATGAATGTCGACGTGACGTAGTGACAAGACATTTGTCACTTCCTCGTGTCGCAATATCCGGCCTTCCCCCTTCTTTTGAATGCGTTTGAGGTGTTTTAAATGCCGTGAATATCATATTATAGGTGAATCGAAAAGATATTTGGTATTCATAGTTTTAAGGTAGCTGTAGATATTTGAAGACTTTGAGATTTCATAAGCAGTTAGTGGCTTGAGTTCAGGAATGTGCTAGTTTATCTAGGACTTAAGTTACCTGCAGTAAAACTAGCAATCCAGGGCGTGTTGTTTAGAGGTCTGCCCCGCTTGGGCGGAGCACCGCCGTGTCCTCGTAGCGGCGATTGGCGGCCGGCGATCTCTCGCGTCAGGCCCTGGTTCAAGCCATGGTCCGGAGCGAGAGGGAATGGGAAGCCGTCACCACCTTCTGCGAAGCAGTCATGCTAGTGAAGGAGGTGGCGGGACGTGAGAGGGAAAGAACCCCACGTCCCAGCCGCCGCGGGGTCACGTGGTGGCTCCCGGCCACCGTAGGCGCGGGCCTGTTATGGGCTAGCTCGCCGTCCGGCCGTCTTATGACGACAGGCCGTGTCGACGGCGCGTTCGCGTTCCACGCGCGCCTCAAAGAGATGTCAGCAACCACGTAGGGGTCCGCATGGGCCGATGCCTGCCAGGGCTGCGGGACTGTTCTAAAGAGATACCGTAGCCCTGGAACACAAAGGGCAAAGAAGGAACATGGATGGGTTTTAGTCAGTACAAGTCTGACACTCCCTTCCGCTCCGTCCAGAGTGGGGGGGGGTCATTTGATGAAAAAAAAAAAAAAAAAGTGTATTCATCAACTTTCCGGAAGTTGCTGTTATCGCCATCATTTAGGGCAACCTAAATGATGGCGATGACAACAAAGACAGACACAAAAACCTTCTTCAATTGAATAAGAGCATTATTACATACCTCCCTGCAGCCATGTTGAACAAAAGCCCTAGAGATGACACAAAAATTTCCACAAGGCAACAACTCTTAAAAAATTGACAAACAGGAAAAAGCATAACCATGGGTTGTACCCCGCTCTCCCCCCCCCCCCCCGGGCCCCCCGGGTGGGATCGCTACCCTACCTGTCATACACAGTAAGTACAACGACGAAGCACGAAGCACTCCACGTGCAAAAGGCTATCAATTAAAAGAAGATACATTCAACTGTTCAGCGATCATTTTCCTAATGGCCTGCTTGATATTTATATTGGTTTGTGGCCTATTACTCGACATGAAAGGCCACAAACCCAAAAAGTTAAGCACATACACGTGCCTCTCAATTTAATGTAATTTCTTGATAAAGGTGGGATAAAGGAAAATTAACTTTTTTGCGAATTGATTTGTTTTGACTTTATCGCTTGGAAAACATTCGGATATTTGGGGTTCGGATGACGGGTTTCATATTTTTTTAACATTCTTCTAAATAACACAACACAAATTAGGTAATATTTTGAAACTGACTCCTAACTATGGTTTTCATTTTACAGACGGATTTTAGTTGCCATGTTTAACAATTGAACTACGAAAAATCACCGCATAAAACTGGCACAACACGTACTTTTTGTAAGAAGCCTTTCATTTTTAGTCAGATTCTAAGATATTACCTGAAATACAGGCTCAGCCTATCTCAGGCGCAGTTGCTCATCTGTTCAACATGTTATATGTATTTTTAGGTAAGGAGAAACGAATAAATTCATATTTTTAACCTTATTCACTGTGTATGTTCAAAAACAGTAGATAAAACCAGACCACAAAACCGTGTATCATCATCACTTCTGCCAAAAGACGTCCACCGCTGGACCTAGGCCTCCCACAAGGTATAAAATGCCCCAAAAATCAACACAGCATCATGATAACAAATGCCAAAATCAAAAAAATAAAGTAGGTACTAAACATTGCCGCTATCACTTCAACAAAGTGACACACGTGTCGGTTATAACATTCCTTTCAATATCCTCATAACTTGATCCGACACGCGGCGGAAAAATCTAACGGTTGGCGGAAAGTACCGACGGTTGCCGCTTCTGCCGGTATGTAGGGCTACTCGACTGGAAACAGAAACTGGAACGTTTCCACTGAGTTTATATGTGGAACTATTTTGTTGAGATGTTGGTGTGAATTCTGTATTCGGTTACAGAAAAACTTAGATTTTAGATGAAGAAATGTAAATACCGTTTTCTTACTTTTCTTGATCGTTATTTTTAACATAACATCGCGCATTTTTTTTTCCAAAAAGGTTTACCTATAGCACCCTCTCACACGTAGCAATATTTAAAATTCCCATGCAAGATCGAGCCAGTCTGTTATTATCAGACAAACACTAGTCCGGGCTCAGTCTTCCCGACCTGGGAATCGAATCCAGGATTTCAAGCTCATCAGTAGCACTTGTGACAAAAACAATATGCTTGCTGGCTTGAGACCACTAGACCAATCAAACAGTTTTATTTTCTTACCTGTTATTATTTCAGCACCAATTTCAATCTTTGTCAGCCCTCTTCAAGTATCATTGACCTTAACAGTTCAGCTAGACACTGACTGAATTTTTTCCAGATTTAAACATGCTACAAGATACTATTTTATTCAACACTAACTTCTGCCCGCGACTTTATCCCAGTAGTAGTCTACTAAAGATACCAGGACATATACACCGGTCATTATTAATGTACATAACATAGATGTAATCAAACGTTTATAAAAAACAATTAAATTAAGCGGTTTCATGGTTGCATTGTTCTAGATGTTTGCACGATATTCATTGCACGCGTGTCTGGAAACGAATAATTTTTTTTGTTGGATTTTCAACCCTATTGCAGGTTTGTTTACAAACACTAATAGCTTAGGCAAAATCTATAGACAATGCAAATGTTAGTCCTGTGCCAAGACTATTACTTAATTACTGTAGCTGGAAATTCCTTTTCTTGGCCTGAGGAATCAACTCGGTGGACTTAGAACGAAACGACCTACACCTGTTCCCAATAGGTGTTATTGAGCTTAAACGAATATAAAATGTATACCATTGAAAATTAAGTTCATTTCAGAATAACGGAGCCTGGATTTGTGCCCGGTTGATGGCAATAGGCTCGCCCCCTATTACATGGGACTTAAAAACATCTTGAGTCACACCAACATTTTTTGTTATCAGCATGTCTAAAAATTAGGTAACTCGAAAACAAGAATCTGTTTTTTTTCTTATCTTCAAAAATGATTGAGATATTAAACGTCGGTCTCCGCGGCAAAATCTAACTAACGTGTGCCGTCACGCTACGTGCTGCAAATTGAAATAATAAGTGCAAACCACTTAATAAATCAAATTTTATGAACGTAAGCACTCCGCATCACCCGCAATTGGACATGACACTCGCAGCGTGACGTCATCGCAGTAGCGCGCGAAGGAACACAAAGGAGAGGGGAAATCCTGGGCACAGCAGTTAACTAGTTGAAATGTGTATTAAAAAAAAACCGTTATATTTTTCTAAAGGAAATCACAACATACAGGACCGTTTTTAATATTTTTATACGCAAAACCTGCGTAGGGAACTACAGCTGTTTTGATATGGAAAGAAAAAATCGAGTATTTTTCTTTCCATATCAAAACAGCGGATACAGGACCATGTTTGTATCTAGGAAGCGAGAAAAGTTAAATTAAGTTATTAAACTTAATACTCGATTAAATGCATGCCTGAATATTAGTAATCGGTAACGAATAAATCGGTAAAATCTTAGAATATGTATGAAAATCAAGTGACAAGTGCGTATCAATCGTTTCGTGGAATCGATTCATAGCGAATCGAGTTCCTTTAACTATTCTTCAGTTGGTACACTGGTCACCGACTGACAGATGACAGGCAGAAAAAAAACCAGCGTTCGATTTCTTTCGTTCTCAGTTTTTCCATGTTTTATTGTATAACCCGACGACCTCGGCTTTGCATATTATACAGGACTATTCGACGGATCTTGCTACTTTGAATTACCCGGCTATTATAAATGATGCTCTGTGCCCGGCTCTCTGTTTTGTTCAAATGATTACGCCTATCGATCGGATATTGCCAACATGGATCGCTGTGTGAATATTGTATCTTTGAGACTGGTCGCAGACGTCGCAGTAACTCTATTGGCAGAAGAGTCTTGGACGATAAGACGATTTTATCAGTATGAGTACGCGCATTAAACGCAGTAACATTTGTAGTAACATTTTGATGTTTTGCTGTGACTCACTAGCGAAATGTGGGTGTAGTATTAGGTATACCTCTGCCTAACCCTTCGGGTATTACAGACGTGATGTTATGTTATTATTATAGCTAGCCCATATTGTCCCACCGCTGGGCGGGTAATGGGAGGACCATTCCTTGCAACGATGTTATGTTATGTTCAGAATAACTTTTTCTATTGAATAAAAACTTTTTAACAAAAAATTTAACCGACGAAAACAAGAGCTGAAAAGCGAAAAATAAAAAACCTTTTAGTTTAGCTAAGCTCCAAAGTTTAAGTACTTAAGTAATTCACTTCACGCCGGCGCCAATAAACATTTTATGACCAGTTTATAAAATACTTATTATCATTCACAAATATCGTGTGATGTGTGTTCCTAATCGGACTTGGAAACCCAATTGTCTAAGTCTAAGAAATAAAGTGCACCACAATTATTCCTATTAGCTCACATAACAGACAGGCACCTTCGTGTGACCGTGCCAACAACCTCATTACAATACTAAAAATATAATTACTTTGCTCTAACAACTACACTGCAATCAATGATCATAGGTATAAATACTTTATTCTTTACACTTGAACCTTTTAGTCGTTTTGTATCGAGACTTGTGCATACAACAAATTTAGAATTGCCTACTCTTTTTTTACTAATTTTTTTAAATACCTACATATTGCACAAATCAAAACAATAGCGTATAATGTAACAATGGATCGGAAAATTCTTTTATCTTTATTTGTGATATTCGTATGTGTGTTGTCACAAGAAGCTCCAGTGTTGTACGATGCGTACTTCGGGAAGCCCATCACGGATAAGCGGAGCAACTACTTGGGAGGCGTCGCCAATGGGACTAGGTAAGTGAATGTTTACCGCATTACCACATAATCGTGTTAAGACTAACTAACTGTTAAACACGATGAGGCGAGCTCGTGGTTAAATAATAACACCGCACGGGTCGATCTTCAAGGTTGGACCATGAATGGGTGACCATGCATTACAAACGAAGATTTCTCCGTGCGTCGGAGAACTCGTTAAGCATTCGCTGCCGGCTGTCATTTGTAAATCTTCGACAGTCGTTACAGATAGACAGTGGCCCGAAATCTGACAACCTCCAGTCTTACCAACGGGTATCGTATTACATATTACTAACTGGGTTGTGGAGTTCAGATAGGCAGTCATCATCATCATCATCATTTCAGACGAAAGACGTCCGCAGGTGGAAGTAGGCCTCCCTCAAGTGTCGCCACATTGACCGCTCCCGCGCGACTCGCTTTCAGCGGATTCCAGCAACCTTCACCAGGTCATCGGTCCATCTAGTGGGAGGCAGTCGTTCCATATAAAATACTGGTATTCATCCGGTTAGACTGGAAGCCAAACCCAAACATAGTTTGAACTTGTTAAATATACAAGAAAAATGATCGTCAAGTTTTACCTATTATGAAAAACTCAGCCACCATGCAAACTGTTATAGTAAGAAATGTTAAAAAGAACAACAGTATATTTTGCGGTCACACTAGATGTAATAACCTCACCGGTTTCACAGATTGCCAGTAGATAAATTAGGATATTAATTGTATTAACATCAAAGTGCTAATAGGAAAAAAACATATTAAAAACTCAGCCACCATGCAAACTGTTATAGTAAGAAATGTTAAAAAGACCAACAGTATATTTTACGGTCACACTAGATGTAATAACCTCACCGGTTTCACAGATTGCCAGTAGATAAAATAGGATATTAATTGTATTAACATCAAAGTGCTAATAGGAAAAAAACATATTAAAAACTCAGCCACCATGCAAACTGTTATAGTAAGAAATGTTAAAAAGACCAACAGTATATTTTGCGGTCACACTAGATGTAATAACCTCACCGGTTTCACAGATTGCCAGTAGATAAATTAGGATATTAATTGTATTAACATCAAAGTGCTAATAGGAAAAAAACATATTAAGCTAAATAATCATTTAGAAAAAAACACACATCTGCAAGCAATTTGTCCAATATTGGAATCTAGAAAAGCAAAACTTCAAGGGTCGAAAACTTTGAGTCTCATATCATCAATTGCATGTATGAATTGACTGATTAAACTCTTAAGTTAGAATATCTTCACAGTATATGACATCGGTGACAGATGATACTTAAAACATCTTCCCAGCTTATGCACAATACCAGTTCAAGCATGTCGCAAGGAGGAGGGACGACGCGTAGACGGCACGTGTACGAACCCCAAGTACCCCTCCCGCGGAGCCAGCATGACGCCCCTCCCGAGACTCCTGGAACCACAGTATGGACCAGGTATGTGGGTCCTAGACACAATACCCGCAGAAGCGGTCACCTTTTTAGTTCTTTTGGTTCGCCAACAAAATCTGAAGAATGCCGTGCTAACAACACGAAGGAGAAGAAGCGATAACGATGACGTCGTTGTAGAAATAGGAAACATATACCAACCTTTGTTTTAATTTCTTTGTTTTTTGATCATTTTTATATTTTCTGGAGTGTTCTATCATATAAAATCAGCTGTCTAATACACAGCGAAATAATTAGCTAACTACAATAGCCACTTATAAATCCTTTTAAACAGGCAACACCTTAAGGCCAGCTAGAGACGGCTCAGAGCTGCCATCAGCGCGGTTACTCTGGACCTCCCTAATCGCGGATGGATCTTTCGCCAATCACGAGTTCTCCACGCTCGCTAGCCATGTTCTGGTGGCTACGGTAGCTGATAACGTGGATCTTTTATACATCAGTAAGCTGAAGCTGAAGTGGCAATTTTATACGGATCGATGGTTTCAAAAAGTGGGCTGAGACAGACTTATCATTCTCAAATCTCGTCAAATTTGACTACTTTAGAAACCATTTTGATAATTCTAAGCACAATCGCGCACGGCCGCAGCTCAACGCATTTTAATACAAAAGAATGAACCGCTTTGGCTAACGATGTCTCATTTAAAATATATGAAAGTAATGTAGGAGATTTTTTTTGCGAGGAATCTGCGTTAAAAATCTTACAAATTCTCTCACAGACAGATATGGTAAGGCCAGCGACTGCTGCCTGGGCAACACCCCAAATCGTGTAAACCCCATCTGCATCCCAATCCCCGTGCCTGGGGACGACCCTTACCTGCGCATCACCCAGATTAGATGCCTCAACCTAACCAGGGTCACCACTTACCAGGACCTTGGGTGTCTACCCAACTCTTTGCCCGCTGAAAGAGTAAGTGAATTCTTAGTCTATCTTTTTTTTGGAACATTAATTTATGCAGGCTGGTGATATGATAGGACTGGCCTCATTCGGCAACTCAGATTATTAAAAATTTAAATAAGTCTGATGCAAATTATGTAGTTGTTTTATATTTGATGGCAGTTTAGTCTGGGAATCATAAAGTCTGTTATAAATACCACCAAATAATTTCCTTTCCAGTACTCCGTAGTAACTCCCTTGCTGGATCTTTCAACTGTTTATGGAAATTACGACGCCAGGAACAGAATGATCCGAGCTTTCCAAGGAGGAGAACTATCGTTCAGGATGGAAGGTGATCGCGAAGTGCCGCAGGGAAACAGCCCCCTATGCGTCAACTTGCGACCTCCTGAAACAAGCTGCTATAACTATGGTACGCATGCCTGCTTTTTTGTTTTTAGTTTTAGTAAGGTGACCTAATGGTTATTCCATGTTCCTTTTACATGTTTAAATCACACGTAAAAAAATATATTTTTAAGTCAGCCATCTTGAAAGTATGTAATTTCTTTTTTAGTGTTTATTAATGAGTATTCGGACTATAGTATATCAGTGATAAAGTTTGTACTACCTCATTTGCAAGCTGTCTTGCTCACTATACTGAGTCATTAGCACCCTTGATTTTGGATTAATCATAGGATATGTGTTTTCTTTCTGATCTTAAAGGCGTCAATTGCTAAGTAGAATATGCACGGACGCCTAGCCGTGGCAGTGGACGATTCCACCCACATGTTTATCCAAAGCAAAGCTTAGTACTTAACGGTGGATTACTGTGAGGGTAGCCTTAATTTTATCCTTACGTGAGACACTACGATAACCTGGGCTGGAACCTGGGGCTACATTTAAAAAGAACGATGACTTCTAAAATTATCACTCCACAGGTGACGACTTCCAAGGCAACCTCCTCTCAGGGATATACCTAACAGTGATGTGGTTCTTCAGGGAGCACAACCGGATAGCTCGCCAGCTGGCTAAGCTGAACACCTGCTGGGATGACGAGAAGCTGTTCCTGACTACCAGGCAGATCAACATAGCGCAGTACCAGTACATCATCTATTATGAACTCGTTGTGGAATTCCTCGGTAAGAAAAATAAACCATGCAGAACTGTTTAGGTATTCCATCAGTCCTGGTCAGTAAAAATTGCTTGGTTGGTTTTGTTTTTGATGTGAACTGCATATTATGCTTATAAGGCCAGCACTGAATCCATAGGTAGGGCCTCTGCAAGTACAAACTGGTAAAATGGGGTCTTATATACCCGTCAGATACACAATCTGAGTGCATTGTTCAGAACATGACCCACTTCATGGCGTGTCCCGAGAGCATATAATTGGCACAAAGTGAAGTGTTCTATAAACACTTGGGAAAACGGTACAATATTTGTTTTTAATAGGTAGATCTTCGGATCTCGTATTGCTCAAATTTATAACTCCGAATTCTCTGAAGTTGATTTATTTAACTGTAATAAACATTCAAAAAGCGTATACTTGAAACTATAAACAGCGATAAATGACAAGCAACCAATCTTTTTCTTTTTCTTGTTCTAATATCTTTTATATATTTATATTTTTCAAAATTGTAATCTTAATTTAACCTTATGCAATTTAATTTTGTATTGTGTTGCTATTTTTTTTTTTTTTTTGTTTAATTGTAAATATCTGGCATTAGTCCGTTCGCATTTATACAAATATCCCAGTTATACAGGGAAACCTATAATTGGCCATATTAACTGTAACACGTATATTTTGTAAATGGATCACTGTTGGTTACCTAAATAAATAAAATAAAAAAATTAAATCTTCAGTTTCTAACATTTTCTCGGTTGTCAGCAATAAACTAATTACGAACTTCCATCCACTTCATTCCATGTTATTTCCATCTCGCAGGTCGCAAGAACGCCCTAGCAGAAGGCATCACATACGAGACAGATGGTTACGTCAACGACTTCGACCATCGTTTCGAGCCGGGCGTGTTCCGAGAGTACATCATCGGCCTCCGATGGTTCCATAACTTCCAGCCGGGTCCTACGGAGTAAGTAGTAACAATTCTAACAGAACATGGAAAAAACTGTGTTTCTAGTCTTCATACTTCATCATCATATTTTGAACCCTGAATCGCCCACTGGCTCCCCATTCTTCTACCATACGTCCACATTAGGTCACAGCATTTATATAAGCTTGCATATGGTTATACGATGCCTAAATAACTAACCGCTTATCCAATTTGACGGCACGGTTGGCGCAGTGGCTGAGCGATTGACTGCTGCGCTTCGTGCCGCGGGTTCGATTCCCGCACGGAACAAATATTTGTATGGCCTACAGGCAGTTGTTCCGGGTCTGGCTGTTTGTGTATGTGTGCTTAAATGTTTGTAAACGCACCCACGATACAGGAGAAATTCCTAGTGTGGGGCAACGTTTTTTAATAAAAAAAAATTATATCAAGAGGTTTGATTTAAAAGACATCATGAAAAATCGCAACACTGCACTGTGAACAAAAATATTACTTGTGGAAAGTCTAAATAACTGAAAGCGGTACTCACAAAAACTAAATTTGGCGGCTTTTTCCCGAACGGGAACGGGACGCAAAATCAAATATTATGCAGTAATAATTTACTGCATAATATTTGATTTTGCGTCCCGGCTCGGCCGAATCTTGCCGAACCGAACGTGTACAACAACCTTTAGGTACTTAAAAAAATATTGAAGGAGCAGAAGGTAGTTAAACTAGTTTTCATTAGTCTGTACAGGGACGGCAGGTACATTGGCAGTAGACCCACGCCTGACGACGAGCTGAGGAGCGGCATCCTCGCCATCAACAACACTGAAGCGGACCTCACGGAGGGAAGCCTCATCCAGCCCGCTGACAAGTTCGATTACGTCATGGCTCCTGATGTAAGTGAAGCAATAGATCTTTGGCCTATTATATGGAACTAGCTCTAAGCCTACTTGTGTCTATGAATGCGCCTTTTTTGTTAAACCTATGTTGTCCTACTGCGGGGCAAAGGACTACCCATCTCTCTCTATTCCTCTGAGTTTCGCCTTTACCGGCCAATGAAGCAAAAACGAGTCCAGATTGTCACGCCAGTTTCTTAGGGTTGGCTCGGTGACGACGGATATCATCAGGCACCCAATGTGTGACGATCCTGGCTCATCTGTCCTCATGCATCCTGTAGGTGGGACTCGTCCCATCCCAATTAGCTTGCTGCTTCGTCGATCAAAACATTATTTGACGAATCTTTTATCTCCATATTAGAAATTTTATTTCATTGTTACCTCTTCCTTTTTTCTGAACAGCTAGCAGAGCGGTACTTTGGCAATGTGCACCTGGTGAATGACCTCCCAGCTACTGACATAATGAGAGGCCGAGGCGCTGGGCTACCTCCCTACAACCACTACCGAAAGATCTGCGGAATGAAGCCAGCTAAGCGCTGGGAGGACTTCTACGATACCATCGATAAAGATGTAAGTGTATTTGCTGAGTATTCATAATCTGGATCCGATTCAGTACTTGATAGTCGTGTCTTAAGAACTAACAAAATAATTGAAGAAAACCATTATCGACTAACTGATGTGACCAGGTAAAGGCCAAAGGACGATTTGTGATAATTTTAGCCGATCATAATGCATAAGAAGAAGATCAAAATCAATTAAACTTTATAGAAAACATCGACGAATAAGATTTCAAACGTAGACGAAATTTGAAATGCCATTGGGACATTGATCGCGTCGGATCTGCAACGTGCGGCTCCGAAAATGAAATTCAACAGGTTTCACAATATGGTGATAATCTCTTCCAGAAAGTAGAAATCCTCCGCCGCATCTATGATGATGTAGAAGACGTGGAGGTCATGGTAGCTATCTACATAGAAAAGCTCCTACCGGGGACATACGTGAGCCCCACGCTGTACTGCATCATCACACAGAACCTGCTGCTGTGGAGGCGTTCCGACAAGTTCTTCTTTGAGCATGGAGACTTCCCTGCTGCTTTGACGATTCGTAAGTACTTGATAAGTAATAAAAAAAATCTTCAAAGGGAAACAATCTACGATCATCCCATTCAATAACTATTTCATGAAAAAGTAATTTAATGGAATTAAATGACCTTAGGGGTTTCTATTGGTGGTTTTAATTATTATAACTCAGCTAAGCCATATTTGTTACGGTCGCGAATTACATTTTAATTAACATACAACCGACCTGCAAATTGCAAAAAACGTAAGAAAGCCTTTGGTCCCGGCTGTCATTTGTAAATATTTGACATTCGTTAAAATTAGCCAGTGGCCTGAAAGTCTGACAACCAGTCTTACCAAGGGATATCGTATTATCCAGTACTAACGTAGGTGTGGAGGTCACGTAGGCAATCGCTCCATATAAAATACTGGTATTCAGATTAAACATATTGCGGATCACTAAATTAAACACAGAGTCAAACGTTTATACTCATTTTCACTTTCACTAGGCGGCACCTAAACAAAAGTGTATTGTTCGATTTTCAATGTCAGCCAAGCGTTGGAAATCCAACGGTGTGCATATTTAGGCATTCATTTAAGAGTCGCTTAGATATCATGAAAGTGAAATCGGTAGTCCGAATAGTTGGCCAATCATAAAATTATTTTGTCATATTTCAGCTCAACTAAACGAAGTTCGGAAGACAAGCATAGCGCGTGTGCTGTGTGATAGCGGTGATAACGTCAAACAAATACAACCCGCTGCGTTCTTCAGGAGAGGACATTGGTAACTCTGAATCTTAGAGTCCTTGATTTTAGTTTGAAAAAGCTGCGACTTACGTATTGTATGTCGTAGGTGGAAACTCATATAGGTGTTTTAGTTTGTGCAAGTTGAAACCATCACCACTTCTCTCCAAATGGTAAAGAAAAACATCGTAATGAAAACATGTCCTAAAACCGAAAATCTCAACACATGTGACATCCATTCTCGCACTGGACCCGCGTGCTGGATTACGGCCCAAGCTTCTGTCCTAGCTGTGGCTCCACTATGATTGAGTACAAACTGTAACATTTTCATCAAACAAAATATGGTGGCGGGAGACACCCTCCACCACATTTTTTGTCTAGAAACCGAATTCTCCAAATTGTAACAAAAATCTTTACGCATGGAGGAAAATAAAATAAATAAGCAAAAAGAAACCATCTCTAAACATTTCGCTGGCAACTAATATACAGTCGATCGGACGTAAAATATTTACAATAGTGTACGTGCGTTAGATACCGAAACCCGCAGATACCGGCCTTTTAAACATATTGCCTTCACCTACCCCATTTATTTACGGGTTACATGTACAGGCTGATCAATCTATCTAGCGGTTGGAAAAACTTGAGGATCATGAGATAGGGAATTGGCGCAATAAGTTTATAGAGTAAGCCAATACTTGGTCAGGCAAGGATTTTTCAAGTATAACCTTATGCAGTGCTTATTCTATACACTGGCTGTAGCATAATCAGCCCATAATGGTCTCACAGCTGGGACGTAGGTTTTCGGTCTGCAACAGGGAGCGGGCCCAGTGCGGGTTGGTCGATATCATATACATTAACATTACATCAGCCTGTAATCTCCGAAGGATAGGGCAGAGGTGTACCTAATAGTACACCCACATTTCGCTAGTTATGTTTTTTGCCATCAACCGGCTACAAATACAGAATCCGTGACTGTTACTGAGAAATTCCTGATGGTAAAACCCAATAACACTTTGCCCGATCCGGGAATCGAACCCAGGACCTCATGAGCAGCATTCGCGCTTGCGACCACTAGACGAACGAGACAGACATCATATACATAATTACATATATTAGTATTTTTGGTTGTAGAACGTAGTTTTCTTCACGAATTTTTCTTTTAACGTTTTGAGTACTGTGGTGATGAACTAATTTCCACAGTGCTTACCTGGGTTGGAACCTACGACCTACACAATGCGTAAGTCGCAGCCGTTCCTGACATCACATACTATATTTTTTGTAGAAAATAACTATGTTAAAAGCCTGCATCTAGTTATTGTAATCCAAAGTCCGCTTTTTCGTCCGATGTACTTCAATTGAGTTTACAAAGTAGAAAGCTTTCTGTGTGAGCTTTAAATTAGATTATTATTTTTATTTCCAGGAACTACCCTGTGCCTTGTGAAAAGATTCCGGGTATAAACCTTAACAAGTGGAAAGATCACTGGTGCCCCAAAGACAAGAAAAAGTGATTAATTAATAACTAAATACTAAAGAAATGCTGTGTTATATAATTTATTCGTACGTTAGATGGGATACTGGTAAGCTCGCATCCGGTTGGAAGAGTATCGTATCAAGAAGTATCGTGTTACCTGATAACTTTGGAGGTCACATAGGCAATCGCTCCAGGTAAATTAATGGTATTCAGCTGCATCCGGTTAGACTGGAAGCTGACCCCAATTTACTTGGAAAAATGCTAGGCAGATGATGAGCTGCATCCAGTTAGAATAAAAGTCAATGACGTTGATCATCCTTTTAGTGATATTAACAACACATCTCGCATGTAATCCCGGCAGAGTACTACTTACTCTAGAGGCCTATAAAGCACTCACATTTCACCAGTTATGTTTAAATGCCATGTAATACAGGGTGATCTTATTGCCACCAACCGGGCACAAACGCAGACTCCGGGCTTCTACTAAAAAAATCGTAATGGCAAAACCAGTATCTCTTTGACGACCTAGGAATCGAACCCAATAACTCATGCTCAGCAGTAGCGCTTGCAACTACTATACCTACGAAGCAGACTAATATTATAGACTGTTTTAGATTTTATCATGTGACCGGTCCGTAGTTCGTTTTTTGCAAGACAAGGTCATTTGAAGGTGATCCACCGGACAGCATTGAGTATAATAATATTATGTCATACTCATTCGAAATATGACGTCCAATTTTATTGTCTTTAATATTCATAATAATACCTACTCTACTAATGTGCATCCGTCTATTGATTGATATAACGTAATTCCGACACGATTTGTTCGAGATTCTCATGTAGCTCAAATGGCGCTGATGATACTTTTCTCTTATTCTCAGATATCAGTGTTCATCACACAGTCCTTCAAAACTTACTATCATATGACTATGTTAGTCTATCATTATTATTAACACTAGAATCAGGATATTTACCACATAGTAAATGGTGACACATGGTGGTTTTTACATGGTAAATATCCCGTTTCTAGTGTTAATAATAATGTTAGTGACCATGATAGTTTAAAATCTTATATGTTAGTCTATCGTCGTTATCGCTTATAAAATTAAACTTTGTCCTGGCCCACAGAATATCTATTGCGACATTCTACCTCACCATTGTCTTATCTAAAACTAGAACATGATATGCATCTATAAAAAAAACACTTGCATCTTTGATCATTGACCACACCTGTGACCTTCGGCTTATTCAATATACTCATCTGCCCATCTGTTGGCGAGGACGACCTGATTTCCGGTTCCTTGTCGAAAACACATATTTGAATTCATTACAATGCAAAAAACAGATTAGATACAAACGCAATCTTTGAATCCAGTTTTACATTATTTTTTTTTGTGTGTGCTATAGATATTATTATAATTATTATCAAGGGAATATAAATACCAGCATGCTTTAAACAAAATCATTTAGTCGAAAGCATTAAGGATAAACAGTTAACATGAAACACTTGTGTGCGATGCTAGTTTGTGTTTTAATGATAGATCTTGTGAACTGTCAGTACTTTAGGTACCCCAGTGGTGTAGAAGTGTGGGTACAGAGAGTTCAAGTGATAGAAGTGAATGAGTACGGTGAAGAGGTTCAACCTCTTACTCCTACCCATGGGGATCAAGACAACCTACCAATCATAGATGTAAGACAACAAACGAAACTACCAAGGAATCATGCCAACACTGATACTGGGATAACTGTGGCTCATAAAAAGGTGAAACCTCAAGATAAACCTTACGTGAACTCTGAAAATTCCCCAGCTATAGAGGCAAGACTACAAGTACCAAAGAATCATATCAACGATGATGCAATTCAAACTCTAGCTCACTACAAGGGTCAACCGCTAGATAAACTTTACATGAAAGCTGTAAAACCCTCAACCATAGATATCAGATTTGGGGAACCAACTGTTATACCGAGTGAAAGAAATGGAAAACAACAAGTGTGGTTGCTAGATGAAGAAGTGCCTAAAGATCCCAAAAGTTCTTCTAATAGTACGCATATAGTGGAAGTAGACAACACAGGATTTGTATCAGCTCTGGAGTGTCCCAAAGGACTTAATAGAGTCGGTTCGGAGTGCGTTAATAATGACTAAAATATTAACATCAATATTACCTGTTTGCTCTCCTCACAACTATAAACAAAACTACTAAAAGACAAAAACTCAATTCCTGATAAGCATTTTAGTACATTTGCTAGATGTGCAAGGTCAAACATCGAACTACACGGTTACAAATTGATTGTCTAATATCTACGAAACGGTAGTAAATAGTCTTCATTCATATTGAATTTGATATACCAATCATTGTAGATTGACCTTGAAAAATCCCAGACATGTGTTAACATTAATAAACTTCCCAAACAAGGGCTAACTAATTAAAATTCTACACATTATAGAATACAAGGAAAAGTCACAACTGAAATAAAAAATCATATTTAAATGCAACAATTTACATAGTATCGTCTTTATAGTAACAACAAAAAATACTTGTATGAGCGCATTCCATCGATCGAAAAGTCAGTATAAATATATAATAATCCAGCATTCATGAGCAAATATCTCACAAACACACGAAGCCTCCGACATGAAATACTTGACTGCAGTACTAGCTTGTGTTCAAGTGGTAGATATCACGCATTCTAACCATGTAACGTACCCCGACGGTGTCAAAGCGTGGATAGACAACGTGCAGGTGACTGAACTGGAGGGTGACGCGGCAGACCTTCAACTTCCGACGGATTTCGGTGGACATTTTGGAAAAGAATTGCCAACGAGTAATGTTGATGGACCACCATGGTTAGAACCGTTGGACCTGGAGAAATTAAAAGCGTACGGACCACCTAAGGGCGGTTCTGGGTACTTTAAGGCTGATGCTTGTACGGGTGACACTACGAGAGTTGGTAATTCATGTGTACCAAATGACCCCAATGTTTAAATAAATGGCTAATTGGCTATATTGTTGTTTTATTGAACGATTTGACTATTGCAAGATTGACGACCTTAATCTCGCCAAAAACACGTTTTTTTTTGTTTCCAGACGGCTGCTGTTGGGTTGTTACTGTCGGAGATAAATAATTGTGAAAAGGCAAAATAAAAAAAATAAAAGAAGTCTTTTTTTGCAGTCCGTATACTACAAAAAAAAAGACTTCTATGCAACAAAATACAAAAAACTTTTTTTTTTAATCTTTCTTTATTTACAATCAATTAAACTCTCACAAACTGCCATACAAATATTTGTTGCATGAGGGACTCGAACCCGCGACACGCAGCGCCAATTGCTCAGCCACTGCAACAACCGTGCCTTCATTATGTTTGTGTATTTTTCTTAGAGAGACACAAGCTCTCATGTTATGCATGCTGATCATAATGATGCTGTGTAATGATGCAACATCACGAGTAACCTCAAATACTTTTTCGTCTTTATCGTTTTGCGACCAGAGGAGATGAAATAAAATAAACAAAGCAACACACCTGTATGGATTCGAACCAGCGACCTTAAACTTTTAAGTCAGGGTCGTTACCACAGTGCCAGCACCACTCTGAAGTACCAGCCGCATTTTTAGGGTACCTCAAAAGAAAAAAACGGAACCCTTATAGAACCACTCGCGTGTCTGTCTGTCCGTCTGTCACAGCCAATTTACTTCAAAACTACTGGACCGATTGAGTTGAAATTTGACATATATAAGTTGGTGACCCAAAGACGGTGTAATGTAAATTAAAGAATTTTAAAAAGTTGGCCACTTTTGGGGAGTAAATTAGAAAATGAAAAAAAAACAGTTTTTCAAACTATATCGTGTTACATAACAAATAAAAGGACTTATTGTGGGAATGTCATTTTTTTTTTAATAATTTTAAGTTAAATAGCTTTGAAGCTATTTAAGAAAATTGTATTTAACCATCCCCCCCCCCTTAACTCCGAAACTACAGGGCCGAAAATTTTGAAGTTGTTTACAACTCACTTATACCGTCATTTACGGGACATCATCCGTGAAAAGTATAAGTTTAAACCTATAAGAAAGCTGTAGCAACAAAAATAAATTAAAAATTAAAGGGGGCTCGCCCTACTACGATGCTAAGGAACCCTTCATGCGCGAGTCCGACTCGCACGTGGCCAGTTTTTATGAAAACTGTTGTTAATTTTGCTATTGTTGTCGTGACCTTGACAATCACACATAAAGCTGTTCCATACCGGTTCTAAAAGTGATGATGCATGAATCATGAATGCAGCGGCCGTCTGTACTACTGAGTTTACCAAAGTTATTTACCTTAACGAGGCGTTACTAATTTTGATTTAACATATTCATCTAATCTCTTGATTATAATAAAAAACCTGCGTGCGTGTGAGTTACATCAATATAAAAGCAATAAAATGTAGGCATTTATCAACACACATCTGATCTAACAGTGACACAGGAAGCTGTGATCATGAAATACTTGGCAGTAGTATTAGTTTGTGTTGTAGTGTTCGATCTAACGCATTCGTACTATATAACGTACCCCAGTGGTGTGCAAGTTTCAGCACAGAAAGTGAACGTGATAGAAGTGAATGAATACGGCGAAGAGGTACAACCACTTTTTCCTACTTATAGGCATCATGGACATCTACCAGCTGTAGATGTAAGACAACAATCGATGCTGCCGAGGAACCATGGCACAAGAGTACAGGTGTGGGTACACAAGGTACATGTTATAGAAGTGACTGATGGACTGAGAGAACCTCTTGATGGTTTTCTGCCACGTCCAAGTTATAGTCAAGGACAAGGGTCATTCGATGGGGAGCATTGTCCCAACACGGTCAGATTTTCTGGACTTTGCGTAATGGAAGATCTATAATAGAAGATTAAATCAATTAGATATTTTTTTTTTTTTTTTTTTTTTTCACCTGATGAACAATGTTGTTACAATGTTTTTAGTTTTTTATTTCTGATCTTATGTATCGTAAATAACGTGTTCTGACTGTATTTATTTTATTTGTTGTCGTGCTGTCGTAACTTTGACAAATGGAAACTACAGGCTTGACACGTGACGATGGAAAGAGACGAGATTTATCATCACCATCATATTCCTACCCATGTTACTTAGGGTCGGAAAGAGACGAGATTGTATTACAATAATTCCATAGAAGGCTTTTGGCGTGAGATGCAACTTGCGCCGACACCCTTGCGCCATCCAATCTCTCTAGGAAGGCGGGCTATTTGGGAAACCTGAAACGACATAAATGCAATAACTAAATTGGTAGTCATGTGTTTGAGCCGTTTCGGGTTGAAACACTAGGGCTATGAGGTTCGAGTGCCCACCGAGTATTTCGCCAAGCCGGTGGTCGACTCTTCACGTGATCAGAGGGCTCGCCATTTTTTTTTTGCCAAAGCATGCTGCCAGCCTTCGAGGCTTTTTTTCCTGTTAACAGCGATGTAGACGAATTTTTGGACGCCCTACAATTCCTAATTTTCCCATTTCGATACTTGTACATATTTTTAATTATCATTTTAAGTCATTTATTGTTTGTAAATAATGTACATAGTAATGAATATGAATAAATTACGAGTTAACAAAAAATAAGTAAGCAAAAAATATTAACATATATACGAGTATAAGCAATATTAATCAAGAAATAAATAAACAAAATAGTTTTTTCTAAATATTCAAAAACACAAAGAAGAAGCGACATTCAAATCTAGTTTTTTAATTATAAACACCTTGTACTTGTGCTACTCCATCTATATAAAAGCAAAATATGCAGCAATCATCACACATCTAACAGTGAGACTGGAAGCTGTGAACATGAAATACTTGGCAGTAGTATTAGTTTGTGTTGTAGTGTTCGATCTAACGCATTCGTACTATATAACGTACCCCAGTGGTGTGCAAGTTTCAGCACAGAAAGTGAACGTGATAGAAGTGAATGAATACGGCGAAGAGGTACAACCACTTTTTCCTACTTATAGGCATCATGGACATCTACCAGCTGTAGATGTAAGACAACAATCGATGCTGCCGAGGAACCATGGCACAAGAGTACAGGTGTGGGTACACAAGGTACATGTTATAGAAGTGACTGATGGACTGAGAGAACCTCTTGATGGTCATCGGCCATTTGTAAGTGGAGGTTATTCGGGACTTAACGCGAACCATTGTCCGGACAAGGTCAGATTTTCCACTGGAAGGTGCGTAATGGAAGATGTAGATTAAATCAAATACACATAATTTGTTTTTTTTTTAATTGTTTCATTTTTGACCTTGAAATAGTAAATTACCATGTCCTGCTGTCCATCAGAATTTGAGTGGAAACCCGACATAATTTTTGAACTGTGGTCCGTCAATAATGAAGCTTAAGACGACTGGGCCAACGAGTCAGAGAAAACCTTTTAATAATATTGTTTTATTAATTTTGTTATTGTTTTCGTGACTTTGAGAATCCTACACTATGCTGAAACCGGTTCTGCATGAGTTATTGAACATAGCAGCCGTCTGTAGAATAGCAAATTTACTTCCTAAACAAGGCTTAAGTAATTTAAATTTAAATATTTAAAAATACTAAGAAGAAGTGACATTCAAAATCTAGTTTTTTTTTTAATTTAAAAAAACCTTGTGCATTTTATTCCATCGATATAAAAGCCAAAAAGCAGCATTCATCATCACACATCTAACAGTAACACAGGAAGCTGTCATCATGAAATACTTGGCAGTGATATTAGTTTGTGTTTTAGTATTTGATCTAACGCATTCTACTTCTCACTATGTGGTGTACCCCGGGGGAGCACGAGTAACGGTAGACCGTGTGGAGGTGATTGAACTAGAGGAAAGCGAAGCTAAAGGATATCAACTCCCAAAGGATACTGATGTAAATTTTGGCAATCAGCTACTTAGAAGCGGAAAAGTAAAAGTGCAGCAGGTAGACGGCCACGCATATAGTGAGGAAGAGTTTAAGCAACTAGCAAATCCACATAAGGATGGATATACTGCAGCTTCAGGGGATCATTGTACGGACGGTACTGTGAGAATTGGCGATGGACTTTGTCAAAAAGAAGATATTTAATTATAATGTTTATTTTTATCTTATCCAGAACCTTTTATGTAATGATTGACTTAAATTGCTTGTTTGTTCACAAAAAAAAGGTCGATTTGCATAATTTTTTGTTTTTTTTTATTGAGTGTAATTTTTTTTCTGAAAGTTACAAAAATATGAGCTCATTATGCTATACAATATTGTTGCCCTCCGAATATGTATATATTTATGTCAGTAAGACCATAAATTCGAGAGACATGATTTTTTACTCAACAAAAATACAAAATGGCTGCCAAATAGCGAGGAAGTGGATTGTTATATAAGTACCTAGACTATCGCTAGTCCATGACCGGACGCATTGTACAAATATCGCCGTAATTATCAAATATTTCACCAACTTAACTGCTGCTGTTTGAGAAACCCACTCTTTGAAATTGTTGCGAAAGCAAGCTGTTTTAATAATATTTCTAAATATATAATAACTTTATCCCAACATAGATGATTGAGCAAAAATATAGTTTCCTGGTATAAAAATCATTTGGAATCCACATGAAGCAAAATACAGCCTCATGTTAAAAAAAATGCAAAATAAATTCTGTAGATTTCTCTACCTTAAGCAATACGGAGTTTATTCCTTTTATCCCCTAATGTGGTTATACCAGACTGGCAGTAAGAAGAGACGTGATGCTTGTCAAGTACGTGGCGAGCATACTGCTAGGGTTACTGCACCACTCCGAGGTGCTGGCTGCGCTACGGCTGCGCGCACCGGATGGGTGCGTGGGAGCGCGTCGCCGCCCCGCACTGTTGGACGTGCCAGCGGCTAGGACTAACCTGCTCAAGTTTACCCCTAAGTCGCGAGCCGCACGTATTATTAATATTATAATCGACATATATCGGAAGATATATTTGGGCAAAACCTGCCGACATTTGTTCAAAGGCCACAAATAATAATTGAAAGTGGTCTCAACTATGAGCTTGGTCATGTTTAAGTATTAATGTTTTAACTATAGCTATTATAATTTATAATATTTTTTTTAACGTAATTTTACTGATTATATTGTTTTATTGTATGTTGTAGCATCGTATTGAACTTGGTCTGTAATGTGGCTATAATTTGCTGGTAAATAAATCAAATAAAATAAAACTGTGTACATGTGTTTTTTGAGACAGGAAACAGTTAACATGAAATACTCGTGTACGGCACTAGTTTGTGTTCTAGTGTTAGATCTAGTGAACTGTCGGTACTTTAGGTACTCCAGTGGTGTAGAAGTATGGGTACAGAGCGTGAAAGTGTAGAAGTTAATGAATACGGGGAAGAGATTCAACCTTTTTTTTTTTTTTTGGATGGGAAATCATCAAATGACCCCCCCCACTCTGGGCGGAGCGGAAGGGAGTGTCAGACTTGTACTGACTAAAACCCATCCATGTTCCTTCTTTGCCCTTTGTGTTCCAGGGCCACGGTGTCTCTTTCGAACAGTCCCGCAGCTCTGGCAGGCATCGGCCCATGCGGACCCCTACTCGGTTGCTGACATCTCTTTGAGGCGCGCGTGGAACACGAACGCGCCGTCGACACGGCCTGTCGTCATAAGACGGCCGGACGGCGAGCTAGCCCATAACTCGCCGTCCACAGGCCCGCGCCTACGGTGGCCGGGAGCCACCACGTGACCCCCCACGCCCAGGGCGTCTCCCGCGGCGGCTGGGACGTGAGGTTCTTTCCCTCTCACGTCCCGCCACCTCCTTCACTAGCATGACTGCTTCACAGAAGGTGGTGACGGCTTCCCATTCCCTCTCGCTCCGGACCATGGCTTGAACCAGGGTCGGACGCGAGAGATCGCCGCCGCCAATCGCCGCTACAAGGACACGGCGGTGCTCCGCCCAAGCGGGGCAGACCTCTACGGTGTGCTCCACCGTGTCCTCCGAACGATCCTCGCAGTGGAAACACCCGGGCGTTTCCTCCCGCCCGATTCGGTGCAGGAACCTCCCGAAACAACCGTGTCCGGTGAGGATCTGCGTCAGGCGGTAGGTGAGGGCGCCGTGGCGCCTCTCTAACCACTCCTCAAAGAGGGGACTTATCGCCACAATGGTAGCGTGCCCTGCACGGGGTAAGAGATTCAACCTTTACATGATACGTATAGGAACATTGAAGATCAACCAGACATAGATGTAAGCTACCAACTCCAGGGGCAGGTGCTCAATACGCTGCGGCAGCTGGAGACTATTGTCCGGGAGATCGTGTAAGAGGTCTCAATAATATTTGTCAAGTAGAAAATTAAATCATTTGTTACATAATTGTTGTTTTCTTTTGAACTGCCTTGACGTTTTTTTTTATTATATTTGGTAACTTGACAGTCGTAAATATATATTGCGCTCAATGCCCTAGGGTGCGCCTAACGTCACGTCGCTACGAAAAATTTGTAAGTAAAAACCCGACAATTTATTTTATTTTACTCTGACATGATTTGAACCTGGACCCCATGCTCAGTAGTCATGCTAGCGTTCACTAGGTCAAAAAAACAAAATCGCACAATATTACGTTATAAAATCAGGCGTACCTTTATTTACTTATGGTGATTTTATGTTGTGACCTCGACTAATCTGATTTCATAACTGATTCGTACCGGTTCTGCGGGCGATGATGTATGATTCAGAAAAACGGTAGCCATATACCTAACTGCTAATTTAATCCTACCAAAGGTATGATCCTAAACTAGGTACAACTTATTACTAGGTACAACTTGTTACTAGGTACAATATGAAGATTGGTACTATGATTACTTGTTTATAGAAGAGAAGTGCAAGAATCATGGCTTATCTGGAACTAGGCATTAGCATGCGTCGTGTTGCAATAAATAGTGGGTGTACCATTAAGAACGGTTCGGCAGTTGAAGCGTAGGTACGAAGAAACTGGAAACCATCTGAGGAGACCTCCTTCACCGTTCACGAGAGCTGTTCCTCAATTAGGCATTATTGTCAGCACGGTTAACGCAGTGGTTGAGCGATTGGCGACTGCGGGGTTCGATTCCCGCACGATACAAATATATGTATGGCCGTCAGGTAGTTGTGCCGGGTCTGGCTATTTGTATTTGTGAGTTTGAATGTTTGTAAACGAACACACGATACAGGAGTAGGTAATTCCTGGTGTGGGGCAACGTTTTTTTAAACTAATATAGGTATGTTCTCCGAGTGAAGTAAGTATTGAGTGGATTGGAACACTAATGCAATAAAACACACCTACCTTTTTAACCTGTTCTCATGAACACGTGTAAAACCAAATGTATGAACGTTGACGAAGCAAAAGGAGTTGCAGGAGCGGTGGCATTCTATAGTTCCTGCATAGGGATACCTGTGGAAAAAATGGGCATTCGAAATGAAAAATAATATGAGAAGCCTAAAGATGATTTTCAAATACCTATTCAATGATACCCCACTTAACATAGTTCGTCAACTTTCATTTTTTTATTTTTAAAACATATCGATTGACGTAAGAATCATCAAAATCGGCCCAGGCGTTTGGTTTCCATGTTCTTATGAACAGATATAATAATGTATATGTATGTTTATTATTTATTTATTTATTTATTTAACAATTTATGTACACACTAAATACAGGAAAGAAGAAAGGAACAGAAAATAGTACAAAGGTGATGCTTTATCTATTCATGTCAGATAATTGTAAACGTGACCTTTAAAATTAAATATCGTAAACTATGTAATATGATGATCAATGCCGGTTCTGACGTATAACGAACGCGGCACCCGTTTGCAAAACTTTCCTTACCAAAGGTGTCCCTAAACCAAGCATAACTAATTAACATAATTATTAAAAAAGAGAAGTGTCATTAAAAATCTAGTTTCTTAATTTACAAAAAAAAACTTACGTGTGTCGATAAAAAGTCTAAAATGCCACATTCATCATCATTTATGATCTCAGAGTAACATAAGAAACACTTAATATGAAATACTGACTAATAATTACTGTAGTTTGTGTTCTCGTGATGAATGTGTCAAGTGCTGTCGGTACAAGAATAACGTGTCTAACTAGGTAATTATGTTATATGGTATGTATGTATGTATGGTCGCACTAAGACATGGAATCACACTTTCTCTATGAAATTTCTTATGGTAGCCCCTCTGAAATATCTTGAACCTATAAAAACATCTGATTTGAACTGTACAAAGCAAAAAGCTCAAGGTCAAATTAACTTTGCTATTAAACTTAATTTGACGTTTAGTCCATGTAAAGAGCAATTTATTAAAATAATTTCCATAGATATAAATACGAGTACCTATGTAGAAATTCTGTGTGTTTTCGCCATAGACCGACACGGGGAACAGTGCTACTATTAAGTTGTACACAACGTTTTTAATTTCCGTCATTTTAAGTGTCAGTGTGACAATGTACTTCCCATCCAGTGCAGAGGAGAAAGTTCTAGACGTGACAGATTTTCCAGACATCTCTGACATGGACACACAGCTGGTGCGATGTTTGTTGCAGATGGATGTCCAGATGATTTTGTGAAAGTGGCAAATATTTGTGTTCCTGTGGATTAAAATTGATATTGATACCTGAATTTTTGTTTTATTGTTAACATTTTTAGTTGTCCCATGTAGCCTCACTATTTTGTACCTTTTGCAGTTAAGAATCATAGTCTTAATGCCTTCCTTTTTCTGTTACTGAAATTCTACCTAACTAAAGGGGGTGACGCTACAATATCGAGTTTACATTGTTGGTAATTTGTAGACGTAGAATAGACGCAAACGTTCAGAATGTTGTGGAGGTCAGAGAGAAATATTCTGGTAGCTGCAACTTGCAACCAGATATTAACATTAAAAAAACATCTCGCCTGTAATCCCCGCAGTGTTAGGCAGAACAGTACCTACAGCGCACCCACATTTCGCCATTTATGTCTAAGGCCCGTGTAACAGGGGCCGAATCTACGGCATTAAGTCTGCCTCTGTCCTTTGTGCTTGATGTGGTAAATAAATCTATTGCCATGAACCGGGGATAAATCCAAGATCTGGGCTGCTGCTTAGAAATTGGAAGAATTACTACTCTGTCTGATCCAGGAATCGAACCCAGGACCTTATGCTCAGCAGCAGCGCTTCCAACTACTACACCGACGAGGTAGTCAGTTCAATATGAAATGTAGTAATTTCTAGAGCTATAAATATAACCGCATAATCCATCGTTGTTGAACTATTGTACTATAACGTAACACGGGGAACAGTCAAGAGATGCTACAATGAAATTGATCATACCAATACTTTTAGTTTGCGTTATTAATGTGTGTGTCGTGATGTGCTTCCCAACAAGTCCCGAAGAGCCCAGTATGGAAGTGACTGGAGGCCTGTCTCCTAATTCAATGATTCGGGCTAACTCATGTCCACTTGATTTTGTTAGAATGGTAAATAAATGTGTTCGTGTTGATTAAAAATAGTTTTTTGATATTATTGTTTTTATTCTGCACCTTAGTTTTTCGGAAATCGATCTTAATAAAATAACTGGCGTATTGGGTTGGAGTGTAACCTTGGGTAAACAATGAAGCGAGGACTTAAAAAAAATGGTATTTTTGTTGGCCAAAGATACCGTTTACCTTCGGAGAAGCATGGCCCTACATGTCTTAACTCGAGCCATTCAACATTATTTCTAAAAATTTTCATATTGCGACAATCATTTAAGGAGAAAGCGTCAGGGTAGCCCGCGATATTAAAATTTTCTTGCGGTTTTTGCAGTTTACAAGTCAGTGTCAGTGGGATTGAATGAACTTACGAGAGTTGTATTGATGATTTTAATGATTGTAACTCAGTAAAGCCATATTTGATGCGGTCGTAAAACGTATTTTAATCAACATACAACCGTCACTGACTGAAAAGAACGTAACAACATTTGAATTTCGCGGGCTACTCTGGCGCTACCACCTCAAAGTTAGTAACTAAAGCACTGCACTGGATCATCGCTTCGGTTCATTGTCGGACCATCTTTAAGCGCCCACCCAAAGTAACTACGGAATCGGATCGGGTGAGCGTTGCCGAGACTAGATTCGACTATAGATCAGACGCCCTAGCGCGAACGCGCGGTGTAAACGTAATGTAAATACGTCGATTTTTTAATCGAAAATACAATTACCCTATAGCATTTTAGTTAAATTGTTTGCAACAAGCACAACCACTGTCATCCAAAGATATGAATAAAATATTAAAATTAAGAAAATGGTATTTATGAATCGAATATTTTTAATTTCGTTTATACAGCGCGCTCGTGCTAGGGCCTCTGACTAAAAACGCTTAAAAAACCGACTACACGTTTATTTCTATAGTCAATAATGATAGAGTTTTACTAAAACACTGTTATTCTTGGATTATTTACCCTAGAAAATAACTATAATCGGCATTTAATTTAGCAATTATTTACCCACACGATGTAAAATATGTTACGTTTAAATTGCTACCTAGTAATATAAGGAAAAAAAAAATAACATAAAAAATTCAGAATTTATAGAAGACTATAAATGTAGAAGGCATCGTCATTAAACCATTACACTATATCAAGGCACGAGACACAGTCAAGATCAGCTGACACTAACAACAATGAAGTTTTTCTTAGCGATATTTTCATGCTGTTCCCTATGTGCCAAGCTGTCCAGACCAGCTTAATGTAGGAGCGACGCGTTACCCAGATGATAGGATTAATTCTGGTTTAATGTTTCTGCTTTATTTTAAACATTTAAATGTTCAGTTTATTAAACTATAAATTTAAATCGTACTAACACCATCAAACATCATCATTGAATTTCTGTACTCGAGTACAGAAAAACGCTAAAATATATTCAGAACGAAACACTTATCTTGGCAAATAAATAACATCCGATTTCTGGTAAAAAAAAAACATCGACGCGTTAAAACTAAACGCCAGTCAAGTGATCTGATTAGCTGGAGATAATGAAATTCAATAAACTCATCATGTCAAATATTGTTGACATGCGGTTGATAATTTGAAAGCTAATTTTTGGGATGATTTTCCTTTCAGAAATCAGACGTAACTCTTGTATACAATAACAGATTATGGCAGATTTTTTAGAACATTTGAGTATGCTTTTCCTTATCACTGTACCAGAGCCAGCACAAGTCATATAAAAACTATCAACAAACAGCAACTAACCATTCCACTGTAAGGGTTACACTGAAATCAGTTAAAATGAAGTACACAGCCACATTACTAGTGTCTGTATTATTAATCAGTGTATTGAACTCCCAGGAATACGAGGGTATCGTGGAAGTTAAGGTTAAAAAACTGGTGTCAAACAGAACGAAGACGGAAAAAGATTTTGACAATTCTTTTATGTTATTTGTTGTGAACTTTTGTCCAGAAAATACTGTAAGAATGCATAATGCTTGTGTTCCTGTCGATTAAACTTCTTCGTGATAATCTTGTTGTTGTTTTTACCACAATTGTATTGATTACTTACTTTCACAACCCTGCACATCAAATGCGTAATTCATTCACAATCCGAAGGCTTTCGAAGTTGTCTTCGAATATTTGGTTATAGGACATGCCACTTTATACACGAGTTTTTGCACAACGTGTTCGTGGATTTGGGCTTTAGAAATATAATGGTTGGGGACCTAACTGCTTAGCCACCACCGCTGTCGACTTTCAATTTAATTTATTGTCAAAAGTGACAGGCAGCAATTACGAGCAATATACTCAATATCTAATTATTAAAACAGTTTTGCATAAACAGTCAACTACCAATCTACGACCCAAAAGGAGACACGAGTATTATAATACTGTTGATTAAATCGAGAGGTTTTCGATTTATTATTTAATAGACCGTTAGAATTACATCAATATATTTTAAACCTCTTCATCTTCCGTTCCTCATATAACAGTTATTTTTTTTGCCCCAGAACTTCACCACTTCCACGGCGTCGTCGATGGTTGACTGCATGTTTTAGGGCTCGGCAATTAGGATAGGTGGTCAACTATCACATTAAGTAATCATTATTTATCTTTACACGAAATAATAACACAGTTTTGCATAAACACTGTCATTTGTAGTATTTAACTTAAATTGATGTTTTGTTATGGAAAATCTACTCGTATAAAATAAATGTAATTCCTTATTTCTCTCAAGTATTCATATGGACTGCATAAACCAACGCAGCTAACTATTTCGACATTTGTGTCGAAATAGTCCCAGGGAACGTTAAGCTACATTACAATGAAGTTTCACCTATCTGTGCTTACCTTAGTTAGTGTCTTGAGTATCGCTATGTGCTACCCATCCAGTTCAGAAGACACAGAAGTGACGGATTACCCAGAAGGCAGTTGGATTACTTCTGGTTCCATGATTGTGGCCGACCCCTGTCCAGTTAATTTTATTAGAATTGCGGACACTTGTGTTCTTATTGATATTGATTAAATGATGAATTATTTGATTTACATTTTACTTTTAATTATTTCTTAATAATAAAATAAGGTTTTGTTTAAGATTTTATGAACACTTTACCCCTGTTTATTAAGTGGAATTTTATAATTTGAAATCTAACAAACTGTTGTGTAACTTGGTAACTAAGGATTGCGTTGGGTGCAACAAAGGTGAGGATACAACACAATGTAATATTTTTAGTAGATATTAATTATCATGTGGTCTTATGAAGAGTAATAGATGTTAATTAATGTATTACTGTACATTTAATTGTAACAATATCACTATAAAATAATTTGCATCGGTGATAGAATGATTGGCATTCTCGTTAGTCGAGTGGTCGCAAGCGTGCCTGCTGAGCCTAATGTCCTGGGTTCGATTCCCGGGTCGCGCAGAGTGTTGTTGGGTTTTTCCATCAAGAATTTCTCAGTAGCAGTAACGGAATCTGCATTTGTGACCGGTTGATGACAATAGGCCTACCTCCTATTACATGGGACTTAAACATAACCGGCGAAATGTGGATGTAAAGCCGCCCCGATCTCTGCCTTGTTTTTTTTTATTAAGCGGTGAAAAATGCCTAATGCATACTGCACCGTCCGGGGAAACGGTTTAGTTATGTGGGGCTTGCACCCACTAAAAAACACCGCGGTGAGCCTACTGTCGCCTTTGCGGATGGGCCGCGAGAACTGCTACGCATTACGTACGCGACCCATCCAGGCCCCGACCTCTGCCTAACTTAATCTAACTGGGATTTCAGGCGTGATGTTATGTTTTGTGTTATAAAATGATTGTTGCTTGTATTTGGTTAGTTTCTAACGGTAAAAACGTATGCTGGACGATTTCGGAAGACCCATTCTCGTCGTGATGTGTAACAGTGAACTATTCAAAGCTATTAGCGATTATGATGATTTGATAGTGTTGATGATGGATGCTGCGACGTGATGTCGATCCACAACCACGGAGTATTTTCTGCAAAATTGCTTGTAAACGGAAGTTTCAGTCAGCGATCAAAGAGATATTTTGCATAATTTATCACAACCACATTATTATACATACCTGTCGGTTCAGCTGCCGTAATGAGATTTTAATTCTAGTAGAAAACGGAAGTTTATGATTATTGATGATTCATTTTTTTGTTGCACATGCGATGTTGTACTTTATTATTTTCGCTTGAGTTGTCTTGAGATCTATCGCTGTACCTCTATACTTGCAAAATTAGGTATTATGTAAGTAAGACGTACCTACCTACTTAATAACATTCAAAGCTGTTTACTTACAAACTGAAAAGACCAATGTATCTATCTATCTATACATATAATAAAATCGTTAAAATCCAAATCGATGTTCCGAATTGGCGCAAAAACTACTGCATAGATCCTGTTCAAATTTTGCAAAAACATTTGAAATAGGCTTCTTCAAATGTTAGGCTATATATTATCACGCTACTTGCTTAAGGGGGTGAGCAATAATGCATTATGTCAGTATTATTCAATTATTTACCGTTTCAGTCATGATTTGCGTCAGAACGTCTATTTCAAAGTATATGTCAGCGAAACAAATAGAGAAATGGTTTCATGATCTCTTTACGTGCATCACGTCGCATGTTCGATCCCCAGTAAAATTATACTTTTTGTAATTGATTGTATTTTTTTTTTGATAGAGAATTTTATTATTATTTATTTTCTCTTTTATATTATAAATTCTTATAAAAAAAGTTAAATCATTGGTAAAATCTCTTTCCTCATGTTTGAATCTGTCCGTTCGATGGTATTCTGAACTGACAACGTCGTTGTCTGCTGTCCACAGGTGCTGTCAGACTCGATGTTTTGAATTACACCTGTCGCTCCCAATAAAAATAAGTTATTGAAATTAATTTGAAACTATTTTGTTGTGTCGCTGTTTTTAGTTTTGCACAACTATAATAGGTTCAGGTTGTTTCTCTGCATTGTTAGGTCCCAAAAATAAATTAGATTTTGTTGTCTTTGTCGGAGGGTTGATGGTTGATGATTTCTGATGCGTCTTGATTGATAAAAAAGCACGTAATTCGTTACTTGAAAAATATTTAGGTGTCTTTATCATAATATCTATCTTTTGTATCTTACTACTATTATAAATGCGAAAGTTTGGATGGATGGATGGATGTTTGTTACTCAATCACGCCAGAACGGCTGAACGGATGTAGACGAAATCTGGTACAGAGATATATTATCGTAAAACTTAGGTTGATGAGCAATATTGCATTATGTCCATATTCCGCAACTGTTTTACAACTGACAACTGTCATAACATTTATTGGAGTATAACGGCTATTTTAACCCATTTGTCATCGAAGCGAAGCGAGGTAGGCTGACGGTTCACAGACCTCCCTGTAAATCAGGGTTCGCAATTTCGAGTCGCCAGTTTCCACTATTTGTGATTTTTTATTGCTTTAAGATTTCCAAAATAATATACCTACTTGGTTGGCGAGTTCGATCCCCAGCCCGTTTTAACTTTTTGTAACTAGATATTTTGTTTTATTCTAATGCTTTATGATTTTCAAATCATTATAAAGTACTTAGATTAATATGCTTTTGGTTTTTTTAACCATTCAAAAGACAGTTGGGTAATCGTAAATTCATTCATTCATTTATTCATCATTTCAGCCGAAACACGTATACTGCTGGACTTAGGCCTTCCCTAAGTGTCGCCACATTGACCGGTCCCGTGCGACTCGCATCCAGCGGATCCCTGCAACCTTCACCAGGTCATCGGTTCACCTAGTAGGAGGCCTTCCAACGCAGCGTCTTTCGGTTCGCAGTCGCCACTCCAGAACTTTTCGGCCCCATCGGCCATCCATTCTGCGAGCAATGTGCCCTGCCCACTACCACTTAAGTTTAGCTATTCTTCGGGCTACGTCGGTAACCTTGGTTCTCTTGCGGATGTCCTCATTTCTGATTTGATCACGCAAGGAAACTCCGAGCATAGCCCTCTCCATTGCCCTTTGGGTGGCTTTAAGCTTTCTGATGAGGCCCATTGTGAGCGACCACGTTTCGGTCCCGTATGTAATCACTGGCAACACACACTGGACTAGACTTTCGTCTTGAGACACTGCGGTAAGTTTAACGAGAAGATACCACGTAACTTCCCGAACTCTGCCCAGCCGAGTCGGATTCGACGATTGACCTCTTTTTCGAAGTTAGACCTACCTAACTGGACTGTTTATCCCAGGTAGACATAATCGTCTACAACTTCGAGTGTAGCGTCTCCGATCTTGATAGGAGTGGGTGTTACATGGGCATTCAACATGACTTTGGTTTTCTCCATGTTCATTTTAAGACCCACTCTTTCGGAAGCTTTACTGAGGTCATCAATCATTGTACTGAAGTCCTCCATGGGCTCAGCCATGACCACTATATAGTCGGCAAACCGAAGGTGAGAGATGTGCTCGCCATTGACGTTGATACCTAGCCCTCTCCAGTTCAGAACCTTGAAGACATCCTCCAGTGCAGCGGTGCACAGTTTCGGAGATATGACGTCGCCCTGTCTCACACCTCGCTGCAGAAGGATAGGTCCCGAGGTCTGGGCCTGAAGTCGGACTGACATGGTGGCGTTTTTATCATAAATTCACAAATAATGATTGACCAATTTTCACTGGCCGAAAAAAAATCTCTAAAAACTTTAAAATAAAAACAAAAATTAAAATTTGATAAAACCAACGACGTTGTACATTTGTTCCGTGCGGGAATCGAACCCGCGACACGCAGCGCCGCAGTCTATCACTCAGCCACTGCGCCAACTATGCCGAATGTTCTGCTGGCCCAACTCCGCAAGAACCGCTACATACAGCTTTAAAGTTTTTTTTTTTTAACATTGCCCCAGTCCTCCTGTATGGAGCAATTCCAAGTGTGTTTGTTTACAGACATTTAAACTCACAGACAGCCAGACCCGGAACAACTACCTGTTGGCCATACAAAAATGTATTCCGTGCGGGAATTGAATCCGATACTCGCAGCGCAGCAGCCATTCGCTCAGCCTCTGCGCCAACCGTGCCGTCACATAGCTGTGGCTGTGGCTCCCTCGGACATTGCTGCAACTTTGCTTAACGGTGACCGGACTGCACATTCCGTTTTCACATTGCCGCTGATTCTTGCAAGTGAAGATACCTCAACATCACCAAAAACAGCGGCCGGGGAGTCCTTTTGCAGCAGCGTAAGTTTAAAGTGCATTAGAGGCGTTGAACCACAGCTTGCAGGACATCCGCGGCAACCGAGCGCTGATGGGTGGTGCTGTCGTTTTGGTCGTAGGCGACTCTAGACAGATACTACAAGTTATTGAGAGGCACACCGGCGGATGAAATAAACGCCCAAGTCGCCGGTGTCTCAAGGCGTCATCACTGTTGTCTAGGTTCGAAAAGTTCCATTTTACCTGCAACATGCGCGTCCAACTGTACAACGACCACGAAGCAGGTGTCTTTGCGAATATGCGTCTGCAAATGGGAGTGGGTCGTCTGGAATCGGGCGCCAATCCAGTGGCTAAAGATGATGCACGCACATCCACATCATCACAATCATTAACGTTTTTCCCAATTTGGAGGTTAATATAAAAAATGATGGGTGGTTGTGTGAGGGGTAGTGCTGTCGCCAAAGAACGAGTAGGTCAATCAAAAAAAAAAAAATATACGAACGTCGGCGTCGACATCCATGGAACAGGTGATGAAGAATGATGATAGTACTGACTACCCAATTGAATTTCTCAACTGCCTGGGGTTAACGGCGTACCGACCCATAAGCTGGAGCTAAAAGTTGGCGTTCCAGTTATGCTGATGCGAAACTTTGATGCACCCAGACTGTGTAATGGAACCAGGCTTCTTATCACAAAGCTGGGCAGGAGTATTATAATAGCCACCATTATTACAGGACTGGCTAAAGGAGAGAGCGGTTTAATTCCCCGCATACCCATTATTCACATTCATTATTAACTTGCCATTGCAATTTAAGAAGTTGCAATTTCCACTAAAATCGGCTTTTTACATTGACGGTCAACAAATTCCAAGGAAAAACCCTAAAAGTGGCAGGCATTAATTTGGGCACTTCATGCTTCTCACACGGTCATTATACAAATCATTTAATGTTGTATACAAAACGGTATTAGAATAAATAAATAGCGCCCAACAAGGCGTTTGATTGTTCACTTTGAAAAAAAAGTCGTATGGCACCATAGTGTTCCGGTTTTTAAGCCTTATCGTCGCCTCTTCGCCATTAGTTTTGTTTCAGACCTCTGCTCTGTAGACCTTCTGGGCGGCAGAGGTCGAGGAGAGGTTACAGCGCCCAAAAAGACGTCTTTTGTAGTCATCACCCACATTATCACATTTTGATCAGGCCTTCAGTTCTCACACATAACATCCTGCCTGTAATCCCCGAAAGGTTAGGCACAGGTGTGATCGTACACCCACATTTCACCAGTTATGTTGAAGTCCCCTGTAATAGTGGACGAGCCTATTGCCATCAATCGGGCACAAATCCAGACTCCGTAGCTGCTACTGAGAAATAACTGATGTAATAACCAAATAACACTTTGCCCAACCCGGGAATCGAACACGCATAAACAATAAAATTTCCACGCGAACGAAGTAACCGGCAACAGCTAGTGTTTAATAAACACCAACAATAACATGAATGGTTCCGAATTTTCTCGTTTTCTTAGAATTCCCTTAGGCGACACTAACCGAATTTGAATTGGGTACATCTTAACAATACTGGAATCATCGAGGCATCTAGGTTTTTTTCCATGAATAAATTAAGTACTACTCGTATATTTATTCAGATGTGTGTGAACTGAACACAATGACACAAGAACCATCTCAACAGAATAATAAAAGGAATTAAAACCACTTACTTTTCAAAAAGAAATCAAGAAGCAAGCAAGAAGTTATTTTTTATAAATTTATTTTGTACCCTATCACAATGTTTTCTTATTTAACCCAAAGATTGACTGGTAGAGAATGCCTTGTGGGATTAAGTCCGCCTATGTACCACTATTGTACATGAAGTTTAAATAAATAAATATAAATCATTCCAAAGTTACGCAGAAATAGTCCAGGGAACCTACACGAGAGACATTCTATCAACGATAATGTTTATGGGAAAATCAAAAATAGATGGGATATACTATCGAAAATAGTTCAAAATTATGCCAATGTCGTCGAAAATTACAAGCATAAAATCGAAAAAACAAATCCGTGAATAACAGAAAACTCAACGAATCTAACTGTAATAAATCAGTCAAGTAAAAAACAATTAGCACAAATTAACAGTACTGCATAAATAAGTGCAAAAGTAAACGAAGGAAACAATTAAAGATATCGCGCCCTCCGACCGCGATGATCGTCAAATTCGCGTTCTATTTGTTTCTCGCTCACTTTGTGGTGTCCCAAGTGATCTACGATGCTTATTTCGGTAAACCAATAAAGGATGATCGGGGAAACCAGTTGGAAAGCTTGAACTTGACTGTGTGAGTACCTAATTGTTCTCAACCTGAACTTGTGCTAATAGATGCATTTAATAGTACAGGGGTTATTGAGGTATTTAAAGTAGAACATAAAAAAAAAAAAACATAAAAAAAAAAAAAAAAAATAATTATATATATATATTTATATTTTAAATTTTATAAAAAAAAAATTAGTGCAAAAGTTGTAACTTTGTCCTTCAATATCTCCGTAACTAAAAGGTATGGCCCAGGACAAAAAAAAATCGCAATGGTGGAAAAAACAAGTGCGTCTCGGCTTCGTTAAGGGTGTCTTTACACCCTTTATTTACGATAAACGAGAAAATATGGCTCCCGTAACCTGCTTACAAGAGCCAACTGGTGCTGACCGGTACAAGAGTAACGTTCCAATTTTGGCAATTATATCATTTTTGCTTTCTGAGTCATCATCACTGAGACATGGTATCGCCTTTTTCCGTTTTTTTTTTTATTTCTGATAGTTTTTCTGTAGTATCTTCCTTAATCTCTTGGCATCCACCAGACAATGCACAATAAAGGTGGAGCCGTGCAAGAAGCACGAGGGTCGCCGCATCGATGGCACGTGTGTCAACCCGAACCCCCGTCCCGCGGGGGGTCACCCACCCCACTACTGCGGATGAGACCTGCTAAGTTCGGACTTGGTAAGTTGGGATTGCAGGCTGTCTTAATAGTAGTACTGTTTATTTTCATAATCGTCATATCGCCTATCGGCTGTAACAAGCGCAAGGCTCTCAGCGAGTGTTCTGCCTGACAAGTGAGTAACGCTGAGAGATTTTTTACCTGTATAGCTCTAGTAGCGACAAACTATTGGAGAGAGAGAGTTATCGCGGTGTGAACAGTCAGCGATCAACTAATATAATTATGTATCTCTTTTACTGACACGGTCTACATCTTTTATTCTTGTTTGAGCGATTTAATAGTTGATAGCTAGTCGCTTCCTCGTCAACGCTGAGACATGTGCTTTCATCTTTAACTGCCTTTTCATAATTTCAACGACGAGAAACAAGCAAACACTATACATTTCAGGCAACAACTTGCGACCAGCCATGAACGGTTCCGAGCTTCCATCTGCGCGTCTGTTGCGCGTTAAGATCCTGAGTGACGGCTTCCCAGAAGACCACCAGTTCAATACCCTGGCGACACACTTCTTCGTCTTCTCCACCGTGGATATTGCTGACTTGACTGTATTGCGTAAGTTTTGAAAGGAATTTAAAAAATATTAGAGAAGAAAAGGCCAAATAAGACCCTGAGTCGATGGCCCGGCTACTAACATTGCTGCCTGCTCTAACACTTTATAATGGCATAGCCATATTGCTAGTTTCGATAAAAGAATGAGAATCGGTTTCTTGCATAGCCCTATTATATTCAAAAATGGAATACAATAAATGTATGAAATTATTTCCTCAATAATTTAATTGGCAAAAGTCCTGTTCAAAGTCCTTGTTAATTACTTAGCTGTTTAAAAGAGTTTTTTACTTTGATTATATCTAAGTACTATTCTTCGGTACCTGATAGCGTTGCATTCTTCTTTAGTTCGCTATGCAATCGCCAGCGACTGTTGTCTCGGCAACACCCCTAACCGCGTCAACCCCCTATGCATCCCCATCCCCGTACCCCAGGACGACCCCTATCTCCGGCGGACCGGCATCAGGTGTATGAACCTCACCAGGTTCTCAACCTACCAGGAGATGGGCTGCATACCCAATACGCTGCCGGCTGAACGGGTGAGAATTTTGTATTACTAATCGTTAAGAAAGGTGAGCAGTTTCTTAAAATCAAAACTTTAGCTAATATTATTTAGAAATAGAAAAACAAACGTTTCTTACAACCAGTGTGACAAATGGGTGTTGTGTTACCCAATGACTAATTCAGATAAGCCATTGATTGATTGTTCCATGTTAAATACTGGTTTTCATCTGCATCTGGTTTAAACGGTACTCGATCTCAACATACCTAGTTGTGGTAGAATGGAATTGTAGTAGAGTTAGCCGTAATCCACCACTTGTGCCCTGTGTGAGTAGGTAGATAAGCTAATTCATAACCTTCACAATATTTATTTCACAGTACAACCTTCCAACTCCTTTCCAAGATCTGTCAGTAGTGTACGGCTACTCCGACGTGCGGGAGACACAGATAAGAACGTACCAGGGAGGACTGCTGAAGTCTGAAGAAAAAGATGGCGTCGAGAGACCACCTGGGACCGCTCCTATTTGCATCAATAACAGGAGACCTATTGAGAATGCTTGTTATAAGTTTGGTGAGTACAATTGGGGAGCTAAAATACTACACAGAAATTTTCTTCATGTATGCTACCACTAGCTAATGGCCGCGGTTTCGCCCGCGTGGTGTTCGATAAATTATAAAGTAAGATAAAATTTCTTATGTATACGTTGATCCCGTTCGACTTTGCTACATTTTTTACGTTTTTATTCGAATATTCATATTTTTGTTGTGGCCATTATCATTATTGTACTGTATTGTGTCAAGGGGTTTTTCTGCTTTTATAAAAGCTACTGTAGGACTGCTGATAAGTTTACAATTTCTATTCATGGCATGACTTACCAGGTTGATCCTGAAATTACTACATTTATACAACAGCCCCTAGATATCTTTTCAGACTTCCCCCATTTTCCAGGTGACTTCTACGACGGTAATGTACTGGCGGGCATCTACCTGACGGCGATGCAGTTCTACCGTGAGCACAACCGCCTGGCGCGCAAGCTGGCCGAGGTCAACACGTACTGGGACGACCAGCAGCTGTTCGAGACGGCTCGCAAGATCAACATTGCGCAGTGGCAGTATATGCTGTATTATGAACTGATGGCGGAGATTTTGGGTAAGGGTTTACATTATTATTGTTTTCTGGCTGAATTATTTTTGTCTAGTTTGAGAAACTACGGGAGTTATGCAAAGTGAAATAAATAAATGGATTATAGCTGAAAAAAGTGGTAAAAAGATGGATAACGTATTTCCTTTGCAGCGTTGAAATTGCAGTCATCCATTTGCCTAATTTACGAACTTACAAACTTTACGCACACAAAAGGTGCAAAGGCGGACTTAACGCCTTAGGTATCCTTAACTAGTCATTTAGAATTTTAGACATGGGCCTGTCGTCCGGAAGGCTTGACGCCTTTCCTCATCGCCAGGTATTTGGGAGATGTCATGGCATAAAGAAGGTGGGCATGGCATAATGGGATTATACTCTATTGTACATAATACTTGTTAAAACGTATAATTCTCCATTTCCGTCTAGGTCCTAAGAACGCCCTAGAGACCGGAGTGATATACGACACGAAAGGCTACGTCAACGACTTTGATGAACGACACAAGCCGGGGGTATACCACGAGTATGTGGTCGGCACAAGGTGGTTCCACACCTTCCAGGATGGCAGGACTGAGTAAGTTCATCGTGTAATATCGTAGTTATCACCATCATTACCGTTCTCAAAATTGTGAAGGGAAACATCGTGAGTTTTTCCGGCATGTCCTAGAACGAAGAATTCGAAGACATGTGATACCACGAACCTGCGTGGTGCGCCGCCTCTCACAAACATGTGAGCAGTGGAAATCTTATTGGATAATTACACTGTTTTACAAGCTGGCACACAGGGTAAATGACCCACTTGACCCACAGTACTAAGGGATGTATTAAGGTTGCAGATGCTGATGTGCTGACAAATGTTATATGTACCTTTGTTGTTTGATCGGTCACTATTTCTTTTCAATAGTAAGTATAAGCAGTTATACTACCTGGCGATAGGAAGTTTGTGTTTATGGAAAACGGTAACAATAGTTCATTTTCACTACTTTTAATTGAAGTTATCACACGGTTTTCTGTTTTTATGTTCCTTTTAAAAACTAAAAAACTGTCATGTATTTTATGTTCGAGACTCGCTATCGTGCACTGATAAGATATAAACACACGTAGAATATAAATGTTTCCAACAAAGTCTTTCCAATGGTGAATCTGTTGCACGTCTTCAGTTAACATAACATCAGAACTGTTACCAGAGGTATAGGCAGATGTGTACCTTACGTCTCTATTCTTTAAATATTCGTGTTATTCTTGCAGCCTCTACAGCGGGAAGGGTAAATACCTCGGCACTCGCACCACGGTAGACGATGAGTTCAGGAGTGGTATCCTCGAAGTCAACAACACTGAGGCTGATCTGACACAAGGAGCCTTCAGGCAGAGAGCCGCTAAGTTCGATTACATTATTGAGCCGGATGTAAGTAACTACAAACAATGTAACACTTGATGCTATATTTTTACACTACTTCCCTGGAAGTTTCCAAATTACTTATCATTAAAATTTGTTGTTTTCCCACTTGGTCAAGGGCTACACGCCCAAAAGTTGCTTACATGCTAAAAGTCACCGCGTCATCACTTGCGGAGCGAAAGTACTCATGAAATCACTACATGGAGACAAGAGACGCGCGTGCGTGTCACTTAAATTACCGCATGTCGCCACGCTAGTCATATCGCTTGAGGACGCGAACGTGGCGTTAAGTGTACCCTAATCTAACCAATATGAACCAAAAAAAAACTCCTCCTTCTGATTTTTTGAACGAAAGATTCTTAATGACTTTTTGTTTCCGGTTACAGATAGCGGAGCGTATTCTCGGAGAGTTACAATCAGCCTCAGACCTAAGCGCTATTGACATCATGAGAGGTCGAGACCAGGGTCTGCCTCCTTACAACGAGTACAGGAAGATTTGCGGCTTGCCTGTGGCTCATAAGTTTAAAGATTTCGAAGACACCATATATCCTGATGTAAGAACAATACTTAAGGCCAGTTTGTCTGATGTTTTTTTACTCGTTTTAACACGACTTATTATGGCGCTGCTGCTACTGAGACCTCGTCACCAATTATAGAATTATCTTGTGATCTCCAAAAAGGTTTATTTTACTGCAGAAAGTGGAACAACTCCGTCGCATCTACGACGATGAGGTCGATGACATGGAACTGATGGTGGCCATCTACAGCGAGAGACTGCTGAACGGCGCCTGGGTGGGGCCCAACGCTTTTCTGCATTATGGTGGAGAACCTCGTCAACTGGAGGAGGTCTGACCGATTCTTCTTTGGAATGGATACTCGCACGCTGCATTGACTCTGCGTAAGTAGTGAAGAATAAAAGTAAGGAGTAATGTGTAAGCAGCGTACTCTAGTCAGCTAATAATCATGTCACTGCTAGAGGCGGCTTTGTCGACTCTTTCCACTCAAACAAATCGTGTTACCGTATGCAACACTAAAGCTGGACGGAATCTAATGGCTTTGAAGACGGTTCTCGACTTAAGTTTCTATCAAAGCACTTTCGGCGCCACATATTTTATCAGCCGGGTCTAGACGCTGTTAACGCGGCGATTCCGTACTGTGATCCTATACCAATCAACAGCAATCTGTCTACCACCACTTTCTGGCTTTATTGCATTTTAGTTTTCACATCATGAGGCTTAGTTATGACAATGACAATAAATGGTTTCCAGACTGATCTGATATTAGTACCTTACTCCCACAGCTCAATTGAACGAAGTAAGGAGTACCAGTGTGGCTCGACTGCTGTGTGACAACGGCGATGGTGTAGAAGAGATACAGCCTAAGGCTCTGCTCAACGTGGGCAAGAAGTAAGTGGTGAAGTCTTCTTGAGTTTTATGTTTCTGTGATTGCCGTTTTTGTTCTTGGGCCTTTGGTAGACGATACATATAAGGTGTGAGAAGCATGGATGATGTTTTGTTATTCTCAATTGAAGAAAGAAGATCTTCCGATCAAACGGATGTAATGTCTAGTAGACTACTGCCCAATGGTTTTATCCTAGTCTCACAACTCTGGACACGCGATGTAGAATTACCCTGACGTCAGGTTGTAGAAACAAATTACCTCATAAAAGCAAATCTTCGACTCGCCAGTTTATAAATAATACTGTTTTGTTTTTCGAGTTTGTTGTTTTATACTTCCAATAAAAACAAGCTACATTTAACATTTTTCAACTACGTTCTTGCTATAAAACGAAACTCTAAGTAGACTGCCTGCGTTTCCCAGAAAAGACTTATAATTATGCACAAGTGGCAATTAAGCAAAATAGCTTCCTCGTCTACAGAGCCATGACCTAGAAACCTGTTTCCAAAGTAAATACTATAGTTTCTTTAACAAAGAAAAGAAAGAAAATATACTAATGCAGAGTAACTGTTTCTTAATATTTCAGGAACAAAATAATACCTTGTAAGCAGATACCAGGAATGGACCTCTATAAATGGCTGGATCCTAAATGCTATCCATCTAAAAAGGACCAGAATGACTATTCAGGCCAGAAGGAACAATACGAGTATCAAGCCGGAAGGGACCAGTATGATGTGAACTCGAGGACCAGCAATTATAACCCGCTGTGGGGTGGCAGTGGGTATGGTTATGAAAAGAAATAAAATAAATACTTCCTTCTCTGTATATGTATTAACAGCAATCGGCGCACCTAAGGATTTAAAATAAAGTTAATTAAACTCGTTTAACAAGTTTTTTTTTATTTAATCTACAACGTTATAGTTATTGTTGGAATATTCGATCAGAAAATTTATACAAATAAATAAAATTGAAGTGTCTGTTTGTTAAAAATAACTGCTTTTTACTAAATGCAAACGAAAGTATATACGATACTTATAACAAAAAAAAAACATTAGTTTTGGTCTGTCTGTTTGTTCCGGCTAATCTCCGAAACGACTGAACTGATAGTGACGGGACTGTTACTGGCAGATAGCTAATATTATAAGGACTGACATAAGCTACTTTTATTTTAGAGAAATAATTAGGGTTCCGTGCAAAAAAATAAAACCCTTGAAATTGGAAACAAAATTTGATTCAAAGAGGGAAGTAATATTTTTTTATAATACTTTCACGCTAACGGAGGTCGCGGGAAACAGCTAGTCACTAGTCTATGAGAAACGTCATTAATCGTTTGTGGTTATTGAAAATTTGTCTTACTGCGTCCGGATAAGCACTATCTACTAAGTACCAAGTAACCAGAACTAACTAAGAGATGATGAAACAGTCGTTTTGTTCCTGCAAGTACTCGTTGTCGTATTTAAAGTTAAAATAATTTAACCAGAAGTTTCTTCTTTCTATTTGCCTTTTTTTTTCTTTTTCTTTTTTAGGATGGGAAATTATCAAATAACTCCCCCCCCGTCCCCCCCGCGTGCTCTGGGCGAAGCGGAAGGGAGTGTCAGACTTGTACTGGCTAAAACCCATCCATTTTTGTTGTGAACAGCCCTTTGTGTTCCAGTGTCGCGGTATCTCTTTCGAACAGTCCCGCAGCCCCGGCAAGTCTCTCTATATATGCCTAAGATAATTTTTGGAAATATAATATGATACGCCTTCCCAGAAAGCAACCTTGAACCTTTACTACACCTTGTAATTACTCCTCTGGCACTTTCTGTAACATTTTTTCCTTGTAGTCCTATTGTTGTATATTTTTTTACATAACATCACGCATGTCATCCCCGAAGGGTAAGGCAGAAGTGTACCTAAGAGTACACCCACATTTTGCCAGTTATGTAGATGTCCAATTTATAGGGGGCGAGCCCATTGCCATCATCTGGTCGCAAATTCAGACTCCGTGTTTATTTTATTATGTTATCATATCTCGTGTATATTATATTCGTTTTGATGTTAATTACCTTCCGAAGAAAATTACTATTGCAACACAAGTCGATAAACTAAATGGATTTGAAACATTGTTCTATTTTGATCAATCCTTTAAAGATAACAGCGACAGAGTGAAGTAATATTTAAAGGTTTCGGCATCAAATGTGTTTAGCGGTTTGTTGTGAATGATGAAAAACACCAAAAATGTCCAACGAATTTCAAAATGCAGGCTGCAGTTTTCACCATACCCACGACCGTTCCTGCGTCACCTTGTACAGGGTGACTGGTAATTAGTGACCAATCCTTACACACGTGATTGTACTAATGATAACAAACAACTTTCCCAAAGAAACTTTTTTTATACTCATTCACTTTTATCACTATAACACAACAGCCGTATGAAATTCGCACTTACGGAGCGGGCTTGCGAGTCACGCGGACGCTCTGCCTACCCATTGTTGCACGGTACGCTAGTAATGAGGTAGAACGGCGGCGTCACGCGGCTAACAGCTGATAGGTCACAGGCGCACGCGCAAGAATTGAATTTCATACGGATGTTGTATTATTGTAATAAAGTATACGTACGTGCATAAAAAAATGTTTCTTTGGGAAGTTGTTTGTTATCATGAGTACAAACACGTGTTAAAGTATCGGTCACTAATTACCAGTCACCCTATACTACTATACTAGTTCTTTGCGACGAACAAAAAGGGTTTAGAAAGAACAAAAATATTAATATGGCTGTGTATGACTTGTTAAACACAGTTATGAAAAATGTGGATACTAAAACACCTGTATGTGCAATATACACAGACATGTCAAAAGCCTTCGATTATGTTAATCATGAAAAGCTCTTGGAAAAACTAAACGCATATGGCATACGTGGAAATGCTCTTGATTTAATAAAATCATATTTAAGTGATCGTCAACAAGTCACAGAAGTTTCCAGAGTTTGTATGAAGTCTAAACGAGAAATAAAACATGTATCTTCCTATAAGTACATTAAATATGGCGTACCACAGGGCAGTGTTCTCGGGCCGTTACTTTTCTTACTCTATATAAACGATCTGCCACGTCAAATTTCTAATCCAATGGTATTGTTTGCTGATGACAGCACAGCAATAATAAATTGTATAAATAAAGAGCAATACGAAATAGATATTAATAATATTTTAAAAACAAAAATCAACTGGCTCAATCATAATAATTTGTTAATAAATATAGAGAAAACTAAAGTTATGCATTTTTACCAACGTAAACACCCCGAAGACTTAAATTTAAACTACAATGGCCAAACAGTCGACAAAGCAAGTATAGCCAAATTTTTAGGAATTTTAATTGACAGCCAACTTACATGGAAACCACAAGCTGAAGCTATTTGCAAAAAATTAGGGTCATCAGCGTACGTTCTTTATAACCTTTCCAAAAAGGTAAACATCAACACTATACTGGTTGCTTACCATGGCTTAGTGGTGTCGAATTTAAGGTTTGGCGTCATATTTTGGGGCAATTGTTGTGAACGAGAAAATATATTTAAAGCCCAAAAACGCTGCCTAAGAGCAATGTTTAAACTAAAAGTTACGGACAGCTGTAAAACTTTTTTCATTGATAATAAACTACTTACTTTTCCCTGTCTTTACATATTAGAGCTTTCCATTTTTGTTAAAAGTAATAGTAACTTATTCCCTGCTGTAAGGGACACAACAAACCGAAATACAACAATCAGGTCTCAGTATAAATATAAGTTATGTACCAGTGCTCACAATACATCTTTATTCAAAAAAAGTGTTTTAGGTATGGCGCCTATAATCTATAATAAGGTTCCAAATAGCATCAAGGAGCAGCCTTTGACAATTTTTAAAAAACAGCTTTCATCTTTATTAATTAAAAAATGTTATTATTCTGTATCAGATTTCCTAACATATAAAATATAGCTGTATTATTATTGTTACTTAATTTTGATTTTTTGTTGAAAGCTTTTAAATTGAAGTTGTATAATTGTTTATAAGTATAAATTTTTGCATACCATATGGTAGAATGTACCAGGAACAAATAACTACTAATGTAACAACTCATGTATGTACCTACATTCAATGCAAATAAATTATTTCTATTTCTATTTCTATATGCAACGTGTAATAGATTAAGCGCAATACCTCAGACACCCCAATAATATATATTGTAATAAACATCCGTAATTAAATAAATTTAAACCAAACCTAGTCTTTTTTTTATAAAATAGTTATCCTTACGAAACGCAAAACGTATGTACATCAACATCCCTGCACACACACTCATGCAATGTTAGCGGCCGACGCGACACGCAAACTCGAGAGCCCGCCAGCTGACCATAGCTGTAGACATTAGATGTGCTTTAGTTCAATGAACGAATTTACGTCCCTAAACTGTCACAGGCTGATATTATGAATAACTTTTGATACTTCATTGAGTTTACCGTGTAATGATTGATAATTTTCTAGTAAGTGAAATTATCAACACGAATCTAACACTTTAGGCTTAGTAACGGGGATGCATTTAAAACAGCGACCTTTTTACCCGAACTACGAAACTAACGAAGGGCGAAGCGCCCGGACTCCGTGCGGCACACGCGGGTAAAAAATGTATCTCAGATGCGTAACTTTCGCGATATCAACTACCCCCTGATAAGTCGTGTTTAGGTACAGTTTATTGTTTGTACTACAAAAATATTCAAAGAGCCGCGTGTTTAACAGATTTGAATCATAATATTTACAGTGAGAAGAATACAATCGTATTGATAGGAAGAAGTAGGTACTTACAGAACTGGACTATTTACACTTTACACTTAGGTTATGAATTTGCACTATTTCTGCGATCCACTTTCATTAAAGTTTCAAAATGACCACCGCCTTGTTCTATGCACTTATTTGCACGCTTTCTTAAACTGTATTTCAATTTTGTAAGCACCGTCTTGACACCGTCGAAGATGGAATGGGTGTTCACCATCAGCACGCAACGTTCGCCACACGTACATGTGGCTGCAGTCGAACTAGGGTGCTGCTTCTCTCGAGCTGTCCTCTGGATGTTCGTCGAAATGGTCGAGAATACGCTCTTGCAGACGAGTAGTCCGCACATTCGTCCCTCTGTCCAAAGCCGTATTAGGAAGGAACGTCCCAGAGTCCCTCAGTCGCTGAGTTGCAGCCAGCATCGTCCTGGCGCTCACACTACAGCCAAAACGGTCATTGAACTCCCGTCATGCTAACGCGACATTATCAAGACAGCGAGCCAGTGTCCTCACCATCTCCGTATATTGTATGTTAGTATACCGGAAAGCCATCGCGCGCCGAAACATAAATGAATTAAATTCAGCTACACTAGATCACTACCGGTGGATGACTGGCTTAATGTTAGGTACTCGTGCCACTCGTGGTATTCGGTGGCGTGTGTGTCGGCATATCGCATAACCGTCAAAGAGGTTGCCGACAAATGCTTTATCTCTTTGCAATAAGTTATAAATTTCTTCAAATTATTTTTTTTTTTTTTTTTCTGATGACCAACTAAGTTAGGTCGTGTATTCAAATAAGCCTTACTCATTGGAGATAAAGTTGGAATTCCTTTAAATTACCACTTTATTTGACGCACACTACTTTTAATGCGAAATGCATTGATATTATTTACGTGTGTGTATTACGAGCTATGAGCGAACTACAAATAATGTCGTGCGTTTTAGTGGCCTTTATTGCTCTGAGTTAAGGTTTCAATTTCCTTGAATTAAGGATTGTATTAATTTGTCATGATACTGTGTTTCTAATTTAAGTTATTTAAAAGATTTTTCCGTCCAAATTTAACACATATTTATTTATGACGGAAATCGATTCAGAAGCCGATTCTGAACCAACTACTTTCAGGAATTGCGTTTATTCTGTTACACGTTGTATAGCTATGAATAAATGGAAAAAGCCCAAATTTTGCTGCATTACGGAACCAAGTGAAGATAATTTAAGAGTTAAAAGCGTAGGCAGGATTAAACATAGTCTTAAATAGTGCTGACAAACAATAACACCTTTTGCTGAAATTCCAGCTGAAAATCACGTCTCTCTGAATGCAAATGAGAAATAATAAGTTAAGGATTATGGACTTTGTTACGAGGTACTAACTGAGTGGGTTTGAGGAGAGTTGTGTTCGAGAAATATTCAAGCTGTAATTTTTGCTAGCCTTTGTCTTTTTGTTGTCAATCAAATGAACGTGACTTAATTATCTAGACTCCGTGGCAGCGAAAACACTGAGTAAGAAATTGTTTATGTAAAAACAATAATACTTTTCCCTAACTGGGAATGGAACCCAGAAGACCTCATGCTCAGCAGTCGCGCTTGCAACCACAAAAAAAAAGTTTTCGGTTGCTTTGTTATTGCTGATAGAAACTCTAAGCCGTCTAAATTTAGTTGCTTTTAGTCACCTACCAAAAGTTGTCCAATACTATTAGCGGTCTTTTGCGTTGGGTTTCGCTCACAAAATACTCGCCTTAAAACCCGCCACTTACCGCTAGTACTCCCCACAAAAACCAAGATCCCCTCTCGCCAAAGACAAATAACGGGCATTTTTATTTTCTTATGGAAATTAAACTGGAGCCCGGTTAATATTGTTTCTGCTTACGAAACCCACTGCAAAGATACAGTGGCTTATTTGACAGGCGTTTGGGAGCGTTCTTATGGGCGTTAGAGCTTGGCCACGAGCTACGCGCTTCTTACGACATAAACAAATGAATGAAATCACTTAAAACATAGAACCGCTAGTTGCCGTGACATGACTTGCAAAGCGACAGCACTCACGTGAAGGAAACAAGTGACGCGCGGGTGTTTTATAGCGTGGGAAGTCGCACCGCTCGATTTTGTGTCCGGGGCCATACAGCGGCTTATTTGACAGGCGTTTGAGAGCGTTTTTATGGGCATTATGGGCGTGCCCGCACTGACCTTTTAAAGAGACGCTTTTTGCCGCTGGAATGTAAGAGATTTTGTTTGAAATTGTATTGATTTGTGGTTCAGCCGGCATTGAAAATTCTTCAATTTTGATTAATCAAAATCAAAATATTTTATTTCACATAGGCCTATCTAGGCCTTATAAAACGTCGACAAAAAGGTGCACGGTTCGGGTTGGTCGTTTCCTATGGAGAAGAACCGGCAAGAAACTCCATGGTTACTCTTTTCAAATCATTTGGTATTACAATATTATCATGGATACAGCATTTGTACGTAAGTATGGGGGGACAGCGTAGGCCCGACAAAAAGTCGTTGCTTACTACACAAAAAATGTACAACAAAATAAAAAGTTAACAAGCAGCTGGGAATCTACAAAGCCTACAATGTTCACATATTCACAAACAATTTTAGTTTAAAATTTAAATAATTATAGTTTAAAAGTTGACTTTCATTTCGGTTTAGTGAACACTCGATTTATTTAGTTAGGTACCTACTCCCTTCTGACCTACGTAGTGCTTAAGATAGTGGTTTACTAGGTACCCGATTCTCTGCACAGCTTAAGTAAGTACGAATGAAAGAGCCGTCATTATCCTAACAAATAAGGGTTTGGTAGGATAATGACGGTTTAGCAGGTTTCTATACTCACATTGATAGCAAGTAACTGAACTCACTTCCTGCAAACAATTAACAGTTTACCAAAGCACAGAGGTGACTGTTATGGACGTTGAAGTGAAACAACATTCACCGAAAGATTAACATTACCGTGAAGATCATCATGTACTCATCGTTTGTTCTCAAGGATCTAACATGACAATTTAACTTAGCTTGCAGGATACTGAAGCCGTTGAAGTGATATTCCTGGTATCCTGTGAGAAGATTACAGCAAATGCTGAGAATTACTCCGTTCACTGCGTAGAACAGTGTCTGGTATAGACTTAACAGTAACTAAATATTAGTGGTTAAGTTTTTGATTTTTCTGTTTCTTGATTTATTATCACAGCAAGCAATCATTGTACAATTTTTGAGTAGTTGGTAAGGTTGATTTTAACTTCAAATTATTGTTGATTTTGTTATGTTATTTTTTTTTATAATTTTGATAAGGAACCGACATCTTCTTCATACAAAAGCTTTTGTCAATCCTATTGCAAGTAGTTGTAAAAATACGAAACGCATTAAAACGGATTGCTTCCTGTGTATTTTAATCAACAACAGCACAGTCGACAATCAGACGTTAACAATGTTGTTTACGTTTACACTATCATCTCCAAAACACCCACATACATATGCCTTTCCGCACGTCCACACGTCGATCGGTTGTATGCATCTCGCATGCAGCGGATTCTCCAGGTGATCAGCCAACCTGGTGGTGTTGGAGGCCTGACACTCCAGAACAATTCGGCCCCATCGAACATTTAAAGACTTTCAAACAAAACAAATAATATAACAATTCCAGTAGAGCACAGTATACCCTCTATCAAACTAATTGACAGCAGTTCACCCGCTTCAATTAACCAAGGTAAGCCATAACACGTGCGACGTCCTCCACAAGGTGTACCCGGGGTACCCTTTGAGGTCAAGTGAGCTTACACTGTTACACAGCATTTTGTTGTTTACAGGTTTAATTTTAGGTGTAAGCAGTTTTAAGTGCGTAATCGTTTCCTGTTTCATTTCCTGAAGGGTTTCCTCAAAATACAGAAACTCAGAACCTTTACCCAAAGTACATAGAATTTTCAATTCTATTAAAAAATTGAAAATTCTATGTGTTAAATTCCATATTATTTACTAACACTAAGTCTAATAAAAATCTTTTCTTACGATTTTCAATGTGGAGTAATGTATCGTAGCGTAGGGTGTTAATACCAACAGTGCAAACATATTTAGGCACTGATTTAGGCATCACTTACTGTTAGTAGAAGGTTGGCTTCATCTCGATCTTGGTATTCTAGTAATTGATTGAGATAAGAAACCACTTACTTACTTTGAAGAGTAGCTTGCCTTTAAAGAATTCCAGAGGATTCTTTGGAGTTCTTCAAGAATTAACTTTATAGGACATTTTAAAGATGAATATTTTTTTCTTATCCTTACATACTCGTAATTTATTTACCTTTTAATTTGTTTTTTATTCTAGCTTTACGAAAGAAATTTCTACATTTTCTAAAAATTTCTCACGAAACCGCGAAAGTCACGTGGATAACACCTATGCTTAACTTATAATACGCTATGTGCTACGTTTTGCGCAGTATAACTTCATGGACATCAGTCTAACAACCACATTGTCTCCTCATAACACAATAAACAAAATTGAAGCATCAGTTTGTTCTTGCAAAGCGACGCGCATCCTCGCATAGGTACGTGACAATAATACGCGGTGTCACAGTATAAAGACGACCAGTAAACCAAGTAAATGTTTTGTGAAATCAAACGCGGGTTTGGGTCTTCAACATAACTTTTTGTTATGTTGCACTACACACACAAAACATAACCTATTACTAGAAGCATGCTTAGAATTCGTGTAAACACTTTTCATGTGTGCGTGAGAAGATTCTACCATTTGTTCCTAGTTGAAATACTGTACGTTAGTGCCAAAACGTCTAGTGTGAGGGTATGAAACCGCTGATGAGGCGCCAAGTGCGACTAATTACATGACACGACGCGACGCCACCAGTGCGACTTTGTGTCGAGGACTTGCACTCTAGCTATACCTAGGATACCTATCCGTACCCTCACTCATAGTACGCGAGGCTCGACATACCTAAACGTAACGTAAATACGTACGATTCGGTTGCACTCACAGCAAATTGAGTGTCAAGATGTCAATTTATATTGCACACGTTTCTGATGTCGCAGTGACGTTGTTAGCGAGTTTATATAATACCTATAAATACATCCATGGACTCACGCCTTTTTCCCTTGCGGGCTGAAATTGCTGAATGACACCTGCTAAGCTCCTTCCTTTGCTTCGACTACGTTCATACACGCACGCCGGTTTCGAGTACACAAGCGTGCACCGGCCACAAGGACAGCCTCCGGACTAGGACTACAAGCATTGAGCATTGTCAATTCTGCTTACCAGACTTTTCTGAAGAAACTCACCAACATAACCTGCTGTGTCTTTCCAGAGCTTCCCCTACCAGTGCAGCCTTTGCACTCAGTTCTACCTTATAACCTGTAGTCGCCTCAAGGCCACGCTGTCCACAATGTAATTAGGTAAGTGAAAAGTAAGTGGTTTAGGCAAAGCCTTCACCTATACCATATTAATATTAACTGAAACCGGATATAATATGCATAATTTTTTTAAATTACATTTTTTTTTTTTTTAAAGTACGGAATTACTAAACAATCGATCCATAATTGAACGTAGGTGGGTAAGCGAAAGGATCCAATACAGAGCAGGGCAAAAAATTACTAAAGTGCACTAAACGGATGATAAATATCGATACTATCAGCCAGTAAAATAGATCCAAGCAAAAAACAAAAGGTTATAATTTTTATCAACATTAGAACAAACCCACGTGTACATGTGGCTTACAGTGTCGATATTTAGCATCAGTTTGATTGTGGACTGGATCCTTTTCGCTTAACTACGTCCAATTACAAGAACCGAGTATCATCCACACATTTTATCCGCCATAACGTAGCACACAGAAAGACGATACGCAGCGCGACCCTCTTGGGGCCCACCAGTCAATATTAATTGTGCCCCTCGGCGGCCATGCTTCATTATTTACACCCCGCGGCTAGGATTCCAGCAGTTATCGGAAATAGTTCGAGTTTTCCCACTGCGACTCACTAGTTTCGAGTTTTTACGACGACGCGAAGATATCCCTCTTGAATTTATATTCTAGAGAAGTTGGAATACTGTTCTTTGAAGTAATTGGTGCGCGTTAATATATACTTACTTAATTTTTATTCAAAAGTATCATAACATCACGGCTGGAATCACCGAAATGTTAGACACAGGTGTACCCATAGTAGATGCACCCTTTCGCCAGAGAGAAATTCCTGATGGAAACACTCAATATTACTTTACCCGACCTAGGTATCGGTACTTAAGAAATAACACAATTACAATTTTTCTCGTTCAATAAAACGAATGAATGAATAAAGGGACTTCAAAGGAACGAATTATAACGATCTTGTAAATAATACAAGTCAGTCTTACGATTTCATTTCAAATTGATTCCACAGAATTTCTTGTGATATCGAGAGTACATTCTCTAGAACTTCTACAATATCGCTACATCTCAAGATTGAAAGTTATGACCACTAGTCCGATTCCGAACTGCTTTAAGGAAACGAAAGAACGGCGTGCCAGCGCCGCGCCGCTTGAGTGTAATTCACGACACGTCGCCTGCGTAAAATATGAAAACGTTTTGAAGCGGCATCATGCCTGCGCCGCGCCTTCACCCTATGCCGTTTCTGTGTAATTCGCGCCTTACAGTTTGGCAGAAGTAACATTTTTTATAATGCTTAGGAGGTCACCACGAATAAATTGTTTTTCATTTTCATTTCATTCATTACCTGGATTAACACATGATACTTTTTATTCCGGTAGCAAAATTCATCTTTTTTTTTTGGTTTTATTTATTAATGCAATCCAAAACCATCCTATATCATGAAAGGTGTCTTAAAAAATAAGAACACTCTAAAACGAAACTTCATGAAAAATACAACATTTTAACTTTACTTTTCATATTAAAAGCTACCAGACTGGTTTTAACAAAGGCATAAATATCCTAAAGATTTTAATATCCATTTCGAAAATGGATCTTTCAATTCATATTTTACTTCTAAAAGGTACAATTCTTGAAAGCGGTGGTTTTAACAATTATCCCAATCTAGTTCCAATGCTATGGATGTACGAATTACTTTTATGAACAAATTAACATTTATTTGTGTTCTAAATTCAAAAATATTTAAATTTTCTATTTTTATATTCGGCTGTTTAGCGGCTTCATAACTTTGCTTCTCCTTCAACCTGGCGAAAGCAAAGCGCGGAAAAAAGGAAATTAAATTATAATTCCCTAACCATTCAAGACAATATTTTTCGTTCTATTGTTTCTTTCTCCGAGAGTGTATTGATAAACGTCGTTAGATACGCGTGGGGATTTGTTACTGCAGTTCCCGGCTCCATAACAATATTCCGCCTCGAATGCACTAACAAAGTTACCCCACTTATTTCAAAATGTACTATTTCTTACATTGTAACTGAGAAACTCCAGTTTCTTTCTAGGAAAATAATAAAAAAACGCCTGCGAGGGTGAAAATTCACCATGGAAACGGCAGTTTTTCTTTTGTAAAAATCAAACTACACTTAGACAGGCCATAGCCATATACAACCAGCCATGCATGCCCCAGTAACCATAAAACTGGTGGAACCAGCGTCGTATGCAACAAGTTAAGGCACACTTACTAACCACATAAACCTCTAAAATACACCCTTAACACAATGGTGTAAAGTCACTGTAAACCGCATAAGTAATTTTGCTCAAAAATCTGTGCAATCGCAAAAATCAACCTTATTGAAAAAGGGTAAGGGTGTTTCAACTGCAAGTGTAATTTTGTTTCCTCTTTAATGGGCTTAGTTGAAAATCGCAGATGCAGGCTAGGATTAAGCACGTTATAATATTTTAGAGCGTGGTCCTGGTAAAGTTCGTCGGTCCAGGTTTTTATTTAAAATATTATGGCCTCTGATATTTATGGCGTAGAAATGGTAGAATTTATTTGGGGAGTTCTACTTTCATAATACGTGCACTGCAGTTTTATTTTACAATCAAAATATATTGTTAGATGCCTTTTTTTTTTTTTTTTTTGGATGGGAAATCATCAAATGACCCCCCCCACTCTGGGCGGAGCGGAAGGGAGTGTCAGACTTGTACTGACTAAAACCCATCCATGTTCCTTCTTTGCCCTTTGTGTTCCAGGGCCACGGTGTCTCTTTCGAACAGTCCCGCAGCTCTGGCAGGCATCGGCCCATGCGGACCCCTACTCGGTTGCTGACATCTCTTTGAGGCGCGCGTGGAACACGAACGCGCCGTCGACACGGCCTGTCGTCATAAGACGGCCGGATGGCGAGCTAGCCCATAACTCGCCGTCCACAGGCCCGCTTGTTAGATGCCTTGCTTTAAATATTAAAACCAGATCTTTCATAACATGTTTAAAACTTGCTGAGCCTACAAACTTAAACTTGGTAGGAGGTCCTTATCGCGATGAGCACGGAAGTGGCGGCGGCAATGCCTTCCCGACTTGAAACACTAAATAGATGTTTTACTGTAATTTCAGCGGCACCACTAACATATTTGGCGGTAGTTGTAAAGTAGAAGGACTTCCCTGAAAGACCCCTTTACAAAAAGCTCTATCTAAAAGAGCAAGTCGAGTCGAAAAAGAGTGAATAATTGAACTGTAAAGCTATTGTGAGCCTGAAAGCACAATTGTAGAACACTGTATAATCTCGATGTTTTTTTTTTTTGTAGGCCTTGAACACTTCATCTTGAATGCACTTGTTTTTAGGAACCTCCAAACTCCTTGATCTTTATTTGTTGCATAAAACTTAGATACTCCTAGATCTTCGATTGTTTTATTAACCTTCACCATTTAAACACGCAGGCCAACCCAAAAACCCCGTTTGTTCACTCCAGCCCAACCACAATACCACAAACACGTTTAATAGCAGTCCAGCACTTGCAGCACATTGTAGCGCTGACCGCTTGAGTATGCAAGTTATTGTACTTTTAAATAAAACACGTTGCCACGAGGTTTCAGTGCACGAAGCGACGTACACAACATGTCCAATAAAAGATTCTTTGAATATTTCAGATGTTCGGTCTAAGTATTCTTTGAGCTAAAAGGTACCTGTAAAGGGCACTCAGAACAAACACATCGTAGGGTTATGCAGATGTGTGTGCTTTGTACGCCGCGTCGCAAGCGCGACTGCTGAGCATGAGGTCCTGGGTTCAGTTCCCGGGTCGGGCAAAATGTTATTGGGTTTTTGCATCAAGAATTTCTCAGTAGCAGCCACGTAGTTTGGATTTGTGTCTGGTTGATGGCAATAGGCTCGCCTTCTATTACATGGAACTTAAACATAATCGGCGAAATGTGGGTGTCCTATTAGGTACACCATTTACTAACCCTTCGGGGATTACATGTGTACGTGACGTTATGTCATGTGCTTTGTGCTGTCAGTATCCCGCATAACCTGACTCTCTGTAAGCGAAGTCAGGCAATGCATGGCAGACTGCACATCAGTTATTAAGTCCTATGTAATAGGGGTCGAGAACGTAGAACTAAGTTCCCAATATTTCGGCAAATTAATGAGTAAAATAAAATGTTAAGAATTTCTCTAGTGAGTTTAAAGACACTTGCTACTTATATTTATTAGAGTGACCGTACCCCCACCGAGTTGGAAGCACTCCAGGTTCCTGCCCAGGGGGCATCACATGCATCCATGTCCTTTATAAAGCATACTATCTGTATTCTGCCTGGTGTTGGTTCGAAATTCTGAAAAGGTAAAAATATTGCGAGGAAATCTGGAGTCATGATCCACAGTCATCAACGTGGCAGTGAATTATTTTCCTTTCAATATAAGTAGACCCATTTTCCCAACAGTAAGATAATTACAGTCACATATAACTTTACATAAAAGGTTTCTCAACAATTTCATCACAATGGTAAAAACACGAGTTATTCAATAATTCATATTGTTTTCACAGAAAACCATTAAAAGCCCTTGTTTTTCAGTGAGGGGCATTTTCTTAAGCTGTTGCGGACAATAAAAATATGAGAGGGACGGTACGTGACACGAATAAAACGTTTCGGTCGAGGCTATAGGATAAGCGAGTAATTAAGGACTTACGTGTGTAAGTTTACAGGGAAGGAGCTCGTTTCGATCTTCAAGTTAAGCTGCACTTGCTTAGGTTGGTCCGTGGATGGGTGACCAACCATTACAAACCGAGTTTCCTCCGTGTCTCAGAAAGCACGTTAGGCCGTTGGTTTAGGCAGTCAATTGTAGATCTTTGACAGTCGTTAAGTAATGCAGTAGCCCGAAAGCCTGACAACCAGTGTTACCAAGGGGGAATCGTATTACCTAGTTCTAACTGGGTTGTGGAGGTCAGATAGGCAGTCGCTCCATGTAAAATACAGGTATTTAGCTGTATCCGGTTAGCAAGCCGACCCCAACATAGCTGGGAAAAGGATAGGCAAATGATGTATGTAGTACCTAAGTACATAAGGGTTTACCGAAAAAAAGCTAACCACAAGAAGCAATTTAAATCGTGGATTTGAATCTAGGCAAACGTTTTGCTTGCTATGACACGTGTCTCGCAATTTTTCGATTTTAGAACATGCCGGTTTCCTCCTTCACGGTTTTTGATAGCATTATTCTTTTTTAAATCTCAGTAACAGTTTTAATGGCCACAAAAAGGTCTGTCCATTAGGCACAGGGATTCGCCACAACGTAATATTTCATTTTATACCAATTCATGTTTTTGGAATTATTATGTTACCAACCGAAATTGTGATGGAGTGTATTATCCATGGCATTTTAATTGTTTGTCTACCACGATTACTTTAATTAATCTGTTTACTATCCTAAACTTGGCTGAGTAAGCAACTACCGTTGCAAAAAAAGTTGTTAGAAAAATGACTTTTATATCTTGAAAATGAAGGTTTAGTGATCAGGACATGTGCAATTTGCAACTCATGTGAGTTAAGGGTCGGTATGGACAGATACCTCAGTATATTGTCCATCATCCATTGCAAATAAATGTATCATTTATTCATCAGAGTCCGGTATCCTGAGCCGCGTCCGCAATTACTCCATACCGGTTTGACTAACCCTTTAAATCAGGTACTCTTTGGAGGTGTCAAAATAACAAACTAGGCCCACCACAGATTTATTAGATCGTTTGGTAGAACTATGTTGATGCAGGATTATATTAGTGTTTTACGATGGAACATTGGAAATATAGTGCGATCTGGTACTAATGAATGTCATTGTTATACATAGTGTGTGAATACATAATAACATATGGTAGTTTTACATGTTTTTCTTTTTAATTCCGTGTGTTGACGTTTAAATAAAGTAATCGCGTCATGCCGTCCTCATGTGATGATCACATGACCATCACATGAGGACGGCATGACGCTATACGACAATCATGTCGCCAAGTCAGAAAAGTCAAGAATAACAAAGTTTTCAATTGGAGAGTAATATGGTAGTTAATATTAATTTAAAAGACAGTTAGCCCATCAAACGTATTTTTTTTAAAGTTTTTACAACAAAAGATAAATAAATTGCTGATATGTTCGGCATGTCAATAAATATTGCTCAGCCGTCAAAAACAAATCTTTATGTTATATAATGTCACGACTTTTTCCCTTGTCATAATATACCTACGTATGTATAGTCTCTGGCTTGTACGTCATATAATAGAACGTTACCCAACCTCTTTGTACGCATTATAAAAGGCAACCAACATGACGTCATCAGAATCTCACGGCTCTTAACACCACGCAGGTAGGGTTACCACACTTTCCGATTTGTCCAGGCATGTCCAGCTTTCAGGCCCTTTCATTTATCGGACTTTTCAGCTTCAGATTTCTTAAAAAAAAACAGTTCATTAATATCTGAAAGAACTAACTAAGATTTTTGAGCAAAATTTTTTCTGGAATATTCAATTTTCAAAAGGAGGAAGAAGAAGGCGTCGCGGCAGACCTCGTAAAAGATGGCGGGACGAGCTGGACAAAAGAAACGACCAGTGGTCCACGTTAGCCCTGAATCGAAACTGGAACTGGAAGACATGGGAGGAGGCCTTTGCCCAGCAGTGGGATGACGCAGGCTAACAGTATCAGTATTCAATTTTCAAAATGGTAACCCTAAACGCAGGGCATTGCCTTTATAAGGGTTCAGAAAAAGTAAAGAATGCCCTTAATAGACGCGGGCGCTCGGTGTGAAATGACACATTCATGAGGGGCTGTGGAACTTAGGGGGTGTACACACTAGTCTACACACGCAAAAATCAGATGGCAATCAATACCGGCTGTATTTTTGAGATATTTCAGCCAGAAACTTTCTAAGACGGAAGCTTATGCTAAGAGTATGAACATGAAGACGATGACGTGAATACACAGTAATGCCCGGTTCACATCATTCTAGTCCAGTGATCTAATTCAGCACTGGATTCCACTGGAATACTCTGGATCCAGTAAGACTTCCAGTCCAGTAACTGGATTGGTGGTCTACTTACATTTAATCCAGCACTACTATAACAGTGACCAATACTATCAGATTTTGCACTGCACTGTTAAACTTACAAGCTGTTTATTTTTATGACAAATAAGTTGCTGATACCTCAAAACAAATGGAAATGCATGGTTTCATTTCACCCAATATACTGGCCCTCCACAGTGGCGGCTCACGAAAAGCGTCACCCGGCCGCCCCTCATCACAGCAAACGATTTTATACCACCCTCCATGTTTTCGATACCACACTCGACTGCGTAGGGCGCCAACGAGGAACGAGCTATGCAGGTTCACGACTTTAGTCGATGCAACTTGCGTCAAGCGACACGAGCGCGCCTCACTTTTTTCCTTCGCGAGAGTAGCAAGTCGCGCTGATTCCTGGCATGCTCTACAGGTCCTTCACAGTTATTTTACCTCTGATAGCAGAACACAAAAGACAATCTTATAATGACAACGATAAAGATCACTGTAGTTACAACAGATTTGTTAGTAGCAGCAACTCAGCAGCAACGTAATTGGAGCAATAATGAAAATCATTGTGTTTTGACACTGATGAAATGTCAGATGTAGAATAACCGGTAGACGAACCTTCGACTTCGGCTACCTTCGGCATAAAAATCCACCGTAGGCCAAACATTCGGCTTTAGCCAAAACCGAAGGTTTCTAGCAAGCGCCAAAATTGAACGAACTGTTACGAATAGGCGATGCGTGCTATAGCAACACGGCAACTCTCGTGTCCCTTGGGCGTGTAGTTCGTGGTCAGGATTCAATGAGAAACGAGCCTCGAAGGTTTTAGTACCCGTAAAAGTATTAGAAAAGATGTTGATTTAATAGGACTTTCGGCTTCGAAGTTCGGTTATGAATTTTAAAATCTACCAAGTTTATAGTACCGTGAACTTTTTTTTGCGTCAAAAGCCAAAGAGCTTTTACTATGAGAAGTCAATTAAAAGGCGATAAGCCCGACTAATAAGCTAATAAGTTTATTTGAAAAGTAAAATGAGGAAAAATGCTGAAGAATGAGATAAGTCAAATAGAAAGTTTTACCTAATCTTATGTGTTTAATTTTGCAAACGCATAAACAAAATAGATTTATTATTTAAGCCAAAAAAAAGAACATCGATAGCGGATTACGAGAGCTGATAGATATTGTTAGCTATAACAATGTTGGACTGTTAAGTGTCGCCAAATAAGGTCCACCACCAACGGTGCGCAAAATTAAGTGACGTAGCTGTAATTATGAATAATATTTAATGGTTGTTTTAAACATGATGGGTTTTAGTCAGTACAATCTGACACACCTTTCGATTATTTCCTATCCAAAGAAAAAATGGGTATTTTAACATCGCATTTTTTATCGAGTGACTAACTGATTAGTACTGGGTAATACGATACCCCTTGGTAAGACTGGTTGGTCAGACTTTCGGGCCATTGACTACTTAACGACTGTCAAAAATCTACAATTTATTTATTTATTTAAAATTATGAAATAACACCTTTACAGCTATAACGCCAATGCGATGTTACCACCACCAAGATACAATAACTTACATAAGCTAACAAAAATACAATTAAAACACAATCAGAATACATATCAAAAAAGAAAAATATTAAAATACCTACAATAGGCACACCTCTAAATATTTTCAATGCACTTCAGTGCTACTCCTGTGAACTTCATCAGACTGCAGTGAAATATATCTACCTCATCTGAGATAATATTTAACAGTCTTTTGGCGCGTGACAAGGGGGCAAACTTGTTAAGGTTAGTCCTAGAGGATGGCTCCAGTAGCGTAGGCGTGGGGCGACGCGCGCAGCCCCAGCTCCGCTAACAGATCGGGGTGGTGTAGCCAGCCGCGCAGCACCCGAAACACGAAGCTACACAGAGCGACGTCCCTCCGCACCGCCAGCCTGCTGTACCCCACCATCTCTATTACGAAGAGACTCGACAATTGACAGCCGGGACCAACGGCTTAACGTGCTTTCCAAAGCACGGAGGGAACTCTGCATATAGTGGGCGGACATCCATCCACGGACCAACCTAGGCAAGTGCAGCTTAACTTGAAGATCGAACCGGGCGGCTTTTATTATTTAGCCACCTAACCTAATCCACATAATAATAGCTCCTAACCCATAATTGTGTTTTCGTCGTCCAGGGTTATTACCCAGGCACTCTCCACTAGACAACGAACCGCGAACATTGGCGGTCTTCACGGTTTTATATCGGAACGTAAAACTATGGCCGAGCGCCACATAAACATAAACTGAAACTTCTTTCATCTCCTTGTTTTATGTCTTGTTATGTGGTAGGTAAACAGAAAATTGTATAAACCCAGTTGCATAATAATACCAGCAAGGGTCATATTATATCTGCGAGGTTAAGCTGCTATTGCTGCGGCCATGCCAATAACAATGTGAGCATGCTTAACACACGAAGATAACTCTGTACTACAGGGAAGCACGTAAACCACGGATTCGATTATTGTACAAATCTGTGAGTCGTTACAGCATTATTTAAAAGGCCCGAAAGTTTGTAAAAAGAACATAAAAAATATAGTAGTACCTACTTTTGTTAGGGTAATGGGTGAGCGTAATTAAAACATATTCAAGTTATTGAAGGAGTTTTATATACCTTTATATTTTGTACCGGCTAGATGGCCCGATGACCTTGAAAACGTGGCTTAGCCAGACTGGATGCAAAAAGCGCAGGAGAGCATGTCGTGACACAGCTTGGGAAAGGTCTTTGTCCAGCTGTGGACTGTAGTAAAAAATATCAATCAACTTAGCTAGAATGCCAGTGTGGAACCCCTTTGCACGATATTCCTCACCAGCCAATCCCGCACAACCACCTGCACCTTTCAGGATTCAAAGAAATCAAATTACTACATACGGGTCTGACACGATTTGAGCTTAATCGACCCGTTAAGAAGAAGAAGAACCCACCTAGATTTGATTGATATTTTGTACTTACTAAGTTACCTTCGTACCATACACTTTCGGGGTATCCATTAGCTCTATGCGAAACGTGACGATACATCGTGTTATCAGTTAATGCACTGCGGTTTGATAACAATACAAATAAAGACACTCATTTCATATTTTCTTGATACAGTTAAAGACATTGATACAAACGTGATAACTTTTGTATCAAAAGAAAGGTCATACTTTGCACCCAAATTGTTGGAAAAAGAGGTGGATGAAAACAGGAGAGGACCTCTTTTATTTGTTCAGTGAGAAATTGAAATGAATATGCGAAATTATTATCATATTCAGTTTTCCTTCCTTTGTGTCCAATATACTCCAGCTACCTGTATCTGTATACGTATAAACATAAAACCGGAACACAACTCAAGTATAAAGATAAAAATAAATAACTGCCTACACGAGCACAAAACTCTAGTTCGTCATAAAAAGCGTAAATATCAGTTTACGACATGAAACATTTTACTCCAGGGGTAGAATATAAAGGGGAAATAATAATCGTGGCGCTAAAATCATAACAAGCATGTTATCGCAATGTTGTTGAAGATTCTAGAAGGAGCACTTTGAAAAAGAAATACCTAAGTCGGATCCGGTCAATAGCACGTGCTACTACAGAGCCAAGATGTTTTAAGCTCGTGGCGAGGACGACATTTAATGTCTGATCGCAGCGGAGTTGAGCCGTCCTGGAACTATACCCGATTCATTATGCCCCGCATTGGTTTAATATAAACAGTGTATCGCACCCAGTGCATTTTCATTGCACGAACCCCATGATGTACGAGCCTAACGGAATAAATCCTGACAAGAGGACGGCTATTTCTTTCACGATTATGAATCTTAATGACATGAAATTTCCTTTGATTTTTCAAAAGGGTCAAGGAGAGTTATATATCCGCAGTACATTCACATTTCGTTGGCCAGCAAAACCAGACTCCAAGTCGCTAATCAGAAATACTTGCTGAACAAATCCGATAAGGCACTGTCCGATCTGAGACTCGAACCAAGGACTACATGGTCAGGAGTAGCACTTGCGGCAACTTGATCAACGAAACAACTCCTAATTAGATCACTATTTAATTACACGCACCCAAGATAAGCGTTTCTACAAAACAATGATTTGGGCATAATACGTAGTTTCAATAAAATCAGTGACAATATCAAAAAGGCGTGCGCGGAACCGTAGCGCAAAAACCGGGTAGACAGCTTACCTTCTGTATCACTCTGTTTACTGTCAAAAGCGTGCTGGTCATAAAACTTAGTGTTCCTTTATTTTCGCACGTATACAATTGATAGCTTGACCTTCAGTTTAGAGAGAAGTGGAAAGCTATTTGATATTTATTTACTTGGCCGTGTGCCAGGCACAGCGGCAGCGGTTTGTTCGTGTATGACCAGTACTTACTCCAATTTACGTTAAAACAGTTTTACAGTAAACTGGCGAAAAGGCACATGCTAGTTGGGCTAAATGACAACAGATTTTCAGAATGTTCTCTGGTTGTAGACCCCTACAACAATCGGAAATAAAAAAGATTCTGGCTTTTTTTTAGAGAATGAGGCCCTGTGTGCGATTCCCAAGTCGGGCAAAGTGTAATTGAGTATTTTCCATCTGGAATTTCTCAATAGCGGCCATGGAATCTGGATTTGTGCCCGGGTAGTGGCAATAGGCTCGCCCTCTGTTACTGGCGAAATGTGGATATACTATTAGGTACACCTCTGCCTAACCCTTCGGGGCTTACTGGCGAGATGTTGAGAGATGATGACAAGAAAAGACCAAATTCTGTTGGTCTCTTTGCGTGATTAAAGCGATCTCTCATCCGAATCTATGGCTACATAAGGATCTACTGTCGCGAGACCAAATTTTAGACTAGAGCGCCGCGATCTTGTTTTTTCAATACACATCACAAATGTTTACCTACAACGTGTAAAAAGGATATTACAGTGTCATTCGAGCTCTAAAAGATCCTTGTTTTACTAGGACAATAATGCAATAACGTGGCCGTATTATGGTCTCACAAATTAAGAGCTCATTACAAGCCTAGCTATAACACAATTTACTAGCTCGGCTGGTGCAACACAATTTCCTTCTCCAATATGTGAGCACGCCGGGGACCATCATCCATCATGCCCCGGAGCTAATAGCTTGCCTATATGAGCTTCATAATATTGTTGGGAATATCACTTTTTTAAATTGTAATTTTTACTTGAGATTGGAGGATGGTTGACTTCTGGTTAATAGGAGTTTATGCCACGTTTTTTTTGAACCCTGAAAATAGGGTGAAGTGTAAATGACTTGTGAGATTAATGACTCTTTTCACCCGACTACGGCGGAGCCAAAAGATGGGGTTATGATTTTAGCAGTCTATGTATGTATGTTTGTATTTACGTATTTTCCTCCGTTGTGCCTAAACTATTCATCCGATTTTGATAAATAAGGTGTCAATCGATTCGTTATTATGGCCCGGATTGCATAGGCATTTTAACCTATTGTTCAATAATAGGAGAAGTCGATTTTACCTTGTAAACCCCGATGACCACACAAATTCTTGACAAAATACACAATACTCGGCTCGACACTGTTTGATTCAACAAGCTTAAATATTTCACAAAATTTAACCAATGCGGCAACTGTAGCATCTAAATATAAGTCTTGAGTTCTTGACAGTCAGTGCAATATTAATTATTTATTTAAATTTACTCATACATTTAAAAAAAAAAAACAAAAACTAACCACAAACAAATAAATTGCGTCAAAAATTACTAATTTATTTAATTCATTTATAAATTATTAACTCTTTAATTATTTTTATTAATGGAAATGATGTCATTTCAATTAATTTTTGACTCAATTTTTTTGTTTTTGATTAGTTTTTGTTATTTTATTGTTTTTTATTTTAATGTATGGGTATAAATATAAATAAATAATTTATATTGCACCGACTGTCAAGACTTATATACTTCAACAATTGAACTTACACAAGTTTAAGGCTTAAGGTGTAAGTTGATCTAATTGACCTATACATAATGATAATTCAAATATTTGTACAATTTAGCTAGGTACATTATACTCGATGCAAACGTCTAGATATCTAAGAACATTCTACATGGCTGGAATATCATAAATAGGTAAACAAACAAACACACACAAACTTGGTCCAAACTTGTCCGACGCGGACAAAGCAGCCGTTAATTTACCCAATAATACTGAACGCTTTCATTTCCAACATTCTGCGCATACTATCGATTCCAAGTTCAAACTTGAATGTACGAAAGAATGTACATGGTTTCGAAATTTATGTCTTTCTTCATACAGTACTTTCATTAACTCAGATTTAACAGCAATGTCAAAACCAGTGATCCTTTTTTTTGTCAATCGAACCTATACGACTATTCTGCCAGACACTGATCTTTTTTATTGAGACAATACGGTTGCTGTTGCTGACGAGTCTATCACAATCACAGTGAAAAGAAGGATGGTATTTCTGGTGCCGAAATTCAGAAGCGTTCAAAAATAAATAAAAAAACCCACCCAAAAATTACTATTACATTTTCTTGGATGATAATTCGTTCGTACTCGTACGTCGCCAAACAGTATGTTTTGATATTAACATGAGAATTTGAACAGGTACGGTAAGTCAGTTAAGTAAATTCCAATAAAATGAACTGTACAATAAACTAGGAAAATAAACTAACCTAACCTATAAGAGAAATCTTATCTCACATTTTAGTTACCTTATGTCTAGAGCAAAATATATCTTTTTTCTTTTCTTCTTTTACCAATATGTTACTCGTCTACTAAAAAGACACTTGCTTAATATACCGCATCGCCCTTTTGCACTGGCTGCTCACCAATACCGCGGCGACCGCCTCCAAACATTCCTGTTGGCCTAGTACTCACTACACCGCCGCGCGCCGTCTCTACTACTAATACATACTACAACTATGTGCCTCTGCTTTGTTTTGGAATCGCTCATGAATATTTATTTGAAGGGATGTTTAGGGGTGTGATTTGATTAATTTTGGCAAGTGGTTTGAATGTAGTTAAAACGTTTATTATAATAAAAACTGCATTATCTGCTTTTCGATATCTTTGCAGCAACTAGGACTGCAATATCTACAGAAAAAAAACCAGTCAGACATCTGATGGCGTAACACATACAATGGCAGTCCTTTTTGACAGTTCAACAATATTCATTGCGCTGTTTACGTTGCCAAGAAAAGGATTTCTTCAAACATATGAAGCAATGTACTGCAATTTTCCATAGATAGTGTGTTAGGCAATTGGGTTCTTAAATATATCTTTGAATCCATACATCGCTTCATGTAAAGGCATCTTTAAACAGAAACTAAACGTTTACTACGCGTCATCCCTTATTTCCCATCTACCCATTTTATAATATAACTAGCTTTTGCCCGCGGCTTCGCCCGCGTGGATGTCGAAAAATATCCGACAGGAACGTACTACCGGGATTAAAAAGTAACATATAGGTTAATCCAGGTTATAAACGATCTGTGTGCCAAATTTCATCCAAATCCGTTCTGCCGTGTTTGTGCAAACCGGAACATACAACCAAACAAACTAATCAAAATTGTAAAAAACTATATTTTCGGCATCAAACTTGAATATTCAATGTAAGGTGTGACTTCGTTACTTTTTTATTTTACCTCGTCTGCGTAGAGTTAAAATTCTTTTTTCTTTAGATAATTATGAATTATTACAACAATAACAATATAGAGCTTTGTTCTTGGCTAATTGGCCTCCACTACGTGTGATGTTTGAGGTAACTGACTCGTCCATATCGACCATGGTATCAACAGAATTATACATCATTTCTTCACTTTCGCATGTATTTATCAACATTTCGTTGATCGTAGCGGCTTGGTCGTTTTTGGGAGTCAAAATGGCTCTCTTGCAAAATCACTCCATCGGTTTGTCTTTAATATTTGTATTCATGGACGAACAACTTCAATACAAAACTTCATCCCCCTTTTCACCCCCTTGTGGGTTGTGTTAGTTTCCCACCATAAGCCGAAATATTACTGATTTTAACTTAAAAAGTCTTTTTTTAAATCGCTAGTAACCGTTGAGGAGTTCCTTCGTGAGAAGACGATCCTGGCTGCAGGATGAGGTCATGATAAAAATCGTCTTAATCTATCAAACTTGAACGCGTGTACAAAGTTTCGTGTGCTACTAACCGTGGAAAAGTTCTCTCTTGACGAGATGATCCTGGCTGCTGCATTAAGGAATGTCTGTCATAAATATGTATTGTCACCAGAACGAAAGGTGTGTGCAAAATTACAGCTCAATAGGTTGTTCAAAATTGAGTTGCTAGATTCCACCCGAACAAACATAGTTACTTACCTTCATCCCACTTTTTAACCCTTCGGGGGTAGAATTATAAAAAATGCTGAGACACGTATAAATTAATTTTCAGTTGTCAGCCTAAACACAAAATTTTAAGATCCTAGTTTCAAAACTGACAGACTTTCATATAAACTTCCATAATTCCCACAAATCCTTTCTTAGTGGATTACTCTTCACAAAGAACACACCCAAGTCTCATGTCTCTAGGACCAGCGGTTTGGGCTGTGTGTTGATATATCACCCAGTCAGTCAGATAAAGCTCAATTTTCTACCCAGTTAACAGTATTCTCGTGTTAGTTTTCCATTACCCCAGTTACGGCAGCCGGCGTATCTTCCACGCCATTGCGTTGCACTGCAGCGCAGCATGTTACCTATAAATTAAGAGCCAGTAAGCTGGCCTTGCATCCTCGCATCCCATTTGCAAACCAATGCAGAATCCTGGTTCCTATATCCGGAAGATATTACTACATAACTTTGGATGTTCGAGGAAAATTGTGCTATTTTTCAAGAAAATTATCCGCTTTTACGGCAAATGATTGTTTTTTCCTTTTGATCGTTATGGTTTAAAGATTCGAAAAAAACTGCCAAAGAATCATTATGAAAAGCGGTTGATTAACAACAGTGGTCATTGTCAGTAGGTTGTAAAATTAAATACTGATGATGACTTGTTGAGTACGTATTATCTGTCCCAAAAGTGTTTTATGAAAGAGTAAACAAATCCTGTTCGGGTTCTTACGCACTAAAATAATTTAATGACATAATCATCTTTATAATCATCACTTTTTCCAACAATTATTATTTAAAAATGATTACATTAATTTAATTATGATTTAAAATTGTGGACGAAGTGTTAACCTCAAATTGTCTAATGAAAAATTTCTCTAAGTAGTTTCTTTCATTAATTAGTCTTTCCAGTTTCAAAAATTCAAATTATCAACTCAATCTACGCGAATTTTATAAAGAGGAAAGATTTATATTGTTGTATGTTTGTATTGAATAAACTCAAAAACTACTGGACCGATTTCAAAAATTCTTTCACCATTAGAATGCTACATTATTCCTGAGTAAAATAGGCAATACTTAAAATAAGAAAATGTCCTCCCGTGTGAAGCCAGGACGGGCGTTTTCTGATACATTTGTTTACATGTTCATCAAATAAGTGCTTTTGGTAACAGACTATAGTCGTCGACAGTTAACAAGAAGTCAGATCAAGCTACTATATGAAGAGCAACACTCAGTATCAGCCAAGCAAGACTGGTCTCTATTGTCAACATTCTAACACTAACGTGTAGTATAGGTTAAATTCGTCCATATTCCTGTAAAGTCCAGCAGATCAGCCGCGCCATTGCGTTCCCTTAATGTTTCGTGAGCGCTTGTTACCGATCAGTTTGGCTTCCATTACATATACGTTTGGAAATTCTTATTGAATGCCATGATAATATTCGTAGAATAATATTAAGAACAGATTTTTTAATCTGTTTATAGGTGTTTTATATTTAAATGCGACTGAATAGAAAATATAATGATTTTACATACATAAACTCACGCCTTTTTTCGTAGGGCTAGGCAGAAACCACAGAACGCCACCTGTTACGATCTTTACAAACTCCTCTCGCCTCGTCCACGTTCATACATCTAGTCATACACGCACATCCGGAACACGGATCTCATCTTCATGAAAAGAAAACTGGGATGTAAACTCAGACCAAAAACAAACCAAGACACAGCGCTGTCGAGAGTGACGTGAAGCCGGTTTCTTAAACATGTGTGCACCTATTGAGCGCAGTTTTGAGCGTAGTTTAGTTATAGTTTGATGTAAATGTGTGCGTGTGAGCGTGTGTGCACAGAGCGAGGCGTAGTTTTGCGCATGCTTCACTGTATTGTTCGCAGCGCTATGTCTTTGTTTTTTTGGTCTGAGCATGTAAGCTGTAAACCAACACGTGGGCCCGCGAGTGTTCGGTAAATGTCACATGTCACAAACAAAACATGATAATAAGTTTTAAATTGACTGTTTAATTAGCTAATGTCCTACTGCTTCCAAAACATTTACGAACTGTATAAATAAAAAACTGTTACCAGGTATAGGTTCAGAAGTTAAATAAAAGATATCAAAAGATATATCATGAAGTAGGTATTTATTTTTATCTGTCATTTATTTGTTCAAGTCGATATTGAAACAGACTGTCTGTGTATACAACATAGGTAGATATATTAAGTATTTATACTTCATACGTATTTAGTTACTTAGGCAATCTACAAACGACAAAAATCTGCAAAAATATGCATCATCATCTTGCTTGGCTCCACACTATATCATTAAACAGTGGACTACCTGCTGACTGCTGTAATCACACCAAAGCGTGGCGGTACTTTTTTCATCCTCAAGAAGCTTCACTTCGCAGAAATCACTGAGATGTCAGAAGCCCCTGACAGTGATTCCTCAGCTTTATGAGGTCTAGTCAAGGAATCGATTTTTTAAATGATAAAATAAAAGTACCTTGTGACAAAAATCTCCCATGAAGTTCTCGCCTAAAACGGATCGGTACTGAAAATAACCTAAAGATAAAGATAAAGATAATTTATTTGTCAAACATGCGTTTACATAAACTGACTAATCAGATATGCAAGGTATTGAATTAATAGATGTTGTGTGCGTCCATGTTTTGCCACTAACGGCGTACAAATTTTGTAGGTATTATAAAAAATTATATTTAATTGCATTTTACATAATTATAGTCATTCTAAATTTCATTACAAAATACAAAACAAATAAATAATAATTGATGTCAAGATATTATAGTATAAGTAAATTATAGTCAAAATAGATTAAATTATGTCCAGAATATTCAATAGTAAGCAGTCAAACGCCAATTGATTTAAGATTCACATGATTAAATTGTTATTATTTACTATACATATTACTAGTCAGAATAGAAAAGTCCTTTTCATTTAAAAAATCTATAACATTGTAATACACTTTACTGATTAAAAAATTTCTTAGCTTATTTTTGAAAACCGACAAGGGCAGTTCTCTCCAACTTTTAGGTAATTTATTAAATATGATAGGAGCCATACAGAAGACACTTTTGCGCATGCCTAACTCTTCTTAAATTCTATACGGTCTTTGTGACAAATTTTGACGCCTCTAAAAGACGGATCGGAATCCGTCGCCCTTTTATCCGTCGGACCTGTTTCGGTGGGCCGGAAGAGAGCCAGATATACCGGAATTCAGCAGAGGGCGTTAACCGCCTTTTGACGATGCTCGGTGCGGCTACTACGGGATGGGCAGCATCCTTTTGCGACATTACTGATTCGAAGAAGGACACCACCGCATTCAAGGACACTGCACTTCCGACCATCGAGCGAAAAACGGTCAGCAGCGACAGGTCACCTCCCACCTCCGAAACGACGGCACGAAGCGAATAGACGCGTGATGGCACCGGGCGTCCGCCTCCCTGTAACGCCACACAGGTACTTCCTAAGGCCGCCGTGCCCCGAAAGCAGCTGCGTCGCCCGAAACGTCAGGGAGCCGTGCTTCCTTCCGAGCCAGCCGTCGAATACTGGCCGGATCGCCTCGATTTTGTAGAGGCTGGCGGTAGGCAGCTCTAGCCTCCCTCATCTCGAACTATGTGAGTATGTAGACCTAACACAGGATATGCCACACGTTGTTTCCTGCCCGCCGTGCAGAACTGCATCCTGAAGAAGAATGGTACTTATAATTCACTCACACATAACCAATACGGAAGATAGCGGAATTAACTCGTGTGTAGATGTCCTTTCATCATAAACTCGCTATCTTATAAAACACAATCCTTACCTAATATTATAAATGCGAAAGTAAGTTTGTTTGTTTGTTACTTTTTCACGCCTAAAAAACAGAAATTTTGCATATACGTTGTCAGGTGTACAGAAACAGACATAGGGTACCTTTCATCCCGAAAAAAGTATTGTTCCCGAAGAAAAACAACAATATCGTTCTTATGATATAGATGGCGCCACGTGTTTTTCGAATCATGATTGAATTATATTATTACAAGCAGAGTACAACCCGAATTGTTAGTCAAATTCATAATTAACGCGACTTCGAAGCCGCGGGCAAAAGCTAGTGAAGAATAAAGTAATATTTCGGGTGCTATATAAGGCGGAAATTTTGAAACACATATAGCGCAAGTTCATCAACTGAGGAGTCTACTTGGTCTTCATATCCATGTAACGCGAAAAGGTTAGTACCTGTTTTAATTACCTAAGACCTCGTAAAATTAATACTGCTCTCCTAACGATTGAAGGAAAATACCGTGAGGAAACCGCATGTCTTAGAACCCAAAATTCGAAGAACTATAACATCCACCAACCCGCATGGGTCCGCGTGGTGGATTACGGCTATAACCTTTCACAGAGAGTGAAGGCCTGTATCCCAAGAGTGCGCACTTATAGGCTGAATATGCTATGCGTAGCGATTATGCGGAAAGAATGGAAGTTTATTCTAAAAAAATCAAGTTCGTGCTCACAGCTCCTTCGTACCTTCGGGAACGCTTCGAGTATCTTATCACCTAGAGGTAAACCTTGTCGCTCATCATCATCTCTTCTCCTTCGTTTCCCTCTCCACTCCTCAAGTCGGTATCATGGTTCATTTACTGTTCGTGCTGTGCGCCTTTGGAATTCGCTTCCACACTCCTTGCGGGAAACCCCTTCGTTAGATGTGCTCAAGAAAGGAATAGGAGAACATTTCCTGTCAACGTAATAATAGTATATATATAGTATTTTATATGTATGTTTATCTATATATATTGTATGCATTACGTATATTTTATGGTGGTTAAGTTTGTAAAATCGTCTGTGTATGCACATAAGTATATCCTCCTCTGTAAAATCTCGCAATCCAAGTAAAGTTTGCTGTAAGAAAATCGAATTCTGGGTTAAGCTCGCCTATGTACATAAGCTATATGTTGTAATTATGTATTTCTCTTATTTTTTGGGGCAATAAAGAATAAGAATAAGAATACAGGTAGGATAGGAGACAGGAAAAGGATCAGCCGCATAGACTAAAACCCCACGGAGTTCTTCCAATTACTTTAAGTCCGCAAAGAAATATACAAGCATTATCTTCAACCTTCTTGACGGGTCTTTTACCTAACGGCTAAACTGCCTTACCAACATTTCTTTTCCACCTACCAAAAATAAGGCGTTTCACTCTGGGATCGTGGAATAAACAATCAGTTATTTGCTTATCGGTCACGTTGGTGCAACGACACCAAAGCAGTATAATTACTTGATCTTTACCACGTTATAAACACACCTTAAGCTTATAATTACTTTACAACTTTACGTTATCAAATACCTTTCTATAAAATTCAGGTATGATTGCTATAGTACCCTTGATTCTTCAGAATTAATCAATAAAATAACCGATACCGGTACGGTACCTTCCTCACAATATTAGATGAAAGGATAAGTTATCAAATATCCCGAGTGACTGTTAGGTATTATTCGATTTTATCTTCGATTTTTATTTTTCAGAAACTCAACGTCAGACATGAATTTAATCTACAACTTGATCCTACTCTGCTCAATACACACAGTATTATGTGATAATGATGTCGCCTCCCCATTCGGCCTATCATCAAGACAAGATCTAACATTCACGGAACTTGCGAAATACGATGATTATTCAGCGGAACAACATTATGTGACCACAGCAGATGGATACATCTTGGGGCTTTTCCGACTACCTGTCAAAGAAAGCTGTAAAGTCTCTAAAGGTGTCATGATGTTCATGCACGGCCTCTACCTCAGTAGTGATGACTGCCTCATACCCGGACCTGGAAAAGCTCACTGTTACATCTACTCTGACAGCTGCTACGACGTCTGGGTTCCCAATGCCAGAGGAAACTTTTACAGCAGAAACCATACCAAGTATAATCCTGACAACGATTCAGCATTCTGGGACTTTTCTGTTGATGAAATGGCATTATATGATCTACCAGCAGTCATAGATTATGTCTTACTTAAGACAGGAGAAACTCAGTTATCGTATGTCGCTCACTCACAAGGTGTTAGTATGTTATTAATTCTTTGCGCAAAGAAGCCTGAATACAACGCTAAGATAAAGGTTGGCTTCGGCTTATCCCCGACGGCATGGTTGGAAAACTCGAGGTTTATCGTGATAAAGATCCAAAGTTTTATTGCCCCAGAATTCCAACTGACAGGCAATTTCCTCAACAAAGAAGTATTAAAACGAAACGGACTACTGCAAAATTCTGGAGAATTTCTGTGCGGAACCACTGACCTAGCATATCCTTTTTGCTCTGTACTTATATTCGCAGTTTTAGGTTACAATGAGTTCCAGATTACCAGTGATGTTTTGCCTGTAGTAGTTGGGCATACTCCATCTGGAACTTCTCTTAAAAATTTCATCAGATGGGGGCAAATGCAGAACAACGGCTTCACTGAATACGATTTTGGAATTTTCAAAAACTTTATAACTTATGGAAGGTTCAGCCCTCCGGAATATGACTTGTCTGGTATAACGATGCCGTGGGTGTTCCTAGGAAGCGACAACGACTATGTTGCAAATGTCACAGATATAAAAACTCTTGAATCTAAATTACAAAAATCCTCTCTTTGTGTACTTTCTGACAAAACTTTTGGTCATCTAGATTTTATTTATGGTAAGAATATATCCAATTATTTAACTCCAGTTGTTTTGTCGTATTTGGAGACTGGTAGTTACACTTGCCCTTGAAGAACTTTGTTAATAGATAATAAGTACAATATCTTCGTTGGTCTTTTATTACCCACACCTATTCCTATTGCTATTGCCATACGTAATAGAAGTACGTAAGTTTAGGTTAACGAGATGAACCCAACCATCCGACCGCTGACAAACGTTTCAAATGAAATATTGCACTATAATACACCGGAATCGTTTATATTTTCTTTTCACGCTCTTGTGGCTTTCAGAGTCAGGAAAATAATGTCGTTAACCATAACTAGATTGACATTTCTGATCTTTATCTTTTATCTGATCATCATCATAATAGACGCATGCATCGGCCGGTATAACATTGTTTTATTTATTTTTGTGACTTTTATTCATCTTCAATTTCAATACTGTTGTGACTTTATTCCCGATATTTAATTTCATCGCGTTCCCTTTGGACGATGTTATAACATAACAGGTTATAGAATTGCGTAAATAAAGCACAACAGACACACGCCGATGATTATTGTTTATATGAAACTCCATAGGTACTGCACATCACCTCGTATTAGGATGACAGTCTGTTGCATGCAATGCTTGTAGTATGTGCAAACTTACAGAATGGTGCTTACTCTTGACGTAATTCAATTAGGTAGCTAACTTTCTAATTTGGAAGTCTATGGTTTTTGTATAAGAATCAAGAAACTCTGTTTAACAATCTTCTGCTCTATTAAAACCATTAGTTATTTTCAACGTATTTTCCAAATATCGCAGCAATTTTAATGTAAAAATAAGCCAACCACTTGGACAAACAAACTGAAGTTAAATATTTAAACGCGGTCGGCACGTGTAGTGCGGCGGAATGACTTCCGTGTTTAAAAGTTTTATAATAACTGGAGGAGCAGAAGTAGAACGGGTCCATTAAAAGCTTGGACGGTAAGCTCACGAAGTTAAACAAGTCAGTGCAGTTTTAAAAGAAAGAACAACAGACTGCTTTTGAATATTTAATTTCTAAGTGTTGGGCGATGCATTCGTTTGTAAAACTTTAAAATGTTGAAACAGGTGAAGGGATCCATTTTGTATGTTTGTTCCTGACGTTCTGCGCCAAAAACCGTGGATTCGAAACCTCAGCTAAGGCAATCGCTTTCAAAGTGTTTTTAAATCTTTTTCTACGACGACTTTAAACGCACACTATGTAAGAAAGCATATTACAAGTTGGACGATTATATCACTGATAAAAATGCTTGGCTCAATCCTCAGGTCCTGCTCCACAAGAACAGGGGCGCCTAAATTGATAGCATTAAATAGTATTGTTGGAGCTGCTGAAGATTGTATAACTATCTTTGCATTGTATAGATTCAATCTCTTTTGTATTATATAGCCGCCTAGCCCATATTGCGTGAGTACTACCTATGTACTTGAAAGTTGTCATTCGCTGGAAACCTGCGTCTTTTCTTGACTTGAATGTGCCCTGGCGGTTAGGAGTATGTCATGCTCACTCAAATATCTCGCTGATGGTGGCACGTGTGTCGGATCATTTAGTTCCCTTTAAATGGTTGAGTTGAATGGCGCTGATCCATGCGTCATGTTCGTGAACGGGCGCTGTCAGTTGTGACTGGTCATCTCTTATTTGCAACGGCTTATTTGAATTAATTATTTTATTTTTGAATTGTTTTTACTATGGACACTTTTAACGTACACATCTTGCTGCATCGTTCTCACATAATGTACCATCTCAAAATGAATGATGTAACCAAGGTTTTGTTAAAGTATTCTGATTTAAAAGAGTGTCCATGGAGTTTCTTGCCCGTTCTTCTCCATAGAGATCTACGTTAGGGAATGGGCAACTACAGTACTTTCACAGTTTTTGTGCCTTGAGACTGGGACTGTAGCTATTTTTTACTGTTGTCTTTGTTTCGACAATTCAAAAGTGCCTGTAACTGGCCTACTTGAAATAAATGCTTTGTTTTTTTTTTTTTTTTTTTATTGATATAGTTATGGTTTTCGGTAGATTGTGTCATGTTTATTTTCAGGCACTTTCCCTCCGGTGACACCAAAATGTTTTGTATCTTTACTTTTTATCTCCAGTTAATTTTTCGCAGTCAGTGTTTTTTTATTACTTTGATAAAAGATGGTATGCAAGCTAACTACCACATAATAGGTAAGTCAGTTATTACTGAATATGCGTCGCCACCCAAACTCAAAGCATGAAGGCTTGCGTATGCCTGTAAAGACACCAAGACCTGTTTCTGTTCTGACTTCTATTCCGAACTAGCTGTTGCCCGCGACCTTCGTCCGCGTTAAGTTTTACCTTCCTCGATAAATGGACTATCCAACACTAAAAGAATTTTTCAAATCGAACCAGGAGTTCCTGAGATTAGCGCGTTCAACCAAACAAACAAACTCTTTAGCTTTATAATATAAGATTTAAGAATCAAACAAAACATATCGTAAGGAAAACGTGACAGCTCATCGACCGTCTCTTCGCAAGGTGAAAATCAACTTCATTATAAGCAAAGTTTACACAATCAATATTACCCCACATCCCACCTGATCCATCATTTGCAGGAACGTTATCGAAATTCGGCGCGTCATCCCTCAATCCCGCTTTTTATTCGTGATGGCTTAATTTTCTAGCTAATGGAAAAGGTAGAAGAAAGATACAGTGTATTTATCATTTTGAGGTAAACAAAACATCTCGCCTGTATGTCTTCGAAAGGTAGACAGAGGTGGTAATAGGCCCATGGCCCTTTACGGGGCCCCGGTGTGGGCGCGTTCTTTGAGGCGGCAAGCCGCCCACTACCTGAACGCGCCCCAAAAGGTAATAGCCATAAGGCTAATCCGGGGGTACCGCACGATCTCCGGCGAAGCGGCTAGCCTCCTTGCCGGATTGCCGCCTTGGGATCTGGAGGCGATAGTCCTCGCACGCCCGCACGAATGGCGCGCGGAGGCACTACGTCGGGAGGAAACTCCGCTGCCGCGGCAAATTGCTGTTCAGCGGACAGACCTCCGGCGTGATCTCATGGCGACATGGAGAGAGCGACTGTCGCAACCCCGTGCAGGGCACGCCACCATAGTGGCGATAAGTCCCCTCTTTGAGGAGTGGCTAGAGAGGCGCCACGGCGCCCTCACTTACCGCCTGACGCAGGTCCTCACCGGACACGGTTGTTTCGGGAGGTTCCTGCACCGAATCTGGCGGGAGGAAACGCCCGGGTGTTTCCACTGCGAGGATCGTCCGGAGGACACGGTGGAGCACACCGTGGAGGTCTGCCCCGCTTGGGCGGAGCACCGCCGCGTCCTCGTAGCGGCGATTGGCGGCGGCGATCTCTCGCGTCCGGCCTTGGTTCAAGCCATGGTCCGGAGCGAGAGGGAATGGGAAGCCGTCACCTCCTTCTGCGAAGCAGTCATGCTAGTGAAGGAGGTGGCGGGACGTGAGAGGGAAAGAACCTCGCGTCCCAATCGCCGCGGGAGACGCCCTGGGCGTTGGGGGTCACGAGGTGGCTCCCGGCCACCGTAGGCGCGGGCCTGTGGACGGCGAGTTATGGGCCAGCTCGCCGTCCGGCCGTCTTATGACGACAGGCCGTGTCGACGGCGCGTTCGTGTTCCACGTGCGCCTCAAAGAGATGTCAGCAAATAAGTAGGGGTCCGCAAGGGCCGATGCCTGCCAGGGCTGCGGGACTGTTCGAAAGAGATACCGTGGCCCTGGAACACAAAGGGCAAAGAAGGAACATGGATGGGTTTTAGTCAGTACAAGTCTGACACTCCCTTCTGCTCCGCCCAGAGTGGGGGGGGTCATTTGATGATTTCCCATCCGGAAAAAAAAAAAAAAAAGGCTGCTACTGGGCAATCTCTGATGGAAGCCACCATAACACGTTGCTCGACCTGGGAATCAAACTTAAAACTCAGTGGTAGCGGTTGCGGCCATTAGACTAAAGAGGTATTCAGAATACATACAAATCACCAGGAATGTGGGTGTAGTGTGTACCTACCTATTACCACCTTTTTTTTTTTTTTTTTTCCGGATGGGAAATCATCAAATGACCCCCCCCACTCTGGGCGGAGCAGAAGGGAGTGTCAGACTTGTACTGACTAAAACCCATCCATGTTCCTTCTTTGCCCTTTGTGTTCCAGGGCCACGGTATCTCTTTCGAACAGTCCCGCAGCCCTGGCAGGCATCGGCCCTTGCGGACCCCTACTTATTTGCTGACATCTCTTTGAGGCGCACGTGGAACACGAACGCGCCGTCGACACGGCCTGTCGTCATAAGACGGCCGGACGGCGAGCTAGCCCATAACTCGCCGTCCACAGGCCCGCGCCTACGGTGGCCGGGAGCCACCACGTGACCCCCGACGCCCAGGGCGTCTCCCGCGGCGGCTGGGACGTGAGGTTCTTTCCCTCACACGTCCCGCCACCTCCTTCACTAGCATGACTGCTTCACAGAAGGTGGTGACGGCTTCCCATTCCCTCTCGCTCCGGACCATGGCTTGAACCAGGGTCGGACGCGAGAGATCGCCGCCGCCAATCGCCGCTACAAGGACACGGCGGTGCTCCGCCCAAGCGGGACAGACCTCTACGGTGTGCTCCACCGTGTCCTCCGGACGATCCTCGCAGTGGAAACACCCGGGCGTTTCCTCCCGCCCGATTCGGTGCAGGAACCTCCCGAAACAACCGTGTCCGGTGAGGATCTGCGTCAGGCGGTAGGTGAGGGCGCCGTGGCACCTCTCTAACCACTCCTCAAAGAGGGGACTTATCGCCACAATGGTAGCGTGCCCTGCACGGGGTTGCATTAGTCGCTCTCTCCATGTCGCCATGAGATCACGCCGGAGGTCTGTCCGCTGAGCGGCAATTTGCCGCGGCAGCGGAGTCTCCCCCCGACGTAGTGCCTCCGCGCGCCATTCATGCAGGCGCGCGAGGACTATCGCCTCCAGATCCCATGGCGGCAATCCGGCAAGGAGGCTAGCCGCCTCGCCGGAGATCGTGCGGTACCCCCGGATTAGCCTTATGGCTATCACCTTTTGAGGCGCGTTCAGGTAGTGGGCGGCTTGCCGCCTCAAAGAACGCGCCCACACCGGGGCCCCGTAAAGGGCCATGGACCGCACGACCCCCGCGTATAGCCTCCGGCAGGAGGCGTTTGGACCCCTCAGGTTGCGCAAGAGCCGCTTGAAGGCAGCCCCTGTCCGTTCCAGTTTGGGAGCCAAACGTCGGAAGTGCTCCACGAATTTCCACCGGCTGTCGAGGACGAGTCCTACGTACTTCAACGTCGACCCGACGCCGATGGAAACCACTCCTGCCGTCAGTAGGGATCCCGACGGTGGCGCATTCCGAGGCCCATGAAAACACATGGCCTCGGACTTGTGCAATGCCACCTCGAGACCCAACTGCCGGATCCTATCCACGACTATCGCAACCCCGCGTGTCATGTTTTCGGCCGCCGCCTCGTGCGACCTCCCTTGTGCCAGTACCAGCGTGTCGTCAGCGTAGCAAACTACGCTGACGCCAGTAGGGAGGTCGGCGCGCAGCACCCAGTCGTAACCGATGTTCCACAGGGCCGGTCCTAGAACCGATCCCTGTGGAACACCGCACGACATCTCTCGCCGGTTCCATTCTCCGCTCTGACCGGGGTAGATGACGGCCCTATCCGTCAAGTAGTCCCCGACCACACGACGAAGGTAGGTTGGCACCCGGTGATACCGGAGTGCCTCCCTAATGCAGCTCCAGGGCATGGAGTTGAAGGCGTTGGCGATGTCAAGAGACACCGCCAAGACGACCCCGCCCCGGGACACCGCGTCCCCCGTCGTGAGGGCTCTCACGCGCATGATGGCGTCCACCGTGGAGCGCCCCTTGCGGAAACCAAACTGGTGTTCCGCAAGATCCGGCCCCATCCCCGCAAGGTGCCCGGCAAGGCGGTTGGCAATCACTCTTTCGAAGAGCTTGCCCACCTCGTCGAGCAACACGATGGGCCGGTATGCGGACGGAGAGTCCGCAGGGCGCCCTGGTTTCCGGATGAGGACCAGCTTCCCCGTCTTCCAACGAAGAGGAAACTGGCCTCTCTCCAAGCATGCGCTTAGGAGCCCTTCCAGTCGGGGCCCGAGAGCCTCAGAGGCCAGGACCCAGGCTTTGCCAGGCAAGCCATCGGGTCCCGGGGCGGTGTTTCTGGCTTTCAGCCTGCGTACCGCCACTCTCAGGTCTACCCCAGTCACCTCCGGAACGTCGTCATCGTCATCGGTGTGGTCCGCTTCCGGCACCGCACGCGGCGGCGGAGCCATAGGCGGGGGAGGATGCTCCCCTCGCGAAGGGAACAGAGCGCTCACCACGTCCTCCACGAGCTCAGGCCGGAGACTCTGCGTTAGCGGGGGGGCCCGGGTGCGGAGTTTGTCCCGCACCATCTTGTAAGGGCGCCCCCACGGATCTCCGTTCAGAGACTCCAGCATCTCCTCGCGGGCCAAATTCTTGGCCCGCCGGACAGCCTCTTGGAGGGCGGTCTTCGCCGCTCTGTACCCCTCGTACAGCTCCGCCTCAATGGCTGCCGCATCCGGAGGGCGGATGCGGAGCCTGCGATGCCTGGCGTACAGGCGCCGCGCGGCAACGCACGCCTTGCGCAGAGACGTCAGCTCTCGCGACCACCAGTACACTTGACGCCGGGCGCTTCCTGGCCGAACTCGGGGCATTGCCACGTCGCAGATCTCGGACATGGCCTCCTGGAACCAACCCGCCTCGTTGTTGATGTCAGCAGGCCTGACTGGTGATGACACCCAGGCCTGCACGATCGAGGCTTCCAGGAGGAGCTCCCGGTCCAGCTGCTTCAGCGCCCATCGCGGACCACTCGGGGCCTGTAGGACCGGCACGCATGAGGACTGGGTGGAGACGTCGAACCGGATGTACCGGTGGTCGGAATAGGTCTCCACCCCCTCCATGACGCGCCAGTCAACGGCACGCGGCGACAGAGCGGGGCTGCCGAACGAGATGTCCACCACCGACTCGCCCCGCATCCGCACGCACGTGGGGACAGAACCCCGATTTAGGACGACCAGGCCTGTCTCCAGAGCCCAGTCCTCCACCATTCTACCCCGCACGTCCGTGTAACGAGAACCCCAAGCCAAGTTCTTGGCATTGAAGTCCCCGAGCACAAGCACGGGGAGGGAATGGCTTCCGATGACGACACTCAACTCCGTGAGGGAGTTGTGGAACTCGGCGAGAGTTCGGCTCGGGGAGAAGTAGACTCCCAATACAACGATCTCCCCGAACCGTGCTGCTACGCACCCCTGACCCTTCCTGACACTCTCAAGGGTCGGGGTACCGGCGGCGACCGACGCAATTAAGGTCACTGAGCCGCTAAGGTCCTCCACCCAGTCATCCCTGGGCGGGACAAAGTACGGCTCAGCGACCACGGCGATGTTAATCGACCACTGCGCCATGCTCTGGAGCAACAGATCCTGAGCGCAGGCGCAGTGGTTGATGTTCGCTTGGAGAAGGCGTAATGGGGCCGTTACTGGCACTCCATTTCAGCCCCCTCCCGGGCCCCCTGCGAGGGCCCCGCTGCGGAAGTTGCAGCAGTAGCGGCAGCGGCGGCGACAGTGGCGGCGGCTGCGGTGGTGGCGACGGTGGGGGTTTTGGCGGTGGTGGCGGAGGGCCTTCCCTTACCCCTGGCCTTGGCGGGAGTACCGCAGGACTTGCTCCCTGCCCGGTGATCGGCCGGCTTGCCAGCTGCCGCACATGCGGCGCAGCGCGGCGCGGCGGAGCAAGCCGCGGCCATGTGACCAGGCCGGCCGCAGCGGAAGCACAGGCCGCTGCGGTCCACCTCCGAGGTGCACCGGACCGACACGTGGTGCCCCACATGGCAGCGGAAGCACCTCAGAGGTCTGGGTTCCAGCAGCTTCACCTGCGCTGAAACCCAGCCCACCAAGAGCCTTCGGCCCTCCACAATGATTTTCGCCGCCATCACAGGGCAGCTTACCGTTACGGTTCGCATGCCCGACAGGTCCGGACGTAAGGTGCCTGCCTTGACCTGCTCGGCAGGGCACCCACCGGTCCTGGTGACGGCGGCCACCACCTCCTCCTCGGTCACCGAGTCGTCCAGACCCAGGATGCGCAGGTCTGCGCATTTGACGGGCCTGGACACTCGGGCCTCGTCCGCATTTAGGGACGCTCTAAGCTTTTCAGCCAGAGCGTCAGCGGACGAGCCACGGGTTTCGCCGGGGATCTCCAGAACTCGAGCCCCTGTTGCGGTGACTCTAAGCCGGAGGCCCCCGGCGATCCCGAGCTCCCCGAGATCCACCATCGTCTTCGCCTTAGCGAGCACGTCGCGATAGGTCACGCCCCTCTTTTCCGCCTCCGGCTGTAGTGTTATCACTACAGCTGCGGTCTTCGGGGCGCTGAGCCTAGCAGCGCCATTCCGCTTCTTTCTTTGGCGCTTCCGCTCCCGCTTCCTGGCCGTTTTGGCCGCCCTTCGCTCCCTCGCTCTCTCTCCGGCCACCTGCCACCCAGTCTCGGCCACGGATGGCTTAGGGGGCGGGGGGGGCGGCGGTGGCGGCTGTCTCGCGGCTAGCGCTGGCACATTCGCCGCCTTGCCCTTCTTGTGGACCGCCGCCTTGCCCTGCCTCAGGGCCGCTGCCCCCCTAACCGGGGCCGATTTAGCCGGAGCCAGCTTTCCGGGAGCCGACGTAACCCTGCCAGAGGGCCGGCTGGACGGCCCCGGTGCGGAAGCCGCTGCAGCCGCATATGTGGCCGCCCTCGGGCCCGAGGGCGCCTTGTTTGCCGCCAAGGGGGGGCGCAGAACAATGCCCTCCAGGACGGAGAACCGCGCCTGAAAGGCAGCCAGCTCCTGCCGAACCAGGTTCAGGACCTGGTTCTCCACCGGCACGGCCGCCCAGTAGCAGCCTGAAATCTGTATTTGTACCCTGTCAATGGACTCGATCCCTACCAAATGGCACTTAAACACAACTGGAGAAAATGTAGGTGTACACTTAATACAACTGTGCCTAACCCTTAAGAAATTACGGGCGCGATGTTATATTTAATATTTTTAAACGCAAACCCTGCGTAGGGAACTACAGCTGTTTTTGTTTTTTCTTTCCATATCAAAACAGTTATGTTATATTTATGTTAGCTTCTAAAATGTCTATTACTTCGCAACGAAACTACAGCTTGTATATTTTAATTAATTCATCGTCTTATAAGTACTTAACCAGTAGGTACGGTAAACGTGGATTCGTTAAGAAATCCCCGAGATAGGTACATTTCTTTGGCCCAGTCCTCGATAAGGTAAAGTATGACTTCCCGCATTTGTGCGGCATTAATTCACGGCCAGGCCTCGGCCGCGCCGCTAACTTTTTCAATAACCGTTCCCCTGGACCCGAGTCCCGGGCAAATCGGACCTCGCGATTGAAGCGGGGTCCCACTGAAAACGGGACCATCATTTTGAAAATGCCAACGATTACACGTATCGAGTACATTCGCGAGATAGTGCCAAGACAAAGCAGAAACAGTGTGCAGCCATACAAACAAAAAGATCACTAACGCCATCTATGACGCAAATGAAGAACTAAAATTACTGAATCGCGATATCCTGATTTTCTGCGAGTTAAGCGTAAGTATACATTTACAAGAACCGGACAGCAATTGCCGGGCAGTAGCCCACCAGACATAACACCCATGTGGTCAGAGGATTCTCCCTTTGCAACGGAGTATTGAGGAACTTTACCCCCTGTTTCTTAGATATTACCTCTAAAAGTGCACACGACCGACCAAGGCTGAGTTCTCTGTCTTTGGACATAAATGATACGACATTGGCATGCGTTGATACAGAAAGCCAACTTCTGCAAAATATTGTTGATCATTACCGTGTTTGTTAGTAGGTATACCGACGAATAAGGGATTCAAACTTCCCGAAGTTATTTAATCGCTCAAAACTTCTAGGAAGCTGACTGGTTTGTTTTGGTTGACACATCAACGACGTGTGTCTAAGAAGTAAGTGGCTTCACTCTCATTTTCATTTCCTTTGTTGATTTTAATTTTAGATTTTATATTTCCATTCATTTCCTAATTCTCTGAAACACTACTGTAAGATAATAAAGCTACAAAGTTTGTTTTTTTTACATTAGATATACAACTTAGATTAGCACTAATAAATACGCATTCTAGTTATTTCTTGACTAAATTAACTGCTGTTGCAATAATAAACGCAAGTCATTTTACCTTCTCTGCTCACTTTGAGAGCCAGTTCTAAACGTGTTACCAATATGAAAGTACAAAATAGGAACTTATAAAAATCTACGTTTTTTATTTATTCGCAAGTATCTGCGCTCCTACTGTGGCCGCACCTAAGTAAGGCTTAATAAATAGGAGCTCGTTACACTGTCTTGAAATGTATAAAGATACATAAACTTTTTACTGAATAAATTCTTTAAGAAATACCAGTGATCTTGATTTTTTATTAAGATTGTCTAGGTACAGTTTTTATACACTAGGTTTAAGTGTTTTTTCTGTATAGGTATTTGGAAACATAGGATCCAATTGAACAACGTATTTAGATACTTCAACGCACAAAAGTACTTTTCCATTAAGTTTTCATAACCTTCCGTCTGTAAAAAATGCTATATTAATTTAAAAGGATAACTCTACTTTTTAATACAGTCGGATACTATTGAACAAACAATAAGATTCTTAATGTAACTGAAACTAAACGTAAACTGAACATTTACCAGAGGCGCGATTTTCACATGAAGACCTCTAAATCATTGCTGCCATCCCGAAAGAAAGTTAGTTTCAAACATTTGATCATAACTTACGTCCACTTCAGACTCTTTCAAAGTTTTCCTAGCAATTTTCCAGATAAATTTATATTTATATTGTAGAACGTTTGAATACCGGTAGAAACTACAAGACAGCTAAATAACGCTGAGTTTTCTGAGGCGATTTGCATGGTAGATCGTTAATTTGACCAAGTAAGAATTACACGTTACTTATAAGTGGTACAAAACCAGTCTCTTACAATTATAGATTTAACAGTTTTGGAACGGAAAACTAAATAGTTTGAACTTTTTGACTAACTCACCGAGTGAGAGACCTTGACAAGTATAAGTGCCTGTAAGTGGTTCAATTGCAATAAATGCTTTCAGTTTGAGTTTCGAGTTTCAGTACAAACTAGGTCGGTGCGGTCGACTGTACTATGCATTTATCATGAAGGGACTCGGTATGAGTTGAAAAATCAATCTTGTGTAGGTACCTATGTATCCAATCAACCCAACTTCCATCCATAACAGCTACACATGGAATCTATAAAAGTATTTTATTAAAAATACAATAATAGTTTTCTATTCAACACATTCTGAGAGTGACATAAAACTGAGCGATTATTTTGTCGAAAAAATCAGAAGGTAAAACCATTAGGACCGCAATTTCGGCCATAAAATAAGAATTAGGGGTCGTAAAAATAAAAATTTGTTGTATGAAATATTTTTGACATATTTCATGGGTCGCACTCACTTTAAATTTCAATTTATGGCGCATTAAGAAGAGCCTCACAGAGTGATGCTACTTAAACGCTCTTAGGACAAGTTGAGTAGTCACATCCCAGGGTCAGCGTGGGGCTGACCTGTGATGTGACGGACTACCTACAGCAGTACACAATAGTGTGTCTATGAATTTTTAGAAGTACCAATTATATACCTAATATGATGCTCTGTGCTCGTACCAAACTATACGTAGAGCGCCTACACAAAGTGACATTCTAGGTATTAGCGATAACGATGACGGAAAAAAAAAATGAGGAACTGAAAAGCTTGTGACAGCTTATGTCAATCTCGATCTCGATCTGCAGAAATACATAAACGATTTTATTCTTGCACGCTGGTTTTAAAAAGAAAACTGTCCTATATCCGTATTAATAACCATGTACTTACTTCCGAGCCCATGTTCCTGTTTGCACAAGCACGTAAAAGCACGCAACCAACTTGCAATAATTACTAAGAGGAGAGAGAGTCAATTTCAACATGTTGTTATGTGAATTCTTCGCCAGTGGGAACGCGCAGTTAGTTTTCCGAGAGGCGTTTCCCACTGGCCTCCGGCAGGGGCGGTATAGGTAAACTTTATTCCACTTGTAGTTCGAGAGCCTATTACTCGTAAGGAGAGCAATAAAACACTGCTGTGCGCGACGGAATGTAATAATGAAAGGATTTTATTGATAAACTACCTCCTAGACGTACTTTTCGATGCGTGGTATTGAAGAGTTAGACATGTAATCTACCTATTGAGGGGTCGACCGTGGATTCGATTCCCGGGTCGAGTTAAGTGTTATTGAGTTTTTCCATTAGAAAGGACAATGGGCAAAAATGTATGGAACTTGGTCCAAAAGCCTCTATTGATGAGACTTGTGGGGAATGAAAGTATACATTCTTGTCATATGATTCTGGCAAAAGTTTATCAAAATCCGTCCGAGGGTTCTTTTTTATGATCATGTTACCTGACAACTTTTTTTCTCATACATTTCCTCCGCCCTGAGGCGGGCGGGGCGGTATGTCAGACTCTACCTGACTAAAAATCACCCCGAAGTTCCCTTCTGACACTTGCACCGGGGATCATGGCCCGCGTCCGCGGGTCTCCTCAAGTCCGCGGGGGGAGTGAGGTGTACTCCCCCGCGACGTCCAATAGAGGTGCGCGTGGAACACTACGCGCCACCGCCTCAGGTCCAGTTATATGGGGGGGCGGCGGACGTCCCCAAGTCCACCATCCCTCTGGACCCATTTAGGGAAGAAGGCGTTGTCCGCCCTCCGCCAACGTCCGGTACGTCTGCTGCGGGTCGGGAGAGTGGTTTCGACCTCCCTCATCCTTTCCGCAGCCTCCTTCTGTGAGATGACGGTTTCACAGAAGGAGATCACCGCATCCTACGACTCTGTGCTCTCGACCATCGAACGAGTGACGGCCGGCAGCGAAAGGCCGGTTCCGACTTCTGTTATGAGGGTACGGCGCGGCTCCTCCCATGTGGCACACTCTGCCAGCGTCTGACGCGCCGTGTCTTCCAGACAATGGACGCGGTGATGACACTGAGTGTCCGGCTCCCTGTTTATGCGTCACAGGTACTTCCCGAAGCAACCATGCCCCGACAACACCTGCGTCGCCCGAAACGACTGGGAGCCGTGCCTCCGCTCGAGTCATTCCTCGAGCACCGGTCGGATCGCCTCGATGGTAGCGAGACCGGCGGTAGGGCGAAAAAGCCTACCGCCGGTCATACTGCCCGCCACTCCGCCACCAGGACCTCGCGGAGCTGAGCACGCAGATCGATCTCTCACTGAATCGGTTCACCGCTCCGCGTCCGCGCCTCCTTGCGCCATCGCTACAGTGACACGAGGACTCTCGCCTCTAGGCCCCAGGCTGGCGACCCGGCCAGTGCACAAGCCGACTCGTAGGAGATTGTGCAAGACCCCTTGATAGACCTGACGGCCATCGCCCTCTGCGGTTTCTGCAGCATCGCGATGCTGCCGGCCGTCAGGTCAGAGGCCCACACCGGGGCCCCCGCACCAAGGCCATGAATAGCAAGACAATCTCCTGCAGGCGGTGTTCGGCCCCCCTGACCTGACTAACCTAACAGAACCTTAATTTTATTTTTTTTCGAGGTTGAATCCCTCGCACACGTGCGTCCGGAGCTGCGGGTGCGAATGAACACAGGGGTGGTTTTTAATCAGTTACAGTCTGACAGACCGGACATCCATGAGGATTTACCATCCCGAATCAAAAAAAAAAAGGTTAGTCAGGTCAACATGATCGTAAAAAAAATAATCCTGGGACGGATTTTGATAATTTTTTGTCAGAATGATGTGACTTTCATTCCCCACAAGTCTCATTAGTGGAGGCTCTTGGACCATTGTCCTTTCTAAGTAGCAGATCGAAGTCTGGAAGTTGGCGGTATGATATCATACCGCCAACTTCCAGACTTCGATCTGCCCTTATCCAGCGCAGAACGACTCACGGGGATATCCCCGTGAGTCGTTCTGCACTGGATATCCTTCCGGTTGCGTCGGATTGACGTCCCATCTGTTTCCAAGACTATGGGACAAGAGGATTTTCTTGTGTTTGCACACATGCTTGTGCACATAATATCTCCGTCTGCGATGGCTCCTACTGTTTCTACCTGTTATAAAATTTTGCCAGTATCTTCAAAATAAGCTGCAGTAGGTTTTAACGGCAAAAGTGCTTACATGAAATCGGTTTCGTGGGATTCATAAGTCCAGGAATTTTATAAACATTTTTTTAATAAATAAACAAATAAAAAATGTGTAGCCAGAAAACCAAAACCACTCGAGTATCATTTAGCCAATAGGTATACAACTAGTTACTACGGACGCTCACTTGCATATCATAATACATTTTTATTTAGAAAAAGTCACGTTTTAGAGTCTTGAGCATTTAAAAAAAATCTTAAATAGCACTGTTTTATGTGTAACACATAACTAATGTATAAAGTCTTTAAAATCTCATTAGAACATGAGAAAGAGGTTAACGACGTACAAACGTAGCATTTTTGCTCCTACCTACTAGAAACTGTGAACATGCAACAACGCCCTTAATAATTTAAGAGAGGTATGTTTTTAAGTGTGCCTGCATGTAGCACACATACGTAGCGTTGTTCATAAAGAAACAAATCTTTTTTCAATACATTTTCTCGAAAACTCTTATCGCACTACGATTAGGTTTAACATGCAGAGTATTGCACATGCTTGGATTTTTAATATTTTTCCACATACGTGCGGAAATAAAAATTTCCACATATACATAAACTAAGTCCAAATGGGGTCAGTCGACTATAGTCGCCTATGATTGTTTTTTTTTTTAATCTCTGCAAAGTGATATGCGTCTTTGCGGGAAAATATTTTGAATATTTAAATTGTTTTTAAAAATATAATCATAAATAAACATCATATTAAAAAAATAAATATTGTGTTTTTAATTCAAAAATCTTAGAAAATAATATTTTTCATATAACATCCTATTATGTTTAGCGGCTTCATACCTTTGCTTCTTCTTCAACCGGGCGAAAGCAAAGCGCGGAAAAAAGCAAATTAAATCATAGTTTCTTAATAATTCATGACAAAAATACTTTTCGTTCAATTTTTTATTTCTTCGAAAGTGTATTGAAAAACGTCGTTTGATACGCGTGGGAATTTGTTACTGCAGATCTCGGACCCATAACACCCTCGCCTGCAGCTCGGGTGTTAATTCCGCCACGAATGCAATAACAAAGTTGGGCCACTTATATCAAAATGTACTATTTCTCTCAGTCCCCATACAGATCTGCCTTCAGTCAAGATACAGATTTTGTCTGGAGGTCCTACAGACTGAATCTCCACAATACCTGGCCGACTCTTTCAGCTGACCAATGTTCATTATTTCTCATATTTAAACCTCTCAAATAGATAATTATTTTGTCACCTAGGGCCATCACTCATGAACATGTTAATATTAATGACAATCCATTAGCGAACACCGAACACCTGCCGCTGTTCAGTGCATCAATCACTTTTGATCTTTATTATGACGACGATAGGACGTCGCATCGTAAAGAATAAAATGTGAGTTATTAAGTATTCTTCTCTTTGTTCTTTATGAAGTTACTTTCTGTCAAGCAAATTACCTAAAATAAATATTATGATTTCTGTTGCTCTATCTTACAAAGCAGAAACTATCTGTATTAAAATCGCACGCAGATTTAGGGTTGGCAACTAACATTCAAGAATCATTGTTGGACGTCTGGTTTCACTACAAACTAATTTGAGTCACCGGGTGACGGTTGTCGTTTTTCTTATGGTGTGATTCTACCGGTGTGCGGTACAGTGTGCAGCAAAATGTTTCTTTCGGTGGACTCGCTCAAGTAAACATCAACAAAATGTGCGCGTGTTCACCGCAATGTTCGCGCTCACGTACAAGCGGTGGAGCGGCGCAAGCGAACAAGCACTCGCTGTTTACGCATTCAGTTTAGTAGTAAGTCTAGCTAAGGACATCAACCTTCACTCATCTGTTTACCGAAAAAAAAAAAATATGTGGAGGAGGTTCGGAATTATGTACTGGTAGATTTGGTTATTCTGATAATAATCAGAATAATCAAATCTATCGATGTAACACGGTTTTGGTCGTAAAAGTTTGGAAGCAAACACTTTGGTCATCCAGGCACTCATACTAAAATTCATAAATTATATGCTGCTCTGTGCGCGAACAAAAGTTACGCACAGCTTTGTCGGTGGAGTCGGATCTGCAGCTCAGTACGCGAATATTTGGTGCTGCACAAATTGTTCGTGAACAAATGTTCACGCACAATTTTTGGTAGAATCGCGCAATTATTCTATTCTATCGTGAATTCATGACAGAGAACATTCTTCTATAATAAAAATTCAGACGGAAAAACTATTATGTTGCCATAAAATAGGGTTTTATAAAAGGCCTAAGCAAGGAACTTATATACTAACTGGAATGATTACGTGCAACGGAGAGCCGTTCCGAGCGAGAAAACTTCAAGAGTGGATGTCATCTCTTTCTAGTAGGGTATCCAATATTTGTACTTACATTTGGGACAGTCATTCTGTTCTATCTTACTAGCATCCCGCTCCCCGCTTTACATGGGTAGCAGTTTATTAAAAATTACGGGGTATAAAAAGACAGGGCGAAGCCGAAACCTACGCATACTGTAGAACTCTGTAATGGGATAGGTCTATAAAGTACATGCTAGGTTACATTCGTCATTTGGAAAGAGATTTTAAAGCGTACAGGGCTGCAATACTCTCAAAGCATGAGCATGTAGCTTAGTAGATTTTCAAACAACTTAATACGCATTATTTTATAAATTTATTAATCACACTATACATAATTAAATGTATGGTTTTATGGAATTGTTGGTTTTTAGTATGAGTCCGTAATCTTAAATTTAAGTGCGAAGATGCTGATGATGGAACACGGTTTCAAACTAGGCAATAGGTTGAATACTTCTTCTTTAAAGGGACAACTTCAAGCCACCGTTGCTGAAGATTCTCATTGTTAGGGAGTCTGCATGGAAACAAAACAGTATTATTAAGACACAAACAATAAACAGTATTTAAAAAAGTAACAAATAGTATATAAAACAGTAAAGATAGATATATAATTCAAATGTCAAGAAGTTATTTTTGTTAATATAAAATTGAGTAATTGATTCAAGTTTTGCTACTGCGTAATAAATAACAATGTTTTGTATTTTGTACGCATTTGCACAAGATTATAAATACCGATATGAATAATAGAAAAGGCGTATTCTTTACATTATTTTCATGATCCCCGTTTACATATCTAGAACATTGTCACCCTAATCGTAATTTGTAAACAAAGTTAATGGAACTTACCTGAAAAAAAAAATTTAAATCCAGCAAACCCACACACAACACAACTCACTGTTACACCCCTTCACACAACTCGATTTCACGACATTTAAAGAGGAAGGTTTCACTTAAGTAATGCAAAAAGTACTTATAACTCAAAAATATGACTTCAGCGCGAAATTGTATCGGCCATATTGTTTGTTTATATGAGTGTCATCTATGTTGCCATTCAGAAATAACATAATTCATATATAATTTAATTTATTTATTTAATTTATTTAAGCTTACTGTATTTCGCAAGAAATTATTATTTTAATATTTATGATTTGAATATTAAATTAATCCCGATAAGTTTTATGTGCTAGTTTAGCTATTTCCGAATAATACACTAAAAAAAAAAAAAAAAAAATTTTTTGTACTGGTTATTGTTAGACAAGGACACAATCTACTCATGATCGCGTTCTCGCTCTGAAGTATTCTTCCCCCTTTGAATTAATTAAAGTAATAAGTACTCTATTCGTTTGAGATAAAGTTAATTTTCAAACGGTTTTTTGATATCAAAATTTTGTTCGTACTCATTCCAGTTAGTATTTAAGTTCCTTGCTAGGCAGTCGCTCCATGTAAAATACTGGTATTCAGCTGCATCCGGTTAGTCTGGAAGCCGACCCCAACATAGTTGGGAAAAGGCTAGGCAGATGATGATGATGATGATATAAGTTCCTTGCTAAACGCAAAACTTCTTTCGGACAGAATCAGCTGATTGTCATTTATGACAGTTAATCCCATTTCTAGTGTCATTGTCATTAAGAAACAGTAATTGTTCCGCTGTGTTCCTACTTCTTCATTTTGCTTGCAAGTTGGGTTTGAATACTGATAAACAGAATAAATGATAAAAGGTCGTCACAAATAGTACAGTATCCAAGGTCGGAATACTATTGTGATAGTCGATAACAGACTTTATTTTTAATGTTACTTGTATAACATGTAAACCTCGTAACAACATTGTTTTGAAGATTTTCCATCAAAATGTCTCTAAAAAACACAATACTAAGGTGAGTCAATGAAAATTCAATCTAATTATCAAATTTTCTTTATTTGCGTTAAAATAAATTCGACAAATTTATCTGTGGATGTTCAAAAAATGTAGTAAACACTACATTTTTTTTTAATATAGGACGAGACGGGAAATAATTTGAAAAAAATTTCTCATTATTAAAATATTGCCGTGTACTTTAAATTTTTCGTTAACTTTCACTGTATTCGTGCTGAGAAAATAAGAATAAATGTGTATAGTTAAATATAAACTAAATCGTCCTAAACCATCTACTGAAATATTCATAACAGGATCAGAAGAACATCTTAGCAAGTTACTTCACACTTCACTTCGCAATCCCTTTGCATCCTATTTAATTAATGAATTTACTTATTTACAGAACAATCAATCAGAAGAACAAATTTATAAACCTTGCTGCAACTGCAGTAAAAGTTTCAAGTCAAGAACACAATGGCCATAAAGAACAAAAGAGACACTCTGGTAACTACAGAAGAACAGTAGCAACAGCAGCATTCAGTTCTGTTATCCTTGGAACTGTACTAGCAGGTAATTATTTTTTGTTGATGAACAAACTTTTTTGCATTCTTTTCCAGGCTGAATCTAGGAGCTAGGCCAACCTGATTCTTTCTGCATTACATTATAAGTGTATGATAAGATTTTAAATATTGAATCCAGATGGTCTGGTGTGATATAACTAGCCCTGAGATAGTTAACAACCATTACCCATGCTTCATATTCTAGTGATGGACTGATGGCCGAATTCTGCACTAAGAGTAGGCTACTGCTTATATTCTAGTTTTGTTATCTCAATTATAAGAGGGTGCCTTTAATGTACCAACTGCTGGTACCCGAACCTTCAATTTGTGAGGGGAAGTGGAGGTAGACCTAGTGTGGGTTCGTGGACAAAAAACCAAAATGATTCTACCGAATGTATAAAATATGTAAGGAAGGGATACCAACGCTAAAACGGTTACCACATATTCAGTACCTCATTCTGAACCCCACCACATAGAAATTTGTCATGGTTTATTTAAAATGTCCCTTCCACCTTGTATATGTATAAATGTATTACACATGGTGTATTTAAGGTATTAAAACAAAATACACAGGTAAATGAATAATTCAGATTTTATCAGTTGGTCAGTTCTAAGAATTGACTGAAAACATTTCAATATTCTGAAATAAATAGCTTGTATTTCCTTAATGATTACATTACATGCATGATTGCATCTGCTTGTATTTTATTTATTTACATGCTAATGAGAACTGAATTGAAACTAGCAACTCGAAAAATTTAAATAAAAGTAATTAAGCTAAAAATAAACAATCGAGTATGTACTCAAAGACCTACAAAACTAAACAGTAATACAAATATTAAAGTAAGATATTTTTGTCATTATTTTCATTGCAGATTGTGCATAATTTAAATTTCAGAAAATTCAAACAAAAGTGACAGTAAAAGGAAACCTGACAAGAAGACACTGGAGGCAGGCGAGAAGAGACCTGACCTGCCTATCTTCAGGGCTGACGAAGTTAGAAGGCATGACAATGAGTAAGTTACTGTTACTTTGGTCATGTTTAGTGATCCCGTATTATATCACGAAACCGATGCGCAGCGTGCGGGCGCGCCTTAGTACCGCGCTGTTAACTCAAAATACGCTGTATGTCTCAAGTAATTAGGTTTAAAATTAAATTAGCAAATAAACGTCGACGTCGGATTAACGCCATACTAAAATACTCAATACAACAGCTACTTTGGCACTCGAGGAATTGAAAAGCAAGTTAAAAACATTTTCAGGCAGATGATGATGATATCTAGAAAGCACGCAAGAAATATACAAACATATAGTTGAAATAAATCGTGAATCTATTGAAATGCAAATAAGATAACAAAACTTTTAAGGTGGACGCAGATTGCGTTCGGCGCGGATAGGTGCGCGACGTTGCATACTATTTCATCTAAAGATTTATAAAATGCTATGACTGCGGCGCGTCTAGGTACGCGTCCACCTTTACACGAACATACTGCAATAGCTGTCTAGGAAAATCGCAATGATTAAGTAGGTACTCATACATCTGCCAAGAAAACAAGCAGGAAAAAATTAACAGTTAATAAATGCCAGTCAACGTTTTTGCCGATAATAAAAATGCCATTAAGTGGGTAGGTAAGTGATGTAGGTATATTCGACAAAATAGTTTGGTACGTAATGAATCAATATCTTTTCAATATGTGATAATGTGACGCAAGCAACTTTTACTGTTTGCATAATTATTTTACATTTAGTAAGTAAGAACTATGGCAACAAAGTCAAATTGTTAAACCTTGATCGAAAAAAAAAGTAGCTGTATCATACAGCTAGGTACTTGTTTTTCGATCGAGCCCAGAATGTGGTCTTTTTTCATACAACCTGTATGAAACAAGACCACATTCTGGGCTGAAATCATAGTGGCATAGACAGCACTCGAGTAAGTATATGCATACTTATCACTTTTGTTGGTAGTACCGGCTAAGTAGTTACGTTACGATAGCTTTGTGTGTGACACACGACTTACTGGAATCCCCAATAGAAATATTTTAAGGAAACTGAAGAACCTGTTGTTTTTGTGACAAATTGATTTGTTTGCTCAATCATTATGTTAAGACCAAATGTATCATCATGTTTCATAAAACTTTCAGTAATTTGTTGATTCATAGTGTATGTTTGTTTCACTGCTGATGTCAATCATTATAACAAATATTGATAATTATTGACTCTAGTATCTACAGGAAAAGAAATTAACATGCGACAGCCCGAAATTATGTCCTCAAGTTCCCTACTACAAATATTGGTGATTTCTGTGAACTTTAGCCCTACCAAAGAGCCCTACCCTTTTCTACCCATACTTAAATCCGGTGATTTAACGATTATTCAATAATGTAATTGGTGAATCAAGATAAATTAACGATAATAGGCTTTATGCTACTAGACTGTAGTGCTCGAGTTAGTTCCTGTCACCTCCAGAAATCAAATAGAAAAAGGAAAATTTTCACAGCAGATTAAATCCGCACATTAGATTAGATTGATTGAAGATCAACAGCTGCTGATAAGAAACTGATGAGAATCGTACATTTGTACCAACGTAATGTTATCGGATTCTGTTTGGCAACAATCTTGGCATGGTTGGCACTGATAACAGCTTGTAGTAGTTACATAAATACAATTTACTTTTGCACTGTGTGTTGTTTTCAAGATATGACTGTGATTACGTATTTGGAAATGATTAAATGATTGTTTTTAATTAAAAGAATCATACTATATGGCTATGAACGTAGTAGGTATTTTGTGCAACTTATTTTGAAATGAAACTGGGCGCAGCCCAAACATAAAGAAAGCCAGTAAAATCCTTAGGTAGTACCTACCTACAAAAATATTTACGCATTACATTTTGTCGTCGCCTAATGTTGATGAAAACGGGTAATATGAACTACTTACCCACGCAGTAATTGTTGATAACAAAACAGTGTAACATTTATGTAACTGACGTATTCTTATTTTATATGGTCAGATATGACGTGTACTTAAATAGGTATTTATCTAGTGATGTTTCATTCTCTCAGTAGGTAGGTACCTAGTTAGAAGTTGTAATAAATAAAACTAAATATAACCTGAGATCATCTATTAATACTGCAGACTGCAGTGCTGTTTCATTGCATCAAGATTACTTCATGTTGCAATCAGAAACCTGGTCCCTGCTTTGCATGATCGCATCGTATAATATAACACAATCTTTATTAATTAGACACAACTTATTTGTATTTCGTATTTATGTCGGTTCGATCAACTGTTCAAAATATTTAAACGATCAATATTAAAAGCTCAAGTGGCTTCAAATTGTCACCCTCTGTAAACCTAGCTGGCACGCGTATCATCGAAATATGCACCAGTATTTCGCAATTATTTGAAGATTTGTTACATTATTTACAAACTCAAATCTTTACTAGTAATAAAAATATGTACAAGTATCAAAAGGGTTACAGGAGCCAGAAGGCTGGCAGCATTGACACGTTGGATGGCAATGCTGATTCTTTAAAAACAGGCCTGCCCACTGGTCACGTGAAGAGTCGACCAACCACTAGGCGATTTCCCGAAATACTAGGTGGGCACTCGGACCCCATGGGCCTAAACGTTTCAACCCCAAACAGCTCAAACACATAATTACCAATTAAATTATTGTATTTGCGCCGTTTGAGGTTTTCAGCAACTGCAGCAGCCGCCCCAGCGCAGCAATTTTTCGATAACCTTGTTTTAAAGAATCTGCCCACTACACCGTACACACATGACCGTACTATAAACATCACAGACAAAAAAACTATTTTTTTGTATTGAAAAGTATGACAATTATGGCGCAAACACACTGCGGCGCACGGATAGGCTACGCACGTGTGTGGTCTACTAAGCTTCGCTTTGCAAGAAAATCTATGTGATTGTGTCCACTGCAAACCATGGACACGCTATGCCTAAAATAACCGAGCCTGATACGTTCATAACACGGTCATAGTATGTATGGTACGGTGTAGTGGGCAGACCCTAGTGTTAGTAAGAGCCTAAAAGTACTGCTTTCTCAAATTTTCACCCTTGTGACCCCTTACAGGAAAAGCTTCTGGGTGACTTATAAGAATGGCGTGTACGACGTAACATCATTCTTGCCCTCTCATCCGGGAGGGGATCAGATCATGAACGCAGGGGGGCTCAGTATTGAGCCCTTCTGGAACGTCTACGGGATGCATAAGACGCAGGAGGTGTGTGCGTTGCTGGAATCTTATAGGATAGGTGAATGTTTATAATTTAATACCTTATTTTACTGCGTAACTGTGTCTCTCAGCAAATGGGCCATGAGTATATTGCAATATACTTTTTCTACTGTCTACTTTAGACTTCTGGTTTCGAAACCCCTTTAAAAAGCTACACCTTACAAGAAGTGGGAAGTCTCTTCCACTTGACCCAAAAAATGACCTTACCAGTTCTCAATAACAACATGAGTAGCACATCCTAAGGAAACCTTCACGAGGACGACGTAGTGGATCACACGGACGACGAGATGTGGGTGAAAGAGCCGAGCCGAGACAAGCGGCTCATCGTGAAGACCGCCAAGCCGTTCAACGCGGAGATACCCGCCAAGATGCAGATAGCCTACTTCGACACGCCCAAGTATGTTGGTAAATGTGACCGTGAATGCTACTGTTTTAGATTTTAGTTATGTCACTTTTGAAAGGTATTCTTTTTGGTCACTGATTGAAGGCCTAAGCCTCCAAGAAACGGGATTCACTAATCTGAGACTTTATGGTCAAGTCCAAGATTAATAAAACTGCAGTCAACTCTCATGGGTTGTATTTCGCAAAGATTAAAATCATATGCCTTATTTAAAAAAAATATAGGTACTTCATACAACCATACCAGCTAAACCGCTGCCTAGGCGATTCTCACACGACACCGGCCGACCGCGCGGACGAGCAGCACTCACGGGCTCCCCGCGCGGCGCACCGCCATACAAATGTTCGCCGCCGCCGCCCGACCGCACGGACGAGCGGTGTCGTGTGAAAATCGCTTTATTCACTTTGCTGCACGAATCAGATGTATATGTATACGTATTAAAAAGTAACATGCTGAAAATAGTTTCCTAACGCCATGCCATACTTGCCTATAGCAACGCAACATCTCCGTTCTTTCCTCACGCTCTTCTTTTCTTTGCAGCGAATTATTTTACGTCCGTCAACACATGCCTGTTCCAGAGTTGGAATCGTCCCGGCACCGCGTTAAGGTCATCATTAAGAACGGCAGCGTTCGGACCAAGGAGTTCAGTCTGCAGCAGTTGCAGATGTTCCCGAAGGCTAGCGTACGGGCTGCGCTCATGTGCGCTGGAAATAGAAGGAGTGAGATGAATGAGGTAGGATGGATTTGTGTTTTCTTTTTCTTCCTCTGTTCAATTCGTTCTTTTAAGATTAGTTGGTCCAACTAATTTGTTTAGTTTAGTCGATAACGCTATAAAGAAAAATATTATTTAGTTGAGTTCTTTAACAATTCAAATTAGACTGAGAATCAGGACTTTTTGAACGTGATAAATTACATAAGACAGTCCCGCAACACACCTGCCCTTCACAACTTCCTAGTGTTTTACCTGGGGAAAAGAAGTAGTGGAACGGAGTCCTCGGCTCCTGCTTCAGTGACACTAATTAAAAATTTGGCTCTTGCTTTAAATTTTCCATTTATAAGAGCAAGGCCAGCAAGCGTAACTTAGTCACGTAATTTACATGCTCTTTTTTCATATAAAATTCCGGTTTGTGTCCCGTAAAAATAAGAGTCATTTTACGCGACTGAAATTATACTACCTCCACACTTATTTCGTTGGCATTTGTAGATAATCCACAACGTTTCTTGCTTTTAATAAAAAAAAATTATGCTCACATTACAAAGCAGGTGAAACCAGTCAAGGGCATCAGCTGGCAAGGCGGCGCCATCAGTAACGCGGTGTGGGGCGGGGTGTACCTGCGCGACGTGCTGGTGTACTGCGGCGTCGACACGCAGAACACCGTCGGGAAACACGTCATTGTAACGTATATATATCATGACCTAAAATAAGTCGATTGAGCAAAGGTCATCATTGCCGCAGTGAGACAAAAGGATGGCGTCATATATCCTGCCTAGCTCCATCTCTGTTTCGAACTGTACCTAAACAATGGTGGTACTAAACTGAACCCTATACGGTCCCTGAATCGTTGAACTTATAAAGTAAAATCTATGACACGTTGTATCTACTAATCCCTAATTGATTAAATTTAAAAAATACGGTAAAAAAAATAAGCTGACCTGTTAACTTCCGACTCCTAAATCGATTGTTGTAACACCCACACACGTTAAGATTTGTGATAGTAATGCCAAATCAAATTGTAAATCTAGGGCCGCTTTAGAGGTGGATTTATAATTTGATTGAGCTCATCTTGGATTGGATTGGATTTGGTCTTCCTCAAACCTCTTACCAATTTTTTCTGCAGTTCACAGGCTCTGACATCGACGCAACTGGAGTGAATTTCTCGACATCTATCCCTCTGGACCAGGCGTTGAATCCAAACAGTCGCATCCTACTGGCAACCAGTATGAACGGTCGACCGCTTCCGCCTGATCATGGGTATCCTCTGAGGGTCGTGGTACCGGGAGCTCCGGCTGTCAGGAGTGTGAAGTGGCTGGGTAAGTCTGATGGTGCTTGATAGAAATTCCGTCTAGTTTCGAAAAAGGTTCTCAACTGCTAGTGAATAGAATTTATTCAGTCCCGCAAATGGTAATGCACGCTTTACCCACCTCTTCGGTTAGGGGTGGAAAAAAGCTCATCCATGGCGATTTTTTACTGCTCACTTGGTAGAATTGTTAAGAGTCAAATTGGTTGACGATTCTGTGTAAAAGTGATTGGCCGATTTGTCTATTGCGATTTGCGGGACGCAAATTGAACCGAAGAGCACATATGTTCACCGGAACATACTGTCACTGGACTTTGCACCATCAACATCTCAAAAGTTTTAGACCATGCAACAATTTAGGATCAATTTCGCTAGTGAAACTGAACGCAATCAGCACTTAATTGTTTTCGAATATTGACACTGGAAGGTCTTGAACGCGGTTCATCGGTGAAATTCGCTTTTAATAAGCATATTTACAATATTTTTCTCTCCCAACAGAATCAATAACGATATCCCACGACGAGAGCCCCTCCCACTGGCACCAAAAGGACTACCGCTCATTCAACGCGTCCAAGACTTGGGAAACTGCTGACTTTCCGTCCGCACCGCCTATCTACAGCCTGCCCGTAACGTCCGCTATCTGCGACCCGGCAGAGGGAGACACTGTTGCTGTCAAGAATGGATGCGTGGAGGTTAGGGGTAAGGAATAAGGTTCAAATTACTATAACTTAGTGCTGTTCGTTGCCCCACTTCTCCTTAAATCGGTACTTTAAGAATAAGAATAAGAATAAGAATAATTTATTTAAAAAGTATTACAAAAAGTGTACATTTAAGCGCAGTAGTATTATTTCTCATACTAATTATAAGTACTTATAAGTAATCTATAACTAAAATATATTTTACAGTCGCAAGTATTCAATAGTTCAATTTAGATGTCAGCGACCTGCCCGAACTAGGTTTATTTAAACCTGTGTTTCAGGCCATCACTTTACCTAGCACAATTCAATAAGGACAATAAAATTATAAAATTAAATTAATCTATTAACAATTATAACTATGCATCAAGTTGGTATAAAAGAAAAACCCTAAAACTAGCTTAAGTAAATATGTACAAATAGATACGATAACATAATCAAACCACAACTTCTAGAAGTTTTTCTGTGTCTGTGTAATTAAGTACCGCTAAATAATCTGACATTACCAAACTACATTTTTATAACTTAAACTGTAGAAGTTTAGTATCTTGTTGAGTCTATTGTAAAGAAAAGGTCCTAAAAACACATAAAAACGATTTGCAAACGCATGTCTAGTTTGAGGTTTTGTGCAAACTAGGTCCTTCCTTCTCCTATCGGAAGGAACTGGGTGATAGGGAAGTGTAGAGTGCTGGTGCAGTATTATGTGAAGAATAAATAATTGCCGTACTGTAAGTACATTACATGTTTTATAGAGCTGGTGTGTAGGGAATCTAAAAGGACGGAAGGTAGCAACTTTTAGAACTGCTCTTTGAGCACGTTCTAGAGGGAGAAGAATTGAATTTCCCGCCCCACCCCAGGATATTATACAATATGTTAGAATAGATTGACACAACGCTAAATAAATCTGTTTTATCAAATTATAGTTAGCTACATTACGTAAATTCTTAAAAACATATATTAATTTTCGCACTCTAGTACACAGTAACTCGATATGTTTACGGAAATTTAGATTGGAGTCAATAGTGACACCTAGATATTTCAAGTGGTCAGCTTTATCTAAAGTAGGGCAAGAACATACAGTGTCAGCGAACGTGCTACAGTTATGCGCGTAAATGTTTAGATTAGTAAGCGGTGTGTTAGTATTTCTCATTGTAAATAAAATGTATTTTGTTTTTTCAGCATTTAATGTAAGTAGATTATTCTGGAGCCAATTAGACACAATGTTGAAGCCATTCTGAGCATGTTCATAGGTCTCAGCTCTAGTTTTAGCTGCAAACAACAAAGCAGTATCATCTGCATAAGACATAATAACACCATTTTGGAGTGGCAGGCAGCAAAGGTCATTAATATAGATCAAAAATAATGTAGGGCCTAGAATACTGCCTTGTGGAATTCCGAAACAAGTATTAGAAAGGTCAGAACTTGTATGCGGGCCAATTTTTACAGTTTGCTGTCGATCCCTTAGATAATCTGACAATAGTAGAAGCTGTGCTCCTCTTACTTCAAGTGTTTCAAGCTTCTGCAAAAGAGTAGTGCAAGAAATAGTGTCGAAGGCCTTGGCAAGGTCTAGAAAGATCCCAACTGTATGCATTCCACTATCCAGATTTGTAGCAATGTAGTTGGTCAATTTGTTTACTGCTTGGCTTGTTGATTTTTTAGGCCTAAACCCAAACTGATTGTCTGAAAGTAGTTTATTATCTTCCAGATATTTTATCAATCTACTGTTAATGATTTTTTCTAAAATTTTTGAAAGGCCTGTTAGCACTGAAATGGGTCTGTAGTTATTCACACTCATTTTGTCTCCAGACTTGAAAATTGGTGTGACGACAGACTTTTTTAGCAACTTTGTCCGTCAAAACCCGTAAAAAAACTCACCTTTTTGCTTCATCCCAGTGTGTATGAAATGATGGGCTTCCAAAACCCGCCTTTGGTTTTCAGCTGGCTTGGAGTTTATGATGCCAGAATATTTTTTTTTTACTTGAAGACTGTCATAGATAATACAATGATTTAAAAAAAAGCACAAATTAAGACATAATTTAAATTGCACCTATGGTTTATTGGTATTCACATAAAAGTGCACTTTTGTAATATCGACTGTAGGCAGTGACCAAAGTGTTGTAAAGTCAAAGTTTTTAAGTTGTAAATAAATACGTTCAGAAATCTCTATGATATGGCGTCAACGGCGTACAAATATAACATTTTGTTAAAAGATAATAGCAGCTATCAACAGTATGAACTATACATTAGACTTCGTTGATTCGTCCTTCGATCCAACAGTACACTTTCAACAGGCATTGGTTTTTAATATCACTTACGTCACCTCTTTTCTTACCTACCCACTACCAGGCTACGCCTACTCTGGAGGTGGCGCCAAGATCATACGGGTGGACATCTCCCCCGACTGCGGCGACACGTGGGTGCAGGCTGAAGAGATGCAGAGTGATGATGCACCGCCTCAGCAACACTACGGGTGGACGCTGTGGACGGCTAGGATACCGGTCAAGAAAGGGCAGAAGGAGGTAGTGGCATGTCCATGACTAATATTGGACCTTTCAGAGCACAATCAGTCTATAATTGACCAAACGTCGCCCAATTCTAGGCTAATTTACATTGCCATCGACACGCTAAAATAATCCTGATATTCTCACTGCTATGACACAGGCCTGCTTTCTGTGAGACAGACTTGGGAATAACCCACCACACAAACCCTGTGCGGTTGGGTGATTGTCACACGTCTTCCAAATCATCGGTCCTAAGACTAGGCTTCTTCACGATGTTTTCCTTCACAGTGAGCAGACTGGCTTTTTCAAGACCCTGGTGATCGCAGTGCGGTTTTATTACACCGCGGGTGTGGGCGGAACCTGTTAAACCATACACTAGTTTATGATAATACGCGGAAAAAGACGGTTGACCCCTTGGGGTCTACCCTTTATAGCAGAACTTTTTTTGCATAACATCGGATAGCATAAACTTCATATTGCAGAAAATCGTTTGAAACTCATAATTTTGCAAGTCAGAATCATCTTTAGGCATAAATTTCATATCCATAAGAATTAAAAAGTAGAACTATCATATCGCAGAAAGTTCACAGTCGAAGCGCTTTGCTACATCATTTATTATGCGCACAGTCAAGGAGTGGAAAATTCCTGCCTACGTCGGTGTTCCCAAGTTCATATGACCCCAATCTACTTAAATCGCGAGTTAATAGGCTTTTTTTTTTTCCGGATGGGAAATCATCAAATGACCCCCCCACTCTGGGCGGAGCGGTCAGACTTGTACTGACTAAAACCCATCCATGTTCCTTCTTTGCCCTTTATGTTCCAGGGCCACGGTATCTCTTTCGAACAGTCCCGCAGCCCTGGCAGGCATCGGCCCATGGGGACCCCTACTTGATTGCTGACATCTCTTTGAGGCGCGCGTGGAACACAAACGCGCCGTCGACACGGCCCGTCGTCATAAGATGGCCGGACGGCGAGCTAGCCCATAACTCGCCGTCCACAGGCCAGCGCCTATGGTGGTCGGAAGCCACCACGTGACCCCCGACGCCCAGGGCGTCTTCCGCGGCGGCTGGGACGTGAGGTTCTTTCCCTCTCACGTCCTGCCACCTCCTTCACTAGCATGACTGCTTCGCAGAAGGAGGTGACGGCTTCCCATTCCCTCTCGCTCCGGACCATGGCTTGAACCAAAGCCGGACGCGAGAGATCGCCGCTATGAGGACACGGCGGTGCTCCGCCCAAGCGGGGCAGACCTCCACGGTGTGTTCCACCGTGTCCTCCGGACGATCCTCGCAGTGGAAACACCCGGGCGTTTCCTCCCGCCCGATTCGGTGCAGGAACCTCCCGAAACAACCGTGTCCGGTGAGGACCTGCGTCAGGCGGTAGGTGAGGGCGCCGTGGCGCCTCTCTAGCCACTCCTCAAAGAGGGGACTTATCGCCACTATGGTGGCGTGCCCTGCACGGGGTTGCGACAGTCGCTCTCTCCATGTCGCCATGAGATCACGCCGGAGGTCTGTCCGCTGAGCGGCAATTTGTCGCGGCAGCGGAGTTTCCCCCCGACATAGTGCTTCCGCGCGCCATTCATGCAGGCGCGCGAGGACTATCGCCTCCAGATCCCATGGCGGCAATCCGGCAAGGAGGCTAGCCGCCTCGCCGGAGATCGTGCGGTACCCCCGGATTAGCCTTATGGCTATCACCTTTTGGGGCGCGTTCAGGTAGTGGGCGGCTTGCCGCCTCAAAGAACGCGCCCACACCGGGGCCCCGTAAAGGGCCATGGACCGCACGACCCCCGCGTAAAACTTCCGGCGGTTTGGACCTCTCAGGTTGGGCAAGAGCCGCTTGAAGGCAGCCCCTGTCCGTTCCAGTTTTGGAGCCAAACGTCGGAAGTGCTCCACGAAGTTCCACCGGCTATCGAGGACGAGTCCTAGGTACTTCAACGTCGACCCGACGCCGATGGAAACCCCTCCTGCCATCAGTAGGGATCCCGACGGTGGCGCATTCCGAGGCCCATGAAACACATGGCCTCGGACTTGTGCAGTGCCACCTCGAGACCCAATTGCCGGATCCTCTCTACAACTATCGCAACCCCGTGTGTCATGTTTTCGGCCGCCGCCTCGTGCGACCTCCCTTGCGCCAGTACCAGCGTGTCGTCAGCGTAGCAAACTACACTGACGCCGGTAGGGAGGTCGGCGCGCAGCACCCAGTCGTAACCGATGTTCCACAAGGCCGGCCCCAGAACCGAACCCTGTGGAACACCGCACGACATCGCTCGCCGGTTCCATTCTCGACTGGGGTAGATGACGGCCCTGTCCGTCAGGTAGTCCCCGACCACACGACGAAGGTAGGTCGGCACCCCGTGATACCGGAGTGCCTCCGCAATGCAGCTCCAGGACATGGAGTTGAAGGCGTTGGCGAAGACAACCCCGTCCCGGGACACCGCGTCCCCCGTCGTGAGGGCTCTCACGCGCATGATGGCGTCCACCGTCGAGCGCCCCTTGCGGAAACCAAACTGGTGTTCCCCAAGATCCGGCCCCATCCCTGCAAGGTGCCCGGCGAGGCGGTTGGCAATGACTCTTTCAAAGAGCTTGCCCACCTCGTCGAGCAACACAATGAGCCGGTACGCGGACGGAGAGTCCGCAGGGCGCCCTGGCTTCCGGATGAGGACCAGCTTCCCCATCTTCCAACGAAGCGGGAACTGGCCTCTCTCCAAGCATGCGCTTAGGAGCCCTTCCAGTCGGGGCCCGAGAGCCTCAGAGGCCAGGACCCAGGCTTTGCCAGGCCATCGGGTCCCGGGGCGGTATTTCTGGCTTTCAGCCTGCGTACCGCCACTCTCAGGTCTACCCCAGTCACCTCCGGAACGTCATCGTCGTCATCGGTGGGGTCCGCTTCCGGCACCGCACGCGGTGACGGAGCCATAGGCGGGGGAGGATACTCCCCTCGCGAAGGGAACAGAACGCTCACCACGTCCTCCACGAGCTCAGGCCGGAGACTCTGCGTTAGCGGGGGGGCCCGGGTGCGGAGTTTGTCCCGCACCATCTTGTAAGGGCGGGATATATCTATCTATATATCTCCGATCTCCTCGCATCTCCTCGCGGGCCAAATGCTTGGCCCGCCGGACAGCCTCTTGGAGGGCGGTCTTTGCCGCTCTGTACCCCTCGTACAGCTCCGCCTCAATGGCTGCCGCATCCGGAGGGCGGATGCGGAGCCTGCGATGCCTGGCGTACAGGTGCCGCGCGGCAACGCACGCCTTGTGCAGAGACGTCAGCTCTTGCGACCACCAGTACACCTGACGCCGTGCGCTTCCTGGCCGAACTCGGGGCATTGCCACGTCGCAAATCTCGGACATGGCCTCCTGGAACCAACCCGCCTCGTTGTTGATGTCGGCAGGCCTGACCGGTGATGACACCCAGGCCTGCACGATTGAGGCTTCCAGGAGGAGCTCCCGGTCCAGCTGCTTCAGCGCCCATCGCGGACCACTCGGGGCCTGTAGGACCGGCGCGCTTGAGGTCTGAGTGGAGACGTCGAACCGGATGTACCGGTTGTCAGAATAGGTCTCCACCCCCTCCATGACGCGCCAGTCGACGACACGCGGTGACAGAGCGGGGCTAGCGAACGAGATGTCCACCACCGACTCGCCCCGCATCCGCACGCACGTGGGGACAAAACCCCGATTTAGGACGACTAGACCTGTCTCCAGAGCCCAGTCCTCCACCATCCTACCCCGCACGTCCGTCTAACGAGAACCCCAAGCCAAGTTCTTGGCATTGAAGTCTCCGAGTACAAGCACGGGGAGGGAATGGCTTCCGATGACGACACTCAACTCCGTGAGGGAGTTGTGGAACTCGGCGAGAGTTCGGCTCAGGGAGAAGTAGACTCCCACTACAACGATCTCCCCGAACCGTGCTGCTACGCACCCCTGACCCTTCCTGACACTCTCAAGGGTCGGGGTACCGGCGGCGGCCGACGCAATTATGGTCACTGAACCGCTATGGTCCTCCACCCAGTCATCCCTGGGCGGGACAAAGTACGGCTCAGCGACCACGGCGATGTTAATCGACCACTGCGCCATGCTCTGGAGCAACAGATCCTGAGCACAGGCGCAGTGGTTGATGTTCGCCTGGAGAAGGCGCAATGGGGCCGTTACTGACACTCCATTTCAGTCCCCTCCCGGGCCCTCTGCAAGAGCCTCGCTGCGGAAATTGCAGCAGTAACGGCAGCGGCGGCAACAATGGCGGCGGCTGCGGTGGTGGCGACGGTGGGGGTTTTGGCGGTGGTGGCGGAGGGCCTTCCCTTGCTGCTGGCCTTGGCGGGTGTACCGCAGGCCTTGCTCCCTGCCCGGTGATCGGCTGGCTTGCCAGCTGCCGCACATGCGGCGCAGTGCGGTGCGGCAGAGCAGGCCGCGGCCATGTGACCGGGCTGGCCGCAGCGGAAGCACAGGCCACTGCGGTCCACCTCCGAGGTGCACCGGACCGACACGTGGTGCCCTACATGACAGCGGAAGCACCTCAGAGGTCTGGGCTCCAGCAGCTTCACCTGCGCTGACACCCAGCCACCAAGAGCCTTCGGCCCTCCACAATGGCTTTCGCCGCCGTCACAGGGCAGCTTACCGTTACGGTTCGCATGCCCGACAGATCCGGACGTAAGGTGCCTGCCTTGACCTGCTCGGCAGGACACCCACCGGTCCTGGTGACGGCGGCCACCACCTCCTCCTCGGTCACCGAGTCGTCCAGACCCATGATGCGCAGGTCTGCGCATTTGACGGGCCTGGACACTCGGGCCTCGTCCGCATTTAGGGACGCTCTGAGCTTTTCGGCCAGAGCGTCAGCGGACGAGCCACGGGTTTCGCCGGGGACCTCTAGCACTCGAGCCCCTGTTGCGGTCACTCTAAGCCGGAGGCCCCCGGCGATCCCGAGCTCTCTGAGATCCACCGTCGCCTTCGCTTTAGCGAGCACGTCGCGGTAGGTGACGCCCCTCTTTTCCGCATCCGGCTGTAGCGTTATCACTACAGCTGCGGTTTTCGGGGCGCTGAGCCCAGCCGCGACGCTCCGCTCCTTTTGTCGGCGCTTCCGCTCCCGCTTCCTGGCCTTTTTTGCCGCCCTTCGCTCCCTCGCTCTTTCTCCGGCCACCTGCCACCCGGACTCGGCCACAGAAGGCTTTGTGGGCGGGGGAGGCGGCTGTCTCGCGGCTGGCACCGGTCCTTGCCCTTCTTTTGGGCCACCGCCTTGCTCTGCCTCAGGGCCGCCGCCCTCCCGACTGGAGCCGGTTTCGCCAGAGCCGGCTTTTCGGGGGCCGACGTAAACCTGCCGGAGGGCTGGCTGGACGGCCCCGGTGCGGAGGCCGCAGCAGCCGCATATGTTGCCGCCTTGTTTGCCGCCAGGGGGGGGCGCAGGACAATGCCCTCCAGAACGGAGAACTGCGCCTGGAAGGCAACCAGCTCCTGCCGAACCAGGTTCAGAACCTGGTTCTCCACCGGCACGGGCTGACTTGGTCGCTGCTGGCCCCCATTTTGGGGCGCCTTGCGAGAGCCGGACTCGCGCAGACCGGCCAGGTCTGCTCGGAGCTTCTTGTTCTCCTCTTGGAGAAGCTCCGTAGCAGCCGTCAGGCGAGCGACCTCCGCCCGCAGTTTGGCAACTTCGTCTGGTGGAGGCCCCGCATATCTGGCCTTCGCTGCCGCTAAGATGGAGGCGGCCGCCGCAGGTATGGCCCTTTGTCTAGTAGAGGGCTTCTGCTTGTAGGACACAGCCCTCAGCGCCACCTCCACCTCCTTCGCAAACTCAGCCTTACGCTCCGCATCTGAGCCGCCGTCTGCGACCGCCTCGTCACCAGAGGAGCCCGAACGATCCACCCCGTGACCGGCCACCCCCGGGTGGCGCCCCTCCTCGGCAAGCCGCGCCGACCTCTCGGTGGCAGAGAGGCCTCTGCCCTTGCCGCGGATCCCGCCACGCTTGCTGGTGGGGATCTTGCGAGCCGAAGCCAGCTCCCTCTCTGACGACGACTCTCGGTCGCCTACTGGCCTGGATCGCTTGCGTAGGAACTCCCTGTTCCCCGCAGCAGCCCCGGGCCTCCCGCGCCGGGAGCTTTCTAAGCCTTCCGCGCTCACGTCGCTGGATGCGGCGCCGGACTCCGACCCCGCATCCCTCTCCTTCCTTCCTTCGCCGTTATCGGCCGTATTTTGGGTAATGTGATTTTCCATACTGTTCCCACGAGTATGGGGGAAATAAAAAGTCCATCTGGGCAGTGCCCCCTGTGCCCAGATAAGCCATAGCCAGGCCCGGCAGTGGTTTCGTTTCTGTCACTAACTTTTGTAGCGCAACATATTGACTTTTTAAGACAATATTTTATTTTAAGGTTAAAAATGAAACTGAAATTGTACCCAATAATCGTCGCTCTAAATAAACGTTATGCTCAACGAAATTATGCGGAAATTTAACTTTGCCAAAGGTAATTAAGCCAAATATAATTCTGCCATCTTAAAAGTATGCCATTGTAAATTCGGACATTATAAACATTCGGTTACACAATAATTATTCTAAATAATTTTTATGCCTTCATAATATTCCTTTAAAGAAGGTTATACCAAGTGTGTTATGCCAAATAAATTTCGGTGCATCAAGATTCTGCCAGATAGAGGGAACCCGACCACTTGTCATTCCTATCCTCTAGTAATAAAATTGAAAGTGGTCTCAAATCGGTAGAGCTGATCTTTTCCTGTTTTTCACAGCTCCAATTATGGGCGAAGGCGACAGATAGCAACTTCAACACTCAACCAGAGAAGTTTGAAGACATTTGGAACATACGAGGACTACTTAGCAACGCCTACCATAAAATCACAGTACAGATCAAGCAATAAGATTTAATAGTTTTAATTGTATTGAAGCAAAAGAGACTATGATCAAATGATGTTAATTTATTCCATTTTTATTGGCATACTTACGCAGAGATTTAAATAGTAAGATGTACCATCACCGTATCTAGGTGTGAAAAAAAAACAAAAAATGAGCTCACACATCCTACACGGATCAATAGATACAAATGTCTGCACGTGTGAGCGAGACAAAACTATTCAAATGTCACCAAAAACGTGACCGTTTTATGACGCGCATCTGATTTAAATTTTTGTACTACGTGTACCACTATCCTGCAGAGAATCTTTGCTTCTTAAAGTTATTTTAGTTAAATGATTATTTTTTTCCAAAAATCTACTTAGTAGTTTTTGAAGTTAGGCCTTTACTTATACCGAAAGATACTCGTGTTAGTGTTGTGATTAAATAGGTTTTTTATCATGTCGCTCTATAGTCGAAATCGCTATTTAATTATCAGTAAGACTGGATACGACTGGACAAATATTGTTAATTATTTTGTAGGCATAAAATGTCTTATCCTGATTAACATAATAATTATTAATTAATATTACTTTTTGTAAAATAACTAATAGCAATTTATGTACTGATACTGTTAGCCTGCATCATCCCACTGCTGGGCAAAGGCCCTCCCCATGACTTCCAGTTGCTACGATCCAGGGCTAATGTGGGCCACTGGTCGTTTGTTTTGTCCAGCTCGTCCCGCCATCTTCTATGATGTCTGCTTTAGTTATTGCTAATTATGCTTTGGTTTATGTAGCTAGTATAAATTATATTTTCAATGTCTGATATCATTTCGAACAATTCACAGTGTCAGCGGTAAAATTTATTTCATAATAATCTCTTCAATAACATTTAACTGAAGTTATAATTCATGTTTGGTTGTTTTATCTACTCTCAACTGCATAGAAATACTCAGTTATTAATAAGTATAAAAATTACTCCAAAATACTAATTCTGTTCCACGCTAGTCCAATCATGACCACTTATGAAATGAAATATTTTTCTTAATATTACGCTCTTTTTGCAATAAATAGATGAGTAGGCATTTTAGTTTAAAATACACGTACCATGAATCGATGTTTTTTTTATTGTTCGTAGCAGTGGCGAAGGTTCCTTACAACTCGATTCCTACCGGTTTCCCTTTAAAAAATGGTACAGTCAGTATTCTGTAGACAAATAATATAATCACACTAATCTCACATTTGTACTCCGGCTTACCTCTTACAAAAATTGACCCTTCGCTACAGGTTCGTAGTGTATTTTATATGTAGATATAATTATATTTTTTTTCAAAATAAAATAGTGTTATGTTACTAGTGTTTTAATAACTACTACATATTATATTACCAATCAGTAAATGTAAGGGGTGTATAGCATATCCGCCGGAAGCTTAAGTTACTGTAATGGGTGTGCAGTAGTGGAAATGAAAAGTACACACAATTTGTAATAATATAATACAATATGTATTTAACAAAAAAAATATGAAGCCGCCAATATAAAAATGAATCTCGCTGTTCACCTCAATCGCGCTAGCGAAAAAGTCCCGCCGCCCACAGGAAGTCAAACTAACATCCCCTTTTTATTACTGTAAAATATTCGTAACACTTACTTAAATTGACATACTTATTACAATAATCATAAGAATATAAGCTATAGGTTTTATAAAGTAAACTTCTACAATTGAATATGATTTACAGTAATATTTGCAAATTAATAAAATGAATACTCAGAGAAAAGGACAAGTTATTAATATTTAAAATGACTACAACATTATTAGTGTCTTTAGATATTGATAGATGGCGCTAATTAATCTGTTAAGTAGATTGCCTCAGTAGATTGTAATGGCTGCTGTTATACTAGTTGCGTTCAATGCCGGTAGATGGCGTTAGTAGTATATTCTTGACGATGAGGCGAGTTGATTGAAGCTTCCTGGGTTACGGCTGTACAGCTGGCGACTGGCTGTTACATTACCTGTTACATCCACGTTAATCGTTGCTGTCTTTCTACATCGTTCTCACATGTATGTATAATCTCAACATGAATGATGTAACCAAGATTTTGTTAAAATATTTTGATTTAAAAGCCCATTCTTCTCCATAGAGATCTACGCTTTGGAATGTGCAACTACAGTACTTTCTCAAGTTATTATGTCTTGTGACTGTGACTGTAGCTTCGCTTCTTTTTGTTTTTTTTGACGTTCAAAAGTGCCTGTGATGGTCTAATTGAAATAAATGCTTTTGACTTTTGACCTACAATATTTTGTGGTCACAGTAGCTGAGTGGGCAGATCACAGTTTGTCAGAGGTTGCGGGTTCGAACCCCCCGCCCAGTTTTAATTAAGTGTACCTTAATTAAGTGTACCTTAATTACCCACTCACAACTACCAAAAGCGCTTCGTCACACGTCTGAACTGGTTTTTATCTCTTTACAAAGTATATTTCAGTTTGACAAGTAGCGAACATTGTACCTTTCTAATAATCTGACGATGTTTCATTTCATCGTCAGATTATTATAAATGTACAATGTTCGCTACGAGATATAGTTATAATACGAAACAAAGGCCTCTTTTACTCAAATATTGAAGAGATAAAAGAACCTATGTTGCCCGTTTTCACTATTACTGACGCCTAAATAAAGCGCACGCTTGGATATGAACGCCGAAAGTTAAAAACCGCGCCATTTTATTCAGGCATTCATGAAAACGAAACAAAAGCAGTTCGTACTAGTTCTTTTATCTCTTAAATTCTTGTAGTAACTATGGTAGTAACCAGTACATACTGACAAGACTATTTAATTAAGATCATTCCAGCAACAATAAGATCGATCAGGACTATACTAAAACCGGTTTCTTGTTGATTTTGTGAGTTTGCAGGAACGTGCGCTAAGTTAATAATTACTGAAGACAAGCTGAACTGTTAGAATATGTTTAAACATGATGGAAATGGAATGGAAATCGCACAATGATTATCTCACACAGACATTGATTGTTATATCATAGCGAACATCCCGATTCATTAGCATTTAAATGAATGTAAATTATATCACAGTATTATCTCAGTGTGGCGCTTGCTCGCTCGGAGCAACACGTCAACATGTTCGCCTTGAGACTCGCTACGAGGGCGAAAATCTTTACTAAATCATTGCCAAGCGCTTCTTGTATCAAACTAATTCATACTCAAAAGGTGCTTTATAAAAATAAAACAGATGATTTACTAAACGTAGACATTCGCGGAGAACCTTTACAATTCCCATACGTGTGGTTAAGAGACAACTGCCCCTGTGAACAGTGCTATCATACTTCAGCCAAAAGCCGGATACTAGATTGGAGCAACTTCAACCTAAATGTGAAGCCAAAAGACGTCTCTAAGGACCAAAATTCTCTGCTAGTCACTTGGAATGACGGACACACATCAGAATACAACTTGAACTGGCTCAAATTCAGAGGTTTTTCGCTTGAAAATCAGAAGAAATACACCGAAACTATTTACAAACCTAACAAGATCACGTGGCATAGTGAACATTTCGATAAAATATTTTCCAAACATAATTACAACGACATACTGAACTCGGACGAAGCTCTTCACGACTGGTTGTACAAGTTATCTGTGTATGGAGTCGCATTGATTCAGAACACGCCTGACTCGGAGGCAGCTATAGACGCCATTGTCAATAAAATTGGATTTACTAAGAGGACACACTACGGGGTCAAGTTTGTCGTACGAAATGTCCCGAACACGAGTAACGTGGCCTACTTGTCGAGTAACCTACAGCTACACACTGACCTGCCCTACTACGAGTATTGTCCGGGAGCTAATTTATTACACTGTTTAGTTCAAACAGCTAATAAAGGAGGAGAGAATTTGTTGTCAGACTGCCACTATGTCGCCGACTACATGAAGGAGAAACACCCAGATCAGTACAAGCTTCTCACTGACACAGAAATTGAGTGGAGGGATGTAGGGACAGAAGATGGCAACGAATTTTTCAAGCTTCATCGTGAGCCCGTCATCTCCTTAGATCGTCACGGCGACATAACTAGAATCAATTTCTCGATTCCGCAAAGAGGTAGTCAGTTCCCCGGGCCGATTGACTTAGTGAAGCCATGGTATGAGGCTCATGGTATGTTCCTAGCTTTGAACCACAAGTTCGCCGCGAGGTTTAAAACTAAAGCTGGAGACATACTGTGCTTTAATAATATAAGGTTGTTGCATGGCAGAAATGCGTACGAGGACAGTGGGAGTAATGTGAGGCAACTAATAGGAGCTTATGTGGACTGGGATGAGATATATTCAAGGTTAAGATGCTTGAAAGTTAAGTTGAAGAATGAAGATGGTATTGTTTGAGATTTTGAATAAATGAAGTGAAAAAATAATACAAACAATAAATCTACTACTAATAAAACTACAGATAGTTATGTTGACTTCTTTTATTTAAAGATGGATATTTTAACAACTAATATTATATTATTTTTATTTACTTTTAGCACCATTTTAGATGTAAATGAACAGACTCATGTAACACTTGTGCAAATGTCTGAAAGGGTATTTAGCAAGTTCCAACAACCTGCTAAATACCCTTTCAGACATTTGCACATTTACACATTTTCGACTTTCTGTGAAAGAAAACTTATTTATTGGCGCATACCACAAGACAACACAACAAAAAATAAAATATAAACAAAGAAAAACATTTTGTGTCTCACGGCTGCGCGAAATACGCAAACTTGCCAGCAACAGCTAGTGGCAGGCAATGTATTTTATGTCCTGCCTGTCCAGTTGTTTGCACATCATAGGAGCTGATGGACAGTACCGAAAGTGTTCGAATCTTCGTCAAATTTTGGGTTAAGAAGAAGTGCTGTCTCTTATGGCATTTCATGTTTCCACAATTGAGAATATTTTGATTCAGTTACATTTGTTGCTGTTGGATTTGCAACATTTGGCTCAGCACTGTTGTAAATCTTACAGCACAAATGTCTATTACAGAATTTTAAATTTCCACCATCATGATAGTGTAATAAATCATAATTAAAGTTGGAACACCACGGCAGTCAAAACTAGCAACTTTATAGGAGTGAAAAACTGCATAATTATACTCGTACATAGGTAACGGTACAATACCATTTTTATAATTTGTGTTCATTTAAAATTAGATAGAGACATTGCATGTTTCTGTGATTGGGAGATTATTCCATTTCTCTAGTAAACGGCATCAAAAATCAAAATGTTGGAACTGCCAAAATTTAACTTATGTGGTGTTACCTACAGCTAACAACAAGCTAGCAAGAGCTTCAATGGCGAAATACTGACCAGCAAACTTATAAAACATCATGAAGTTTTCTTCTGCTTATGTACAGACGCCAGCACATCCAGCTACTATGTACAAATTTCTTTAATAGATTTTCAACTTTATCGCTTAAGTTTTAGGTTCAAGGTTGATTGGGAAAATTTCACAGTTCCGGGTAGCTTAATGTGCTGGCTTCTATACAAATTATATAACCACTCTATTTCAACTCCACATAAGTATCCACAGCATAACTCCTTATTGAGAACCTGCTGAGTGGAAATATTTTATCAATCCCGTCTTCCTCCTCACCAACTTCAACCAGCGGGAACTTTTCAAACTCAGGATTGGTAGTCATGGCAACAGCATTGGACTCATTGGTGTGAATGTATATTGAGAAACTGCAATCTTCTGGTAAATCTTTAAAGTTATTGCTCACTGAGGAAATCTTCAAGCAAAAAGCTCGCAAATTCTGTTCACATTGTACCAAATAAGCATCAATTGTCTCATCAAAGTGACTGTTTTTATCGAATTGAAACACGAATTTAAATAAAGGTTTGTATTCATTATCTGTAACTACAAACTCCACACAACCTAGCTGGTCACTTTTCAAACATTCTGCTATACTCTTCAGGCACAGATCAAGATATTGATTTACTTCGGGATGAATTGAACGATACACGACAATATTGTACTTTTTACGAATTTCAAAGACACTTTTTGGGTAAACTGACGCGTAATAAAGAATGCTGTGGAAGGCAACCGCTAAGAATTCTATTGTAATGTCCACAAAACAGTTATCCATAATTAAATCATTGCAAAATCAGGCTAGCGGGTTATTGTGTTGACAAATAAACATGTGGGCATGAGCCAACGTCATTTTCAACCAGTGTCAACTGTCAGTCAATGTCCAGTGTCAAGACAAAAAAAATGTCATTCCCATAGTTAAAAGATGAAAATTCCTGAAATAGAAACCAACCAAGCAAGATCACTGTTCTAGTTCTAAGCACGGTTCACCAATCGACCATTATATTAAATAGGTATAATATCGCTGAAAGAGCAAGCTATGCGAGCTCGAAAATTTAAGCACTCCACTACGGATAAGGTACCTAGCTTTTCTTTTAAAAACCTATTACTCAGTAAAAAAGTTACTTAAAATGAACACATCCTTTTAGCAATTATTTTTTTATTCCCAAGTTGGATTTGGCAGTGTGAATGGCTAATCTGTATCGAAGCTTATCCTTAATAATTTATTGCTACTTGGGAGAAGGCTCACAAAAAACGCAACGACAAAATTACTAATGCCAGTTTGCTAACAAAAACATCAATTAGATCGCCCAATTCCCTCCAAATCCAGTTTTTTCCCCCCACGAATCCCCCCAAAAATACTGTCACCCCAATTTAGTCCCTGAGTAATTATTGTGTATGTGTGCGTAGATGACACTAATTTTAGCTACATATGTTTATGTATACTTGTACTGAAGTACAAGTCTAAAAATAAATAAAAAAACAAGAAAAATAAACCGACCACAACCGCAGACATTTATCTTGTGGTGCTGCTATAACACCAAATCGCAAGACTCTTTTTTAGGTCTGCGTCAGGATGGCTGGTTGCCTGTATCGGTTCGCGTCAGGCTGGTGACCAAAAATTGCTACCTATTTGCTACCTTTTACTACCTATAGTCAATTAATTGCTACCTAACTTGGAAACAAAATAATGGGACTTCAAAATGACCAGCCATTCTGATATCAGGATGACTGGTCAACCCTCCGTTTGTGTGAACTATTCAAATTCGTGTTATTATTTTTACTTGAATAATTGCTACCTGATTGCTACCCTCACGTATTTCAATGTCCACCTTGTAACTTTAACGAGTAAAAAGTTGTGACCATTTGATTTTTTTACAGGGAATGGATTATAGTAGGAGAGCCGACTGCAAAATTTCCAAGCTACTTGATACCGCGATAAAATGCACAATGGGTTCTCATAAAAGTGATGCTAAGTCCGAATTTGATAGTCTGCCACGGTGGAACTTGCCGAAAGTAAAAAAAAAAACATTTTCGGTGCGAAAAAGGGGGCGTTACTTTACCCATCGGATACTGAAATAATATTTATGGCATCAGTTAGAAATTTACTGGTAGATACAGAAAAGCGAAATCTGTCAGTATTTTTTTTGCCGGAAGTGCTTGGCAGACGCTCTCAATGGTGACCCCATCGGGACCCCTAAATATACCCATCTGATACCAGCATGAAACCAATTCCAGTCGGTAGGTATGAATCCTCATTTCTGGAATATATAAGTCTGCCAACGCTTTTTCTGCCGAAACACCTTGACAAACGAGCTTATGTAAGCAACATCCGTAGAACCCGTATTTTGGAATTGTACAGATTACGGACATTTTAATTACTGAAGGCTTATTGTATTGCATGTATAATCATTATGAAGGTCTGTGTTATAAAAATATGTACGGGTGAGTTTTTTTCACTAGTAGTAGGTTTGGAGAATATTAGCAATTCTGGTTTAGCAGCTAGTTTAGTAAATCCTCTTTAACGCGTTCCCGCAAAGTTATTGATTGTAATTATATCGACATGATACCTGGCTTAATCTTTGGTATAGCCATAAAAAAAAAACAGACGGTTAACGCCACCGCCCGCCATTTGCATTGCCGCTTGACTTGGTACTGGGAACTGTTTTGTTACAATAACAGAATATTTGGTTGTTTTTAATGTCTGGGTGCTGCGTATCGACCTCCCTAGTGCCGTCAGCGTGGTTTGCTACGCTGACGATACGCTGGTGCTGGCATAACGGAGGTCGCACGAGGCGGCGGCCGAATACATGACACGCGGGGTTGCGATAATCGTGGAGAGGATCCGGCAATTGGGTCTTGAGGTGGCATTGCACAAGTCCGAGTCCATGTGCTTTCATGGGCCTCGGAATGCGCCACCGTCGGGATCCGAGTATTTTCTGCCTTCACGCGGCTCTTGGCCAACCTGAGGTGTCCAAAGGCCTCCTGCCGGAGGCTCTACGCGGGGGTCGTTCGGTCATGGCCCTTTACGGAGCCCCGGTGTGTTCTTTGAGGCGGCGAGCCGCCCACTACCTGAACGCGCCCCAAAAGGCGATAGCCGTAAGGCTAGTCCGGGGGTACCGCACGATCTCCGGCGAGGCGGCGAGCCTCCTTGCCGGATTGTCGCCATGGGCTCTGGAGGCGATAGTCCTCGCGCGCCTGCACGAATGGCGCGCGGAGGCACTAAGTCGGGGGGAAACTCCGCTGCCGCGGCAAATCGTCGCTCTGCGGACAGACCTCCGGCGCGATTTCATGGCGACATAGAGAGAGCAACAGTCGCAACCCAATGCAGGGCATGGCGCTATAGTGGCTATCAGTCCCCTCTTTGAGGAGTGGCTAGAGAGGCGCCACGACGCCCTCACCTTCCGCCTGATGCAGGTCTTCACCGGAAACGATTGTTTCGGGCCGGACACGGTGGAGCATACCGTGGAGGTCTGCCCCGCTTGGGCGGAGCACCGCCGTGTCCACGTAGCGGCGATTGGCGGCGGCGATCTCTCGCGTCCGGCCCTGGTTTAAGCCATGGTCCGGCCGAGAGAGAATGGGAAGCTGTCACCTCCTTCTGCGAAGCAGTCATGCTAGTGAAGGAGGTGGCGGGACGTGAGAGGGAAACAGCCTCACGACCCAGCCGCCGCTGGAGACGCCCCGGGCGTCGGGGGTCACGTGGTGGCTCCCGGCCACCGTAGGCGCGGGCCTGTGGACGGCGAGTAATGAACTAGCTCGCCGTCCGGCCGTCTTATGACGACAGGCCGTGTCGACAGCGCGTTCGTGTTCCACGCGCGCCTCAAAGAGATGTCAGCAACAATGTAGGGGTCCGCAAGGGCCGATGCCTGCCAGGGCTGCGGGACTGTTCGAAAGAGATACCGCGGCCCTGAAACACAAAGGGCAAAGAAGGAACATGGATGGATTTTATTCAGCAGAAGTCAGACTCTCCCTTCCGCTCCGCCCAGAGAAGGGGGTCATTCGATGACTTCCCATCCGAAAAAAATAAAATGAAAAAAGTGTCATTTCGATATAATTACTATCAAAACTTACGGGAACGCGATAAAGAGGATATACCAAACTAGTTGCTAAACCAGAATTGCTAATATCAAAAACAGCTAGTGAAAAAAAAACTCACCTGTAGATATTTTTATCACTTACTACCTAACATATACCTTCCAAAGTACCTAGGTGTCACGTTGGACAGAGCCTTAACGGATAAGTCACATTGTCATAGTACAAAACAGAAAGTCGCGACCTGAAACAACTTGTTATGTCGCTTAGTTTCCACGAGCTAGGGAGCAGCACCCGAAGTTCTTAGAATAACCGGCATGTCCCTATGTTTTTCTGCTAGCGAATTTGCGTGCCCAGTGTGGTATCGATCCGTTCACGCAAAACAAGTAGATACTGCTCTAAACGAGACGTGTCAGATAATATCGGGCTGCCTAAAACCGACTCCTCTCAATAAGCTGTACTCGCAAGAAGGTATCGCACCACCTGCTGTACAAAGGGATGTCGCATGCGCGCTGGAAAAAATGAACCAAGAATATTATTCCCGACATCCCCTCTACGACCACACACCTAACCCGGGAAGACTAAAAAGCTGTAAAACCTTCTTACGCTCCACTCAGGCAATCCAAAACAGGCCACCCAAAGTACGCGATAAGTTATGGCAAGAGAAGTGTCCACCACCCCACGACTTCTTAAAGCTCCAAGAACACCTGACTCCCGGCAGTGAACTACAGTGGTCTATTTGGAAAGCTCTGAATCGACTGCGTACCTAATTAGGCCGCTGCAAACATAATCTGGCAAAATTGGGGTATTACTGGTCCCTCCGCTTTTTCTGCCGTGTTTCGGCAGAAAAAGCGTTGGCAGACTTATATATTCCAGAAATGAGGATTCATACCTACCGACTGAAATTGGTTTCATGCTGGTATCAGATGGGTATATTTAGGGGTCCCGATGGGGTCAATATTGAGAGCGTCTGCCAAGCACTTCCGGCAAAAAAAATACTGACAGATTTCGTTTTTCTGTATCTACCAGTTAATTTCTAACTGATGCCATAACTATTATTTCAGTATCAGATGGGTAAAGTAACGCCCCCTTTTTCGCACCGAAAATGTTTTTTTTTTACTTTCGGCAAGTTCCGCCGTGGCAGACTATCAAATTCGGACTTAGCATCACTTTTATGAGAACCCATTGTGCATTTTATCGCGGTATCAAGTAGCTTGGAAATTTTGCAGTCGGCTCTCCTACTATAATCCATTCCCTGTAAAAAAATCAAATGGTCACAACTTTTTACTCGTTAAAGTTACAAGGTGGACATTGAAATACGTGAGGGTAGCAATCAGGTAGCAATTATTCAAGTAAAAATAATAACACGAATTTGAATAGTTCACACAAACGGAGGGTTGACCAGTCATCCTGATATCAGAATGGCTGATAAAGATAAAGATAAAGATATACTGGGCTGGTCATTTTGAAGTCCCATTTTTTTGTTTCCAAGTTAGGTAGCAATTAATTGACTATAGGTAGTAAAAGGTAGCAAATAGGTAGCAATTTTTGGTCACCAGCCTGACGCGAACCGATACAGGCAACCAGCCATCCTGACGCAGACTTTTTTAGGATCCCGTAGCCGTATGGTAAAAAACGGAACCCTTATAGATTCATCATGTCTGTCTGTCCGTATGTCACATACACTTTATTCCGAAACTGTTAGGACTATACAGTTGAAACTTGGTAGGTAGACGTATTCTGTGAACCGCTTTACGATTTTTATACAAAAATTAAAAGATAAAGGATTCCCCATACATGAACCGAAAATAAAAAAGTCATCAAACCTATACTTGCGGGGTGTCTATAATAGGTCTTTAAACCGTGAATGGTCTCTTTTTCTCTCTATTTTTCTTTAATAGTTTCGGGTACCTTGATGTATTAGCGTCTATACCTATAACACCCCTGCTTTGCATGGGTAGCAGTTTAATCAAAAACAGGGTGAAGCCGAAGCCTACGCATACTGTAAAACTCTGTTATGGGATAGGTCTATGAAGTGAAGAATACGTGACACTTATTTTCGTTCACGGTGGTCTACATGTTAGGTTACATCCTTCATTTCTAAAGAGATTTTAAAGCGTATAGGGCTGCAACATTCACATAGATGAAGCATGCGCATGTAGCATTTTCAAACAACTTAATATGTAGTATTTGATAAATTTATTAATCACACTATACATTATTAAACGTATGGTTTTATGTTATTGTTGATTTTAGTATGAGCCAGTAATCTTAAATTTAAGTACGAAGTTGCTGATGACGGAAGACGGTTGCAAACTAGACAATAGGTTGAATACTTCTTCTTTAAATGGACAACTTCAAGCCCGTTGCTGAAGATTCTCATTGTTAGGGAGTCTGCATGGAAACAAAACAGTATTATTAATACACAAACAATAAACAGTATTTAAAAAAGTAAAGATAGAATTCGTTGATTTTCAAGAAGTTATTTTTGTTTTCTCCTTTATTTATTTTTTATACATATTAAATACATTTTTAAATATTCTAATATAAAACAATATAAAAAAAAAAAAAAAAAATATAAAAATAGTGGTCCGGCGGTATCGGGAGCAGGGTCCAAGCTACCGGTGATTAGGGCTCCAGAGACAGGAACCTCCTCACAATGCGAGCCGTATCGAGGAATCAGGCCCTTGATCCAACCGCCTAAGGAGAGCCTCGAAAGATGGTCGTCGAGGCTCTTGGCTATAAGGCCATTGGCCGTCACGACGATCGGCAGAATGATAGCCGAGTTCACATTCCACATGTCGACAACCTCGTGTGCTAAGTCGAGATATTTAATTTGTTTCTCTTTCTCAGCTTTCACGAGGTTCTCGTCATGCGGGATGGTAACATCGACTATCATTACGCGGCGCGCTGATCGGTCTATCACTACTATGTCAGGTTTATTGGCGACAATAGTCCTGTCAATAATGATAGACCGATCCCAGTACAACGTGACATGGTCTTTCTCGAGAACTAGGTCGGGCACATACTTGTAGTACGGTACCTCAGATTCCACAAGTTTATATTTCAAGGCAAGTTGCTGGTGAATAATCCTGGCTACTTGGTTGTGCCTGTGCAAGTACTCGCCGTTAGCCAGACGAGAACAACCAGAAATAATATGTCTGATGGACTCACCCGGACGGTGACATGCCTGACATACGTCAACCGTCCCGTTCTTCATAATATATTTCCGGTAGTTGTTCGTCAACATAACTTCGTCCATAATAGCACAGACAAAACCTTCGGTTTCCCCAAAGTGGTCGCCGAAACGTAACCAGGATACGGACGCTAGAAAATCTACATCGGCCCCATGAAGAGCCCGGTAGAAGCGCCCGTGAAGCTCCTTGCCTTGCCATACTTCCTTGCGGTCATCGATAGTAAGTACTACAGGTTTGCGCCAGTTCTCTTTAGCTATGGACAGCGGGGTGAGTCCCTAGTTTACTGCGACCACATCTCGGTGCATACCTACCTCGGCTTTTAAAAAATATTCTTTGAGACTGCATATCTCGCGATTGTGAAGGGTCTTCGCGTTTAAAAAACCTCGACCCCCGCACTTCCGCGAGATGTACAGCCTCATTACCGATGATTGTGGGTGATGCATCCGGTTAACAGTGTAGAACTCTCCTATCCAGGGCATCCAGTTCGGTCTGAGTCCATTTGAGTACACCGAAAGAGTACATTAAAACCGGCCTGACCCAACCGTTGAAGGCGCGCACCTTGTTTCCGCCTGAAAGAAGGCTATTTAATACCTTGTTCAGGCGTCCAAAGAAGCTCTCCCTCATGTCAGTTACGTTAATGCCTAACGATTCCGACATACCCAAATACTTATAGCTTTCGAATGAGGAGAGGGATCTCAGGTGTATGAAATCCTAGAGCTGAATTCCCTCGGATTCCATAATCTCCCCTCGCTTTACATACATGACTGCACATTTGTCCACACCAAACTACTGAAAGTTTCAGTTACTTTCAGTGGCTCCATCAGTCGCAATTTGTTGGGGGCAAAAAGTTTCAGATCATCCATGTAAAGAAGGTGAGATATGACCTGACCACCTCTCCTCAACCGGTAGCCTAGACCTGAATCCTCCAGCAATGTGCTCAGAGGATTCAGGGCTAGACAGAACCAAAGCGGGCTCAGACTGTCGCCCTGGATAATTCCCCGTTTAATCCATACAGGTTCATCATTGCCCTGGATTTGTCGACATCCTGGGTATCGAAAGACCGTTCTCCATTGCCCCATACACGACTCAAGGAAGGCACGTAGAGTTGCATCTATCTTGTACAACTTCAAGAGCCTCATGAGCCATGTATGTGGCACCGAGTCGTAGGCCTTCTTATAATCTATCCAACATGTCGACAGATCCTTGCGGGATCGACGAACCTGTTGGCTAATGACCATGTCGATGAAGTGTAGCTCCTTCGTACCGCGGGACCTATTCCTACATCCATTTTGAGAGGCAGACATAATAGAGTTTTTGTCAATGTGTGTATTAATTTTCACTCTCAATTATTTTTGTTAGTATTAAAATGGAGTAATTATTAAGTTTTGCTACTGCATTATAAATGATGTATTTTGTACGCATTTGGACAAGACTATAAATACCGATATGGAAAATAGAAAAGGCGTATTCTTTAGAATATTTTTTTAAACCCATAGGCCCTATAATCGTTAACTTCACATCAACTATAAAGAAGGAACAGTTTATAAAGGCTACGGGGTCATATAATAAGACAAATCGTGAAAAACGTTTGAGTACTACTAGTCTGAATATAGTTGGACCAGCAAAGCCAATATACGTGGCTGAATCTCTGACTGCTTCAACCAGACGTCTGCACTACCTAACCAGATTATTTGCTAAAAAACATAATTACGAGCACTGTTGGACTTCGTTTGGCAAGGTGTTTCTGAAACAAAAGGAAGGCCAACCCTGTCTACGCGTTTACTGCGAAGAAGATCTTCTAAACATGGAAAAAATATTTGACTAGTCTTCCTCTCTGAACGGCTGGTATACATTCCAACTGCATGCATTATTTTTTACATAACATATTTAATAAGCGCTTACCACTACACTGTTCATGTACACCGCATACACAACAATAAAACAACTCTCACACTACAACTGATTAATAGCACTCTACACCATATTCTATCAAAATATACTCACATAACACATTCACACCTCCAAAGTGTCGCACAGTCTTTAAACCATTATATCGTAGCTAATACCAGTTTTAATACTTGTCTCAACCATTTAACAAGGTTGGAATTCGTATGTAATAATATAGTTTTACATAAAAATATATCAGCACATAATACTATGCCCAAATTAACCGACAAGTATGATCCAGCTAAATTGTTACTTGGACGAAATTCAACGAGTTAATGCAATTACAAAGTGAAATAGACTCTTTTAATGTTGCTGATTTTGTCATCTGTGATGCGGAGGACTGCTCGGGTCTGTTACCGAATTCCAAAAAATGTCTTACAACAAAATATTCGGTGTTTTTTTTTTTTTTTTTTTAAATGTAATCTACCTGGATTATTACCGATAATAGTCAGAACTGCGGTGGATTGGGATTGCCTTGTTTTGTCAGAGTTCTGGTTGTCATCAACTGTGTTCTTACCTTCCCTGGGTGGATATGACAGTTTCGCCACCACTAACAACCTTACGCAGAATGAAGGTGTTGTTGTGTACTATAAGAACGATTTGTTTATCTCAGTTGAAGAACCTGTAATTGAAGATGCAAACTGTCTTGTTATTACCCTAAATAAGGATACAGTAGCCTTGGCTATTTATAGGCCACCTGGGTACAGAAATATCGATAACGTTTTGCAATCTCTTAATCAGGTACTATTAAAATATTCGTTTATGCATAATGTCATATTATTGGGGGACATTAATATTAATATTGCCGAGCACAGTGCGGACAGCAACCTTTCTGCATATCTAGATATGATGGCATTCCACGGTATGATGCCTGCATACACATGTCCTACGCACAATAAAACATGTTTGGATCACACGTTCCTAAAGACCAAACTAACGGCTCGTTGTCTTATACTCCAAACAGCAATTACAGATCATAATAGCGTTGCTTTGTACATAGCTAGTCTTCCTAAACAAAAACCTGCCAAAACTATAAATTACTTAGATCACAACTCTCTAAATGCGGAACTTAAATGTGTTGACTTTATTTAGTCCACTATACACAATTAAAAACGCCAACGAGGCTGCTAATTTCTTTCACAATATCCTATATAGGGCTATCAAAAACAATAGTGAAGAAGTCAAAATATCAAACAAGAAAAAGATTCTAAAACCGTGGATAGGCATTCTGAGGTGTATTAGAAACCGCGATAATCTATATAAAAAAGTTAAAAAAACACCCAGACAATGAGATACATAAAACTACATACAAACGGTACCGAAATTTTTGTTCGTCTTTATTAAAAAAACTTAAAAGAGAATATGAAAAGCTACAATTCCAAAACGCAGGCAAAAATAGTAAAAAAATTTGGAAAATAGTTAAAGAGATCACATACTCAACTAAACCCAAAGACAGCCCGATTGAACTTATAAGCACCAATGACCCCCTAAATTCAGCAAACAATGTTAATCAATACTTTGCAAATGTTGGTAAAACGCTAGCAGAAAAAATCATTAAAAACAATCTACAAACGGGACCCATCACCTTTAATTCGTGTAGTCATTCTTTTTGTCTGCTCCCTACGGACGAAGATGAGGTTAGGTCTTTAATAACAGGGTTAAAGAGTGATTGTTTGATGGGCGTTGATTTGATATCTAGTGACATCTTGAAATCTAATATGGATATTCTAACAATACCTATAACATACATCTGTAATTTGTCGCTCACAACCGGTATATTTCCAAAGATCTATAAGAAGTCAAGGGTTCACCCGATACATAAAAATGGTGACAGAGACTGTGTTAATAATTATAGGCCAATTTCAATTCTCCCTACCCTATCAAAAATTTTAGAGAGCATCATTAACAAAAGACTTGTTAACTATTTGGAAAATAAAAATCTCCTCTCACGAGCACAATTTGGTTTCAGAGCCAAGAGATCCACCGCCGACGCTGTGTCAGAACTAACAAATTATATAGTTAAGAACATAGATTCGAAGAGGAAAACCATTGGAATATTCTTAGATTTAGCAAAGGCCTTTAACACAGTCTCTGTCCCTATTCTGTTAACAAAACTCGAAAGCCTGGGTATCCGGGGTCTTCAACTAAATCTTTTTAAAGATTACCTAACCGACAGGACTCAATGTGTTAAAATAGGTAACATTAATAGTTAAGAGGTCCCAGTGACTTTTGGAGTTCCACAGGGCAGTATTCTTGGACCGACTCTTTTCCTAGTCTATATAAATGACATAAGTCAGTAACACTGTGATCAGTTGGTTAAATAATAATTTACTTTCATTAAATGTAGAAAAAACGACCTTCATCACGTTTTCCATCCAAACTAATGACAAACCAGATCCCTCCTTGCATATTGTCTCCCATTCGTGCCCAAATGCAAATGACACAAATTGTCAGTGTCCCAAGCTTAAAAACACTGAATCTACGAAGTATTTAGGAGTAATTATTAAGCGAGAGTGCGTAGGCTTATAGTAATATTTAAAGCCTTAAGAAACACTGCACTAAAATCTGTTTTAAAATCGGTCTACTATGCTCTCTGTCAGTCTCAGCTTGAATACTGTATCACCACATGGGGTGGCACATGTAAAACTCATCTCTTAAAAGTTGAGAGAGCACAAAGAGCACTCCTAAAGGTTAGTTTGTTTCTACCTTTCTAGCACCCAACTACTGATCTCTACTCGAAATGGGAGGTACTTACTGTAAGGCAGCTATTCATCTTCAGAACGGTTATGAAACAACATGCTGTAACAACTTTTGAACCAGAAAAAATCAGAAACAAACGTCGCAAACATGCAGTCTGTTCTTCATCGTCATTCAAAACTAAGTTTGCACGTCGGTTTTTCTGCTACCAGGGTTCAAATCTATACAATAAGGTAAATCGAGCATTAACGCTATATCCCTTGCCAAAAACTAAATGTAAGTCTTTGGTTTCGGGCTGGTTAAAAAATTTGGATTATAATTTTACAGAAAGTCTACTTCAGTCAAATTAAATTATTACGATATAAGTTTATAACTTGCACCAAAACCCTCTCACGTACACATACGCACACTTCACCTGAAATTCAACACTACACACTAACATTACACACTCTCATATTAGTTAATTAGTTAAAATAATACGAACATTATCCCTTTGAGATAAAGTTCATTGTCAAACGGTTTTTTGATATCAAAATTTTGTCCGCAATCATTCCATTTAGTATATAAGTTCCTTGGTGGATTCAGATTCACACCCGATTGGTATTTAGTGATTTACAGAATTATAGCCTAAAAGGATTTTTGCTAGATGTTTTGTTTTGCAGGTAGGTACTGAAAATACAATCCTAAAATGACTGCTATCTTTCACTGGGTACCAGATGTTTTGTTTTGCAGGTACTGAAAATACAATCCTAAAATGACTGCTATCTTTCACTGGGTACCAGATGTTTTGTTTTGCAGGTACTGAAAATACAATCCTAAAATGACTACTATCTTCCACTGGGTACCTACCAAACTAATTCTCTCTTGTTTTTGTTTACCCCCAGTCTACAGCTTCTAAATCCTTTGTGCATATAATTTGAACTGTTGAACCCAGATACCTAATTTGTTTCACTTCCCAAATAAAAACTATGTTTTTATTTCAGATAAGTGACCAACTATCAATATTTAATGCAGTATGCAATCAATGTTCATCAGGAGCAATAAACAGTTACAAATTTTATACAAAATGTAAAGATTATTGACAGAAACTTGGCAAGATTATAGACGGTGTCACAAATGGTGCTGAAATATTATATCAAACTAATTCTAAAGGAGTTAAGGCTGGATTTGTATCAATAAATACAGAAAACTTGGAATACAGATGGTATATTTCAAATATTACTGCCAGTACAGGTTCAATTGCTTACCATAAGTATAAATATCTACAAGGTAAAAGTAAAATAACAAATAAACCTGCTGTGAAGACTATTCCAAGAATTACAAAACTTAACAGGACAAATGAAGAATTAACGTTTTAAGATAAGACTTAGACTTGTCCGTTTGAATCCAAAGGTTCTGAATAAACAAACAGTATTTGTATGCCCTAGATGTGATCAATTCTTTACACAAAGACATGTATGCACCTACATTACCACAGGAAACATCATTCCGATGGCGAATATTTTGCATTTCATAACTCAGTCCATGTAATTAAAACAAATGAAAGCAAGAGTACAACTTACACCTACAGTGCAGCAGGGAGATATAACTAGCTAAGACAAACAACTATGTGTGACTGCTGTAATGCAGCATAAGCACTGTTGTATACATGGGTAACCAGTTTATGAATGATATATGGTACCTGTCTTCTTGGGAATACAAAAAATGTTGATCAACATGCTTACATGCCTCCATGTAATTTGTTGAAAGCAAGTTTAAAAAGGAGTTACATTATTTTGCTAAAAAAAACAAAGACATACATTAAAAGATCTTTACTAACAACAGAAAAATCTAGTTCATAATTTAATTATGTCTACTCTGATTGATTCTTCCTTATTACTTTTTCTCAGCTGAAAAAAAGAAAAATATGTTAGAAACAGTCCATCTGTTATTTAATTTGTTGGAGATCTTTGCTGACTCAACAAAATGTGCAGGCACGGATAATTAAAGAAAAAATAGTTATAGGTACATATTGTTTTAGTTAGAGCTACATCACAGCACATAAAATACGAACAAAAAAACTTTAATTTTGATATATTAGACTAGCTTCCGCCTGCGGCTTAGCCAGCATTTTTTTCCTCTTTGACACTTCAAAGTAATTGCAAGCAATAAGTTGACTAAGTTTTATTGCAATTGGATGAATAGTATGACAGCGCACAAAATTTAATATAAATAAACAAACATTCATTTTCATATAATATATTATGAATTAGACTGAATGTAATGGCATGCCATAATAGTCAAACTAACTAAATTACCCCTCATTATGGCAAAGATTAAGGGCACAATTAACTAGCTGCTGTAAATCTTTAAGCAAAAACTGAAAATGTCAAACAATAACAAATTTTTTTATATCAGAATGTGTAAATTTAAAAATGTTTTACTATTTTTGCCAAACTTATTTTATGTCAATATTATAATCCTTTTGTGTCCCACTGCAGGGCAACCTGCTCAATAAGCAACACATTCATATTAAAACTGAGTGCGCCCACTACATAACTACACGCGTGCTAGCGGTACTAATCCCACTAAAAAAAGAATAAAATGATTTCAGTTTTCTGAAGAAAATCAATGATTGCAAAAATAGTTTTTCTAGGTAATCTATACCCTGATGTATCACTTACTATGTGCATCCTTAATTGATTCCAGTCCCTGAAAGTGAAAAAATATCTTTTATAAATGGCATATCTTTTATAGAGGTACATCAATCAAAACAAACTGGCCACAATTAATTTGTTGGATGCCTTTAGTAACTGTATAACAAAAACTGCTGCCAATGCATTAATTATTTGCATTTATTGATTTCCTCTGCCCTTTCCCAACTATTTTGGGGTTGCCTTCCAGTGTAGCCGGATGCAGATAAAAACGCGTTTATAATTTATTGACTGGTTATTAGTGTTGTAAATACACAAATGTCTCTTACCGCAATTTTGTAGGGATTACCAGTAATCCTGAGGTCCCTCTGGTACAGAAAACGGTTCCATCTGTCATTGAGGTTGCGTCTGTAGTGCTGCAAAACAAAACATTGAATTCTTTAAAATATATCATCACAGGATACAGGATTTTGATAAAGATAAAGATAATTTTATTTGTCGAAACATGCTTATACATGCAAATTAAGCATGCAGGATGACACAACATTGAATCTGCATTGCTGCATTGATGTTATCAATGCAGCAAAAAAATTATTTAAACTATGGCTATCTGAGTTTACATCTTATGTAGTCTAGACTGTAGAAGTTAACTCTGAATTAACTTCTTTTTCAACTACTTTATCGCAAAATTATTCAATTAATGTTGGGTCCTGTCTTCATAAATTTCTTTTGAATCTATTCACAGCTGATGATTATTATGTCCGACGACCACAATATATTATCTGTGAACCCAAAACTGAGCAGATAATAAGTAACTAAGAACTCTACAGTTTGATCTATGGAAGAAGACTCATGGGAGGTTGTTATCTAACATGAAATGATAAGTGAACTTACGTTGCCTATTGTTAAATTGTGAATGTGATATAGACCCCAGCCTGGCAAACCTAGGGCAGCCGTGATAATGAAGAAACTGGGTAGAATTTCGTACCACATATTAGCAAACTATCGCACATACAGTAGCAAAAATTTCGTAATTCGAATGACACCAAACTGTGTGTTGCCAAAGTCAAATACGCAAACACAGTATGACCAATTTGAAAGAGAGCAAATTCGTGCTGGTAGGTAACCAACCGCTAATTCATAATGATATAACTTATATAACCTACTAAATTACACACAGAAACCTATAAAAACAAACTAATATAATGATTGATAAAAAATGAAAGGCGCAGCTTCTAAGGTAAGAACTACTATTTATTTGTGTCTATCTACCTCCATCTAATACTATATTATTGTACTAATATTATTAAGCTGAAGAGTTTGTTTGTTTGGTTGAACGTGTTAATCTCAGGAACCACTGGTTCAAATTAAAAAAATATTTTAGTGTTGGATAGCCCATTTATCGAGAAAGGCTTTAGGCTATATAACATCACGCTACGATCAATAGGAGCAAAGCATCATTGAACAATGTTGAAAAAACGGGGAAAATGTATTCCTTTACGAACACTTACTCTCTAACAGTCTCTCTCTCTTATGTTCTTAGTTGCGCGGGTCAGCTATTACAGTCTCCGCGGCCATGTGTTTTAATGGGCCTCAGAATGCGCCACCGATGGGATCCCTACTGACGGCAGAAGAGGCTTCCATCGGCGTCGGGTCGACGTTGAAGTACCTAGGACTCGACCTCGACAGCCGGTGGAACTTCGTGGAGCATTTCCGACGTTTGGCTCCCAAAGTGGAACGGACAGGGGCTGCCTTCAAGCGGCTCTTGCCCAACGAGGAGGCTCTACGCGGGGGTCGTGCGGTCCATGGCCCTTTACGGGGCCCCGGTGTGGGCGCGTTCTTTGAGGCGGCAAGCCGCCCACTACCTGAACGCGCCCCAAAAGGTGATAGCCATAAGGCTAATCCTCCGGGGGTACCCCGCACGATCTCTGGCGAGGCGGCTAGCCTCCTTGCCGGATTGCCGCCATGGGATCACTACGTCGGGGGGAAACTCCACTGCCGCGGCAAATTGCCACTCAGCGGAAAGACCTCCGGCGTGATCTCATGGCCACATGGAGAGAGCGACTGTCGCAACCCCGTGCAGGGCACGCCACCATAGTGGCAATAAGTCCCCTCTTTGAGGAGTGGCTAGAGAGGCGCCACGGCGCCCTCACCTACCGCCTGACGCGGTTTCTACACCGAATCGGGCGAGAGGAAACGCCCGGGTGTTTCCACTGCAAGGATCGTCCGGAGGACACGGTGAAGCACACCGTGGAGGTCTGCCCCGCTTGGGCGGAGCACCGCCGTGTCCTCGTAGCGGCGATTGGCGGCGGTGATCTCTCGCGTCCGGCCCTGGTTCAAGCCATGGTCTGGAGCGAGAGGGAATGGGAAGCCGTCACCTCCTTCTGCGAAGCAGTCATGCTAGTGAAGGAGGTGGCGGGACGTGAGAGGGAAAGATCCTCTCGTCCCAGAAGCCGCCGGAGACGCCCTGGGCGTCGGGGGTCACGTGGTGGCTTCCGGCTTCCTTCCACTGTACGCGCGGGCCTGTGGACGGTGAGTTATGGGCTAGCTCGCCGTCCGTTCGACAAGCTGTGTCAACGGCGCGTTCGTGTTCCACGCGCGCCTCAAAGAGATGTCAGCAACCAAGTAGGGGTCCGCATTGGCCGGTGCCTGCCAGGACTGCGGGACTGTTCGAAAGAGATACCGTGTCCCTGGAACACAAAGGGTAAAGAAGGAACATTGATTGGTTTTAGTCAGTACAAGTCTGACACTCCCTTCCGCTTCGCCCAGTGTGGGGGGGGGGGGGGTCATTTGATGATTTCCCATCCGGAAAGCTATTACAGTCTGCTTTGCCGTTTAAACATCTATTTACTCTAAGCAGCGTTTATGAATAAACCATGATTTCTTCCACTTTCAGAAAAGGCAGGTTAGATACTTTCGCCATTTTTTTTTTCAAAATTGCGGCCAGTCTTAAATCCTATATCAATAGCTGATATAATAAACAATTTTTATATGAAACAAAATGTTCTAAAATTTCACGTTTCCGAGATATGAGCTATCAAAGTTAAAGTCCATTCACTGATGGCGTCTTCAGCACAACTTTGATTTGAACAGCCACGCTTAAAACCCGAGCTCAGTTGTTATCAAAGGCGGTCGTTACGAGGTCTTCAAAAAACTCTGCAGTTTTGTAAATAACATTTTTGAGAGGAAAGCTAACAGAACAATTCAGCTGGGCTAGTCAACGTTTGGGAAACGTTGACGAGTCTTTTCGTTGCATATTCCATATAGCCTAAATTTATACTAAGGCCTGTATGACTTATGGGTTAATGGGCCGAAACGTGGATACTGACAGTACGTCCAGTAAGCAGTAGACCGACACACAGTCAGTACACAGTGTGGACATTAGTCCATAAATTAAAGATTGCTCAGCGGAGATTCCAAGCATAGCACGCTGAGCCTAAAGATTCCCAAAAACAAAAAAAAAAAAAAAAAATAGTATGACGTAACTAAAAACGCTACCATCGCTTATACGGACGCGGCCCGCGGGGTAAAGCACTTAAAATAAAATGAAAACCACCTACTGCAACTGCTTTTGATAAAGAAAACAGTTAATTTAGAAATCGATATATTAAATTAAATATAAAGACTTTATACGGAAAGACTTGATGAACGAAAAATACATGATTCGTTCTTTTATTTTTAGTTGTCTATTTCAATGTCGTCGCTGTAGTCGCTACCAGCACAACTTTAATAGCTTAAATCTCGGAAATGTTGGCACTTTAGAACATGATTTTTACAAAACTTGTTTGTTGTGTATTGTTATGCATGGCTAATCAAATCAAAGTTGTGCTGAAAATGCCATCAATAATGAACTTTAACTTTGATAGCATATATCTGGGAAACGTGACACTTTAAAATGTTTTGTCTCATACAAAACTTGTTTATATTGATACCAGCTATCGATTAATGTAGGCTATATATATATGGCCGTTATTTTGAAAATAAACGGCAGAAGTTAGGGTGGCCAGGCTTCATACAAAAATCTTTCAAGCCCTTTATAGTCCATTTCAATTCAATGAAAACCAAGGCCAGGTGCGAGTCGCACTCACACGCACACAGGGTTCGTAGCACCAAACAATATAAAAAAATATTTTAAAGGCTCATTCATAAGTTGTATTGTATTACATTCAACAGCAAAACTAAATTTGTTTATCATAGTAATTTAATGAAAAACAAAGTCACTGCTGCAGTTTGATAATAAAGTCCCATATTATCTCAAAAACTAAACATCAAATCTTATCCAAACCAATTTTCGTTGAAAGTATTTTTTACGTTCTTCAATCCAACATTTTTTCAGAATTTTCTTCCTCTTACTTTAGAAATTAGGGGGGGGGGAGGGGGCACACATTTTACCACTTTGGAACTGTCTATCTTTCAAACGATTGATTTTGAGAAAAAATGGTTCTTTAAGAATTTCAATGACATATTTAAAGACCTATTCTTGCAGGGACAGGCTTGATAAAAAAAAAAAATAGTTTCAGTTCCATGTATGGGGATATTATACAAAAATAAAAAATAGAAGATTAAGGAGGGACCTCCTTAATCTTCTATTTTTTTTTTTGTATAAACATCGAAAAGCGGTTCACAGAATACATCTACCTACCAAGTTTCAACTTTGTATTCCTAATAGTTTCGGAATAAACTGGCTTTGATATACAGACGGCCAGACAGACATGACGAACCTGTAAAGGTTCCGTTTCTAGCATCATATCATCAACCGTGTATTTAAAATAAAAAAAATCAAATAAAATAAAAATAAATTGTGTACTACATTCGGACATTCGGGTTAGGATGTCTAGGGAAAGTAGCGAGAAATGCTTTGCCTGAACGTTTTAGGTATTATATAGAAAACCGTATTATAACGATTGTCGATAAACAATATATTTTATTATACTTTTCAGAATTTTGTCTACAAAGTTTTGTAAATTATATTCGTGACTTACGTTCCCAATCAATAAATAATGAGCCCACCAGCACCCGTATCCTCCAATCGAAACAGAAGCAGCAACAATTAGATACGCTGGAAGGATCTCGAACCACATAATTTCATAATAATCAAGGAACCGTTCTTGTAAGACTGTTAATTGTCATTTTATGACACTAGTAATTTATTTACGTTCTTTTTTTAAGTATTTTTTAAACGCTGAACGTTACCTCTATTATTATAAAAAGGTGTTATGTGTTTTTTAAAAGTCTCCAAAGGTTCGCGCACATTATGTCGGGCCGCAGCGCACCGCAAAATGCTTATTTAGTACAATATGGCGGAATTTGCGGCCCGCTGCGCCCCGGCAGTGTGCGATAGTTTATATAAAATACATACGAGCGATTTGCGCGCTGCGACCCGACAAAATGTGCGCGATCCTCAGAACTACCCTTTATAAAAATGAACTCTGTGCTCAGAACTTGCGTCCCACTGTTCGAATCTTGCATGACCAATGGAATGAGGACGTGCAGCGGAAAGCCGTTCTGAGCGAGAAAACTTCGAGAGTTGATGTCATTCCTTTCTAATAGGGTATCCAATATTTGTTTATTTTTGAGACAGTTATTCTTTTATGATCAAAAGCAGGGCGAAGCCGAAGCCTACGCATACTGTAAAACTCTGTAATGGGATAGGTCTATGAAGTGAAGAATACGTGACACTTAGGTTGCATAAGCGTACAAGGCTGCAACATTCACATAGATGAAGCATGAGCATGTAGCATTTTCAAACAACATAATATGTAGTATTTAATAAATTTATTATTGGCTATAGTAATTATTTGATGATCATTTTAGGTACATTTTATGATCAATAAATTATAGGACGAGTTATGAGTCGTACTAAGTAATAAAATTAAAAGTCGATAGAATTACTTTAGTAGTTTCAAATATAGTTATTTTAGAAGCTCACTTCTTGATTAAATGTCACAAATATAATCATCATTCATAATCATTTCAGCCGAAAGACGTCCACTGCTGGATACAGGCCTCCCCCAAGTGTCGCCACATTAACCGGTCCTGTGCGACTCGCATCCAGCGGATTCCTGCAACCTTCACCAGGTCATCGGTCCATCTAGTGGGAGGCCTTCCAGCGCAACGCTTTCCATTTTACGGTCGCCATTCCAGAACTTTTCGGTCCCATTGGCCATCCGTTCTGCGAGCAATGTGTGCCCACTGCCACTAAGTTTGGCAATTCTTCGGGCTACGTCGGTAACCTTGGTTCTCTTGCGGATGTCCTCATTTCTGATTTGATCATGAAAGGAAACTCCGAGCATAGCCCTCTCCATTACCCCATTGTGAGCGACCACGTTTCGGTCCCGTATGTAATCACTGGCAACACAGACTGGTCATACAACTTACAACTTCTGGACAACTTACCGCAATGTCTTGAGACATTGCGGTAAGTTGGACGAGAATCACACTATAAATTTATAAAACTTATGGTTTTATGTTATTGTTGGTTTTAGTATGAGTCAGTAATCTTAAATTTAAGTGCGAAGATGCTGATGATGGAAGACAGTTGCAAACTAGGCAATAGGTTGAATACTTCTTCTTTAAATGGACAACTTCAAGCCCGTTGCTGAAGATTCTCATTGTTAGGGAGTCTGCATGGAAACAAAATAGTATTATTAATACACAAACAATAAACAGTATTTAAAAAAGTAAAGATATAGAATTCGTTTATTTTCAAGAAGTTATTTTTGTTATTATTAAAATGGAGTAATTGATTAAGTTTTGCTACTGCGTTATAAATGATGTATTTTGTACGCATTTTCACAAGACTATAAATACCGCTATGGATAATAGAAAAGGCGTATTCTTTAGAATATTTTCTTGATCCCCGTTTACATATCTAGAACATTGTCACCCTAGTCGTAATTTGTAAACAAAGTTATACGAACTTACCTGAAAAAAGAAATTCCACATCCAGCAAACCCTTCACTGGTACACCCCTTCACACAACTCGATTTCACGACATATAAAGAGGAAGATTTCACTTATGTAATGTAAAAAGAACTTGATAACGCAAAAATATGACTTCAGCGCGAAATTGTATCGGCCATATTGTTTGTTTATTATATGAGTGTCATCTATGTTGCCATTCAAAAATAACATAATTCATAAATAATTTAATTTATTTAAGCTTACTGTATTTCGCAAGAAATAATTATTTTAATATTTAGTATTTGAATATTAAATTAATCCCGCTACGATTTATGTGCTAGTTTAGCTATCAACGGGTTTTCCGAAAAAATTAGACAAGGACACAATCCACTCTTGTTCGCGTCCTCGCTCTGATGTATTCTTCCCCCTTTGAATTAATTAAAGTAATAAGTACTCTATTCGTTTGAGATAAAGTTCATTTTCAAACGGTTTTTTGATATCAAAATTTTGTTCGTTTTCATTCCAGTTAGTATATAAGTTTCTTGTGCTTGACTGGTTTTATTATGGCAACACTATGTATCTTCTTCTTTTTAATTCATCGGTGTTTTTTCTCTGGAAACACTAGTTATCGGGTCATCAAAAATGGCAGACGCTCCGATCGACTGTGATTTCCCCGTCTGGGGATTATTGCCGAAAAAAGAGACGGGAGTTGTCTCATTTATCAACAAAAATGCAAGTTATGATGGCAGAGACACCGTTATTGCTATTTTCGATTCAGGCGTAGACCCTGCAGCAACTGGACTTACGGTAAAAAACTGTCATGTCACGATTTGTTTAGTTGCACTTTAATGCAATTTTGGCCGCTATTAATTATTGCTGAGGTTGCAGGTAACGAGTACGGGTGAGGTGAAGGTTATTGAGAGGTACGACTGCAGCGGCTGCGGCGATGTGGACACCAGTACTGTCATTAAAAAAGTCGTTGATGGATGCATTACCGGTCTCACAGGCCGCAAACTGAAGGTAAATTGTTGCGGAAATAGTTTTTCTTCCGACTTTTTCCGTGTTTGGTATGTTCGTGACATATTAGTCGACGATGCCCAAAAGTTGTATATTTTATAACATTGTTTATGTGCCGAGAGTGGATAAAAAAGGCTCAATATTATCAAGTTACTCTACTCTTAAACTTGACAACAATGTATTTTTTTCTAAGTTGTTACGACCTTGTTAAGTCTGATTAGAACACAATAAAAGTTCTTTGTGTGCTAAATACATTTCTGCTGTCATTAATTACCTTGTCTTGGATGTACTAATTTATCTTGAAAGTAGGTAATTGACAACTGTGTTACTCCTGACTAATTGTTACCTATACATGAGATACATTGTGCCCCTAACTGTTGGTAAACCTTTGTCAATAAATACCTAAATAAACATTACTGGTTCATGCAAGTTACTTAAAAGTCTAACACAAACAAAGATTTTATTTTAAATGGCTTGGAGCCAGGTCCACATTTAAAGTTTCCTTTGATTATAATAATTAGAAACATTCTTTTCAGTCACGAAAACAAACCAAAAAAAACCTCTCATATTAGCTCAAATAAAGCAAAGCAAGAACATGATTAAATCATGGTAACCTTCCTTTGAACTTTACTGTATTTAATAAACTAGGTCTTGCACACAACTTTATCCACATAAAAAAAAACATATCCTATGCCATTAATTGTAAATAGTAAGAGCTTTCCATTAGGGAATGAACTTTTGAAATCAGATTATTAATTTAGGAGATTACCCCCTTCATCCAAACTTACGAATTTTACCTCTAATAAACTTAATAGTCCTCTGACCATTTTTGATCATGTTTGCCAATCTCAGTGAGGTTAGCCATTGTCACTGGAGATATTATAGTACACAAGTGTGCATATTCAGGTGCAGTTTCTCTTCCCTCACTCTCAAATGTCACTCTGTCTTTCTCATGTCTTTATAATATTAGTACAGAATTATAAATATATTGTTTGCCATAGATCCCAGAGCTATGGAAGAATCCCTCAGGAACATGGCGAGTGGGCATCTTGCATGCATTCAGTTTATACCCAACAAAGTTGAAGGAACGCATGCAAGAACATCGGAAGGAACATGGGTGGGACGTCGGCTACAAGCCAGCATTCGCTGAGGCTAATAAGCATTTACAAGAATTTGAAACTGATGTTGGTAAGTAAAAAAAAAAATACTGCTTTGTAGACCTAGCAGTTCCAACTCTGCCTGGGTTAGGCAGAGTTGTGCCTATACTTTTAGTCAAGTCTAGTTCAAGGCAAACAGTTTTCATACTATGTTTCCACAGATAAAATATTGATGAATTGGGATCCAAATGTCACTAATGTAATTTCTATTACATCCTTGAATATAAACACACCTTGGATATTATCACAGTAGGACAATTATCTACTATACACAACATTGTTACTAAAGGGAACCCATCACTGTACACCACACCATACCCCACATATTGGAAATAATAGAATTTTGGGAGGAGTAGCAGTGAAACAGAGCAGTCAAAAAAAAAAAAAAAATTAAAACAGTAATAAAGACAACTCAAACATTTTATTTTAATTTCAGTGGCCAAGAATCCTACACTAAGTCCAGATGACAAAATCCTTAAGGAGGAGTTGGAAGCTAGGGTGGAAGTTCTACAGACTGCAGAAAAGAAGTACAATGATCTCGGGCCCACTTATGACTGTGTGCTGTTCCATGACGGAGAAGTGTGGAGGTATATTGGGAATTTTGCAATAACATCCATAGTAGTATTACAAATGCAATACATATACAAGGTGTAATATAATAAACGCACATCTTGTCATGTGGCATCTCGGACCATGAAACTGAGCAACTTTTTTCGATGAGTAAAGTTCTTGAATCACACCAATAAAAAAATGGATTTACATGATCCGATAAGCTGATCAACAAAAGTTATGAATTTCCAAAAGTCATAGAACAAAAGTTGTTTAGTATCATGTTCTGAGTGGCCACACAAGAGGTTGTGCGCTCATTATGTTGCACCTTGTATATTTGTCTGTCTGTCGACTTGTACCATGATAGTCCATAACCAGGGGCAGGACATAGGAAAAATTCTATCCAAGTAGCTAGTTCCCATGGGATAATGTCTGAACTACATGCGGACAACGCAGCAAGCAATGGCTCGTATATAAACAATAAAAGATATTTATGCAGAATAGTAGAGTTATTGAGTCAAGGTCCTAAACAGACTGAAGAAATGTGAAGGGTATTCCTCTATCTATGATTGACCAGAACTGCGGTGGCGTGCCTAGGGGCCAACAATATGGCACCCTGTAGGGCAAGCAGACTTGAGAAACCCTAACATCAGGAAGATTAGTATGTTATAAGGGCAAGCCAAGCTTTTAGGATTGTAGGAAAGTACCGCCACTAACCAAAAGGAGACATATTTATAAAAGCTTTGTCATATACCTTTAAAAAACTGAAATAGCAGTCTTGAGATATGCTTTTAAATGATTTTGTGTCTTTACTGATGCTTTGCATAAAAAACTCGCTTGTGCCATTTGGTGACTTATTTTCGCAGGACACTTATGGCGGTTTTTTCCAATTATAGATCAAGGATACTTGAAGTTGAGTGGGGTATTATCTAAATACCTAATACTATTGTGTTATGACAGTTTTTTATATGACTGCACTTTGCATTATATGATTCTTAAACATTTTCTTCATGGTATAATCAAGCTGATCTTGCGTAATCTCAATAGTAAAATGCATATAAATTCCAACTGCTAGGTAATAACAAGCGATAGTAACCAGGTTTATTAGAAGCCATTTTTAATGAGACTATTGTGACTGAAGTTATTAATTACTCTATAAGTTTATCTAGCCTTTGCCCGCAGCTCCGCCTGCGATAAAATAATGGTCTACTGGTATGGCAAGTTTGATTAGGTGCGAATTTTTCTGAAGAAACTGAATGCGATCAGTCAGCTGTCAGTGTCAATAGTCCATAGCAATGATACCACTAACAGCTCTTGAACGCAGTTTAGATGACTGTAATGATTGTATTCAGTTGTCAGAAAGGACAGTAAGACAGGGCTACCTTCACACTTATAATATTAGTATGGATCGACTACAACATGAATAACTTCAAATTCGACAAATTCATATTGTGGCGTAATAGTGGGACCTGCGTGCATCCATTAAACGCCAATTTGGTCTGCATATTTCAAGTATTTTTTGAAAATTTCCTGTTTTCTTCAATTATTTCTAAAATATCGAATTTTAAGACTATTATTTATTTTGAAATTGGAAACTGATACTTTTTCACAGATAACTGAACGTAAAAATATTAAAGAAAACCACTTTTACGAGTGAAGTGACCAAAAATTAATTCACAATTATCAGGAAATCGTCTATGTAAAAGTTAAAGAAAGCCATTTTTCTCAAAATATTTCTATGACGGTCAACGTAAATAATTATCCTGAATATATCCTTATTATATCTGCTATCCACAGATAATAAAAACTAAAAATAATATTTGGAGGTACTCGATAAATGTTGATTATTGCTGACGAAGGTGTAACGGAACTGCTGGTAAACTTACAAAAAATATCGTAATTATAACGTAACCGTTTCTCACGATTTTTATCTAACATTACTTGCAAGTTTGGGTCTCTGCGCGCAATTTAATATCAATACCGATACCGCCCTCAATTCTTAGCGGTATAAGCCTTTTGTCATGTTTTACTTTTTCAGCAGTAACTAATGTTTAACAAGTCTTCTTAAATATTATTCTAGTTATTACACCTCATTAGATAGCTAATAAAATGAGGATTTGGACAATAATTTGCACTTTGAGGTTTACAGAAACATTTCGAAAAAAATTGCCTTCATTAACATAGATGATTTCTGACATTTGCGAATGAATTTTAAGTCACTACACTCATGAATGTAGTTTTCTTGAATATTTTTACGTCCAGTTATCTGTAAAAAAGCATCAGTTACCAATTTCAAACGAAATCTTAGTCTTAAATTCGATGTTTTAGAAATAATTTAAGAAAGTAGGAAATTTTTCAAGAAATACTTGAAATATGCATTACATCGACAACAATGAACAAAGACACAACTAAATTGGCGTTTAATGGATGCACGCAGGTCACACTATTACGCCACAATATGAATTCATCGAATTTGAACTTATTCATTAACGAAAAAAAATATTCCAAAGCAAATTAATAAAAAAAAGTTGTGTGCGGCGAAATTTTTTTTTTTACTTTCTTCTGACTCCTCTAGGAACTCAATAAAAAAGTCCCAAGAAAATCGGAACACTATAAACTTCGTTCCTCCTTATTACCTAATTGCACTCGACTACTTGTGATAATTACGATAGTAGTTGCTAGGCTTGAAACTAAGAGATAATAGGCAAGTAGGGATGTGTGTTTGTGTGTGCAGTTCACTTGGCCTAACGGCCTATCAAACATTTAAGCAATTAACATCAGCTACAAAAATAAATAAAAGTACAGTATGTATACAATACAGATGAGTAAAACTTCATACACTAGTTTTGCTAGTCTGTTCCTCTCTCAAAGAGGTTTGGGTTGCAAATGAACCGTAATACAACTTATTAACTCTATTGAAACCAGCAATTATCGCTGCCTAAAGATATTGGGCTTGGCCAAAATCAGAACCAAAACCACTGACGGTTTTAGTTCTAATTTTGACCAAGCCTGTTTTTACTCTAGCATTGAATGCAAAACTTAATTTCATTCCTTTTCTTTCTCAACAGAGCATGTATCGACACGTCAGAGAGCGGCGACCTGGCGTCAGGCCCACTGCTGGGCGAATACAGCGTCACCCACGAACACGCGCACCTGACGCCCTTCGACGAGATGACCGTCAGCATCAACGTGCACGACGACGGACATACGCTCGAGGTCGTCGGCATGTGCTGTATGTATGACCCTAAAGATAACATAAGGCACCAACCACACTTATCTATGCGAAATGGACTTGACCCAATCACCACACTTCTGAGGGCATTTAGTCGAGTCGCGTCGTCCGAACCAAAACGAGGCGAATGACGTCGTTTTCACTTTATTTGCATGGACATTAAGCTCTTTTTGACCAGCTCAAATCGTTTCCGTGTTGATAAATGTGGTCACCCCAATCAGATTGAACACCGCCTCTGTCTGTGGGAGCGAGAGGGCTACACCACGCAACATCCGTTAATTGGGGCAGGTGGTTAATGTCACATGATGTCAATGCAAACGTTTCAGTGAGAGCAAACTAACAGTTGTTTCGTCCGCAGCAACCCACGGCACGCACGTGGCCGCCATCGCCGCCGGCTACTTCCCGGCCGAGCCGGAGCGCAACGGCGTGGCGCCGGGCGCGCAGATCGTGTCGCTCACCATCGGGGACTCGCGCCTCGGCTCTATGGAGACTGGCACGGCGCTAGTACGAGCGTGCATCAAGATCATGGAGCTGTCCAAGAAGATGAAGATTGATGTCATTAATATGAGCTACGGGGAGCACGCGCATTGGGCTGATGCGGGGTGAGTGCTGTTACATAATACGCCTGCCTTCCTTATTCAATTTTGTCATGTGTAACATTGAGTTTGCTTCCAAAACTGATATGAATTATCTGATATTTTTCCTCTCTTCAACTCTCTCTACATATAATCTGGCTTGTTCACATGTTGTTTAGCTCATAGCACCCTTCTGTCCGCAGGCGTATCGGCGACATAATCTGCTCAGTCGTGAACCGCTACGGCGTGGCGTGGGTGGTGTCGGGCGGTAACCACGGGCCCGCGCTGTGCACGGTGGGCGCGCCGCCCGATATCGCGCAGCCTATCCTTATTGGTACGTATTTATTTTTAACCAACCAATACCTAATGATGACAAAAAATTTCGAGATTCCTGTGTTATTACCTTATTTGCTATGTTTTTCCCGACTAACTGAATACCAGTATTTTATATGGAATGGCGGATTGGAGTATTTGCCTTCTTCAACACATTATTATTGTTTGAAAGTTGTTTTTTTTCGATGAATCTTATAGTTTTAGTGTTGACGTTAGTTGTGTTCGGTTGATTAGATGGTACGCTGAATCAATAGGCTAGTCTGTCGATCGGTGTCTGTAGTAATATAATAAGTAAATAGGACGATTAAATTAATTTTATGACTGTAGACTGTACGAATTGAATCGTTCCTTTAGTAGTCTGCTCAGACGCACTACTGGGCATAGGCCTCCATTCTTTAAAATGAGTAGTTGTAAGTTCCGTACGGAAGTTATCCAGTCGGTCCCTCAGGTGTGGGCGCCTACGTGTCGGCCGACATGATGGCGGCGGCGTACTCCATGCGCGGCGGCGCGGGCGGCGGCGCCTTCAGCTGGAGCTCGCGCGGGCCCACGGCCGACGGCGCGGCCGGCATCGCCGTGTGCGCGCCCGGCGGGGCCGTGGCTGCCGTCGCTAGGTGACGGACCTTTATTATCAGTCTTTTTAATAAATATCTGTGAACCAGATTCAGATAATTTAGGTTCGACCATTGCTGATGTCATTGCTTTTGTCTCTGGAGATACCCTCAGTGTAGTGATTAAAAACCGTTGACTGTCATAAAAACATTTGTAGAAAAATTACCTCCCTTAATTTTTACATAGACGATTTCATGACATTTACGAATGAATTTTAGTCACTACACTCATGAATGTGGTTTTCTTGAACAGTTTATATCCTGTTATCCATAAAAAAGTATCAGGAAAGAAAAAAAGAAAGACCAATGAAAAACGTAATCTTGTCTTAAAATTCGGTATTTTAGAATAATTTAATAAATTAATACTTTTTTAAAAAAAAAGCTTGATATATGCATTTCTTCAACAACAATGAACAAATAAACAACCAAATTGGTGTTTAATGGATGCACACATTACGCCACAATATGAATGCGTCAAATTTCGAATTATGAGCGGCGAATTTTTTTTAACTTTCTTCTTCACTACACTCATGAATGTGGTTTTCTTGAACAGTTTATATCTAGGAACTTAATTAAAAAAAAGTCCCATAAAAATCCGACCACTATAAACCTCGTTCTACCTTTTACGTATTTTTTGGCTGATTGCACTCGGCAAGTGGTTTTGACCCGTTCACGCTAATCTGACGCCGCGTATACGCGCTACAGCCATGGCCTGATATAAAATAAGGTATCCCTCGTAACGTAAAATAAACTTGATGCCAAATATTTTCACTTGCTTTATGATGTGAATATATCCAAGGCCAATAAACTCGTCATCAAGGCTTTTATAAAACTATTTCTTTTTCTTTGGAATAGGTTTGTTTTCGTCTGAACTGTCGTAAAAATAAATTATCGATTTTTATCTATTGTGTTTACAGATTTACACTAAGAAATTGCCAGCTTATGAATGGAACATCAATGGCAGCACCACACGTCGCCGGTGCAGTAGGTTAGTCCCTTGTTTCTTACATGTTTCAAGAATATTATCATAACTTTAATGAGTTACAATTAATGAGTTTTTGACTTATAAACCCATTTGTAATGGTTAAGTAGCTTTTGTTCCTATTTTTTATATATTTTTTTTCTAGTTTTATTACATTTTGTTAAATTTTTAACTAGTACTGGGTACCTAAACCAAGAGTACATTGTGTTAGGTATTTTAATTTTAAGTTTGCATGCTGAAGGAAGTCAGCGAAATGTGTGAAACCTTTTATTTTATAAGCCCATCATGTACCATATTTCATGCAAAATAAAGAATCTTAAATCTTTAATTTTTACTCTTATTTTCAGCAATCTTAATTTCCGGACTGAAACAGAAGAACCTCCCGTATTCGCCGTACTCAATCAAACGTGCGTTAGAGAACTCTGCCACCTACCTGTCACACGTGGAGCCCTGGGCACAGGGCTGTGGACTGCTCAATGTTGAAAAGGTAAATTATTTTGTGTGACATAGACGGATGTAGATGTAGTAGTATAAAATGTCTCAGTAAAAATTTGTTTGGAGATGAATTCAAAAGTACCTAATAAGACTAAGTACTGATCTATTTGAAATGAATGCTTTGATTCTTCTTAGAGTGTAGATAACAAAAAAGTTCAACCCAAAATTTAGCTACGCGAACTCCGCTTACTGTTGCAGTGATAAGATGATCAAGTGCGCAGGTGACAGGGCAAGATGGAAGGTGGGTCATTATAAGTCTAATTTTGGATCTGTCTATTTTCCACAGGCATTCGACCTCCTAAGCACATATCACGACCAGCCGGAACGCGACGTAACATTCAGCATTCAGTGCGGCCCCAGCAACGCTAAAGGCATCTTCCTTCGGCCGCGTCTGGACGACCCGCCCAAAGACATCGGCATTACCATCGAGCCACACTTCTTGCAAGACCATAATGATACCGAGAGTGAGTGTGACTTTATACTTTATGTTGATAGAGATAGAGTTCAAATTAGGGTATGTAATTTAGGTGATGTAGGAAATTTGGCTGGATTTTTAAGTATTCGTTTAATATTGTTTGTGTCAAGTGGACTTTGACCCGTATTTTCATTTCGTAGGCCCGAAAGTACCTTTGCTCAAGGATATAATAATTGGAACTTTAAGTGACGGTACGTCTATGATGTTTATTTTATGTAGATTTTTAGATTTTAGACTCAGACTAGAATATAAATGGCATAGGTTCAACATACTGAAATGTTTCCTGGCCATGTGACGATTAATTGTTGATGTGGGTCAAGTTGTGACTAATCTTTTGGAAGGAAATATTCATAGTTAACTTGATTTTGCATTAATACTAATTTACAGCATACGTTTGCGTATGAAATCTGGTGTCTTAGATTTTGATACGATTTTTATGCTTAATAAATTGATGAAATGAAAATATTACATAATAAATTATGGAATGAAATATTCTCATAACACACTATAAGATAAATGCTGTTAGGGGCCATACTGTTAGCTTAGTAACGGGCAGCAAGTGTTCTCGCTAGTTATATTAAAATAATAGTAAAGTCAAAGAGAGAGCAACAGTGGCCTGGAGTGCGGTATCCCCAGCCCCCAGTAGCTGTGCACTAGCAGCAGATACAACGAAAGCTATGTAGCGTGCGTGTGTTGCAGACAAGTCGATAATTCCGAAGCAGATCGCGTTCGGCATGCGCCTGGCGCTGGCGGCCGACGGCGCCTGGCTGTCTGCGCCGGCGCACCTGGACATGATGAACGCGGCGCGGCCCTGGACCCTGCGCCTGCGCACGCACGGGCTGGCGCCGGGCGCGCACTTCGCGAGGTGACTATCGCCTGCTCCTTGTACGACGGAGATGTGTTAATCCTTTCTTTTAAAATAGATTAGCAATCGTTTTGATTCAAGTCGTTTGTGAAAATACTGCTGACCACATTTTATTTACGTTATTTGTGTCTTCATTTATTTGAAGATCAATCTGACTAGTTTTTTGCGATAGACGATGGAAATTTTAAATGCCGTAAACATCGAGCGCGATGTTAGATTTTCAACCAAAACTTGAATATCATCGAAACGTAATAACGTCAATTTTCATCTTTGACGTGGGAAAAATGGAAAACGTTAAAATCTCAATGATGACGAATTTATGACGCCGTCTTATTTTCGTTTTTATCGGAAATCAATCAATTTCCAAAATAGTATCAGTAACAGTAACGTGTGCCACGTTCCAGTATCCGCGGGTACGACGTGTCGTGCGTGGAGAAGGGCCCGGTGTTCCGCGTGCCCGTGACGGTGCTGCAGGCGGCGCCGCTGCGTCTGGCAGGGCCCGCGCCGCCGCGTCTGGCAGAGAGCGCCGTGCTGTTTAAGCCTGCTACTATTGTCAGGCATTTTGTTATTGGTGAGCCTACTAAACACGTCCTATAGTATTTTGAAAGCTTTGGAAGATATGCTTTCAGTTATTTTGATTGTGTAATCTATAATATTGGAGTAGACAAATGAAATGCACTTGTAAGGTATACGGGCGTACCCACTACTTTTTCACCCATGTGCTGAGCAAATGAAAAATATTAAGAAAATGCTTCCAAAAAACTAATAAAAATAATTTGAAAAAGCAGGAAAATTTTAAAAATAATGGACTATATCAAATTGTTTTGTTGATTATACATTAAAATGCTTACCAGTAAATGTTTTACCAGTTAAAATCACTAACCCTAAATATTCAACTGGTTATCTCGTAAAAAAATATTCATCATCTTCATGCCCTTCTCCCACGTTATTATGCTATTAATATTTCTACTATCTATTCCTCCACAGTTCCCCCGGAAGCCACATGGGGTGTCTTAAAGATCTCATCCGAAGACAAAGAGAAGACTGGTAGATTCCTAGTCCACACCATGCAGTTGTTACCTAAGCAGAGTTGTAGGAGCCACGAGACGCAGAAGATGATCACCGTCAATGCTGAAGCACCTACCTTGTTACCTTTCCAGTTAGTGGTAGGTGGATGATACATTTTGGTTACTGGCTGTTGCCCGCGACCTTTGTTCGTGTGAAATTATTATAAAAAATATTACTTCCCTTTTTTAATCGAATTTTGTAATTACAAGGGTTTTTATTTTTTTTTGCAAGGAACAATAATTATTTTTCTAAAATAAAATAACATTTATAACATCGCTATCTGCCAGTAAAAGTTCCGTCTGAATCGGTCTAGCCGTTTCGGAGAATAGCCGGAACAGACAGAGACACAGACAAAAATTTAAAGAATGTGTTTTTGTTTAAAGTGCCGTATATATTTTCAAATGCATTCAGTAAAAAGATGTTACTTTGATATTACAATCAGACACTTCAATTTTATTTATTTTTATAGATATTGACCCACGGGATCGTCCTACCGAGATTAGATATTAGATATTTTATAAACTATCTGTCTGCCTAATTTCATCCAAATCCGTTTTGCGTGATCGAGTGACAAACATTCAAACACACGCTTTTACATTTTATACATGCTGGAAGGGACACCGACGCAAAACGCTTACACGTATTCAGTACATCTTTCTGAACAGTCATCGGTAATTTAAAAAAAATCTGTCGTTCCGTACATTTTGACCGTATAGGTTTTGCACTTTTGTAATTTTGCTGATTGCTCTTTTTTTAAGTACCAATGAAAAATTTATATAATGTACTAAATACGTGGTGTCGTGGTGCGCGCGTCGGTGTCGCTTTCATCTTGTATATTATCCTTATCATTGGTACAGCCGTTGCAAGCTCCAAGCAAGCGTCATTTGTGTGAGTTTTATGTTGGCTTTAATCGGACGTAAAATGCATAACCGTAATAACTGTTCGGATTGTATTCTATGAGATTATCAAACCGTATAGCATTACTTTGTCCTTGTTTGTGGAATATCCGTATAAAAGCGCGAGTGCAATGTTGCACAAATTATTTTATAGAAATTAAAAAAAATTAAAACATGCGTCCCACTTTGACAGGGAGGCGTGTTACTAGAAGTCGTGATAGCCAAGTACTGGGCGAACATCGGCGAGCTGACCGTGGACTACAGCGTGGAGTTCCACGGGCTCAAGCCGGACTTCGGGCACAGGCTGGCCATGGGCGCGGCCGACGGCGTGCGCTGCGTGCTGCTGCGCGCGCTGCGCCTGCAGGACGTGCAGCCCAGCGCGCAGCTCAAGCACACCGAGCCCGTCTACAGGTCACATCATACATCTCTATACTACCGGCTCGTTGTCTGTCTAGCTTTTCCCCAACTATGTCGTGGTAGTCATTCAGTAACAGCATAACCCTTGGTTAGACTGTTTGTCTATCTGACTCTCCATAACGACAGTCAAAGATCTTCGAAATACAGGCGAGACCAAAGGTTTAACGTGCTTTCCGAGGCATGTAGGGTTCTCGAAATCCAATGGATGGTCACTCGTTCACCGACTTTAAATCGAACCGAGCAACCCACTGCCTTCTACTTGGACGGACGCAAACGACATTTTGTTGCTGACTTCGAGCGTCCTGAGTCGCGCGAAATCGAGCTTATTTTTTTTTGTGATTTTTAATTAGGTTTAAGAAATAGTGACCCATCAGCCCTACGGCTAATCGTAACAGTACACTGTGTAACTAATAATGTATCGATAAATAATTGCAGGCCTACAGAATCAAAGCTGGCCCCACTAACAGCTCGTGACGTCATCCCGCCCAGCAGACAGATCTATCAACTAATCAATACATACAACTTCCACATCGCTAAGGCTACTGAGGTAAGATCTTATATATAATGTATACTTATAGATCCAAGTTTATTGAAACAGCTGGAAGATGGGCTAGCTGATAATTTCGTTAAATCAATAGTCTCCTTTATGCTACAACATCACGCCTGTTGCTCTCAAAAGCGATAACAGGCGTATAAAACAGCCACATTTCTCCTTTTAATACTTTTCAAGATGAAATATGGCTGTATTACCCAGTAATACGTTCGGCTTTAGGGCTGGACCCGAGTCACCACGCTCAGTAAGCGCGCTTGACTACACCTGACCATCGAACCACGCATTGCTTAGGTATGTTTTATGATCCCGATATCTGCAGCAGCATCCGCAACTTGTCCGAACTGGTTATTGATCTAATCTTTAGATAGAACTCCACTTTCAATCTCATACATTTTAAAATCTATACAATTTTCTTCAACTAAAATTTAAATAAAACTATACAAACCATTATAATTCTATTTCAGGTGTCGCCAATAATATCGCTACTATGCGACATGCTGTACGAGTCGGAGTTCGAGTCGCAGATGTGGATGATCTACAACAGTTGCAAGCAGCTCATGGCCACGGGCGACGCGTACCCCACTAAGGTGAGACGCAGGAAACTAAGAAAGAAACAAGTAATCATGACACCTACACTTGGAAACCTGTAGACTAGATGTAGATGCAGGGCGGAGTAGACGAGGCGCGTGCGCATGGCGTGGGAACTATTCGCCACGCAGCCGGCCTGACATCTCAATACGCAATATTTGTTGCATTCCGCAAAGTGAACTTCGGGCACGGAAGAAATAGTAGGAGAGAGCAAGCCTACTGCCGTACGCACATGCCACGCTCTGAGTCTGCTCCGGCCTTTATGTACTCTTTGCTTAGTAATGTAAATACTTGCTGAACTGTAGAAGTACGTAGCCGTTAGTAAAGCAAATTTAGTTTAAAATACAGGGTAAACAGTGTTTAGATGAGCTTAACTTAGCTTTGTAGAACTCTAGGTTTAGAAAACAGTATAGCAGAGTTTAACGACTTCTAGAACGTTGTCTCTATCACTCACACCTGGGAGACAATTCTATAAAAGATTACTAGCAGGTAAGTTTAGTGTAGTTTTCCTTTTTAAATTCTTTGTGTTACCATCAATATACTTTTTGGTCCGACCCTACGCAGTCGGGCGGAAAAATCGGACGTTCGGAGTTTGCCGACAGTTGAAACCCAAATACTCTTTCTATATTTTGAGCATGATTTCTTGAATCACTGTTGTTTTTTCCCTTTGTCTATGAAATAAGCCTTGTGTATTAGTTATTGCTTAACTAACAAACCGAAAACATTTCTTTAAAACTAGACTAAATTAATTTCATAATGATTTGGCTATTGCAATCTAAGTTTACTTTAAAAGAGACTTAGATCTCTGAGTTTGTTTCCGTTTCTCTTCTCATAGTAATTGGCTTAGGACACACTGACTTCATATAGTTACCATTTCTCAATTAACAACTAATAATTCAAAAGCGAATATAGTAAAAACATAATTATCTCCTTTTTCCAGTACTCAGTGAAACTAGAGAAAGGCGACTACACTCTTCGTTTGAGCATACGTCACGAAAACAAGTCGCTACTAGAGAAGCTACAAGAGCTCCCGGCCGTCATACAGCAGCGGCTACAGCAGCCCATCACCTTAGACGTGTACTGCTCGCAAGCTCTAGTGAGAAATCATACTATTATCCTATAGAATAATTCGACTTTATAATTCAATTACTGTCTACACGCGAAGAACCCGCTCTTGTATAACTGTGACGGGACACAGGTCGCGTTAGACTGGTAGTTGGGCGCTATTGAAAGCGTCAAACTCGTAACTTAGTACTGGCCCGACACAGTACAGATTGCCATCAAAACGTTAAAAAGAAGAAGACTGCGTATCAAATTTTCAAGCTTCTGTCTATCAGTAACGACGACTGTTAAAAAATCTACCAATGACGACCAAAACGATGAGATTACGAAAAAGCTTATCATGCATATAATGGATGGCCACCTACTGATATTTTTATCCACATTTCAATTTAAAATTATTATTTTCTAGGCTCTTACAGGCGGCAAAAAGTTCAGTTCGGCATCTTTATCAAGTGGGAATCTACTACCTCTTTACATCGCACCTGTGCCTTCAGATAAGTAAGTAAAGCATGTCTATGTGATTTTAATTAATACGTTAACACCATACTTCCCACGGCTAGCGTTACTGTCCGTACGGATTTGTCTGAATATGTCCTATTATTAACTTTCGTTTTTTCACAGTTTATTAGAAATTGTGGCTTAGGTTTACACAATGAAATACTGTTTCCAATATCAGTGCATCAGGCGTGCTGCCGCTACGACTGCTCGCACAAGCCAGCGACCTCTACCACGACAGGCATCACATATTTATTAAACTTCACGATACTGAACATTAGTAAAATGAGTGGCAGCTAGTGTCGTATTAGCCTCGTACGTAACAAGCAGTTCCCGGCAGGATCAGCCGCTCCAACCTGACGGTGGGCCAGTGGCTGTCGGGCTCGCTGTCGTTCTGCAAGGACGAGGCAGGCCGCAAGGTGGACAGCTACGCGCTGGCCTACGCGCCCGCAGACCCGCCGCGCCGCGCGCCCGCGCCCAAGGACAAGCCCAAGCCGCACGACGACTACATGGACGCCGTCAAGGACTTCACGCTCAACTGGCTCACTAAGCTCGGTAGGTCCCACGTGTGCCCAGTGCGACGCATAGCAGTCAAATAAAGCATACAATAAATGGAACAATATACTGAAAATATGCGTCACATAAAAAACATCTATCGGTAAACATAGTGTTACGACACACACGGAACAGAGTATGGCGCGAATTATAGAGAAACGGCGTAAGGTGACGGCGCGGCGCAGGCGTGGAACTTAAAAGGAAACTAAAGAACGGCGTGCCTGCGCCGCGCCGCCGCTTGAATGTAATTCACGACACTTCGTCGCCTATGTACTAATACCAAATCTTAAATCTGTTCATTTTTAAAACAAAATTCCGTGCACGTGATGACCACATATGTTTGCCGTGCTAACTAATAGTAGTAAAACAAAAAAAGTTACGTTTTTGTGCGGAGCAATAGTAGTAGACCGAAATATATGCTCGCTTTTTTTTTAATTATATTAATGATATGTTTCAAAAAAAATCGCAGACTCTTCACAGATGTTTGACCACCCTTTTTCGACCAATAGAAAAGAAACAAAAAAATGCACCAAAAAAAGAGAAAGTTTTTAAGTGTTTATACCGACTGGGCGCTGCAAACAGAAATAGTCCTTACGGTGGTCAGATTCAAGTTTCCCTAAAAAAACGTTTTGAAGCGTCGTCATGCCTGCGCCACGCCTTCACCTTACACCGTTTCTGTATAAATCTCGCCTATTAGTGATAACAGGAAAAGCCAGCGGCGCTTCGCTCATTCAAACGTATTCCCTTGTTTACTTTCTCTATATGGAAAAAAATCGAAACCTAGTAGAAGCATAGTCGGGATGGATAAAGATTGTATTAAAAAAAATAAAATTCATTTATTTCAGGCTCATAAAGCAAATTATTATTTGCTCTAGTTTTATTTTCAGGAATTCAATCCCTAAAACTACGTAAATGTTGGCGCTGGTACATCAATCCCAACCGCATCTCATTACAGAACTACAAACAAAAAAGTTTATAATATTTTTTTCATTTTTTACTTCTAACTACATCAAACCAAAATCAAAATGACTACATCTGCATAGCTAATATTTCTGTAACAGGCAGTTGATTGTATGTGGCAGGTGTACAACACGTACGATTGTTTCCATTTTGCAGGAATTTCTGATCAAATGATATTTATTTATTACGTATTGAAAGATGAAACTCAGCTAATTGATTAATTTGTCTGCAGAGGGTGACAAGCTTGAACAAGTATACGAGGAGTTCGTCGACAAGTTCCCCGGCTTCCTCGGAGCGCACATCTCGTACCTACACGCGCTCGACGCGCCTACTGATGCCAAGAAGTAAGTCTGATATTGATATTTAGTATATTATACCAAAACTAAAGCGTATCATACGATAGCCTGACTATAACGTTCCCACAGCTGGGAACAGGCCTCCTCTCCATCTCTATCAACAAAAAGTAATGGTTTTTGTGAATTGTTTCAGACTTCCTCATGCTACTGAAGACCCCGATGTTACGACAGCGTGGTGCGAACAGCTGATTACTATCTCTGAAAAGGTAAACTATGTTTAATTTTCACTCTTATTGCTCTAAGGGATTGCCAGAGTTTATAGAACACCCACATCTCTCCAGTTACGTGCTAAATAAGTGTCTAGTTTTTATTTTAATCGATTTTATTCTCTATTTTTAGGTAATTAAGGCCATCGAGCAGGACAAGTTGCTTGCGTACCTTGGCATGAAGAATGACACGAGAAGCGACGCCACTAAGATTAAACAGTAAGTTGTCGTTCTCTTACTTGGGCACTAGAAATATGTTATCGTCCAGTGCCTCGGTTAATAAATGCTACAGCATTTATTAACCGAGGCTTTTTTACACCACCGTCTCCTCTTCGTCGAAAAGAATACGCAAGACACTCATTGATTACTTTCTTTTAAACGAGCTATCACAAAAACCTTTAATTGATATACATAAGTAATTGAATAACGTCCTTTTCCACGGAGGTAAGGTAGGACAGAAACAATAGAGAGTGTGTTGTGCGTAGGGAGCAGGAGAAGCAGCGCGGCTACCTGGTGGAGGCGCTGGCGCGCAAGGGCACGGCGCTGTGCCGCCTGCGCGCGCTGGCGCACAGCCACGCCGCCAGGGAGAAGATCTGCGAGGCGCTCGCCAACAACGTCGCCGACCTGCTCAAGTTCTGCGACCTCGCAGACACTAAGGTGACTAGATACGATCCTAAACTGTGGAACGAATTCGAAATGCACAAGTAACAAACTCTTGGCTCCGCGATTAAAATACTCGCAAATGATATAACGAAGGTATATACTTCACGCTGCAGTTTTGAATTACAATCCTTTCTAAGGAGCTTTTTCAACGCCAAACTACAAAACTTTTTTTCGAGATCACAGCGGTCCAAAGATGAAATAGTTCTAGAAATATAAATAAATAAAGAGAGTTCTAAGTCTAACAGTGGAACAACAAGCTATGTTGACTAAAATAGAGCATTATTTCCACTGTCTGTTTGGGGAATCCCATTTTCCTTTTTTTTTTTGTCATAAAGTATGTCCTTATCAGAAAAACACCTTTATTATTAAAAAAATAAAGAATAATATATATTAAACATACACATTTAACAAGTGTATCTTCTGAAAAAAACTCATAAAAAACTTTTCTAACAGGCTATCCACTACGGCGTATGGCACTGCTTCACCTTCAAGCAATGGGGTCGTGCCATCAAGCTACTCGTGAAGATCCAGGAGGAACGTCCCTCCAAGGAGGTAGAGGAGCGACTCATACAGGCGTACCAGCAGCTAGGGTGGAACTTCTACGCAAAGGCGGCACAGGCCTCCTTGCCCATCAAGTACCCCGCGGGCTACAGACCGTTCTAGTACTTGATTAAGTGACGTTAAAGGTGGTTTTAGGGTGTACTGAAAGAAAGAAGGATTACGGATAGGTATTGTTGCGTGCTGAATTAAAAATGTTGATGAGCTGGACACACAAGAAATTGAATTAGGCCCCATCCCTGCTAGTGGCGACATTGTCGTTATCAACACATTCGATACAAAGCAAACATCTCTTTGTTCACTCGCCCATTGGCTCTAATGTTATGTAGAAACTGACGATTTTCGCCGCCATGGATTTTTTAAGTAACTGCCGCCTCCGTTGCCGGCGCGGTGGTGCTATTTGTTTTCGACACAAAATCACCGAGAGTTACTGTATTGTAGTAATATGTTCAGTACGCAACAATATCTGCTTCAATTATTTTAATTTATCGTCCATAAATACTTACCGTTGAATGAAGTCATCGTAAATTATCTTCCACTTGTGTCGGGACCTGATATTGCCTGCGTGGTTGCCTGCAGAAGGGAAGCTTATCTTTCATCCAACGTTGGCCATTTCTGGTCAGGTACAGGATCAAATATAATTAGCTAGCGAAACGACGCAGCCGTGATGGGTTTCCAAATTTAAACACGATCAACGACACATCGATAATGATTTGTCAACTTATGAATTCGATCAGTACACATGAAAACTAATAAAATATTTATAAACAAAACAAGTTCTGCTTGAAGTTTTACACCGCACTGTAGTCCGCTTCGCGACGGTATTGGACGTATTACATTGAAACGCTGTTGTTTTACAATGCAGATAATTATAATAGGGAAATAATAATACAGATTTATGAACGATAGCCCATTATTGAAATAGATTTTAGGTTAATAGTTGGCGATGTTATTGTATCGTTCGAACAGGTAAGTCCAAATGATTAAATTCTAGATAATTAAATTATTTCTTCTTCGAAATATTGTTACCTCACTTTGTTTATCTTCTTTGACTCTCAGTTACGATCTGTAAGTAATTAATAATTCGTATTATACGATTATGGTAAAATTCTGTGAGTAGCCTTGGAAAGACGAAATTCAGGCAAAGATCAACCCTATTCTCATTTTGATCTCGCAGTACAACTAAATACTTTTCAAATAATTATGCCAGTATGTTAATAATTTGAATCAACTATATTTCAAATTCTTCTAATGATTTTAAAAGATGGTTTCTAAATAGAGTGTGTACTGCCAGAGTGTTTAGTAAGAAATTAAATATATAATGTTAGGAGATTATTGTTTTAGATATCTAAGCTTGGACCGTGGGCACGGTGCCCAACACTGGGCAAGCTTGTATGCCAATAGTGGGACAAACTTGTGAAAGAACAAGGAATCTTTTATTTATTTACACGGTGTTTCAGATTTGTTGAATGAGTATTAAATATTATGTCAGTGCTGGTTCATTTTTATTATATTTAAGTTAAATTAAGTTATGATTATACTTAGTGACTTATTTCGCGAATAATCTTTATTTATTTAATCTTTATGCATTTCAATTATGTGTATTCCATCCAATAATTTTCAAATGCTATTATTATTTTTTGTATTTTTATACGAACTTAGAATTATTAATGAAATAATAGAAGATTCCTTATTCTAACTGGATGCTTAAATAGTCGTTGTGTAAAGTAAGCCATTTCATAGTTTTAATACAAATAAAATTGTAATGACAGGGTGCTCTTGTGTGCTCAAAATAGTTAATGCTTTTACGTGGACACGTCATCAATAAAATGTCAAAATATCTATAACGTTTATTTTTAAATATAAGTTGTAATAATTTTAAGTTGTTATAAAGTGAACTAAGAAAACAGGTGTTTTCCCTGAAAGCATTTTGGTCCATTCTTAAACACAATTATGTCCTAACTCGGACACGGCTTGTTAAATTTATGAAAAGCAAGCAAATCACGACGGCGAAAATTTGAAATAAAATAAGAGGGATGTTTCAATTGTCCGCGCTGAGCGCAACGCTGCACCCACAGCGGCACGGCATTTCAAATTTCCGCCGGCGATATAATATGAGTAGGTTTAAATTCTGGCTTATCTAATTGTTTACAATATTGCAGCAAGTAGGTTTGTGCACTTGCTTATCAGATATACTAATAATAAAGACTTGCTATCTCCTACAAGTACATAAAAATAAATATAGAACACCAAAAATGCTATTAAAGTAGTAAATAAGTACCATTATATACAACCACCAATAGAAATAGACGTAAGATAATCAGTACACGAACGCAATAATGACATAAACAAATGATATTCAGATTTTAGAGGTAATAGAGATTTTTACACGATTTTTTATGTGAAATTGACGAGACATCGTTAGAGTCAAATATTTGAGTTGTTGATACATGCAGGTTTTTAGTCAATTCGTTTAAAGGTTCAGTTAAACCGGTACGGACTGGCTACGGACACCGGATTTGGAGAGCTATTTATTATTTTTAGCTAGTTGTTCGCAAACACGACTGCTGATTATGAGGCCCCGGGTTTGATACCCAGGTCGGGCACAGTGTTATTCGAGTTTTTCCATCAGGGATTTCTGAGTAGCAGGCACGGAATTTGGACTTGTGCTCGGTTGAGGGCTCGCCTCCCATTACATGGCAGTTAAACCTAAATGGCAAAGTGTGGGTGTTACATTAGGTACACCTCTGCCTAACTCTTCGGGGATTACAGTCGTGATGTATGTATGTAATGTTTTCTGTCAAAGTCCGGGTGTTCGGAGTCTGGTCTGCGACCTGTCCGTACCTGTTGTACCGAAACTTAAGCTGGATTTTTTGGGCTAGTAACAAGCTCAATGGAAACAGGAGGAGTGCACCTATTTTTAAAGACTTCCAAATCAGGTTTTTATTCCCCATCTCCTAAGTTTATATCCAATATCGGATATCCAAATTTAGCCCTTGGTTGCTTATGTTTACAAAGTTCGCCATCCAACAAAAAAACTGCAAAATAAAGTAATTTTGCGAAACAACCTCTCGCCAATAAGTCGAAAATGCAGAGAAATTGTTAGTAAAAAAAAAGAAAAATATTTCTTCAGTCAACTGAGCTGTTTTTGTCACTTTGTCATTAGTTACGAGGGCTGCCAAAGGAAGTCTTCCTCACATTTTCTTCCTCGTTCGTTTACTACCGCTAAATATAAAATGTTCCATCTCATTTACAATGGCGGTAAATGCTGCCTGGATTTCTTTGCCCAATAATTTATTAAAGTAAAGGAAATCTCACGAAGATTGAACCAGTTAACATCATGTGTAACGTTTGCATATCTATATAAGTTTCAAGCATCCGTCGTGCCCTATTTATATTAAAAGTATAATATCCATATCTTCAAGTAATTGAGGGTTTCTATAAAGTGCTATGTATGAAATGTCATGAATTCTATTTGATTATTTATGTATTACTTGACGGTGCAAAAGTTCTTTGTAACAAGGCGCTTGTTAAACCTGTGTGTCGAATGCCACATACTGGCGACGTTTTTAATGAATTTGTTGATAAGGATGGAGAAATAAATATTATTTGATCATTTTTGTGTTTCAATTTGTCACATCCAGTATCAGTCAATTCAACTTCATATCATACATCTAAGGAGGTTGTTATCATTATGTTTTCGCTTCCGACGTCAAATTTTTTACGTATTTGCGAAATAATCAACAATGGGGTTTCCAAGTTATTTAGGTTTTCTATCTTATTGAAAGGACAGTCAATTCAAGTCTTACCAATGAATCCGTTTATTCGTATCTTATCAATATAGCCAATTAGATCACCCTAACAAAATTAAATTAAAATAAATAAACTAGAAAATTATACGTATATTGCTCGTAAACGAAATCGATTTGCTAAAAGTAGCCAACCGAATATCAGAGCATAATCATATAATTTCATACTGCATCTGCAGTTTTCTCCCTTCACGAAATTCTTGTGAAATATGGAAGGTGAGTGTAAGATAAAATGTCCGTGCATGCACTTGGCTAAGCACGTGATACTGGGCGAACGTGCATCTTCGTTCGACTACGGTAAGTAATGCCGTATACATTGTCTATGAGATGCGATCTTTATGCTGATGCTGAGGTTGAGGTAAACTGACAGCTTGGAGCTTGAATAGTAAGTGCTGAATATTGTTGGACAATGCTTTTAAAAATGTTTTTAGTTAAAAGGAATTTTGTATTTAAGGCCTTAGGGGCAGATGTGTTTCTAGAATTCGTCTGGTTATGGATCGCTTTGCTTCTGACTACTAAATCACGTAGGTACGTCGTTCATCACTATCATAGCTAAGATTGTCGCTATTATGTAGGTACCCTACATGTGGACGCCACGTAGGACCCATCACGCAGACCAGCAGACATGTTCTTTTTACCCGACTACGGCGAACCTAAAAGGAAGGGTTATGATTTTAGAAGTCAATGTATATACGTATTTACTTATGTTCCTCCGTAGCGTCTAAACTATTCATCCGATTTTGATGAATAAGGTGTCAATCGGTTTGTTATTATGACCCACGTAACACATACTACGTTTTAACCGACTTCAACATTCAATGGGAAGTCGATTTTCAGTAGTCGGGTTTTTTAGTTGTGTTGTACCTATTATACAATATACACAAATTTTTGTTTCGTAGAGGCTACGTCCACTTCACGTAGAAGCCGCGTACATATCCAGTAGATGTCCACGGGTAATTCTATGTATTTTTAATTTTAATTTTGTTTTTAATTTTGATGTGGATTTGATTTTGATTTTGACTTTAATTTCGATTTTTATTTTGATTTTTATTCTGATGCTGATTGTGATTATCTTTTTATTTGATTTTAATTTAATTTGCATTTATGTATTTAAAAACCATAGTTGTGTGCGGTGAGTAGTTAGGTACTCATTTGATTTTAAGTAGGCACCCACGATAAATAAGTAGTGCTTGATGTGCTTACCTGTAATAGGGTGATACACTTGTCTGTGGCTCTATTGAATGTATCTCATATGTTTGAAGCAGTGTATTCAATTGTTGGTGAGCCAAATAAATAAAATAAAAATAAAATTCTGAAAAGACGTGCTAGTCAAAATCTAAAAACTCTCCGGTCGCCTTTGTTGTTCAACAATTTCAGTTGCATTGAATGTGTTGACCCGAACAAGTGTAGGTACGTCGGCATCGTTTTTCCCACCAGCTAAAAGACCAGAGACCTATGATCATCCCAGTAAAAAAAGGGAGAAAATTAGCACTTAATTTCGTGACAGTGCTTTCAAAACGGAGTTGTTAATTGAAGAGTTTCCTCGCTTAATAATTACACAATGACTGGCTTACTCGTTTGCCTATGAAACACTAATAGAAGTGCTTTCAGCACTTTTTTTTGTCAGCCTCTCTGTGAGAGAGGAGTGGGCCACGCGGGTCCAGTGCACGTTGCTGAATGTCACATGTCTTAGAATGTTTGGTTCTTGGACATGGGTTTCCTCAAGATATTTTCCTTCACCGTTTTGTGAGCAGGTGTGATGACGACGGGTAAGTTCTCCGTTGCCACTGGGCCATCGCTGCTCACAATGCAAGATACCTATAAGAAAAAAAGGAGAAGTTGGTGGGAAGTATTTCAAGAACCGATAAGTAGACAAGTAACACAAAGAGGTTTCCGAACGATGCGTAATAACCACAGGGTTACAGAAGTAAAAACAAAATGAAGTGCAGTTTTACCGCGATTGCCCCAACACGCCTGAATCAAAGTGATCGTATCATGCTATAATGGGACCATGACATAATCATAATCATGCGGTTCGTCCTTTCAAAAAGCACATTTTCTTAGGAAATCACTTTCAAACCTCATTTTCGACAACTGCTTATGTGCCCAAGGAGGATACTTTAATTATAAAAGTATATGGGATTTGGGCCCCAATCTGATGCGTTGAATGATAAAGTTATCTGCATTAACTTTTTACGTGACATCACGTTTTCGATTCGGTTCACCGACACACTTCCTTTTTTTGGAAAAGCTACCTAATTAATGTGGTTAGAGTGATATTTACCTAAGCTCCTCGAATTCTGAGCTAAAATACCTTTAAATAAATAAATACGATTATTGGTTTGCTAGTCAACATTTTTGGGTTAATTCAGTTGTTCGGTTGCTACGCAATACTTAGCAAATGTTTAGATTTTAATGTTTGTGAAACGGATAAACTTCAAGCAGTCGATTGGACCCACGGGATCCGTGAACGTCATTTCGTATGGAAATTAATAGGCAGTAATAACAGCTAGGGTAATGAGTACAAGACACATTTGGAAGCTGTCTGTGTAGATACTTATCTTAATCAGGGAATTGCAAGGTACGGCACGGTAAGATGCCTAGATAGAAAACCTGCCGAATGTGATTTTCATATTATGTAATTAGGAAAACACACCAGAAATTTCTAGCACTTAAGAGAGGCCTATATAGGCCTCTTTATAGGTGTTTTCACTATTAATATTCCAGTAAAAATATATCGCAACTTGTAATTATTATTTCCATGATCCATTTCATGTAATAACTAACAGTATAAGAATTCTTACACGGCAACAATTTCAAGTCTTTAAATACCTAAATCGCTTTCGTGAAATAAAACATTACCTACTGCGAAATCGTTTTACCGCGAACCTAGGTCACAGACCGAAATAATATATCAGACGAATGTCCTGAAATTAAGCCTTGAACTTTACCTGGATTCAGTTATGTTCGCCAACATTAAAGTAAATGAGAGGTCGTTTGGTTAAATCGCGAATTTATGGAAGTTTCATGTTCTACCGGAGTGGAACGTAAAAGTGATTATTTGCAGCAATTATGGGAGATGGCGGTTGCAAAAGATAATGTTTTTGGGGAATGAGGTATTTCTTACGTGGTTCAGTGGGATGGATAAGCTTGGATTTGTCATTTTCACTCCGTCGAATCAGGGCCATTGAGATGAACTGCTTGTGTAACAAATATCATCAAAGAAAATGAGTTCATCACAGTATCTGAAAAATGTAATAGGTTGCAAGTGAAACGGTTCGATTAATCGAGATTTACTTTAACGATTACTGATATTATAGGAGTTGTAATAAGTAAGGCTAACATTGATTACGTTTAAAAAAATCCGAATTTTCGAGGTCTAAATAATTCCGGATTTCCGATGTGTAGGTAACCTTTCTTCTACTGATTTAAGCTTATGGATCATGTCGATAGCGTCAAAGCGCTTTAGAGAAGCGCATTTTGCTATGACATAATCGAATAAAGGATATTGACGACTTGGTTTGATTCGATTTGGTCATCTGCTCCATTCCCGGGCGGGTGTACAGCTTGCATCCATCCATAAAATTCATTTGAATTTGAAATGTGCTTTTTTCAACTTAGATACCCGCAGCCGAAGCCGAATGTTTAATAAAATTACATTGCAACTTGTCAACATTAATAACTAATGTCCGACCGAAATTTCGGATTCGTCCACCTTCAGCCAAACCATTGGCTTCAGCCGAAGATTGTGGCAATAACCGATTAAACCGGCTTCGGCTTCAGTCGGACACAAAACTTTATTAAACTCTAGGTTTCGGTCGAAGGTTGTTGCTGATTAATCGGCCTCGACCTTGGTCAGACACTACGATCCGTATAACCAGATTCAGATTTTCATACACTTTTCGCCATTTAGGTTTTGGCCTAAAGATAGAAAGGAAGAAGGAAAATTGTGTTTGTTCGGCACAACAACACTTTAAGAATTAACTAACAAAAATTTTCTTTATTCAGCGTTAATTTGGGGGTTCAAGGTTTAAAACGAGAGTGTTATACCTAGCCAAGTTCTTGGGCAGCATCAGCACCAATGTACCTTCACATAACAAAATACCTACATTCAAGTTCCTTCTAATTCAGCTCTAAAACGCTGCAGAATAAATTATACATTGGTCACGTCCGTCCGACTAAAACGTTCCAGCTAAGTTCGGCTCCAAAAAGCTTGTAACTTGGCTAAACATGCAGAGTGGCAATTATGCAATTGGCGCAAATTCCCGAATAATCGTGCGGCTGGGTTCTGGCTCTCTACGGTGATCGGGGCGTCTTAATAATGCAAAAAAACCTCTATCTTCTGCAACAAATATGCAGTGTCTGCACAAATGCAAAAACCGGTGAGCGGCGATTCCTCTAATGAATTCCGTGTAATCTGCCACTGAGCTAAGGCTGCCAACTTGTGGCCGCTCGGCTAATTGCACCGGCACTATTTATTGAGGACCTTCAAATTCAAGAAGAAAATTGCGTGGCAGTCAGATTAGGGAAAATAATTTAATTCAAATTCAAAATATTTAATTTCACATACACCTATATGGGGAATATCAAATTAAAGTACGAACTGAAGATTCAGAAATAATTGATTTGTTGCCCTGATCAAGGACTGCTAAGAAAGTCCAAAGGAAGGTAATACAGGGAGTAAACGGACCCTTCAGGAAGCCGTTAACCAAGCACTCTGTAGGTATATCAAACTAAGTAACTCTGCGCAAAAACTATTGCTACGACTTTTTTTTTGGTCAAAAATCACGTTCAACGGTAGGACTCGTGTAAGTGCACTCAATACGTTGTGCTGATGGATGCATTGAATAGTACAGGGGTCGTGGAGGTATTTAAAGTAAAGTTCTAACTTTAAAACCTTGTATTAAAAGAAAAACTTATGAAAAAGTTGGAACTTTGACCCCCAATATCTCCTTAAATAGAAGGTTCCCAGGTATGGTCTAGAACAAAAAAAATATCGCAATGACGTGGAGAACAAATGCCTCTCGGCTTCATGAAATAGTACTGTCACACCCTGCATACTAATGAGATTAAATTATGCAGAAAGAGAGCCATTAATGCCCTCTACAAATATAAAACTTAACAAAGAAACAAACAAATGAACAAACAAACAAAGAAATGGGTTGCAAGAATACACTTGTAGGAAATGTTCGCTAGTGTATACCGCGAATGGTACACCTAAGTCCCTACTGTCTTGAAGGAATGTTCATAGAAATACTGGTTTCGGTATTGACAGTTTATTTTATTCACATACACTGTTACACGATAACTTAGAACAATAGGACATCTGCGTGTGGCCGGCTAGCGAGTACCGGGGCGACTGATCACGCTACCGAGTTACGTATGAAAAGTCTGAGTCAACATATTACAATGTAGTGTCGCCTCTAACCCTACATCACACCCCTCCTAAAATTTGGTAGAAAAAAAAATTTACAATCCAAATTTTAAAACAGAATTTACGTATCAAAACAACCAAGTGCTACCCTACTAGTTACAAGTACAAAATGCAATTCAACAAGAGTACGAATACATTATCAAGACTGTAATACAATATGCTGTATGTTATGTCTATGACTAACGGTGTGACGACAACTTGAGTACAATTTGTGTGATCTACTTACAATATAATGTTGCTTAGCACTAAATGGTTTAGTTGTTACAAGGCTGTGGGTCTAGGTTCGATTTCTGTTACATTTTTCATATACATGAGTTAAGTTACACTATATTGTTTTTACAGTAAATATGGATATGTTAATATGAGTAGGATAACCCTTGTTTCAAAATACATGTTTGTAATTTTATCTAAATAATGAAATTAGTTACAGTGAAATTGCGTTATTTTATTAATTAATCGTTGGTCAAAATTCAATCTAATGTTACCTTAACCTACGAAATAAAGTTTAAAATATCATTTATGAAAATATCACCTTAGTTGATGAAGAGTGTGGTTCACTCTTTGAGACAGGCGTTGGATTTTTGGGTACCACCACGACGTCCTGCAGCTGTGCCCGTATCCACTTCCGACCATATCTGCAGCAGCGTTGACAACAGAGACAAAATATTATTAAAATTACACATACGATTGCTGCTCCACTGATGTATTTATGTTGGTCTATTATTGTAGACAGCTCGTCGATCCTTTGGTTCGTGCCTGACTGTGCTATGACAATCTCCTCGTTCTTGGTGTTATACTGGCCCATGTCGAATATGATTGTAAGGGTAACTGCTGCTTCAATCGTCTGTCTCGTAGTGACTAATAAAAATTACGACTTACTTTGAATTGAGAATTTGACCTACTTAAAACGTACTGGCGTTTTGACGGTGCGGCCGCTGCGTGTTTGTCTTTTTACGTGGTCATCATTGTTGGCCTGTACGCGTGTTGGACTTGGTACCGCAAATGAATCAGTTGCGTCATCTAGCAAATAAGCAGGTTTGATCCTATCTATAGACACAGTCGCTTGTCGATTAGGGTACCGTATGTCGAAAAACTTAACACCTCGCTTTACTACTTTAAACGGGCCGTCGTACGGGGTCTTAAGCGGTTTTCGAACAGAGTCATCCCTGACAAACACATGACTGCATGTCTGCAGATCTGGAAACGTAAACCATTTGCGATTTGCGCGATGTGAATTTGAAATTGGTTTCAAATGTAATATTGACGAACGAATATCTTTTAGTAATTCATTTGCGTCACCAAAACTTAGGTTATAGGTATCGAAAAATTCTCCTGGTAAACGTAGAGTTTTCCCGAAAGTATACTCAGCTGGACTTACGCCGTTTTCACTGCGTCCTGCTGCACGCAAACCTAACATGACAGTTGGCAACTCGTTTACCCATGTGCTGGTGTCTAAACGGGTTGTCAATGCTGCCTTCAGCGAGCGATGCCAGCGTTCAATAAGGCCGTTTGCCTGTGCATGGTAACTGGTAGTACGAATTTTCTTTACGCCCAAATACCTTAGTAGCTCGGTGAAAAGTTGACTTTCGAATTGTCGACCTTGATCTGACGTTAGCCTGACTGGACAACCATAACGCGTGATCCAACCGTCGTAAATCACCTTTGCCACTGTTGCTGCCGTGATGTCACGTATGGGAAACGCCTCTGGCCATCGGGTTCCTCGATCTATTAACGTAACGCAATACCTGAAACCATCTTCAGATGTCGCGAGGGGACCGATGATATCAACTTGCACGTGCTCGAAACGGTCTGCTTTCTGGAATTCCTCGTAGCTTGAGATGTTGTGTCTACTTACCTTACTCTTTTGACACGGGATACACGTTTTCGCCCATTTACCTACGTCTACGTTCATACTAGGCCAAAAAAATCTATCTGAAATCATTTTACGCGTTGCCTTAATGCCAGGATGGCTGATGTTATGCAACATATCAAATATTATTCGTCTAAAATTTTTGGGTACGTAAGGTCTGGCTTTATTAGTCGAGATTTCGCAATAAATATTAGAGTTGCAAAACGGTAACTTAACACTTATTATTTTAATTTTATTATTCCCATTGTCTCTTGACTGTTGGTATTGTTTGATTGAGTCATCGTTACTTTGCGCTTCGGCAAATTGTTCGTAGTCAAGACCTGTAGGGCAGGAAATAGTCGCGACGCGTGATAGCGTGTCTGCCACAACATTGTTTTCGCCGCTGACATGCCTTATATCGGTAGTGAACTCACTGATAAACAGCAATTGGCGAGTCCTACGAGGTGTTTCAGAATCGGTACTGAGCTTTGTAAACGCATGTACCAATGGTCTGTGATCGGTATAGACAATTAATGGTCTGCCTTCGAACAATTTACGAAAATGCTTTATTGACATGTAGATGGCGAGCAACTCGCGATCATACGTACTGTAACGTTGCTGTGTTTCGGACAAACGTTTTGAGAAATAACCCAGGGGTTTCCACATACCTTTGTCTAGTTGTTGAAGTACTCCCCCCACACAGGTATCACTTGCGTCCGTGTTGAGCGCAAGCGTCGTGTCCGCACACGGGTACGACAACGTGACCGCGTTCTCGAGCTGCGACTTACATTCTCGAAACGCTGACTCTGCATCCGGTGACCAAACAACGGGTGTTTTGTCGTTCTTTTTTGCGTTGTGTAAATACTTAGAAAGAATGGCTTGGCTTTTTACAGCATGAGGAATATGTTTACGATAAAAATTTATCATACCTAAAAATCGTCGAAGTTCGTTGACGGTTTTAGGCTTAGGATAATCGCTGATCGCCTTTACTTTGTCATCCAAAGGTCGAATTCCTTCTGCCGACACGCGAAAACCAACGAAATCGAGTTCTGATACACCAAAACTGCATTTCGCTAATTTGATAGTTAAGCCGTACCTGTTAAGTCGTTCGAAAAGGAGCTTAAGGTGTTCCTCGTGCTCTTCCTCGGTATCGCTCGCGATGATAATGTCATCTATATAACAGAAAAGAAAATTCAAACCCTCCAGAACGGTATGATGCATGAACCTTTGGAAGGACTGTGCTGCATTTTTGAGTCCGAATGTCATTCTGGGGAATTCAAACAATCCGAATGGCGTAATAATTGCTGTTTTTTCAATGTCCGCTGGATGTACAGGTATGAAATGGTAAGCCCGATTGACGTCAACACTGGAAAATACTTTCTTACCTGCGAGGAAATAGGTGAAGTCGTGTAGGCGGGGAATCGGATATCTGTCCGGTTTGGTGATGGCGTTTAACTGCCTGTAGTCACCGCAGGGACGTATATCCCCGTCCTTCTTCGGCACAACATGTAACGCGCTGGCCCAAGGACTCTTGGATGGCCTACAGATTCCTGCATCTATCATTTTCTGAAATTCGGCCTTTACCTTTTTGAAACGGTCTGGTGGTAGCGGTCTTGCTCTAGCATGGACAGGCGGACCACTGGTCTCGATGTGATGAACTGTCGAATGCTGAGGAGGGTCCTTAAAAGAGGTCGGTCTAGTAAGATCTGGGAAAGAATTTAACAAGTCGAAATACGGATGACTTTCACAAATGGTTTTGACCGACGATTCACAAATTTCGATACTTCCTACTACTTTTAAATCCGTCAAAGTGTCAATTAACTTTTTTGTTCTTAAGTCAACTAACAATCCATAATGGCTTATAAAATCTGCTCCTAAGATGGGTTGTTTGACATTAGCAACAATGAAAGTCCATTTAAAATCACGCCTCAATCTAAGATCGACTGACAAGGAATGAGTACCGTACGTTTCGATTTTAGTGCCATTGGCCGCAAATAAAGCAAAATCTTCTTGCAAATACTTATTTTTACACTTAACTACAGCGAAAGGAAGTACAGAAACATTCGCACCAGTGTCTATTAGAAAATTTAAGTTATTATTCCTATCAAATATGCATAATCGACGGTTAACGATACCTCCGATGCAAGATTCCGTCGTCGTCTGCACGGTCGTTAGTTTTCCGAGTTATTGCCTTTCCAGGTGCACGGTGTTCGGCATTTTACCGCCTTAACGCCGAAACGGTTATGGTAGAAACATAGCCCTGGCTGTCGGGATCGGGATCGCTTTCGACTAGTGCTACGCCCACGCGATCCTGGTGGCGCGCGATTGACGCGGCTTTGTTGCCGGCCATCCCGCACGAAACCTCTGGACTTCCGCAGCTCCGCGACCTCGACGCTGAGCTTGGACACCTGTTCTGCCAAGGAAACAGCACTTCCGGAAACCGACGCCACTACACTGGGCCTGCTGGTCTCCTGGATCTTGTCAGCCACGGCTGCCAACTTCTCCGGATCCGTGATCGCTGTCGCTGCCAGGACCGTTCTGACGGTCGATGGTAGATGGTTTTGCCACATCAGTAGCAAAGTTTCCGACGTCACTCTCTTTCCCGCAAGGGTCTGCATGCGGCGAAGAAGTTGAGACGGCTTCTGGTCACCGAGTTGCATGTCTCCGATCAGCTTCTGTATCCGTTGGTTTTCTGACTCCTCGTAAACGTGTAGGAGACGCTGTTTGAGCGCCTCGTATTTGTCCTCCGCCGGTGGGTTGGTCAAGATATCTGCGACCTGTACGACCACCTGTTTGCCGAGTTTCGCGACGAGTAGTTGGAACTTCGAGTTGTCGCTGGCCTTTTGAGGAGCCACAGCGGACTCGAATTGCACGAACCACAGGCTTGGCTGGTCCGTCCAGAAATCCGGGATGCGTGAAGATACTGATATGAGCATGACATCGGGTTTGATATCTTCTTCCTGCTGCTCACGTTTCTCGTTGGACATGGTGGATGAAAGAAATCGCGGCCCGTGGCGTGCGACGTATGAAGAAATCAGTGCCTATGTATATAGGTCGCTAACTTGATGCTCCTCGCTAGCCACGCGGTGAGTCGCTCCGTGCTGCGCGGTTATACGTTACCGAAAAGTATTTGATTCACAGGGTGTCACCAATGTAGGAAATGTTCGCTAGTGTATACCGCGAATGGTACACCTAAGTCCCTACTGTCTTGAAGGAATGTTCATAGAAATACTGGTTTCGGTATTGACAGTTTATTTTATTCACATACACTGTTACACGATAACTTAGAACAATAGGACATCTGCGTGTGGCCGGCTAGCGAGTACCGGGGCGACTGATCACGCTACCGAGTTACGTATGAAAAGTCTGAGTCAACATATTACAATGTAGTGTCGCCTCTAACCCTACACACTAAAACTTATCACATCGAATTTCAAGGATATATCAAGAATTTCTTTTCATTTTACAAAACAAATCAAGTAATATCAAAATTCGTTATAGCCCGCTATTCGGACTGGAAAGGCTTTTCAAACAAAGAGTGTAAATGTAAGGCGTGTTACTCACTAGTTCGGTTATTCGATTCAGCAGTAGATAGGTATTTCTTTGAACAACGAAGCTAGTCGAAGCAACTACCTACATTATAATTATATTCTTCTTTCATACGGCTCATACCAACTGGCAGAGACCGTTTGACATCTGATTCTAGGTAATTTTGCTGAATTTGACTTGTGTTAGTTATTCAGCATACTCAGCTTATAACATTCTTACACTGCTGAATCACAGGTCTCCTCCCTGTGAGAGGCAGAGGATCATAATCCTCCACGCGGGACTAGTGCGGGTTTTTTTTTAATGGGACATTTTAAGGACATCCCAATTTAAAGCTACTGGGGAACATTCTTGGGGACCAGAGACGAAGCCTGTGCCCCAATAATGGCAACATTATAGGCTGATTATTCTTAGGAAATTAAAAAAAAATATTTTGCCATAATTATCTTTTCGGTCAAGTGCGAGTTGTAACCGAACAAGTGTGTAGAACCCTTTATTCTTATGATGGATAATAACAATAAGCGAATGTCTGCTCTTGGACTACACAAAGAAATAAAATTATATTTGACGTCTCACAGCGGGTACCGTCTAGATTCTAGATACAAAGCGATAGTGCCTAGGCACCGCTGGATTTCAGTCTGGATTTTTCGCTGTCAGATGTTGATTGTACAAAAGAATTTTCAAATAGTTTGCAGATTTCATTAAAATACAAAGTGAGGAGCTCGTGGCTAAATAATAACAGCCGCTCGGGTCGATCTTTAGGTTAAGCCGCGCTTGCCTAGGTTGGTCTGTTGATGGGCGACCGCCCATTACATACCGAGTTTCCTCCGTGCCTCGGAAACCACGTTAAACCGTTGGTCCCGGGCGTCATTTGTAGACCTTTGAAAGTCGTTAGGTAGTCAGTGGCCCAAAAATCTGACAACCAGTCTTACCAAGGGGTATCGTACCTATTACCCAGTACTAACTGGGTTGTGGAGGTCAGAAAGACAGTCGCTCCATGTAAAATACTGGTATTCAGCTGCATCCGGTTAGACTGGAAGCCGATCCCAATATAGTTGGGAAAAGGCTAGGCAGATGATGACAAAGTAAGGAGAATCACATTTAGGTATTTGCTGATTTAGAGACTGCCTAATTGAAAAAGGTATTAATTACATGTAGTAGGTAGGTAATTAATTACTAATTAATACTTTTTTTACTTATAGGATAGGTTCCTAAAAATAGTGAATAAAGATATCGTAAACTGTGTTTTTTTTTAACATCCGTCAAAAGGACCGAGAACTTACTTTTTCTGTACTGACGACGATAGGTTTTCTTTTTCATCTTTTTTACAAAACATAATCCAGTGATAAATTACAACGAGCTAGTTGTAACATAATTGACGGTTTTGTGATTAACTATAACTAATGTGTAATAGGTACCCCGGGTTAAGTTAAATAGATTAATATTCGCGACACGAGGATAGTGCCGTAACTATGATTTAATGCGAATATACGGGGTGAATTTAAAGCGGTTGTGGCAATGAATTTCATCAAAAGGAACAAACATTCTAGGGGAGTGCTACTTTGACCGACTTGTCCTCTTTAGATTTTCATGAATAAAGTATCTGTTAGCTTAAAGTTACAATACTATCGAATCTATGAAATCTATTTTTAATATTTTATACGCAAACCCTGCGTAGGGAACATAGCTGTTTTTGACATGGAAAGAAAAATTCCAGTGCGAGCAGGGTTTGAACCTGCGACCTTCCGATTCAGTACACCGGAACCCCTGCTCGCACTGGAATTTTTCTTTCCATGTCAAAAACAGCTATGAAATCTATGTCAAGAAAGGACTTTCCTTATGAGAATAGGGATCCGCAAGACCAAAAAGAATAAAGACTGTCGGTTGCAAGCAAAAGCTGCCCTATTTTTATTACAGACCACGGCTTGCCTAGTTATCCTTAAATAAAACTATTAAGTATTCCGAATACTGCACGAATAAAACTTCAGCCAAAGTAAGTTCTGAACAGTTTTGCTCAAACGATTTCAATTGTAACCCATAAATATACGAGGCACGTAGATGCAAAGTTTTGAATTCGGAATACATTTGCGATAAGCTGCACCATTTGATATTTCCCTGGTATTTCAGGATTTCGTGCATCTACGTTGGTAATGTATTTTTCAGGGGGAACATACTGGTAGGTAATGTCTTCCTTGTGTACCAATTTTCCCGAGGTTATCAATACAACGAGGTTAACAAATACACACGGGGTGGAAGAGACTCCGACGCGAAAACGGTTACCACGTATTCAGTACATCATTTTGAGCCCCACATCGAAATTTTTCATCGGTTATAAAAAAAACAACTGTTCCATACATTTTGACCGTGTAGGTATTGCACTTTTGTAGGTAACAGCTGTTTTTTTTAGCTAGCTTTGACCAACGGGAACCATATCCAACGGGAACTTACCTCCAAGTGGTCTACGGCTGTGTACCAACTGTTAACTGTTATCTTTCGTGGTGTTGGTGAAAATGAGCGAAATTCATTAAGTTAGGTGTCACTTAGTGTTCGTGAAAACGGCCATTAGGCATTCTGTTAGGTATCCCATTGTGTTGGTGTAAACGAGTGTTAGGCATTCAGTAACGTATCCCCTACTGTTTTTGAAAACAGGCGTTAGGCGGTCTCCTAGGCGTTCTGTTAGGTAACTTTTAGTGTTGTTGAAAATGGGTATTAGGCATACAGTTAGGTAACCCTTGGCGTTGGTTAAAACGGGCATTAGGCATTTTGTTAGGTATCCCTTAGTGTTGGACAAAACGGGTACTAGGCTTTCAGTTAGGTGACCAAAGGTAGGTGATTTATTGTTATCAGTGTGTGATTACTTTAGTGTTTTTATAATTTCACGGAGCAGATCATACGTACGGACACGCAAGCAAGCCAACACCACATTACATTTGTGCCAACAATACATTCTGTATAATGTAACACTTAAAAGTAAGTGTTACATCATAAAAACCTAACAAGCTAAGGCTTGATAGGTTTTATTTTTACAGAGCGGTGATAACTAGACTGCTAGGCTGTTACTCCGTTGAGTTGTTCTAATGCAGAATACGGACATAATGCAATATTGCTTACCCCCTTCCTCCTTAAGGAAATCGCGATAATATTATAGCCTAACATTTGAAGAAGCCTGTAATAAATATACGTGTAGAAATATTTGTAAGATCTGTGCAAAAGTTTTGCCGTTTTTGACATAACATTTTTATAAGTTAGACCAAAATAATGGGTGTAAAAAAAAACCATTTTGACCCTGTTGTTCGTTGTTACTATTCGAACAAGACTGCCCAGGACACAAGAAAGCTGGCGCTGCGCACGACGCGGCGATCGACTGATTAGGCTGATTATTCTTAGGAAATTAAAAAAAAATATTTTGCCATAATTATCTTTTCGGTCAAGTGCGAGTTGTAACCGAACAAGTGTGTAGAACCCATTATTCTTATGAAAAGTTTTGCCGTTTTTGACATAACATTTTTATAAGTTAGACCAAAATAATGGGTGTAAAAAAAAACCATTTTTTTGAGTAGGGTTACTTAGTTTGATCTACAGAATGCTTGTTTGACGGCTTGTAGATTAGCAGGTTTAACTACTTATTCGATTTATCCAACAACAAAACTCAACCGTAAAGATTTCGCCGCGTTGTGTTGGTGGACACACGGCCGGTGCAGCTCCGCAATTTTTCACACCGCAGCGTCCATCGAGAGGTAATGCAGTCTGTTAATAAAAATTAATCGAAAAAGACGTTTTTTGTGCACACGGCGACACTTCAAGCTTTACATTTCCAGTTAACATGGCCTCGCTTTCTATAGATTTTATGGACAATGATGGTTTTGTATAGCTTGAATGGTCGCCGTGCGTACTACAGAGCGGTGCCGCTCCGGGCGTCGCAATGGGTTCACCCCTCCCTGCCTCGTGGCGCGGGTTGCAAATCCGGTGTGCCGCGCCATCGCCGCAACGCATCGTGTGCGTGCACTAATTACGAGCCAAGAACATGGTAGTGGTACCTAGTTTTTTAGCGCTACGACTCTGACTATGATGTAGTAAGCAGATGTTAACATTAATTTATTATTAGCTGTTCCGTACTCAACATTAGGCGTGTCAGCGTGTGTCGTGTGAGAATGGAGGCTGGGTCACAGTGAAAGCATTAATAATAAAAAAAAAACAATCGTTAAAGAAAAATGGAAAAACTACTTCAATGCACAGAAAGTAAGGTGTAAATTGTCTTTTTAACATTTGCTCATCAAAAACCAAAAAGCTGACTTCCAAGCTGTTTCACAGATCAATTTACTGAAATGCGATTTGTCTAGATTCTAAGGCAACGCAAGTGAGCTTGATTTTTAGCTTTTTCGAAAACTTGGTCCATCGGTTAAACTTTCACTTTCATCTAGCGGAAATCTACAGGCAAAATTTGACAAAAATACCATCAGAACCTTGTAGAAACCATCCTCGCTATCAATCAGACCCCATTCTGTCCAAAGCGACCTTATTACTATTCATGAGGCACAACGACGGGGGATTTAATTAATTATAAGATTACTGTCACTGCTCAGACTGCTGATAACGAAACGCCAGCGTGATGATACTGAGCTCAGGTAATATTACACCGTGTCAAAATATAGTGGGGGCTTGCCACGGATTTCATGAACGCATAAATCCAGCGAATTTTCATAATAAGATTGATTATTGCGTTTTCATCCAGATGTTTTCGATGACTTTAACGATATTGCCAACCCAACGTGCTTCTGGACGGCATTTGATCTAAGCCTACTACATCGGCCAACTCCGCGTCAAGGCAGATGTTCTGCCCTACTCCACTTGAGGTGCATCATCAACATTTATGTCGGGGTTGGCTTCCAGTCTAACAGTATGCAACTGGTCTTTGGATACCAGTATTTCACCTCTATCACTATTTATTTATTCTTCACAATCCAGTTATTGTGTAACGAAGAATAAAAATAATCAAACAAAATATAAAGGCAGAAGCACAATGTTTGCGAAGACATTCATCAATTCTTAACACGTTTCCCCTTCCGTTGAACGAACAACACCACGAAAAACAGTTGTTTCTCAAATTCAATTATGTAAACTCCCAGCGGTTTCGAATTACAGAGAATAATTTAACAGACACGGCTGTTAAATTATCAAAACGCAATTAACATAAGTTAATTAGCATCCCGTAAGGACAAAACTTGGTTTAAAATTTAAACTGTAATGCTGGGATCGCGCAATCGTGAAGAAGGTGTATTTTTTGTTAAAATTATGTATAGAGCCATCTAGCGGCGGCGCCGGCGCCGGCGTGGTGAGAGTGTCGAGACTTCGTGAGTTAATTCTGTAAGGCGCTAATTATAAAGAACCAAAAAAAAAGTGTAAGGTGAAGGCGCGGCGCAGGCGTGGAATTTATAACAACACGAAAGAAGCGTGCCTGCGCCACGCCGCTTGAGTGTAATTCACGACACGTCGCCTACGTACATTTTGTAAGAAAATGTTTTGAAGCGGCATCGTGCCTGCGCTCGGCCTGCGGCGCGCCTTCGCCTTACGCCGTTTCTGTATAATTCGCGCCTAAGGTTAGTTTGTCACTTTGTGCAAGCTATGAGCACTGGCAAGCTATGATTAGTTGGATAAATTATCATGATTGATTATCATCATCATCAGCATCAGCATGAAGAACTAGACTTCCGGAGCAGTCCAGACATGTACTAACTAACTAATAGAAAGAAGCTGCAACAAGTTCCGATCTACAAAATCAAAAGTCATAATTTTACTCAAATAAGGCTGAGAATAATTTTAAAAGTAAAAAAATACTTAAGACTACTTCCTCCAGAACGGCCGTCCTTCAAAATTTCCACTTGTTACCATATTTTAGCTGGGAAGAACTGCCGGTCCCCAGCAACGTTACTGTGTGTCAAAGAAATCATTGCACGATCATGTTTTTTAGAATTAATGAATGTTTTACGTTTAAGTTTATAGCTAATCATGACATGATAATTAAAGATTTGTACAGTGTGTAAGGTATAAGACACACTAAACAAAGCTATATGAAATTACCCACCTAATCCTCATCGTAGCTAAACAATAATTCGCTACATCTAATGTCTTGGACAGAATCCAGTCGAGATACGACTCCGTCTAGGTGGCCACTCTAAAATGTAATTAAACTATATAATTAAATCCCAGACGGACATCATTTTATCTTACAGCACAGCACTCCAAGTTAAATGATTCGAAACAAAAATACGTTTTTATACGATTTCATGGCCTTTCACGTTTTAATTACAAGGTTTTAATTATTTTAAAGGGTTAATTAAAAACGGAATGTATTCAGGGTTTCATGCTGTGTGGTCGCTGGTAAAATAGATTGTGGTCTTTAGATTTATTTGGTCGTCGTCCACTTTATGTATTTTGGTCGAAAGCTTTTCACAGCGGTCACTCACTGGTCGTTGGTACTCGTACTTTACGAAATGCGAAGTGATTTGTGTATTGTTTTCTTTTTGTATCACGGGTGATTATTTGGAAATTATTCTAAGGGCGAATATCACCATTGAAACTGGAGGCAATCGGCACATGTAAACTGTGTTCTAGAGCTGTGACAATATTCCGTAAAGCTCGTGAACGCGGTTTAGATGATCAGCTGTGTTGATCGCGTTCAGTTTTAATGGTATATCGGCTCTTACCCTGTTAAACCAGAAAAAAAAACACAATAATAAGTACGGTACATAATTATAATAAAATTGGTAAGAAAATTATAAGCCCCTATTAATTTATTCAGAAGGTTTACAGTCAGGAGTCAGTAATGGCACGTTGGGAATGTACATAAGCCTATACATAGCCCACCAAGCAGCTGTGCTTAAATATTTAAAGCTCTTTCACCGTCAAGCCCTTTTTATTTTAAGTATAAGTACGAAGGGTAGTGGTTATTATAATAATCTGTGTATAAATAGATTCGCCGTAGACCGCTATAAAATACTTGAATAATAAACTCGGTGTATTCTTCATAAATTGACTTTATTACGCATCTACCACTTTTACGAGCGCTCTGCGCTTGTAAAATTGTTAAACCTGCTCATGTGGTTTCGGTTATGGTGCCAGGATAAAAATGTTATCAACATAACATCACGCCTGTAATTCCCGAAGGGTTAGTACTGGTAGAGGTGCATCGAAAGTACACATTTGGCCAGTTCGCAACTCGAGCATCGAGGCAGTTCAGAAAATATTAGCAAAAGTTAGTTTATCCCATATCATCCCAGTGATCCATTTTTGGAACGGTAAGTTTGTTTTTTTTTTTTAAATATAAAAATCGCAAATCAGTTTTATTTTTTTGCGTAGGGGTAACAGTGAATTAGTTATCTTTCAAATTCACGCGCCAAAAATTACATAACGCGCGGATTTTGATTGTCAATTATTGTTTTGTTGTGAGTAATTTTCATAAAAATGACGTCACACAGTTGGTAAGTAAAATTTATTTGTGTTTTTAGTAAAATTGCATATTTTATAATTGAATTTAGTTTTATTTATAGTAACTAATAGTAACATCAATAAATATTTGCAGTACTTAGTGTATAATGACATTTTTCCGATACCGTTCCATTTTTCAAACAATGGGAACATATTACCCTGTTATCATTGAGGAATTGTGAGAATACATTTAGCTCGGTATTGCAAGTTTATTGTTTTAGGTTGACGGTAAATTACATTATTTCGTATTTCGAAGATGATAATGATGTGCTGGAAGCTGATATGTATATAACTCCCCCCGAAAATTTTGATAAGAGCGACGAAGACCGTGGCAATGAAGAATTTACCGATATCAACTGCTTTTCTCGGCTCCAGCTATTAGCGGAAGTAAAACTTAGGGCCATAGTATCTGTAGAGGGACGGATAGAGGAACAACAGCTGCAAGATTTCCAAGAGTAAGAACCCAATTCAAGCACGTCACAAAATCGACCGAAATGGCGAAATGTGGATATCCCACAAAAAACAGAAAAATTGATACGTTTTTTGGAAGATTTTCATATTCCACTAAATTCTTTTGAGTTGAGTTATGATGAAGAGCTGATAGAACTATTGCGTTGACAAGTAGAACAGAATGCAAAACAGAAAGAAAAGAAAAAAAAGGAAAGGTTTTCTATTATTGTTTGGCTATTTGGTGCCATTTGGTGTTGCTCGATACAGAATGTATTGGGAGCAACTATTGACTGTCATCATCCTGGTGAAACAGTTTCTACGTCAAAAAATAGGTTTGATGAACTACTGCTATTTTACCACTCATGGAAAGTACGTTTTTTGTGGGATCCTTTGTGGGATGTTGGCTGCCATAGTCGGCATAAGGTTGAAGAGATGATACTACCAATTACTCATATTTCCTCTCAACGTGAGCATAAACAACGCTTACCAGCTTTATAGGTTGTCGCCGGGTGCAAAGGAAAATGATGCACATGACCTATTATCGTTCACCAGATGTAGTGCAGTCGTATTTTATGACAAAATCCGTGACGAATGTCAGCAGTTCATCCAATGGCACTACAACAAAAATGACGTACCTGCCCAAATCCCTATTAACTGTTATAAAGCGGGTCCCTTGAAGTGTTAGATTAGATGGGAAGAACCATTACACAGTGAATAACGGTAAGCAGAGTCGATATGGATTGTGTCATAAAAATAATATGAAGAAATGTGGCAAATGTGCGGTTGCTTTGCATTCTAAATGCTCAGTAGTATTTCATACAACCCCTTAATGTTACAGCATATTTTAATAATGTATTTTTTTTTTAATAAACTTGTCTAAAATAGTCTTTTACATGCTTTTATTTACTATACTTTCCGTTTCCTCTACAAAAAAATTACATTAGAATATGTTCCCACTGTTCCATTATTGGATCGGTATTGTAATTCAAAAGGTCATTGACCGATATTTTTTTTTATTATTTCTACAAGTTACTTTGCCTAATTGTACAATCATATGTAAAAATAAAAAAAATTGGACCTGTATTTACAGAGTTGGGAAGATATGGGTTATATTTGAAAAAATCATATTTTAGGAAGGTTGCGTTCTATTCTATCAAACTTAATTATGTTGGACAAATTCCAGGTATTGATTGTCCTTTAGATGGATTGACTTTCACGAGGAAGTCCTGGGTTCAAAACTCGGGTCGGGCAAAATTGTTACTGGGTTTTTCCATCAAGAATTTGTCAGAAGCAACTACGGAGTCCGGATTTGTGCACGGTCGATGGCAGTACATTCGTCCCTACTACAAGGGACTTATAACATAACTGACGAAATGTGGGTGTACTATTAGGTACACCTCTGCCTAACCCTCCAGGGATTACAAGCGCGATATTATGTAAAACTCGGTCCTTCATACAGTTATTCTATTAATTTAAGAATTTATCTTTTTATGAATTACATTTAGAAATTGCATAAGAGACTCCATTTTCCGTTAATTTTAATATTATTCATGAGTAATTTTTTTTCTTCCCTAGTGTGTCTATACGAGGGCTAGCTGAACTTACGCCAAGTCATATATAAGACGGCTAACTTCATTAAATTAGTCCCTAACGTAACTATATAGCAATTACTTTTTATGTAGAAGGAAACATAAACGACCTCTGGACAATTTGAGTTAAAATTAACAAAGACCAAAAATATAAATCCAGATTTAAAACTTCTATTAGTTTTCGAAACTCTGTGGTGACGAGATATTGAATAGCTGGTAATAATATACGATTGATATCACCATGTTTACTATCTGTCTTCCTCAATAATATCTGGTCACAATTCACAACACACATTCAGGTGGATAGTGGTGAGACGGTGGTTTTTTCGTGTTCCTTATGACCGAATGCAACTTTCCGCAACTATTAAGATTCGAACATAATAACTCACCCTATTCAACAACATGGATAACACGATACCCCGTGGTCAGACTGGTTGTCAGACCTTCTGACTAAGCGACTAGCGTTGCTTATCCTTATATCAACTCGAGCGGCTGTTATTATCTAGCCACGAGCCTCTGTAGGAAAAATTAAAATCTATGACATTTACCGGTGTTCGTTGTGGTTTCAAGATATAATCTTTCAGATATAAGATCCATTTTAATTATTTATTTGAGAAAACATTACAGACGTAAATCCAAGCTATTGCACAGTAAATGAAACACATTTACAATAAGGAATGATAAAAAATACCTAATGACACGTACCACTTGAACACATCTACACGGGTTGCCAAGCCAAAGGAGCTTTTCCGAGAAAATAACAGATTTCAGGAAAAAAAAAGGATACAGTCGCATCAACAATAATGTTCTTCATAATATACTGTGCTTCACAATAAGTATTTTCTTGCAGTTTTCTTCAACGGATTCAATTTTCTTTCATCTATTAATAAACCTTTAGTATTGTGAGTCGTTTCTCGGAGTTTTGTTATAGCATTATGAAATATTGAGGCAATGTGAAACGTCGCTATGTTTTGTTATTTTTAGCTGGCTGCCAAGGAAATTAAAGAACAAAAAAATAAATTAAATGTTCGCTGTATTTACTTTACTGCGTTCTAAGTTTCTCTTATTAAGTTGAGAAAACTTGGGATGGTTGGTGTTGAAAAGTGTAGTGAAAAAATCTTTTTTGCAAAAAATAAAACCGACTTCAAAAACACAGAAAAGTGAAAAATAACTTTAGCTTCTGAAGTCGGTGACTTTTGTTTGTTTAATTCAGTTTTTTTGTCACCGACTTCTAAAGCTAAAGTTATTTTTCACTTTTCTGTGTTTTTGAAGTCGGTTTTATTTTTTGCAAAAAAGTTTTTTTATTTTTCCATTTTTAGTGTATTTATAGGATATTACAATCATATACAAATATTTGCTATACTTTATTTTACATTATTAACGATATATTTCATGGTAATAGGCTTATCAATACTAATATTATAAAGAGGAAAGATTTTTTTTGTTTGTTTGTTTGTTTGTTTGTATCGAATAGGCTCCGAAACTACTATAATTTATTTTAAAAGAAAATTGAGATCCTTAAGAAAATTGCAACAATGTAACCTAAAGTAGCAAAATTTTGCCTATAAAATTCATTATTTGGCGTGCGCTGAGAAAACTATTGATGATACTTAAAAATTATGTACTACATGATTACAGTACTCATTATTACCTACAAAAAAGTCCGCGAGAGTGTGTATCTAACTATCATAGTAAAGTCACAATAGCAGCTTTTGTGTTCTAAAATTTAATTAGGTCGCCCCGGTAGAAACAAAAGTTGGTTACATTCGTATCGTAGTAGTAATTCTTATTCAAATCGTTTTATTATCAAGGGTATTTATGTAGCAGTAATATACTGAGTGTTCAAGAAGAACTTATCAGCAATAAGAAAGATACATGCAGCGACATCTATTGAACCAAAATGGTAGTAATGAATAAAAATGTGCTCACAAGATAACTTTAAAATTGACTGACCGGCTTTGTTAAAAAGTTATGATAGCGTACTTTAGATTAGTCTACATGACACTGCTTGAAAATCTATACATATAGCCTGTAGAGTGTGTGTTCGATCGCTTTCCATGCGTTTTGAATACGAAAGGCAGTTGTAAGAGGTCCGCAACAGTTTACAGCAGCTATATCGTGTTTCGGCTCATTTCATGCACCTTGATGAGAACATTACAAGGTAAACAATGAATATCCAAGGGATTGCAGCCATCGCGACAGATTTGCTGTCTATTATTGAAGAGTTCCAGTGTTAATCTCCGAAGACCAGCGTCAGATCTTCACCAAATAAAAAAAAAAATGGGACCACCGCGGTATAATATTCTTCCAAACAAAAAAATAATCATCAAAATCGGTTCACAATTGGCGAAGATATCGCTGAACATACACACAAAAAAAAATTAAAAAAATTCAGTCGACTTGATAACCTCCTCCTTTTGGAAGTCGGTTTAAAAGTATACTTAATTGCTTCCCACAGAAGAATTATGCTGTTTCGATTTTAAAGTTTGAAGAGCCGGTAAACAAAACTACGGGTGCATGAGGTTTTCTGATTTATCATATATACAAAAAAAAAAAAAATACATTCCCTGCTTAAGAAACAGTATTCTATGAGCCTTTATCCGGAAAAGTTTCATCTAGTATGCATAAAAAGAACGTTAAACTAATGTTGCAAATTCCCGTTTTAGTTTACAATGATAGATGCGAGTGAATGTGGGTACACGGGGTACACCTACTATACAACTCTGTCTACTATCGAGAAGAACAGGATTGTCGTTACATATGCATGCACCAACTCCAGATAAATCATAGAACAGCCGAATATCAAACGCAATCAAACTGATCGTAGATATGTTCGTATCGCCCAAGTCCCCGTTTGTACCGAATGGACGCAGATGTCGCAGGATATTTTGATCCGTCGTGTTTTTATCATAATTAGAGATTTTGCCTCATTGGTTTAGTGGTCGCCAGCGCTACCGCTGAGCATGAGGTTCGATTCTCAGGTCGGACAAAGTGTTATTGAGTTTTTTATTAGTAATGTTTCAGAAGTAGCCTGAATTTATATTTGTGCTCGGTTGGTGGTAATGAGCACACCCTCTATTACAGGAGACTTACTCATAACTAACGAAATGTGGGAAGTCCCCGCTATGGTACACTTCTTCCTAACTCTTTGAGCAAATACGTGCGTGATGTTGTTCTAGGAATTTCGCTAAAAATATATAAAGCAATTATTCTGCGACATATATCCGTTCCTATATCTGTAGACTTCGTCTGTATGGAACGGCAATCAGAACGATATTTCGGCGATGCCTCATATTGATACTCAAACAAACGGCAGCGAATACTTGTTGCTTGTCATCAATAAATAAATGGACAGGAAATTGAATGCTGGGAAATACGGGGACTAATATCTAGACTGTACTGTGCTCTTCTTGTCAGGAAACTTATAGAAAGAGTAACTATAGTCTGCATTTCAGTCAGAGAGATTTCAACACACTAAATGCGCTTTCAGTTATTATTATTTTTTACAATCCCTCTCACATGCAAATCCTATTACTATATTATGAATGTGAAGGTATGAATGCTTGAATGTTTGTGAATTTCGATAGACCCAAACGGCTGAACGAATTTGGGTAGGCACAAGGGTAGATCATGAACCGGATTACGAATAGGAATTAGGATCACCGGTAATAGATACAATTTTCGACATACACGCGGGCAAAGTCTTCAGTAAAAACAAACATCCCATAAAGGATCTGCAGTCAAATCCCCAGCACCTACCTATTTAGACAAATACCTAAACCATTAACTTCTTCGCCCGTGGGACACATAAAACAAATGATTTGATTCTATTTTCTATTAGTAGCGAAATCTTTCTATTCGATAGTAAATGCCCGCCATATATCGCAGTCGTCTGCTGCTGCGATTTTTCTGGCACGTGAGAGTACTGGAACGATGACAATGGTACGTTTTGCGACGAGGGGAATTTTGCCAGTAAAATAACAATAATTGTCTCAACATGATAGTTATTCCACTAGGTATATGTATAATAATTAGTATAGGAATATATAAGTAATTAAACCTCTCTCAAAATGTACACGTAAAAGTGACGTCTTCTTGATTTCAGCAACAGGATAATATGAAAAATAGTTTACAATCAATTTTATCAACCAGCTTAGATCAGGAATCCTTTTGGAAAATGGAAGTTATGTTCCCAATGATAAAGTTCACGTATGAACGAGGCTGGCTACAGACTAGGGAAATACCATCAGAATTAACGATAGATAGATGGATTAATAAATATAAGATGATAGCTGGCTGATTGATGATGATGATGACAGATGAAATGAAAATTTACCATAGGTAAACCTCTGCGAAACACTTTGGGGTTACAGGCGTTATGTTGTGTGTTTAAAGATATTATGGCTAGAATGGGATAACGTGAGACATAAATTAATGGGGAAGATCGTTAAAAGCTCATTGTAGATGGCGCGACCATAGCTAGGACCCAATCTGACCAATTAGGTCAAGCTATTTTGAAATATAAAATGACATAACCAGATTGTCAACCAATGACGATGCTAAGATCTAGCTGTGCTGGCGCCATTAGTGTTACAATTGCTATCTCCATTGCGATGAGACAGGAGGGCGCTGATGACAATGAATGAGTTACCGACGTGTTTCCAAATGATGCTTTAACAATTTATTATAGCAACGGAATAACAATACCTCCTGAAAAAAGGCATTCCTTGTTTATTATCTATTTAAGTATTTTCTTTTCTCTAAAAATACCCACTTTCGTGTAGCTACTGGAAACTGAAATCAATCCTGTGTTCAGTGTTGTACGGGAGTGATGCCGTCGTTTGTCTCGGACGAGGCGGACGTGACTCTGCGACTAACCTTTATGTAAGGATGTCTTACATGGGGTGCTTTGTCAGAATTCCTCCTCGTGTGCTTGATGGCTGCCGGTCCCTCTCGATACGTCTGGAGGGAATAGCAGCTGCTGGGCCGGTGCACCCTGGGCGTGGGCAGTATCCTTCCCCGAGGAATGGGAAGAGATTCTTATTCCTCGGGGAATGTTACTGTCCATGGCTAATATTCTGACATGGGAGGCGTCCATCTTGGACCTAGGGGGCGTTGCTCCGTATGACCCTCTGAAAAACAGCGGAGAAGCAAGGGCGGGCTCGGTGTGCACTTACCCTGCCTCCGAGCAGACAGTGAAGGACTGTGTCCTTCACTGTCTGCTCGGAGGACTGTGTCCTTCACTGTCCCCGTCGATATCGTAATCCCACCGTCGAAGTGTCGTGGAACACGTCTCGCGGCTTCGATTGGGACCGAGGGTCTTGGCTTAACCGCCCGGACCGCGAGGTAGAAAACCTCTATAAAAAGTTACCCCGAATCTCAAGCGGCGGCGCACCGCGAGGAGATGTATGGCTGACGGGTTCCTATGGAAAATCAGTCGCTAGTGCGAACCACTGCCGGGCCTGGCTATGGTTTATCTGGGTACAGGGGGCACTGCTCAGATGGACTTTTTATTTCCCCCATACTCGTGGGAACAGAATGGATGATTACCCAACAAAAAAAACGGCCGATAACGGCGAAGGAAGGGAGGAGAGGGATGTGGGGTCGGAGTCCGGCGCCGCATCCACCGATGTGAGCGCGGGGGGCTCAGAGGGCTCCCGGCGCGGGAGGCCCGGGGCTGCTGCGGAGAACAGGGAGTTCCTACGCAAGCGGTCCAGGCCGGTGGGTGACCGAGAGTCGTCATCAGAGGGGGAGCTGGCTTCGGCTCGCAAGATCCCCACCAGCGGGCGAGGCGGGGTCCGCGGCAGGGGGAGAGGCCTCTCTGCCACCGAGAGGTCGGCGCGGCTTGCCGCGGAGGCGCGCCACCCGGGGGTGGCTAAGCCATCCGTGACCGAGACCGGGTGGCAGGTGGCCGGAGAGAGAGCGAGGGAGCGAAGGGCGGCCAAAAAGGACAGAAAGCGGGAGCGGAAACGTCAAAAAAAGAAGCGGAGCGGCGCTGCTAGGCTCAGCGCCCCGAAGACCGCAGCTGTAGTGATAACACTACAGCCGGAGGCGGAAAAGAGGGGCGTGACCTATCGCGACGTGCTCGCTAAGGCGAAGACGATGGTGGATCTCGGGGAGCTCGGGATCGCCGGGGGCCTCCGGCTTAGAGTCACCGCAACAGGGGCTCGAGTGCTGGAGATCCCCGGCGAAACCCGTGGCTCGTCCGCTGACGCTCTGGCTGAAAAGCTTAGAGCGTCCCTAAATGCGGACGAGGCCCGAGTGTCCAGGCTCGTCAAATGCGCAGACCTGCGCATCCTGGGTCTGGACGACTCGGTTACCGAGGAGGAGGTGGTGGCCGCCGTCGCCAGGACCGGTGGGTGCCCTGCCGAGCAGGTCAAGGCAGGCACCTTACGTCCGGATCTGTCGGGCATGCGATCCGTAACGGTAAGCTGCCCTGTGACGGCGGCGAAAGCCATTGTGGAGGGCCGAAGGCTCTTGGTGGGCTGGGTCTCGGCGCTGGTGAAGCTGCTGGAACCCAGACCTCTGAGGTGCTTCCGCTGCCATGTGGGACACCACGTGTCGGTCCGGTGCACCTCGGAGGTGGACCGCAGTAGCCTATGCTTCCGCTGCGGCCAGCCCGGTCACATGGCCGCGGCTTGCTCCGCCGCGCCGCACTGCACCTCATGTGCGGCAGCTGGCAAGCCGGCCGATCACCGGGCAGGGATCAAGGCCTGCGGTACTCCCGTCAAGGCCAGGGGCAAAGGAAGGCCCTCCGCCACCACCGTCAAAACCCCCACCGTCGCCACCACCGCAGCCGCCGCCACTGTCGCCGCCGCTGCCGCTACTGCTGCAACTTCCGCTGCTGGGCCCTCGCAGGGGGCTCGGGAGGGGGCTGAAATGGAGTGCCAGTAACGGCCCCATTACGCCTTCTCCAGGCGAATATCAACCACTGCGCCTGCGCTCAGGATCTGTTGCTCCAGAGCATGGCGCAGTGGTCGATTAACATCGCCGTGGTCTCTGAGCCGTACTTTATCCCGCCCAGGGATGACTGGGTGGAGGACCTTAGCGGCTCAGTGACCATAATTGCGTCGGCCGCCGCCGGTACCCCGACCCTTGAGAGTGTCAGGAAGGGTCAAGGGTGCGTAGCAGCACGGTTCGGGGAGATCGTTGTAGTGGGAGTCTACTTCTCCCCGAGCCGAACTCTCGCCGAGTTCCACAACTCCCTCACGGAGTTGAGTGTCGTCATCGGAAGCCATTCCCTCCCCGTGCTTGTGCTCGGGGACTTCAATGCCAAGAACTTGGCTTGGGGTTCTCGTTACACGGACGTGCCGGGTAGGATGGTGGAGGACTGGGCTCTAGAGACAGGCCTGGTCGTCCTAAATCGGGGTTCTGTCCCCACGTGCGTGCGGATGCGGGGCGAGTCGGTGGTGGACATCTCGTTCGCCAGTCCCGCTCTGTCACCGCGTGTCGTTGACTGGCGCGTCATGGAGGGGGTGGAGACCTATTCCGACCACCGGTACATCCGGTTCGACATCTCCACCCAGACCTCAAGCACGCCGGTCCTACAGGCCCCAGGATAGTGGTCCGCGATGGGCGCTGAAGCAGCTGGACCGGGAGCTCCTCCTGGAAGCCTCGATCGTGCAGGCCTGGGTGTCATCACCGGTCACCCTTCGCGAGGGGAGCATCCTCCCCCGCCTATGGCCCCGCCGCCGCGTGCGGTGCCAGAAGCCGACTACACCGATGACGATGACGACGTTCCGGAGGTGACTGGGGTAGACCTGAGAGTGGCGGTACGCAGGCTGAAAACCAGAAACACCGCCCCGGGACCCGATGCCTTGCCCGGCAAAGCCTGGGTCCTGGCCTCTGAGGCTCTCGGGCCCCGACTGGAAGGGCTCCTAAGCGCATGCTTGGAGAGAGGCCAGTTTCCGCTTCGTTGGAAGACGGGGAAGCTGGTCCTCATCCGGAAACCAGGGCGCCCTGCGGACTCTCCGTCCGCATACCGGCCCATCGTGTTGCTCGACGAGGTGGGCAAGCTCTTCGAAAGAGTCATTGCCAACCGCCTCGCCGGGCACCTTGAGGGGATGGGGCCGAATCTTGCGGAACACCAGTTTGGTTTCCGCAAGGGGCGCTCCACGGTGGACGCCATCATGCGCGTGAGAGCCCTCACGACGGGGGACGCGGTGTCCCGGGGTGGGGTCGTCTTGGCGGTGTCTCTTGACATCGCCAATGCCTTCAACTCCATGCCCTGGAGCTGCATTGGGGAGGCACTCCGGTATCACCGGGTGCCAACCTACCTTCGTCGTGTGGTCGGGGACTACTTGACGGATAGGGCCGTCATTTACCCCGGTCGGAGCGGAGAATGGGACCGGCGAGAGATGTCGTACGGTGTTCCACAGGGATCGGTTCTGGGGCCGGCCCTGTGGAACATCGGTTACGACTGGGTGCTGCGCGCCGACCTCCCTACCGGCGTCAGCGTAGTTTGCTACGCTGACGACACGCTGGTACTGGCACAAGGGAGGTCGCACGAGGCGGCGGCCGAAAACATGACACGCGGGGTTGCGATAGTCGTGGAGAGGATCCGGCAATTGGGTCTCGAGGTGGCATTGCACAAGTCCGAGGCCATGTGTTTTCATGGGCCTCGGAATGCGCCACCGTCGGGATCCCTACTGACGGCAGGAGGGGTTTCCATCGGCGTCGGGTCGACGTTGTAGTACCTAGGACTCGTCCTCGACAGCCGGTGGAACTTCGTGGAGCACTTCCGACGTTTGGCTCCCAAACTGGAACGGACCGGGGCTGCCTTCAAGAGGCTCTTGCCCAACCTGAGGGGTCCAAACGCCTCCTGCCGGAGGCTCTACGCAGGGGTCTTGCGGTCCATGGCCCTTTACGGGGCCCCGGTGTGGGCGCGTTCTTTGAGGCGGCAAGCCGCCCACTACCTGAACGCGCCCCAAAAGGTGATAGCCATAAGGCTAATCCGGGGGTACCGCACGATCTCCGGCGAGGCGGCTAGCCTCCTTGCCGGATTGCCGCCATGGGATCTGGAGGCGATAGTCCTCGCGCGCCTGCATGAATGGCGCGCGGAAGCACTATGTCGGGGGGAAACTCCGCTGCCGCGACAAATTGCCGCTCAGCGGACAGACCTCCGGCGTGATCTCATGGCGACATGGAGAGAGCGACTGTCGCAACCCCGTGCAGGGCACGCCACCATAGTGGCGATAAGTCCCCTCTTTGAGGAGTGGCTAGAGAGGCGCCACGGCGCCCTCACCTACCGCCTGACGCAGGTCCTCACCGGACACGGTTGTTTCGGGAGGTTCCTGCACCGAATCGGGCGGGAGGAAACGTCCGGGTGTTTCCACTGCGAGGATCGTCCGGAGGACACGGTGGAGCACACCGTAGAGGTCTGCCCCGCCTGGGCGGAGCACCGCCGTGTCTTTGTAGCGGCGATTGGCGGCGGCGATCTCTCGCGTCAGGCCCTGGTTCAAGCCATGGTCCAGAGCGAGAGGGAATGGGAAGCCGTCACCACCTTCTGCGAAGCAGTCATGCTAGTGAAGGAGGTGGCGGGACGTGAGAGGGAAAGAACCTCACGTCCCAGCCGCCGCGGGAGACGCCCTGGGCGTCGGGGGTCACGTGGTGGCTTCCGACCACCGTAGGCGCTGGCCTGTGGACGGCGAGTTATGGGCTAGCTCGCCGTCCGGCCGTCTTATGACGACAGGCTGTGTCGACGGCGCGTTCGTGTTCCACGCGCGCCTCAAAGAGATGTCAGCAATCAAGTAGGGGTCCGCATGGGCCGATGCCTGCCAGGGCTGCGGGACTGTTCGAAAGAGATACCGTGGCCCTGGAACACAAAGGGCAGAGAAGGAACATGGATGGGTTTTAGTCAGTACAAGTCTGACACTCCCCTCCGCTCCGCCCAGAGTGGGGGGGGTCATTTGATGATTTCCCATCAAAAAAAAAAAAAAAAAAAGGATGTCTTACATTACATTAGTGTACTGGATAGAGTATAGTATTGTTACTGGAGTATCGTTGTTGTCAGTTGTGGAAACAACGGTTGTACATTACAGAGCTGCGGTATTAAGTCAAAGATTAAATTGAAATAAAACAACAAAATTGGCAATTTATATGTAAAACAAGCTAAATAGATTGTTTCAGTGCATTTCGTAATGGTTTCGTAGGGACGTATTATCATGTACCAGCACATCTAGTTACCCGAAACTGTAAAATTTTCCCAAACAACCTTGAACCTGATGCTTTAGCGATAAAGTTGAAAATCTATTAAAGTTTGACAGATTTTAGTAGCTGATGTGCTGGCGTCTGTACCTAATAACACACAATTGTGGAACATGAAGTTTTGTTAGTGTATACAGTATAGTCAACAACGTTTGCTTGGTTCGATCTGCATGAACAAACAAAATGGCCAGCTATACAGCCTTCGATTGAATGAAGTTTTACTCGTATGTGCCCGCACTTAGGGGCATTGCAAGTACCTTCCGTTCAAAGTGCAAATGCCCGAGAACTATTTACCATAAGAGAGAAACTTCAGGGGTTGCAGGCAAATATGGAAACTAATTACTTTGCTCAAAGCTCAGTTAAGGCAAAGATATTGCTCCGATATCAATGTTCTAGTTTTAATTGGAGTTTACCGACACTTGTATATCTTGAACGAGCAGTGGTGGAATCAATTCAGGTATGGATACTTTAGAAGATTAAAAATTTCAGTTTTAAATGAGATACTAGTTCTAATGATGTTTCAAGTTAAAAATTAAGATGGTCAAAGTGTGCTTTATTAGTTGCTTATGTTAACGATTTATACATAAAAGTCACACATGTAATCATGGAATTACAAGGCAGAGGTACGTCCTATGTAATAAGAGGAGAGTCTATTTGATGTTCATTATACAAGGTGTAAACGGACCCTACACGAAGCCGTCAACCAAGCATTCTGTTCGTTAAATTAAGTTACTCTACGCAAACATTATTTCTGGGAATGGCGTTTTATTGTTTGAAAAATTACGTTTTACGGTAGGGACTCATACAACGCACTCAAAACATCGTGCTGATGGATTCGTTGAACAGTACGGGGGTCGTGGATATATTAAAGTAAAATTACAAAAAAAAAACTTGGATTTAAAAAAAAAAATGTGACAAAGTTGGTGTTTGACCCCCAATATCTCCGTAACTAGAAGGTCCCCAGGTATGTTCTAGAAGAAAAAAATATCACAATGACGGGAAGAACAATTAATAAGTGCCTTTCGGTTTCGTTTAGGGTATTTTTACACCCATTATTCATTAACATAGTCAATTATTCATTTATAATTTAGAATATTGTGTAAATTAGTAACAGTACGGTTGACTGACAGCCACCACAGTAAGCAAATTTAATATTTTGAAATTACTGTACCTTGTTCTTTTATTATACCAAGTTTCTTGTATTTACAAGTACCAGTACCTTTATAGACAGTTTGAACAAAAGAAACCCCACACATATCTCCTACAGGCATAAACCTTCACCAATTCAACACAGAAACGAAACGGCAGCTTTTATTTCGATCCTAACCTATTTTTGTCGTAGCAATGGTTCTCAAAGAGCTCATTAAGCCGTAATCCGCCGTTTTCGTGTAATGATTGTGCCGATGGTCGGCCGGCCGGGATTAGGAACGGCCATAAAAGCGATACAACAATTAATTGGTCGGTGCTGAGGTTGCCAAAGTGGTTTATGCAGCCTGTGAGCCCTGGACGGGTGGAGTTTATGGGTAATAGTTACTGATAGGTTAGGTTTGATAGCTATTGAATATTATCGTTAGTGATATTGATGTGTGCATCTTTATCTAATTCATGGCTATAATAATGCTGAGAGGTGACTCTTTGTATTTTTATTGCGTAGCGTATTTTCTTGACAATCATGGGACAAAAAGATATCGATTATAAAAGTTGAAGTTTGAAAGTTTCTGAGGTTGGATGGTTGTTGGTTAATCTTTCACGCAAAAACTACTGAACGGATTTGGATGAAATTTGGCACATAGTTTATAACCTGAATTAACACATAGGATACTTTTTATCCTGGTAGTATGATTCCGTGGAACAATTATTATCGAACTCCACGCGGGCGAAGCCGCGGGCATAAGCAAGTTACTGATAATAGATAGCCTTCCATGCAAGCAATGTTAAAAAAATAAACCACATTACAGTTTTATGATCAAGCAAAAAATTATAAGCCTTCCTTTTGGTTTTGACGTATTCGAGTAAAAACAGAAGTTTTAAATTAAAATCTTTGAGCACCACTGCCCCAGAGACGTAACTATAGGTGACATTATCGGCCCTCAGTCGCGTAATGTCATGCTTTATTGAGCAAGGCTTAAGGAGCGCAATTTTGTTATTATAATAGCCCGATTTGTTTCATATTGTAAGCCGATAATGAAGTACGGGCTGTTCGCGAGATGTATGGACCCAGTTATCGTGACAATGCCAGAGGAAATTGATTTATTTCACGATTTCTCTAATACTCGGCGTAACTTATGTTATTCGTCATTTGGATGAATATCATAAAGTTCTACGGATGTTGTTTGTATAGTTAATGTAAGTGGCTATAGATAGAGTAGACTAGAATGGTTAGGTTAGAGCACTAGTTGTTTGCCCTTGTTTGTCTTGCCCTTAGCATAATTAGACGATAATGTTGCCACTACTGAGACCCAAGACTCTGTAAGAGGGTATGGGCCGTAACGCCGTTTTCGGTTCTAGAGTATTTTCGAATTCTTCGTGATGTTTATCTTTACCGTTTTGAGAGGAGATGCAGTGAAATAAAATGCACAAAGTAGAATTCCAACGAGATACAATTCGTAAATGGCTCTTTTCAATCCCACGCCTGTAATCTCCGAAGGGTTTGGCAGAGGCATACCTAACAGCACATTCACCTTTCACCAGTTATGTTTTAAGTACCATGTAATAAGGGGCGAGCCAATTGCCATCAACCGGGCACATATCCAGACTCCGTGGTTGCTACTGAGCAGTCCCTGATGGAAAACCCAATAACACTTTGCCCACCCCGGGAATAGATCCCAGACCTCTTGCTCAGCAGTCGTCTCTCTATCACTTGCTCGGCAGTCTAATTACATATTTTTGGCCGACAAAATGCACCACAAAATGATTTCTCCACAATTCTATTCAGCTGTTTCATGAACACCTTTTATATTCATTTACCTGACGCTCATAATAATATTTGTCGCCGACCAAATAAATAGCGCAAACGAGGCATCAGAACGTCACCATTACACTCGCGTACAAAAGTGTGCCGCGTAACGTATCGCCGTAATAACTGGATAATTTTCACGAGTTCCGCCCGCGTCTGTACTGAGATGTAGGGTTGGTAAATTGGCGGTAAATGATGATATAAGGACTTGAGAATAGAAAGTGAGTGACGCGTTAAGTGGCAATACAGAACTTGATACGAGATGGAATCATCTTTATTTTAGGAAATAAACATAAACAAAATAACTTTGTAATGTTTCGACTGTTGGGACGAAGGCCTACACTCTATGAGAGGGATGAAATGTTATCAACCGCGTGGGCCTAGTGCAGGTTGGTAGATGTCACATATCATCGATTTTTTTGTTTTTACTATAATGTTGGTTTCATCACGGTTTCCTTCACTATTTTGAAACCAGTAATGGCGAAATAAATTACAAAAAGTAACGACCCTGTTTGGGTTCGAACCGACAATCTTACAACTGGTTAGTTAGGGTCATTACCACTGGTACACGAAACTCTCTCTGGATTTGCAGAGAGCCAACCCTATATTTAAAGCCTGGGATAATCGCGAGCTCCTAAAAATGAACGATTACGGTCGCAGTCCCTTATTCAGGTGATACCAACCTAACTGGATCCTTCGCACTTTATACAGACATTAGGTACATTATTTTGGCATACAATGTGGCGTATGTTCATTATCTTCCATAGGGTACAATATTAAAGTACTACATTCCTACTTACAAATGATGCTTAAAGTAAAGATAAGACAAACTTACCTAAACGTCAGAAAATGTATAGTTAGAGTCTAACCATACATACATATCAACGTCAGTCTAACAGGGCATTCGGAATTATGTCTTGTAACATGGGCGTAATTAGAATTTAACGAAACTTCTTCAGTCCCTGGGACTTGCCTTAGGAACATTGTAGGCAATATCCGCCGGCATCTGTGTTCCCTCCCACATTTAACCTGTCTGCCTTCAATGCAAGAGTGAACAGGCATCTTCACGCTCGTTCCATCATAGACCTCACCCATCGCTTTCCATCAGGAGTGATCGACGTCAAGAGCAGGCCCATTTTTCGATAAAAAAAAAATTGGTTTAGATAGATGAGCATGTGATGAAGCACCATGGGTTTCAGTACACATAGAGGGGGCTAGCAAAGTTTAGGAAATATAGCTTTTCCAATTCCGATACCTCACTAAAAAAACAGAATTTTAAGTCTAAAATAAATAAAATATTTACCAACATTCCTTATTCAGGGACTTCATTAAAAAATCACGATAAATCCGACAGTTCAGTTAATACTGGTCGCTCCCTATTTATGCGTGTACCCATCCCTAGCGATACCGTCATATTTATCGACAACGACCGGGATTCTCCGTATTTGCCCCGCTCTATCAATTGGTATCGGTATCGACAACATTCGCTACGAAATATGTTGATGCTCGGTCTATTCAATATAGGGAATTTAGATTTGTTCGGTACTAAATAAATAGCTGTTTCAGCCATGGGCGTACCCAGCATTTTTAAAGGGTGGGGCAGAAGTAAATAAACTAAGTAGTAGGAAATTAAAAATGACTTTTATTTACTGACCGATACGTTTTATTGACTGCACTACATCTTATTTCAATAATAACCTGCGAGGGTTCTGGATAAATCTAGCTAAAATTTCGTTTTCAAATGTAGTTGTGCTTCCAGAACCCTCTTTCTATGCACACTCAACATAGAGAGGCCGACAAGACGGTTTTCTGTCAGTGTTGACATTAACCAAGTTTTTATTTTAATGTGAAAAATGTTAAAGTACTCAATGAAAATTTAATTTTGTCATTATATTAATTTTCCATAAGAATTCTTAGCTTCGGGTCAGAGAGCTGGGTGGGGCAAGCGCCCCACCAAGCTGTGTGTGATATAAAACCAGAATGGCATTTTAATGCTTTTATGAACTGGAATGTAACGATCAACTTGCGTATGTCCTTGGGTCATTTCTACAGCTCACTGGCACCAAAACGCGTTTAGTATCGCTTTGTTTCTGTCAATCGTTTCAAGAGCACTGAGAAAGAATGATGTTTTAAATGTTAAATGCATTTAGTGATGTTTTATAGTACAGTAGATCAGAGGTAACAAAACCATTATAAGCAGCCCTCTTATTCTATTGAAATTCCGTACTACGCTAGGCCAGCTCAAGTTAAGAAGTGTTGCCAGATTTGTTACTGTCCTACTGTTCAAGCTAAAATGTAACACAATAATTCCATAGTAAGTAATATTATTAACGTTAAATAGAACCAAGCATCACACTAATAAGTTATGTCCCTCTGGGAAAAAGCAGAGAAAGATTAAATATTTCTCTTAGTTAATCAATTAGGAGCACATACATACGTATTCTCAGAGGGATACCTTCATATTGTTAGAGAAACTTACTAAATATAGAAGGCAGTAGAAATAATCCTATGAATAGGGTAGTACGTTACGCTAGGGAAAAGCTACTATACTATAGACCGACCGCTTCGTCGGGCCAAATGCCCAGTCAGTGTCGGTACCTTAAGAGTGAAAAGAGTTCGCCTACTGCAATCAGTAACTACTATTGCCATCTTTATTGACAAGTACTGTAAGTCTTGCAATAAAGATGGCAATAATAATATAATCTTGTCATACAATTTTGTTTCGTAAAACACGTGTAATAATTAAAAACATGAAATTAACAAGGAATGAACACAAAAATGTACACAAAAAGGTTAAACACAAAAGAGTTCTACACTTATTAAATTTTCAAGGAAAAGCTCTCGCATTTACAGCGCTATCAAGTATTTACAAAATGGCAAGCGCCCGCTTTTTTCTCGAAAGTAATTGTGTAACAACACGTGTAATTTAACCAACATTTACACAACAGTTACAAAGTTATTCCACACAAACCGAGAAACACTTTCTTTTATCACCTTTTCCTTAAGAAGCTGGAGCAAAAACGACAAGTCATGAAATCCTATGAAACGTCTTACGTAAATAATTTTCAAGATTGTCAAGTTCAGCATAACTTCATTATTTACAGTTTAGCAGTTCGTGTGAAAGTGGTTACTAAACAAACATACGGCTTTCCTTCAATTAGCACCTATTCGCGGTTGAAGAGACTAAAAATTTACTGTATGTATGATCTTCCACCATTACACGATCGATTCATGGTGAATACAGACAATAAAAATCGAAATTTAAATAGATTAAATATTTTTTGACCTTTGCGTGTTTTGGAGTTGCCAGTAAAAAAAATGCGTCACTTGACAGTGTTGCTAGTGTTTTTATATGTGGTGCTGTGTGAGGGGTTGGAAGATGCGGTCGAAGAGAGAGGGAAGAAGAAGAAAATTGGACTTTTTAGTAAGTTTTTTACGAAGTCTACAAGAATTTGGCAAAAAAGACTGTAGAAACACTTAATTCCTTTATATACTCATACCGCTATGAGTCTATATTAAAAGTTAATAAGAATTAAATTATGTGCTTTAAAGCAAATTGAATAATGTGTTCAATACTTTAAAAATCTATAAAGAGTTCTCATCATATTTTGACCATTTTCACTGAAATGATACATTCAAAACAATTTGCCTGTTAAATCTCAATCCATCGTTTTAAGCAAATCATAGCTATTACCCAGATTGATATTTCAACATCACTCAAACAAAATATGCAGTTTCAAACAAAGATATTTTATTATGAAATCGTAAATGGATGAGGTTCAATAAATTCAAATGTGCACGGCCATTGGAAAGCGATTATCGAATACCACTTTATCGGCGCAGTCGGCTCATAACTGTAGTGCGAAGCTATTCGTCACCATTTCAATAATGTTGTGGCTTTTTGTGAATGGTCTTTGAGTGATTCGAGAATGGACTTTTATTTTAAATTGCACAGTTGCACACATAGTTTTTCAGCAATCATATACTTTTATCTACTTATTCGTTTATAAAGACCTATGTACAGGGTGTCCCCCACAAGGAAATTATTCATCGGCTATTCACAATAAAAATCTGCAGTTCCATAAATTTTGCCTTTGTCTGTTTTTTTTTTAATAACCGATGAAAAATTTCTATGTGGGGCTCAGAATGATGTACTGTCACACCGCACGTATAGGTTTGAAGATTTTTTTTTTTAGTTTCAGTTCCATGTATGGGGAGACCCCTTAATCTTTTATTGTTTTTTTTATTTTATGTATAAAAATCGTAAAGCGGTTCACAGAATAAATCTACCTACCAAGTTTCAACTGTATAGTCGTAATAGTTTCGGAATAAAATGGCTGTGACATACGGACGGACAGACAGACAGACAGACAGATATGACGAATCAATTATAAAGGCAATATCGACCTTCCTTCAGGCAGTTTTAGTTCATCATCAATGTCTTTAGGCAAAACGGATTACAAGTACGGAACCGAGATATAGGAATAAAAAAATCCTTTGCCAAATTTCAGAACAAAGAAATAGCCATATCCTTATAAACAAGGATTACCTAACATCTTGTAAATATTAATAAAAATAAATAAGATTGGTTTATTGAATTCCTCTCCACGCATGGTCGGGCCAAGCAATTACTTTGCTAAGTCCACTTTACTGTTATGTCCAAAAACCTACGGATTTGTGCTCAGCTTAGTACGGATATGAAGATACTTATGATAGAAAATACTACTACTATCTTTTTATCTTTACAATTTGTTAAGACGTATAATAAGAGGGTTTATGTCGAGAGAATTGTTGCCAACTGCTTCGATATTTATGTCAATCAGAAACACTACAATACATAACGATAAACTAAAAGTATTGATTTTTGTTACTAACAGAGAAAAAGGTCTGGTCAAACTTACGCAAATCCCGCGCGGAACGCAGGACGCGACTGCGGACGTCGCGCGTCCTGCGTTTTAATGATTACGAAGTCACGCAATTATTCGCATCAGTTTTCGTTACTTATTATTTATTCTTTGAAAAAGGATGAGAAGAAAAGATAAAATGTAGGAGAAATCAACGCTTTAAAGTTTATGTTATCTTTTATATTTTAATGGCATATTTTCCTCATTAGTTAAATTTTTTTTCAATCACTGATTTCAATAAAAGGCGAAGTAGCATCATCAACTGCCTTGCCTTTTCCCAATAATTTTGGGGTTAGTTAGGAAAACAAGAAGTAGAGTATTCCACGGAAACTCAGATCTAACTAAACAAAACCCTTTCTTTTTCCAGTTTACTTCGTGGACCTGGTCATCAAGAAGATCTTCATTCTCAAGCTGATATACGCGTTCGCCTTCTGGCTGCTGCTGCACAAAGCTGGCTACATATTCGGCTGGTTCCTCAGCTACATCAAGGAGAAGCCGGAGTACCATGGGCATCACGACCATCATCATGTGGAGTATGGTCCTCCAGGGCCTTATAGAAGAGGCAATCAGCAGAAACCGTATAATCCTTATTCAAAGCCCCATTCGACTAAACCATCGTACATCCCTATGTCCTAAAACCCTTTTTATTTTGTCTCAAGGAAGTTGTTGAGAGGCCATTCCTGTATTTGACTGTGTTTTGTGTTGTCTAATGTTTGTGTGTGTGTGTGAATGAGAATGGTATATGAGTGTTGGCTGGTTTTGGCTTTCAAGATAATCTGGAATCAAGATTTTTATCATTTTGATCTCTTAGGCCGCGTCCTGTCCTAAGCGATCGACGCGCGAACATGCGACAGTTCGCGAAACCATACATTTGGTCACCCCGACTGTCCCCGATTGAGAGCGACGATCCCGTATTCGCGCTATCGGTCTTTAGGACGCGGGGTCTGTAGAGTCCAAATTTAAACATCAAAGTAACAAATATCTTTGCATGCAAAGATGTGTGTCATTAAATCCTATTTATTGAGTTTTTAGAATTATAATTGTAAATAGCACTAACAGAAAGAGAATTTAATTTATTGTAATTGTAAATAAGTATCTAGGTATTAAACCATTAATTTATTGTAATTATTGTGTTTATTTTTAAATAAGTACTTAGTTTTTTAATTAAGGAAAATGTGAATGTGAGATTAGAAAATTAATCACATATGGTATTGCATCGGGAAAACTCAATTCATTGAGTTATCTAGATTTCTTAGTACTATGTCAAAAGCCGACATACTCGGTACCCACGAAGATGTTAATTACCGTATTCACCGTAATGCACGCTTATCAAAAAGTTGGCACAGTTCACGGAAATACACTGTACACAGGAATTCGTACCTGCATAGTAGTTTGTCTGTTTGTAGATGGAATCATATTTCTTTTTTGAACCTACGAGTGGACCTCTGGACCTGCTGACAAAGGTCCACACAATAAAAATCTTAAATTGACTGAAAGACACGGCACCACTTCAACAACTAAGTCTAAAAACATAGAATTTAATTCCTTAAGTAACAAAATTTTTGAAAATTCCTCCTCTATAGGAGTTAACATAGAAAAGATGTCCAAAGCAGAAAAGAAGACTTGTTGCTTCAATAAATTTTAATAACAGACCTGTTTTATCACTTTTCAAATTGTATTAATCTTTTGAATTGAGCTGATCTGAGTCTGATAAACGTGTGATCTCCAATATTCCCTCATATTTTGTAAACAAGAAACACCACATGAGAAGCTAGTGTCACAGCATTTAAACTACCAGCGCCCTCTGGCGATGGCTGCGGCATATTCTGCCACTTGTGGTGCCAAGTTCTCTGTTTTTTATCTTGACGTTAATTTTACGTTATTTTAAAGTAAAAGTATTGTATGACAATAAAATGTAATGAGCTCCTTATTTTGTGAGCTTTTGTGTTAAAACTCGTTTGCTGATATCCCTGTAGTTATTTTGTTGGTAGTTAAAACATATGGGTACTTTTATCGTGTAAGATTACAAAGTAAAGACTGGGTTAAGCTATGATTTGGTTTAATTAGGTAATTAGCCCTCTCTTTGACACACTTATTTTTAACCTTATTTGACTAAAATGCGGTTTTAGTTGACAGGGACCATCCTATTTCGAGTACAAAGTATCGTTCGAAATATTCAGGTTTTCACGATTGGTTACAATACAAATAAAGGGTGTAAAAAGACCCTTAACGAAGCCGAAAGCCACTTGTTCTCCCCGTCATGCCGATCATTTTTTTGTTTTATACCCGGGATCGGGGACCTTCTAGTGACGGAGATATTGGGGTTCAAAGTTCCAACTTTTTTTTAAAATACTTGGTTTTACTGTAAGATTTTTACTTTAAACACCTCCACGACCCCCGTACTATGCAATCCATCCATCAGCAACCAATCCAACAATGTTTTGAGTGCCTTACATTGTGTTCTACCGTAAATCGTGATTTTTCATCTCAAAAAAAAAGTCGTTTCTCAGCAATAACTTTTGTGTAAAGTTACTTAGCTTGATGTACATAATAATTGGTTGACGGGTCCGTTTACACCCTGTATATACCCCAAGGGCTAATTTTTTGTAAGTTGTTAAGCCTCTTCCAATTCAATTTCACTATGTTCCTTCCAACCTTTTTAAAATCTGCCACCCTGATAACAACCATCTTCTTTAAATAAAATTCTAATGCAATCCGTGACATCTCGTCCAATTTTAGCTCACATCTTAAAGATAATGAAAATCACAATTTCGCCATGCCATCATGTCATAAACTGGATAAAACCGGTTTACTCCGGTTACAAACTTAATAATCTTTAGTATCACTCAAGAGGTACTTAAGACTGTCATTCGAAACTGTACACTGTTTCAGGGACTTTATTTACAGATAAAGGCTAAAACTAACTAATTAAGTGAAAAGTTTTCGAAAGAATTAATTTTGTTACCAGACCTAAAAAAGGTTAGACGTTAGTTACGTTTTCGTCGTAACTGATAGCTGACAAATGATGCATTTAGATGGTTTGTGAACGCCACTAGTCTCATGCAATAACAACTTTAAATAATTTACATATTATTCAATTGCTTCGTAGGTCTACGGTCTCAAAAGTGACTGCTGAGCGTGAGGTCCTGTGTTCGATTCACAAGTTGGGCAACGTGTTACTGGGTTTTCCCAGTAACCGTGGAGTTTGAGTTTGGATTTGTGGCCGGTTGATAGCAATAGGCTCGCCCTCTATTACATGGGACTTAAAACAAACTGGCGAAATGTGGTTACACTATTAGGTACACCTCTGCTTAACTCTTTTGCTTCACAGGCGTGATGTTATGTAATAAATAACTATATATGTAGCCGGTGGTAGCTGACAGGTGTGCCGCAAAAAATTAAATCCAGTTAAATAACAAAAACATTCTGAAAGTTTCAAAAAGAAAAACCACATGAAAAAATATCCAACATTTTTTAATTTTTAGTGTCATATTTATGGTGATAGATGACCCACAATCACAATAAAACTTCATTCAAGCAATGGTTTGTTTTCAGTACAGCCACGATATTGATTTGTCACGAACATAAATCAGAAGTAGCAGTGGTGAGTATTAATTGATGCGCGCGACTGTACCGGCTCCGCGTGATAATTTGTAATTTAAGGGTGGGCCATTTGTTACTGGATCAGTTTTTGGGTGCATGCCCAGGGAGGGATCGGGGACGCCGCGTGGCCTGGCCGATGTATACTTTTTTACATTTTTAGGTAATACACTGAAGTTTTCTTGATGGAAAATAAAAACAAAAAATCCTTAACTTCTAAATATATGCACGAGAAAATAAAAGTGTCTTAAGTTTCCTTTGAGGGAAAATGTGAGTATTTCCTTAGTTGATTTAGACATAGATGTTAATTTTGGATTTTCCCATTGTACTCTAAAAGACAGCTCTAAAAAAAACCGATTCACCGAACCGAACCGAATCGAATCGAATGCATCTTCGTTTTCTTATCACATTCGAAACTTTAACGACTAACATTTCTGAAACGAAAGTCATAAAAAAACGCACTCACAGAATCTCATATAATTTGCAGAAAAAATACTTTAAAAGCCACACTTCGCCACAGCTCCGCATTTCCCACCCACTAAAGCTTGATTTAGCATCACGTTTATAACATAACATAACATCACGTTGGATGCACCATGAAGATTGGAATTACGTGCCAACGTTCGGGGGTGCAAAAATTATTCGTTTAGGATTGCAAAAATTATTCGTTTAGGGGTGCAAAAATATGGGAAAACTTTACTAATTTCAGTTTGCTAACGGTTTCGCTTAATAGTCGTTTTTACATCTTTCGTTTTATTGCAGACTCTTTGTAATACTAGTTTAGGTAAAAATATTATTAAAAAATAAGACTTTTTATCTAATCTTAAGTAACTTTATCGTGAAAATTTATGAACTGCTTCGTTGATCTAGTGGAAGCAAGCGTGACTGCTTGGGCAGCCAAAGGGCAAAGGGTTATTGGGTTTTTCCATCAAGAATCTCGCTGTTGAAAAATCAAATGAATAAAATATGTATTTAAGGAACCAATTTATTTATTAATTTAAACTTCATGTACAATAGTGGTACATAGGCTGACTTGCCAACCAATGCACCAATTCCCAACCTAATTACAATCCTGTTCCCCGAAAATTTCACCAAATAATGATCAACGATTGCCGCACAACATAAAGTTGTATCAAATAAATTGTGTTATTTAACCAATCCGTTAAAAGCCTGTATAATACGTCTGACTTGCTGACAAACCGATAAACCGTATGTATTTATTTAGTAACTGAAGCATAAAAACTGTAAAACCGTACCTTTGGTTATCTGTAGCGGAAATTGTAAAGCGTGATTTATATTTCAGTGGTTCCGGTATTAATATAACCAATAACTGTTGAAAGTTTTCAATTTTTAATGAGTGTCAGCGGTTGCGGTTTCCATTTCCGCTGTTGTGGTAAGCGACTGGGATTACGTAGAGGGTAGGCAGCAATGTAAGGAATTTTATTTCTGTTGTGCCCGTTCGGGCTAACACTAGGAGACCTATAGGTAAATTAATGCCTAAATAAAAGCTCCCTGTTGGGTTTAGCTACATAACATCACGCCTGGGGTTACTGGTGTGATGTTATGTAGCTAAACCGTCGAGTAATGTAATGAAGCTGTCGAGGTGTATCTAGTAGTATATTTAAGTCCCAATTGGCCAATAGTGGGGGGGGAGGGGGGGGGCACCTTTTGCCTTGAACCGGGCTCAAATCCAGACTCTTTGGTGCTACTGAGAAATTCCAGATGGAAAAATGTGACAACACTTTGCCCTACCCGGGAATCGACAACCAGGGTGCCAATGCCATTACGGCCTGTTATGACCTCTGGGATATCCTGCGGGTTACACCGGGCGCAGTAGTGCAAGGTCTCATGCAATGCTTTTGGTCGTTTCAGCTCATAAACCAATATTCCTGTTTGCTTCCCAGTGAAATTAAACTCATTGTAAAATATCAAAACTTACCCACGCGGTTACCCAAAATTTCGCCACCCAAGGGTATAAACGTACGACACAATAAAAACAGTCGTTTGGTGAGCCATAAAGAAGGGTTAACGAATTTGCTATAAATGCGATGCCGCCGGGCGCGATTATAAGCGATTTTACGTTCAACATAAAACAACATGGACAAAGTTTGAAAGAGAAACAGATGGGGGAAAGTTTTGTACCTTAATGAACCTTGTCCAACACATTATTACCAAGTAAGGTAAGTAGTTACTTCTGCCTGAAACCTGAAAGAAGCCGTGTTCATTTTGGCGTTGACTGTTATAATACTTTAAAAATGCGCTGAAGAAAACAAGGAAAAGATTTTTGTCGAGACCTTCTATCTAAACAAGCCTGCAGTGGGACATTTATTGCGCACATACCACTGTTGGGACTCAAAGTTCACCTCTTTAAAAAAGCCAATTTAGGTTGACAGAAGTCTCAAGTATTTGTTTTTTTGTTTTTAGGGCTGTTTGTAACCTGTCTAGCAGTTCGTAGACAAAATATAATTTCACCAGCGCACGTTTAAAGGTAGCCAATGTGTCCCATCTGCACTCGTCTGGTCTTTGACTTAATTTTACGATGATTGCTTCAATCTTTTGTAGCCGCGCGTTATACCAAGTTATTGTTGAGTTACGATGACTTGCCAATTATACTGATATTAATACTATGATTACTTTGTTTTCCTTGTTTATTTCGATTTCGATTGTACGCGATAATGGTTTGGTTGGCAGTGGAGTTACGGATTAATTTGCTTAGAGTGGTTCATTTTAAGTGACTCGCTGATTAAACCGATCTCGTAATGTCACTATACGGCTTAACAGAAATCTTAAGGTAAAGGTACAATTCCGAAGACGATCAATGCCACCGTCTACGGAAGCGTTTTATTGCCGCTGCGGTTTGCGGTTTTGTCGCTATGATTTGCAGTCTGCGGTCACTTCCGGAATTGTACTTATTTATATTAATCCTTAGTCCAGTAATCATAATCTAGAAAAAAATTGTTGACCTTTTTATTTCGACAGACCTTAGTCCAAGGTCTGTCGAAATGAGTGAGAGTTTTAGAACTTTGGATCTTGAGAGAGAGTTCCATTAGTGCGGTACCAACAGTTGTGATTGCACTTGCGGAAAAGGCCAATAAAAGCTTTGATTTAGTTGGAAAACATTTTAATTATACTTTGGCAATCGGAACACAGAAAGATGATATCATAAAAACTGAGAATCAAAAGCGAAGCAATGCATTATTCTCTTGTTATTTTTTGTTTTAAACTTAGTTTAAAATGCGGCTAGGTAACATAGCGCGGCGTCTTGTGAAACCAATTTTTGTCAAGACGTACTGAGTTATCAGTCGCTTGCAGCTAGGGTGTACATCTTTTATCAACTTAGGGGACTGTTCTGATTTCTTGATAAAATGACTAACTGTTTTAAAATCCTATACTTCTCCAAGGTAGGCATTCGCGCTAGGATGCACCTGACAGGTCTGCCTGTACAGTTCACTTGTATAGGTAAATGACGGGGTTTAGCTGTATACCTTAACAGACAAGAATCAATGGTTTTGTAATTACAACTGCTAAGAACATACTGTTTTTTTCTATTTTTCTCAAGAACAAAGTCAAGTATAGGAAAAACAAGCATTCTATTCGATGCATCTGTCGATCTATTCTGCATAAGCAACCCATACTGTTCCCACAGTTAGGACACGGGCCGTAGGAGGGAGTGAGCCATAATCCAGCACGCGGGCCAAGTGCGCTCTGGTGGATGTCACATGTCTTCGGATCGTCCGTTTTAGGACATGCACCACCGCTTAGAGAGTGGTAAATATATTTATGTATAAATTAGGTACACGAACTATCCTATTATGCGATCAAAAACAATGTTAAATGGGCACATTTAACAAAACTCATACTACACTTACCTAGATATCCATACACACTACCAACTAAACAAAACATTAGTGAGAAAGCAACATATTTGCGTGTCTTCGAGACAAATCTCTAGAGACAACAGTTGTTTAAACGTAGGAACACTATCAAGAACCCAGTTAGATTTAATGTAATCACTAGCTTTTGTCGCTAGCTTTGTTCGTATTGTCGCTTTACGTACGTCCTTGGAGAGTTTGTTGTAGCCAAATCTAAATTGCATGGTTTTACAGTAGTTTCTTTAACTGTGTAGGTACTTATCCTAATGTAGTTTTGTGCTACAGTATTCTCTAGTTTTTGCATCACTATCAAAACCACAGTGATCTTAACAGTCATTGCAATAAGGTGGTTATTGGCTTGATGCTGTCAAAGGTAAAATCACTGAAGAGTACTGGTTAATCCAGAAGGATATATTGTGAATGTGATTTAGACTCTTAGGTATTTTGGACGAGTTAATGTACAGTAGAGACCATAAGTGCAGTAGCAGTTTCACAAAACGATCGCATCAAAACAAGTCGCACTTACGACCTTTTTCCATAACAAACATTTTGCACACATACACGATCTCGTATATCGCTCTCTTTCATAATTATCTAGTCAAAAAGAGTGCGATATAATGATCATTTGCATTAGTGACAAGCCTGTCATGTCGCGACGGAGTATTAAGTTAGTGATATTTAATTTCAAACAAACAATTATGTGACTATCTGGCTTAGCGGTTAACGCTATAGATAAAATGTCTCGCACAGTATAGTCTGTGTTCAGTAAAACTTCATTCTCATGGTTACATTTAAGCGATACCGTAACTTCTGTAACAAGCTTCTCAAAAATTTAAAACATGAATATGAAAGGAAGGAGTTCCAAATGGCGAAAAACAACCCTAAAGCTACATGGAAGGTCGTTAAAAATGTTACTGGAACTAGTCTCAATGCTAAATCTCCCAACGAGCTACTAAGAATATCTTGGGATGAAAAGTCCTCGGTCAATAAAGTCAACGAGTTTTTTGCCAATGTTGGCAAGAACTTGGCTGACAAATTCTTGTCCACCTCGTACACTTCGGAATCTTTTCTCGATGCACTGCCCTCTAACTCCCTAGTACTTCTACCTACAGATGAAGTGGAGGTCTCGAATCTCATTATTGGGTTACGAACTGATGCTGCGATTGGTTGGGATGGCATTTCATCGAGAATATTAAAATCCTGTCTGCCCGCGATTGTTCCAGCTATTACTCATATCTGCAATCGCTCTATTTCCACAGGCTGTTTTCCCAGGGTTTTCAAAAAGGCTGTTGTTCACCCAATCTTCAAGAATGGGGATAGACACAGTGTTGATAATTATAGACCGATCTCAGTCTTGCCTGCTATCTCTAAAATATTAGAAAAGATCCTTAATAACCGATTGGTAGACTATCTTGAGTCATACAAATTACTAAGTAACAACCAGTATGGTTTTAGACGTGGCAGGTCAACTGAAAATGCTGTTGCTGCCTTGGTAGACCATGTGGTATCTAAATTAGATGGTAAAATGAAATGCCTGGCTATCTTCTTAGATCTTTCTAAGGCTTTCGACACTGTGTCCGTTCCTCACCTCTTATCTAAGCTGGAAGCTACGGGCATTCGCGGACATACCTTAAAAAATTTCCATGATTACCTTTGTGATAGAACTCAATGCGTCAAAATAAATGATGTTATTAGTGACACCATTCCATTGAGTTTTGGCGTTCCCCAGGGCTCAATCTTCGGTCCAACCCTGTTTCTTATTAACAACTTATGCAAAATGTCTCTAATGAATTGTTCAATTTTCACTTACGCAGATGATACGGCTCTATTAATTTATGGTACTGACTGGGCTGAAACAGTAAAATACGCGGAACTTGCTCTAAACTCAGTGATGAAATGGTTGTCAAGTAATATCTTAACCTTAAATTTAAATAAAACGGTATACTTACCTTTCTCCTTACTATCCACCAGCCTCCCTCCTCAGGATTCAATGGTGCTCAGAGCTCATACCTGTTCCATCCGTCTTTCTTCTGCACAATGTGGTTGTCCTCAACTCAAAAGGTGTGAGTCTGTCAAGTATCTCGGAGTCTACGTAGATAGTTCTCTGAGCTGGAAACCTCACCTTAGTAATCTCATATCGAGAGTCCGCAAGTGTATATTTATTTTTAAAAAGCTAAGACACTCCGCGGACAGACTTACGGTTAAAACTGTTTATTATGCCCTGTGTCAAAGCATAATAAACTACTGCATCACAGTGTGGGGTGGGACTCCCAAGACAATCCTCCTGCCTCTGGAACGAGCACAGAGAGCTGTTCTCAAGGTTATGACCTCGAAGCCTTTTAGGTATCCCACCACGGCTCTCTACACCGAATGTCAGGTTCTCACTGTCAGACAGCTCTTTGTCCTTAGTACTATTTTGCGCAAGCATCCCTTTGTGGTATACGATCCGAATGCTACCAAAAAGCGTAGACACTTCGAAGTATGCTCAACTCACGGATGTAGAACGGCCCTTGCTCAGCGTCATTTTGGTATACTGTCAAACCATTTATATAATAAAATTAATAAACTCTGCTTCATTGCTCCCATGTGTCTAAATAGATGCAAAACCAGGGTCACGAAGTGGCTTTTGACAGTGTCTTACAAAAAAACTGAAGATTTACTACAAATATCGATTGCTTAAAGTAATATAGTTAATAAAGTAATATGTTTGGTTATAATTATATTTATACAGAGTTCCAAAAACACAAGTTTTCACCATATCTATCTCTCCCTCACACACATATACACACCCACACATATACACAGCCACACAGATGTATGTAAATAGGCCACATCTTGGTTGCATTGGCTAGTTATAAAATATTATTGTAATTTAATGATGATAAAGTATGTTCGACTTATAACTAATGTTACATGTTCAAACCATAGGCGAGGACGCTGGCACCCTAAACACAAGTTAAATCTTACATTGGGTGCCAGAGCCCATCGAAACCACTCTTTTCCCTAGCTGTAACACTGCATAGTGCTTAGATAAGTGTTTCTTATACAATTATTTCAGGTAATAAAATACTTTTTTGTTCGAACCCAAGTGACATTACACTTTTTGTGTTTTAATTATAAATGATACGTTAGACCCGATGAGATATGTTTTTCTAAACATTAGTTGGAACTTATTATTAACAAAAAAGATGAGGGTGAATGTGAAACAAAATAAACTTCTGGATTGAACAAAGTAGTTATGACGTTGTTAGTTGGTGAACTTTGTTACGAGCGTTTGTGTTATTATTACGATTAGCGTATTGTTTGATTGTCTTTATTCAAGATGGAAGCTAATATTAGTATTGATGACAGGGCAAATATTGTCACTTTGCGTAAAAATGGGCTTAATGTTTCTCAAATTTCAACTGAAACTGGCTTAAAATGTGTAAGTTATTTTTAAAAATTATAATTATTATGATGATAGTTGTGGTGTGTGATTTTCTTATTATTAAATAAATTGCTAGTTGCAAGTGTGTACTCATATTTTGTTTTTTTTTGAAATTCTGTTAGCCGTTGGGTAAAGAGGTTTGAGGAAGAAGGTAGTCTGAAGAGTCGTCTAAGAAGTGAAAGGCCGCCGCTTATTAACCCGACTCAGCGCCGTTTTATGGTGGAAGAATATGAAACAAATGGTTTCATTCCAACTATAATGTTTGCAGAGCAATTGGATACTACATTACAGACTGTTCGCCATGCAGTCCATGCTGAAGGTTTACATCATCGGAAGCCAGCTAAAAACCATTTTTGACACAAAAACACAGGGAGGAAAGACTACGTTTTGCTCGAGATTATTTAGATTTTAACTGAGAGGTGACTGTATTTTCTGTTCAGAAGACTTTCAAGTGTTGCCAAAAGGAAGAAAAGCGAAAAGTTAATAAGTAGACCGGGTAACTAAATATTTAGTAATATTAACATAACCATAATTAAAAAAAAATAATGAAGAAAACAAATTTTAAATTTAATGATCTTAAATTGGGGTTTAGTTTCAATATTCTTTTCGTCAAGAAAATGAACACTTAAGCTATAACCTCAATACATTCAATGTGACGTTACATTACAAAAACCCGTTCATAAAGTCTAACTCATATATTAGTATTCAATTAACTCTGCTGAATACTGATACCTATAATAAGCGGGTATCAACAATTATATTTGTGTTATTAGAATATCCTTTCCGTGCTATGTTATTCTTATTACGAATTGACTAAGTGGGTATACAACAAAAAATCTTATGAACGGTGATAAGAGAACTTTTTTTTGCCTAGATAGGAATGTGACGTCACATTCTCATAAAAGTTTGTTAATTTTATAAATAAATAAAACGAATAAACATTTTTGTTATCATTCAGCATGATTTTTTTATTTCCACCTTCCAACACCGAAAACATAAAATAAAAATCAATTAGTGAGGTTAAATAATAATACAATAACTATCAAATATTTAACTTCTTATAAAATATAAATAATAAGCATGACTATATTATAAATAAACATAAATACCCAACGACTTTCTGCTTAAAATACAAATATTATTAAGGTTTCAAAGAAACAAAAAACAACCACACATTGTAATAACATGGATTCGAACTTGGACTTCATTGATCGTGAACCCATGCTCAGCCCAAACAGCTACCAACCCATGTTAATACTACGCGAATTTTAACAATGCAATGGTAAGAACAGGTCATCACTATGATGTGTATTCTAAATGCAACAGAAATATAATGCTATTTCGCGTAGTGTGACGACAGTTCATTAGTGTGTGTTATGTGTAGAATGTTGAGACATCACTCATACACGCACACGCACACACACTGCTGTATCGCGCTCGCACAGTTCATAGCAATGTAATCTTTAGCATGGTACTGCACTCAAGAACCTCACGTCCCAGCCGCCGCGGGAGACGCCCTGGGCGTCGGGGGTCACGTGGTGGCTCCCGGCCACCGTAGGCGCGGGCCTGTGGACGGCGAGTTATGGGCTAGCTCGCCGTCCGGCCGTCTTATGACGACAGGCCGTGTCGACGGCGCGTTCGTGTTCCACGCGCGCCTCAAAGAGATGTCAGCAACCGAGTAGGGGTCCGCATGGGCCGATGCCTGCCAGAGCTGCGGGACTGTTCGAAAGAGACACCGTGGCCCTGGAACACAAAGGGCAAAGAAGGAGCATGGATGGGTTTTAGTCAGTACAAGTCTGACACTCCCTTCCGCTCCGCCCAGAGTGGGGGGGGGTCATTTGATGATTTCCCATCCAAAAAAAAAAAAAAAAAAAAAGCATGGTACTGCACTTTTGAGGTCTACTGTACATTGTATCAGAAAACTGTGGTCATATTTAAGGGTCTGGTACAGATAATCAAACTGAACCACTTTTTGTATGAGATCAACATCGTATTCCCGAAAAAAATCTACTGTCCCATACATTTAGGTCGAGTAGGTGTTGAAAGTGTGGGAATTCTAACTTTAATATTATAAATACGAAAGTAAGTTTGTTTGTTAGTTACCTTTTCACGCTTAAACCACTGAACCGATCATCCTGAAATTTTGCAAATTTTTGTTACGAACATAATATTCTTGAATTCTATTTTTATGAAAAAAAAAACTCCAAGTTACAATCGTTATTTCTCGCGAAAATTGCTTTTCAATTTAGAAAAGTGTATACAGATTGATGCTCGTGACTGTACATAAACGGACAAAAGGTACCTTTGATTCCAAAAATAGTGCTGTCCCCGAGGAAAACAACAATAACGTTCTTATGATATTAGATGGCGCCACGTGTCTTTCGAATCATGATTGAATTATATTATTACAAGCAGAGTACAACCCGAATTGATTATCAAATTCTAAATAAACGCGAGGGAAGCCGCGGCCATAAGCCAGTGCTGAATATTTTGTCACGATACCCGTTTTGGTCCTATGAAGAAAGTTGGTCAGTTTCATGGTCTACTCCACAATTTTAAAAACGACCACACCTTTCTGAAACACGCTGTATAAACGTGTAAGTTGCTACAATATTATGTTACAATTGAAGACTTATCCTAACGTGAAAGATACAAAATAAGTAACACGCGCGTGTCACTTGACGTTGACACAACAAGCATCACCTGAGGTTGTGTATAGGTGTTATGTGAGAATGTTATCAGCACTTTCTGATGTACTTAATTATCAGATTACGGATCAGGTGTTGAATATTAGGTACTTCTGTTAATTGATTAATTAGTATTAAGGATAGCGTAGGTGTACACAAACAGCTCTTTGTTCAATTAAAGTGTCTGGTTGAAGCCGTGAATTAGGCGGCAATTAGGAAGCTAGTAATTAGAAATTGATATGATGAATTTACGGATCATTTTACAAGATCACATGATTGGAACCACTTTACTCCTGAATACATGCCTAAATTAATTAGCACGGTCGGTCTGTAACGTTCCCACGGCTGGGACAAAGGGTTCCTCCATGTGCGAGGAAGTGGACCACAACTCACGCGGGTCAAGTACAGTTGCTGGATGTGATCTGTCTTTGAAATGTAGGTTCTAGCCTCTAGGACATGTCGATAATCCCACAATGATTTTCTTCACCATTTTGAGAGCAGTGGTGATGAATTAAGCTACACAAAGTAAAGTGCCTACCGAACTCAGGACCGATAAATAATTCGTGGCCAGAACCACTGGTTTAACTGTTCCGTAAACTAAAAGTTCCTAATAATCAAACTAATTATTGTAGAACTTCGAGAAAAGTCTTCAAAATGACAAAAACCATATCCACCATAGCCAAGCAGCGCAATAGAGTTTTATGTTTCAGCGCGCGCCAAGGAATGCCATGCTCATTACAGCAGGAATCTTGCCCGGGTGGCGGGAAAGTAGTGCATGTGCACCTTTACAAGTGTAAATGTACTAGCCACCTTAGGGCTTGCAGTTACGTTGTGCTTTTTGGACGGGGAAGAAGTGTAAGGGTTACTCGGAAATTGTTAGAATCAATCTCACAATCTCCGAGTTATGGATACCCTTTGTTTGCTTGTGGATTCAAGAATGAAGACACAGTAAAGCTGTTTGAACATTTATTGATTTTTATTCGCATGACTGGCTAAATAAAACGAGTTGAGAAGCATTCGCAAATAATTCGCAAAAATAATATAATATTCTCATTTTCACACATAAAATTAGGTACTTTTATGGTTTAAGCCCGCTTGCGTCACAAACCATTTTTTTTAAGTTGCCCCAATTTCTCCTGTATCGTGGGTTCGTTTACAAACATTTAAACTCACATACACAAACAGCCTCTATATGCGTTTTAGTTTTTAAAACACTGTGAATCTTTTAAAGACGACTGAGACAGTATTATGTAATAAATATGGTAAGGGGGAGGGAGGCAGAGGGTATTTCAGCATGCATATGTCAGTAGTTTTTAAACGCATCTAGTCAATTATGACGCAAGCTATTATTTATTTATTTAACAATTCATGTATACACTAAATACAGAAAAGAAGAAAGGAACAGAAAATAGTATGTACATACAAAGGTAATGCTTATTTCTAAAGAAATCACTTCCAGCATACCTGCGAAAGGAGATACCAAAAAAGAGATGTAGATATAGTGCGTGTATATAGAGTGTAACATGTCATTGTACTAATATTGTTTATACCAAATAAATAAATAAATGTTATCCCGCTAAAAGTGAGAAGAAAAATACACTTACTATACAGTCATATGCAAAATCACGTAGCTAGGGTAACAAGCTAAATTATTAAAATTTTTTGGCATACTTACTTATCAATACAAAGCTAACAATAGAATCTAGGGTCAAATGCATATGGAATGTTACACTCCTAACATATTTGTGAAGAAAGTACTACACGAATGTTATTTTGGAATGTATGTACAGCCAAGCCTTTATACCTTCGTCAATGTTTTTTTTATAAGTAACTAACTTTGTTATATGATAAACATTTAAACAGCATCAACATTTAAAACATTATTTATGAGTTCTCCATTTAATGAAACATCATCATCATCATCCATCTTTTTTTGTTAATTCTTCAAGTCTATCAGAGTCACCATTTTTATTCGGTCTGACATGCAACGAACATGACTCAATGGAAGATGTTATAATATTTAAAACACACATTTGTGTCATAATTGTATAAAGCTGTTTGTGTCGTTCAATAGGCAGGCAAAAAAAGCACTTAAGGTGCCGAACGCATTTAGACGGTGTCTGTACAGTGTACATGTGCTTATGATATTTTATTCAGAGCTCGGAACAAGAGTGTTGAGGACATCTGTGAATTAGTAACGATAGCAGCGCACTATGTGCGTGCATGACGGTACGGCTGGCTATTGTACAGTAGACGCTCAAAAGTGCACTACCATGCTAAAGATTATATTGCTATGAACTGTGCGAGCGCGATACAGCAGTGTGTGTGCGTGTGCGTGTATGAGTGATGTCTCAACATTCCACACATAACACATACTAATGAACTGTCGTCACACTACGCGAAATAGCATTATATTTCTGTTGCATTTAGAATACACATCATAGTGATGACCTGTTCTTACCATTGCATTGTTAAAATTCGCGTAGTATTGACATGGGTTGGTAGCTATTTGGGCTGAGCGTGGGTTCACGATCAATGAAGTCCAAGTTCGAATCCATGTTATTACAATGTGTGGCTGTTTTTTGTTTCTTTGAAACCTTAATAATATTTGTATTTTAAGCAGAAAGTCGTTAGGTATTTATGTTTATTTATAATGTAGTCATGCTTATTATTTATTTTTTATAAGTAGTTAAATATTAGATAGTTATTGTATTATTATTAAACCTCATTAATTGATTTTTATTTTATCTTTTCGGTGTTGGAAGGTGGAAATAAAAAAATCATGCTGAATGATAACAAAAATGTTTATTCGTTTTATTTATTTATAAAATTAACAAACTTTTATGAGAATTGTGACGTCACATTCCTACCTAGGCAAAAAAAAGTTCTCTTATCACCGTTCATAAGATTTTTTGTTGTATACCCACTTAGTCAATTCATAATAAGAATAACATAACACGGAAAGAATATTCTAATAACACAAATATAATTGTTGATACCCACTTATTATAGGTATCAGTATTCAGCAGAGTTCATTGAATACTAATATATGAGTTATGAACGTGTTTTTTTTATGTAACGTCACATTGAATGTATTGAGGTTATAGCCTAACTGTTCATTTTCTTGACGAAAAGAATATTGAAACTAAACCCCAATTTAAGATCATTAAATTTAAAATTTGTTTTCTTCATTATTTTTTTTTAATTATGGTTATGTTAATATTACTAAATATTTAGTTACCCGGTCTACTTATTAACTTTTCGCTTTTCTTCCTTTTGGCAACACTTGAAAGTCTTCTGAACAGAATATACAGTCACCTCTCAGTTAAAATCTAAATAATCTCGAGCAAAACGTAGTCTTTCCTCCCTGTGTTTTTGTGTCAAAAATGGTTTTTAGTTGGCTTCCGATGATGTAAACCTTCAGCATGGACTGCATGGCGAACAGTCTGTAATGTAGTATCCAATTGCTCTGCAAACATTATAGTTGGAATGAAACCATTTGTTTCATATTCTTCCACCATAAAACGGCGCTGAGTCGGGTTAATAAGCGGCGGCTTTTCACTTCTTAGACGACTCTTCAGACTATCTTCTTCCTCAAACCTCTTTACCCAACGGCTAACAGAATTTCTAAAAAAAAAATCAAAATATGATTACACACTTGCAACTAGCAATTTATTTAATAATAAGAATATCACACACCACAACTATCATCATAATAATTATAATTTTTAAAAATAACTTAACTCATTTTAAGCCAGTTTCAGTTGAAATTTGAAAAATATTAAGCCCATTTTTACGCAAAGTGACAATATTTGCCCTGTCATCAATACTAATATTAGCTAGCATCTTGAATAAAGACAATCAAACAATACGCTAATCGTAATAATAACACAAACGCTCGTGACAAAGTTCACTAACTAACAACGTCATAACTAACTACTTTGTTCAATCCAGAAGTTTATTTTGTTTCACATTCACCCTCATCTTTTTTGTTAATAATAAGTTCCAACTTATATTTAGAAAAACATATCTCATCGGGTCTAACGTATCATTTATAATTAAAACACAAAAAGTGTAATGTCACTTGGGTTCGAACGCAGGTTACACCGTGCGAGACATTTTATCTACAGCGTTAACCGCTAAGCAAGATAGACACATAATTGTTAGTTTGAAATTAAATATCACTAACTTAATACTCCGTCGCGACATGACAGGCTTGTCACTAAGGCAAATGATCATTATATCGCACTCTTTCTGACTAGATAATTATGAAAGAGTGCGATATACGAGATCGTGTATGTGTGCAAAATGTTTGTTATGGAAAAAGGTCGTAAGTACGACTTGTTTTGATGCGATCGTTTTGTGAAACTGCTACTGCACTTATGGTCTCTACTGTACGTCGTGTTGCGGTACTATTTATTTTTGGAAGGAAAATACTAACGTTATGCATGCCAGAGGTCCTACATACGTAAACAGACGCATTTTCCCCCAAAGGCATACGCAAAAACTACAGAAAATCATCTGCTTCTTTTGGTTCCATCTCGTTCATACATCAACATTTACCATTCTATTTTGAAATAAAAGGAGTTTGGCTTTTTTCACCAAGTTGGCAGATACTACTGTTTTAACAAATTCTGTAATATTTACGAATGTTAAGGTAGGAATAGTGACTAGATGCGAAAACAGGTATCGTGCTATCACCGGAATATTATTTTGCACTATAGGTACGGATACAATATTGAGGTTGGGAACTCGCTAACTGAAATTAATATAGGACGTCTTACCAACCACAAAACCGGTCACTTTTTAGTCTAGATATCAGATTCTGATCTGTAAAATATAACCACTTGGAAATACAGATATCCTAAGTTAAGACTGGTTATCAGACATTTATCCCGAATACCTGTTAATTTATTAAAATAATCAGCCATTCCAAAACAGTCGCAGCAAGTATGCAGCTTAATATTATTCTTCTTCACGAGTACGTTACTGATTGGGACTACGCTGTCGTTTTTAGCAACAAAATTCAAAATATGTTTCACAAACACACCAGCTAACCAAAATGAAAAAAATAAATAAAAAACAACACCACCAAGTGCCTCGTTCGAAATTTGTTAAAATATTACACTTTAAAACAGTTAACTGAAAATCAGGGCATTTTGTAATGAGTGGAATGAGCTCGAAATAAGGTAAAATTCAATAAAAATCTGGAAGCTTTGCTCCGGCAGCAGTGTTGGGACGATACGGGAAATTAAGCCCCGGGATTCGTAAATAACGGGATAAACGTTGAATAAATATTTTGTTGAACGATGTTTTACTTTTACGCTCATTGGAAATTACCTATGTTTACACTTTACAGTACATACTGAAGAATCAGGGTCACATAAATTGTACTTTTAGTACACATAAAATCAGATTTCATGTTGAAGGATGGTAAAGTTGCTCATAGTGACTTCTCGTGCAATTATGCATTCATTTGTGCTGGCACCTCGGCAAGTGCATCGCCAACATTCCAACTGTCCTGTATGCTACGTTCCGGGGGTTCACTTTAGATCACTACAGCCTGCACTGGTTGAGATTACGACGACGATGGAACGCTTGCATAATTTATGCAGCTTTCTATTAGCCTCGCTAGTAATATCTCTTCGCTTTCGAGCTACGATTTGTGAGTCGCTTATTTAATATTTTATTTATATGCGATCCCATTTTATCTTGTTTTTCATTTGAGAGATTTCAACCGTCAAATATATCTATCAATCTCATCATCATTTTTCATTTCAGCCGAAAGACCTCCACTGACATTGGCCTTCCCTAAGTGTAGCCACATTGACCGGTCCCGTGCGTCTCACCTACAGCGGATCCCCACAACCTTCACCAGGTCATCGGTCCACCTAGTGAGAGGCCTTCCAACGCAACGTCTTCCGGTTCGCGGTCGCCACTCCAGAACTTTTCGGCCCCATCGGCCATCCATTCTGCGAGTAATGTGCCCTGCCCACTGTCAGTTACGTTTGGCAATTCTTCGGGCTACGTCGGTAACCTCTTGTGGATATCTTCATTTCTGATTCGAGCACGCAAGGAAACTCCGAGCACAGCTCTCTCCATTGCTTCCATCTTTAAGCCTTCTGATGAATCCCATTGTGATCGACCACAATCTAGTATCTCAAAATCAAATATGATAGTTTGACATATTATTTGTAAAGTTATCTAACTAATAAAGATTAGCCTTCTGGTTTCTACACCAGGTAACTTATCAGCATAACCTAGGCTGTTTTCCTTCATCAATTTTGCAAATCAAAAATCCCGGTCAACGTTCCCGTTCCCCGCACGTTCCCGGGTTATTTTCCCATCACTGGCTGTGACTGCTTACATAATTCATGCTCCCTATTACCCCCTACTACGAGTAATATCGCCTCGCTTAGCTTCGAGCTGCGTTATAAATGCAGCGAGTTTCATTTCAACAAAATTGTTGTGTTCATTTATTTGCATCTGGATTGGCAGTTAGTAAATAGCTGTATTTATTTGGACTTTGTATGTAAATAATCGGGTTTCATACTGTTTCGCAATAGCTATTAAATTGCATGAGTATTAAGTATTGAGCAGACATTCGACAGAGCGTCATAATTGTCAGTTCAATTGAGCTGAATGCCAGTTTTCTGTAGATACTCGTAATTGTTTAAAGGTAATAGGTATATACATGACTGTAGTCTTGCTAAGGGGTATCATAACGATACTCCTACCCGGTAGCTGGGTTGTGGAGATCAGTTAAGGCAGTCAATCCACGTAAAATATTGGTATTCAGCTGTATCCGGTTAGGCTGGAGCAGGCTAATGGCTGTACATACCATTTCAGCCAAAATAACAAGGAAATCCAAGTCCTACGTACTTGTCTTTCTACACACACGTCTACAGTAGGTAAAGTAACACAATACTCAGATTTACAAAGCCCATGTAACAAGTAATGGATGACTCTGTTGCCATTAAGCAAGCCTAATGCAAAACACTACAAAATCCACACGAAAGCTCAGCTTATCTAAATTTCCGAGAACAGAATATAGCTAAACTAAAATGTAAATCAACACTTGTTGATGGGTTGTTTAGCCACCAGCCACGAGCCATGGCAACAAAGGCAAGCGCTAATGACCGTACTAAATCTAAATACCGAGCACTGACAGTGGAAATTTTGCAGCATTTCGGGCGAAAAGTGTCGGTTACTGCTGAAGTATTTTGTAAAACTAAATGGGACTTGTTTCGTTTTAAAATATACAGGGTGGAAGAGACACCGACAACACACAAACGGTTACCACGTATTCAGTACAACATTTTAAACATAAAAATTTTCATGTGTAATTAAAAAAAATATGCTGTTTCCTCCACTTTGAAAATACGATTTTCACTTATATTGATTAACCATACCCATTCTATCATCGGACGAGCACAGATACGGCGAAGCGTCACCGATATATGGCTGAAGTTCCACGTACTCGAACAAAGCGCTATGCTGTGGAATACTCTGTGGAATTCGCTGCCGGCTTCTCTGTTCCCTAAACATTATAACCTAGATCAAAGTTCGAGTAAACCGGTTTCTTTTAGACTAGCGTGCTCCATCCTAGGCCACATCATCGCATCACATCAGGCGAGTTGCGGCCAAGCGCAAGCCTATTTAGTATAAAAAAACCACGATGCCGGGACCTAGGTACAGTCTTAACTTATCTCTGATTAGTAAATCTGTCATTATACCTTATGGTTTGATAAACTTTGGTAAAAAAAGAAAGCGTGTCTGACCAAGAATGGAAAAACCCAAAATAAAACATATTATTTCAGTTTATATTCTCTCAAAAATCTATGTCTGAAACTCTGTAATGTAAGATGAAATAAAAAACCAAACAAAGTTTTTTTTGGTATTTCTATGTCAGCTGTAATCCATTTAGATCGGTCGCCTTGATTTGTGGTTGCTCAAATCTTTACAGTCAAAGTTATTTAGGTTCCATAAGGGAAACCTTTGAGATTTATTTTTAGGCTCGTTTTGTTGTTCTGGCTATACTTTAATGATAAGACATTAGAACTTTCTTTAGAAACTCAAATAATTAAGTTGTCATACTATAATTTTCTTCATAAAATAGACTGACGCATTCTATTCTTAGCTATCTCAGAGACCACTCAGAGACAAAGGAAAGGGTTTAGATCTCCGTTAATACGATTAAGGAAAGGTTAATTCTTCTGAAAATCATAATGTACATAATAACATAAAAATATGAACGTAATAATGTTTAGAAGGGAATGTCTTTAACAGTTCCATTCGCCGAGAAAGGATCGCAATATGAAATTATAATCCCTGAAGGGTTACGCAGTGGTGTACTTAATAGTACACCCACGTTTCGCCAGTTACGTTTAAGCCTAAAATTAAATAAATAAACACAACGTATGTTATGTTATGTTAAGTCCTATGTAACTGAGGACCAGCCTATTCCCATCTATCGGGCATAAATCTAGACTCTATCTGGCTGGGCATGAAGGCTGCTACTGAGAAATTCTTGATGGCAAACCCAATAAAATTTTGCCCGACCTGGAAATCGGACCCAGGATCTCGATATGCGCATCAGTCGCGCTTGCGACCACTCAACTTACGAGACAGTCTTACAAAACCACTGATTACGCTAATGAAGGAAATACCCATAAATTAATCATTCCAAGGAGACTGAATTAAACTTTAATGACGAAGACAAATTACTACACCCTCCCCTCCCCTCACGGACACATTACAGACAATGTAAATATTACGCACGTATTTCTCATAAACCGATACCAATCTTTGAAATGTACAATATTCAATAACAATCATTCAAATGCAAATGACGGAGAAATTTTTTGAAACAAGCGTAAAAATTTGAATAGTTACAAGCAAAACGTATGCAACGCGAAAGTTACACAAAAGAATATAATAATTATTTCCTTACATGCAAATTAGTCACAGAAAGGAAAACTCGACACAGTTTCCTTTAAGTTATGGAAACAATGAACAAACTTTCTTCGAGAAAAGAATTTTACGAATGCCACACACCAACCAATACTTATTTATTAACGGGAACGCAGACCGCACAGTTCGGTGTTCGGGAAAAGTGTAAAATATATTAGAAATATACAAGCCAAAACTTTTAAAATCTCAAACATTTTATATTTACCCGCACAGTTTATGACAAAACTCCTCGATATCAATTCCGTTGCTCCATAATTTTCGATTACAAAAGCGAACTGTCACAAAGCGCGGGAATATAGAATTCCAATTTAAATACAGATTATAAATAAGCTTTTTTCTCTGTCAAAATGTTGAAAAAAATGATCGTTATTTTATCGTTATTGGTGTGTTGTTATTGTTTGGATAGCAACGAACAATTACCGGAGGAAGCGAGAGCGAAGAAAAAGAAGGGATCTTTAAGGCTTTTGGGTGAGTAGTTGATTTAATTGGAGTGTTTTTACAACCGAAAAAATCAAAGGAATCTTTTGTAGTCCTAATATAGCCGGAGAGTTATGATGTTGTTCATCGGAACATAAAATGGGAACGTAAATCATGCTTCCGTGTTTTTACTAAAGGGAAGAAACTCGCACAAAATGAATAAAAAATCTGTGCAAATTGAAGAAAGAATCAAGAACAGTAATTTAATGCAGTGCTTTTACGAATTGAGAAACTTTTTTATTTGCATTTGTGTTTTAAGATCTTTTTTCTTGTGTTTTAAATCGTGGTTCGTGTTTTAGCATAGGTTAGATGCAATTAGTAAATTGAGTATTTTACTTAGAGTAAAACGAACCAAATTTAACCGAGATTAACATGGCTAAACCTCTGTTGATCTATAAATTACCTCTTAACCGTACAATAACAAATAAGTAGGATCACGGTTTAATCAAAATTAAGTTAGATCTCAACCTACGGATTACTTACTTAGAATTGATACAATTTCGGTAATGGAAACTAACTACGTTTGGCTTGACATTTCATCTCGTCAATACAATTTATTGACGTTCTGTTTTCCGGATGTGATCTTCAGAAGAAAATGGTTTCTATTTCACTAAAATTAAAGTCGGAATTTAAAAGGTAATACCAAACATTTAGGTTTTTGTAGAATATTGGGTTTGCACGTACTTTGTAGTAGGTATTGGAAAGGTTCTACTTAATCGTAATTAAGGTTAGTTACTATAGTTTTTGGGAACATTACTCTTAAATTAATGTGTATATATTCAAAAAGAGAGTTAAACAATAAAAAAGAAAGCCAACCTTATTTCTGGAGCACAGACGGACCACCTTCAGTTCATAAGTCATTTTGTCAAAGTCAAACCACTTATTTAAAATAGACCCATTAAAAGGCACTTTTGATCGTCATTTACAAGGACATTGAAAAGATTCTAGTTGCCCTTTCGCTAGGTAGAATATGGAGAAGAATGGGCCAACAAGACAAGCTTGGTTTCTATGGCAACTGTTCCTAATACCGCCTCTAGCAGTATCTAGAGGTATGTCTTTGTTTTTGTGCTCTGTAGGTTTGAGTCTGAAGTTGACATAATTCCAGCTTCTTCCTGCCGAAAGGTAATTAAATAAAACTGTTAGAGCAATTTGCGGACTGCCAAAGATTTACTTAGTCTTGACAATTCAATTAGGAACTAATTTATTTACTTTTTAGAGAACTGGAACAAGACCGAGCTCTATTTTGATGGAAATGCTTTTGGAAAAATATTATAGTCCTTGGGAAATGAAGTGTAATTATGTTTTTTCAGTTTCTTGTGGTCTAGGGAATTAAAGAAAATAATATTTAAATCGAGGAAAGCGTTTAGTGTGTAACAATTTTACACCCAACCAACTGATGTTAGCTATTTGAGTAGGTTTCAGGGATTCGCATAAAGTTGCATGCAGGAGCCTGTGGATGATGATTAAGGATTCAGAACCAGGATAGAATTTTTTTAAAAAGAAATAGGAGAACCAGGCCTTTTTCCGACTTTTAAATGTAGATCGGCTTCCACAACACTACTGAAAATTAACCAACATTGTTGAATTCTTGTGCAGTGACAATCTGGCTACTCATTGCTAATTTGAATTTTTAAATGGTTACTTTCGAGTAGCGTCGTGGACGAACGACCTTAGATAAACAAAAGTTTCACTTCTCCATTTTGATATGTTTTTCATTTGTTTTAGCAATCGTCGCACTAGTAGTGCTATCAAAGCTAGCCGTCATCAAAGTTGCATCATTCTTCTTCCTCGTCGCGTTCTTCCAAAAGCTCTTCTACGCCGGTGGCCTACTCCTCAACTACTACATGAAGAACCAGTCAGGGCCTTCTGGAACAGCTCCTCAGATGATGTACGGCCCTCCCCAGGATTATAACACTGTGGGCTATAGCTATGAGCCGGCTGAGAGTGAGCCATTCCAGACTCCTGAGTCTCTGCCAAGTATAGCTGATTTCAGTAACGGGGTTAAGTGGTTGTTTAAGAATCAGCAGCAGTAATGGTGTGAGGAAGATTTAAGAGGCCGCATCCATTCAAGGAAAACATAAGCTAGTATAAATAGAAGATATATTGAATGGTGAAATGGGATGTGGTCACTTTAGTCAAAAGTTACAGAAGAGTTCTTGTCCTTTGTAACTTCTTGTTCAGGTTCTCTGTAGAAAACTTTCATAGATGTAATAGTACAATCCCTATATTATAGTGCCATAGTAATGAACAAAATGCCGTAGTAAAATGTATAGCAAAGTGAAAATAGTTAAATGATGTTTTGCAAATTGGTTTTTACAAACACTTTCACACGTAATTTTTTTTTTACTAGTTTAGGCTGTTGTCCCGTACCTGACTACTTTGAGAAAAAAATCCAGAACAAACTCAGAGATCCCTTTTAAGGTCCAGACATAATCTTGGTCAACTCACATGAAGACTATGCATATTAGTGAGTTCAATCTGACGTCTATCTTTATGCCCAGTATCAAACTGTGTCTAGTCGGTTTTAAAAATAGTTTCAGATCTATCTACTTCAAAACTAATTTGTGGTAGTTTAGGGCTTATGTAAATGGCGTATTTCCTAAACTCGTTCCATGCCTAGAAAAAAAGGTGCTACTTATTATTTTGTGACAGAAAAACATTTCGTGTAGTAAATTATTAATTTAATAAATTATTTATTGTTTTGTATTTCGTGTTTTATTTGGTATCTGAGTGTTCTGGCCACGTGATTTATAAAATCTATAACAAAGCAGCTATTAGTTTAAAAGTCGAAGGCGTTTTTTTTAAAACAAAACGATTCCGGCACTAATATTATTTAAAAAGCTTTTTATTTTACGACAATACACTCTAATTAGTGTTATAACGAAGCGAACTAACTCACTGCACGCCAAGAGATGCATAAACACTATTCCAGTAACTTACTCGTATGAATAAAAGCGTGAAAATACTAACTTGCAACTTCACGAAAATTTCAACTTAATTACATTAATTCAAGTTATTTTGTACGTTCAGAGTTAATTTTGTACTAAAGTCTGAGCTCAGTAATTGTTTCCTTGTAATTACACACAGTGGAGTGTTTTTCAGGATACTGTAATTTTAGTATTTAGGTAAGGACTTTTGGATAGTATAGATGCATAATTATGTAGTGCTTTTGAATAAACTACACATCCCATCATCATCATCATCACCAACATCATTTCAGCCGAAAGACGTCCATTGCTGGACATAGGCCTCCTCCAAGTGTCGCCACATTGACCGGTCCCGTGCGACTCGCTTCCAGCGGATCCCTGCAACCTTCACCAAGTCATCGGTCCACCTAGTGGGAGGGCTTCCAACGCAGCGTCTTCCGGTTCGCGGTCGCCACTCCAGAACTACACATCCCATTTTATAATATTTTTATTTTATAGGACATAAAAATTATCCGTGTGTCTGTAAAAACAATTGTCTGTCTGTGAAATATTTTACGGTTTTGGTAAGGAGAGTTTAACCATTATACAAATGGGATTTTCCATCAGAACCAAAGAGGACGTGACCAACGAGGTATTGCATTTTGTAATGCAATACCTCGTTAATAAATAGCTCGAGGTAACTATTCAATAAAGCTTCGGACACACCAGTACTGACATATAGCGGACGTGGCTTCGGGTGCGAACGCTTCCATACCTACTTTCTGAAAGTGTCCGGATCCTTAAGAAATAATATTCTGACTGTATTGTTAGATGAACATGAGGAGAGCTATGTTACCAGCAAAACTTTACAACGATTGCAAGGAGCAGAATTTACCATCGCAGCCAATCTGTTCCGTTATTGACACTCAAAATAGAATAAACCCAACTTTTATGACAGTTATGAACTCAGTAATCAAATGGCAGAACTTTATCACTAAAAAGCAACGGATTTAATCAGAAATGTAACAGTTATGACACGGAATTATAGCGGGGACTGTGAAACTATGTGCAAACGACTTCCGCGAACACTCAATATCTATTGTGCCATTTTGTATAAATATCCACGGACTCGACAGACGTGGAATAGACAATGTTGAGAGGTATTTCCGATATTGCAATAAACAACATGATAGTGGAGATCGTAGTTTATTATCATAGCATAAACAACATCACACATGGAGTCACCGAAGGGTAAGGCCGTAGTGTATCCTCATTTCGCCAAATATCTTTTTAAGTCTCATGTAATAATTAATGGGGAGAGCCTATTACCAAAAATAAATTTGTTTATTATCTAGGCAAAACATAAGCAGGTACAAATGTACAAGAGATGTTACACGTGGCTTAAAATATTACCTAAAACTAGTTAACATAGTGTTGTTGCTACTAGCTTCAAACTAGAGAGTTAGTGTGTATCTTGGGGCTCGGATATCAGGATTCTGAGCTGCCACCGAGACAATCCTGGTGGCAACGAGTTATATTATATTACCAAAAAGTCAGTTTATCAAATGAAAATTAAACTATCACACTGTAGGGATCGAACAGGGTGCGAACTACAAAAATACATTAGCTCTAGACTTTGAAAGTTTTTATCCCCTAGGAGGTGATATTTAAGTTGACAGTAACAGGTTAAAACCTTTATTAACTAGTTTTCCTTTCATACCAAAATCTACACTTACAAAAATAGAACTTGGGTCACCAATCGGACGAACTTTGCTCCGTTCTCAAAAGAATATTGCTACTTCTCAATAGATTGAAAGTTCCAAGATGGCCATAACTTGGGCGGTCTCTTCCCAAGCAGTTATCGGAATAAGCACTTTAAGTTTTATTGAACAGACTCTGGGAATGATTCCCAGTTTTATTTATTATGTTCTCTAAGTAGTTAAAATTAAGTGTTTGGTATTTTGTAATAGCCCTGTAATATCTACTGGGTTTATGATTGGTCGGAGGTACTTTGTTTAACTATATACTTCCTTTGTAAGTCAACTTACATAATATAGTCTGTTTGTATGTATGACATAACAATCCACAATTTGATCTTCAGGTTGATAGTTTAAACCTCAGCCATTACAAGAATCTTTTTCAACTTCATTCCGAAAAAAATAATCTAACTGATCATCACCATATTTTAAACTCAGTGTGAATGTGCAATCTAATCATCTCATGTGATTAATCTTTTCCAATAAAATAATCCTTTGCCTTTAAAGACATTTAAATATACTTTTGATGATAGACGGGACGGCGTGAATCACATATGTATTAACTGCAAGACACAATTGTTTGCCCACGGTACAAGTGTAACGTGACAAACTTGGCAATTACGTCCCTTTGTTATATGGCCTCACTGAGACCTGAGATCACATTACTTTTGATAGCGCATCTGTATTATGTTAAAGCTCCTTGTTTGTCTTGCAGAGTTAGTTAGCTCTCCACTTCACCAAAACTTCGATTCCTGTTGTCTGAATTCCAAGCTAATGCGTAATACCGTGTTGTTAGAGCGAAACTTCGACACATTGGCCGCGTGCAATGTCGGTAACTGGCTCTTTATACCCCGAACAATGGCTTTTATTGTTATGATGTTCTAATATTGGGATATAGGAGATAATTCTCTGCGGGCTTACAATATTGGATGCTGGAGTTTAGTAGTTAGAGCATTGTCCGGTTGCACTGTATTAGACTGAAGTTTGACCGAAACTTCGTCGAAAGGTGGAACTGCGAAGTTAGGATATTCGGAAACAAACAAAAGGTTTTGGGTTCAGCTGTTTTGACCCTGATCATGCATTTACACAAAAGAATTTCGAGCAACGCGCAACGGTGAAAATATTCACTTTTTAATGATTTAGAGATTTTTTCTTCTAACTTAACAGACAGATGTCTTGAGAAGTTTGTTGTGGCACTTCTTCTCCCTAGCTAACAAATTAGGAAGTGGGGAGGGTGGCGTTTTGGGGGGCTGTCTTATCTTTTTTTTGCCGTTTATAATAAAAGTAAAGTGCTAAACCTCGGCCGATAATTTTGAATTAGGGTACTTAAAAGTCCTTTCTTGTCACATTCCGTCATTCGCCGTAGTGCGTGTATTCAGTACACCAGTGATATGTAATGTATGTAGGTAATAAACAAACCTCATCAAACTCGTCACTGCGTACGGCGGCGCCATCAAATTAGTATGCACATACATTTTCATAAGCACGCCGTCTATGGGGTATTGTTTACATAGGACACCGGTGAGGTGTAGCACTAGTTACAAGCTACCGGTAGGTTAACTTGGAACGTGACTTCAATGTTATCTTTATCTATCATTAAGTATTAAGATATGTGGGCCAATTTTAAATACAATGGTTAGTAGTCTCTCCTGAGCGTGTTCGGTCAGTTAACCTAAGCGGAGCGGACTACCCACCTGCTCAGGGAATAATAATGATGACGAATCAGGAGTATCGAAATTAAATAAATATGCATTTCTTTTCTTATGATGACAAAAAAAAAGAAAAAAAAATGGATGACCAATCGGAACAGTGGCTAATTGGAACAGTGACGAGTCGGGAATATCTCTATTAATAGTACTGAAGTGTGTGCGTAAATACAGATACACTCTACCTTCTCTCACTCTCAAGAGTCGACTGGGACGGCAATCCTCAAAATGTAGGAGCAGGTCTCAACGTGCTTTCCGAGACACGGGATTATTATACAACCCACTTCTAGCTCCTGGCTGCTACTGAATAATCCCTAATGGAAAAACTCAATAACACCGTCTAATCCGGAAGCTTCACACTCAGAAGCCTTGCTTGCGACCATGAGATCAACGGGGCAGTCAATGGGCAAGCAACACCTCCTTGACGAAGTATCATTCTCTATAAATGTTCTGAATTTTAAATTACATAAAATACAAGGGTTTTCAATGTGGAATAGCAAATTTATAAAACTGCTTTATCCTGGGTTATATCGGGTGTCTTTCTCTCTTCTTCTAAGGCCTAATAAAGAGTTCTCGTCCTACTGCTCACCACAACACCATGAAGGTGGATCAGCTGTGTTTTTACATCATTAATCCCCACTCCGCACCACAAGAAAAAAGTTCCGGTGACGTGGTTTGCATACAGTAGTGGCCATGGCATAAGAATATTTTGATTTGACTTTTGTAATAAAATGTTTATGCAACAAATGTGCAGAATCAAGCATGAACTTAGTGGCATATTTGCCATGATATATTGACATTAATAGCTCTCGAACGATGTTTAGATGCACTAATCGCGATCAGATTTATTGGTGAAATCTGCTTTTACTTTTTTCTACACATATACGATTAATAGGCAAAAAACCTCTATTGCTGGATGAAGTTTTTTCAAAAAAGTTAAAAAGTAGGAAACGAGTAAAAGCTAACGTTAAACTGTAATCATCCACCAAACGAAGATGTGAATAAAATTTGTTTCTGTCGCACAAGTAATTAGTTTATCTGTAGTAGTCTTCAGTTTATTTGTAGTGCCAATGTTGTTGGCAAACTAAGATGTTGTGTGACTGGAGTGAAAATGATAAAATCCTAAGAAAAGTTAATATGAAAAGTGGTCACCCAGCTGGTCGTACAAATGGCACGATAAATTAACCGTCCAGCCAGTGTTTTACTAAGAAGCGGTAAGCAAAACAAAGCTGCTACTTCAGATGGAAACATACGGCAGTCCAAGGTGGACGGTAGCGCGGCGCGCCGTTTGGAAGTCTAGCTAGTCTAGCTTTACTTTAAATAAAAACTTTAAAAACTTTAATTATTTAGTTATTAACATTTATCAAAGATATTGAAAAAAAGAGAATTATTTTATAAACATTTAATTTAAGTCGGTATAATACATTATTTACGGTCGTTAATTCAAAAATCATAATTTTTATTTTGTTTTTGTTTAATAACCTAAATTAACAAGACTAAAAGCGAAAGTTTTTACTCAACTAGACAAATCAAGAAAAGCTCCGCAGTAGTTCATAGGTTCTCAGTCACGGCCCCGCTGTAACTGTATGTTTTCAGCAGAAACAAGTGAACAAAACTATAGGTGTTTAAACTTCTCATGCGGCCAGTTAAGTTAGCAAGTTGAGATTTACTCAGTAATTAAGTTTCGAGCTGTTTTATAACTTGCACGAATATAATTAATGTGGTTTGTATGCATTGAAAAGATAGCAAACCACGAGTTTTAATTACAAGATAATTTCAAGATATTTTCAGCCCATGGGGTGAAATTCTACCAAATCTTTCTGAAGAGTCTCTCTTTGAGTCTCAGCAGCAACAATTGAAACATTGCAGAAAATATTCAATGTTTTTTTTACATTTATTTATTACGAAATTTTCGAACTAATCGAACTGTGTAAATAAATTTCACGAAACCGATGTATGGAAAATAAGCAAACAAATTTACTGCCACAATAAACGATGGGATAAAACAGATAATCTGTACAGGAACTGAATACATATGATCCCTATAAAATATTTATTACCCGAGTAGTGACTACATGAGCGTGGGGCATTATTTATTAATAATTCAGGAAATTTTCATTTTTATGCATATTTTAACATTATTATTGACTGGCACTTACCTTTTAATCTTCTTCCTTCCATCTATGTACGAATCACAGTGGTATCATTTTATTATTATTTTTTACCGATCCACAGTTAGAAAATCTTTGCGTTAATTTAATTAGTCCGTTGCGTTCGGCTGCTTGCAACGTATTGAGCGAAATGCATGAATAAATTAAATATAATACTGTGCGTAAATAGTCATCGTGCCAAACAGGTTCTATTATCATGCGTCCGTGCCATTTATCTATCTATTTTTTTGTTCTGTTTTGCACTTTCACGATATTTATTATTTCGAAGTTTATTTAGTAATAATTTACTGTATGTTTATTTAATTTTTTGTACACATTTATTATACATATTCTATTTAAGTACCTTTTCACCACTACCATTGACACAACACATAAAACTGTTTTACATCCGTGACCTCTCTAATCCAGGTCCAGTTGAAAACCAGCGTCAGGCACTAGTTGTCCGGCATTTTGCTGAACTGGTCCTATTTGGCGCAGCTATGAGGCACACCGTGTTGCTTATATATATTTTTTTTGTTTAAGTTTTAAGTTTTATTTTTTTTCTTGTATTATTTTTGTTTTATATTGTGTGCACTTGTGGCATGTGCCAAATAAATGTATTTTCTATCTTTATTTATTTTTTTTACCCAAGAGCTCCTCCTTTGCACCTTGCCAAGAGCGGGCCAAGTTGATGAAGAGGGTTTCACTAAGGTGGAAAAGAAGAAGAGGAAGCTCTGTTCCCATAACCAGTGCGAACTGCAAAGAGGACTTTTGGCCGAAAGGTGTCATAAATCAACGAATCCGAGGATTCGTGTCTAGTTTTAGCTAAATAAGGTTTTTTATAAGTTTTAGTTTATTATTTTATAAGATTATTTTGTGAATTTTTATCTATGGGCCTCAGTTGCCTGACAATAAAATGATTGATTGATTACCGATACTGGCCGGCTTCAGATGTCATCTCTTTGTTAATGAATATATTCCTTCTGTGCTGTTACTGTTCGACAAATCATTTTCTCGTTGATTAAGACATGGCAGGCAGATAATATTCTGAAACCACCTCCAATAACTCCTAGATAAAGTAGGAATATTTTTGTCGATTTATAAGTCTGCCCACTACACCAGTATGGTACGGTGTAGTGGGCAGACTCCTAAAAGCGGTAAAATTCGTCAGAAATCTGACAAAGGGGTTATTTTTTAAATAAATCTTTTAAAATAATTACCATTACTACTGCATTATTACTTTAATATTCCCCTCTCACCGAGTCACCGTCGGCGTCGATACGGACCGTGTCTGTAAGACGCCTTTGCCTGCTCGCTCGCCACGTTCTCCATAAAACGAACCCAATTACTTACTATACACGTATCGCAGGGACAAGAGGGAATTTCAATAAGTACTGTCATTTTCAGTGGTTGGGTTCTGTACGTGTTTTATTTTTATGAAATGATGTTGTTCTAAACTAGATATTTATTGGGCAAAACTTGCCACGCGACTCAACTATCAGTGGTGATAATTTGTCATTACCATTATTTTTACACACACATTACCAGTGCTTTTGTCGCAACACAATTTTATTAGCCCAATGTTTCCACTGCTGGGACACTGTCCTCTCTGTAAGTAGGAATGAGAATTTATTTTATCAACACTGCACTCAAAAGGGTGAAGGAATGGATCACGACCATACAAATTACACAAAGTAAAGGAATGCATCGCTAAGCCGCGTATTGTTAGTGAAAACGCATTAGTGTATTCTTAATCTTTATTGCATACAACGTTTAAAATAAAAATATACACACAAAATTGCAATTATAAAGCTTATGTACAACGGCGAGTTTAACTCAGAAAAAAAGAGGATGAACCTATGTGCATAAACAGTGCATTTAAAAACTTAAACAATAATTAACATTAAAAACTAATAAACTACTTTTATTGTTAGTGAACACGCATTACTGTACTTTAGCTACCCAGATGTAAACAATGGTACGAACATAAAAGTCACGTTCTTAACCACCTTAGAGTAAAATCAAATAAATCTGGTCACCTGGCGGGGTGCCAAGTCAACGCAATTAACCTGAGTGAATCTCTCACTTGCATCAATTAGGGTCGATTTAACACAATCTACAAGCCTTTTCCAACGGTTATTTACGAACACCTTTGAAGGGTGTTTAGTTGAAGAGCAGTGTCAATTGGTTGGATTTACTTTTACGGCTTTTGAAATGCAGCTAGTTATAGGATAAACGTGATTCTGGTTCATTAATACTGAGCTTAGAGGTTGTATTTGCTAGAAATAATAACCTTCCTTTTGGGCCTCGCCGCAGTCGGGTAAAAAATCAGCGTTTTATTTTTTTGTGATTAGTGGCCTAGTGTCAGAGCTTTTATGCCGCCCGTGGGCCTCTGACTTAGCTTTACGTGCCGTCGAGAAATATCTCTCAGGCATGCTGGTTTCCTCTCGAAGTTTTTCTTCACCGAAGAAAGTGATAAACGATACAATACGCACATGAATCCGAAAAATCAGAGATGCGAGAAGCTTGGGTTGGTAATCGAGATCTATGAATAAGCTTTTATAATAAACACAGTGTACGGGACAATGTGCCACAAGTTTTTACCATGAATTATTATTCAGCACATGATTCTAAAACCACCATTGTTGAAATTTATCTTCGGTTTTTAAAAAAAAATAACTGCTCCATACATTTTGAACGTGTAGGTACTGAATTTTGTTTGGAACAACTGTTTTTTACAAAGATTGAACTTGATTGCATGTATTCATCTACTGAAACCATATTAAACATAAGTTAATCAAAAGCATTTGTTATAAAAACTTGCTTGTTAATGGACTTCATTTAAAAGCTGCGGATCCCTAAAACGAGACAAAGCTTTGCAGACAGTTTCATTGTAATATAGTTAAATAATAAGTGGGGCTTTTTTCAATTAGGTCTCTTCAGAATATAAGTGTTTCATATTTTATTTTATGTCAATGTAATAAAAGTTAAGACTAAAAATGCCACGCTGAATTAATTTTGTGTCTTTGTGAAAAATAATGACAACATTAAAGTAGACGTTTCTATTAACGTCTGCTTTTTAGGGTTCCGTTAACGAATGGCTAATTACGGTACCCTTATAGATTCGTCCAGTTCATATGACTGTCTGTCTGTCACAGCCATTTTATTCCGAGACTGTTACGCACCACATAAAATTAAATATGGTTATTATTAAAATATTGTTATAATTATGTAAATTATTGTTTGGTGCTACGGACTTGGCCGGTTTTTTTTTTACTTTGTGTAGTGTCTGTCACTATTGTAAAATTGCGAAAAGAATTCGTGTTTCTTTTTGTATTCTTTGATTCCGTAAAGGTACGACTATAATTCTAACCGTGTTCGCTGCTCGACTGGTTTCTGTGTAACTCGATGAAAACGGCAACACAAGATAACGTCGCCATCTCATCATATACCTAGCTTTTTCCCAACTGTGTTCGGGTCGGCTAACCGGATACAGCTAAATACCAGCATTTTACATAGAGTGACCTATCTGAGCTCGACAACCCAGTTAGTACTAGGTGATAGAATACTCTTTGGTAAGACCATCTACTTAATAAAATAGAAACCCCACTGTAGCCGCGTTGACACGGTCTTTGACGCAACTCGTATTGTGGCAACCCATAATCCGAGCGCACTCGGAACACGGCGTCCGATCCGTGTAGATTCGGATCGCGTCCTACTTTTCCGAGCTAGCTCGTATACGACTAAAGCAAAAATATACGTATAATAAAATATTAATAATTTTTCCCCTGCGGCAATCCCGATACAATTTCAATCCGACATTTTTCGATGTTGACTGTGAAAAATAATTGTAGAATGAAGAAAATGGTCCGAACGAACTATGTCAATATCAACAGCTAGGATATGTAAATCAAGAGTGTTGTTAAAAAGTCTGATGATGTTCCCAAGAATAATTATCAAGTCTCGCACACGCTATCCGCACTTATGCTTCTCCTAAATTTTTTAACTGACATAAATAAAGAGGTTCCTTATTTCACATCAGTCTTTGACATTGATAACAAAACCCTCGAAATGTCGGCGATAAAAACCGATCTATCTCACAAATGTTACAGGATAGTAGTTTTTTGGTAGACTGCTCTCCAAACGCAGAATTGATGGTCACGCTGAGGGGTCGTGTCACAGATCATTAATAAGAAGAAATATTGGTAGGGGCACCATGCTCCGTGGTTATGGAAAATGAGACAGATTTTATAGAGACAGGGAAAAGATATTTTTATTCCAATATCCGAATACTAAAAACTTTTAACCAACGCAAGCAGTGACCGAAAGCGGGCTTGTGAATACTTAGGCAAGAATTTCTTGAAAAATGGGAGCTCCGAACTTTTGCGGAGTCTGTGACCAAAGACCCGGTTGAGAACCGCTGAAAAAGTTCTAATTTATAAAATTCTTGACTTCCCCAAGAACGAATGTAACTATTCAAATATATTTAAAGTTTAATCTCGTATTTCGAAGGAAAATTTTCTTAATTTTACTGTTTCCTAGTTTTTGAGAAAATAGTGTAACAGCTTGCTTTAGGAATAGTTCAGTTTTGGTTGCTAATAAGCCTGTCAAGATCATCACGTTTACCTTTATTTTTCCCGACTCCTATCTGTACGAATTCATATAAGAATAGTTTAAAACACCGTTTGGTAAAAAAAAACCTAATTGTAGTTGGAAAAATTCAGTTTGTCCACTTATATACATAGATCTGCTCTTCAAAACTTGGGACAAAAGAATATAACCGGCTAACGTCATTGTACTGTTGGAATTTCAACTCTCGTCGCTTCATCGAGCCTGGAATATCCAAGAATGCGCTTTTGTTAGGAATTCGTTTAGGAGTTACCTAATGTTAGTGAAATTGTGCATATTTATACAAATATCCACTTCTGCCTCCGCCTTCAAGGCATACAGAGGTGAAGTTATGTTTGATGTATTTTCCTCTCACCGAAAGTGTACCATTTCAGTGTTTTCGGTAAATAACAGTGGGCTTACAGGTGATATTTCATTTAGTAGGCGGGAAACTTTGTAGGCAGACTGAAATACTACCAGTCTAGACATGGAGAGTTACTGCTCATTTTGTTTACTAGCCTCGGTATTAGTTTTTGTGGCTTTCCGAACATTCAGCTTTTAAAGGTAGGAGAATAATTTGAAAATCCAAAGTTGAAAATTCCTAGGCTTCAGGCATCATGCATTTAGGAAAGTTCACGTTTCTCTTTGTTCCTGAAAAAAACTTTCATAAAAGATGGTCACGATACACAAAACCTGTAGGTCTGAGAACGTACAAGATGAGATTTAGAGGTATTATTGTGAAGAACGTTCAACTTAGTTTTTTACAAATATAGGATATTGTGATCTCACTTCCGAAAGCTTATTATTTTTCATTGGTATTTAACTAACATTACTTTTACAATAGAGCACCTCAACATCGCTGAGATAAAGTAAAGTACTATGAGAAGGACCGCCTGTCGCTCCAACCCCGGCATCCAATATTATGGGTGATCGGTCACCTTCCGCCGTTCACTGGATGACAAATTGTAGGGCAAGCCTCTCTAATATATCTTATTCGCTTTCACAAATCATACATTTTCGTCTGTCCTTTCGACTGTGATATGGGCACGGAAGTAAGATATTTTGGTTTAGGGATACGCCAGTTATTGTACGAGTTTGTTCTACCGAAATACGTAATTATTTATTGTTACTAGCTGTACCCCACGACCTTCGTCCGTGTGAAATTAGAGGTGTGAAATAGACCCTTAACATAACCGATAAGCACTTGTTCTCCTCGTCTTTGCGAACATTTTTTTGTTCTAGACCATACCTGGGAACCTTCTAGTTACGGAGATATTGGGGGTCAAAGTTCCAACTTTTTCACATTATTTTTTAAATAAATGTTTTTAATGTAAGATTTTTACTTTAGACACCTCCACGACCTCCGTACTATTCAATCCATCCATCAGCATAATGCTTTGAATGCTTTCCATCGAGTCCTACCTTAAAACGTGATTTTTTACCCCAAAAAAAAAGTCGATTCCCAGCAATAATTTTTGCGTAAAGTTACTTAGTTTGATGTACAGAATGCTTGGTTGACGGCTATGTGAAGGGTCTGTTTACACCCTGTTTACTTTACGATCTGCCAAATATATATAAAAAAACATAAAAATCGGTCGAGCCGTTTCGGATGAGCACGACCACAAACTCCGTGACAAGAGATTTTTATATTTTGAAGATTATGAGCCTGATGTGTATCACTGCAGGGAAAAGGCCTCCCTTCAGTTTTTGAGCTGGACTCTTATCAAAAGGATTGGGCCCAAATAGCCAAATGCGTAAATATGGCAGTAAAATGTTAAGTTTTTTTTCTTGAGCCTATGTCCCATTGAAGGGCAAAGGCCTCCTCCATGACCTTTCACTCTTCTCTACGTGCGGCCAATCTCACACAAATTTAAAGGTTACATTATTTAAAGTTTCAAATGAGATTGTATTTCCATAAATTAGAAAATTGCTCAAAGGTACTAAAGCGATACTTTCTAGATTATTCTTGGTAGAATGTCAGAAGTGTATTTTGTAAAAACAGAACTAGATACACCTACTGTACCGAGTTGCGTATTGATAAATTATGTTGTGGCACCGAGTTGCCGTGTTTGGCATATCGCTGATAAACCCGCGGTGGTTTGTGCTGATATGTTGATGTTCTTAAAAATGCTTTTGAATAATAAAAATTGAATGAGACCCCTCGATTTTTTACAAGTTTGTAATCAATTATTGGAGAGCAGAGAATAGATATGAATAAAAGAAGTAGGTAAGGGGGGTGGGTGGTTAGGTGTTAAGTGCAGCATAAGACGTACTTTATAATAAAATTGCTATCTCTACGAAGTCGAAGAAAGATTTTAAAGATATTTTATACAATACGTTTGAAATAATAAACTAAATTAATCAAAAGCGCTAGATTAGCGTTAGATTAGCAAAGCAAAGGGTCATACTCTGGAAACATTTGCAGCCAGGCTGAAGGCGATGGTTTTGCCTGAAAATCGTGCAGCGAGAAATTAAGACAGAATAAAGCACCAGTACACAATTGATAATATTTTAAACAAAACAATTTAGTATTATTTTATTACATAGTCTTAAAATTGAAACGTAACAGTACCTAATTTAGGCCTGTTAAAAGCTCTGTAAAAACGAGCCTCGGGCTTTCAAATAAGCCTTATGTGACAGTATTACGTCGGGTTCAGATTACATTGGGGCTTAATGTAGTGGCAGCTGTGTAGTCTTACAGGGTTTATAGTGTGGATCCAGGATCCTGGGTTAAGATTGCTTCTAAGGCTGTAAAACTGTTCTATTCACACTTTTGTAGGCGATACTAACGTCCTTGCAAGTCTTGCTTAGAGTTTTTCATACGTCATTTACTAAACACATAACTGTCATGTAGTGGTAATCAATAAAAAAAATCAGTAGGCATAAGTTATTTTGCTCACCGCCTGTGAGAAGTAAAAGTTCTTGAAGCAACACGGAATCACAATGACGAAGCATAATAAATATTCATATTTAACATGTATTGTTTTGGTAGTGCAGTCATTGCAGGAAATCCGAGGTTAGTCCAGTACAGTGAAATTAACATTACGTTTGGTTCAAAACGTTGAGGCTAAGGACACTGTCTATTTGCAAATGAGATGCGATCACATCATCTACATAAGCTTCCATTTTAGTTTCAATAAAGAAGCTTAAAATCGATTTCATTTCCAACATGCATTCATTACAGAATCTCACTGTAACAAGGGAACTTAAAAACTTCCCCTCGATCAAATTTCCAAAAAAACGGTAAAAACTTCGACACAGAACGAGCAAGAGAATTATTTCCCGGAACATCGGACGAAGTCTCACTTAGTTTAAAGTTACGACTTAAAAAGTCACCGAAGTTACAGCGAGTTGGCCGGCAAAATTGGAAAATTACCGAGTTAAATTTGCGATAGTTTTAAAGCATGAGATAGAACGTAATCGTGATTTTTTGTATTAAAATTAAATCTTAAAAAAGGAAATTTATGAATATGCAATATGTTAATAATATGTCGCCAAAACGTTACTTTACCTACAGCTACGTTTAAATGTGGGTCCGTCATTGTAGCTATCTACTAAATGATTAAACTTGTGTTTCCAGTGCCTTTTGTTCTATTAGTCTCAGAATAAAGAACAAAGACTAGAATGAACTAAGAGAAATCGTGTGCACTTTAAATGCTGTTTACCTACTTCTTCTTTTGTTTTCCCAGGTTAATAGTTAAGAAAGCATCTTTGTCCTGTCGTGGCAAAGGTCATCACGTGGTCATCACTTAGATACTTCTGTAGGGGTAGCGAATCATTAGATAGTGAGTGAGTGAGGGCCAGCAGTGAGAAATGGCTAATGTCATTTCTCACTTCTGGCCGACATCCTGGTGCACTCGTGCATCATAGCAGTGCGTTAATGTCGAACTGCAGTCATTATAAGCAATAAGAGACATTTTCGTACACTTGGCAATCGTATTGGTGATTGCAGAAGGCCAGGAAACAAGTGGCAATCACTTTGAAGGCGTTTCATATTTCTACAACGGCTTGACATTAGCTTTACTGTACTTAATGTCAGTCCAATTAATTTTTGACTATTCCATAATTGTTTTCGCTGCTGGAATGTGACTTTCTGTAGGCTCTCAAGATACAGTTCTATAAAGAGAGACGTTGCATCTTCTTCTCTTCTCATGATTTTGCTTAAGGCTATTTAACATATTCAATATGGCTCTAACACCCTACATGAGACATCAACATAGTAGAACATGAATATAGTTAATCACCAGGCCGACTAGTTCGATCGTCAAATGAAACACGCGTTATGCTCTTGCTAATATTGTGGTAGTGATGGGACAGTGATCTATCGATACCACGTTCTTTTGTATTTAAATTAATCAAGTTTAAATGCTGTACAAGTAATATGACTAACTTATTAATACTTATCAATGAAATCGACTGTTTCATTGGTCTAGTTGTGGTAAACCTTGAGCATGAGTTCTTGGGTTCGATTTCCAGGTCGGGTATAATGTTGGATTATTCCATCCGGATTCTGTCAGTAGCAACCCGGAATGTAATACTTTGCCCGGTGGATGGCAGTAGTCTTGCCCTCTGCTACATGGAACTTTAAAATAAGTGACGAAATGTGGGTATACAGTCACCAGCACCCATATGTAAACACTTAACAACTTTTAAAAGTGTTTTTCTCCTACTGTTCTGATTCAAATTTCATGTTGTTACGAGTATATATTCTGGAACTCATATTTTTATGAAAAAGATCCTTTCTCCAAGTTGCAATCGTTATTTCCTGCCAAAAATTGCTTTTAAATTTAGGACAGTGGATACATATTGGTGCTCGTGACTGCACTGAAGGTACTCCTCTAACCTTTCTGGGAAACGTGTGTATGTACAAAGAAGCTGTGACCGAATTAGTGAGAAGATTAATCGTTTTGACAACATATTATAGTGTATTATATTAACGTTGTTATAATATTCGACTAGATTCGGATTCAGATAGGATTACTATAATACCGTTGGATTACGAAATGGGCTTAAATGTTAGCTCTTAAACGTCATTAAAACAAATTACAAAATTATTCCAGAATATTGTATTCGTTAAGCTCGAAATGATATTGAAATAACAAAATATAGGTATCTCATTTCAAAATTAATGTATTTTGATGAACGAGATCATCTTGCCAAGCCTTTTCCAAACTATATTTATGCTGAAGTCGGTATCCAGTCCAGCTGGACTTCTGGACCCACCGGTTGTATACTCGTACATGGAGTGACTGCCTATCTGATCTCCACATCCCCACACGATACCCTTGGTAAGATGGTTGTGGTTATACTTTCGGGTAGCCGTAACGACTATCAAAGATTTACTAATTACATTAGGAACCAACTGCTTATTAATGTGTGGTCGCGACGCGGAGGAGTCTCCGTATGTAATGCATGATCACGGATCGACTTCAACAAGCGTTGCTTAACGTTAAAATTGACCAGAGACAGACAGAGAGACCATTGACAGTTCGATCTGCAAGGTTAAGCCGCGCTTGCCAAGGTCGGTCTGTGGATGGGTGACCATAATTATATACCGAGTTTCTTCCGTTCCTCGGAAAGCATGTCAAGCCGTTGGTCCCGGCGGTCATTTGTAGATCTTTGACAGTCGTTACAGGTAGTAAGTGCCCCGAAAGTTGGACAACCAGTCTTACCAAGGGGTACTGTATTACAAAGTACTAACTGGGTTGTGGAGGTCAGATAAGCAATCGCTCCACATAAAATACTGATATTCAGCTGCATCCGGTAAGACTGGAAACCGACCCCAATAAAGCGAAAAGGCAGATGATGATACCTTTCATTGAACCAACACACGTCGATATATTTACTTCTATGATAGTCAGCACATCGCTAGTCTATATCGTTAGACCCATAAACGCGAACGGCTCATTATTTCCATATTTAACGATGATTGCACACACGTATGGAGCAATTTCACAATATAACCACCATTCCAAATTAGAGTAAACGTCGAAAGACTTCGGCTTTCAACCGACTTCCAAATTGAAGTCCTTGAAATGAAGTCGTAAAAGGGATAGGATGAGATTACGTATCGATGTGTTATAGCGTAACCGCGTAACTAGCGTAAATATCCATGACCGTTTTTTTCTAATGGGTTCATCGTTAATGATATTGGAAGGTATGGATTCCTTGCACATTACAAATTCAGTCGATATCATAAGTGCTGAGGAATTGCACGCCGTTTTCATTGAGCGATGTAGCCGTTCAAGATGCTTTGAGAGTATAAATATCAGCGTATAATTAATTCCAGACAAAACCATATTATTTTTTTCAGAATAGGTAAATTCTTCATACTTAGTAAAGGGCCACAATATCCTCCTGCCGGAGGCTATACGCGGGGTCATGCGGGCCATGGCCCTTTACGGGGCCCCGGTGTGGGCGCGTTCTTTGAGGCGGCAAGCCGCCCACTACCTGAACGCGCCCCAAAAAGTAATAGCCATAAGGCTAATCCGGGGGTACCGCACGATCTCCGGCAAGGCGGCTAGCCTCCTTGCCGGATTGCCGCCATGGGATCTGGAGGCGATAGTCCTCGCACGCCTGCACGAATGGCGCGCGGAGGCACTACGTCGGGGGGAAACTCCGCTGCCGCGGCAAATTGCCGCTCAGCGGACAGACCTCCGGCGTGATCTCATGGCGACATGGAGAGAGCTCTTTGAGGAGTGGCTAGAGAGGCGCCACGGTGCCCTCACCTACCGCCTGACGTAGGTCCTCACCGGACACGGTGGAGCACACCGTGGAGGTCTGCCCCGCTTGGGCGGAGCACCGCCGTGTCCTCGTAGCGGCGATTGGCGGCGGTGATCTCTCGCGTCCGGCCTTGGTTCAAGCCATGGTCCGGAGCGAGAGGGAATGGGAAGCCGTCACCTCCTTCTGCGAAGCAGTCATGCTAGTGAAGGAGGTGGCGGGACGTGAGAGGGAAAGAACCTCACGTCTCAGTCGCCGCGGGAGACGCCCTGGGCGTCGGGGGTCACGTGGTGGCTCCCGGCCACCGTAGGCGCGGGCCTGTGGACGGCGAGTTAAGGGCCAGCTCGCCGTCCGGCCGTCTTATGACGACAGGCCGTGTCGACGGCGCGTTCGTTCCACGTGCGCCTCAAAGTGATGTCAGCAAATAAGTAGGGGTCCGCAAAGGCCGATGCCTGCCAGGGCTGCGGGACTGTTCGAAAGAGATACCGTGGCCCTGGAACACAAAGGGCAAAGAAGGATCATGGATGGGTTTTAGTCAGTACAAGTCTGATACTCCCTTCCGCTCCGCCCAGAGTGGGGGGGTCAATTGATGATTTCCCATCCGAAAAAAAAAAAAAAAAAGGGCCACAATATCTGCGAAAAGATTTTTCTGTTAAAGTCGTTTTGGTTTAAGTCGCGTTCGATGAGATGAAAATCAACATTGCTGAACAAACCGTTGTTATTTTTAGCCCTCTTTGAAAACTGAAAGTGAGCCCCTGCCGAAGGGCTCCTATTTAAAACTTTTCAAATATAGTTTCAGCATTCTCTCATCGCTGTGTTCATGTTAAATAGGCTTGCTGAAGAACCTCTGGGACCTAACATATCTAACATTTTTACGTTATTTTTTAAAAGCAAGGCCAATAATATTACTTCGATGACAATTATTTCAGCTTCTTAATACTGTTCCAAAGTACAAACTGTATTTTACCTAGTTTACATGGTAAGTGAAAAATTACAAACAACATTTTCCATACACCGCATTCGAACCTACTTCACCACAGCCGATTATATCATTAATCACGAACAGGGTTACAATGAGTCTGAATTTGTCAGAACATACTCGGCATTCTGGCTCCCGTCTTTTCTATCTGTGTTCTCTGCTCTTGTCAATGGTCCGATCTTTTCGACTTCAGAGTATTTTTTATAAAATAGAGAGGTTATGAATGAATTTTGAAAAAAGATAAATAAAAAATGAAATATGCGGACTTTTAAAATGTAGAAATGGTAACAACCCTAACCACGAACCATTTTCGGCAAACGTTGAACGTTAAATAAAACTTCAAATAATCTATCAAAGGTTTTATTTACAAATGCTATGTGCTAGTTTATTTAAGCGCATTGTTGGAAGCTGTGCAATCAGGCTGTGTGGGACTGTGGGATGAATCAAGCGATAGTTGAGTGCGATTTAAAAGATTGCTACCCGTAGGTTGCTGATCAATGTTGATGGTAGGATTGCAATGTTTATTTTTAGGGAATGGTTTAGATTCTAGATTATTTATTTGGAGTGTGAAAAGTAGAGTGTTAGTTATCTAGATCGCAAAACTAGGTATTTTCAGACAGATAGGGATTGCGAATAGAGTAATCCATAGTGTTATCGCAACACCAATATCAAAATAATCTTGGAAAATAGAGAGACATATCATATTACACCTGTAATCCCCCAAGGGTTAGGCAGAGGTGCACCTAGTAGTACACCCATATTTCGTCAGTTATGTCTAAGTCTCATGTAATAGGGGCCTATAACTATCAACCGGGCATAAATCCAGACTCCGTGGCTGCTACCGAGAATATATTGATAGAAAAACCCAATTGAAAAAAAAAAAAACAAAAACACATTTTACCTGACTTTGGAATCGAACATACTAGAGGACACATACTCAGCAGTCGCACTTGCGACCTCTAGACCAGGCAGGGATATAGAGAGGTCTATTGAAATACGTGTTTATTTAAATTATTGATAGACGAAACATTAACAATATTAGGGCTTTCTACTAGATAGAGGTATAATAAAATTGTACCTTAGATAACTCAACAAAGCCACAGAATTAAATAGACCCATATCATTGACGCTACGTCTAATAAATGGCTTTACAAAACACACTTAGTAGGAAAAACTCTTAAAAATAAACATGACCTATAAAATCTCGGCGCCAGCCTATTGGAGGCTTGTCGCCAACGTACTTATGATTACTGACGTTAATTTCGAAACTACTGAAACGCTTTTAAATTAGTTTTACAGTTTACGCGTTCATAACAAGACACACAACTGCAGTATAAACTTGTTCTATCACTTTTGTTACGAAAATAGAATTAATAACTTTTTTAATGCAAGATGGCGTGATGAAATTGCTTTTTTTATAAATGTGAAAAAAAAACCGGTTAAAAGCGTGTCGGAATACGTACAATGAAATGTTCCGTATTTAGGATAAATATTTAAATAAAGACAAGAACAGGCTTAAAATTGTAGTTAAAATCATGTTCTCCCATACATTCCAACTGCAAATGTACGGTAGAATGTGCAGGTTGCCCAGCGTACAAACAACCAATCGATAGATCTCTTCACGAAGAACAAGTCTTAGTATAGGCTTTTCTAGATTCAGGGTCAGAGAGGAGCTACAAAGCTCTAAATCTAAATGTATACCGGAAATCGTGACCAACAACAGATAGTGATAAATTCAGGGTAAGTTCATCCATCCTAAACCTGAAATTATAACATAACAAAACATAATATCACGCTTGTAATACTCGAAGGGTTAGGCAGAAGGGTACTTATAGCTAGTACATTCACATTTCGCCTGGTATGTTCAAGTCCCACGTAAAAGGGGACGAGCCTATTGCCATCAACCGGGCACACTCCTGACTCAGGGCTTCTACTAAGACATTCCTGATGACTAAACCAAATACAACTTTCCCGGACCTCGAATCCAAACCCAGAACATCAGCATAGCAGATATTATGCATCGCAATCCAATACAAAATATGTAACTTTAGGAAAATGTTTAAGTACCAGGATAATTTAAAAGCAGACAGAGCTATAACGCTGAATAAGTAGGTAAGGTTCCTGGTAGACGAGATGTTTTTTTAAATCTTTATTTATCAAATCAAATCAAATGATTTATTTCTTTGCAAACATGAGTAATAGGTACATAGATGTTTTTATAATAAGGTTCTCCACATTTTGCCGTAACATGGGCATGCAAATAGTTGGTTTACAAATTATTATAAATTTAAAATAAGCGGCATGTCATTGGAATTACATAAAATTAAAAAAATAAAATAAAAATGTCAACATGGTCAAAGTAATAAAAAATAAAAAAAATATCATAAATAATGTCAAACAAATAAGTGGCATGTCATTGGAATTGTATAAAATAAAAAAAAATAAAATATAAATGTCAACATGGTCAAGGTAATAAAAAATAAAAAATATTATCAATAATGTCAAACAAATAAGTGGCATGTCATTGGAATTACATAAAATAAAAAAAATTAAAAATGTCAGCATGGTGAAAGTAAAAAGAAAAAAAAAAATAATGTCAAATGGAATAACATTATGCCAACTAGAATAACAGTATGAATAATCTCTCTAATATATGTCAATTAGAGTAACAGTATGAATAGTTTAAAAAAATAGTTTTTATTTAGAGGCTTTTACCTTAAAAAGGTACCTACGTCAGTCTCATCATATCCTATAGACGAGATAGTTAGGTAATAAGCACTAACCGTGAAAATGTACTCCTTGCTATAACAGACTAGATGGACAAAGTAACGATTACCAGCACAACCTGAACAAAATTGCTACAAAGATAAAATGTAGGTACAGACATCCACATAAATACCTTACATTTACCAAAAATAAAATATAAGCGATTTTCTCTTGAATTGAAATAAAGATTGTGTCCTTGACATAACGCCTGTTTCTTAACAGTATGGTTTTGAAAATGCTCGAAGCATCAATAACTTCATAAAATTCTCATCAATACCTTCAGAGGAAATCGCTTTTAAATCTTGCTCAAATGTAAGGTACTATGTTCTTATGTATCTATGTTCGTGACTGTACGTACAGACTACGGACAGATTGGCTTACTAAGCGTTTACTGCACTTCACATTTACGACTTGCTGGCTCAACAAGAACAAGTTTTTCAGTACACCTTAGAAAGTATGAGAAAAGCATCTGTAACTTTGTTTCATACCTAGATAATAGGTTAGGCGTAATAAAATAGGGCTGCGGGACTGTTCGAAAGAGATACCGTGGCCCTGGAACACAAAGGGCAAAGAAGGAACATGGATGGGTTTTAGTCAGTACAAGTCTGACACTCCCTTCCGCTCCGCCCAGAGTGGGGGGTCATTTGATGATTTCCCATCGGAAAAAAAAAAAATTAAATAGCAGAAAACTTGAAAAGTGGTAATTGTAGATCATTATGAAAAACTTTTAGAATAGGTCAATCCCAAAAATGTGCGAAAAACCAGCTGTCTTTTGTCTGTTTGATTATAATAGTTTGTATAATTCAGTTGTGCTTCCTTGTGGTAGCGTTTACAAAACCAACATGAACAAGGTTGATCCAGCAACGACGCTCAATTCTAATTCGAAGAAATGCCTGAGAATTATAAACAATACTTAAATTGTTGTTTCACGGTAAGTTTTGCCACAACAATCAATCTACTATGGCCCTCGAACTCTGCTCAGCTCTTTATCGTTTATCTTGTGGTATTTTCTGTTTTTGAACTTTGAATAGTCAACTGATTTCCAAGTAGTAAGCCTTTGATGGTATTAATTTTGTGTTCCTCCTTACCCTTAAGTAAACAAATCTTGCTATTTGGTGTTTTTAAGAAGTAAAACCAACTCGTACTTTACGAGTCGTAGCACCAAACAATATAATAAAAATATTTTAAAGGCTCATTCATTACATTGAACAGCAAAACTAATTAAAAACTAAACGTTCTACATTCTTAAATTTTTTCAGTAATTTCTTCTCTTACACATTTTACCACAAAATGTGTATTTTACCATTTTGCAAGTGACTATCTTCCCCCTCTAATTTCTAAAGTAAGAGAAGGAAAATTCTGAAAAAAATTAGGATTGTAAACAGTTCCAAAGTGGTAAAATGTGTATTTTATCACTTTGGAAGTGACTATCTTTCAAACGTTTATTTTTGAGGAAAAATGGTTTTAGAAACCTCAATGTCATTTTTAAAGACCTATCTATAGACAACCCGCGCGTGAAGGTTTGTAGTTTTAGTTCCATGTATGTGGAGCCCCCTCTTAATCTTTTTTTTTTTTAAATAAATTGTGTTACTTATATTAGACTGATTTTTTCGTGATTTTTTGGTAGGATTGTTTGTTGCTATTTCACTTTACAGGACCCGAGAGATAGTTACGAAAATACCGAAAAATATACACTTGGTTTGGTCTGGCGTTAAGCAATAAAATCGGTTTGAGTCAAATACTAATGAGATCAAGTTATGAATCATCATGGATATAATCCGATGATGATTTGATAACTGTCCAATAATTATTTGATAACTATCGAATAATTATTTGATAACCATCCAATAATTATCATGATAATTATCAAAGAAAATAATTATCTTGATAATTTCAAACCCCGGTAAAACACAAAAAATATGTAAAAATTGGATATCTACTTATATTTTTTTCATACTGATGATAATCTCGAAAACTCTATAAGTAAATACTTGAATATACACAGAAATAAACATTACTTCACTTTAGAAAACCTCTCGCTCCCTGTTACGAAAAGTCGTGTTAATTTCTTGTAATAATGTTTAGTACACTTTCACGCTCAAGTGTTTATTTGTAACATTAGCACATTATGTATGACTGGCAACTCAGACTGTGAAATGTCATTTTAAAATACGGCACTGAACAGAGCTGAAGGTCTGAAAAAATAGAAGAAAAAAACAGTAACAAACAAGCTGATAGCACACATTTTATTTTGGGAAAATATGTTCCGTTTTTCTGCAAGAAGTTTTTCTTTTGAATAAGAATTTTAGTTTTTTTTGTAATACGTCAAAATGAAGGTGCTATTATTAATTTTCATTGTTATGTTATCATGGTCTGCGGAAGCTGCTGATAAAAGTGAAAGAACAAACGAAGTGGAGCCGAGAGGCAAAGCGAAATACGCGTTAATAAGTGAGTATTGATATTTTATTATTTTATGGAAAGTTTTTAAGTTGTCTTTTTGGTTTGGTTATTTTGGCAGTAATAACAAAAAGTGTTCAGATTCCTTTTAGATCTTAACTATCTTGCAATTATAATAAGTATAAATCAATGATTTTCCAATCAAATTCGAATTACAGCAGATGTACATTATTCTTGAACTATTAATTCGTTTCATTCCCTTAGAAGCACCATATAACCAAAAATCGCTATTTTTTCATAAATGTTTTTAATACCTGACCTCCGCACAAATTATTAAAGCAGAGAATTACAACAACTATAATACAAAAGACTTCTCAATAAAAGCCATTATCTTTGTAAAGAGTTTTGTCACATTCAAAACTCCTTGGAATGTAAATGACGTCCATTGAAGAAGTGAATAGATTAAGTTTACCTTTGTGCATCGATATTGTTTACGACTCAGATTATTACTGCTGTTCTTAGAATTGTTTGTTTATTGAGGACCCACCTTAAATACATCGGTTTAAGTATTTAATTAGGGAGGCGGACAGGGTAGGATTCATTTTGTTGATAGCGTTTCTTTTATTATAGTTGGGGACGTCAATGCTCACGCAGTGTTTCCGTATATGCATAGCTGTCATTTGTATTAATTTTATTAAGACATCATAAACAGTTGTGTAACTCACAGGACATAAGATATTTTGTATCTGAGCGACGCACGTTTGTTTTCCTGAAAGCGAAAACACAGTTCAGTGATGGCGTCTAAATATCAACATCAAGCGACACTTACGTGTGGCCATTGTTTCACATTCCGTTTCACGAAGTTGATACCTAGTGGAAAATAAATGGTTACCCTCCTAGTAGGCAACTTTTGATTGATATTCCTAATGTTTGAGAAATGAAATCAGAATTGATTAAAGTAAGTGAAATATTTAGAAAGACGTATTGATCAAAGTAAGTGAATGACTTAATTTGATCAGTACACAGATCTTTTCATTTAATTTCGTAAAGAATTTGCAAATAGGTTACCCTTAACCGTTAACCTTTTTAAATATTATTAAAGGATCACAGACATTTCAAGAACTCGTGATCGATCTTTAGGTTAAGCCGCTCTTGCCTAGGTTGCTCCGTGGATGGGTGACCACCTATAACGTACCTATTGAGTTTCTTCCGGGCCTCAGAAAGCACGCCGCGGCGCCGTTGGTCCCGGCTGTCATTTGTAGATCTTTGACAGTCGTTACAGGCAGTCAGTGGCCCGAAAGTATGACAGTCTTATCAAGGGGTATCGTATTACCCAGTAGCAACTGGGTTTTGGAGGTCAGATAGGCAGTCGCTCTATGTAAAATACTGGTATTCAGCTGCATCCGGTTAGACTGGAAGCCGGCCCCAAAAGTTGGGAAAAGGCGAGCCAGATGATGACAGACATTTCAAAATGTTACGATTAGTAAACACAGTGAAATATATTTGGATACCAAGATGTTTGCCATTAGTTTTTATAACAAAAACATAGTTCCGGTTCCAACAAAAAGGTCTAGAACTAAATCTCCGCGAAGCCTTATTCTTGATTCCGGCAGCATCCAGTGTCGGTTTATACAGCGAATTAAAGTAAAAGTCTGGACCGAGGATTTAAATCTGAATCGAGAACAAATTGGAAACTTTCCTCGCTGAAACCTTAGCCTTCGTTGGTCGGAAACATTTTGAGATTTAAAAAACTGGTCTTGTATTGCGGGATAGCGATTTGAAAAGTTGGTTATTAAGTATTGGGAAGAAATGTTACGGTAATGGGGCAAAGTACTTCTGCTTTCAATAGTTTGTTTGGTGTCTCCGTCGCAGATGCACACTCGATTCCTCGGTGTTTGTCACTTCTGTGCTGTTCTGTGGGTATAACCAACCAAAAATAAGAGAGATTAAGGTACTTTAGACAACGCTTCTCATATCTTGTCTTCTGTTATTAATATACCAACTCAAGTTTCCACGGTGTGTGATGTAAAATTAAGACTACATTCTAAAAAGACTATACCTCAAAAGTTAGTGACAATCTAACAGTAAAACAGAATGTAACTCTTTGTTCAGCTATTGCCAGAGAATAATCCATCATCAGGTGTTGAACACGCCTGTTGTTGCCAGAATTGCAGGTTGTCTTCAAGCCATCCAGAGTCTAGTCGTGTATTGCGAATTCTGTACGGGAAAACCCAATAACACTTTACTCGATAACCTTTTTCATGATGTAGTACATAGTTATATGAACTTCATTACATTCCGATGTAAGATTTCAAACCAAATAATACAGCACAGCCCTTTCTTTGTTGCAGCCAACCTCGCGATCGTACTGGCTGCGAAAGTTGGACTGTACAAACTTGTTCTGGCGATAGCCCTGACGGTAGCTAGCTTGAAGATACTTCTCATAATGGTCTGGGCATCTACCATATACAAGCATGTGCCTGACCCGTACTTGCATTATCAGAAAACGGAGCATTATGCACCTTATCCGGAACATTTTGGACCTTATCACGATAATTTTGGACCTTATGACGATAAGTTCTCGTATCACAGACAAGGGTACCAGGCCTTGGATTTGATCGCAGATTTTATTAAAAATCGGCAGCGACGGTAGTTTGTAGGTCTGTATTTAATGTCTTGTTTTTTACGGTGCCTCAAGTTCTAAAACGGATAGTTTTGGTTACGTTAATACGTTTTATTATACTAACTACCATTTAGTATAGAATTCTTGAAAGTGACATTAATTATATTTCAGTTGTACATGAAAAATAACATTTTGAGGGGTTTTTTCCACTAGTTAGTTCTCAGTAGCTGGCCGGAGGCTAGACTGCTCAGGCAAGGGCGTTTCCAAATACAAGCGATCGACACTCATTTGTTTGGAAAACCGAAAGATTCTGTCTATCTGACGACACGTTTTGGGTCGGCAAACTTAAGAAACGTGAAGATAGAGTGTTCGCGCGATGATCGCTTAGGTTAAGACACAGGGTCACTGATAGCAGAGTTGCCTCAACTACAAGAGACCTATAACATCCTACGTAAAATGTAGGAGTAGGTACACCTCTAGCTACCGTTTCCTAGAAAAGAAAAGCGGAGGAGCGATATTGTTTTCTGATTAATTTCGTTGTGGGATCCAAGACCGTTAAATTGTTTCTTTGGGACTTCGTCGAGTTTCATTGTCTCGGGGTCTCTTTTTGGTTAGCGTCTGTTGATTTTACAGGAGTTGCAGTGACTTGGGAATAGTGTAGCAGACTACCCTGTCGACTAATATGTGATTCTCTTTGTCCACAGTCCACTTCTTCTACGTCGTGGCAACGAAGCTGATCGTTCTAAAGATGGTGTACGGAGCCCTGTTCTACGTGCTCATAACAAAAGGCTGGCATTTCGTGCTCTGGTTCATCCACTACCTGAAGAAACAGAAGCATCAGCACCACGAGTACATTGAAGACCATCATTTTGACCACGACCATTTTGATCACCACGACGGTCATTTTGACCATAGTTATGGTAATTTTGACCACAGTTATGGTACTTTTGACCATCAGCCGTATGGCTATGATAAGTACGGATATGGGAGTGATAAGAAGAGGATATATGATGCCGATGGGTCTTTTGCTGTAAAAGGACAGTCATGACAACGTTCTTTAGTTAAGTTCATCATAGAAAACAATATGGTTATGTCCTAAGTATTAATGAAACTGTAACGCCTGTTTTCATCTACTCTAAGCGACATCTAACTGGATATTCAATGCTCAGCCCAACTCTGACAGCTGAAAATCGAACCGCTCGCTTTTATTTAAAAATTAATTTATTACTCAAGGAAAATGGACATAAGAGAATGAGATTTGAATTGTCTCTAAATATTAATCTCATTAAGATTATAATAAGTGTGCTTTTATGTGTCTGTGTGCGTGTATACTAAATGAAATTTTGTTTACAAGGACTGGCCTTCAGTTTGGCTAAGATGAAAATAAATATTATCAGCTCAGATTAAAGAAATCATCTCATTACAAAGAAAACGATATGAGTAACTTTAAGAATGTTTTAATTTGAAATCCGTGTCTATGTTTTTTTTTTATTGAAGGTTCTATTAAAGTAGGTATATTTATTTATTTTTTATCAACCTAAACGGTTAATGATGCTCAAATAGATGTTAATATAAAACTATATTCTTCATTGAGTTTTTACGCATTTATAATAATGAACAGTCATAATTATTATAGTGCCATTAAGTGTAAATATAATATTTAAGCTTAAATGATTAAATGTAAAAGATACAAATGAAAATTTATTTATTTATTTATTTATTCAACTTACAACTATCATTACAGGTAATCTTAAACCTACTTCGACAGTGTGGCTATCACTCTTATTTCTAAAATGTGCCAGTTAGTTTCATATATTTGAACTCAAAGAAATCAGTAAACATGGTAAATATCTTGTTTCTAATGTTAATGATAATCCCTACAGCTTCTTGCTACAGTTATCTCTGTAAATGTCGTATCACCAAGCCATTTGCCAAAAGTGATTAAGTAAGTACTAATTTAAATAATTCAACTCCACAATTGTTGTACGTCTAGACTGGACTAGACTCTCCGTTCTTATTCCTAAGTATTCTCATCAATTCCTAGATTCTAAATTAAACTTTCTTCATCAAAATAATTGCCTATAATTTGTAAGTAAAGTGAGGTAACCGCTATATCATTTCTAATACTCTCAAGAAACTAGATCGAATGTAACTTGTCTAATACCTACGAACCACTGACTTGAATACATTTCCCTATACATATCAGTTATTAGTTCAGATTACACAAGTTCTTATGACTATTAAGGCAGCAGGGGCAATCAATCTATCTAATATTTACTGTCATATGTTAGGGCTGCCTCTCTCGTAAAGACAGGAAATGATAGAAATACGATTACATTGTGAAAAGTTTAAACCTGGTCCCAATAAAAAATGATGGACAAATTTTAACACAGCGTTCTATACGTCTAACCAAAGATATCCAAGCAAAAAAAAAACCACTAATTAAAGTGATTTTATGTTGACCTAAAATCATTGGGTAACTAACATTTTTACAACGTTGGCTGATTTTTTTTTCTTGTAAGAATCTAATGCGTTTTTCTTATTTTTTTTTACCATTATCCTTATTTTGGTGGTCTGAATGATTTCTAAAAGTTTGTCCATCTATTTTAATGGGACCTTATATAAGTTCAGCAGGAGTAATATAGTCAGAACTATAATACCACCATAGCTTGTATAATACATTGGTATTTGCAGTTTTTAACTGCAAGGAAAAAGATAAAACGCAAGAAATTTTTTTTTTTTTTTTGCCTTTTATTTTGCAAGGTTGTATTTCTTTGTTCAATCCAACTGTGTAATTGAAATGGTCTTATTTTCGTAGACCGTAAACAAAATAACAATAATTTCTTTCATTTTATTTCAGAACCCATAAAATTGTACCTTAAAAGTAAACATGAAATGTAAAATACTACTCATTTATTACCCAGTTCGTGCCTTATGGTACATTCCAAACTTCTAATTACCCGCGAGGCACAATAACGCGAATATACAACAATCACAGCGACACGAGAGTTAATCTTAACGACGTGCTTGTAATGATAAGAAACCAATACATCCTGTTACTTTTCCTCCATAAAATACAAAGTTTATTCAATACTTAGAAAATAGAGAAAATATTGTCGAGTCAATTTCCTTTGGAAACCAAGCCGCGGTACGAGCTAGTCTAGAATGTTCCCGCGAATTGTGAAAGCGTAGGGAAAGCCTTCTCTCAAGTATCATACACTTTCTAGGTGATATTATGAAATGTTATGATTATATCTGGGAGTGAAAGAAACGATGGATGGACTGTGTGAATTATGATATGGCTAGAAAGGATGACGAGTAATAGAGAAGAATGGAAGAAGAAGACATGCTGCGCAGACCCCAAATGAATTGGGATAAGGGCAAGAGAATGATGATGATATCTGGGAGTGTTTCCTAGAAATTGAAATAAGACCTGCCACAGAAATCACATTATCGAAGGTGGGGTCTACCGACTTCTGATCTAGTTTTCTCTGAATCAGTTTGTTCAATCTCTTGCACGTGTACTTGTTTGCGTTATGTAAAAATGTTACTTCCCTATTTAAATAGGATTTTGTTAACAATTTCGTTAACAACGTCTACTCAATCTACCTGACATAAAATAGCTCTAGGCGCGATTTTTTTTTATCTTCCATAATAGGTACAAAGAAAAATAATAATAAAAAATTTGAATAAAATTATGAAACATCCTGTTAATGATGTTTACGTGTGAAACGGCAGAACAATACCTACCCAGCAGATCATCGCTCGCAACAGGGTGTTTTAACTACGTCATGTGTGTCAAAATCTCATAAATACCAATTTTTTTTTAATGAATGTTTAGTATTCATTGGATACATGAAGTGGGCTGCCGTTGTAAGACGACTAAAAAGTCACGGTGTATTTTATCATATGCATTCAGTAAAAAAGTGCAATTTTGAATTACAAACAGACACTTCAATTTTATTTATTTGTATAGATTGGCATTTTTTTTTAGTTTTTTACATTTCCCTGTTGGAAATAGAGGACTACCAATTACCATGTGGCGCTATCACATCTATTTACGGACGCGAAACTTTCTATACGCGTCCCATGTTGACAAATAAACGTAATTTTCCTCTTTTAACTTTAATAAAAACTGGTTTTTTGTTTTTATTTGTCTTTGTCATGGTCTTCGACCCTAACAGGATGTCACTTTGCTTTCACACCCTGGTGAACTTCGACTCTTGACTAAGGCTTATGTGGCCACTATAACTTGGCTAATGTTACGTATTACGTCCAAAGACTATCAAACGCAGGGGATTGACAGCCTAAAAGATTGCAGAGCAGTGTTGGCTCAGTGGTAACAGCCGCGACCTACGCGTTGTAGTTCCCGCCTAGTGGGTTAGAAGTCAAGCAGGCGCATTGCTTTTTGTAAATTCTTTCATCACCAATGCCCTCAAGAAGTCAACAAACGATATCATCAGGCAGGTATCCCAGACACGTCCTAAAACCAAAAATTCGAAGAGTCTCGTTGTGAAGAATGGCTTGCTGGCTGCTCTTACCTGTAGAGCCTGCCCGTAAAGCCTGTGTCCTAGTAAGTTATTAGCTGATTACATTAATGTTGCAATACATAGTATACTAGTGGACCTTCTGGAATCTTCTGTCCATTTTCTATTATTGCTCAGCCAGCTTGCTCGACAGCACCTGTTGCAAGACGTGAACTATAAGCGAAATGTGAACAAAATTTAATTGTTTTCTCTCATAAGAAAACACGAAATGCTTTTGGCAATCTTTTTGTAGAACGTGCTAACGACTAGAACCGGTTACAGCTTTAATTGGTATTTGTTTGGTCTTGACTGAGAATGGGTAGTTATTTCATAATATAGGTTACTGAGAAAAGTTAGCCAAGCTGGCTCTTTTGATAGCGGAGTCAACCAGAGACTTAGTTCTGACAGGCCATCAATTCCTTTCTCCCAATACCTGCTACTCTTGAACCAGTACATTTCTAGATTAGAATAATTTCTTTAACAGGTGCAGGTGTTTAAATTTTCTAGGAGTCGGTTAGAAAAGTCAGTACGATGTTCAAAGCGTAGATTCCGATGGAGAAAAACGGGCAAGAAACTTTACGTTTAAACTTTTGTAAGTTTTCTGGTTGGCTGTTTTCGCTACAGCAGTTCCAACACATATAAATCCAGACCTCAAGACACGCACCTCCGATTTTTCAGATTGATGCGCGTCACTAGCTTCGGTGAAGAAATACATCGTGAAGAAACAAGTATGCCTGAGATAAATTTCTCGACGATATGTAAAGCCAAGTCAGAGGCCCATGGGCGGAATAAAAACTGTGACACCAGGTTAGGCACTAAACAGACGATAAAGAAGAGGAAGAATACATATGATATATTAACACGGTATCACGCCTGTAATCCTTGAAGGGTTAGCTAGTGGAGTGCCTGTAAAAGTTGTATACCCACATTTCGCGGAATATGTTGTAGTCGCATGTGTTAGGGGGCGAGTCTATTTCAGACATTGAACTGCTACTGAGATATTCTTGTTGGAAAAACCCAATCAAAGTATATATAAAAGGAATAGTATCAACCCTAGTATATTTCCATATCCGTCGGGACTGGGGAGTGGTTGATGGCTCGCAAGGGCATCTAAATTTGGAGCCTGCGCCGTAATGGAGCAGTGCCGGCGGGCTTGTCATTATACTCCTCCTGAGCGACGGTGAGCAGAGTTCGAGGTGCCACAGAAATGAGATTGAAAGACTAACGTTATAGAAACTGTATTTAAAATAATGGCAGGTCGACTGAAGTCCTTAAAAAGGTGGCTGGGACAGACTGGGCGTGGAAGGTGGAGGACGGGGAGTTGTGTGGTGCGGCTTCAGAGAGGCCTATGCCCAGGTGTGGATAGTCAGTTCAGTCTGAGTAGTATGAGTTGATTGAAATGTCATATTCGTCCGTTGGGCAATTGGAGTTTACACATTATTGATATGGAGATTAAGGTGTAATCTGTCACTGTGGCAGAATGGAAGCGTCATTCCTTCATGAGATTCCTATAACTTTGACAGAACATGGATGCAGTCTCAATATAGTTTACATCATATGGTAATAAAAAATAAATTCTGTCTTACTATTTTTATTGGAAAACAAATCTGCAATTTATGTGCAATCTAAACCAAAGCTATAGATACAGGCTGTTGCTAAAGCAATCATTTAAAATCACGCTCGAAACAATAAAAATATATTGTGCACAGACTTCAAATGCAACGGCTTTTATAGCCAACATGTCGACAGCTCCAGTGTCGAATGATCGCCACTCGTCGACAATTTATTTTTACAACTGTACTCGATTGTACACGATTATGTTGTTTGGAATGTTAAATGGCGGCGATGTGTTCAAGTTACATTGTTAACGACTGTACGCGACGATTTAACGAGTTTGCTAAAGTTTTGTTGTTGTATGCCATGGGATTATGAGCTTATCTGTACGTCTTACAAAGTTTCTACTTCTAACCCAATTTTGTAATTCATTCTACATTTGAACAATTGAGAGCTTGTTTCGGAGTTCTTAGTAAGTGCCACAACCTGTATTTTAGCGGTTTGTGGTTTTGAATTAGCATTCAACGCGACTTGGCGGATTGACTATTCTTCGCAACAATATTATTGTAACATGGAAAACAGCCTCTCGGCCAGTGCAGATCATTTTCACGAATCAACTAAGTACCTACACAACGAAGGAACAGCCCGTGGCTAAATAATAACAGCCGCACCGGTCGATCTTCAAGGTTAAACCGCGCTTGCCAAGGTCGGTCTGTGGATGGATGATCATCCATTACATACCGAGTTTCCTACATACGTCATTAGAACTCGTAATACGTTTAACCGTTGGTCCCGGCTGTCATTTGTAGAACTTTGACAGTCGTTACAGGTAGTGATTTGAAAGTCTGACAACCAGTCTTACCAAGGGATATCGTATTTTCCAAAAGTAACTGGGTTGTGAAGATAAGATGGGCATCCGCTCCATGTACAAAACTTGTATCCAGCTGCATCTAGTTAGAGTGGAAGCCGACGCCAACATAGTTGGGACAAGGCAGGTAGATGATGAACTACCTACATAACATTTTTTAATAGAAAACTATCGTCCAAAAAAAAATTGACACAACTGCGCACAAGCTGTAGGTAACGGTCGTTGTTGTGGCTTAAATAATATGTTCAAAAAGGTGAAGAAAAATCATCGTGGGAAATCCGTATATTTCTCGCATGGTGGGTCGCCAGCACATCGTGTCACCACAAACTGTCAAATATCTCCAATTGTTTTTAAATCAGAAAATGTTGAAGGTTAAGTTCAAAATCGAATGAGAAAAATTGACAGTTTGTAGTAACTTGATGCGCTGGACTGTACAATCAGTAATGGTACCCGACGAACATTCTAAAATTTTCGGGGTACTACGAAAGCGTCGCGCGCGAGCTCCGTAGCTCACAGCGCCTGACCGCGTCAGTAATTGAATTGGAATCGCGGAGCTCTGCCCTCGGGTATATTTGATCAGGCGTTCCGTAGGGTACAACTATGAGCATACGTGCATACAGTTTGAGAGGAGTTATAATAGGTGTAACATCTCATAAGTATACTTGGAAAAATCAAATATTACAGATCACAACTTAGGACTCATTAATATCAATGACAATATCTGTGGTCTGTCTGTGTCTGTCTTTGTGCCTATTGGCCTCTGTCCCCTGAAATGCAGGAAATTGGAAATTATGTTTTTTCCTACTCCTCCGATATTAAAGGCCAGTTAAATTGTTTCTCTGGGAATTCATCGAGCTTCATTGTCTCGGCGCTTTTCTGGTGGTAGCCACTGTTGATTCTTGCTTGCATGAATTGCAGTGGTTTGAAAATAGTGTGGCGAGCTTGTACCAATAAAAGAAAAAGTGTAATATTTAATTTGGAACCGTTTGGTAAAAGATGAAAGCCAGCCATATCACACGCTGGGTAATCATTTTAACTATAAGGAGGACTACATAAACTATTGGTAAGATATCCTCAAATTGGGTTAGGTTTCCGTGATAAATACAAGGAAAAAACGTGGTACACGTGGTACTATAGCCACTCACTACTTACAGAACAGTTACAGTAGAAAAATGATTTCCCGAAGATTTGAAAGACACGGGAATCATCCAAGAGTGTCTGCATAATTATAAAAACGCCACAGAAGCAGTTTTTCAAAATGTATCTAGACTGGACTGAAAAATCAGCTTCGGTCGGCTACAGATTTTCTCTTAAAAAAAAGAATGGGTGATTTTTCTTATTTGAAGGCAACACGGTGAATAAATAATACAATTAAGATAAATGGAATTAAGAGACAGCGATGCGAATGTCATGCACTCTTAAAAGCAATTTATTATTGAATTTGTATTATTAATGCAAACATAATACTATTTTCTTTATATTATCTTATTACTTAGGAGATTTGATCAACATCTGGCTTTTCATAAGCAATTACTATTAGAAATAATAATTGAAATACATAGTATGTTAAGAAAATTAAATTTTTAATAAAGAAAAGCTGCGCACACAATTTATTTACATTTTGTATCGAGTTAATTAAAGAAAGTCTCGTCAAATAATAAATAGTAATATTTAACTTGGTAATAAATATTCTTTACAAAGTAAGTAAATTAAATGGCAGGCGTATGAAGATTTAATATTACCTATTCAAAAATAAGTTAATTTAAAGTTACTCTGTCAATTTAATCATAGCTGTTTAATATGCACGATTGGATGCTTGATTAAAATTGTTTCGATATTTCTACGATTTTATAATACAAGAACGGTCTACGTTAAAATATAATTAATCATGAAACTAGTCACAGACTAGTAGTTAGTACTTGATAAGATTTTATTCGCGACTTTGTGTTTATTTTGCCTGCCTCGTTGGTTTAGTGGTCGCAACCACGACTGCTGAGCATGATGGTCCTGGGTTCGATTCCCGGGTCAGGTAAGTAATATTGGGTTTTCCCATCTGGAATTTCTGAGCAGTAGCCACGGAGTCTGAATTTGTGCCCGGGTGACGATCTGTAATGTCTGCCTCCTCGCATGTGAAAAAGGCGTGAGTATATATTTATAATAAAAAAACCGAATCTTATTTGGTGACGACCAAATAAGATTCGGTTTTTTACTGCTCTTGGTTTACGTCTGTAGCTTTATAACTTAGCATAGAGCTTTGTTAACGATGAATATTTCACTGAACATTATGCTAATATCAAGATCTTTTATTGTTATTTTCTCACAAGATATTTTACAGTAGGTGAGTAGGCTAATGTGTGTATGAATTTATTTATGAGTCTTTAGAACTTTCACGTTGAACAATTAGAATATGCTTTTACCAAGCTAAGACAAAGATAAATTACGAATGTTTCTGTTACAAGTAGAAAAATCTCCCGTATTTTTCTTTGTTTATCCCAAAATGAACAAGAACGGCCATCATTCAAGCCCGCGAAATAATTCACGGACTTTTTCCGCCAATGCAAATGAGGCTTTAGACCATTAAGGAGATTCTCATCCCCACAGAGTGCGTTACACAGATTTACACATAACATTAACATAAATAACAGTCTTATAAAATAGAAATATTACCGTGAATCGGTGCGAGAGGAATGGAAACACACAGACTAATAAATAACACATTTTATTCGTGGAGTAAATGTTGCACAACAAATACATTTAAACTTAAAAATAATAACAACTCCTAACAACCTTTCGAACGATGTCTTGTAAATTCACACCAGTCTGACTACGTATTCTTGTAGAAAATAAATAATACTTTGTCATAAACTCGTCGTTTGTCGTTCTAAAAGTTAAAACACGCTTTTAACGACTGCCGGTCGCTTTAAAGCTAAGTTCAGTCTTAATTCACTCAGTGCAGTCTGTATTTACTCTTCAGGTACAACTAGCGAGTAATCCAAACCGTTGCCGTCGAGACCTTTCGACACTTCGTTGTCCTTTGCTGTTTTTGCTGTTGTTTTCAATTCCTTCTTCCTTATTTTGCCGACGTGGGTTGTTGCTTCTACTAATTCCAACTGCTCAAGTGGTGTGGCTGAAGATGTCTCGATAGGTTGCACAGGGAATTCCTTTTTCTCTGTTGTTGTTTCAGCAATTTCAACTTTCTCTTCTGTTACAGGTTTCTCTGTTTTGTCTTCCACTTTTACTGGTAGTCTTACTTCGATGGGCACTTCTCTCTCGGGCGGTGGTGGAGGAAGCTCATGTTTCGGCACAGACACAGTTAGAACACCATTTTCCTTGAGAACTGCGGTCACTTCCTCCTGCTTGCTGCCGGGAGGGAGCACGAACCGCTGCACGAAATGGTTCGCCAAAAACTGCTGCACGTCATCCTTGATCTTCTGCTTTCCTTCAACTATGATGTAACGGTTCTTCACTTTGATCCTTAGCTCGTCGGGTTTGAACCTCCTCACACTGAGATTAACTTGGAACTTCTCCTTGTCTGAGATAATTTGGGGTTCTTCTAGAGCTTCCTCGACGTCCATAGCAGCTGCTGCCCTGATGAGTTGACTCCAAGGCCATAAGTAGTGGTAGGCGAGTGTATGGGTGATTTGTTTGTCCAGCGCGGAGAAGGGGTCCTCAGGCCGGTGCTTCCTGCCCTCATGGCAGGCTGCAGTGGCGAGGAATGCAATGACTAAAAGATATTTCTGCATCGTTCGTTGCTTCGTTGTTGCTTTCGTAATGTACTATGACGGCTGCAGGCAAGCTCGGGGCTTATATAGGCTTGGTGGGGTTTCGAGAATGTACGCCGCTCATTGATAACCGCAGCGGTAAAACCAGTTGTTGTAAACATTTGGAAAGTTCGATCAGATGTTTCCGTGTGTTATTTATTTGTATGGTGATTCATTTATAAGGTGTTTTGTAATCGGGTGACATTGAATTTCATGCTTTTATAGTTGGACATCAATAAATTATACTTGCAAGAGATTTTATTTGAGCTGTATAAACATTTTCAAATTTATTACTGTTTAGTTAAGTATGGCAAATACATATTTTTCTGGAATATTCGAGTGTATTATTGATCAACATACATTACAAAGTCATGCGACTGCCTTGTGTAGGAGTTTCCAGAATTGGCACAAATATTGGTTTAGACAAATATTGGTTGGGAATATTGGTGTATTATTGTGTTTGCTTATAAACTTCGCGCTGTGTGGAGTGTTAGTAATTTGGTTTACTTTATATATTACAGAGTTATTTTTAGAACGAGTTATTCAATATGTGGATAACGTAGGCAGAACGCAAGCTTTCGTGGTTACAAGCTAAAGACAGTAGATGTCACAGTTAAGTCATCCAGACAGATAGTCGAGTCAGGGCTTAATTAGGTCTAGCGCATCCTGGAACGTTATCCTCGTTATTATTTTCCTACCTAGCTAATCTCTATACCAAAAAGCTATTTTCATGTTATAGATAGATCCATCGTGACAGGAGAAAAAAACAAATGCAAAAACTAAATAAAACTGTCTTCATACAATTAACACTTTCATTAGCAAAAGCTACAGGTTGTCGACTCCTGCGCAGCGCGACTTGTTTAGATCACACACACACATACACATGCGCATGCCGGGCAATGACCGCGTCTGTGTGCGCGGTACCGTTAGCAAAACTAGCAATGCACTTATTTGTAGGTCAAGCACTTTTACTCTTACCTACTACAAAACAAAAACACTTTCGTCTTATTTTTTTTTGTTTCAGTATCAATAACCTATCCAATTTGTTGAATAAGAAACGAATCAGTGGTGATTGATGCTTTCTTTGCTGTCTCTACACTTGTAAGTCGTAATTATTTACAGATTTACTCTCGAGAGTGTGTTACCTACTTATATGATGTTCGTATGTTAGTGTAATTTGAAGTAACTAAAAAAAGTATTACTTTGAAGAGATGGCGTTGTGTCAAGTCAATGTTATTTGTGAACTTGTAAACCGCCCTGGCTTTGGTTAAAGAATATCTACAGGCAAGATTTCCACGTCAAACTATATTGGAAGCGTTCATTGCTGGTTCCACTCTTGGGACATAGGCCTCCACTCTATGAGAGGACCATAGCCCACCGCGCGGGCCTGGTGCGTGCTCGTGCATGTCAAATGTCTCCAAATTTTTGTTTCTTGAATTTGTTGGTTTTCTCACGACGTAATTAAAAGATAAAACCCTACAAATGTGTGCCGTTTGCGAACTGACGATCCCTGGCTCATAATGGAATTATAAAGAATGTACAACGCATTGTTTTAGCAGAATTTTCATAAACACTGCCTGACATGTTGATACAAGATTGTTAAAGCGGTTAGTGGAACATGAATAATCTCTTAAAATCTTTCTCGCACTTATTTTTTTGGGATTTACCTCTTTCAACGCAAAAAGGTAAATATTACATGATTTGTTTATCATAATAATAAGTAGCTGTCTCACTGTGACACGGTTCCATCTCATATTTTGTGACTCATCGACGAGTAGGTAATTTCTTTTTTAACGGTTTTCTTCCTGCATGGGTTAATGCGTTCTTAGTAAAACTGTCACTTCCGTTTGACGTCATACAACATCCGTTTAGGACAAACTAGTTTTGTTTTTAATTATCTAACTGTGAATCCTCCCGTTTCTTGCCGAATTTGCCGACATTAGCCAAGTACGCAGGAGATGGAGATTTTTTTTTATGTAACACATTCAGACACATTGTAAATTGTTATTGAATAAATGGAATGATACTATAACTACACAAATGTGAGCGCAAATACAAGGGCACTCTCTGTTCTTCTTCGTTCGTTTTTTCCTCTCATTGCAGCGACAATTCCAATAAACTGGAGAGAGATCAGGTGCAGGAACAACAGCTTTAAGTGGTTTCCGAGGCACTGAAGTATCACGCCACCAACCTTCACCTGCTGCTGAGAAATGTCTCAAGAAAAAACCTAATGACACTTTCCCCAATCAATCCAGGACCCCAACAATCTTAAAAAACAACCCAGGACCCCATGCTCAGCAGTAGTGCTTGCGACCGCAAGACCAACCGGGCAGTGTATTTAACTGTAGTTATCGGGGTAAGTAGGGCTCTATTGTAAAAGCTGGGTTAATAGTCAGCAATTTTGAAGCACAAATAGGATTTTAATTGAAAGGTCTAATGACGCAGCGATTGTTGTTTTTGAAGACACAGATTGAGGCTTCAATTGTGTTTTTAATTAGTTACCGTTACTCAAATAAGAGTGCGTTGGGTTAGTTTCCGATGCTTTGGTATTTAGGTATTAAACAAATATTATATTATATGCGAAATTCGGGTCTTTCTGTTACTTTTTCATCCTTTACGGCTGGATGTCGGTGAAGTTTGACCATGGTCCATGAACCATGATCATAATAATTCCAGTAGTACGTGCCAGGTTCCCGTGGAGTCATTTCCGACAGCCAAGCGGGTAAAGTCGCAGGCAAAAGTTACAAACAAATAAATATCAGAATATATTATACCTACGTATGCCTCTCCGAGAAACCAATTAACATACAACATTTTAACAACCAACTTAATCTTTAACACACATTCACTAACCAAAGAGAAAAGCTTTTACCGACGACGCGACGTTTAAAGTTGTTGTTGACCAAAATAAACAAAATGTCGTAACTACAGCGGAATTGTAACAGGTTGTTGAACTTTCAGTTACGTGGTTGGTGACTCAATTGTCTTGGCCTATTAAGTGGGAGGGCAAATTTGATAGTGGTCTAAGTTATTCATAGAATTTATAGTATACAGGATGGGTTGTGGGAGGACTGGTATGAAAGAGAAAGGAGTAAATGATGCCGTGACGTCTGACAGGGGAGAATGGAAGAAGAAAACGTGTTGCGCCGACCCCAAGTAGAAGAAGGTGGAAGGTGCATCGAAGCTTAAACGGTTACCACGTGTTCAGTACATTACTGGATTCAGTATGTGGGAGGGTATTCCCGTATAAATTTTTCATCGGTAATTTTGTAACAAAATCTGCTGTTTCCTACAAAAGTGCAATACCGGTCGAAATGTAGTGAAAATTTTCTATGTGGGATACGTGGTAAGCGTTTGTGGATCGAAGTCCCTTCCACACTGTTTAGATGCATTAAAATAGCTTCTATGAGTCGTGATACATACTTGCAAGTGTTCAATCCATTACGAGAGCAGACAAATGATAATTGCTTTCAAAGCGTTTCATATTTCTACAAGAAGGTGCTTCTAACAGGATTGACATAGACAGTGACATTAGTTAATCCAATATATTTTTGAATTTACTACATCGTTATCTTTAAATAAACGGTCAGCCATGACATCTTGTTGACTTACATATTTTTGAAAACTACATTATTTTTACTAAGAGAATAAAAACACAATATTGCTGTAATAGACATCATCATCTGCCTAGCCTTTTCCCAACTACGTTGGGGTCGGCTTCCAGTCTAACCGGATGCAGCTGAATACCAGTATTTTACATGGAGCGACTGCCTATCTGACCTCCACAACCCAGTTAATACTGGGTAATACGATACCCCTTGGAAAGACTGGTTGTCAGACTTTTCGGGCCACTGACTACCTAACGACTGTCAAAGATCTACAAATGACACCCGGGACCAACGGCTTAACGTACTTTCCGAGGCACGGAGGAAACTCGGTCAGTAATGGGTGGTCACCCATCCACAGACCAACCTAGGCAAGCACGGCTTAACCTAAAGATCGACCCGAGCAGCTGTTATTATTTAGCCACGAGCTCCTAATAGACAGGCAGACAAAATAAATAAAATAGTTAGATAAATATTGCATTGTTACCTAACTTTGTTTATGAAAATTATCGCCTTTTCACCAATTTAATTTCTCCTTTCTCTTGTCTTCGACGAATTCTGATCATGATATTTATATAACTCTGAGGGGTTTTTATGTTTGTCAACAAAAATGATCTTTCTTCGTCAGAACAAAATTAGTGAAGCCACTAATGGATTTATTGTTATTCCTTTATTTATTTTGTTTACATATAATTTGCATTATTAAATATTTCTATACAAAGTAATATAAAAAAAAAAACATTAAAAAATATATTAAATGTAGCCCACCGGCATTGGGAACAGGGTCCGAGCTACCGGTGGTCAGGGCTCTCGAGAGAGGAACCTCCTAACGATACTTATGTATTTATTATTATTATTACTTTATTGTTATTCTTATTATGTATGTATATTTTTCGATGTCATATTATATTTGATTTGCAAGAATTCTCAATATGCGTAACTTGTATTCTACGTTATTGACACTGCATAAAATAATACCGTAACAAAACATAGAACCTCATCAAACCGGTACATTTTGCTTGCCGACGCTACCGTTGCGTGAACACATTACAGGTTTTCGTCATTGCACCCTATATCATCAACTCTATGGTTCTAAATCCAACTTTCACTTCTACTAAATAAGACTCAAACTCGTTTGCAAATCATTAAGGATAAACGTCTATCGCTTTCTGGAATAGTTGAGCAATTTTATGCAATTTAACGTCGTAACTCTACATAGGTTTCCATACGACATGCAACTTTGTTCGATTAAACTAAGGTTGATTTTGAAGTGATGTCGTTTGTGTAAGTAAGGTGCATTCGAGACTTTTCGACCGGTTTCGCGTAATATTATTGTAAACAAACACACGCAACAGGTCGGCAGGGACTTAGAGGAGGTCGGGGCAAAGAGGAACCGTTGAAACTTGTTGTTATGTAATTATTGTAATTTCACCTGTTACCTTACCAAGCATTTTCTCGTTGTTGAGTTGTCGCCGGAAAGCATGCAATATGGCAGTTATATTAATGTGGTTTAACTACATAATTATAACGTTTGTAATTGTTGGTGTTCGGCAATGAGAGTGGTGGCAAGCCAGTTGTCGATTGACGGCGGTTTGGTTAAGCCGTTGAGGTTAAATAAGGTACCAAGTAGGTGTCTCAATATAATCATACATACGAATATGAGAATTGTAATTTTCTTCTGCATAAGTACGTCGAAGCAGCTGGCTGCTTTAACGATTGCTATATATATTGTTGTATGTTATCCTGGGATACAGATATGAAGATCAGTTATATCACAAATTGGAACAAACATGTTAACGACCTTGAAAACAGAAGTGAGCAGCAGCTCTAGATGCCTTTTGCCCGCGGTTTCGCCCGTGTTGATGTCGAATAATATTCGATTACTTACCTTCATCCCCTTTTTTAACCCTTCAGGAGTAGAATTATCAAAAACGCTGAGACACGTATTAATTAATTTTCAATCGCCAGCTTAAACACAAAATTTGAAGACCCTAACTTCAAAACTGACGGACTTTCATATAAAATTTCATACCCTATTTTACCCCTTTAGGAGTGGAATTCCCAAAAATCCTTTCTTAGTGGATACTTACTCTTCACAAAGAACGCACCCTCTAAGTTTCATGTCTCTAGGACCAGCGGTTTGGGCTGTGTGTTTATATATCACCCAGTCAGTCAGTCAGTTTATCATTTTATATATATAGATGAGCCGTAATGTATAAACGTTACTTTGCGCGTATTTCGGTAACGCATTATTTCTGTCTCTTTCGCACTGCAGGTGAGACAGGAATATGTCTAAGTAAAAGCACGCGCTAAGTAATTTTTACAGATCTCGGCTCAAGAGTCTTTGTTTTTATTAAAACTCTCAGAGAAATGTTTACTTTAATTAAAATTGCGTTAGTTAAAACTGGCCTTGATTAATGTGCCCACCTATAATTCACGGTCTGTATAATTTATTATTTACATATCTGCGCAAACTGTGTCGTACGGACGGTCATTAAGGATTTTTTCTTTATTTTTCAGTAAGCATCACTATTTTCTACTATAAATATGTTTAGTATTACGGCCTGAAGTGTCTGAACCTACTAACACACTAAAATGACATAGTCTATAACTAAATTACTGTTTATTCGTCTAATGTATGTGATTTTTCATTGTTTTAAGAGAGACTAAAGACGGCACTAGCTACTATTGAAATTCTTGTTGCTAAAAGTGCGTGAAGCGCAGCATTTCTATCATGGACCACCTACTAACTAAACCATCACTTCAAAACGTCATTTGTAGCGTGTTGTGTGTTGACAAACCTATAGCGGTGGTCCTAGAAGTAGCTCCGTGTTTTGTATTAGGTATAAACGCAAAATTAACCCCATTAATAAAATCATCAAACCATTGCAGAAGGTTTATGTCCTGGAATGGTTTAGTTCTGGAAAAAAAAGTAGCCCTTAAGCCCCATTGTACAGAACCATCGTCTCATCAAGATGACCGTTTATCCTGTCTCTCATTGATTGCCACAATCTTACTCAACGCTCACCGGTGCGCGCCGGTGCCAAGAGGTTCACCATTAAGGTAACTAAAGTCAAGTCACCGAGCGTCTCCCTTCCACTTTATTTGATTGAATAATGTCCCACCAACTGCCGGTGTTCCATTTTATTTATATCCCCGATCTCCCCTTTATGGGGGGAAGTAATTGAATGATTGCAACTAGTCGAGGTTAGTTCTAGAAACATTCGGTGTGAAATACGAGTGTAAACTGAGACAAGACAAAACAAGCGTGCGATTAATCGCTGCGATTGTCTGTTTACCTTTGGGAACTAAGTAAGTACCTATGACTGTTTTGAACACAAAACTGATATCTGAGAAGCTTGTTTTGTAATGTATCAATGTTGCTTAATGTAGGTGTTGCCTCGAATGTATGTGAGGATCAGTTTTTACTGAAGTTGTTGGTTCCTTAATATACAAAGTGTGAAATAGTATTTATTTCCGAATGAACTCAACTACGATACTGGTTGAATTCAAATACAAATCATGTATTTGCATAACAGAGGTTCAGAGGATGTTACAAAAGGTTCATAAGGTACTACACTGTATCATAACCATGCGAGTTATGCAAATATATTAGGAACATTATAAGATTAGATCAATTATTCATATTCAGTAGTTATTAAATTACAACGTCATTCAGGATATGTCAGTCGGTCAGTTTCATTAGTTATAATATAATTTGAGTTAGTAAATTATAAGTAGTAATAATGTCATGCAAATTAATAATGTCATAGGTATATTGCACAAATAAATTGTATAATTAAAATACAATATCCTTATTTTCTAAATAGTCTTTTACATTATAATAACTTTTTTTTAACTAGGTAGGTGTATAATTTCTTCTATAGAGGAGTAGGTAACTTTTGAATGTCATCGGACAATTTGTTATAAGTTGGCCATGCCATACAAATAATACTTTTATTGAGTAGTGCCGTTTCCCCATACGGTATTTCTGCATCTAACCTTTTATGTCTCGTAATTGTCTATAACAGCTTTTAAAGGCAGTCTTATAATAGCTTGGATTCGATTTCACAAATATATTTAATTCGTATATGTACAAGGAAGGTAATGTAAGGGTTTTTAATTTTTTTAAAGTAAGGTTGTCAGCTTGTAGTACCTACTATCTAGATGGCACATTGCTCTGACGTATTTCTTTTGGGCTTCGTACCTTCGATCCAAGTAAGTATTATAGAGGTTACTGAATAAAGAAAATGCTTATAATTACTTCAAATTGCCTGCAGCCAGGGACAGCCGAGAAATGGAGATAGTTATATAATAGTCAGATGACGAAAACCTTCGGGATTGGGAGTTCAGGATCAGCTTAAAAAGTCCTTACTGTAATTCAATATTTTTACTATCACAACACACATAAAATGTAATCCAATACAAAAACTCCTTTGCGAGATCAACGGTGCAAAGATCATTATTATAACATAACATCACGCCTGTAATCCCTGAAGGGTTAGGTAAAGGTGTATCTATAGGATACTCTAATTTCGCCAGTTATGTTTAGGCTCCATTGTTATAGAGGGCGAGCCAATTGCCATCAACCTATGCTACTATTGAAACATTAATGACGGGAAAATCCAATCACACTTTGCTCGACATGGGAGTCGAAGTTGGAGCAGCAGGTCTTGTCCAATTAGGCAGTCTTTAATCATCATCCGCCTGCTCTTATCCCAATTTATTTGGGGTCAGCGCAGCATGTCTTTTTCTTCCATAAAAAATGATGCCTGCTAAAAACAGTTTATGCTTTTTCTTATAAAATCAATTCTGGTTATTAAAAAAAGATGTGTTCGTGTTTTACAATAACTACAATAAAGATTTTAACTTTCGATCGGTATTTAAATGTTTTCGTGAAAAAGGCAATAAACGCAAGCTATAAACTTATATATACGTGTACAAAAGTGTTAACATATTTTACAAACAAAATTTATATGAATTCAATTGTTTTGGTAAAATATTTCGTAGCAGCAAGCATCACCATCCACCCGATCAGCACATGCATAAAGTAAAACTTTACATTATTTGTTATTATTCAGTTTCTAATATTGCTGACGAAATCAGAAAAGATAAAATTTATTTAGTTTTTGCATGGAAACCCCAAAACAATGTAGATTGAAACATGTTAACGGTGAAGACAAACATACTTCAGACACATAATATTGTATGTAGGTACAATACACGATGAAAATATTTTATCAATGGAATATTTTAACAAAAGCATACCTAACCCCACACACCGCACAAACAAAATATTCAGAATATGCTTCATACACAGATGTAATTAAACGAAACACAGGACCTAGGTACATACACATGCGAGGGTACTCAAATAAGTACACACTACTCGCTTTTGTGCGCGCCAGTACAGCTGGACGTGAAAGTAAATACAGTGAAAGTGCTCTCCGATTGGTACCGACAGTATTATGAGCTGAGATGAAAGCTGTGTGCGTTGTAGACCTAGGTATTATAGGTAAGTATATCTTGAGTCATATCAGGAGCTCGAGTCTAAATTATAACATCCGCACAGGTCGATCTTCAAGGTTGAGCTGCGCTGGCCGAGGTTGATCTGTGGATAGGTGACCATCTATCACAGCGAGTTACCTCCCTGTCTCAGAAAGCATGTTAACCTGTCATTTGTGGGTCTTTGACAGTCGTTACTGTATATCGGAAGCCCGAAAGTCTGACAACCAGTCTTACCAAGGGATATCGTATTACCCAGTCCCTGGGTTGTGGAGGTCAGGTAGGCAGTCGCTCCAAGTAAAATACTGATATTCAGCAACATCCAATTAGACGGGAAACCGACCCGAACATATTGCGAAAAAAAACTGATGATCTCGAGTCATACAATTTAAAGCTGACAGAACATCGTTTTTTTTTTGCTTATTGTAACATATTTTACCATGGAAAAAGGGTAATTCATTTCATCAGCAACTACTGTACTCCTAAATCGGAACTAAGCAGTGAGCGTTGGTTTCTTGGTGACCGGAGCTAAGTGTGTATTATTACTACTAGTTTTAGTTCCCAGGGTGTTAGACAAAACACACTTCATGTGAATGCAATAATAGATACCTACTTTCGTATGTATTGTAAACACCCCCACACTAGTACATGAAAACGGTGTAACTGCGAAATTTTCCTTATCTGAGTTCAATGTTTCTAGTTTATGAATGTAAATATTTTGATTTTTGGTGAAGAAAATACCTACATAGTTTTATGGTTGTACTGTACAAGTACGATACACGGGGAAGACTGAATAAAGTAAACGATGATGAACGAAAGAAGATGTGGCGAGAAAGGAGATGAATACTGATGACGCCTTAATTCTGATAGAGATGTAGTACCTATGGAAGATGATACGCTACACTGACGTCATAACAATTGAAATAGCATGCAAAAGAATAATTAAATTCATCAGGCAGATGATTTGGTCATGTTGAGAGGATGAATTTAACTATGTAAGGTCACTAACAGATAGCAGACGTGAGTGGAAACGCAACACACACTCGGACACTCGCAACTGGTGTGCATGTATAACCCGATATTTGAACATAGACAAAGCAAACGGGGTACGTAAGAAGAGTTGCAGGTGGAGTTCTGAAGCTTCTGCTTACCCCCGGGGGAAAAAAGGCGTAGGTAAGTATGCATGTGTAAATCCAGTTTACTTCAGTACCTAAAGCTCCTAGCCACAGTCCCAAGGGTAACAAGTTTGTTGAATTCAATCAAAAGTTTCCATTCATGCTCTGTTGTATCAGTATTGTTTCGTTTGGATATGAATCGCTTTATGCTGAGGTTCTGCAGACGGGGCCGCGGCCCGACGTGTGTATGTAGGTATCGATATTGGTTCGCTACTAGATTGCTTTGCCAATATATTTGCCACAAAGGTTTTTGTTGAAGTATGGCAGATTTAGTTATTTTTATAAAATTAGAGTTAGTACCTACAATTTCTTTGCCATGATGTGATGTTTCAATAAGTTGGTAATTGCATAAAGCGGGCTCGTATTACCAAATACGAGCCCGAATATAAGGATCCTGTGGTGATGTACATGGTTTTCTGAAGTTTCAGCTAACTCCTAAAAACGCGTAAATATATTCATATTCGAAATTGCTTCCTTGTTGTAACGGTTTTATCTTTGGGCATTATTTGTACATTTCTAAGATACAATGAACTGCCAGCAAAATATCTAGCTTCTTCTTTCCCTTACATGTGCCCCCTTCTTTTCCTTTGTTATATTAGCATATGCCTAAGATGAAAATTACTGCCCCTCTCAGAGTTTGTTTCCTATACTTCCAGTTGACAGTTTTTCGCGTTTCACCCCTCAGAGTAAACCCCGCCATAGACGATAGGTTATGCGTGTGCAGTATTGTAACGTTTGTTACGTTCATGCATGGCTGTACAGTTAAACTGTACAGTGTGTAGGAAAAACCTGTACAGTTATCCTGGCCTGTACATGCAACCTAGAGAATATATTTTTTTTTGTTTTTTTCGCTTGGTTATATTTGCACGGTACGAATGCGTAGTCAAAACCGAGTGGTGTGGCAGGTCGCATGCCTAAAGTTCAGTTCTCAGTTGGTTTCTATTTTTTATAACAAGTAATAATCTCACCAAAACAACTACATCTTTGCGGTATCAGGACACTAGCGCGAAAGACATTTGCGCGAAGGACACTTGCGCGAATCCACATGCGCGAAAAGACATATGCGCGCATGGACTTTTGGGCGATTAGACTTTTGCGCGAATGGACCTTTGGGCGCATAGACAGTTGCGCGCATAGACACTTGAGCGAATGGACTTATGCGCGAACGGACATTTACGCACAAAGACACATGCGCGAAAGGACTTATGCGCGAATGGTTAGGTTAGGTTAGCTGTAGAGTAAACATAACACTGAGGTTCTTCTAAATCGGAATCGATTGATTAATCTTTTTTTGTACAAAGTCACAAGAATGTTCTATACATCAATATACATTTGACTTAATAGACATTAAAACAACTGAATGTCCTTAAAAATCGACATTAATGAAACCCAAAAGCTTGAACAGAGAGTAAAATTATTTTGTTCAAAATCGATATTGTAAATCGATTAAACAATAAATATATCTGGCAACACTATTCATGGTAGATACGAAAAAATAATTTGACATGTTTCTCGGGCAGTGTTGCCACTTCTCTCGCTCTATCTCATTGAAAATAAGAAATAATATGATGTTATGTTTACTCTACAGATTTACCGTAGCCAGTCGCGAGTAAATCTAGTCGCGGAAGTGTCCTTTTGCGCAAAAGTTTATTCGCGCAAGTGTCCATTCGCGCAAGTGTCTCTGCGCGCATGTGTCTATGCGCGTAAGTGTCTATGGGCGCAAAAGTTCATTCGCGCAAAAGTCTAATCGCCCAAAAGTCCATGCGCGCATATGTCTTTTCGCGCAAGCGGGTTCGCGGAAGTGTCCTTCGCGCATATGTCTTTCGCGCAAATGTCCCAGATCCCATCTTTGCGTGTTGCCGATGATGCCATGCTTGCAAATGATCCAACCGACAGGCTTGCAGTAACGTGTCTGTCTTCTATAGAAGTCGGTTTTGCATGCACATTCAAAACTGTAATGCGTAAAACCTATCGTCTATGGCTTAATATGCCATATGTTTTGGCCTGAAACACAGGTTTAAATAAACCTAGTTCGGGCAGGTCGCTGACATCTAAATTGAACTATTGAACACTTGCGACTGTAGAATATATTTTAGTTATAGATTACTTATAAGTACTTATAATTAGTATGAGAAATAATACTACTGCGCTTAAATGTATACTTTTTGTAATACTTTTTAAATAAATTATTCTTATTCTTATTCTTATTCTTATGCCAATAAATATTAACATTTCACACTTCTTCGAATTTCACCTATCTATATTCTGGTAGTATTATTCCCCTGTAAGATTATCCCACTGCGCCAATCAGTGAACCGGATCAGCGGGGGTGTTCGATGACGCGTTAATATCCGGAACCGAATTCACCCCGGATATACGGATATTACAACATATGGATGTCGTTCCTTTTGTGACGCTGACTGTATTGAGAGGTCGGAGGGTATTTTTAGATGTAGGTAAAGTAGGGTCGACAGAAATATGTGGTAAGTGGTCTATATTTGGATGTGAAAAAGGTCGATGTGCGAATTGCGTAGCTGAGTTTTATCGATAATTCGTAATATCACATGCCTCAGATAAGCTAAATCAAAGCTCTTCCTTCATAAAAAGTATTATAATAGATTTGACTGGTTTATAACTTTGTGGGGTCAAAGGTTAAGAGAAAGGCAAGTTGATTGTTTTGTTTGCATAATGTTTTCATCAACACAAACTTTTCCCATCAAAACGCAATCAAGATAGTCATTGAAATCAATTATTTAAAAAGTTATCAGTATCACTAGCCTTCGCCTCTTCACGTTGGGGTCGACTTCTAGTCTAACTGGATGTAGCTGTATGTCAATATTTTATATGAAGCGTTAAGTTTAATTCTTGCCAACTCCTCGGTATTTTATTAAATATGACTGTCGCCATGTAGCAGACACTTTTGCGCATTAAAGTTGTCGATACCCTTAAAATATGTAACTTTTGATAAATAAACAGATGTATGAACGTGAACGAGGCAAAAGGAGTATCTCAGGATCGTAGCAAGTGGCGTTTTGTGGTTTCAGCCTAAGCCCATGGGAAAAATGCGTGAGTTTATGTATTGGTGTTCTACTGTTCTTAAAGACCACACCACTAATAGCAGTGTCCCCACTTCCCCCTAAGGTCACTACCACCATACCTTGAAGGCTAGCTGCCCAGTTTCTTGTGCAAATGTCGCGAAAAGGTCGCTCCCTCGTTATGAGCCTGTCACCATGACGCTTGAGGATTACATGGAGCTAAGACGATTTGACCGTACTAAAAATGATGAAGAAGAATTTAACGTAGTTCTCTAATTCAACTCCTGCTTTCCCCGAAGGGTTAGGCAGAGGTGTACCTATAACTAGTAAACCCACATTTTGCCAGTTAAGTTTAAGTCCCATGTAGTAGGGGGCGACCCTATTGACATCAATCGAGTAAAAATCCCGACTCCCCGGAGCCTAGTTTTGTGCAACTAAGAAATTCTTGATCGACCTGGGAATTGAGCCCAAAACCCGGATACCGATATAGGAAAAGTGAAAAATCTTGTGCGGGCTAGTCCGGAGACTGACATACCTAAGCCATCTAAAACTTTGTCAATTCTGTTGCAAGTTTCTTTAGAAATACTAAACGTTTTAAAAGCGATCGCAACTTATATAGGCCTTTCCGAGTCATGTCTTCCAATACTTTTCGAAGTTCAAAAATACAACCCAATAATTTCTCTTTTAGATGTCATTATGAAGATAATCAAAAGTTATTTTCAGCTTGAACAATATAACCTCAAGTGGGCCCTAGAGTAGAGGCGTCATTTAGTTACCAATTGAAATTCTTAGAGAGACGCAAAAGGGCGCTAGAGGGGCCCAAGTTCTCTAAAACAATTAAATATAATCGTCAAGAATCGTCTTGACGATTATATTTAATTGTTATATAGAAGTACATACTTAGTAAGAAAAGATTGTATATTTCTATGATAATGTTGGTATAAAGGAGCTTAGCGAATTAGCTGTTTTGGCAGTCTTCGTGTCGAATGACCTTTCGTAGTTAAAAGTTATTTGCCGCGTCTTAAAACTTTCATTTAGTACTAAGGTGGGTAGAAATATTTGTCTAAATAAATATGGATGCTCATTGTGCTTAAACTACCAATATTTAAACTGACTAAGTTACAATATCATAATGAAAAGATTTTTTTTGGACTCAAAATTATTTATACAATGGATTGGAGACGTGCTTAAGGAAAAAGAAAATTAAAAAGTATTTTTGACTAAAGTTATTAATGAATTGCAGTTATTATAGCTCGTTGGTCAAAAGTTATGTGTGTGAGCAGACAGTCTGTTTTTATTAGAAAAGGACTGAAAAACTCAATCCGCAATAAGATCATTGACAAATATATCACTATTGCTGCACTAGTTAATCATAATACGAAGTTAACTGTGAAATTATTAATTTCACCGCCTCTACATCTTCCCACATCTACGCAACCCCCAAAACTATATTGTTAGGGTCTAATAGTATCCCCGCTGAAGATATAAAGGTAGGAATAAAGAATAATGTCGCTCCTGACATTCACTGACTGACCTCGCCATTTGTTGGCATCATTATATTCAAGAATAAGCACTAGAAAGTGGACTGCCATTGAAGTAACAAAAGAAATAACAGGAATTACTGTACGAGTTGCTATTGTATAAAAAATACACATTTGGCACAGCTAGGCATTAAGTTTAGTTACATTAGAAAATAAGACATGGCCACGAGCTAAACACGCGTCTAGAGAAACAGCGACTGTAAAGACAACAAATATGAGGGAACTCCTTTAGAGCATAGCACGAGTCACCACAACAAGACTTGCTGCGGTACGACGCGACGTGGGATATGCGACAGAACTCACGCGAAGGAAACATAGGCAGATCCCGAGACCGCCAGATTCACGTCATTTTTAAAAGCTAAAACTTTTTCTGTAGAATGTCCTTCAAAATCAAAAATCAAAATCAAATCATTTATTTCAAGTAGGCCAGTTACAGGCACTTTTGAATTGTCGAAACAAACACAACAGTAAAATATAGCTACAGTCCCAGTCACAAGGCACAAAAACTGTGAAAGTACTGTACCCAACCCAACTATGTTGGGGTCGGCTTCCAGTCTAACCGGATGCAGCTGAATACCAGTATTTTACATGGAGCGACTGCCTATCTGACCTCCACAACCCAGTTAGTACTGGATAATACGATAAAAAATCAAAATCAAAGCATTTATTTCAAGTAGGCCAGTTACAGGCACTTTTGAATTGTCGAAACAAAGGCAACAGTAAAATATAGCTACAGTCCCAGTCACAAGGCACAAAAACTGTGAAAGTACTGTAGTTACCCATTCCCTAACGTAGATCTCTATGGAGGAGAACGGGCAAGAAACTCTATGGACACTCTTTTAAATCAGAATACTTTAACAAAACCTCGGTTACATAATTCATGTTGAAATGGTATATTATGTGAGAACGATGCAGCAAGATGTGTACGTTAAAAGTTTCCTCAGTAAAAACAATTCAAAAATAAAATAATTAATTCAAATAAACCATGGCAAATAGGAGATGACCAGTCACAACTGACAGCGCCCGTTCACGAACATGACGCATGTATCAGCACCATTCAACTCAACCATTTTGAAGGGAACTAAATGTTCCGACACACGTGCCACCATCAGCGAGACATTTGAGTGAGCATGACATACTCCTAACCGCCAGGGCACATTCAAGTCAAGAAAAGACGCAGGTTTCAAGCGAATGACAGCTTTCTAGTACATACTACTCACACAATATGGGCTTGGCGGCTATATAGTACTAAGGAGATTGAATTTATACAATGAAAAGATAGTTATGCAATCTTCAGCAGCTCCAACAATACTATTTAATGCTATCAATTTAGGCGCCCCTGTTCTTGTGAAGCAGGACCGGCATTGAGCCAAGCATTTTTATCAGTGATATAATTGTCCAACTTGTAATATGCTTTCTTACATAGTGTGAATTAATGCATGTTTTAAATTTCGTTTCATTCAGTTCAAGAATACTTTGTGGAATTTTATTATAGCATCTCAAACAGTACCCCATGAAAGATGAGTCTACTTTAGCGAGTCTGAAGCCTGGCTGAACTATTGGTCCTTAGTATAGGTAAGAACAATAATTGCATATTTTGAAAAGTACGTCGTGGTGCCTTTGGCAGTAATCAGGTAACAAAGGTGTGCCAAATAGTTGCTAAATAACGTTAGTTCAATTGCTATTTGTTATACTTCAAAGGTGTCTGGCGGTTGAAATCCACCACACAAAATGTCTAGCAGTGGAGGAGGTGAATCATTATCAAAATCACGCTTTATAGTATAACATAACTTAGCAGCTATTTAGCACACCTTAGTGACCTGATATCTGCCAAAGCCACCACGACCGGTTTTTCATAATATCCAATTGTTTAAAAAAAGTTTCGGCTCTGGCGTTCATGGGATCCTAGGGGTTTGATATTGGTCCAAAACAAGAGGCGCGCGCGCGTGTCACTTGACACAATTACCGTCACAAGCCGCATCACCCGAGGCCGTGACCAGGTCCTCAGTGTAAATAATACCAGCTCAAGCTTATAACAGAAAATGTTTTTTTCATATATATCGTCGGCCTACTTATAAGGAGCTTATTTAGAACGACGAACAATAGAAAAGCTTATGATTTTTTTTTTAGTTATTGGTCCGTAACAACTTTTCTGTTCTCGAGAGATTTCGCTGTTTTTTTGTTTCGTTAATAACTTATGATATGGGTCTTTGTTTGAGTCCAGGGACATCTGAGAGCCTGGAACCGTGACAATCGGTTTCAAAGTGTTTTGTATTTTCAAAACAACGTTTAACAGGATTGACGGCAGCTTTAATATAACACAGGATGTCCAGTAAATAGTACGACATAGCATGGGGGTGATAGCTCGAACTTTAAAAATACTAGAAAAGGATTTTTTCATTACGAGATTCTAAAAATCAGATTCAAGCAAATTTTGTATAACTGTAAATCCGTAACATTTTGCGGAACATATTGTGTTGTTTGGTAAGTGTTGACCTAAGATATCACCTCCTGCACTATGTCGTACTATTTACTGGACACCCTGTATAAGTGTATATGTCGGATGGTCAGGGATTATTCTTATCTACTTTTATAGCCGTCTACATTTACACTCTTTTCTCAAATACTCAAAGATCCCTGTAAAAGAAAACATACTGAAACTTGTATGAATCGGAAAATAAATAATGCAGAGCTGACTAATAATATTTCTAGTACATTTCCCACCGGATATACCCGTGCTTTACCCTGCGTCTGCCCGGAAGTGACCTATAATGTGTCGCAGGTGCATAACGGAAGTGGCTCCCACGGGCTGTAAGGGTCAACGATAACATTAACCTTTCAGTCTGTGACTATTTCCATGTATTCCTATAAGATGTTATGAAAGATGCAAGGACGACGTGTTATTCTGAGAATGTGTTTTGAAAAGGTCATTTAGAACATAACGCCACGCCTGTAACTCCGAAGGTTTAGGTAGAGATGTGACCTTTAGTTCATCCATTTTCGGCTGTTACCTATGTTTGAATACCCAGTGGTGTTCCCAGTCTCAGTGGCCCAAAAAGTCTGACAACCAGTCTTATCGAGGGGTGTCGCATTACCCAGTACTAAATGGGTTGTGGAGGTCAGATAGGCAGTCGCTCCTTGTTAAATACTTTTATTCAGCTGCAACAGGTTAGACTGGAAGCCGACCCCAACATAGTTGGGGAAAGGCTAGGCAGATGATGATGACCTATGTTTGAATACCATGTAATAGAGGGTGAGCATCATGCCACGAATGGGGTACCTGGTTAAAAACAAATAATTTTATCAGAATTGCAGCCGTTTTAGTTGCTTCTTTTCGAATCTATCTTTAATCTTTATTTAAGGAAAGTAATTTGTTTCTAAAACGGTTAATTCTCGCCAAAAGCATTAATTTAACAGATTATAAACAGCATTCCGCAAACAAAGCCACAACATAAACGCGAACAACTCAATTTCACAGCATTTCTGCATATTATCTTCAAACAGAAACAACGCTAAGCTCTGCGGGTGCTATTATAGAAAATGTTTCAATCGTGGCTGTGAAACAGGTGGGTGCAATAACCGCGGGGCACAGACTACACGACGTAAAATGTTTCACGTTATTACTATTAGGCGGCCTGTGCCGTCTGTTAGGCCACTAAGATCGCGAGCGAAATTGAAATTTTTACAACTTCATATATCAGCTTTAAGGAGATATTGCACCTTCGTGCATCAAAGGATTATAGAAAAACCCTAATTTTGCAAGCCTTGTTGGTCGAGTGGTCGCAAGTGCAACTGCCGAGCATGAGGTCTCGATTCCCGGATCGGGCGTAGTGTTATTTGGTTTTTTCATCAGGAATTTCTCAGTAGCAGCCACGGAGTCTGGATTTGTGCCCGTTTGGTGGCAATAGGCTCACCCCCTATTACGTGGGACTTAAACATAACTGGCGAAATGTGGGTGTACTACTTTGCCTAACCCTTCAGGGAATACGGGCGTGACGTAATGTCATGGATTTCCACAAACCAACGCCTGATTCTATAACTTACCTTGTGTTGTGTTTATAATAGGAACAACCTATAAACTCTGCATAAACTGTGTAGTTCTTTCCTCAAATACCATCTCAGACACTAATCTGCATATGTTTTTTGACGTGTAAGTGTTTGTAGAAAATAATTTACAGAATACCTATCATTAATCGTTTTAACTAGGCACAAATCCAGTCTTCGGGCTCTGCGAAATTCCTGAGGGAAAACCCTGGGGATCGAACACAAGTCTACGACCAACGAAAGTTAAACGACCTCCAAGATAAAAAAAGCTAAAGCCTCAACTGGTTGGAATATTTCTACTGTGGTTTTACTGCTCTTCAAAGAATATATTAATAGGCAATTCCTTGTAGATTAATCTACAAATAGTTCTGAACAACCGTTCACTATCCTGCACTGCTTCTGCTGCACCCGCGATCGTAACAAGGGCGATGATCGGCTGATATCACAATAAAACAACGATACTGGTGTTACTACTGTATATTGGAACATTTTCAATTACAATCATCGCGAGCCTAGTTAAATCGCGGAGAATCTTGACACCGCGATTTCGAAAACGCCGCTCATCTAACAACGCCATCTATTGGCTTAAAACTAAACAATATTTCCAACATTCCGCCCACCAAGGAGCTATATTACATAGTCCTTATACTAATCACATTTATTCGGGCACGGGCGGTGCCCGAATAAAAATATTATCAACTAAATGAAAATATTATCAACTAAATTAGAAACAGTAACCATGAAAATATTATCAACTAAATTAGAAACAGTATGATTCCAAAACACAAACAAAAGAACTTACAATAAGCTATCTGTATCTTATAATAACTATTGTGTGATAGGTAAAATGCATAATTTGGAAGTAGGCCTTTTTATTAAGGCCCTTTGAGTGCGCAAAGTAACAACTCTCGTAATTTTGTCCAGTCCTGGGTGCTTCTCTACAACTCTACAACTGTAGCCAACAGCCATTTACCAGGAGGCAAGTCATCTTCCTTTACTACTACTACATCCCCAATGTTTGGTTCCGGATTTTGAAATGTCCACTTGTAACGATGCAGAAATTTTGTTAAATATTCCTGTGACCAACGACGCCAAAACTCCTGCATCATTCTTTGTGTCAATTGCCAACGACGTAAATTGGATACATTAGACATCTCAAAATTGTGATCAGGTACGGCAACCAAGGGTTGTCCAATCAGGAAATGACCTGGCGTCAAGACATCAAAGGCATCTGAATGTGTATTTAAGGTGGACAGGGGCCTAGAATTAAGACAACTCTCAATTTGCACCAAGACTGTGGATAGTTCCTCATAAGTTAGTGTCGAGTCCCCTATGACTCGTTTTAGGTGGAACTTCACTGACTTAACGCCAGCCTCCCACAAACCCCCGAAGTTTGGTGCATGGGGGGGGATAAAGTGCCACCTTGTCCCGTTTGTGGCCAATGTTTCTGATATTTCGCTTAAGTAGATTGACCTTTCTGATGCAAATAAATTGTGGAGTTCCCTTGAAGCACCGACAAAATTTGTACCATTATCGCTCCAAATATCCGTACAGAGATACGCAGCTAGAAATCCGTGTGTGGTTAAGTCACTGACCACTTCAATGTGTACAGCTCGTGTTGACATACAAATAAATAGACAAATATATCATTTATGAGCGTGATGACCACGCCCCTTTGTCGTCCTAATTTTTATCGGACCTGCGTAATCTACGCCACTACACTTAAATGGTCTTGAAGGACTAGCTCTAGCCTCTGGAAGCTGGCCCATCAATTGCTGTGAAGTTTTCGCAGCTCCCTTTACACATGGAATGCACTTTCGCACATAGCCTTTAATTAAAGATTTAGCGCCAATTATATAATATTCCGTGCTTAAGTAAGTCAACATTAATTGGATTCCACCGTGAAGCGTTTTAGCATGCGCATCTGCTATCAGTAAGTCGGTTAACTTGGGCCTTTTCGGTATCAGTATAGGGTGCTTTGTATTCAAAGGAAGCAGTGATTTTTCCAACCTTCCTCCCACCCTTAAAATGTTCTATTCGTCTAAATAAGGACTCAAAGTTTTGAGAGGTCCCTTTAATTTGATCAACTGACCTTGTTTCCTTATAACAGCAATCTCCTCTTTGAAGCCTTTTGCTTAACAATTTCTAACAGCACATTTGCGAGCTTCATCCAATTCTTCTTGCAACAGATAGCTGCTAAACTGTTTCCTATTTCCAGTTAATTTTAGAAAACGTCTGCAGTAGGCTATAACCCGTATTAATTTCGTAAATGACGAGTATCTATCCCAAAGGGAATCCTCCGACACGGTAAAGTTAACTATAGCAATTTCTAAATCTGTCTCTAATTGTTTTGGCTTACTGTAATGTATTTCAGGCTCAGACAAAAATGCCGGGCCGTTGAACCAAGAAGAACAATTACACAATTCCGTGGGGCCGATACCTCGTGTTCCAAGGTCAGCAGGATTTTGGCCTAAAGAAACATGAGACCATTGAGTTGAATCCAACGTTGTCAATATCTCTAAGACCCGGTTAGCTACGAATGTCTTCCAGCGATTTGGATGACTGTTGAGCCATGCTAGAACCACGGTGGAATCCGTCCACGCACGTACATTACTTATATCTATGCCCATGACTCTTGCTACTTCAACTAGGAGTTTAGTGACTAATACGGCTCTGCATAATTCAAGCCTGGGAATAGAAACCTGCTTGATGGGCGCTACCTTCGTCTTGGCCGTTACTAAAATAACGTGTATGTTACCATCAGCGTCAATCACACGAATATAAACTGCTGCTGCATAAGCTGCCTTAGAGGCGTTGGAGAATCTATGAAGTTCAACAAGAGTGTCATCCGATTTTGTCCCAAGCCATCGAGGTATCTTGACTTTTGAGAGCAGTGCTAGCCCATCCAGGTAAGTATTCCATTCATTTAATATCTTAGTGGTTACTTCCTCGTCCTAGTCTAATCCTGCGATCCATAGCTTTTGTATTAGTATTTTTGCTATAATAACACTAGGTGCCACCCAACCAAGTGGATCATACAATTACAGGTCCCGGTTCCGGAGAAAGAGTCACCGAGTATTGGAAATCATCTGAACGACGATTCCAGGTAAGGCCTAATAGTTTAACTATCTCATCCTCATTTAGCTGCAAACCTTCTCCTATTTCTCCCAGTCCTTCATTTATTTCCTTTACTTTACTAAGTAAATTTTCATCATTACACATTCACTTTTGAAGTTCAAACCCCGCTTTACTTAATAACGAATTCATTTCTTTGTAAATAATTAGCCCTTCGTTAGTATTACTACAACCGGTTAGCAGATCATTCATGTAAAAATCATTTATTACTCTTTCAGCAGCCACCGGATAATCTCCGCCGTTATCACCGCCAGGTAAGGAGCTGACGCAGTGCCGAAAGTGACTCTCAACATACGATAGTGTTCTACTACATCTTCCGGCTCTTCCTTCCACAGTATTCTCTGGTAATCGTTGTCAACAGTCGCTACTTCGGATGGGACATCATCAAATAACCCCCACCACTCTGGGCGGAGCAGAAGGGAGTGTCAGACTTGTACTGACTAAAACCCATCCATGTTCCTTCTTTGCCCTTTGTGTTCCAGGGCCACGGTGTCTCTTTCGAACAGTCCCTCTCGCTCCGGACCATGGCTTGAACCAGGGCCGGACGCGAGAGATCGCCGCCGCCAATCGCCGCTACAAGGACACGGCGGTGCTCCGCCCAAGCGGGGCAGACCTCTACGGTGTGCTCCACCGTGTCCTCCAGACGATCCTCGCAGTGGAAACACCCGGGCGTTTCCTCCCGCCCGATTCGGTGCAGGAACCTCCCGAAACAACCGTGTCCGGTGAGGACCTGCGTCAGGCGGTAGGTGAGGGCGCCGTGGCGCCTCTCTAGCCACTCCTCAAAGAGGGGACTTATCGCCACTATGGTAGCGTGCCCTGCAATGGGTTGCAACAGTCGCTCTCTCCATGTCGCCATGAGATCACGCCGGAGGTCTGTCCGCTGAGCGCAATTTGCCGCGGCAGCGGAGTTTCCCCCCGATGTAGTGCCTCCGCGCGCCATTCGTGCAGGGGCGCGAGGACTATCGCCTCCAGATCCCATGGCGGCAATCCGGCAAGGAGGCTAGCCGCCTCACCGGAGATCGTGTGGTACCCCCGGATTAGCCTTATGGCTATCACCTTTTGGCGCGCGTTCAAGTAGTGGGCGGCTTGCCGCTTTAAAGAACGCGCCCACACCGGGGCCCCGTAAAGGGCCATGGACCGCACGACCCCCGCGTAGAGCCTCCGGCAGGAGGCGTTTGGACCCCTCAGGTTGGGCAAGAGCCGCTTGAAGGCAGCCCCTGTCCGTTCCAGTTTGGGAGCCAAACGTCGGAAGTGCTCCACGAAGTTCCACCAGCTGTCGAGGACGAGTCCTAGGTACTTCAACGTCGACCCGACGCCGATGGAAACCCCTCCTGCCGTCAGTAGGGATCCCGACTGTGGCGCATTCCTAAGATCCATGAAAACACATGGCCTCGGACTTGTGCAATGCCACCTCGAGACCCAATTGCCGGATCCTCTCCACGACTATCGCAACCCCGCGTGTCATGTTTTCGGCCGCCGCCTCGTGCGACCTCCCTTGTGCCAGTACCAGCGTGTCGTCAGCGTAGCAAACTACGCTGACGCCGGTAGGGAGGTCGGCGCGCAGCACCCAGTCGTAACCAATGTTCCACAGGGCCGGTCCCAGAACCGATCCCTGTGGAACACCGCACGACATCTCTCGCCGGTTCCATTCTCCGCTCCGACTGGGGTAGATGACGGCTCTATCTGTCAAGTAGTCCCCGACCACACGACGAAGGTAGGTTGGCACCCGGTGATACCGGAGTGCCTCCCCAATGCAGCTCCAGGGCATGGAGTTGAAGGCGTTGGCGATGTCAAGAGACACCGCCAAGACAACCCCACCCCGGGACACCGCGTCCCCCGTCGTGAGGGCTCTCACGCGCATGATGGCGTCCACCGTGGAGCGCCCCTTGCGGAAACCAAACTGGTGTTCCGCAAGATCCGGCCCCATCCCCGCAAGGTGCCCGGCGAGGCGGTTGGCAATGACTCTTTCGAAGAGCTTGCCCACCTCGTCGAGCAACACGATGGGCCGGTATGCGGACGGAGTGTCCGCAGGGCGCCCTGGTTTCCGGATGAGGACCAGCTTCCCCGTCTTCCAACGAAGCGGAAACTGGCTTCTCTCCAAGCATGCGCTTACGAGCCCTTCCAGTCGGGGGCCTGAGAGCCTCAGAGGCCAGGACCCAGGCTTTGCCAGCCAAGCCATCGGGTCCCGGGGCGGTATTTCTGGTTTTCAGCCTGCGTACCGCCACTCTCAGGTCTACCCCAGTCACCTCCGGAACGTCGTCATCGTCATCGGTGTAGTCCGCTTCCGGCACCGCACGCGGCGACGGAGCCATAGGCGGGGGAGGATGCTCCCCTCGCGAAGGGAACAGAGCGCTCACCACGTCCTCCACGAGCTCAGGCCGGAGACTCTGCGTCAGCGGGGGGGCCCGGGTACGGAGTGTGTCCCGCACCATCTTGTAAGGGCGCACCCACGGATCTCCGTTCAGAGACTCCAGCATCTCCTCACGGGCCAGATTCTTGGCCCGCCGGACAGCCTCTTGGAGGGCGGTCTTCGCCGCTCTGTACCCCTCGTACAGCTCCGCTTCAATGGCTGCCGAATCCGGAGGGCGGATGCGGAGCCTGCGATGCCTGGCGTACAGGTGCCGCGCGGCAACACACGCCTCGCGCAGAGACGTCAGCTCTCGCGACCACCAGTACACCTGACGCCGGGCGCTTCCTGGCCGAACTCGGGGCATTGCCACGTCGCAAATCTCGGACATGGCCTCCTGGAACCAACCCGCCTCGTTGTTAATGTCGGCAGGCCTGACCGGAGATGACACCCAGGCCTGCACGATCGAGGCTTCCAGGAGGAGCTCCCGGTTCAGCTGCTTCAGCGCCTATCGCGGACCACTCGGGGCCTGTAGGACCGGCGCGCGTGAGGTCTGGGTGGAGACGTCGAACCGGATGTACCGGTGGTCGGAATGGGTCTCCACCCCCTCCATGACGCGCCAGTCAACGACACGCGGCGACAGAGCGGGACTGGCGAACGAGATGTCCACCACCGACTCGCCCCGCATCCGTACGCACGTGGGGACAGAACCCCGATTTAGGACGACCAGGCCTGTCTCCAGAGCCCAGTCCTCCACCATCCTACCCCGCACGTCCGTGTAACGAGAACCCCAAGCCAAGTTCTTGGCATTGAAATCCCCGAGCACAAGCACGGGGAGGGAATGGCTTCCGATGACGACACTCAACTCCGTGAGGGAGTTGTGGAACTCGGCGAGAGTTCGGCTCGGGGAGAAGTAGACTCCCACTACAACGATCTCCCCGAACCGTGCTGCTACGCACCCCTGACCCTTCCTGACACTCTCAAGGGTCGGGGTACCGGCGGCGGCCGACGCAATTATAGTCACTGAGCCGCTAAGGTCCTCCACCCAGTCATCCCTGGGCGGGACAAAGTACGGCTCAGCGACCACGGCGATGTTAATCGACCACTGCGCCATGCTCTGGAGCAACAGATCCTGAGCGCAGGCGCAGTGGTTGATGTTTGCCTGGAGAAGCGCAGAACAATGCCCTCCAGGACGGAGAACCGCGCCTGAAAGGCAGCCAGCTCCTGCCGAACCAGGTTCAGGACCTGGTTCTCCACCGGCACGGAACAGTCGCTACCTTTACCTGCCGGTACATCTTAACGATGTCCGCTGCTAGACATATCGGATGTTTTCTCCAACGCATCAATAAGTGCCGAAGTTCCTGTTGTAAGCGGGGTCCAATCATCAATTTGTCGTTTAATGAATAACCTTTTTTACCATTACAGGACGCGTCGAAAACCACACGTACCTTGGTTGTATCTTTATCATCTCTTATAACTGCGTGGTGCCGTAAATATATTGAATTTCCTTTTTTTCTTTCCCTTTCAGGTACCTTTTCCATATGGCCTAATTTTAAGTATTCCTTGATCACTTGTTTATACTTTTCTTTCAAATCCGTATTTTTTTTCAATTTGGTATGTAATGCATTTAATCGTTTTTCAGCTATCTCTTCAAACCCGACTACCTGGTAAGTCGAAGTCTGTTCCCGGAATGGAAGTCTAACCACATACCTTCCATCTTCATCTCGGGTGGTAGTTGCTGAAAATATAATCTTCACATTGTTTTTCTTCTACCGACAACAATCTTTTTTGGTTGGTAGGTTCAGCTTCTAACTCCCAGAATTTCTTTAGTTCCTCATTTGCATCTATATGAGCATGCATCACCACAACATTCGAAAAAACCTCAGCAGATGTATCAACTATCCCGGATATTATCCATCCAAATTTAGAACATTAAGCTACTACTGATCTATCCACATTCCTTTTCAAACCTTCATCAATGATCTGGGTATAAACATCTGCTCCTAATAAAACATTTATTTTATTCGGAGTGTGATATTGAGGGTCTGCCAGATTTTTCTCCTGAAGTTCTACCCATTCTACCGTCCTTACCTTCGTAACTGGGAGAAGCGTTGTTATAGATTTTAAGACGTACGCCTGGACTTGAATATAAAAATGCGAATCTATTCGCGACCTTAGATTTAATGTGACCACCGAACTTGATGTTATTTCCTTGTCTCCTCCAACTCCTTTAATTATGTGAGTTGAAGGAATTTTCTTCAAACCCAAGAACTGCACTGTAGCTTCAGTAACCAAAGAAACTTGCGAACCTTGGTCTATTAATGCTCTAACCACCTGGTAAGTGCCTGCCTTCGACTCTGCTCTTATTAGAGCCGTGGCTAATAAAACTGTATTACGTAATTTTCCTGTCGAAAAACAAGTAACAGACTGGTTACCTTCCCTATCTTCTGTGGACATAGGGCTATCCATGTTTTCCTTCGTTGTGATGTTTCATTGTTTGCCAAAGTTTCCACGTTTGCCTGTGTATTTATATCAGAACCCGTGGAAGAAAACCCGTTCGGGGGGTGCAGTAAAGAATGATGACGACGTTTACAGATTCGACATTTGACGGTACTATTACATACCTTAGCAGAGTGGTTGTTACCCCAGCAATTGAAGCAAATAACTTTTTCTAATACAAAACTTCGACGAGCGTCACAATCTAATTTTTGTACAAACTGTTTGCAATAACTAAGCCTATGTGGCTCCGAACAAAAGGAATACTGAATGTCCGCAACATGTAAACTTTTTTTCTTCGGACGAGTTATGTTTAGTTATATAAAATTCCCACTCTTTTCGGGATTCAGGATCTAACTTCAAAGTTATTATATGGATAACTATAATGTCCCATGACTCAACATTAATGCCAAGATTGGAAAGCCCCTTTAAACAATCGTTGGTATTATCAAGTAATTTTTTTAGCCCCGCTGCTGATTCATTATTGAGATTTTTCTGACTAAGTAACCTCTTTATTAAAAAATGTGACAAATACCTTTTATTGTTATAACGCGCATTCAATAGTTCCCAACATCGGTCATAGTTCGCATCGGAAATGGGTATTTATCGCAGAAGTTGTTCTGCTTCCCCGGATAAATATCCTTTCAAATACTGCATTCGCTGCACATTATCTAAACTTTTATTATTATGTATAAGTGATAAAAACAAATCCCTAAAGGTTACACAATCGGTATACTTTCCTGAAAACACCGGAATAATAACTGACACTGCTTTGAACTTCCAACTTGACAATTTTGTTTTAGTTCCTGCTCTTTAATATTAAATGACTCTAAGACAGTTTCAAGTTCAGTTTTGTATTGAATATATACTTCGTCTGCTAAATCATAAACATCATTCTTCACATATCGACTCTGTTTCAACTTATCTGGCTCATATTCCTCATACAATTTACTATGGCCATTTTATTTATTTATTTATTCATTTAAACTTCATGTACAATAGTGATACATAGGCGGACTTAATGCCACAAGGCATTCTCTACCAGTCAACCTTTGAGTTAAATAAGGAAACATTGTGATAGGGTACAAAATAAATATATAAAAATAACTTCTTGCTATCGAAAATTTATATAGGCACTTATAATGATACTAATACTTATATACAAATAAAATAAACTAATACATATTTTAACAAATACCAAAATTAAAAACGAGAAACCTAATAATAATTACCATGACTCGACTTCTAATAGAGAGAGAGCTATTTATTCTGACTTAAATAGAGGTTACGCACTTTTCTTTTAAAACTGAATTTGCTTTCAGCTTTGCTTTTCTTTTTCAGATTTTCTAACTGATCCCACAATTTCTCCAAATTTTCTAATCTTACTTTACAATAAGGGCGTGTTATTCGATCCTTAGGCGATTTTTTGAAGTTGACATAAGCTTTACCTATTCTACTGTAAACATCTTCTTGTTTATTAATTAATGACTCCATTTTCTATATTATACAAGTCTAACTGATTTTTTTAATGAACACTAAACACTTTTGTAACGGACTAAATTACAATCCAAATTATTGTTTCTAAAGTACAAAGTTAACTAGATGGGCATAAAAGCAAACAATTACAAGTAAAATATTTTTTAAAATAGGTACATGCATTTAACATTAAAAGTGCAAGGAAATTTTATAAGTGTTGAGAACGAAGATGAAATTTTTACAAGTCTTTAAGAAACAGTAATAATTTGGGAAATTTCGGGCATAAGTTCCCCGTCTCAACCAAATTCTCTTAAAATTAGGCTAAGTCTACAACACAGTTGAACTATTCTAAGTTAATGTCCATATTATTATAATTTTCTTTAAGTTAAATTCTTCAAGTAAATAAAGTTCAAATTTGTGTAGTCAAGAATTCTTCCAAAGATTTATGTTTTGCAATTTCCACTGATATATCAGTGGTGGTGTTTTATTAAATAAAGGTTCACTCACGGTTTCAATCCTGTATTGATATCACCTGATGTAATTATATCACTAATCACTGTCTTCTGGTCACCCTTGCTGCTGATCCCTGACGATGACGACACCCGGCACCGTCTGCAATAGCGCGCTGCACCACGCGCTGCTACTGCTGCTTGCTGCTTCTTCTTGCAGTGCCTTAGCTAGTTCGCGCAAGCGATCCACTTGCCCATTGCCCAGCCAAGAATAAATAAAAAAACTCCAGACAAACTTGTCCGACTCGAAGGACCAAAATGAACAACCATTCACTATCCTGCACTGCTTCTGCTGCACCCGCGATCGTAACAAGGGCGATGATCGGCTGATATCGCAATAAAACAACGATACTGGTGTTACTACTGTATATTGAAATTTTTTCAATTACAATCATCGCGAGCCTAGTTAAATCGCGGAGAATTTTGACACCGCGATTCAGAAAACGCCGCTCATCTAACAACGCCATCTATTGGCTTAAAACTAATCAATATTTCCAACAAGTTTCATTAATGCAATGTCTCTCTACCCACACAAAACAAGTATAAATGCCATCGCGTAAAGGGTGTTACCTTACCTTGCGTTAAGCCCGATCGAATCCCCGGGGATTATAAGCGGTAAAGCGGTAACCTTTCCAGATGTTCAAATAGCATTATACCCACGTTACGTATCTATTTCCTTCCTTTCTCGCTATGACAAAAAACAAGTAACGCGGTCGGGTTACCACTGTAATATTAACGTCTGTTTTCATTTATAACATAACTGCTATTTCAATTTCAAATTATCTATATTTTTAAGACAGTTTTACAACTTAATATAATTTGGACATCAGAATTCTTCAGACTGCAGGCCTCCCTTTCCATAACTCACGGTTAAGAGTTTTTCTCCTTCATGTCCCTTCGCAGCAACTTTTAGGACTTCTTCCAATCTTTGAAAGGGTCTACCTATTCTTCACTTTGCTTCTCTGGGGTCACATTCTGTTACGTCTTTTACCCATCTTTCTTCTTTACTTTTCATGGCATGATTAAAACACTTATAGCAGTTATGAGATCAGTCTCATAACTGCTATAAGTGTTTTAGTGTTGTGAATTGCCAAATCAGGTATTGTTAAATGTTCTTTACGATCAGGGTTCTGTAACAAAATATATTGTTGTAATTTGATGAAAACACCACGACAAGACGTTAGGACAGCAAGATGTAAGTAGGTATTTGGTATTTTGCCACAGAAAGGAGTAAAAGTTTTAAGCATCTTTTCACTTGTACCTCAAAAGTTAGTTTAAATCGGTTTCTTCTAGAAGGCGTGCTCCACCGTAGGCCGCATCATCACTTTACATCAGGCGAGTTGTGGCCAAATACAAGCCTGTTTAGTGTAAAAAGAAACTTTTTTCCTTATTGATTTTTCTGTACAATTTTAGGAAAGATTTTCACAAATTTTCATCAATCTGTCAATGCCGTTATAGCGTGTAAAAACATGTAGCACTGTATTTCCGACTCCGTAATTGCCAACACTGAGTGGAGATGACAGTAGGATGACAGGCGCCAAGGTAAATTCTGAAAATTACGTGCATGTTTGCTCCTTGAGTGTACGTAACATAAGCGCATGGCATTTGGACATCTAAAAACCAACACGTCATCAGAACATTATTAAAATTTAAACCCAACGAATTCCCGCATCTGATTCTCAGTTTTCATGGCCGTACTAATAAAATTGTTGTTCAGTCAGTAATTTAGTGTAACTGTAGTTTAATGATGCACGTCTCAACTGCACGACTTGTTTCAATATTACAGGCACCGTTTAGAAAATTATGTTATTTGAGGAGCGAGAAAAGCAGACTGTTGCTTTCCACGAGAAATTATGAGAGCCCACTGTTTATCTTGATTATGGAAATTTGTTGGAAAAGGAATAATGATAGTGCGTTCTTAGGGCTGCTAATAGGTTCGTGTCAAGTTAATTTTCAAGGTACAAAACGATTGATTACGTACTTGTTTATCTTGTCGTTTAAAATAATGCAAGCAATTCTTGATTTTTGATCTTTATCAAAGTCTAATGCTCTGAGCATGATTTCATAAATGCATGTACTCCTTGAAAACTTTTCCTATGCAGTCATTACGGGTCGTCAGAAACCGGAAAGTCTTACCAAGGGTTTTCTCCAGTAGTTGTAGTTGTTGCTCCATGTAGAATACTGGTATTTAGCAGTATCAGCGGTTTAGACTAGTGGTGGGTTATTTTAAGAAATTATTCTTTAAAAAAACAAGTGTGTCATTAGTTTCTACTGGGGTAATGCGCCGAATTATCTTTGTACAACTTTAGACTCATTATTTCCCTTTCTGCATACGAAGCATGTCTAACTAATACTTACGTTGCGATAAACAAGATTAATATACGAAGAACAGCTCTATAATAAAACATACTACAGCAGAAAGTGAAGTACTACCAATTATTCTTAACGACGCACAGATTGAACCATAAAATTCTAATTAGACATTTATAGCGAATTTACGAGCACATAGTGTTATGAGATTAATATTTGCAAGAATAGTTATAATTATGTACGTTCTTGCATATTATTATGTAGCTGTGTATATGTCAGTATCCTTGTAGATACTTTTTGTATAGTTCGTCCGGTACAAAGGTTTTAATAGTTGCTAAACAAACGAATTTCAGCCGCTAAAAGTTAGTTGAAGTTGGTAATGTTCTATGGATTTATCAACAGGAATGTAATATTTTTTTTAAATGTAATTGTTTGTCAAATATCAATATTTCTCATACTGTTTTAAGTAATTTTTAGGTCTTTTGTATTCATGCTGAAAATATTGGCTTCTAGGCGAACTCCATGATTTCGTATGACAATACGACGTAACGTCTGAAGTGAATAACTTCTAGTTACTTTTGAAGGGCAGTGTAGTTTGATGTACAGAATGCTAGGTTGACAGTTTCGTGCAAGGTCCGTTTAAACCCTGAATTTATGCAGTATCAAAAACGATACTCTTCTTTTTGTTTGTTCTATTTTGATAATATTGTTATATTCTCTTGTTCAAGCCGAATTCGAAAATAAAAAAACATTCTATCACTCGCCTCTAGGGTTTAAGTAATACTTTCAGCAAAAACATTTTACTTATATGGTTATTTCGCGTAGTAATACGAAGCTTATCAGCAAAGTAACATAAAAGCCAATAGTAGCGAGATAAACAGACAAACGGCGATAGTGTCGCTGAGAATTTGACGTTATTCTACCAATTGTAGCATTTGTAGCGGACCGTAAGGACTGATTCACACTCGGACAATTACTACAAAACTTTATTGCGATTTAAATACTACAAATAACTCTTGTCTGCGAGTATGACTGCGGAGCCACATCACAAACGATTTTCCATCTTTTGCCTCCTCGCTGTGCAAGTTCTCATACACCTTGAGGGTCCACTGTCCAAAGTCTGACTACCGCTGTCAAGGAGACGGAGCTCATTTAGGTACCTTGAGTTTGGCCATCGACGTGACAAAGAAGAATACTTGACTACTGAGGTAACGACTGATATAGAAGACTTGCTGCGCCGACCCCAAATGAATTGGGGTAAGGGCAGGAGAATGATGAATCAACTTAATTTCTTGCTCTTTCTTGAAGGAAATCTCTTAGCGGTTGAGGGTTTTATCCACTTGTTTGTTCTATCGCAGCTGCTCTCTTCCAGAGAGGAGGTCTGTATCTCGGCAGGGAGTAGGCTGATTATGTAAAATGTCATAGATATTATTCGATTTTATAAAAACTTAGGTATTATTTCCTTAATTAAAGTTATAAGCGTAGCAATCCTTCGGAGTCTAAGCATTGGCCTATCAATTAAATGGAATCAGGGGATATTAAATATACCAATTAGTACAAAATTCCCACAGGATTTTAAAAATTGTTAATTTTATTAAATAAGGAAGCAGATTTGTTTTTTCTTTTTGCTTATCAAGTACCATAAAGGTACTTGATAAGCAAAAAGAAAAAACAAAATCGGAATCTGCTGGTAAAAGAAAATGTTCGTTGAATTTGTGTAAGATTAAACAATTTATAAAATTGATAAAATCGGAACCTTTTTAATCTCACGTCTTTGTCCTTTGTCACAAAGGCGGTTTTTCTCGTGATCTATGAAATGTAAGTATTGGAATTTTGGCATTTAACTTTAGGTCTCGACAGCGCGCACTCAGATCCCCAAAAAGTCCAAAAATATATTGTTTTACGTTTATTTAGGGCTGATTCTTGCGGTACAGTAATTACGACTGGCCATCGACAGTTCTACACACTCTTCGTCAGTTTGCTTCGGCACCTTAGTTGTGTGAGTTCGACTCGCTCTTGGCCACTATTCTTCCGGATTAAAAAACGAAAGAGCTAACTGCGAATCGCATTATGCGACTCTCACGTCGCCAGCGCGCAACCAGCCTTACGTACCTTAAGCTCGGAAGCTCGGCTTTACGCTAATTTGGATTCGCTCCAGTTAAGGCCAATACAAACGGTGCGTTCGTTCTTTTTAGAAAAAGTAAAGGCGAATGAAGATAAGTTCCGTACTAATCTGTAGAGAGGAAATAAAGGAATTTCCGCAGCTTATGTCCTTACTTTTATGGCTTCATTTGCATTTAAGGAAATTGGTGTTTATGTAGATATTGGATGCGATTAAAGTTACCTTTGGCGTGTTTGTATTTGAACAAGACGAAAGTAACAAACATTTGTGTCTGTAAGCTTCTGTCAAAGAATTATCATAGCTTTATTAGAAACATTTAAAGGAGAAAGTTGAATAAAACGTCAGGCGTTAATTAAACTTTCGAAAAGAATGTCATCCCTGCGTAGCTCAATGTTAATTACATAACACGCATAATATTTACATTTTTAAATTAATTTTCAGCAAATAGATTTATAAGAACGTGGACGAAACAATAGAAGTGTGTACTCGTAAGGATCGTAACAATTGTCAATGATATACAAATGACAGCCGGGACGTTTGGTGTTTTCCGAGAAACGGAGGAAACTCGGTATGTAATGGGTGGTCACCCATCCACAGACCAACCTAGGCAAGCACGGCTTAACCTAAAGATCGATCCGAGTGGTTGTTATTATTTAGCTACGAGCTAAAGCTGTAGAAGATACTAACCATTATTTCTGGCACCAAATAAAAAACAACTCTTGGAAAATAAACTACAACGGAAGGCTGCCAATACGCCACTCGTTCCAATTTCAAACCCCTACCTTAACAAGCTCTCATATCAGGCGCCGATACCTTGATAATTAGTCGAAGCGAAGGCACGTTTGACAAATTACCCTCACTTTGGAAGGTCGCCAGTTCGACGCCGGCTCCACTCTACCTGGAAATACAATTAATCTCACTATTGTGTTAAATTCTACTATTAATCCTACGTCGGCTGAAAATTTTCAGGCTGTAGCTTCCAAAATGAGTTTTGTTTGGCAGGAATTGTTGGAAACTATGAGCATTGCGGAGTCGGCGACTAGTTGGAATTCCAGAAGGGAGGAAATTAACTGGGCTTAGGTCTTGTAATATACCTCTAGTCTAAAACAGACTAAGCGTTCTCTGTAAGGATTGTTTTAGAATAATCTGAACAAACAAGGAAGTACATGCTGAGCTCAAGACAGTCAATCAAAAAGTAACTCAGCGTCTTGTGGTTGAGTTAAAAAATAGTGAATAGAAGTTGCCCCTTAGACGTAAAATGCTAGGAGAAAATTAATCTATGGGCCAGTGAATGTGCTTTGTCAAAACTTCCAACATTTCACTTTCTAGAGAAAAATTGCTAAAAGATACGAACAGAAACGAACACTATTCAATGCAAATGAAAATATTTTCAACAATAAACACGTAACAGGCATAAAACCTAAAAAAAAAACTACACAGCGCCTGCTGAAAAGTTGTTAGTAACGAACATAGTTAACAAGTTTTCTTGCTTGCATTTTGCAGAAGGATTTTGTACAAAAGATAATAGGAAAGAGCCAGAATTTGCATTTTCAGTTAACAAAGCCTTCTATAGTCTACGGCGGTAGTAGAAAAGATATCTCATGAAGATTATTCCTTTAGTTTTGTTTGTCTTGAGCTACCTAGAACCTAAATACTGACACAAGTTCAACAAAAGCTTTTTTACTTTTAGTACAAGTTACTGAAGTTAGGAAGCGACGAAGCAGCCAATGGATTTTGATGGATAAATTGGTGCTCGAGGTCAGGGATAAAGTGCAAATTGGTTTTTCGGTTAGAACAATAGGTCAGACTGAACGCTTTTTCTGTCATAGATTCTAGCGGCACGTTATACTTTGGAGCTTTGAAATCAGTTTTTTACAACCAAATATTTTGATGCTGGAATTGACACTACGAAAATACATAAATGGGGATTTCAATATTCATATCGAAATCCCGTCCCATCGGGAACCGATACCGGAATCATGTTACCGGCCCGTAAATTTTGTCACACGTACAGTGCATGGAATGATACCTGTAACTGACGCAAGGGTTGTCCTGTAATATCAATCAAAGCTCTCAACACTTATAGGGTTAGTTGTTGGGATATTTCATAAGCTTTCGCGATTAAAGGTGACACCTCTAGTAGTTTAAAAAGAAAGGGAACTTTATTTCCATCACGGGTAAGCAGTTATACAAATGTTATTATCACTGGTTCGAGTGAATCGATATTAACCAAGAAAATCTCTCTAATACAATATTATAAAGAGGTAAAAGTGAGTTTGGATGTAGGGGTAATCTTCGGAGCTACTGATCTGTTTCCAAAACCTCTTACCATAATGGAAAACTACATTATCCCCGAATGTACAGGTTATATTTAAAAAGTTCTAGTGGGATAATTTCCGACTATAACGCGAGCGAAGCCGTGAGAAAAAGCGAGTCAAATATAAATTTAGTACGCACCTAATTCCTTCTTTCGTTTGACAACTAACTACTGCCGAATCGAATATCCGTTGATGTCCTTGAGCAGCAAGCAGACTGTATGAGACTGAGGCGTTCTCGTCATGGGCGTTTGCTTGGGCATGTATTAAAAAAAAATTAATAATAAAAAAAACAGACATACTAACTGGAATTCTCATATTTTTTTTAAATTTTCTTATCTTTGATGTCTTTGAGTGTGAGAATCGATATTTTCTTGTTATCGCGATATTGCAGACTAATAGACGTATGAAAACGTTTTTAATTCACAATGTTACAAATAAATTTAATTCTGCTGCGGTCAAAATATCGACATCTGTGATATTTTTTCATGTGCGTAGAATTTATTGGTTTTCAGTGTTTTGATTTGAAAAAGCTGGTTTGACCATAGATAAGCACTAATACTCTTTGCTTTTTTGCCGCCAAACGGTGCAATATTCCAGCTGGAATGGTATGGTACATAAGACCTTTATTGTAATACCTATGTTCACAAATAAAGTTTGATTGATTGATTGTATGGAAGCCGATGTAGTTACAGGCACATGAGTCCTATCAGTTAACTATTTTTTATTTTAGCTTTATTAGTTATTTCTTTGACCTTATTAGTTTTTCTTTTGGCAAAAAGTCTTTTAAATTGTACACAAACGTCCATCTCTTTGATCGAACGAATCAAATACTTGGAAATGAATGAATTAATTAGAATAGCAACTCAAAGGCCACGTTAATAAAAAACAAACTTTTTAGATTAAAGGACGTCTGTGTTTGTCCTCTCTAATGAGGTAATGAAACATAAATATACCTAAATAACAAATCTTAATTACTGTTTCTCTACATGGTGTGGTCATGGTTGTCTGTGTAGGCGTTTCAGGAGTACCTAAGTTCTATTAAAATTCTTGTTCTCAGTTGATGCTATTTACACTTACCTTAACGAATCTCAACTTAATCTATACTAATTATAGGGAGGTATAGTTTGTAAGTTTTTGTGTAGTGAGTAATCTTCTGAAGTACTGATTCGATTTCGAAAATTCTTTCATTCATAGGAAGTTACTGTCCCTGATAATTACTTATGATAACGCGAGCGAAGCCACGGGCGAGAGCTAGTGCAGATATAAATTGACTTAATTTCAGAAAGATTATTATTTCCTTTATATTTTTACAAATCATTTACATTTTTAAATAAGCATAAGCATAATCAGCCTATAATGTTCCCACTGCTGGGACACAGGCCTCCTCTCCATGAGAGGGAATGGGCTATAATCCACCACGCGGGACTAGTGCGGGTTGGTAGATGTCACATGTCTTCGAATTTTTAAATATTCGTTAAAAAAAACATTTAAAAATATAAAAAAAATTGTAGCCCACCGGTATCGGGAACAGGGTCCAAGCTATCGGTGGTCAGGGCTCCAGAGAGACGAACCTCCTAACAATACGAGCCGTGTTCAGGAGTACCGCTTTCTGAATCAAGCCCTTGATCCAGCTGCCTAACGAGAACCTTCTCAGGTATCGGTCGAGGCTCTTGGCAATTAAGCCATGGGCTGATACAACTATCGGCACAATGATCACTGAGTCCACATCCCACATGTCGACAACCTCGCGAGTCAAGTCAAGATACTTGATTTGCTTAAAAGATTATTATTATTAAAAAAGTCATTAAAATAAACTTGAAGTAGTTTGTTAGGAAACTACATTATTTCGCGAACGCAGTGTACCTAATTGTCATGAACTCATGACAACCATGTGTAGGTGATTAATAATTTATTACGGTCGTCCTACAGCTTAGTCAGGGTAACTTAAAAGTAATCAGAGGAAGTGTTTCATAGGAGACACAATTGCAAGATCTGACAGCTGAACAGGCTGTGGACGGTCTAATTTATAAGGCTTTAAACCGTTGTCGATTTATTCCAGACCACATATTAGCAAAAGTTACGTGACACTTTTCAGTGAAATATCTGAACAGTTGAAAGAAGTAAGTTTTTAAAAACCTATACCCTTCCTCCTGGACTAATTGTTGAGGGGTAGGTTGATTGATATGTTATACGGAGTATGGTATAGCAGGATTGTGATCTGGACTTATATCTTGCATAGTATATATATGTACTGTTTTTTTCTTGCTTTTCAAGTCTGTCAAATAATAGTGATCTTTGTTCTCAATACCATATGGTTATTGTTTTATTGCTGCTGTCAGATGTAAACTAAATGTGAAAAGACTGATGTAGTGATGCTAGTGTCAGCATAGAACCGACTTCAGTTTAGAAAAAAGGAAAAAATAATAACTAGCATAGGTGTCGTTAAAGTTCAGTATTGTCGAAGGTTAAAGGATAGTTCACCTAATCTCAAACCATTATTCTAGTAAATAAACCCACAAAAATATAAAGTTTTATGCGTAGGTAATGCACGGAATGCCCAGTTATTTTTTATTAACGGCCAAACACATTACATCGGCTGTTTACTAAGGGAAGAAGGACAAAGTTGTTACGCACGGTCCATTGAACACTGACTATGGCTTCATTAACGAAAGTCATCAAAAAGGTTATTGGAAAGACGCAATGGAATATGAAATCGAATGGGCGTTGTTAATAAGTTGTATTAAAGGCAAAGGTTCGTGAGAAATTACCGGAAAATTAACTGGGAATTGATTAAGAATTAATAACGGTACTCTTTTGAGGATCATCCATTCAGTTTTTCGATGATCTACAGCATAAGCTAGGTTGATCAAAGAATTAGGTATTATAAAACAGAAATAGTGATGACTGCCGCTTGTTTTTATAATGCAGAAAGGTATGAACCATAAAGTATTAGGCACTGAAGTTAGGTCCAAAACTTTTAAGCTTAGAGATTTCTTATCATTTGCATTATTTCTGCTTTTGATTCGTAACATCTAGATTCATGTACACAGATCATGTCACAAACTATCTCGCTAACAGTTCCAACATCCCTTTGTACATTAATTAGCACATACTCCACAACCTGCCTTTTGACTACTAGCAGTAGCTTCAATTTCCAGTCCAGACAGCTTGAGAATTCCTGTCACACGTAGAGTGAGTGCCAGTATGTCACGTGGAATTCCTCTCACCTTTGTACGTATCAAACGAATTAAAAGAGGCTATGATAGCTCAAGTAGTTTCAGAGTGGAGTAGGCTCGACTTGTGACTCTTGGAAACTGTTGGGGTGGACATGATGTGACAATTGACACGCTTGTTGGACGAATTTGTGACATTGGTTGGTATCACACTGTCACTGGGACGATTGCTCTGCCTCGTAGGACCAGTAAGTTTCCTAGTAGGGCACTGAAGATAGGTTATTAGATAATTCCTTTTATTTGAATGACGGTAAGCCGTTTTCACTACGTATGAACTTTTTATTTTCCTTTTGATGGCTATTCCGTTCCATTATTTTAACGGTTTAGTAGTATGTATTACAGTAGGCAGCACTTCGTAGTAATATTTCTATGCTGTGACATCTAAAAGGATGTCGCTGTGACGTCGAAGAAAACGTGTTGCGCCGACCCCAAGTAGAATGGGACAAGGGCAGGAAGATGATGATGAGCACGTTAAGTCTCGGAATCCACAATAGCGGAGACCAGCGGAGATGTGCGAAGCCGCGAGGAGAGGAGATACTTAAAAGAGGAACATCTCTCCTCTCGTCTCGTCTCCGCCTCGGTGGAGGAGATGTGTTGTAAACCACCAACAGAATTTCGTTTTTTACACTTCTCATATCCGCTTAGCTTTAGTGGAAACAGTTGAGCAAAGAGCAGAGGAGATATCTTGTTATTGTTTAGGCCAGCCTCCGCACTCGGTGGCCAAGCGCACAGCGGAGATGAGAATAGACTAGATCGGCGGTGAGCGGTGTGCTGTGTGTGGTGTGCGGTGTGCTGTGAGCGGCGTGCGGTGAGCTTTGCACATCTCTGCTCAGCTTCGGTGGATAGCTCTTACACATCTCCTTCCGTCTACACTTCGCACATCTCCGATCGTCTTAGCTTTGGTGGAGTCCGGTCCTTAAGATCCTAGAAACACAAATTTTTAGGCGTCGTTATTTTACTCTAACAGGATTTTACATAAGATCAAAATGACAAAATATAACAGAACACTGCATTTCTGGTAAAGTATCATATTCCGCGCAAGTATTTTCCTAGAACTTAAATACTGCACGAGGCACCTTAGCCAGCCCCGTGGGAGTGACAACTATCATAATGGAAGCTTCCGGGACTCACAGAAATTCTCGGAATACTTCCATGCTTCCTTTCAATTACCTCTCAACTATTTCCTCCGCTATTACGTGTCGAGTCCGAGGACTTTTCATTGGACGCTTCAAAGAGAACGATTTTTCAATGATTGGCTACATTTATTGATGCTTTAGCTTTTGAAAGCTGTTGATTGAAAGTAACGGTAATTCAATCATGTTTTTATTCACCAATGTTTTTTTTTATTTTGAAGCACTAGCCTATGCCTGCGGCTTCGCCCACGTGGAGTTCGGTAATTGTACCACGGGATATCACTACCGGGATAAAAGTCTATTAACTACCTGTGTGCCAAATTTCAACCATATTCGTTTAGTAGTTTTTGCGTGAAAGAGTAACAATTATTCATTTGTCCATCCTTCCTCACAAACTTTCGCATTTAAGATAGTAAGTAAGTAGTAAGATAATTAGCTTATAATGTTCCCAACATTACCTATAGGGTGGTTATGCCACACGATGGACACAACACACACACTGCTGGGCCCAGTGCGGGTTAGTAGATATTGTTACAAATGTCCTAAAAAAAAACAATATTATAACATGCCATGTCTAAATTACCTGGGTCTGAATTTGATCTACAACTCTTGAGCACCGGACGTTGTCATTGAACCACCTCTGTTCTTAAAAGAAATACGTTTGTAATGTCTTTTAAACAAATATTTGTCAAATTGCCCTAAATACCGAGTTGCAGCTACAGCAGCAGGATGATTCTTGGTTAAACCCTGTTGGAAAATGATTGTTACCTCCAATACATAGAAACAACAACAAAGTAAAACTACGTCCCAAGGCTAACTTCTACAACGTTACTGTGAATCAACAAAGTTCTTAAGACCAATAAGTTCCCTTAACAAGAAACTGAAATAAATTCCCGACAACTCCCAAGTAAACAAATAACGTTACACTTACAAAAAAAACCTTTATTTTCTTACAAAAACTACTTATTTACGTTTTATAATCACATTCTTGTCACAATGTCTTCCTTAGTTCGATGTAATAACTAAACAAGGAATACGCTTCATATTGCTGCTTATTCCCGCTTTGACATTTCCAATTACTTTCAGGATAGCTCGATAAAGGAGACGTTCAATTAGCCCCGTTCCCGGGATCCGGATATTAAAGTGGACTGCCAGCCCTGTTCGTCGACAGATTGAAGGGTTTCGATATGGCGAGGTAGTATTTTTAAATGATTGATTTATTAAGGTTTTTAATGGGTGACGATGGGTGGGTTATTGGGGAAGCTGATGTTTCAGCACCTGCCTACATACTTTCTTTTATCTTTTAATTTTGTTATAGTATGGCATGGGTTTTTTATTACGGTAGACTAAGTTTTACACTCCTTCAACAGTTAAACTATCTGTCAAAATGTTTATATTTGACGCGGTCACAGTGAAAATCATCTGCCTAGCCTTTTCCCAACTATGTTAGGGTCGGCTTCCAGTCAAACCGGATACCAGTGTTTTACATGGAGTCACTGAAAATGAAAACCATAAACTTATCCAGTATATCACGCTGATGAATTCTAAAGTCAAACCAACGTATAAATCGGGCTAAGTAGCTATACTTTGTCCTTTCTCACAAAAATTAGGCAAGAACCCCAGCTTCAGAAATCCGGCTCATTCTTACCCAAAGTGAGGTACTTTGTGAGTGGACCTCCCAATTCCCGTCACCCTATACAGGTCCATAATCAGCTGATTATCTGTATTCCTTCCGTAAAACGAGACGTAACCTGCACACGTAATGTCGTCACTTATCCTAAACACATTGCTAGCATTACACGTTCCTCTACACCTATCTCTCACTCCAATTAGGATACTAAACGGGTAGCGTGATCAGTACCTTATAGAACACAATCACCAATGTACAATCAACCTTGGAGCTTTGATATAAAGTCTAGTTTAAGTTGTGTGAGGTGGTATTTAGGCTAAGGATTACTCGGAGAACAATGAGCGTTGTATAGGAGAATTAGTCCTAATGGCATCTGCACTATACGTTACGAAGTGATTGCAAACATTGGCTTTAGTTACTGGTCTGATGAGGTACTAAGTAAGAGGGTACTGTTTGGTCGTTGGAGAAAGTTTTAGATGTGTGGAAATGTCGGTGTAAAGTCAAGGAAACTCTGTGTTAAGTAACTTGACTACCAACTTAAATAGTCACTAATAACAAATCACAACTGTCATGTTTTTTACAGTTGCACGAAACGGATTAATTCGGCAAATTAACGTAGGGAGCAATTAAGTAGCCAAGTCAGAGGCCCTTGGGCGGCATAAAAACTCTGACACCAGGTTAGGCACTGATACTGTTAGCCTGCGTCATCCCAGTGCTGGGCAAAGGCCTCTCCCCATGACTTCACGTTGCTACGATCCAGGGCTAATGTGGGCCACTGGTCGTTTGTTTTGTCCAGCTCGTCCCGCCGTCTTCTACGAGGTCTGCCGCGACGCCTTCTGGCTGTGTCAGGGCTCCAGGAAGTGGTTATTTTGGCCCACAGTTCATGGTAAAGGCACTAACCACTCGAAAAAGACAGAAGCACGTAGGCAGTCAATTATCATAACACAAATTTTCCTGACTTTATCTAAGAGGTCACACGTTAAAAAATCTACATAGATATTATTTGGTACTTTTGGACTAAATTCCGAAAGACCAATTGTTATGGACTTAAAGGCTCTTGAATATTTTAACTGCATATTTTATAATATCAGGAGAACTTTTGAGTTGAAAGATGAACCTATTAACGCTGTTATTGTAAAAGCTCATGGTTAGCTTGTGACACGATCCCCATAAGGAAAACGCAACCCATTTCTTGCGTAGGGCTATAGTAAGAAATTAAGAGATTAAGTCCAAGATCTTCCTGTCCCTGATAACAACATCCTGTGATCACCAATTGGCGTGTTAAGAGTGAAGATTAGGGCAAGCTCTTTGACCATTTATTCAATCGGTCAATCAATGAGAGACTCATGTTAAGAGAGGTCCATTCTGAAATTTGACAATGTCGTGGTCAAATGTTCTGCTGTTTTCATTAATTTGTTATTTTCGCACTGTAGTGCACTAAAATAATGGTACGGCTGCAGGGCAAAAGCCGCTCTGTCTCCGCTTTCTTTTCACTGCTCTTGGTGTAATGCGAATTATTATTAACGTTATGTACTTAATAACCCTGACAAACAAAATATTAAATTTCAGATGTTTGTTTATTTTATATCTGAAAGAAAATAAATAAAAAAAACAGCGATATTATTTTAACTATGTGCGAAGTTGCCAACAATACGAATGCACAATCTTAATCATCATCTGCCTAGCCTTCTCCCAACTATGTTGGGGTCGGCTTCCAGTCTGACCGGATGCAGCTGAATACCAGTATTTTGCATGGAGCGACTGCCTATCTGACCTCCACAACCCAGTTACTGTCTGACTGTCAAAAATCTACAAATGACAGCCGGGACCAACGGCTTAACGTGCTTTCCGAGGCACAGAGGAAACTCGGTATGTAATGTGTGGTCACCCATCCACAGACCAACCTAGGCAAGCACGGCTTAACCTAAAGATCGACCCGAGCGGCTGTTATTATTTAGCCACGAGCTCCTCATGAATGCACAATCTTAAGTAGGTAAGAATTTAGGAGCTAATTTTTATGGTATAACTCATTTAAAACTAATTAATTATCATTAATTATCATATCCAATCATGCCCCATTGTCTTGAAGCCTACTTTTTCAAGAAACTCCAAAAGTTTTTCTTAGTCGAAAAATACATCTAGAATTCTAGACATTAGGCTAAAAAAACGCTTCGATTAGAAACAGGACTAGTTAATTAACTGTAAAATTAAAACAATAGTGTTTCTTACTCCATTACGTATCGTGGGGTGGGTACAGACAAAATACGCAGAAAAACTTTATTGTGTTCCGTGAAATAAATATCTGATTTTGTCTGTAAAAAAGTGAGCGAACTGTGTGCGAAGCAGCTATAGCTAAATGCTTACCTTTACCAAATTACTCTTTTATATTATTATTTTGTTAACAGCGCTACTTATTAATTTGTCCAGTTGCTTTACGATTTTGATCTGTCTGACCTTTTGAGAAGTTCATTCAACATTATTTTGCAAATCATTTACTGTTACATCTTTTTATTTCGATTTTTTCGTCTCGCATTTTACTACTAATCTTGAAGATACATCTGTCGGTAGTGTAGTCTCTTTATCTACATACATCTCAGAGTTCAAGTTCTTGTAGACAACCTAAAACTTGTTTTAAAAATCTTTCTAGACCAGCAACAAGCAAACTCATGTCACACAACTAGTATACAAACTACTTACTCGTGACAAAGCATTTCTTTCACGGCGACAAACATCTTGACACCCTCGCAGTTTCTGAGGACGTGACATGACAGACAAACCGACGATTGATGTTCGAACGCACAGCGTCTGGCGTAAAGATTCAAATAAACGAGTTTTCGAATATGCGTAAATACTCCGAAGAAATTCGTACAAATTCGAGAATATCTTTTCTTTGTAGTGTTCATGTTTTCTCTGTATTTTCGAACAGATGTCGAGGAATAATAGATGATACAAACCTTAGCACCTGATCTGCATTTTGAGGCTTGGGAAAAAATTGTAGAAACGAAACTTTTTTGTTGTACTGGAACCCAAGCAGGCCCTTTGCTTCGTGAAATTTATTTCATCACCTCTGCTCTCGAAACTGTGTAAGAAACCGGCGTGTTCTAGTCATCATCTGCCGAGCCTTTATCCCTACTATGTTGGGGTCGGCTTCCAGTCTAACCGGATGGAGCTGAATATCAGTATTTTACAGGGAGCGACTAGGGCATGCGGGGCAATATGGAAGGTGGGCCATTGTTTGTGGGGAGACGCCGCATAGGCACTTGAGATCTGAGCCGTCCATGAACCCCCATCTGCAGAGATTGTCTTTGCTCCGGCCGACTTGGGTTCGAAGACTGTTTAGAGATTTCCAAGTCGACCACGGCATGCCCTATCTCCTGCACTCTTGCTGATTTATTTACTGCATCAGTGAGCGGGGTACGCATAGCTAAGTTTTGGGCAAAGCATATTTAAAATTTTTGCCATCGAAACGCTAAGAAGAAGGGAGCGACTGCCTATCTGACCTCCACCACCCAGTTAATACTGGGTAATACGATACCCTTGGTGACCTGAAATATTACCTGAAACGACTGTCAAAGACCTGCAATTGACAACCAGGACCAACTGATTAACGTGGCACGGGGGAAACTCGCTATGTAATGGGTGGTCACCATACCACGGACCAACCTAGGCAAGCGCGGCTTAACTGCTATTATTTGGCCACGAGTCATACCGGCACACCGGCATGTCCTATTACCTACGGAAATTTGAAGACATGAGACGTCCATTGGCCCGTGTGCTGGAAAACGGCTTATTCTATCTCATGCAAAGGAGGCTTGTGGCCCAACTGCGGGAACGCGATAGACTGATATAAGCCGTTTAGTGTCAGGCAGTGCTTCGAATGATGTTGATGGTTGTGCAGGCAGATAGGTATTATGTATTAGTATTATACATGGGACAACCCAACCTACTCAGAGATATTATGACAAGATGTCCGTATTTCAGACAATAACAAAACAGCTCAATATTATCACTACTTCGATTGCATCATAACAGTATAACTGCATCAGATTAATGACGTCACTTTTATGACGTAGCAAATACCTCCTCCTAGACGGGCATTTGAGTAAAGCCAAAGTTCTGGATAGCGCGGTAAACCACTAAATAACTGATTGGGGATTTAAGACCATTTTGATGACTCCAAGGTGCTTATTACTGGTAATTTGGAGTTTAGAACAGTTTGGAAGAAGGTATCTAAATACGGTGTTTGGAGATTTAGGACCGGTTTTATAGCTGAAAGACCAATGTGTATTGGTTTTTAATGGATAGTACGACTTGTTATTATTAAAAAACAGCCAAGAGCGAGTCAGACTCGCGCATGAAGGGTTCCGTACAATCGTAGTAGGAGAGCCCCCTTTCATTATTAATTTATTTTTTATTATTTGTTGTTAAAGCGACAATAGAAATACACACTGTGAAAATTTCAACTGTCTACCTATTATGGATCATGAGATGCAGCCCGCTGACAGACAGATGGACCGACGGGCGGATGGACGGACTTAGCGGAGACTTAGTAATAGGGTCTCGTTACCCTTCGGTTACGGAACCCTAAAAAGGGAGGTTTTAAGACTTTTTCTACAGTGCAATGTTGGATAACTTTATGTAAAAGGGATAAAACATGTTATAACTACATAAAATCGTAGAACTCACTGACTTCTATGCTGGTAACCTGTGTCGTCGCGTTATGAAATTAAAGATAGCTACGATATTGTTGTTTGTCGAAAACTCAAGAAAAAAAACAATCTTCTGATCTATTCTTCTGATTCAGAAAACAGATAAATTAATAAGAGTTTCATTTCTTCTTAAAATTAAAAACAGTCATTATCATCAGTCTGAACTTACTCACTGCTGGGTATACGCCTCCATTCTTGTGCATCAAGACTTTTCCACCGATGGCACCGATGGCAACAAAGTCGTCTGACCATCTCGCCGCCGGTCGACCACAAATTCTTTTCCCAGTCCTTAGAAGCCACTCGGTCACAACTTCGCTCCAACTGTCATCACTACGCCCACCTACGTGACCAAATACTCAACCGAAACTCCTTTCTGAATCTCCTAAAAAACCCGACCTGTCTTCAAAAAGACTAAAGGAAAAAAATAAACTCAAAGCCTCCGATAAAACCACATGTTCATCCAATAGAAAATGCGTCTAAAAATAAGCACATAGAATCTATTATTCACGGCTACATTAAATGAACTTAGAAAATATAACACCCCATCGCCTAAGTCGGCTTAGGTTATTTAAATCTCGCATATGGTAGCAAAGCTTCTTATATGAATTATAAAAGGTTCCCTTGCCCGAGGGAAAATGGAGAAAATAAATTTCACTTTCGTAGATATTAATATGTTAGGGGCTCGTGGTTAGATAATAAAGTTACGGTGGATCTTTTCCACGTGTACCACAACTATTACATATGTACGAGTAAGTAAATAACAACTATAACTTACTGATAGGAGATAGCAACTAGTTGTTGTGTGCCCGTTGCCCGTGTTCTAACCTAAGCAATCGTCACGTTCATATGCTGTCAGTCATTTGTGTTAAAAACCAAAAGACAACAACCTAAACAAAGCGATCGGTCGCGTCCTGTGTTGTCGCGATCATGCATTCGCGGGTTTTCGACTGAACCTATGATATATTGTGAACGCTAAGGTATCAGTTATTTATCTTACCTTTTTGACTTTGCATCACTGTTAAAATTTTACTGTTAAAATAAGGTTACTGTTAATTCATGACACAGTTATTTTTATAGCAACCTTATTATAAAGAAAAACAACTGAAAAAATTGAAAGATAGATAGTTATAAAAATAACTGTGTGGAATCAACAGTTATAATAATTATGACAGGGTTGTACCTCTTCGTGCGACGATCGCTTTGGTTATGACGCGGCCGAAGGTTGACCACTGTTGGCGCGACCACCACATTGGTTTGGATGCGGCCGTATTGCTCTATATGAGACCGGGAATATAATCTCTTTTGTGACTAAAAACTTTTCGCCTGTTAGCACACGGGACAGTCTAAGATTAATTAACAAAAGGCTTATTAGGTTTTATTTGATAGAAAACTCCTTTGAATTACGAGTTGCTATAAATTGTACGACCTATTTAAAATAATTTATTCCATGAGTTCGTATTTACATGTGAATTAAAAAAAAATCAGTTTGACGGTGGGAGATACTGATGTTTAATTTTGTCATTTCGGAAAATCAAAATATGAAATTATTTATGCAAACAAACAATATAGAACTATAATGGACTACTGTGATATTCCAGATCTAGACGTAGAATTTAAAAGATACTTGCAACTGTTAAGACCTTACTTAGAACAACTACTTGACAACAATGTGATTAAAATCTGCAACGCTTGGATTCAGAGGCTTTCGAACTGCAAAGATAATGAAAAAGCTTTGAGGAATAAGTACGTATTTGTGCTTTGTTACCAACTTGCTCGGGGTCTGCTAGATTTGCCATTCTTGAATCGCCCCCCTGAAGTGTTGCAACCTCTGTCGGATGATGTTAGTACAGAGTCCTCAACCGAAGTGGAATATCTCGTCGTCGACTCAGATGAACCCCGCATGAAATTAATTTTTGATAACAAGAAATTAACCGCTTCCGAAACAGACTGCTTAGGATTATCATCACATGGACTTGATAAAATTACAGAAAGTATGACTAGCAGCGATTTCACTTCTAGACTAATAATGAAAGAAAAAAACCAGCTGCCTTGCAACCAAAGTGTGTTTTGCAATATATGTCCTGAACTGATGCCAAATTTTTCAGAAAACGGGACACAACTTGAATGTAGAGCAAATAACCTTGTCATGAAACTAAGGGAAATTAAACTTCAAAATATGCTGCTACAGAAAGAGCTCGAGGCTTTAAGAGACGACTCACAAACTCAGAAAAAGGAAGAGTTAATTTATGAGTGTATCACAAAAGTTGACAATGCCACAAGTGCCTTTATACGAAGTAATGAAAGCAGTGTCACGTTGAAGTCTATAAAATGCCAACTCCAAGAAGTACAAGATTCCAGAAATACTATGATTCAGACAATAAATTCGCTCCAAGATCAATTAGATCATGCCAGTGACTTAAAGAAAAATGAAATTGAAGAAATTAATGCAAAACATAAGATGGAATTAATTAAGGTCCGAACCACAGCTAGAGAAGAGACTACAGGATTTTTCGATAAGAAAATAGAAGAATTACGAGTAACTTATGAAGATACTATCAACAAATTACAAGAAACTGCTGAAATAAAAGAAAAAGATTTAATTAAAGTAAAAGATGGAGTGATTGAGGAGAAAGATAAGCTTTTAGAGATTAAAGAGGCAGAAATAGCATGTTTAAAGATTCAAATTGAAGACCAAAAGAACAATCTTCATTCAATGGTTAACAAATTTATGGAAAGATCCAGCGCGGATTTGTCAGCCGACAGCTTGAGGTTTAAGACTCAACAATTAGAAAAACGTCTTGATAAGGTGGAAAAGTCGAAAATTAAGTGCGCTAAGATCTATGAAGCTAAGCTGGCACAGTTACAAAGAGAGCAACACTTGACAGAATGTTCGTTACAGCTGCAGTTAGCAAAACAGAGGGCTCAAGTTGTTAGTGAAATTACAGCTGAAAGCCAAGCTGAACTGAATTCTTCCCTGGAGAAACTTGAGAAGAAATACAAAGACATAGTAGCCAACGTTCAGGCAACCGCCATACAAAGAAGGATGCAGGATCAACTCGCTCTGGAGTCAATATTCCAAGTAGCCTGCGGTATGCAAGAACAGAATCTACCATTCCCGAAAGTTGCACGAAATCAAAACCAGAGTTACGAAAGCGAAATTTCAGCTATAATCCGGGGTAATAAAGTTGATAATGTAGTTGCTAATGGTAATAAGTCGTTTGGCGACGACAGTGTACAGCGTGGGTTTTGTCTCAATGGTGAAAGAATGGGAGAGTTGTTTGAAAGGGTGTACATTCCTCAGAGGGACAACGGAGAGGGAAAGTGAAACTATTTCAACTGTTCCTCGTTCACATCACTCTCCTTGTTATGGGTTATTGTAACTAAATGTTTGTGGTCTGTTTATTAAATTTACAAATTGACGTACTGCTGTTATAATTTATTTTAAAGGATGGTGTTGGCATGGTATTTTGGTAGATTATTTCAGTTTTTCTACTTCTAATTTAAGAACGCTTAATTGCTTTTAAACGCCTGAAGCTCCAAGGACCCGAACAAAGCTCTATGTTTCTACATTAATATTGTGCGAACCGCTAGTCTGTGGAATTCCCAGTCTTCTCTGTTCCCGGATCATAATAATCTGGATCTCCTTATGATTGGAATGAATCGGTTTCTTCTAGGCAAGCGTTCTCCATCCCTAGGCCGTATCTTCGCTTCACATCAGGCGAGTTGCGGTCGAACGCAAGCCTAATTAGTATTTGTTTTAAAACCGAGCAAAACAAGTATATCAAGCATCAGGATCTCTGAAGTCTTCGAATGTATGAATTCTCTATGGTATAAAAAGGACAAATGCGAGAGGAGTGTATTGGTAGGTATAATTTTAACCTACTTTATTGTACACCGTAAACAGATTCACAAACACGCTTTTTTTGGGCAAAATAAACACTTTCTGCCAATTCGGGTACTAGTCATAATGCTGTACACATTCTGACTAATATACCCAGTCACTCCCCCAAATGGTCGCTTACCTCCTGAATTATTCGCACTACCCACCTCATTAGCAATCATAAGCATATCACTATGCATGCATGTACTACCTTACAAACCTCGAGGGGTACAGTCAATTTTCCCTGTCATTCCTCATTCAGGTCGCGGTTGCCGAGGGTTGCGGTCACTTTCAGACTACACATATATGCTATTAGTTTCATTATTAATAAACTACATAATATACTACGTTTATTTATGTGTGTTGAACCTGCTTTGCTAATTAGGCGGTTTCGTTTGTCGCTGGGTGTATTTGGTTCTGTGGAGGTCCAATCATTTAAATACATACATATGAATATATAGGTACGCGCCACCTGCCACCTGACACGCGTTTATAAATCGGAGTCGAACGTCACGTAAATACTTACGTTGATTTTAAAACTATAAATACCTGTTTCACATATAACATTTTCATAATCTAAAGAATGTATTCATATCTATGGATGTTACTGCTTGTTACAAACAATTTCACTAAATAGCTAATAGGATAGTTGCATTTTCGATTCAATAATCGACGTATTTCGCGCACTCGTGCCCTTAGCACGTACACCTCTGGTCATAAACGTACGACACGCCGGTTGCGAGTAATGCGTACTGACTTTTCTAAAGAACATTACCAATAAGGTTAGTGTATTTCCTTCAACGATGTCCACTCCGCGTGTTTCCATTCAAATCTGCCTTGAAAAGGCATTATGACCAAAACCATCAAGCATACACCTTTAACTTTTCGTCTTTACATAATTTTAATAAACGTGACATCAAATCTCAGCGAAGATTTGATGTCACTTTTGACTGTTATTTTTTAATTCTATATATGACCCTACCTAGTATACCTGTACCTGTTATTTACGGAACCGTTCTGGGTTTCCAGCACGTTAGCCAGCTAATCCATTAAGTCAACAGAGCCTCGTTTGCTGCACTCAAATAATCTTATGCAGAATGGCTTTCATTAATGTATAATCGGTAGGGTTGTCTTACACATGGACAGCTTTGCAATATTTATGAGTAATTAGTATTGAAAGTTATGCTCGTTCTCACTAAAACTAGGTGCCTGAATTAATCTATGCAAATAAATAAAATTGAATTGTTTGAATTTCAAAACAAAAGTCTTTTTACTGAATGCAATGAAAGTACGGTTTTTATAACGAAACAATTTTTTTTATCTCATCCAAGACTTCCCCGTGATATTCTATAAGTTATTCACCCATATTGCAGAGGGTCTGCCAACGTTCTTTCCACCGTATCTGGGTACAACCAATCCCTTAGGGCTCTGCTCCATCTGCCATCACCACGTCTACTTAAGTGTCCTGTCCATCTCTATCAGAGCCGCTATCTACGACGTCCGACGTCTTAAATAGACGTGAACCTCATCTTGCTGACTTACTAATGTTTTTCTGAAGAGGTCTCAATCTTACAATCATGCAGTACGATTGTAAGTTTGATATTTCAATAATAACTGAAAATGTATTATATATAACACTAGCAGTTGCCCGCGACCTCCGTCCGCGTGAAATTATTATAAAATATAAGAATCTATTTGAATCAGTTTTGTAAAAAAAATCATGGGTTTTAATTTTTAGCACGGAACTCTAATCGTTTTTCTAAAAAAATGTAGCCCAAGTTACTGCTTAAAACATCGGTTATCTGCCAGTAAAAGCTCCGTCAAAAGGTCCAGCCGTTTCAGAGATTAGCCGGAACAAACAGACAGACAAAAATTTAGGTACCGTGTATGCACTGAAATGACAAACAGACACTTCAACTTTATTTATTTGTATGTATAGATTCTACTCGTCTTCAACTTTGAAACGATGTTAAAATAAGTAAAGGCTTTACGGAGGAGCACTGGTGTATTGGACAAGAAACAAAATGGAAGCCTGTTGTTTGCAAACAGTACACTGTATTGAAAGGAAAGTAAACATTTAATTCTGCTCGTCGATTTTATTCGAGGCAACCCTACGCTAAAGCCAATAGCTGCAACACTAGAAAACATACCTCGCATTGTTCTGTAATGTTTGCTGAAAGCCCCGCTCTGTTTGGCTCTATATATAAATAAATATATAGGTAAAATAAAATAGTAAATAATCAGACAGATGTAGAGTAAATAGTTTAGCGAATGATTTTTATTTTACCAATTCATCTTGAACTCTTCAATTAGAACCAGCTTTAAAGATATTCGTCATTGAAAATGTACTGGGTGAACTGTAAGTGATTAGACATACCTACTCCTTACAAGGCAAAACATGTTTGATGTGCAGCAAGATCACGTAAACTAGCGCCTACTTCTAAAATTATCAAGGGAAATTCTAAAGTTGACTATTAAAAACTTTGCTAACACGATTTTCACAGGCGCATAAAAAATCATGAATTGATTTACTCACGTTGGTTTCATGCTTAGATTACGTTTAAATTATATGTGTTCAAAATTAAGCCTTGATTTTTAAAAACTGTGTATGAGCCGAAAGAGAAACATAAACGTTTTCTACCCTGTATTTACTAATTGTATGGAGCTATTGTATTGAGGAGCTCGTGGCTAAATAATAACAGCCGCTTGGGTCGATCTTAAGGTTAAGCTGCGCTTGCCTGGGTTGGTCCGTGGATGGGTGACCGCCCATTACATACAGAGTTTCCTCCGTGCCTCGGAAAGCACGTTAAGCCGTTGGTCCCGGCTGTCATTTGTAGATCTTTGACAATCGTTTCAGGAGTCATTGGCCCGAAAGTCTGACAACCAGTTTTACCAAGGGGTATCGTATTACCCAGTACTAACTGGGTTGTGGAGGTCAGATAGGCAGTCGCTTCATGTATAATACTGGTATTCAGCTGCATCCGTTTAGACAGGAAGGCGATCCAAACATAGTTGGGAAAAGGCTAGGCAGATGATGATGATTTACTAATTGTATTGAACGCCTCATGCGTTTAATTTATCAATTGTTAATGTGTAATTTTATTGCGCATTTGAAATGTGTTCTAACAATAAAAAAACTCATAAACACTTATGGAGTTTTCCAGAAACTGATTTCTTGAAAATCCGCGGTATGTTTGCAGTTATAGCATTACTAATAGCCTTGAGTATGAGAGATATTTATGTTAAATGACTTGGTACATCAATGACATCGTGTTCGAATGTTGTGGTGACATAGCATGCAGAATAGGAACATAAACAATTTCATATTTTGGGTTAATACCTAAATTGCTCCGATCCTTACACCCATATCAATAGACAAATGCAAGTGATAACTTGAGTAAAAGTAATTATTTAACATACTTACGATTTTTATTTTTAGTTCAGTAAAGGCTAGAAGTTAGAACTGTCAAAAGATCTTCGATTAAATTATTGTCTATTGCATAAACATGTTTGCATAAGTAAAATTACTTAAACTCAAGTAATTACTTTTACTTGGCTATAGATATGTGTGTTAGACATAGGTTCACTGGTTGAGGGATAGACTCTCACAGCACATCTGCTTAGCCTTTTGCCAACTATGTTGCGGTTGGCACCCAGTCTAACTGTATGCAGTCACTTACGGGATATCTTCCGTGATTGTTCATTATTTATTGTTATTGATTGACCAGTCAACCCGCCATCATGGCGCATGCAACAGCACCGAAATATCGGGAGCTCAAAATAATGAACAATCCGGAAGATATCCCGTAAGTGACAGTATAAGTTTACTTGTAAACCGTGAAAGCTTAAAAAACAGTGTTTAACTGTATGCAGTTGAATACCAATATTTTACATGAAACGATTTATTCATATCAAACCTCGATGTCATGTAACTATCATAGATAAATCCTGGATGGGGATAGCACAGGAACTTTGAGATTGGGAAAAGAAAGGGCTATACCCAACAATGAGTGAAATCGGGCTGAGACGACCACCACAATCCCACAGGTTTGTGAATGTCTGAAAATAGATGTTATACATTCTTAAATGAATGAGACCTGTTACCAGAATTTCGGGTTTCTGACTATCCATAACGATTGTAAAAGATCTACTATTGCTCCGAGGCATGAAGGGGTCTCGCAACGTCGACATGACCTCTATCTCTAAGAACATTGTGTTGGTCCATCTGCCAAACACCCTGTTGGCAAGCTTACCGGCTACTTACCGTTTCGCTACTTTCCCAAATTGCTACTCTGTTAAACGGAGCGTCAATTATGTAAATATGCGTTGTCACGTTTACTTTTTAAGTACCTACACTAAACGTAAAACATTATAACAGTGGAAAATACTGATAAGGCAAAATCACTTGCGCAGTAAACAGCTTTGCGTATTGCTAACTAATCGCTGCAAAATACGCGTCGACCACATCGCCAACAATAGTGATAACGTAAAATACTTGGAGAATTAAAACACGGGTATTTTCAGAAGTCTATGGCATTCCGGATTCATTTGTTCCAATCATTGTTTATTGTCGCACATTTGTTTATTGTTGATTCTATATCTTACACAATATGGAATTGTATACTATTGTCGACAATGACATAGCTAACCGGGTTTATTATTTTAGAGAGTAATTATTATACCCTGTCCTATAATAACTCATAACACCGACTTGTAATCCCCGAAGGGTTGGGCAGAGGTATACAGTGTTCACTCATTATTTTACCAGTTATATTAACCATAAAATTCGGTACGGGCCCCTTTGGGGGTCTGACACTAAAACCTCCGCTGGATTGGTACCGGCCCCCAAAGGGGTCTAGCGTTTAAGTCATACGTCATCCTCATTATTTATGTAAATATTTAATATTCTGATTATCAAATACTATGAGTGTGCGTTAATTAAGAGAGTTGGATAAAAAGTTCATATGTCTTCGCCATTAAAACTTCTGTATTTAGCGCGAAAGTTTCTTAATTTACCCTTTAAAAATCAAGTGCATAAATACGGTCATCGCCATTTTGACGTCAGTGCTGGCCGAGGCTAAAAATCATAAAAATTTTGGTTTTCGGACATCCAAGCTCCATTATGTTGAGAATGATTAACTCATTATTACATAATGATCAATTTAAATAAGCAGTGGTAATGATGAATTTTGATATCTTAAGTCGAAGTTTCGCGCCAATCGTGCGTGTTTACATTTTTATTTTTCACATTACACCACACATACGCGTATAGATTCGATAACAAATATGACAAATATCATTCCAAATATTATAAACAACATGAGAATGTCCAGATCTTAGCGTAATTTACTAATACGGGACCAATAACTCGTAATATTCATTACGACTCCTCAAATTTGTATTCGAAATTAACGACCATTTTTTTTTTTTAATAATTATTGTGATTGTTTCAATCGATTCGTTTTTTGTAAATTTCGATAATCGAGAAATTAAATTATGGAATTGAAAAAATCGATAGATGGAAATTAAAATAATTTTATTTTAAGCGTAAAATAGAATAAATAAATACAATAATATTTTTTTAAGCTTTATATTGGTAATTTTAATAGTTTTTCGTAAATTGTAGGTACTAAAACCGACACAACAAACAGCACAGACTGATCTATGGCTAATTTCGCGCCGTTTTTTTTCCACATCAAAATTTAAATTATGAATGCATTCGCTGTTCAAATAATTGATATTGTATTTTACTAGATAATTTATTGTGATTTTTTATATTATTAAAATATGCTTTTATTTAACTTCCCTTGTTAGTAAGTATTGGTCAAATCTTGTAACTGAATTTCAAACCAGTTTCCTTATACCGATTGAGCTGAATTTTTGCACACACCTTTTGTTCTGGTGACAATACATTTTTATGATAAACATTACTTAGTCCTGCAGCCAGGATCGTCTCCACACGAGAGAACTCCTCAACGGTTAATAGCGCAGACACGAAACTTTGTAGAGCTGTTTAATTTTAATAATTTAGATGATTACTATCATGACCTCATCCTGCAGTCTAAATGGTCATCTCACGAGGGATCTCCTCAACGTTAAATAGCACGGATCCAAAAATCTGAGGACGCGTTCATATTTGATGGATAAACATGATTTTTATCATGACCTCATCCCGTCGAGAGAATCGTCTTTACATGAGGACACTCATCAATGGTGCATAGCATAATTTAATGATGCGGTATTCAGAAATGTACAGAATACAACAAAACTAAAAATTCGAAAGTAAGATTATTATTTTTAAATAATTTTATTTTTCTATTGTTTGGTCGGTTGGATACAAAAAACCCAGGATCTTAGAAGAAGAAAAATTAATTGAAAAACTCGGCCAAGTGCGAGTCGTCGGACTCGCACTTGGCACAGTAGGAGAACCCCCTTTAATTTCTAATTTATTAATAATTTTGTTATAGCGGCAACAGAAATACACATTCTGAGATACAGCCCGCTGACAGACAGACGGACAGCGGAGGCTGAGTAATAGGGTTCCGTTGGTTACCCTTCGGGTACGGAATCCTAAAAAGTGCAGATTCATCTATGAACCTCTACCTGAGCAGGTTTTTCTTGTTTCAGACAACCTGGCCCGGTAGTACCTATGTTTAAAACCCGTTTCAATATGTTGAACTATGCACTTATTTTCTAGAAACTTTATCGTAAGTTATTTCATAGAATGTTCCACCAACAAATAACTCTGATGACTAATTAAAACCATTAGTTTGTAAATGTGTAAATAGTTATAAATGCTTTACACTTAACAATCTATTGTAATTGCTTAAGTGGCCATTTTGATGTTTTGTTTTGTAGGTATTCTCTAACTATTATAGTTCTTTTAGTAAGTACCTACCTAAGCTTAGGAAATTATTAATTTAATGAAGTAATTATGAAAATACATAGTTCATTGTTTATAGCCAGCTAGAGAATTGCTGCTGGCTGCTGGCCATCTGACCTCTACAACCCAGTAACAGGGTAATACGATACCCCTAGACTAATCGTAACGACTGTCAAAGATCTACAAATGATAGCCGGGACCAACGGCTTAGCATGCTCTCCCGAGCACGGAGGACACTCAGTATGTAATGATGTTCACTCATCCGTGGATCGACCTAGGCAAGCTTGTTTTTCACTATTTATTGGTCATTTAAAATGTATTATTATTGCCCGGTTGGTGGCAATAGGCTCACCCCTCGTTCTGGCAAAATGTCGATGTAGCCTTTGAGAAAAACTTTTTCCAACCCTTCGGGGATTAAAGACAACGTTATGTTAATACACAATTATTTCCAAATTAAATTGAAATGGACGGCGCGGCGTGCATCGAAGCACTACTGATTATCATGCTTACCATGCGGGTACACAGTATCGTTATCATTCAACCTTGCCAAGTTCAAACCCAGTGAGTTCTTACTACACATGGAAAATACATTGTTATTTTAAGTATTATTTGCGGTTACATGCAACAATTATGGAATATATCGTACTTTTTATGATGAGAAATAAGTTAGTGCGCATGCTTTAACGGGTATTTATCGAAGATAGAATATGCAATAGATTAGCTGTCGCCATTATAATATGCTTTATGAGACGGAGCGTGACAACCTCTTCAATTCTGATTGGTTCTGTCTAAACAATATCTGGTATACTCTCCAAAGACCTCGTACCGAGATAGCTGGTCGAAGTTGGTTGTTGGGTCTCAGTTTTCCGCTAGCAACAGGGGCCAGAAATAGGTGTGCAAGAGTTTTCCTGCTCTCATTATTTAGTAGACAGTTTACATGGATTTTTGTATGCACAACGAGGAAGAGCTATATATACTTAACATTGTACTTTTTATCACCATTATACAACATTATTTTCAGTATATGCGAAACCTGAATACAGTTTGTTCAGAATAAGTAACTCAATCGATTCCAATAATTTTAAAACCATGTTATATTTTGTTCCAAAAATATGTAAAAAAAGTTACAAGTTGGACAAGTGACATCAATGTCGCTCGGTGTACCTATCGCAATAATTTAGGTACCTACAGCCAAATTATTATTATCAATGAGTTTAAGACGACGCCGGAGGCGGACGCGCGGGCGCGCTGCGTGGTGAACACGTTTTTGCGCGGACAACCAGGTAACAGAACAAGCTTATAACTTTGTGATTTTTAATGATACAGTTTTGAAATTTTGTACATAGATTCTTTACATAAAAATAGTCACGGGTTTCAGGTTTCGCATATACTAAACCTAGGTTGTATAATGTATTATTAGGTTAACTTGTAACAAACAATATAATGAAATCTTGGAAGTAAATTTTAACCTACTTGTAATTGTTGATCGAAATGAAACCTTGTAGGTATGCATGTATATATATATCTAGTTCGGATGACAGTGCTATTATTTCATATCATGGACGCACACAACTGTAGTAAACGCCACGAGTTTGGGCTCATGTTTCGTTTTAACGTGTCTAATAGATTTCACTTGGTGTCGAAGGTCTGATGAAGGAGCCATGAGGTGGATAGTGGAATTCTTTACTGGCTACTAGTAAACGACGAGTTTGGGGTCGTATAATTCTTTTAAAAGTCTAATTTATTTTGTGTTAATTTATATCAAGTTCTTAAGTATTTTTCCACTGTAAATAAAATAATTAATAAGCTGACTAATTTACCTTTACATATTTTTAAATAATACGCTTGCAATATCTAGATGGGTACTAGATATTGCAATCCCTATGAAATGAATTCTGGGAAAAGATGCTCAACGAGATCCTTATCCCCAGAGATGGTAGCTACTCGTTAATAAAAAAAGCTGACAACATTTTCTAGAAAATTCTGTAAGAATAATATTATAACTAAACTAGTTTTGGCCCGCGGCTTCGTACACGTGGAGGTCAGAAATTGTACCACAGAAACATATCGGGATAGAAGTATCCTGTGTCCTTACCAGCCGTTTTCAACTGGACCGCCTGCTGCATACCCATAAGATTCTGTACAGTGTTGCAGACACACTGACAGACAGCGTTACTTTCGCATTTATAGTAGAAATTAGTATAGATAAAATCTTCGGATAAACTAAGCCAACCAATATTATCTACCAACGCATTTCAGTCACGAAGTTTTATTTCTCAGAATGCTTGATTAGGTATAACATATCAATTATATTAATTACTGAAGTATCTAGATACATCAATCACGTACAAATTACGACGTAAGCGGAATTCCAGGCTATGTTTAGATTCCGTCACGTTTTGTAACATCGATGTTGAGCAAATATTGTATCGTAATTGTGTGTTAGTATAGGATATTTCAGTCAAAGAAAGCATCGTCAGGAAACCGGCATGTCATAACCAGAAAATCGAAGTCATGTGACATCTTTCAACCCGCTCTGAGTCTGCGTGGTGGATTGGCGTTCCGTCTCTCAGAGAGGCCACAGCCACAGTTTTATTGGCTAATTATTTATTTATATGTAGGACATGTTTGCCGCGTGCTGGACAAACTGTGGGCCCAAATAGTAAAGAACTGGTGCCCTGTGACAGATGGGGTGCAAGTCACAAGAGAGATGACGAAATGAAATGGCTAGCTTTCGTCCAAGATGGAATGACAACCCACGGGTTCTTGAAATATGGAAGAAGTGGAGGGAGGTGTTTGCTAGTTATGTTTGAGTTCCATGTAATAGGGTACCGAGACTATTGCTATCGACCGGGCACACATCCAGACTCCGTGTTACTACAGATAAAGTCCTGAGGAAAAAATTCAATAACACACTGCTCGGCTGGGTAATCGAACGAAGGACCCTATCCTCGGCAATAGAGTTTTCCACTACTAGACCAACGACCAACTTAGATAAATATTGTTATGCCTACTTTAAATCCACAATGTAGGTTGAGTACACCAAATTATTCAAAACTCAGTGAATGGTCATAGCTGAATTGTAATTTGTTCGTTTGTTTGTTTGAAGCAAACTGAGTTATGTAATGCCTGTGTTATGTTGAATTTATTAAACGAACTGATCATTTGGTTCGTGTTTATTGCAATTGGATTCATTAGTTTTATGTTTGTACGTTCAGGAGCTCCAGATCACTTTGGCCAAAGCAAGGAATACCTGCTCGTGCTCAGATAGAGATTCAATAGATAACCTGCCCTATAGTTTGAATGTGGTGATGTCTACAAATGATGGACGCGCACCTTATATCGTGTCATGTGTGTCCCTTTGTTTTACTCTTTACAGGAACTGATGGACGCTACCGAAAGCGTTAATTTCTTAGCCAAGTTTTGGGCCACCTCGATTTAGAATTGCCATCGACAAGCTGCGAGACTTCTGCTATCAGACCTTTGCAAACAACTGGCCAGTGCTTAGTTATAAGCACTGCACAGGATCAGCACCGGGTTGTCAGTCCACCATTAGCAAGTCAAAACCTACTCGCAATTGGAAAGTCCTTCCGACTTTACGATCCGATCTGGGCAATGTTGCCTACGTTGCGTTGACGATGAGCCGACGAGCCGAGGCGATGTTGATCCTCTGCAAAGCTTGTAAGTGGGCGTTTACCATTAACGGACAACTCTTCAAAAATAAAAGAAATTACTAATGTCTAAACGATGGATGTCTAGAATAATAAACATTTAGCGATTACAGACGCAGTTGGTTTTTCCTATTCCATGATATAAGTTATAATAATAAACGTTGTACCTACCTACTCAATAACTAAATTATGGGCATGTCACATTTAACAAGCGTCATATTGGCATAAAACATTAGGAATCTTCTGTGACAACTCCACTACGTACATGATGTAAGTACAGTAATATAAAAATATTACAAGTTTAAGATTATTTCGGTCATGTGTCTCGTTTGATAAATGTTTTCCAAACAGAGTCGCGCCAGACTACGACAGTGATGGCGGTATGAAGTGGACAAATCCCACAAAAACTGAAAGAGGGAAGCCGCGGGTTCGCAAAATATGGAAGAAATGGAGGATAGCCTTTGCCGCGAGTAGGACAACACTAGGCTACCAAAAACGCGCAATCATACAAGGTATAACATAATAAACGCAAATGTTCTCGTGTGGTGACTGAGACCATAAAACCGAACAATTTTTGTTGGATGAGTTTTGGAAATTCTAAACTTTTTTCTTAGTTTTACCATACATGTTCAGTTGATCAGCTGATCGGGTCAAGTCCTTTAAGAAGTCCATTTTTTTACGTATTTCAAGAGCTCGTAGGACAAAAGTTTTTTAGTTTTTTCGAGAGGTCGTGTTTATTATCATTATCTTCCTATGAAAGCCAAGTTATCATATTAATAACCTATGTTCAAGATGGTCTTTAAGTCCCAAATGACCACGGAAACTTCCAAGTTACATTTCCATTTTATTATCATACTAATACTGCGATGTTCTCAACTGCATTGAGCTTTAATCCCTTGGGAGCTAAGACAGCGGCGAAACTTGATTAGATCACGTCAAGTTTGCTAGAACTGTTCTAGCTTTTGGTACTTCGGTAAGGTTCTAAGTTATATTAAGAGCCGAAGATTTTTATCCTTAGATGTGCCCTCACCGCTCTTACCTCTTACCTACGAGCTACAACCTCAATCGTAACTTTACAGGGTGAATTTTTCAAGCGGGTGTGGACGGCCAAATCCGAAACTATGAGGAATAGCGAAAAATACTCAAAGGAGCCTCGAGCCCGATTTTGGTGAAAATTAAAACTGCACCATTAGGTTTTTGGAAAATCTTTAATTAATTATTTTTTAATTAGTCGATTTTGAAAAAAAAAACACATACTGTATTATGACACCATTCGATAGTGTCGCTAAACGGGATCAATTATTAAGGAAATTCTGGGAAGCTAACCTAATCTAACAAATCAATATTGAGCTCTATATTATATTTTTATCACGAGTAATTTCGTAAAACAAATTTCTTTTAACGAACTCAATATCAAGAAATTTTGCAAGTATGTTTTTCATATTATAATCTTATTTATTACACTACAGATGCCTAAATAAAAAATAGTAACCATTACGAATTTAAAATATGAGTCAATAATATTTTATTCCGTTTTGGAATCGTAGGCAAAAATAGACACGTATCTCTGTGCGCGTCGAATAGTCTTTGATCGTGATATTGGTGAAGCGCTCTCACTACACACACATAGTCAGTAGTCACAGTGTTAGCACATACATACCTACACACATACATTTACACGTGAAGTAATTTAGTCATTTTGTATTGTGCATTTTGTTTAGTAAATTTGGTCATCCACGCTCTCTTGAAAAATTGACCCTGTATATTGGTCTATGTTCTGACTGGATAAGGCTTCATTTATATTTTGAAGGCCCAGGCAGCCGCCCTTGTAAGATTTAAAAAATTAAAACTAGTGACCCGCCCGGTTTCACACGGGTGCAATTTTTAAAAGAAATATCAAACATTTTCTTTGGTAAAAACCTTGCATGACAATTACAAACACAACAAATTTAAAATCACCCAAATCGGTAGATGTATCCTCCAGTGATGCACCGTCATACATGTGGCAATAGATTTTGATTTATATAGATTGCGTCGGCCATTAAAGGAAGTTTTCTTTCTTTTCTTTCTTTAGCGCAAATAATGTTATATAAATGTAGCGTTATTATGAATTGAGTAAACTTATATCTTAGCTAGGTAGGTAGGTACTGCATTAAGAAAAAAGACGTGATTGAAATAAATGAATCGTGTGAATAAAATATTATTAAATTCCTTGATTAGATGTTAATACGATAACATCGTGATTTTCGCAGCTTGTTCTTGGAATGGCCGCTAATGTTTTTAAACATAGGTGCGCGTCGTGCTTCGTTTATCGTTGCTAACTGCGCAGGTAGCGTCGTGAGGTTACCTATAGTACTTAATACGGAATGCTGGGTTAAGCATGAATCGTACTCAGACCCGTTTTCTCTAACACAAGGCGATGACTAAATAACACTTGGTTTAAACACCGAAAGTTAAAAATTCAATATTGATAAACGCTGAAATATTATAGATATTTAGGCATCTATTTAGGTGTCACTAGTGAAAACGAGCGTTTCATGGCATTCGTGATTCAGGGCAATCCTAGCCGGAGTGCCAAAGCACTCCTTTAAGTCTTGGTGCACACTACATTAGACAAAAATTGTATTACAGTACCCATTTTTCCAGTAATAAAGGTTTTTATATTATTTTATATAATATTTTTATTACAGGGAACAAATCTACTAAAGTCAGTTGTTTGATGAAGCGTCTAAAGCTTTTTTTTTTTTTTTCCTGATGGGAAATCATCAAATGACCCCCCCCACTCTGGGCGGAGCGGAAGGGAGTGTCAGAGTTGTACTGACTAAAACCCATCCATCCTTTTTTGCCCTTTGTGTTCCAGGGCCACGGTATCTCTTTCGAACAGTCCCGCAGCCCTGGCAGGCATCGGCCCTTGCGGCCCGTGCGCCTCAAAGAGATGTCAGCAAATAAGTAGGGGTCTACTTATTTGCTGACATCTCTTTGAGGCGCACGTGGAACACGAACGCGCCGTCGACACGGCCTGTCGTCATAAGACGGCCGGACGGCGAGCTGGCCCATAACTCGCCGTCCACAGGCCCGCATCGTCTAAAGCTTGAATTAATAATTTTTGAACCTCACTATCATAAAAGTTGCCGTATAGTATTTTGGTCAAGAAGACCAGAAGAGTAGATTGGTAAGGACATTTAAAAAAAAACCTTGCCTCACACTAGGAATTTCTCCTGTATCGTGGGTGCGCTCACAAACATTAAACTCACAGGAAACGATGGATGGATTGTGTGAGGAACGATATGAAAGAAAAAGGAGGAAATGATAGGGTGGTTGTCAGAGGAGAATGGAAGAAAAAAACCCAAGTAACATAGGATAAGGGCTGGAAGATGATAATACACAAACAGACACAAACACACCTACAAAAATATTTGTCCCGTGCGGGGATCGAACCCGCGACACGCAACGCTGCAGCCAGTCGCTCAGCCACTGCGCCATACCGTTTATATCTTGATATTTTTTATCGTTGTGGAATATTTTTTAAGTGCTTTATAGATAAAACTTTCCTCCTCTTAATCGTGATTCACCTACTTTGTTACATGTTGTTAGGTTCTCACAATGTGACTCAAGTTCAAGGACAGCAACGAAACGAGCTTATAAATTAAAAATGAGGAAAATTTTACCAGGAAATGTGTAATTTGTTGTTGGTTATCCTTAAATGTATCATGCTGTACCTCTGTCATTTTAACATTTATCATTTCTTAGCAGTAATGGTTAACTTTTTTTTTTTTTTTTGTCGATGTTTTTGTCCTCAATGGATGTCCTCCGCCCTGAGGAGAGCGGAGGGGTCTGTCAGACTCGTACTGACTAAAACCACACCGGTGTTCCCTCGCACACTTGCGTCGGGGGGCAACACTATTTAGGGAGGCCGGAAGAGGGCGTTGTCCGCCCTCTGCCGACGCCCGGTGTGTCTGCTGCGGGAGGGGCGGGAGCTCGTTATCTCCCTCTCCCTTTCCGCAGCCTCCTTCTGCGACATGACGGTTTCGCAGAAGGACATCTCCGCGTCCCAGGACTCTGCGCTGCCTACCATCGAGCGAACGACGGTCGGCAACGCCAGGTCTCCTCCTACCCCCGTAACGAGCGCACGGCGCGGCTCATCCCACGCGGCGCACTCGGCCAGCGTATGCCGCGCCGTGTCCTCTAGACAATGGACGCAGTGATGGCACCGGGCGTCCGGCTCCCTGCTTATGCGACACAGGTACTTCCCGAAGCAGCCTTGCCCCGAGAGCACCAGCGTCGCCCGGAACGTCAGGGAGCCGTGCTTCCTCCCGAGCCAGTCGTCGAGTACTGGCCTGATCGCCTCGACTGTGTCTGTGTGGTAGGGAGCTCTAGCCTCCCCCGCCATTCCGCCACCATGACCTGTCGGGCTGAGACCGGTACAGCGTGATCTGTCGCTGCACCAGCCTCTCGCTTCGATCATTGGCCTCCTCGCGCCACTGGTGCAGTTTGGCGAGGGTCTTCGCCTCCAGGTCTCACGGCGGGGATCCAGCCAGTACACAAGCCGCCTCGTAGGAGATCGTGCGATAACCTCGAATGACCCTGACGGCCATCGCTCTCTGCGGTCTTCGCAGAACCGCGATAGTGCGGGCCGTCAGGTCTGTCGCCCAAATCGGGGCCCCGTAAAGGGCCATCGATCGCACGATCCCTACGTACAACCGCCTACAGGCGGTGCTCGGGCCCCCTAGATTGGGAAGTAGCATTGACAGCGCGCCCGCCGCGCCCATCAACTTGGGAGTAATGGTTAACTGCTCCAACCTACGTATCGTTTGTCAAACTCAGGCAGGTATTCTTTTTGTTGCTAATCTATGTCTTGTCCCACTGCTGGGCAAAGACCTTTCTTCCTTCCGAACCTTTCTGTTATATGCAGTTATGCTGGCCATGCTTGCCGTGCAAACATGATCACATCAACCTTACAATACTCGTAAATGGTATTTCTATAGCAGTGGACAATGCTAAGCTATCAGGCTAATTACAATTTAATGTGCTTCAAAACGTACTTCCCTTCTTACTGCTTTGAGACATTCAAATCACTGCCTTAAGTGCCTGTTAAATAAATTACTTCTTCTCCTTCTTAGCGGGTCGATCATCATCATTGTCCCATTCTTCATTCGGCGATATTACTACATTATACGGTACTAAATTCTACGGTCGGCGCAACTCGTTTTCTTCTAGCATTCTCCATTACGGTCACGGTGTCATTTACTCCTTTGTCATTCATATCATTCCTAACACAATTCATCCATCTTTTCTTTGGCTTTCTTCTGTCTCTCCATCCATCAACATTCATACAATCATTTCAACCAAAATAGCAATCAAAATTGTGTCATCCCAGAACTGAGTCACGAGAATACTTATACTATACTTCTTGCCTTTGGTCAAAAAAGTAACATCGACAAATCGGCTTATCTAATTATCGCTCTGACATACATCGCAACAAAGTCGTAAGTAGGTAGGTTTACTTTCTGGTTTGTCGGCAACAAGACATCTTTGTATCAACTTCCCCGTCTGCCTGTACAGTTGTTGGTGTAAACAAACGGCCAGCATCGCTTCCGATATTTTCTTTCCATTCGCTGTCAACACGGCAATACAAAGTGTGTCAATGATGAGTGTGGACCATATTGTTGTAAGACAACAATGTTGACCGAGAGAGAGGATGTTCAAGTCGAGTTGGACAAACTGTTTATTCATCCTTTCGTTTCGCTTTTTTGCCAGCATTGGGAAAAGTCTATTGGGCAACCCCTGTACGTCTACTCTGAAAAATTCGACAAGAAATGTTTGAATCTATTCTAAGTCGTCATGCCTTTCCAAGCCCTGACTCAATTTTGAAGCCCTTTTTCTGGCAAACACTGCGTAACGACTTCAACCCATTTATCCTAAATTAAAAACTAAGGCGGGAAAAATTAGTACAGAGAAATAATTTTACTTAGTAATTAATTGACTAACGGCAAATACCTCATTAGTAACAGGTAAGGACGAGCGCAACGTTAGAAAGTCCAATTTAGGATTTTTAACCTTTTCATCGCCACGAACTTCTATAGAAGCCAGAAAATCTGGAACTTCTATAGAAGTCCGTGTTGGTGAAAAGGTTAGTAAAAAAAATCACCAAATAGTGACGAGTGCGGTACACTAGAAGATGTCATAAATCTATTGACGGAATGTGTCAGATTTCAGTCTGCAAGAGAAGATTTACTTTAGCTCGAGATAAACATGTACGACGTTTGTATCTTTAATCATTTATTTTATCGATACTTGACTCTGGAGCTGCTTATAGTTTAATTAAGTTTGTGTTGTTACGTTTTACATTCTAAGGCCCGATAGGACTGGCATGTATTTACAAACAAGTCTCTAATAACAAATAAAGAAAAATGTTAGAAAGTAGCATGAAATTCATTTGATTACGTGCTGGTACCAAGGCTGGTACAGAGCGCGTTTGAGCGAGTTCGCAAACCTTATGAGCCATCATGACGTTTAAACAGTGCTCAAAAAAATATAACTGGAGAATCTAAGTGCTAATTAACACTAAAGTGCTAATATTTTTCGCTGACTTCCATTAGTGATAACAGCTAATAGGGTACTGGATGGGCAAACCAGTTCGAAAATAGAAATAATTTGTTTGAAAACCAATTTACTCTGCAGTGACGAAACAACTCCTTTCACGATCATATAATTTTCTCACTCCGATTTTAGTAGCTGCAATTTCAAATCGCGACAACGAAAATGATAATAGGTTTATTGTCAGGTGTTAAATTTATACCAAATCGGTCACCACCATATTTTGGGGGCTGACTATGCTAGCTTATGTAGAAAAAAACCGGCCAAGTGCGAGTCGGAATCGCGCATGAAGGGTTCCGTACGATCGTAGTAGAGGAGCCGCCTTTAATTTTTAACTTATTTTTGTTATTTGTTGTTATAGCGGCTTTGGTAAGCGTGCCCAAGAGCTAAATAAATAAATAAATAAAAATGTTCCGAATGTACTAAGTGCTTTGCTACATCATTTATTATGTGCACAGTCAAGGAGTGGAATTCCCTGCCTGCGTCAGTGTTCCCAAGTTCATATGACCCCAATCTATTTAAGTCGCGAGTTAATAGGCTTCTTTTGGGTTAGCTCGTTCCATTGTCGACCTCATCTCTATCCTCGGGACTAGATCGAGGTCAAGAGTTTAGTATAAAAAAAAATATAAATACACATTCTGTAAAAATTTCAACTGTCTACTGTGTATTACGGATCAGGAGTATTCATGAGATACAGCCTACTGACAGAGAGACAGACAGACGGACGGACGGACGGCGGGTCTCAGTTGGTTACCCTTCGGGTACGGAACCTTAAAAGTTCAACCCCTAGCACAAGACTTCGGTATTATAACGAATGTGGAAAGTTTAAATTAAGGAAGGACTTTTGAAAATTAATTCTCTTAAGCGGCTTAATAAGGTATGAAAGTTTGGGACTTTGTCATATTTAGGTACCGTTGCACAAGATACTCGAACACGAAAACACGATCCCAAACTTCAATAGTGTTAAAACTAGTAAGTATATAATATTATGTAGATATTCTCTCTATTATTATGGATTCGATAGATCCCTTACCTTTTGACTTTAAATCACCTTTTAATTTCAAACCTATCAGTTACACAGAGAGGCACGACTACACCGCAATAATACACGCTAATCAAAGTTCGTAGATTGTTGGAAAACTCGCTGATTGCTTCATTTCGGTCGGCAGCCGCCTCAGCAGCAGACAACTGCGTGTGACAAACAAGATGAGCTCTGTTAGACAGACTTATTATTTCGTTGATGTTTGTTTTAATTGTTTGGTTACTAACTTACTTATTAAAAATATACATTTTAAATTTTTATTAAGTGTACTAAGGGTACGTATCTAGAGAACCAAAACCTATTAACCTATTTTCAAACTATTTATTTGAATAAAACGATTTGGTTTTACCCAGTAGTGTCAGCAACTTTTCCTCGCCCAGGTTCAGAAACAACTGCTATGTCTGACACTCGGGACATTTGAAACTTTTTATGAAAAGTTGAACACCAAAACATAAAATACTGAACAGAATACGTATACATACACTAGAATTCGGTACTACCCTTTTTCATACAATGTTTGACCCCCTTGGGAAAACGAAAGGCTTATGTTTGGAGATTACAAATGATCACTGTTTCAAAATTACCTGTTCAGGAAATCTCATACCGCTTTGTGGTTGTGGTGTATAATGTAACGGAAAAGGGAAAAGCAACTCCGGGAGAATCCGCTTAACCTAACCAATGCAGCAGGCATTTCTAAATAAAGTACTGGAGTGTATGCATTGTTTTTATATTTTCAAACCAATGTTGGAGGTTTTGTCTTCTAAGGCTTCGTACTTACGCCGCGTTTGGGGCGATTTGACTTGCGACGCGACTTATTTCGCTAGTGTCGCTTCGCGTCACGTCAAGTCACGTCGCGGTGACTCGCCTCATTCTGTAAGCAATTTCTTTTATTAGTTTTTTCCACAGTCGCTGTTGCAACACTATTGGTCATGGTCAAGCGTATAGGGGATCGTCTTTTAATCACGTAGGGGGTAAAAAAATCACTATCTGGGAGAGGGGGCGGGGGTGACAACCACGTGTATTTGTTTGTGCAACGAAAAAATTGAATTTAATGTGTGTCGTATAAAATTGTACCAATAATTAATTCTGCAACTACGTCAAACAAAAAACATCAAATATCGTGAGGAAACACACGAAAAAGAAAATGCAACCACGTAAAAACCTCAACGACACACGATCTGTTTTTTTTTTGTTTTCACAAAAAAAAACAGATTCCTTCTAAAACTGTATTATCTTAACAATAATAAAAAAAAAAAACACGTGTTGCTGGGAGACAATGGTGACCTAAAACTTCACGACGTATCACCAAGGGGGAGGTAGGGGTCTAAAAGTGGTCTTAAAAACTTCAGGTGTTATAATATAACAGATCTGGGTAGTATAATTTTCCCTTCATCTTTCGTTTCTACCGTTAAACCCTTTTACTGACGGTGAAATTGAATCCTTCAGCACAAAAAAGTTGCAAGTGTTAATTTTTAACTCAAACGGATTATGAAAAGTCGGCAAAACTGAATCCTTTTGATCGCTTCTCCGACTTGATCCAATTTTAAGTTAGTTTGTTAGACTGAGTGGACTGTTACTGTATTAAAATCATTAAAAAATTATAAGTTAGAACATTCTGTCTTTATTTAGGCGATGACATTAAAACCGGTCTTCCTTTCAAGTAGATCTAGAAATGCAGGTCCAAGCAATTAATCACCACCTTTATTTTATTTTTTAAATTTATTTTATTTACCTTTATTCCTGTCATAATATTTGGTGTTGTAAGTTAACATAAAAAGGCCAGGCAAGTACCTATTGGCTCCCAGAATAATAAAATTAAAAAAAAAGCAAATTACTTATAATTGGCTACTTGTGAAAAATGAAAACCGACTGTCACTCAACGTGTACAATGGAACCTAGCTCTGCAAAATATGTAGGATCTAATTATGTACCTGAATACTCTCTTAATTTATTTAGCTCCTCTAATAAATTAAATATTCTATCTAACAGTCAATCAAACATCAGTGGTAACACTTGTGCTAAGCAACAAGTTAGTAGGTACCATTTCTCCGATGAAATGTAGACACATCCCGAACATTAATATAATGTTTACATAATTCTACTTTGTATTATAAAGGTTAATTATAAATGGTAAGTTCGTGATAATTTAAATAAATTAAAAAATAACAACGTATGTACCTATTACGAAAAAAAAATAAAGCACGTACAGTACCATTAATCGTGACCGAAGAAATGATTTTTTGGCTAAAAGCAGTTGGATGGATTGTGTGAAGAACGATATGAAAGAAAAAGGAGTAAACGATAGCGCGGATGACAGAGGAGAAAAGAAGAAAAAAGAACGTGTTGCGCCGACCCAGAGTAACATGGGGACTAGGGCAGCAAGATGATGAGTCCTAGAAGTATATCATTCATCATTGAAGAATGGTAAAAAGTAAAACCTCCAGTCAAACAAGTTACAGCCGCAGTTACAAACATCACGTCTGCGTCATCAGACCATCCTTGAACTTGCTCACGCGCCGCGGACTTTGTGTTCGCACTTTTTGTACCTACTGTGTATCAAAACAAAGAAGGCTTGATTCGTCAAAATGATTGGCTGGTAAGATTCCTATACATAACAAGGAATCATATGGCCTAATAACGGGCCCTATGTTTCCGCTGCTGGATCTCACAAGCATAATCTATGAGTGGTGACAAAATATTTGTCGATCTATTTACAACCTTATTGCGGATCATACTAGGAGCTCATGGCTAAATAATAACAGCCGTTTGGATCAATCTTTAGGTTTAACCGCTGGCTCCGGTTGGTCTGTGGATGGGTGACCACCCATTATATGCCGAGTTTTCTCCGTGCCTCGGAAAGCACGTTAGCCGTTGGTACCGGCTGTCATTATTAAATCTTTGACAATTATTGCTGGTAGTCAGTGTCTCGAAAGTCTGATAACCATAGTTTTACTAAGGGGTATCGTAATACCCAGTACTAACTGGGTTGTGGAAGTCAGATAGGCAGTCGTTCCATGCAAAATACTGGTATTCAGCTGCATCAGATTAGACAAGAAGCCGACCTCAACATAGTTGGGTAAAGGCTAGGCAGATGATGATGATGAAATTCATATTTACACAAAATACCTAACCACTGTACTTTTATGATAGATGCATAATTTTCCCTAGTCTATGTTTTGGGTTTATACTCATTTTCGATACCTACAGGATAATTCTTTATGAAATGGAACATGTAATCTTCATATTGAGGAAGGTTTTGAGGAAAGTTGTGATGATGCTTTGTGCTTGTGGCTTCATAAGAGGATAAAAAAAAGAAAAAGATAGACTGAGTCAACTAGGCTCTTTGTGTAGCCTGTATCGGGTTTTTTCGTTATAGTTAGGTACTTATAAACATCTCTTTTGAATACGTTTTAGTAAAATAATTAAATCATATATTAAAAAAAAACTGTTGATTTTTTTTTAAGTACCTAGTGACTATCCTATTACTAAGTATGTCAGTTAGTAGTATAGCCTTATACATAATTATTTGATTTCATCAAGAGCAATTTAAGTTTTTAAACTGGCATGGTCAGTAACCCTATCAAGTAAATAGTAAACATGGGATATAACCCACCCCCTCGTTCATAGTGTTAATGAGAGTCATTATGAGCACCTCTACCACAATACTCTGAGCTCTTCCTCGTAGCGCTATTGTTTTGTTTCCTTACAGGATACTTATTCGTTATTATGCTGGTAACGCACGAGCTATGGTCACATCGTTGTGGACGTGACCTACGATGCATCTCATTAGTAGCAGACAAAGGTTAAGCTATTTCCAGACCAGAGTTAGACAAACAGTCTTGACTAGGTGTCAGCAAGCCCTTGTCTGAACCTATTTAAAAATATTACATGAGGATCGATATCCTTGGAGTTACTTGTTGCTTGATTACTTGAAGAGACTTGAACATAAAAAATGCTTCGTTGGTACAGTGGTCGCAAGTGTTACTGCTGAGCATGGGGTCTTGAGTTTAATTTCCTGGGCAGAGTTATTGGGTTTTTCCATCTGGAATTTCACAGTAGTAGCCACGGAGTCTGGATTTGTGTTGGATGACAATAAGCTACCTAATCAATGGGACTTAAACATAACTGGCGAATTGTGTATTATTAAATATTGCCTGTAAACCTCGAAAAGTAAGTCAGAGGTGTACCTACCTTAGGTACACCTCTGACTTACTTTTCGAGGTTTACAGGCGTGATGATATTTCATAAAAATATCGAATTTATTGGTAACTAAATGATGCGATTGAATATGTTGTCCTTTCCAGAGTTAGCAGCATACAAAGGTCCCTAAACAAGAGCTCTGTCAGTTTTCTGATTTTTTCAATTTCCGGGGCCACTTCTCCAATTTCCTGAAAAACCTTAATCACGACGATATAAACATATCAAAGAAAATATAACAATGTTGACCCAGCCGTTCCCTACATACATACTTTACGAGTATGACCTGATCATGTAATTTCGGAAGTTCATGTTTTTTTCAGTTCATGGTCGTTTACAAATCATCATGGGACACGTGATTAATTCGCATTATTTCAGGTAGAATGTCGATTGTCATGAATATGGTTAGGTATACCTGCGTGAATAATAAGACTGATTCATATTATGTAGGTACAATAAAGAGTAAAGTCTCACCTGAGTCATGAAGCGTAAAGGAAATAAATGCAAATGATGCGTGTTTTTCAAGAAAATTCCAGTAATTAGGTATTGTTATCTCAGCCTACTTAGGTTTTTATTGTGAAATATTATTTGCGTTTACAAGTATTTATTAATGCGGGGCACTGCGGGGTAATACGTAGGCAGAAATTGCAGTTTCTTCAATCAATTTTGGATTATAAAATTATTGTAAACCGAATAGTCTGCCTCGACTGCATCGTTGGTCAAGTGGTCGCAAGCGCGACTCCTGAGCATGGGTCTGGGTTAGGTTTCTCGGTCGGGCAGAGTGAAATTGGGTTTTTCCATCAGGAATTTCTCAGTAGCAGCCACGGAGTCTGAATTCGTTGTTGGTTGATGGCAAAAGGCTCACCCCAAAATACATGGGACTTAATTAAACATAACTGGCGAAATTCATTTCTTGAAAAAGAAAAAACTGCTCCACAATGTGGTTTACATTGTGGAGTAGTTTTTTTATTTTTCTTTAGAAAATACTCAATGAGTATTGTTGAATTGCCAGAATTAAAAGCATTGCAATTGCAAATCTGCGATAACTACGACGTAACAGTTTCAAAGATTGATAATACTCCAATTCCCTCGCCTGTGATTGAAGAACATCATTGTATTTTTTGGAATCATTATTAAAATTAAGCTTCCGAATTACGTGCCATTGAGTGCTTACGTCAGACAGTGAGTTTAGTATCCTACTTCCTACTTATCATCATCATCATCTGCCTAGCCTTTTCTTAACTATGTTGGAGTCGGCTTCCAGTCTAACCGCAGCAGCTAAATCCCAGTATTTTACTTGGAGTGACTGCCTATCTGACCTCCACAACCCATTTAGTACTGGGTAATACGATACCCCTTGGTAAGACTGGTCGTCAGACTTTTGGGCCACTGAATACCTGTAACGACTGTCAAAGATCTACAAATAACAACCGGGAGTTGGTCCCGGTTGTTATTTGTAGATCTTTGGTTTTTGTTTTTTTTATATTTCTGTTTTAGCTTTGGAAAACTGCACTTCACTACAAAAGGTGAATGTTTTAATAGGTAGATATAATACTCTTTATTGAATACCATAACAATTATAGATAACTTGTTTAGTTTAATTCTTGCCTAATATTATTTTACATGAAGCTATTATGATTAAACATACTCATCATCATCTGCCTAGCCTTTTCCCAATTATATTGGGGTCGGCTTCCAGTCTAACCGGATGCAGCTGAATACCAGTATTTTACATGGAGCGACTGCCTATCTGACCTCCACAACCCAGTCTGTACTGGGTAATACGATACCCCTTGGTAAGACTGGTTGTCAGACTTTTTGGGCCACTGACTGCCTAACGACTGTCAAAGATCTACAAATGACAGCCGGGACCAACGGCTTAACGTGGTTTCCGAGGCAGGGAGGAAACTCGGTATGTAATGGGCGGTCATCCCCGGGCCAACCTAGGCAAGCGCGGCTTAACCTTAAGATCGACCCGAGCGGCTGTTATTATTTAGCTGCGAGCTCCTATTGTGATCCGAAATAAGGTTGTAAATAGATCGACAAACAATACATATAGACGATATTAATTTCTTACTCATGTAATCGGAATGTGTACATAAACTAGCGGATTAATTAAAATGCATAAACGAATTAGGACTAGGAGACAATAATAATTGTTGGTAGAAAGAACAATGATACTATTATTTTTAATTCGTTTGTTTGAAATAGGATATTCTTAAGCTTATTTTGAAATTAGTTCCATTAGTTTTATTTTAAGAATCATAAAAATATCAGAATACTCAAGCAGGCACATTGCTTTGTGTAATTTATTTTATCGCCGCAACCACAAAAACGGTGAAGGAAAACATCGCGCGGACGGGGACATGTCCTAGAACCAAAACTTCGAAGATGATACGACATCCCCCAACCCTCACTAAGCTCGAGTGGTAGTTCGTACTACCTAGACTCTCTAAAAGAATAGAGGCACGTGGTTCATTAGAGGGAACAGTGTACGTATTGTGCCAAAGAGTTAGATCTTGAGCAAAGCACTGTTTCAGCAAGTTGCATTTAGAATTAAAAAACATGAAGGGTTCCGTACCATCGTAGTAGGGGAGCTGCTTTTAACTTTTAATTTATTTGTTGTTATAGCGGCAACAGAAATTCGTATTCTGTGAAAATTTCAACTTTCTACCTATTACGGATCAAGAGATACAGCCCGATGACAGACGGATGGACGGACGGACCGACGGACAGCTTAGGACGCTTAGTAATAGGGTCCCGTTGGTTACCCTTCGGGTACGGAACCCTTACAAGGAAGTAATGAATGAGTGTTACATTGTTCCCTGTGAGAAATGTAGAAAATTAAATTTTATACTTTAAGTTTTAAGTCAGAAAATTGTCAATAATATTGAAACAGGAAAACTATGCAGGTGTAATTTTCCGTGAGTTTTTGTAATCTTATTGCCAAAAATAAAAACAACCAGTATGGGTATTTCCTAAGATTACCTATTGCTCTGCAGTAGTACAAAGGGTTTTTTTTCTACATATTTCAAGTAGGTACATAAAAGATTATCCATGCTGCGATAAGGCTTCAAATATCAATATTTGTTGTATTATCAATGGAAGCCGTACAAATAATGTCTCCGGCTTAAAATAAAACTGTTTCGTAATTTCTATATATGAGTACCTATGTTTTAATAATCAGGAACATTACAGTTCCAGGTCTTCCAGCATATCTTTTCATAATCAGAGTCAGTAAACGCAGAATGAATCACTACATCATCATTAGGATGTATATTTTTTTTTCAATACAACCTTTTTCAAGGTTCCCCGAACGCGCGAAATGACAACCTTTTTGAACCGAAACTACAAAAAAAATAATATTGTGAGAAGCTATTATTATCACACACAATATTATGAGCGAAAGAAAGCATTTAAAAAGAATTAATGTACAAATCGTTACTGCCTCGTTGGTCCAGTAGTCAGTAATAGTGTTATTGGGTTTTTTCATCAGGAATTTCTCAGTAGCAGCCACGGAGTCTGGATTTGGTTGATGGCAATAGGCTGGCCCCCTATTACATGGGACTTAATATAAGTGGCGAAATGTGGGTGTACTATTAGTTACACCTTTGTCTAACCCTTCGGGGACGACAGGCGTGATGGTAAGATGATGATGATGTAAAAATCGTTTGAATTATCGTAAAAAAAATTCTACGTTCGTTCTAGGCTCACTGTTCATCCGCAAAGAAAGAAAAAAACACTATGACAATTTCCACAATTATCAAAAATCATAATCAGTAACAAGAAATAAAAGTACAGTCAGCAAAACAAAGTGCTGACAAGTACGCATTCACAGACGTGCCATCGGAAGTGTTAATTCATGCTTGATTCATCGTTACGTGTAAATGAGCTAATTCTGTGAGATCAGTCTAGAAGCCGGCCTTACAAGGTCAAGCCTCAAACCATAGATCTGTTTGTTGTGATTTTATACAGATGCGACGGCATAATAAAACTATTCTGCCTACTGAGTTTAATTTTAGTATATAAAATTACAAATATTTATGAATAAGTTTTGGAGAATGAAATCCAGGATGATGAGTAAGATGCTCACAGTCATTTGAATAGCATCAACTAGAATGCCATCGGCAGAATTTACAGCTCGACTATTGTAACGTAAATATTTTCCTAATGCGCGTCCGAAACATCAATGTTTCCAAACTTGAACATGAATCAAAGGTAAACTCATTCGTAGTTTGTGCCTACTGCCGTATTTACATTACAACTCTATCGACATCGGCAGCGATGCGCTTACGCACCCCCCTTGCCCCACCAACTGTATATAGCCTCCGCGGCCAGCGGCGGCCTCAGTTCTAGTTGCATCACCAACAAGTGCACACGTCAATATGTTTTCGCCGCGATTGTTTGCGGTATGCGCTTTCCTTGCGACGGCAGCCGCAGTGCCGGTCACCGACCAACCGGCGCCGCTGCCCATCACCTCAATAAACAGTGAAGACATCAACGACAGCCCGTGGCTCAGCTTCCCCATGTTCGGTAATCTATTCGCTCCTCTCTGGAAACTGTTCCCGACTTTTGCCGACATCGGGCCCAAAATCATCGCCGATGACGAAAAGTTTCAAGTTATTGTGAACGTCAAGGACTACAAGAAGGATGAACTGAAAGTCAAGTTAAAGGGCGACTTCATCTTCATCCAGGGTTCACATGAGGCCAAACAGGACGACCGGGACATTTTCGCGAGCCAGTTCTTCCACACATACACGCTACCAGCAAACTCCAGCAGCGCTGATGTTACTGCTGAGCTATCCAGTGACGGAAACCTGATTGTGACCTCGCCGGTGAGCTACAACGTTGAGAAAAAGGAGGTTGACAGGGAAGTGCCCATTGTGGAGACAGGAAAGCCATACAAAGATGACAAAGAAGAGAAGCCGACCGTTCAGCCTACCACTCCAGTAGCCGACGAAGAGGTAAAGAAAGAGCCAACGACCCCGTCCGACAGGGAAGATATAACCGAGAAAGATAATGTTATCCCCCACGGAAACGAAGTCAACATTTAAAGTGATAAACAGATTAAGTATTTAATTATAAATTAGTATTGTAATAAAGTATTTTTTTTTTGTATTTACTGGAGTGTTTCTTGTTGCGTGTTGGTATGCGCAGAGCGCTGTAATGGCCCCCGCGTGGAATGAATGCGATATGTGGGAGACGTGTGGTGTGGCTTATGAAACAATGGAGGTTAGTCTTTGTTATTTTTTGAACATCAACCTTTAACTACTGGGTTTTTGAAACGAGTCCTTTTTGTTTCATTTAGGTTGGTTAGTAGTAGCCAACGAAGTTTAACTAGCTTTATTTTGAACTTTATTAAAACCTATCATGTACATAAGATACGCTTTCACTTTCTGAATAATTGCCTGGTACGTTGACTATTTAAAAGTTTTTACACGGTTGAATTATTGTGATAAATGTTATTTTATAATACTGGGTTAGTTCTTGAACAGGAATAATTGAAAAAATATAATATTCTCAGAATGTTTTTATTTAGGTAGAAATATATTATCATCTCATACCCTGTTGCCAACAGGCTCATTCAAACGGCATTTTTAGAAAAGTAGTTTCTAAAAATAACTACATACTCGATTAAACTGTTACCTAACCCATAACATTATGATTTACCTAACACTGAGCTTGACCAAAACGTGATGTTGAAAAACTCATAGCAATTACTGTTCTAATCATACGCATACTCGTTAACATAAATAACAAATTGAATTGGAAAGCCTTATTGATGTGAAAGCTCAGTTTGGAAAACAATACGATATTTTATTAGATGGAATAATTTCATGGTGAAGAAACTAGCGAATTAAAGCCTCTTTGCTAAGTTAGTTAGGCAGGTTTTCGCTAAATTACCTATAGATCGACAAACAAGCCAAGGAGACAAGTTGACGGAGACTGCTTACCAGCACATAAATAGCCAAAACGGTTGACGACAAAAAGACAAAAATGCGACTCAAAACAGTAAGTTGTACACACGGCGGCCACTCAAGCTATGCAAAACCAAATTAAGCTGATCTCTCATAGTACGGGAAGCTCATACAAAGCAAAGTCAGGTTATAGTGGTTTTTTTAGAGCTTGATGTACCGCCGTGTGTAGAGTCTCAAATGCCTGCAAATTTTAAGCATTAGACACAGAAATGATGTTTCTCTTTAAAAAAAAAGGTTTGATGTAGTCCTCTCCCGGATAAACTATTTAATAAGTTCTACAACTGGTAAGATTTTCTTGGGAAAATTACTTTCTTTGTCATAAGAAAACGCAGCATGTCCAAGGCTGGTCTGACACGCCTTAAATATGCTCTAATCTGCACAGCTGACCTTACAAATGGTTAGTCGTACTCGTATCATATCCTATTTATGAAAAAAAAAAACATGATAGTGGATTAGGATGGCTACTTATTTCGTTATACCTATGTAGAAAATGTCACCGTGTAAAGTCAAGTCATTGGTTGGTATAAAGGTTTAAAAATATCCCGGATATTTTAAAAGATTCTGTGTCCTTGTAGTCGATTTTGAGCTTAGTATACTAGTAGGAGATACATCAACTTAATGAAACTAGGGTTGCTGTTTCGATCTTCGAATGAGAAGCTGTCAAAAATCGAATTTTGTCGACCCTGCGCTATTATAGTCATCATATATGCTAAGCCTTTTCCCAACTGTGTTGGGGTCGTCGGCTTCCAATCTTACCCGATGCAGCTGGATACCAGTATCTTACATGGAGCGACTGCCTATCACATGACCTCCATAACCCAGTTAGAACTGGGTAATACGAAACCCCTTGGTAAGACTTTCGGGCCACAGACTACCTATAACGATTGTCAAAGATCAACAAATGACAGCCGGGACCAACGGCTTAACGTGCTCTCCGACGCACGGAGGGAACTCTGTACCTATGTAATGGTTGGTCACCCATCTACGGACCAAACCAGGCAACCTCGTATTTACCTAAAGATTGATCCAAGCGGCTGTTATTATCTAGCACTGCGCTGCTATAGTTTACGAATATTGATGACGCTAGCTACTACATAATTCCCCAGTACTAATGTTGAGAAAGCTAGTTATGGTTAACATCAATGACGACAAAAACCATTGTGTATAGCACAATATGGGAAATTTATTTTCTGATGGTAATCATTACGTTTTCAATTCATTATGGTGGTGTAATGAGCGTGACTATCGGTCATATTGATATTGGTTGCGCTTTAAACATTACATTAACAGTTATTATTACTAGCTCTCCGGTAACCTTCAGAATTACTTACGCAAGGTAAAAGTATTTTGCACTAACTTTAGCCATCCGCGCTGAGGTCAGGAATTGTCCCACGCTATCTTACTACCGGAATATAAAGTATCCTAATTCCTAAGACGACCGTATATGCCTATGTAAAGATATAGATGAATAAACTGACATAATTTAATTTTAGTACTATTTATTTCTATTTGAGCCTTTCAGTCAGGGAATTAATTTTATTGAGTTTTGAAGATTAAATTAAAGCATTAATAGTTCCTAGTGTTCATGAAAACGAGCAACAAGAATGACGTTTTGAATCATAATTTTCTTCTTTTGATTCCATTCGAGATTATTCTTTACAGCATAAGGAAAAGTACAGAATGTTCTTTAGTTTTTGTTGAAATTATTATTGTTTAAAGAATTTAATTCATACGCTGCACAATAGCGTATGTGTTTAAGAACGAGTTGATAATATCATCGTCATTCTTCAAAAACATTCCCGAAATGGACTTCGATCCTTGATGGGTATTTTCAAGATATTTATAAAACTGGATTTCAAGGTCTTGAATGTGCGCATCTACCTACAATCAATCAACTGAACTTATCGCAGTCCAATGCTGGAGATAGGCTCTTTCAAGCTTCGTCATAGCAACCTACGCCTCCTGCGTCCAGTCTGGCCAAGCCACCTTTTTAAGGCCACCGTCTAGCTGGGGGATCTAAAATAATGAAGCTAAATAGAGATTAACTTCTAAATACCTATGACATTGTCATTATCATAAGCCTAGCAAACTTCACTGCAGGTTGGACATTATAAGCCCTATCGACTGTTGCTCAGATCCAGTTTCTGCCAGCCATCCTGCAAATATCATTGCTCCAACTACTTTTGGTGTTGAGGATTCAGCTTTTCTAACGTTTGCCGATTTGTTTCGTCTGCTTCAACGGTCACCGGTTCTACGCGTAATATGGCCAGCCCTACCAAATAAACTAACTCTATTGATAGGTAAACATTTTTGATTAGACAACACACATACACACACACACATAACAATACACAAACACAACACACACACACACATACACACCCATCATACACATAACACAAACACACACACACCTACACACACACACACATAACACACACACTCAAACGCACAAATCACGTTCATCATGTCATTGCATTTGACATTTATATAATAAATAAACCCAGAAATGGAGCACAGTATGAGATAATTAAGTTTCAAAACCGGCTCGTAAATATCAAACTTGTTTTGAAATGAATCATCCTTATGTATCATTTTTATCAGAATTATGGCAATCAAAATGGAATCATCTGAACTATTCATTAATTATATCTATCTACATTTATATACTCTAAATTAATGCCTGAGCTTAATTTAAAAAGGCTCTGGACCTCAATGTCAGACAAAGATCAAAGATATTGATTTCCTCACAAAACGTGACAAGAATAACTAAATATTTTAAATTAGGCTTTATAGCTTGATATATTAGTTTATTTAAATGACTTAGAGACAATAATATGCGATATTGGAGATCCGGTTGTCGAAGCATATGGTCTTTTGGGACAAATAAGGATCGAATACTGTTTTTGAAAATGTAATGTTATGTTCATATATTCGCACAAGGTGAAATTAAATCTACTAGCCAAACGCCGTAGACGTGTCAAATAAAATATTGGATGCCTTGCCCTTAGCGAGTAAAAAAAACAGTTTCTTTTTGTTTTATCGTCTTTAGATATGTTACCGGCCAAACCCGATTTCAGGCCAAACTAGTTTGTCCTAGGCCAAACTAGGCACCCTGACTAAATGGGTTAGGTTAGGTTAGAACTGTGACCGCGCGAGCCGAGGATAGAAGGCCGATGAGCCCCACAGCAAAGTTGGGCGCATTGTAATTGCTTTGTTTGTGTTAGTGTATACTGACACGATAAACACGTGAACTGGTTTGGCCTAGGACAAACTAGTTTGGCCTGAAATCGGGTTTGGCCGGTAACAGATATATAGGATTACATTTGTGAAGTATCGCCAGTTAATCTAATTTGATTTTTTTATACAGGATCAAATTAGTATATCTGTATCTCAACATATATCTAACGAAAACTATAAAAAGCTTTGTTCCTCAATTTGCCTGTCTGCATATGCGGGCCAACCTTGAAAACTTTTAGATGGATTTTAATATCAGTTCGTTGGCTCTTCCGCCTGCTGCTTCCGCTCAAATGCTCCACATGTTATTACTGAGTGTGTTTATTAACATGTACCACCAGTTGATGCTTGTTGCAATAAACTGTGACTTGATAACATAACATCACGCCGTTCTCCATTTACATGATTATAGGCTTGAGTGTAAATATCGACTCAGTCTATTGCAGTTCCCTGCTGGACATTGGCCTCTCCCAAACTGTGCTGTCACAGCTTGTCTTTCACCTTCTTTAACAAGATGACCCTACCACCTCAATAAAGACGTTGGTACATCTAGCTTGTGGCGTTCAACGCAGCGCTTGCCTTGATACGCCAGTCTAATCTAAAATTTTCAATGATTTGGCACTATTATTTCTACTTGTACGTGCATTCACATGTGTGGGCAAACGTGCGAAAGTCGCAATCAAACCGCATTGTGTTTGTTATTAAAATTGTTAAGCATGAAAACTTTCATTAAGTGGATCAGATTATTCACTGCTTACTATATTGGTAGGTAGAAAACACCAAGCAAGCGTTTAACTTGTCATCACCTTGCTGTCCTTGTCCCATGTAGGATAAGCGCAACACGTTACCTTCTTCTATTCTCCTCTATCAACATTCTTCTTCCTTCCCTAGTCCCATGTTGCTTTGGATAGGCGCAACACGTTTTTTTCTTCCATTCTCCACTATTCACCTATCACCGTCACGCCATCGCCGACTCCTATTTAATTCATATTATTTCTCACTCAGTCCATCCATCATCTCTTTGATCTTTCTCTGACTCTTATCATCAGTCATTCTCTCATTCAGTCATCACTCTTTTAGAAACCGAAAAGCCTTAATTATTCTGCTTCTTTTTTTCATTCCTCATGCTGTCAATCCATCTTGTTTGGTCTTCCTCCCCATATCTTTCTCTAACTATCCACAATATTTATATTATCTAAGACAGTTAAAGTTACTCTTAAAGCCCTGCTGGCTTTAAGAGTAGAGGAAGATGAAGGCGCCAACCCTAAATAAACTGAGATGCGGGTAGGATAATGATAAATGAAGTATATTAAAATGATAAGAAATCTTCTTCTCCTTAGTCTTCCTCATCACAGATATTATGACATGCTTCAAGTCCAAGTACTTGAACAATGCTAATCATCGGAAATGCTGATTGTCATAACTTTGGTCAATAAACATTTTCAATTTAATGTTTAATCAAATTATTTTCTTCAAACATCACTGATTTTTATGCCATGATAAGGAAACGTAACTGAAGTACCTGAACACCACCAGTACCTGTACCTGTTACATGAATCTAGCTAACATAAGTTTGATAAATTTTCGTAATATGAGTTGATTTTTCAATCAAACAATACAGTCTGAAACTGATTATTAGCGACGTCTTACTAACTATTATATCAAGAAATATTAAGCGCTTTTTTTAAATATAGAAAACAAGATTAAACTAAAAATCAAGAAAGGGTTCTAACCTATTTTCGTTCTCATCTGTCTCCTGGGATACAATTTACTATGGATAAAATTTAACTAAAACAATTGACTTGTCATTCATCAACCATTCCAGAAATTGTCAGACCACTGCCCTTGCACCAGTCAATTCCACGTTATTGGTCTATCGGATTAGTCCAAGAGGATGGCAACTAACGAGGCACTGCTGCAATCATCAATCCACCTGCCAAGCAATGTGATTAGCCAATGAATCTAGTTAAGAGTCCACACCAATTGATAGCTCCTCTATGTACGCTACGAATTCAGATTAGATGCTCCTAATTTGCATACATTTGCAATTACAATGAAGTTATATCGGAAATCGAATTTTGTAGGTAAAGCTTGGAGGTTTCAAGGTGATGCAGGCTGTTAAAATAGATTAATACCAATATTTTTGTGAATGTTGTTTGTACATGCTTTTTTAGACTGTCGTTTTAATTAAAGGACATACCTTATTAAGCGGGATTACACAGAGCAGAGACGCCTACCTGCTGCTAGAAGCGGCATTGTCGACACTTTACGTCAGCTTGGTTTGTGTGGAAAGTGTTATAGTGCATAAATCACTTGCTCTGTAGTGAACAGGTGCCAAGAAGTTTCTACTTCGGTAACCCACGTACTCTCCGCGAGATAGTCAGTAACACCGAGGCGTTGCTGGCTTTTTTCGGGGACCTGGGGTGGATCGAATGATTTTCCTATCCGCACGCAAAATACGCGCTTTTGACGTGGAGTTGCGGACATCAGCCCGTCATACAATACAACTATTTGTTCCAATAAGAACGTGTAGTAATAGATCACAATTATACGCAATATGAAGATTTTTTTATTTTGATCACAATAGTATGTTTGATTTTGAGGAGCTCGTGGCTAAATAATAACAGCCGCTCGGGTCGATCTTTAGGTTAAGCCGTGCTTGCCTAGGTTGGTCTGTGGATGGGTGACCGCCCATTACATACCGAGTTTCCTCCGTGCCTCGGAAAGCACGTTAAGCCGTTGGTCCCGGCTGTCATTTGTAGATCTTTGACAGTCGTTAGGCAGTCAGTGGCCCAAAAAGTTTGACAACCAGTCTCACCAAGGGGTATCGTATTACCCAGTACAGACTGGGTTGTGGAGGTCAGATAGGCAGTCGCTCCATGTAAAATACTGGTATTCAGCTGCATCCGGTTAGACTGGAAGCCGACCCCAATATAATTGGGAAAAGGCTAGGCAGATGATGATGAATATGTTTGATCATAATAGCTTCATGTAAAATAATATTAGGCAAGAATTAAACTAAACAAGTTATCTATAATTGTTATGGTATTCAATAAAGAGTATTATATCTACCTATTAAAACATTCACCTTTTGTAGTGAAGTGCAGTTTTCCAAAGCTAAAACAGAAATATAAAAAAAAAATTAAAAAAAAATGCCTATGGCATTAAGTCCGCTTTTGTACAGTTTTTACTTGTGCATAAAGTTTTAATAAATAAATAAATATAAAAATAGTGAATAAATTGTTGAGAAACATTTGAGGTTGATGTACAAGGCGCTACGGCCATACGATAGCCTAGTCATAGTGGCTTCCAGTCTATTCAGATGCAGCTGATGCCTGTTTTTTAAATGGAGCGCCTATATCTGACCTTTCGACCACCAATATTCATGAAGCTGAAACTCAGATAAAAAATGATAGCGTTCACTCCAGTTTTGGTAACGTGACAAATGGTCCTTGTACAACTATACCGTCAGTTAAGATAGAGGTCCAATGCGACCCGATCGATAACAATTTAAAATTTAATTTCTACCTACACATCATGCATCAAGAGACCGTTACAAATGGCAAATCACCAAAATAATGAAGTAACAACCTTGTGGAAGGTTAGTGATGCTTTATCGGCCTTGAAAGGGTTTCAAATTGAGCCGGAACTCAGCAGTACCTTTTATAATACGGTCGAAGTATCGAGTAACGCATAATTATGGGCAAAATGATTCTTCGCGCCTAAAAACTATTACCGCTTGGATATGTCACAGGTTTCGCGCTCACGCGACTCACATGTTGGGACGTCGCCTGTAGAGAAAACAAATGAAAATGTTGTCACGAGTCATCGCGACGAGACTGGCGGAGTAAAGGAAACACTGATACACGCGCGTGTCGCTTGAAACTAGTCACGTCACAAGTCACATCACTTGAGGACGTGAACGAGGCATTAGGACGGTTTCAGATAAGCGTATTTTCGACGTGTATAAGCTCCGTTTTTGGAAGCGCGAGTTCGCGCGTATTCTCGCGCATTTTGTTTCACGCGTAGCTCATATGAGCGTTGACGCGCTTATAAGCTCGTATAAGCTTGAGACGCGAGATAAGCGCTCGCCCGTGTACCCCACGCTTTTTTAGCGCGTAATGGGTCGCGCGTGTACGCGTGTAAGCCGGTATGAGTTTATTCGTTCTACAAAATACGCTAGTTTGAAACCGCTCTTATGCATATAGCATCATCATTTAGTTTGGGATGAAGATAAATGTAGAGATCATTTAAATAAAATTTGAGACATACTTTCCTAAGTAAAGTTAGGAAATGTTTGACTACATCAGTCTAAGCGTGGCGTGTGGAATTCAATATAATACCAGCCATTTTATTTTCCACGTGTCGTTTCTGGTAAATAGATTATTCCGTGCCTACAATACCTATACGCCTACTAAAGATGCCTAGACTATGGCGTAAGAATTATAAACCAAGGCATTTCCAATTGGCATGTCAATTTATTGTTAGCATTTAAAAAATAAGTTGTCAATTCGTTTCGTTGACATCAATTCCAACAATAGATACCCTCAGCAATGTCATCAATCATCAACATGATTATGATATTCATAGATATGATGACATTACTGGTAAATATTTACTAATAGATTCCACAAAGCAGTTCCCCATTTACAGGAGTCTGTTCGCACTTGTTATTAAGTCCCATGTAAGATGAGAAAAAAAGGAGATGACACAATTTATCGAACACAATTATGGTACCAGGTTCGTAAGTAGACCAACCATCGCTATGGTAGAAGGGCCTAGAGTAAAGAGCTGCACATCATTGTTAGTTGCGTTAGATCAGATACGTAGTTTATTGGAGATCTTATGAAGACTACTGAGGTTTACAAAAATCTTGAGGATGATGATATCGGTATTTTAGACATGATTGATATATGTAGTGTTGTGTGTGTGTTCCAGTTATATTTCCTATCGGATACATTATTATTATCAGATGGAGACTATTTCCAAACTCCACAAATTATGGTATTACACGTAGTCCTAATGTAAAGTTAGACAACTGAAACTGCTAATGGATTTTATCACAAATATGGTATTAGTTTCGAAGAACGGTGTAGCGATCCTTTTAAAATAAACCTGTATAACAATACTGTAGACAAACATCGTAACCTTAGCCTTAGCCCCACCTAATCCTTAAACCAAGATTTACGACTCTGAAGGTGCGTTCATAATCATAAATCTGGCCGTAACATGTCTTGAACGCTTGGACATGGTCGTATTGTGACGTCATAAATCTAAGAGGAATTTAGGCGTTGTATTGGAAGCTCAACGTGTATTACTTTGATTGATGAATTATTGAAGTATTGGGCGATAAGGCGGATAACGGCTTGAAGCAAAGGAGGAACCGTTATTATGTCAATATTTTACTTTTATCTTTGTCAAAAAGAGCTGTTCTACGGACAGTGAACTTCATAAACTGTTTGAACAACTCTCTGCGCAGATTATTTAAATCAGGCGATTTAATAGAAAACCCAATAATCAATCAATCAAAATTATTGAGTTCCTATGAATAAGTGAATTGATGGACTCTGAATTAGGAAAAGTATACCGTTGTCAGTATCAGTCCGACTTTGTTTTTTTTTGCTAATTCATAAACCCTGTTTTACAGGCTATCGAAATCTTCAATCAAGAGTCGTTCACACTCTAGCACACAGTCTATGTAAGGATTAAGAAGGGTAAGTACAATTTCCCTACGAGGTGTTAGAAGACTAGTGTTATTTGGTAGGTCTACCTTCAGTGAAGTGCAGCATTTCGCGTGCGGTTCAGAAGTCTGCTTACCACAAGCAGACTTCCTATCCTCAGCATAGAAACATCCCTAAATCTATCAAACAAACCTTGCCCTGTTACATGGGACTTGACATAACTGGTGAAATGTGGGTGTGGGTATGGCTAATAGGCTCCTCGGCCGTACCCTTCGGGGATTATAGGCGTCATGTTATGTGTGTCAAACAAATATCACTCAAACAATCCCCACAAAAGTGTCAAGTCCACAGCATAGCAACATGTCTGCCGCGCCGTGGTTGAACAGCGTGACGTTTCACCGCATTGCATAGCCGTCCGCTATTGCGTAGTATGTGTCACTAACACATCTGTGCGCTCATGTATTGTGTATGTGTTGAACTCATTTGTATGATTACTGGCGAAAATTATTTTTGATTGATTTCATGATGATTTCACAGTTCCGGTGTGATTTGGTAACTGTATTTTTAGGACAAAAATACAGTTACCAAAGAAAATAAGTTTCGCAGATTGCATTTTTGTGGCAAAGCGAAGCGTCAATTTTAGACGAAATATTGAAAATAAAATGTTTCATTTTGATGTTATGTGAGTACAACACGAATTTAAGAATAACAGCTGATTGATGCACCGATCAACACATCATCTTTATAAAGAAATTAAAAAATTAAAAAAAATGGTCACCAATAAACTACACAAAGTTGCATAATAATAAAAGATGACATTTGATTAATTACCTACTACAGCTCGGTAGGTCACGGCAAGGACGATTAAAGTACGGTTTCGATGTATGCGGTATTTTACAAATAAATACATAATTGCAACCAACAGAAATTATATTAATTACGGTAAATCAAATTATCCGTGCTTTTTTAGCGTCAATTAAACAGTGCTACTGCTACGAAGTACAAAAATCACGACAGCGCCATCTATGACTCAAACGAAGAATTAACATCAAAATCTGAATCGCTCTATTAAAGTTATCAGCTACATAAGACAATATACAACAACCCGACAACAATTACTGTCCTACAGTAAGTAAGCCCAATAGACACAATACCCGTCTGGGAGGAGGGTTAGCCCTTTTTTATGGCGTATTGAGCCCTGATTACATCCTGATCTTCATACTCTATTGCCTCGTTGATCTGGTGGTCACAAGCACGACTGCTGAGCATGAAGTCCTGGGTTCGATTCTCGGATTGGGCAAAGAGTTATTGGGTGTTTCCATCAGGAATTTCTCAGTAGCAGCCACGGATTCTAAATCAGTGCCCGGTTGATGGCAATAAGCTCGCCCCCTATTACAGGGGACATAAACATAACTGGCAAAATTTGTGTGTTCCATTACCTAACTAACCCTTCGGGGATTACAAGCATGATGACTTTTTTTTTATTTATTTATTTATAACAGCTTAGACTATTATTACAGGGTTTACCCTAATGCGACAGTTAAGAACTTAAACTAATGTACTAAACTATATACTTACAATAAAAAAAAAAAATTAAAACTAACAACATTATTAAATTTTTACACCTTTCAAAACACAAAAACAGCATAACATAATTACTTACAAACCTAAACACAAACATAATTCCCTAACATTAAAAAATAAAAAATTAAGTATTATTTTGCTTGTTATACCCTTTAAAATAGTAATACCCTTGCGAATTCACTTTTGATATATTTATGTTTTCTGTTCATACTCCTAGCGGCAAACGCTTTCAAAGTGTGACCTACCTCTCGAACGACGTTCAACAGGATTCACAAAAGCTTTTTAGTGGCTTACATAATATTATGTCAATAAAATACAGGACCTACATTTCTAACTTTTCCATCGTTGTAATCACTGAAGTCATATTTAAATAATGTTAAAATAGCAGTACGGAAGAGTGTAACTAACAAGGATTAGAATAAAGGATTTTGTTATTTTATCTTATTTATAAAGTAAAGCTGATAGAATATCATTTTGCTCATACTCTCAGATCCACTTTACGCTGCCGAAAATGTTTTTCGGGTCGATAGAAATCCTACAAATACCTACTCTCAGCCTTTAACAGACATTGCGTACTCCTTACTATTTCTACACAAAAAACACAAAACTTCAGATTTATAGACCAGATAAACAATTGCAAGTGGTTCTTTCACTTGGCTACTTAATTCAAGGTCATGTGAGTGCAACGCCTTCGACGCAGGCCGAGTTAATGCGCTTCCACGCGTCGTTAGCTCATTAATTTGAAGTGGGCTGGTTAAAGACTGGTATCCATTGCTTATGCAGTGGGTAATGCGAGGAATAAGTCAGAATATGGCGATAACGAATGTCTGTAAATATTTCTTTAGGATATACAGACGGATAACAAAATGCTATGCTATATGCTATTAATTCGTTATCGAAGGGTTAAATTTTGCTCCACGCGCGCCTCAAAGAGATGTCAGCAAACAAGTAGGGGTCCGTAAGGGCCGATGCCTGCCAGGGCTGCGGGACTGTTCGAAAGAGATACCGCGGCCCTGGAACACAAAGGTCAAAGAAGGAACATGGATGGGTTTTAGTCAGTACAAGTCTGACACTCCCTTCCGCTCCGCCCAGAGTGGGGTGGTCATTTGACGATTTCCAATACGAAAAAAAAAAAAAAAAATGTTTATAATTTTAGCAGTCTATGTATGTATGTTTGTATTTACGTATGTTCCTCCGTAGCGCCTAAATTATTCATCCGATTTTGATGAATAATGTGTCAATCGATTCGTTATTATGGCCCGGGTAACATCGGCTATATTTTAACCGACTTCAATAATAGGAGGTGTCGATTTTACCTTGTAAATCCCGAATTTAATTAGAGCGTGATTTTTCAGTAGTCGGGTTTTTTAGTTGTTGTATGCCACACAAATTCTTGTTATAAAGGGTTAATTTCAAAGTTATTCAAAAATCAATCGCTATGACTTTGTAAGTCATATTTTAATGTCATTATGTCATTAATCCAAAATCTGAGCAGTAGATTAGTAGTGAAGGAAATAGTCTTCGTTGTTTATAAGTGGTTATGCTTCATAATAAGAAATGCGGAAAACATTTAAAAAGATCGAAGCTATGACATAATTTACATAATTATATACTCATAATCACCCACTGATCGCCTGTTCGTAATAAAATCACATAAATTATTTTCCCCATAATACTAATGTAGTCCACCAAACAGGTTCTATAATCTAGACCGGTTTAGTCTCGAGGCTATCTTAGCTTTCAATACGACCACGTGCTTATCTGTGCCATGTTTAGAGATACCTCATCCTTTGAGAGCAACGATCACCTGTCGAGGTATACCAGAATGCCCAATCTTTTATCAAAGTGGGTTACAATGGAATTTGCACTTTGTCTTTTATGAACACCGAGTTTTCGGTATCAAAGCTTGAAAGTTGTCTAAGATTCTGTATACAAGCAAAATTTTAAGTCTTGCATATTATGTTGCACAGCACGGTTGCTGGGACGATGAATTGAAGCCAGGCATATGAGGACAGTATTGTCATTGTCATCATCTGCCTGGCTTTTTCCAACTACGTTGTGCTTAATCTGATCTCCACATCCCAGCTATTGGGTAACACGATGCTCCTCGGCTGGTTGTCAGATTTGTCAACAAACTGAATCATCGACCCAATACAATATTTACTGCTTTAGAATCGTACATAGATTGCCATCAAGATTGCCTACAAATCAGTGGATGATGAAGAATTTTATGAGGCCACAGAAAGGAAAGTGAAGGTGAGGTATCGTCTGGCTCAGGTCGGACACTACAACCAGATAGGCTAACAAACGACGGCAAACAACTGCGACCTGTACCAAGGGTTGATAATAAGCGTTTTTACTGAGAATAAATGATGTTTATATTGTCAAGCAAGGGGGAGATGTTATGTAGTTATTTGTGAATATGTCGGTGGCTGCAAACTATCCTTAATAATTCATCGTCGCTTGTCAAATAGTCAGTGTACTACCAGCTAACCGTCGTATCACTTGTCCCTACACTCGCATACATATCAGTTCTCTTATTATAACTCACAGAATTCTGTATCTGATGGAAGGCTTATACTGGTCACCTACATTTAAAGTAAGAGGCCCCAGGTGGAAACACAACATGTGCCATTAAATTAAATGTGACCCGGCTTTATCGCACAGCCAGCTGGCACAGTCGCGTGAGACAACCGCGCGTATCGGTCGCGTACGTCGGAACCACACCTTTATTAAACTTTTGATGAGTAGTTAAGATTGTTTTGTTTTTATACATTCGCCCGCGCCGGTGTGTTACAAGGAAAATATAGTAAATCTTTAGTTCGTTTCGAGAAGATTCTATTTAAACATTTGTAGTGTCTAGTGAGATTGTACCTATAGAATAGAACATAATGTGTATAGAACAGTTTCAAAAGGAGAAAATTGTCAACTACGTAAATGAAAGACGAAATACCGTCAAAGATTACGACAAAATCTATGAATAAAAATATAATATAATCTAGATCAGTTAGATATCATGTCTTTACGACCAAATTCACGACAGTTACACTAAAGATTACAAAGTACAAAATTTGCTTTCCAAGATAAGGTTTATCATAACGATCATTTCCTTATTGCCTGCTGTATGTACTCACGGAACTGCCTGTGGCACTTAAGGCATCGCTGCGTGACGCCATGTATGGTGGTGACGTTTTCTTTAAGTATTCACGTCCCATACTGGAGGCACTTGTTGCCAGCTTGTGTACTCATCTAGTTAGGTTGTATGTCCCTTTGTTTGTTCCCGTGATATGTTTGGCAGGAAGTAGTTCGATTTATTGGTAGGCAAGGGCAGCTGATCAATAATAACGATTAATAATACCCTTCACGAAGCCGTCAACAAAGCATTCTGTACATCAAACTTAGTAACTCTACACAAAAGTTATTGCTGGGAAACGACTTTTTGAGTAAAAAAATTCATTTTACAGTCGGACTCAATGTAACGCTCTGAAAACAATATGCTGAGGGATGCATTAAGTAGTAGTAGGTCATAAAGGTATTTAAAGTAAAGTTATAACATTAAAAACATGTATTCAAAACAAAGTTGTGGAAAAGTTGAAACTTTTTTCTCCAATATCTCCGTAACTAGAAGATATGGTCCAGAAAAAAAAATTGAATGCAGTGATGAGGAAAACAAATGCAGTTTAGCTTCGTTATTTATTTTTACACCCATTATGTCGATTTATTGATACTTAATGAATTCCCTCAAATGAAAGATGTACAGATTTTTCTTTCTTCAAGATGATGTATAAAGTTAATCGCAACACACTTAAGCCTGGATCAGCATATCCGGTAATTGGGTCTCGAGGTGGCATTGCACAAGTCCAAGGCCATGTGTTTTCATAGGCTTCGGAATGCGCCACCGTCGGGATCCCTACTGACGGTAGGAGGGGTTTCCATCGGCATCGGGTCGACGTTTAAGTACCTAGGACTCGTCCTCGACAGCAGTTGGAACTTCGTGGAGCACTTCCGAAGTTTGGCTCCCAAACTGGAACGGACAGGGGCTGCCTTCAAGCGGCTCTTGCCCAATCTGAGGGGTCTAAACGCTTCCTGCCGGAGGCCCTACGCAGGGGTCGTGCGGTCCATGGCCCTTTACGGGGCCCCGGTGTGGGCGCGTTCTTTGAGGCAGCAAGCCGCCCACTACCTGAACGCGCCCCAAAAGGTGATAGCGGCGGCGATCTCTCGCGTCCGGTCCTGGTTCAAGCCATGGTCCGGAGCGAGAGGGAATGGGAAGCCGTCACCACCTTCTGCGAAGCAGTCATGCTAGTGAAGGAAACAGGGACGTGAGAGGGAAAGAACCTCACGTCCCAGCCGCCGCGGGAAACGCCCTGGTCGGGGGTCACGTGGTGGCTCCCGGCCACCGTAGGCGCGGGCCTGTGGACGGCGAGTTATGGGCTAGCTCGCCGTCCGGCCGTCTTATGACGACAGGCCGTGTCGACGGCGCGTTCGTTTTCCACACGCGCCTCTAAGAGATGTCAGCAACCGAGTAGGGGTCCGCATGGGCCGATGCCTGTCAGAGCTGCGGGACTGTTCGAAAGGGATACCGTGGCCTTGGAACACAAAGGGCAAAGAAGGAACATGGATGGGTTTTAGTCAGTACAAGTCTGACACTCCCTTCCGCTCCGCCCAGAGTGAGGGGGTCATTTGATGATTTCCCATCCGAAAAAAAAAAAGCCTGGTTCTGCATAACCTCGGTTCATATTTCCTGGCTTATTAGAGTACGTTGTAGTAAGGAGTTTCATAGAAGAAATCCTCAAGAATTCGAGTTGATGACGCTGTTAACTGTGTGGGTTTACTTTAAACTTGAAAGAGTTTTACCAGCTTTTCTTCTTAGTTGTGTGCGGGAGAACAACAGCTCTAGACGAAAACTTTCTAAAAGTGATTCTCCAATACATATACTACGTGAAATCTATCCATTCCGCTTAAGAACATTCTCGTGAATCGATAGAATGTGTTTGCAACTGAGATCACAAGTTTTTTGCTGTTGACGTATTGCAGCTACCCCTGTATGGCTTTATTGATTCATCGAACAACGACGCAGCGGAGGCAGATGGCTTTCAAATAAAAACTGACTAAAAAGTCGCTGGCCACATATAAATATGTCACAGCTGGTTTTTGTCACTGACCTTTACCGATAGGGATTTGATGTTTTGTTAGTTCCTTTTCTCACTTGATATTATAAACTTGGTTCGTAGCGTATAATGCTATCATTTTGTCTCGGTAAAAAGGGTACATAACCGTTTGGCACACTGTAACAATGACTAGGTACTTTTTCACAGCCTTTACTTTAATTACTTTCAGACAGAACCCGAAAGTCTAACAACCAGTCTTGGAGTTGCTCAGATAGACAGTCGCTCCATGTTAAATAAAGATATACCGATGCATCTTTTTAGACTAGAAGCTGACCTCAACTTGTGTGGTCGGGAAATTAAAGGATATACAGATAAATACTCTGGCTTCGTTTTTGAAAACAATAAATGCTTCATTAGACACTGTGATTGTTCTCCAATCTACTACATGTATGACTTATGTTTGGACAATATTATCTATCATGTTCAACTTTTTCCATATCTACTGCGGAATGTAATTGTTTGCCTTTGCCCGTTATGACATCAGCGACAAACAATAGACGCGGTTGTAAGCAATAGGAGCGACATAATACAATAATGTAATGTTTGGTATATATTAGTGCCCCAACACACGAAGTGCAGAGTGGCTTAGCTTATGGTTGTGGTATGGTATTAGTCATGCTAATAGAAATAATGACCAAGGAATATAGTGAGAGAAGATTTTGTTTAAATGCGCGTTTAATATGAGAAAGTATCTTCATTCTGTTTTCCGGCAGGCGCAAGGAACTAAAAATTATCTTGCTCAAGTTGATTATAATATTGAGGCGACAAAGCAAAAAAATTGCTGCAAAATGCTTGCTGGGAAACGACTTTCTTTTTTTGGGTGAAAAATCACGTTTTACGGTAGGACGCAATGTAACGCTCTCGAAACATAACATTGTGCTGATGTATGCATTGAGTAGAGTGGGGGTCAATAAGGTATTTAAAGTAAAAATTAAACCTTTAATTTAAAAAAAAAACTAACTTTTTGTGAAAATGTTTAAACTTTGAACTCTAATATCTCCGTAACCAGAAGGTAGGTAAGGTTTAGGTACGGTTTTAAAAAAAAACGCAATGACGGGGAGAATAAGTGTCTTTCGGCTTCGGTATGGGTATTTTGCTGCCCATTATGTAGTTAGTAAAAGGCTAGGTAGTTGTGACACAAATTTAAAATATTGTTATTCATAATATACCTTCATGGGCACTTATGCACGGTTCGAATTAGTCCTGTCCTGTATAAAGGAACTGGCAGGATGATTCATGATTACTCTTGAAAAATTTTGACTGCATAGTCAGACCGTGTGAACGTACACTTACAAAGAAAGTATTCCAGCATTGTGCACTTCTATGAATACAAAGATGTTTACGGCATTCACGAGGGAGTTGCTACATAGACGGGGAAATAACACAGTTACTGTGTGATGAACAGTTAACTTCACACATTGTTTGAACTTAGGCGAATTAACGGCGTGAATGACTTTGTTTTGTTTACGTGTTTGCTCGATACATGATGGTTACAAAGATGTTGTGGGGTAACATTTTGATATGAAGACTGGTGTGTCTGTTCTCTATTATTCGGCGCTATCGAGTGGCAAAATCGAATAAAATTCGGATTTTTTATGAGATTGTGAATTATGAAAAAATAATGTGTTTGTTCCCTACTTATTTTCGAGCTATATGAATTTAAATGTATGTAGCAGCTGACTATTTTTCGTTTTTTATTTTTGGATTATTTGCATAGTGGATTCGTAACGATGAGGGTTACTGTTATTCTGTGTCATCCCACTGCTGGGCAAAGGCCTCTCCCCATGACTTCCAAATCCTTCGAGCCAGTATCAATGTGGACCACTGGTCGTGATGAGGGTAGTGGATCTTTAAAATGTTTGCCGTTATTTTTCAATTACAACTTGCAGTAAAAATCCAATTGCTAATCTCCTAGATTTATCATGCCAAGCTCCTGTTCCACCGAGAAAACGAACCTGTTCCACTAATACTAATTACATACATTTTCATCGCCCATGACGCCCACAGGCACAGCCAACAGGCCTCAGATACTATATTAATCCACCAAACAATATTATCCACAGCATCTTCTCCTCGACTGCACTTACTAAAGCCCGCGGCGTCGTCTGGCGCTCATCCAATACCCCTTTGTACATAAACCACTTCATTTCAGAACAACAGCAGCTGCCGCTGATACACTGGCTTGGTTAATTGATAAGCCTTGTGTGAGTTGTGCATCTTGGGAGTATTCATTGAGGTTTGAAAAAGTTTTTCGTTGATAATTTCATCAGGTTGACAAAGTTTATTAAGAATAAAACTGATTAGAGAAAAAATTACTTACATTTTATCTGTAACGATGTTCCTTTCTCATTTCAATTTGTAGTCGATGTCCAGTGGAGGCAGTTACCCTTTCATGGTCAGCGTTTATTCTCTAATGTTGAGTTTTACCCTCTAGTGTTATAAAGTAATAAATATGTACGAAAAAAGTAAAGCAACAAGTTATCCTTAATTAAATTATATTTGAATATTTTTTTGAACGGCGTCAGATGGTAGTCGCTACATTTAAAATACTGGCATTCAGCTGCGTCCAGTTAGAAATTAGAAATCGACCCCAGATTAAAAAAGGGAAAAGGCTAGGCAGATCATGATTGTCTAATCAAAACCTACTTCTATTACTATTTTATATTTTTAATGTATTTACGAACTTGCAGAACACAAATATTTGAAACTGGAATATGGCGGACAAATATTATTTCTAACTTAGTTCTAGTTTCGAAAACATTCTTGTTATAGAACTACCAAATGTATGCCTCCAAGCTTGGACCAAACATTTGAAGCACGCACAAATATTTGTTCAGATGTGATATACTAAGCCGGAGGCCACAAAATAGTGTCGATTTAGAAATTGCGTAATACACTTACAATAGCCTTACATTTAGATAATTCAAAAACATTAATTGCGTCGTTATTCAACAGACGGATTTTCCATACACTATGAATCAACGAATTTGCAATTTCCTTCAAAATCATTTGTATTTTAATTTTATTTATTTCTCGTTAAATGAAAAAATACTCCCTATTCATTTATATTTTTAAAGAAATGTGGTTAACCTTTATTTGATCTTCAATGAAGGCATTTCAAGGAGGAATATCGTGAAATACGCTTTTTGCAGTTCCAAACCGCACGTTTTATAATCGTGCGTTTCTCGCGTGTCTGAACAAGCTCTTAGCTTCATATGAATGCCATTAAAAAAACAAACTGTCATTAGAGTGTCACTTACGTATTAAATCGTTGAATCAGCAAATAAATATTTTCCAGTGATAATGATGACGTCAAGAGCCCTAAAACTTTGAAATTAAATTAGCCATTGAATTTCAAAAATATTCAAGTTAGTTAATAAAATATACAGGTTAGTTTTTTGGACAATGCCTATTGGGGTGCTGAGTCACTAGATGGAACAAAAATATCATCATTCATCATTCTTCTGCCCTCATCTCAATTTATTTGTGGTCGGCGCAGCATGTCGTCTACTTCTATATCACTCGTCGTCTCCTTTCTAGTTAAAATGAACTTTTTACAAAATTCACTGTTATGGACAAAATCGATTGGTCGAATGGTTTAGCCCACCTCTTACGTACTCACTGTGCCGAGAAAAGACTGATTGCGTCTTCTTTTTTACCCGTCTGCGGCGGAACGCAAACGAAAGGTACTTTTTCGATATAAGTTCACTTCACTGTATTTTCAAGTATTTTAATAGATACCGGAATGACTGTTTCTGCTACTGCTTACTGCATCTGTAGACAACTGTAAAAATAGAAATAACTGTAATATAACGATAAGTAGGTAACTAGTTCCAAACCAGAAACCAACCAACATTGATATCAATTTGTTTAAGGTAATGTCTTCTTAAACAAGACTTTAAAAGAAAACGAAGTCCGAGTACTCCCTTTCCAATTTGCCAAAATCGTGGTCTCATTCAACTTTTCTACCTGATAGCTAAGGTCTAGATAACGGCAGACCTCAAGAGAATATGTCAGACGATAATATATTAATAAACTATTTCCATTCTGAAGCTTTACAGAAAAACAAAGATGTTTCCTGAGAATATTCGTGAGCGCATGTTTATTGAATTTGAACGATATTGGACGGCCGGCTACCTCGCATAAGAACCTACGGGACTCTAACATATTCTAACACAAACACTCTATTTTACATCCTAAAGTGTTGAAGTTAAGGTTGAAGATATTTCGCCAGTGTTTTGTGGAAGGAAAACATGGTGTGATAGTTTGTTCCTTCGCGCCGAAATTTGGCAAACTCCTAAGTTGTTTGAGGGCTAAAAGTTGATCCTACGTAGTCGCCTTTTTTGGGATAAATAGAAAACTTACGTAGATGAGGATCAGAGTTGGTGTAGTTTTGTAAAGATCAAAATAGTACTGGTACAGATGGAACAATTCGGGGAGGTTGCCCTTTCTATTTTGTTTAGATAATATTGTTTTCTCCTTTTTCTGGAGATCTATTCAATATTGACGTGATGCCATAGGGTCTCGTTTTCTCTGCCTAGCAACACAAGTTTAATCAGCAAATTACGAGTCCAGTAGGTTTTTTGTTCCCGTGCACAGCGTGACGAATTGCATTTGCATTGACTTATTTTGCGAGTAGTCATTCATCATCATCATCATCATCATTTGCCTAGCCTTTTCCCAAACTATGTTGCTAACTGGATATATAATTTATTATAGACTGAAAATTACCAGGCGGTGAATGTGATAGGAGCGAGCCGAGCATTTTGAAAAAAATTACTTATCAGAATTAAATTTTATTCTCGTTTAGCATAAAACTTATTAGTAGTAGCATGTCCTCCCCCAGGATGCAATTTAACTATGTATATCGAATCGAAATTCGTTCGGTAGCTTGGCAAGAAAAGATGTTACCTTTTCTAGCCAAGCCACCGAACCAATTGCAGAAAAACAGAGTTACCATCGAATTTATAATAATAGTACGGATATGTGATACAACTGGGCCTAAGTCTAAAGTCAAAACTAAACGTGGATCCTGCTTCATTTTCCGTTACGGGACAAGTTGAATATCAAACTCTGAGATTACACCGATAAGAGTGTTTCAAACTGTTATCAGACTCCAACTAAAACTGTTCCTAAAATTGTTCTCAATTCTGTAACGGTTCTGTTCCGAATGTTATTTTAGTACAGAATAATATCATGAAACTATAACAGAGTTCCCTTATTTGTGGGTTGATAACACCCGCACAGTTTTCGTGGGATTGTTTCAAAAGTTGATAAGAAAATATTACCCAATCATAGTTTTTATAGAAATTTATAAGCCTTTAAAAGCTTTTATAGTAACCTGTTTGTACGTAGCTTTTCCCAACTATGTTAGTGTTCCAGTCTAACCGGATGCAGCTAAATAGTTTCAGGTTTCTCACTGGGTAGTCACATTAAGATTGGCATTAAAGATCTACAAATGACAACTGGTACCAACGGGTTATTGCGCTTTCTTTTATATTCTTCTTTAATTAATAGAAACCATACCATACCATTGGTTGCAATGAGGATGTCATTTTATTTTATCACGCGAAATCACACGGAATCAACGAGGAGAATACTCAAGGTTACTTCACCCATCATAAGCAGGCATCAGGGTCATTAATATCATGTGTGGAAATGAATCAAGACAGCCCGTTAATCTCGGCTTTCTTGCTGATGTTTATTTATTTATTTATTTGGTTCACCAACAATTTTTAAACTGGTATAAGCAAATGAAACAGCAGCAACAAAACAGAATAGAGTGTAACAATCCCTTACAGGTAATCTCTGCATGCACACTAAACGTTGTCGTAACTTACACAAAAAATATAGAAATAAACTTAATTAATTAATTAAACTAAATTAAAACAAATTAAACTGAATAAAACTAGGTAATATTATGTAGCCTTAATTCACCCACCCAGTGAGATAACGCAGAGCTATGAAACTCAATGTTAAGGGAGATACTTATAAAAACTGCCTTTCAATTTGCTTAAACCGTCAAAATGGGTGTTCGTTTTATAGCTTCGATTGTTTTGTCAAAATCATTGTAAATGCCTAGAAAGCAACAGAGACTGATATATGTATGTCAAAAGCTGTAATTTATGTGTGTGTAGACGCTATTTGATAAATTAATGTGATTGGATCCCTAAACGATTGTGTGCCAGTTTTATATGAAAATGTGTGACAATAATTCTCAGGGGTCTGCATCACTCTTATTATAGCCTAGCCTTTTTTTTTTTTTTTTTTTTGGATGGGAAATCATCAAATGACCCCCCCCACTCTGGGCGGAGCGGAAGGGAGTGTCAGACTTGTACTGACTAAAACCCATCCATGTTCCTTCTTTGCCCTTTGTGTTCCAGGGCCACGGTGTCTCTTTCGAACAGTCCCGCAGCTCTGGCAGGCATCGGCCCATGCGGACCCCTACTCGGTTGCTGACATCTCTTTGAGGCGCGCGTGGAACACGAACGCGCCGTTGACACAGCTTGTCGAACGGACGGCGAGCTAGCCCATAACTCACCGTCCACAGGCCCGCGCGTACAGTGGAAGGAAGCCGGAAGCCACCACGTGACCCCCGACGCCCAGGGCGTCTCCGGCGGCTTCTGGGACGAGAGGATCTTTCCCTCTCACGTCCCGCCACCTCCTTCACTAGCATGACTGCTTCGCAGAAGGTGGTGACGGCTTCCCATTCCCTCTCGCTCCAGACCATGGCTTGAACCAGGGCCGGACGCGAGAGATCACCGCCGCCAATCGCCGCTACGAGGACACGGCGGTGCTCCGCCCAAGCGGGGCATACCTCCACGGTGTGCTTCACCGTGTCCTCCGGACGATCCTCGCAGTGGAAACACCCGGGCGTTTCCTCTCGCCCGATTCGGTGTAGAAACCGCGTCAGGCGGTAGGTTAGGGCGCCGTGGCGCCTCTCTAGCCACTCCTCAAAGAGGCCTATAGCCTAGCCTAATACTATTATTGATAAATAATACTATTATTGGTAAATTCATAACTTTAAATTCAGTGGATCCCGTTAATTTTTCTTTGTATTTTTGTATCTCTCAACCAATAACAGGACGTCTAGTGGTCGCAATCGCTACTGTTGAGCATGAGGTCTCGGGTTCTATTTGCACTCCGGACGAAGTGTTACTGGGTTTATTTCACCAGGAATTTCTCAGTAACTGCCCGGAGTCTGGAGTGCCCCGTTGATGGCAAAAGGCTAACCGCCTCTTACATAAGACTTAAACATAACATGCGAAATGTAGGTGTACTAGAAGTTACACATCTGGCTAAGCTTTTATGAATTACAGGGGTGGAGATATGCTTTTATTTGTGTTTATTTTGTGATAAACTCATCTCAAAAACAGAGCCTAAACTCACTATCCAACCGTACCAATCTGTTTACCCTACAAACATAAAAGCGACCGCCACACATTAAAACATCAGTCAAACCAATACATTGTCAACCTCACATTGACTCACCGCTGGACCTTGTCATAACAAACACTGCCTGGCCCACATGTCGGCTAACGGAAACATCATCCGCTCCGTGCGAGCATAGCCTTGCGGCACTACTGATTGTTTATGAATGGAGTTAACGTACTTGTGTTTAACTGGGGAATTAGGGTGTTTGTATGTAATCAGGTTACTGGAGGAGTTAGTTAGTCAATAAACTCAGCTTATAGCAGTCTATTGCTGGACCTATGGACCTACGTAGCCGGTTGTCCTGTCCTCCCCTTTTCAAATCCAGTCTGAGATGCGAAGCTAATTGATACTTCAACTTCCGAGAACCTGGAAGGCATACTGTGGAATACAGTTCATATTATGTCATGATAATAAAGGCTCGATTTTTTATCGACAGTTAGCTACGCCTCATAATCCTTTTTCTAGATAGTAATGAACTACTTTCCGTTAGAACTGCCACCAGAGAGTTTGCAAATCAATGACACGAAGACAGTTAATGGGAATGCTGAATGATCCTAATGGCGCAGTCGATGTCTTTTCGTGGCTTGTTACATAACCAATAAGGTCTGCAGGTGGCCACTGGCCATGTGCAAAAAGCACAAATAAAAACATAGGGGAAGATTTGAATTTCATATAATACGTACTATAGGCCACAAAACTGCAACAAGATTAGTTAGACAGAAAAATTCCGAGCCGGTTCTGCTTTCAGAACATGACTCATTTTGGGGAAATTAACTTTCTGTATTTATAGCGAGGCCTTTTAAAATTAATTAATTCAGCTTTATTTTCAACAATTTCAGATTTCTCAAAATAACAAGAACACATAGATTCTTCATTTTCCATTTAAAATATTTTTGTGGCTACATAAAATAAAATGCTTTATGATTCAACATTTTTCTCGGAAACCGTTCGCCACAAAAAAAGTCTTTGAGTTTATTATAATATCCACAAAAGAGAATTTTAAAAATTAAACTACCACGTTGTCTTGTCTGCCTCTTTTGAACAGACGTTTTTCTCGGAAACCTGTACAAAATATGTAACTAGATTAATAAAACTCTGAAATAATTCTAGGAAGGACCTATAGTTCTTTAAAAGTCGCCTCTCTGTCAAAAAGAATAGACGCTTATTTTTCAGGCATTCAAAAGTTGATTCCATCTGCAAAAAAACATTGAAAAGCATTATCATACAGCGAAATAGAAATAACAGCACTAATTTAAACATAAATATTTTTAGTCAGAACACAGATGGAATACATAAAACTACTCAAAAATAAACCAGAAAGTGCATCCATTAATCCATTTTACAGTGAAAATTCAATTTGGCCGCAAATTAAATTTAACAAAACACCGGACGTCCATCAGATAGGCTATAAACTAAAGTCAGTTATAATATAATACTGTCAGCAAAAACATAATTCCTCGTCCTCCAAACTAGTTCTGGATATTAAACATGAAAACCTCACGCTCAATTTGCATCAATTTCCGTCCGGCCGTGGTGATGTTTTTGCTGGCCATCCGGCAACCATTGTAAAGATACCTACTTGTAAAATCATCGAAACGGTAATTCGATTCGAAGATTACAAACTTAACAATCGTTATGATATAAAACGAATGTTACGGATGTTTGCGGGAATCGTTTTGTAAATTATCAAGTTTAGTTTACGATAAATCGGCTGTTTTCGTATACTGGAACCACTTTGTAGGTTTCCTTGAGATTAATCTCATTCTTGATTGCCTCTTGCAGTTTGAACGGGGTTGGTAATTTATTACAATTTATCGAAGTGTAGCGATTTGAACCCAATTAAGTTATTACCAATATTCCTATCTATTTGTAACGGAAAAGTTGTTATTCTAGTATTTTAGTTTATCTTGAAAGTTAATGTTTTAATTAAGACAAAATTGCATCATAAATATCTCGCATCCGCTCTTAAATAGATGCAATCAAAATTAAATTGGAATCAGAATCGACCATTCTTAAAAAACAAAATCATCTCATTTAGAAAAATGTTATAGAACACAAACGAACGTCTTTTTGACACTCAATCAGAAATAGAGTCCATTTAATTAAATATGAATTTATTAAAAAAACTTTACTAACGAACCAGCGAATGCAAAAAATCCTTAAATGTTGTCGAGAAACCGAATGCCACATAGAGTTAAGAGTGAAACAAATCCGTTTTCGGTACTCTAAAGTTATTCGAGATATGAACTTCACCCCAAAATATTGCGAACAATGAACTCAACATTTCAAGGTTAACAACGGTCCTCTCTACCCTACAGCCGTTGTATTAAACTGTGCTTCATATTCGTGAACTTTATCATAATAACTATGGTTATGTCATTTGGGTTGGGTCTACTATGCAATGTCGATAACCAATGTGGTTTCGGTTATAATTTATGTTTTTGGTTTAAGCAATATGGTTGGTTTTTTTGAAGCTAAATTATTTAAACCAAAATTTTACAACTGAGTACAATGTCTCCGTAATTGAGATATAGATATGACCCAAGCGACTTGGTCCTAAGTTGGACCCTCTTCTGAGTGGTATTTTTTTTAAATTTATTTATTGGAAACTCAACAGCTTATTATTACTATGACATTTTATGTGAAATTTCACCCCACCATCAATGAACAACACAGTGCAGTTGCGACAAAGTAACTAGCATCTTAAAGTCTGCATACACTGAACATTGACAGCGAGATGATGACAATTATCTCTTAAGCCAATAACAGAGTTTCACGGCATTGACAAAGCTAGGTTAACTAGAAAGTGGCTAAAAGAAAAGAAAGAACTTAATACAGTGCAAAGTAATGTGGGATTATTGACACATTGTTTACAAATCTTAGTCAAAATATTTAAGTGATAAGTGATAACTTGACCGACTAAACATTGGGAAAAAGCACAGTATCGTAGTCCGATATTGAGAACGTGCTTTGTTGAATATGATATAAAAACAAATAAGAAAAGAATACCCATACAAAAAGTAAGGTATGACGATAATTTTAAACCAACGTACAACATTCAAAAAATTTAATATAATTAATGTATTTTAGACTCTAATTTCCTACAAGTATGCTTTTGTTATTACAATTTGATGACACAGGAAATTAGAAGTATTATCAAAACTGGCCCGTAGTTTCAACCAGCATAATAATTACATTTGTGCCTATATCCCACATCCCCAGCATCCGTATCTCGTTAATATGAAACAGTCGGTAATGAGTTAATGTTTGATAATTAGTGCTATTCGGGACGGTCCCCGAAGCGTTGTTATTTGTAGTGTAGTGATTAATCACGCTGATAACGGTGTATCATACCTGGGGTATGTGGACCTGGGGTGTGTGGGAGCGAAGCTGGAAATATGTGGAAGCTAATATGTTCTCATAAGAGAAGTTTCGGTCGTCCAGCGGCGATGTGGAGAGACAACATTGTTGCCATTGCGGGTATGTCCTAGATGAGTTTGTCACAGGAACGTGGAGCTTGGCACAAAGAGGCCTATACCCAGCAGTAGGTGATTATAGGCTATGGATGATGATGATAAAACTGTCTCTTAAATAATCGTTTTGCGAATGATTTCAATGAGCGATCATCTGATAAGATCATAAGAGATATTTAAGAAAACGTCTGATGAACCCGGAGCGCCTAGCCATTCTTTTAGCGATAAGTGCGTTAAAGGCGATTGTCATTCACATACAGTGCTACCATCGCTTTGAAAACGAACACAGCTGTGTTTGAATGACTTAAGAAATGATAACAAAAGCTTTTCGGCAACTTACGTCTTTGTCAATAGAATACATTTTTCTAGTTTTAAGTCATTGCTGTTATTAACACCCGTATCTATAAACAAGTTCAACTTGAGTTAAAATCCACTAATCCATCCATAATTACTTAAGATACGATTTTTATTCTGTAATTGTGTAGTAATTGATTGAAGTTAGAACTGTCAAAGTTAGAATTCCTAGCTCTATTTTCTTTGACGGTTTTAATATGTCTATTGCATTTTTTTTTGTTGGAAATAAGTAATTACTTCAACTCAAGTAAAAAGTTTAAGCTGAATATAGATACCACTTTGTCCAGGTCCTCAACATCGCTTCGCATACCCTGGAACACAATCCTCCGCCATTGTTTATGTACACGTTGGACGATGCAAATCACATTGTTATCACGGGTAAGCTTTGTTTAGCTGACTGTATTACCGCGGCCAGTGGGTAACGCAATAATATTTGTGACATTACATGATTATTCAACATTTATTATACCTGCCACGAAAACATTTTGAAATTAATCAGCGAGTAGGATACAGATATTATAAACATACCGGTATAACTTTGCCTACAATCAGATATTTTAGGCAATTAAAAAATTACTTCACTAAAAGTTATGGCCCCAATCATTGATTGTTGTCTGAACATAGGTAACTGAAGGTGTTGGTATTTCTAATCAGGAGCTCTAAGTTTGACAGAAATACGATTTAGATAAAACATCTTCAAAGTCAAATAATCATAAATTAACGGCATTTGAGCCGCTTATTTAATAAAATCATTAGAAGAATGTGTCAATACACATTCTTCTACTAATGTGAGTGTGACTGTGTGTGTGTGAATTGTGACTTAAAAAAATACATATACTTAAATATATGATTATAGCAATGATTATGAAAGATAGCAAATAAAAAATTGAGAAATATTATTTTTCCAGAAACTATGCTGTATAATAGGCTGCCTCATAATAAATCTACCATAGCCATTAAACTTACCTTTATTTCCTCCCTTTCCTGGCGCACCATGGCGGAAGGATACAAGCAAAGCCTACGGAACCCTAACATGACTGTAAGGGTCGAAATTTAACGAGAAAACCCTTTAAACCCTGACGAAGCTCTAATACCCTAATAAAATAACCATTAGGGTAACATCGGTCAAAACAGATACAGTTTCCAAGTTTTAGGATGTTACCAAGTGGTCCACGCTTATTTCAAGTAAATTAAGATGATGATTCTTATAACTTCAAACTGGAAGAAAACAATGCAATTTCATGGTAGAAAACGCTACTCCTTAAGTAAGTAGGTACTAGTATTACAAATGCAAAATCAACTCTTTGCCTCTGTTACATTTTCAGGTCAAAAGCAATGGAGAAGCTAGCTAAATCTAAGCTGGTAGATAATAATACTGGTAGTGTCTTCCTTCCGTTCAATTCTTGTAATTTGGGTTTTCAACCGCACCACGTGACCAGGTCCTGAACATCTCCTTGATGTATTGCAGCCTGTTTTAAAACCTACTTGTACCTAAGGCAAAACAGCTAGTTTATGTCAAACTGAAATTCACGACGCAAAATATTCAGTAACGTGAATTACAGTCACGAAAGTTTATTCAACTACTTCTTGACAATCTATTTATTTTTACACCTGTAAGTTATTGCTTCTATTAATTATATTATTATCACTGTATTTAGTATCAACAGTCGATGTTAAAGGTCGTCACGCATCAACGAGACGGGGTCACTGACCTGTAATAGTTATAGCCTTCAATGTTATTGTATTGTCATACCATTTAGATCTGTCAAGTATCGCACGATGTTTGATTTTGATTATTAGACAGTGCGCACACTAAAGTCAAAATAGTTTCGTCTGTTGATGGGCAAACAGTGTCTTGTGTGGCGAGTGCGCGCCGTCAGTAATTATATCAAGATGGACGAAAACAGTATAAAAATAGGTGTGTTCACAGCCGACTGGAAAAATATCTTAGTAAAGAAAGTTGTGTGTACGTTCCCATAACAGCCGGCCTAGGCAGAGGTTGCGAAATAACCTAGACGCGCATCGTAAAGGCTGATTTGAGGCATAAAAACGAGTCAAAAACTACCTGAAACGATAAGGAGAGGCCTTGTCCAGCAGTGGGACATTCAAGGCTAACTAAATGAAATGAAAATTTCTATCATAAAGCGGTAAACTCTATGGTCAGTTGTGACTCAAGCCAGCGCACAGCTTTAGTGTCATTGTGTACCCATCCGATTTTGCAAATATTCAATGTTGGGAAAATAAATTAGTGATCGATCAGGCCACTTTGGTGACACATTCTTGCTTCGTAGTCCAAAGAAAGTTCGTAGGTTTTTGAAATATGAGATGTTATTGAGAAGTAACCATAAACCCGCACTGACACACTGGCACGGGCCCACGGAATACGGGCCCAGTGGTTGGTTTCTCAAAGGCGTGGAGGTCTGTATCCCAGCATTGGGAACGGTATACATAAAATACTTTTACAGTAAGCCTGCGTTATCTTAGTGGTGGGCAAAGGCCTCTCCTCCTAATTTCTAATTCTTCTGATCCAGGGCCAATGTGGACAAGTGGACAAAAGTTTTCACCAGCTCGTCCCACCATCTTCCACAAGGTCGTCCCAACGCCTTCTGTCTGTTCCAGGCCTCCACATTGTGGTTTTAAGATTATGTAATAACCGTTCGAAAACTTAATTCTTTGAAAGTATGAACTCTAATTGACTGGTTGAAGAGTAAATAAGGATTTATTGTTAAGCCGTCGCGAACAGGACCTGTTGCGCTGTCATTCTTGAGTTTATTTAGTTAACACCTAGTTGCGACAGATTTTGTATTTACTAGAACACTACTTAATTTACATAACGTAGCTGTTTTGCCTGACTATTAGTCCAGTCATCAGTCTTCATGTTCTTTGGGTGATAAGGTAGATATTGGAAAAGTTGTGGTGCTGTGGTTACGACCACGACTTAAGTTTCATAACCTCATAAATCTTGGATTCGAACCAGGTACTTTACTCCGTGTTATTTACTTCATCACCACTGCTTTTAAAACCGTGTGGAAACCGGCATATCCTAGAACCATGATTATAATGTGACATTCACCAACCCGGGCTGTGGCCTCGTAGTAGAGTATAACCCACTCGAGTATATTTTCATGTTTGAGTCAATCAGGAAGAATATGAATGTATGAATAAACCAATTGTTGATTCTCGTCTGCTACTGTTAAAACAATAACAAACGATTATACTATTTCAATTGAATCAACAATAAAATGCAAAATCCATTAACTCAATACATGGTTATTGTTTTTCACAACATATCGAAAAAATACAGTATTTATAAATAAACAGCACGTGGACAAGTTACATTAGCAAAAAATGTTTATGAACTAACAGAAAACAGCTAAGTATCACAATTACTAATAAAAACGTGTGAACTAGATAAATGGCTGACATTTAAAGAAAATTACTGCTATTTGCGCACTTGTTGTTACTTGTGATAGTGTTTATGTTTTTCGTTTATAAAGGATGTAACAAGACTCTTAATGAAACCGAAAAGCCCTTGTTGTCATCGTCATTACGATCTTGTTTTGTTCTAGACCATACCTGGGAACCTTCTAGTTACGGAGATATTGGGGGTCAAAGTTTCAACTTTTTCACGTAGTTTATTTTGAAAATATATTTTTTTAATGTAAGATTTTTATTTTACTTTAAACACCTCCACGACCCCCGTACTATTCAATCCATTCATCAGTACAATATTTGGGGTTTTACATTGACACCTACCGTAAAACGTGACTTTTCACCCCAAAAAAAAAGTCGTTTCCCAGCAATATTTTTTGTGTAAAGTTACTTAGTTTGATGTACATAATGCTTGGTTGACGGCTTCGTGAAGGGTCCGTTACACCCTGTATACAGTTTTAAGTTGTTGTACTGATGCAAATCCGTTTAGCAATGCTTAATATTTTTTTAATATCATCAACTTCACGCCCGACAGCCGGAAGGCGTCGCGGCAGATCTCGTAGAAGATGGCGGGGCGAACTGGACAAAACCAACGACCATTAATATTAGCCCTGGATCGAAACAACTGGAAGTCAGGGGGAGATGCCTTTGCACAGCGGTGCAATGACGCAGGCTAACATTATCAGCATCATCAACTTCGGGGAAGTGGACTAATTAAGTATTATTGAAGTTAACCCAATATATTCACATAAAAACTTGATCTATGGAACCAACCTTAAGATGAACCCTATTCAATAAAAAATGTATCATCGAAACTATTATTATCACCGAACATAAATAAGTACATGTAATGGATTCCGACGAAACGACCTGTCTATTCTTTTTATGAAGTCGGTTAAAATGCAATGTACAGGCGCCAGCACATCAAGCTACCCGAAACTGTCAAATTTTCCCAATCAACCTTGAAGCTAATGCTTTTGCCATAAAGTTCAAAATCTATTAAAAAAAATTGACAGATGTAGTAGCTTGATGTGCTGGCATCTGTACGAACGTTAACGAAGTAGAAGGATTACGTATAGCTGGTGGGGTTCTGTACTTTCTACCTACCCCCACGAGCAAAAGGCGTGACTGTTGGTATGTAAAAAGCAAATTAAAGATTCTGTTTCTAATGTCTAAAATGTACAAAAGTTTATTCTTTCAGTGTTTTGCCTCCTCTTCTCAGTTCTTAGGTATTACTTTTCTTGTAGCCATCGCTCTTTCATCTGTCTCAAGTGCACTTAAACAAATAGCATAAGAGCTTTGAGAGGGAAGAAATCCCATTTATTTTGCTTTTAGCTGCAGTTTCACAACGTTTTGACAAAGTGGCTTCTTTTAATGCAAACAAATCTTGTGGTTCATGTTATTATACGTTAGTATGATAGATAGATACATATACATATAAACTCACGCCTTTGCACATGGAGGTAGACAGAAAGAATAGAACACCACATTTATTGAAGTCGACAGAGCACAAAGAATGGTCATTAAAGTAATGCTCAAGAAACCTTTACACTATTCAACTGACAATCCCTATAAGGATTTCCAGGTCCTCCGTGTCCGACAGCTTTTTATCCTAAATGCAGTACTACAAACACACAGAAAATTAAAATCCAGACCAGGCTACACAGAGATAATCTTAAAACGTACATTTAGGATACCCATCCCCCAAACAAATTCTCTTATGACAAGACGCTCTGCAAACTATTTATATCCACGCATATACATACAACGAAACTTTTATGAACTGTAACATAATAGACCTCAAAATATCCCTGTGTAAAAAGGTCATAAAGGACTGGCTCCTTACACTCTCCTACGACGAAACAGAAAGGATTATTTACAAATAGCTACGTAAGAAGTAAGACTACACAAACTAATAGCGCTCTTAATCTCACTCTAATACGCAAACACACTTACATACACACACGCACACACACATTTAAGTTGAATCTTGTTTTCAAATAAGTATTGTTCCTAAGTTTTAGTTTTTTACTTTTTTAATTGTTTTTACTTCAATTTATTAATTTTACTTTTAGTTTAATTTTGTTAATAATCAACGTTTACGACCTTTTTGGTTAATAAAACGAAAATGTACAACTCTGATCCCCAAGATACGGACTAACGTCTAGTTTGGAGATCACCGTTCAAATTTCTATGTATAATGTATTATGATTATTAATAAATAATTTGAATAATTTAATTTGAACCTACTACGATCCTTATATAGGTACCCTGCTCCTTTTGCTGTGTTGATTTTATAGATTAATAGCTTACAAAGATGCTCTTTATTGCCTTCTATATACTATAGACGGTGTACATTCAGTCAAAAAAGTATCGGGATTATCCATTCCCGATACTTTTTTGACTTTTTTGAATTTGGAACCATAAACAAATCATCCGATTTGTTTATGGTTTCAAAGTCAATTTTTTTTATTGTTATTTTTGTTTTCCATTTTGGCGCGGAGTTTGAGTTGCATCTGTTATGTAGATTAAATACAGTGCTGTTATTAGTTAGATCATATCTAGTGTGTATTGCGAATTTAATAATGGACAAAAACATCGAACAAATAGTTTTCCCTGATGTCGGAATGTCAAATGACATTCCAGTAGTCCTCTTGTTGGGTAGATTCTGGCACAAGGAGCTCTGCTATTAATTTATACTTTTATAGACAGACTGAATTTTATAACGTTGTAGGCTTTAAAAATAAAGCAATAGCCATTAGTTTGCAATTGTCAAGTTAATTGCTGTGTAATTAAAATTTATTACCTACTATTCACTTGATTGTGTGTGGGTTTAAACGTAGCGTTTATTTTTATAGCAGGAAAATTCCTGAGTAAAAATTTATTACATCCTCCTTTTTAATTGCTCAAAGATAACTGTCAGCAATCCTTACTTACATAGGCCCAGTTGCACCAATAACCACTAAAATAATTTAAAACGTCGTTCTGATTCCGAAAATCGTTAGGACAGATGAAGGTGAGTGAAGTATTTGTGGTGTACAACTATACGGTCATGAGCAATAAAATGTGGGTCTAACATTTATAAAGTAAAGTGTTAGTGTAAAAATAAAATCGTAAAGACAGAATTTTTACGCTAATTCTACATCCTTAATTGTTTGTAATAATTCCTAGGCTAAGTTTATTTTATTACAATTCTTGGGCCAAGTTAAATTAAAAGGTAATCTTTGGTTGTAGTAAAATATCTTCATAATTCCAGCCTGTAATTAAGCCTGAAAACGCTACAGAACGTTTTCAGGAGAATTTTAATGAAACTCGTTAGGCAAATGTATTTTAAATGTGATTTGTGGCTAGAAAAATTTATTTAATTTTGAATTTTCGTAGATTGTGTCTGAGTTATGCTGTTGCAGATAAGCACGTCTTAATACTAAGGGTCAAATCACCCTCTGAGGTCTTCATCACGAGCCTAGCTTTTTCCCAAGTATGTTGGGGTCGGCTTCCAGCGTATCCGGTTGCAGCTGAAAACCAGTATTTTACATGGAACTTCATCTTACTTATCTGATCTCCAACCTTGTAACACACGATACGTCATAGCAAGTCTGGTTGTCAGACTTTTGGTCTTCTAACTTCCCGTAGCGACTGTGAATTACTAGTGGCAGCCGGAACCAAGTGCTTGCTGGGGACTAATGAGAAATCAACTCTGTTGATGGTAATGAAGGTACATGAAACGCTTAAGAAGCGGTTGCGATTTTTCTAGGTCCTCAGGTAACTTATTTGTTTATTTATTTCTTTATGCTTTACGCTTTACTGGTCAACCGAGGAGGATAAAGAGATCTATCCCTAAAAAAAGATCGATCTCTGTCTATCTTAAAATTTGCAAAACTTCCAACCTAACACGATAACATCAAAAGAAAAAAAAAATGAATTTTCTGTTTTTCATATTTCAGCTCAGTTTTGTATTAGTTTTTTCTGTTTTTCATACTGGGCTGTTTACTTACGCTAACTCCGCCTCGAATGCAGTAACAGGGTTTCCCCACTTATATCAAAATGTACTATGATATGATTAAACCATAACAGTAGAATTTATAAGAAGTAGCTATTTAAGTAAGGTGGTTCATTGTTATGTAAAAGAGCGCCTCTCGCCATCAAACGTAAAAGTTTGGCGAGTTTAGAATTAAGCAACACCTCTGTACTATAGTCTCATTAAATAAAATAAATAATAATAAAAAAAAAAATTACTTACAAAGAAAGGAAAATAAAACCTAGCGATACCGCTTAGGGCTCTAATCTACTAAAAATAATAAATCTAGAGAAACGTGAAGTTTGTACAAATTATACGTATCTTCCTTGTAAGTAAGAATTCCTTGGTTAAGCCTAGCATTATGCTGGATTACGTTGACCTTTGCGGACGCTGCGGTTCTGAGGTGTACTTTCGACTAGATAATACTTATGATTAAGTTTTGTTCTTGTTGTGGTTTACCTAGACTTTGTGGGTAGGGACAAGAAATCAGGTACATTTATTTTGATGAAAAATGTGTTAAACTTTAGCTGATGATTTCTTGTAAGAAATCATCATTTAAAGTTTAACACATTTTTCATCATAATTCATTTTTCATAAAAAAATATAGCCGGGTTGTCAGTGGTTGCAAGTGCGACAAGTAAGCAAGCGGTATTCGGTTCGATCCAGGTCTTTTCGGTTCGATTGTGCCCGGTTGATGGCAAAAGGTGAGACCCTTTTACTTGGGAGTTAAACATTACTGGCGTAATGCGGGTCTACTATTAGGTACCTATTCCTCTACCATACGCTTCAGGGATTACAGGCGTGATGTGTTGTTTTATATAAATGCAATTAAAACTGGAAATAAAATCGTGGTGGAGTATGACCAACTCGCTCTCACAGAAAAGAAACATTTCTCCCAGACTTCCAGTAATGGGAACGTAATAGGCTGGTCATGTAGAAATAACGCATGCGTCATCGGAAAAAATACTTCTAGAAACTGAAAACATTTACGTACTTCCTGAAAACCTATGATTACCATCATCACCATAACAAAAGCGATACAGCGGCCATTTTGCGCACACAATATACACAATTACGGCATTTGTCACCGTACAATACCCAGTAATGTGCCGTTGACTCAATAATTACTATTAATTTAACAGAATTACTCGAAGGTAGGAAATACGTGAATACCTTATTATATTGTTTTGTTAGAAATGGCGCTAATTGTGTCGACCTTATCATAATAGGAGAAACAAATGAGTACATTTAACGTGTTTTGTTAGAAAATGTAATCATTTAGCGGATGCAAAGGAGAATGCTAGTGCCTTAACATAAGCATTTGTTCAAACAGCTCATAATGCTACTACTGCTGGTATTTACAAGAATCAGTGATTGCATGATGTGCATTGTTGTTATACTAAATCTTTATTTGCCATAAGTACAGGTACACTAGATCGAGTTCCAAACGTTGAAATCCGAAGACGAATAAAAGTCTTCGATATTGGAAATCGCGTTATCGAACTCAAATGGAGTTGGGCAGGACAAATAGCAAAGCGAGGTGATGACAGGTGGAGTTAAGCTGTGACCGAGTGGTGTCCAAGGACTGGGAAAATAAATGTGGGTCGTCCAGCGGCGAGATGGGCAGACGCCATAGTTGCCAACGGGGAAAAACCAGCATGGGGCTGGAACAGAAACATGAAGATTGGCACAGGAAGAGATTGGGAAATACCCAACAGTGGGTGAATTCAGGCTCTGCATTATGACAGCCGACACGTAGGTAATATTTTTGACTTGTGACTTAAAAATGCCTGTTATGGCTCAAATCTATTAAACCAGCGTGGATAAGCATTTCATTACCTACTCCAATATTTGAATCGATTTATCGACATTTGTGCATTCGATGAATTCGATATGACTCAGTATCAAAACACTTTGTTAGTAACCAATGAGTCAGATGAAATTGAAACTGTTGTCTTAATCACCTCAAAAACGAAAAAAATACAGAATTTCCATAAAAATCTTTATGCTAATTGCCAAAAAAATTCAACTTTGTTCTTTCCTCGTTAGATTTCTTATATCTGGTTTTTATATTGCATGTCATAATACTAATAAAAATAGATAAAACACGCCAAGAAAAGTAAATTATTATTATTACTTCTTTTGTATTGATCTCAGATGACGTCATGCAAAATACAAAAGTTTTCTCAACTTCATGACACCTGCCTATGTACTATTTTTTGAGCGACTTTCTTCAAAAATGAGGAGGTTTTCAATTTTTTTTTTATGTTTGTTACCTCATAACTCCGTCATTTCTGAACCGATTTGACAAATTGATTTTTGAAGTGAAAGGATATACTTCTCGATTGGTCCCATAGAAATTTCTTCAGTAATTTTGATTTTTTTCGTCACGTTAATTGCCACATCACGCGATGTATCGTAAAGTGGCGTGTTAAGCTATAGCCGTTCACGCGACGTCGTGTGACGGTGCCTTACAATTATGTACGAGTCATAAAATAGCGGCAGCAGAGTATTGGGTTCTGGTATTTGTTTAGGCCACTAGGGAAGATATTCAACGATTTTTTTTAATTTGTCCATCTAGGTAAGTTCAGCGTTTTGGCTAGGCAATGAATGTGTTAAATACGTATTTATTCTTCTTTGGCTATGTTGTTATCATGCTGAACTCTTAATAACTTCTAGTGTCAATGTAAAAATTAATTCATGACAAGAATTTGTGTGGTTACAACTAAAAAGGGTAACATAAAAAACTAACTGCAAAAAAAAATCGACTTCCAAAAAAACACAAAAAAAGTCTAAAATAACTTCACTTTCGAAAGTCGGTGACAAAAATATAGTAGTATTTTAGACTTTTTTAGTGTTTTTTTGGAAGTCGGCTTTTTTTAAATAGCCTACTCTGCCCCCCTGTGGGTAAAGGCACATGTACGCCTACGTGGTTATGGGCTGATTCCAATTGTATTGGTTAACACGGGCATTAGCATTTACAACATCTAAATGGTCGCACCGTCTTTTTTTACTGTGGTAAAGACGGTGCGGTGCGGTGTAAAGACGGTGCGACAAAATATTTAGAATTGGGCAAATACTGAAAACGGTCGTAATAATTATGTATGAACCACTTGCTATTCTTTCTTGACTTTCTGTCATTACTTGAAGTCCTAGGTCTCAGCAAAGAACATTACATGTTTGATTATGTTTATTAAAACTTACATTAATCAGTCCCAACACAACACACACTCAAACTCCTAACTGGTTTGTCCCTAACGTACTATCCCCCTCGTCTTCAAGCAAATAATATTCCTCTATGCACCAGCACATAGCGACAGGGGTGTATTGTATTACTTTGTCTTAAGGTACAGGCAGTAACAGGATTACGTGACCGAAGCTTACAGACAGCCATTATATCCGTTAGATATGTTACATGGAGCTCTTTGATAAACTTTGGGAGATTTAGTTATGTTATGGACTGTGGTATTAGATATTTGATGTTTCTTGATGAAAGACTATGGGGGGTCAGCTTGAATATGATTCTATTAGGTGTGAGGAGGAAATGAAAACGAGGAATAGATGAAAAAGACTTGGGAAACGAGGTGCAAACATCGATTTATAAGATACTTGCTTATGCCCGCGGCTTCACCCACGTGGTGATCGATAATTGTCCCACGGAATCATACTACCGGGATAAAAAGTATCCTTTGTAGTAATCCAGGTTATAAACTATCTGCGTGCTAAATTTCATCCAAATCCGTTCAGTAGTTTTTGCGTGAAAGAGTAACAAACAAAAAAACTTACTTTCACATTTAAATTAATAGTTAGGATTGTTATTCTTCGAGTCGAACAAGCATAATATAAAAATATCACAGACCAACTGTGACGGTTTCTATAATACGTAGGTACGTACAAACGTACATCTCACCAAGGTAAAAAAAAAATTTTTGACCTTTTTCTATTGGTGGTAGTTCCAGTACTTACCTACCAACTGTAAAAGAATACATATGACTGTAAGGTTGAAGATACACACCAGTGTTAACCTCGATTTTAGCCTGTTATTTTCTGTGTAAACTACTTTATAAAGGGTCCTTATTTAGGTAAAATTCCATCGTTTGCAGCATGTTATGAGTGACTGTGTAACATATTGTCATTTATTTTGTGTCTTCCTACTGGATATAAGCAGAGCTCCAAGCAATCTGCACCGAACGGATGCCAATGATTATTGTATTGTTAACGTAGTGGCAGACTGCCAGAGTTTGCCAATAAGGAATGAAGTGGCACATTACACAATATTGAGCAAAATGAAAGCTTTATTTATTGCAGGCCAATTAAAGCTAAAGACTGTTATCAGCTAATGCGAAAAACAGGAGAAATCTAGTGAAAACTACTATAAAATTGCATCCTTTGAGAAAGTGGAAGAAGCTGCGAAAACCATAATTAAACGTGCTTTTACGAAGGCGAATGCAAATGCAAACCGCTTTCTTTATGAATACGATTCAGTACATGGAAAACTGTCCACCACTCATGGTTTCTATAGAAACCAGTCAGTCGTATCGCTGCGGTTGACTCTGAGGTTTGCAGTTCCGCTCGCCTTGCAAAAAGCCCAATTAAGGTAATTATTATTAAGCCTCATCACAGAATTTCGCGTCTGCAATAGTCTGTTATTAAATTCCTAGTATAATATCACACACGAACTCCCACACAATCACAGTTACATTGTCATTTAATGCCGCTATTCTACCATAATCCTCATTGAAATAATCGCAAAATGAGCCACTTATGGCTGGATGCGTCAGTTCAATCTGCAGTAAAGCGCTTCCGAATTAGACATTGTGAACGCGTGTTGCATGCGATATGAGGTGCAGCGTCAGGGGTGAGGCCTTGTGGGTTTTAATCTATTATAACTAAATCATTTTGAGGGATTACTAAGCTGTCTGTCTCTTCGATCTAGGGCTAATGTGGACCAGTGGTTGTTTGTTTTGTCCAGCTCGTCCCACCATATATTATTTACTGAGTCTAGCGCGCCGCCCTAAGGCTGGGTTAGGACACGTTGCATAGCCATGGGGAGCTGCTTTTGGTCACCAGTGAGATGATGCAGTCTAGCAGTTACAGTAAGCAGATGTCATCGGAAAAAGTAAGGAGATACACAGCAGTATCTTTTTTGAGAAATAATATCAGCGCAGTCACCAATTGGGCAGCTAATCTCTTTTATCTTCAATGTAGGTATATATATATATAACTCTTTGTAGCGAATGTTTTTTTTTTATCAAATTGACATTGACAGCTGTCTATGTACCCAACACAACACCCAACAAACCCAACAACTGCACACACAACCCAATACTTTGTCGATGGTTTCAGTGTACCTCAATCTATCATCCAATATATATTCGATTTTTATTATCTGATATAATTCGTTACTATAGCCTTCCAAAAATGGTAGCCAAATGTCTGACGATTCCGCAATTCGTTTTGTATTATTATTGTACATTATTATTCATACTAATTAGAATATTCTACAATTTATTATTCAAATATCAAGGTTCAAGGATACGTTTTGAATGTGAGTTTTGACTACCTACATCTTAACTGGAAGAAAAATTTCTAAATGTATTATTATTTAATTCTCTAATTTTGTGTAGTACCATTTCCCGGTTTGTAGAAGAGGACCACCAGCAATATCCTCTGACCTTTCGTCTGTTGTAGATCTGCAACCCACTTAAAAATACAATCTACTTATATTTAAAAAAACAATCTTCAAATTGTGCCTTGGTGATTAAAACAAGCAAACGGTACTTTGTCCTTTTACAATGTTTTTTTACAATAATATTAATGTAAGCTCACGTTTCACTTACACGAATATGAACACGTAAAGTTGTAGTGTGGTCTGTGAATGTTGCTCTTAATATGTCACATTGTAACAAACAATATTTAAAATACACAATAATAGTGCGTCTGCACATCCGGCTACCTATGTACTTAATCACAATGTGCACAGCGTTAAGTCCAAACATATTGTAACATCGAATTATTCAAGGCCGTGTATTGTCGTTGCATCCGTGCAGCTCATAATGTTAAGCTGATTTATTTGAACATGTAAACCTCATGATTGGTTCGATCATGAATTTTTGATATATTGTAAATACTCGGTTTTTTTTTACCATGTGTGTGTGTGTTTTCTTCTACCTATCTACTATGTGGCCATTTTAAAGATGAGGAAACTAGGCTCCACGGCAAGGGAAATCGTTTTCTGGGGGCATATACCACATTAATTCTGTGATGCTCTTTTAAACAATAGGGATTTTATTGTTTAACTCAGTGGAGTTTTTGATACATATTTTTTTTTAAATAAAAAGAAGAACTTACGCATTAAGACTTCAGCTTCATGTTTACTTGACCTGAAGAGTGGGTCATGCAACGTAGCAAAATTCTGCGAGCGATTGACAAACTTTAAAAAGTGTAAAAGTAAACAGTTAATAGTTAATAACTATGTGGATATTCACCGCAAATGTCTCAATTTATGTAATACTACACACGTCGCAATTTATTTAATACCACACAAGTTTTATTTAACCGAAAAGGTTATCTTTAAATGACATCAGTCTTGCACAACATGCAATTTATATTTGTCTAGTCAGTACATGTCATGTACTTACAAAATTATTACGTTAGTGTACAGTTGACAAAACAGATAAATAACCAACTAGGCATTTAAGTCCTATCAATTTTTATTTAAGCCAAGTTTATTGTTTTAATAAATAGATTAACCTTTATCTTTTTTTTTGTTTCACACGAGAATTAACTGTTTATGCATTCTACCATGACTAGATTGTCATGGTAAAAAAGTCTCCTGTCAGCATTATGGTATCGGGTTCAAACCCAAGATGCGGCTAAGTGTTGGAAATAGACTTAAAGATAGCCTGCAAGCCAAATCCTCTCCTCTTACCTTCAACTATTTTGTTATGATGCTCTGTGTTGAAATTCCCTTTATAAGTCGTATTTGTCCCGCCAACTTCACGTGGAAATCACACTGATGAATAGTGTTATTTGCTGTAATTGGGAATCCAACGACTAATGAAAATTTTATTTATGGAGCCAACATACCGAACTCTGATTATGGTGACTGCACATGCATATGCCATAATATTTTTATATAATTTGCGCAATAATTTTTTATAGCTAGTGTTCAATCGATGGGAAAAAATAGATGTCAAACTCTGTTGCGATGAGATTTTTTGTTATTGTTTGTAATTACTGTTGGCTAAGGTAATGAAATAATGTGTTAATAGTTTATTGCTCATGCTTTGTTCATCCGATAAGATGCTGTGTACATTAAAGTATAATTAAGATGTGTATTTTTTTTTTTAAAAGTTGCCCCACACTAGGAATTTCACCTGTATCGTGGGTGCGGTTTACAAACATTTAAACTCACATACACAAACAGCCAGACCCGGAACAACTATCTGTGGGCCATACAAATATTTGTTCCGCGCGGGGATCGAACCCGCGACACTCAATGCAGCAGTCAATCGCTCAGCTACTGCGTCAACCGTGCGCGCCAATTAATCTATTTGTATATCTATCTGATCTAAATCAAAATACCATTGAGGTAGATTCTTTATTTAACATCCAATTCATCTGCAACACAGCAGAGCTGTTTTTACGAACAAACTGATAAAATGAAATCTCCAAGGCACAATATTTTAATTCCCTTCCCCCACAACCGCTGCGTGCGCCCTATAATAAAAATAGCCCATCTGTAGCCGCACAGGGTTAAGCCGACCTTCATTTATTACTCAACCCTACGCCCGCCACTGCGGCACCGCAGGCCTAGGTCGCGAGTTAAAATTGTTTATTAAACACCATTATCAAAGTTAGCCGCAACTACTTTATAAAGTTGCGTTTGCACGTCTTTTTGTCTTGTTAGGGACGGAGGTTGTATTTATAAGGCTGTGATTTGTACCTATAGTATTTAAAAAGTAAGCTGTTTGGGCCTAGATTTATTGCTGTGTGAAAAACGTGGTTGTTGTCTGTATTTCAACGGCGAAGGTGAAATTAATTAAGATCAACAAATCATAAAAGCACAATGATTTGAGAAGGGAGTTTAATAAATTTTCGAACTTTAGAAAGAGGGCAGGTTGCAGGGTTGTAAAGCTGAAAGAAAGACTAGCATTTAAAGATTGAGATCGTCATCAGTTCCCATGTTACTTCACAGCATCCTCATTTATTCTTCTCTGTCTACCGTCAGGCTATCCTCTGTACCCTTTCCGTTCTTAAAAATTTTCACACAATTAATCCATTTTTTTCTCTGGCCATCATTCGTATGGACTTGCAAAAGATTCAGACCTGTTTAATATTATTTTTATTTATTCGGTAGTACACGTCCATTTTATCCATTTAAGTTGGCGCCAACATAAACTCATTAGAGTTTTACCGTGCACCAAAATTAACGGAAGCATGTACAAAGGACCGCTCTATGATGCTTTTATATAAAAATACATAGTAATTTTCAACTTATACTAGGCTTATCGAAGTCCATATCTCCAGACCAACTAAATATTCCAATAAATCCGTTACCAGTGATTTGGTACGCTGCAATTTTATAGGCACTAAACTCGGGGTGTTACAGGGTTATAAATTATTATTCTGTTTACGTACGACTAGGGGATTTTCCATTGGTTACAGTTTACTAACCCTTTGAAAATGTTATGTTAGTCTTTGGCTGTTTGGGGAAGTTTCCATGTTCTTACGCATTATTGGGTTGGTTATACTGTTTACGTTTGATATCAGGTGCGGCTCTTTGGGAAATATTACTGAATATCTTACTCCTATGAAGTGATAATATCAGTTTTCGAATCAGAAAATAAATAATCAACGCTCGGTGCTGTAACCGTAAAAAAAAGTCACTGTGGAATCCTTTTAAAATAATAAATTCTTTATTTTTGAGAGATACTCATAAAGAAAACCACAACTTGGGGTCCCCACGATGTGTTTTTTATGATGTACACAATTTATCATCTCATTTCACTCCTGAAAAACTCTTTTTACGACAGTAAGTTTATATTATAAAATTCTTCATCTTGAAGTCATAAAAATAGTGGGAAGCGCAGTCAGCTGAAATGAAACTCTTTGTTTTATGGAGCCTCCACTATTTTAATATTAAATCCCTTTCGTAAGGTCTGAAGGAAAGTTTTGAGAGGCCATTTATGTATTATGTAGGCCACACCTATCAATATTTTATTTTCCTTTCAGGTATCTGAAGATGAAAGGGAGTTAGAGGGTAACTTAGACGAGACCAACGTTTTATTTATATTATCTTTGCTTAATTCGTGTGTATGAGTTTTGAAACTTCTCCTATGCTCCAAAAAGCACGCTAAGCCCAGCTGTGATTTGTAGATCGGATCGCCGGATAATCTGACTATCAGTCTTATAAAGGTTTGTTGTGTTATACAGTAGGTGAGTTGTGAAGATCGAATAAGCAGTGGCTCCCTAAGAAATACTTGTATTTAGGAGTATCCGGTTAGATTGGTAGCCGACGCATACCAACAGTAGAGAAACTCTAGAACTTCGTCGAGCTTTGTTGTTTCGGCCCTTTTCTAGTGGTCGACACTGTTGATTCTTGTTTTCAGGAGTTGCAGTGGTTTGGGAATAGTGAGGCGGGCTTGTACAGATGCCAGCACATCAAGCTACCCGAAACTGTCAAATTTACCTAATCAACCTTGAACCTAATGCTTTAGCAGTAAAGTTGCAAATCTTATAAAGAAATTTCACAGAATGTATTAGCTTTATGTGCTGGCGTCTGTACCGACAAAAATAGTGAAGAAAAAGTTAGGAAAGATGATGAGTTTTAACTCCAAAAAGTAATGTGTTCACTTGCAGGGAGCCTTACGGTTTTTTGTCACATATTCATCATGCCTTTTGGTCTTCTTAATTAGCTATATAAACAACTAGCTTTTGCCCGCGGCTTTGCTCACGTTAATTTAAAATTTGGCAATCAATTCGGGTTGTACTCTGCTTGCAATTTAATCATGATTCGAAAGACACTGGCGCCATCTATTATCATAAGAACGTTATTGTTGTTTTCATCGGGAACAGTACTTTTTTTCGGGATAAAAGGTACCATGTGTCCGTTTCTGTACACCTGACATCGTATATGCAATATTTCAGTATGATCGGTTCAGTGGCTTAGCCGCGAACATAACAAACAAACAAACTTACTTTCGCATTTATAATATTATAGTAAGTATAGTATAGTATAGTATATAATATAGTTTAGTATAGTATGAAAGTTTGCATTAAACTTATACTAAGGCTAAGTATCTCGTAAAATAACCCAACAGAAACGTAAAACCTAGATCCCACACCAGCATAAATGAAAATCTAGTGCTTGTCGCAGCCGCCAACCGACCGCTATTTAATGAAACCGAGGTATTTAACGGCGACGTACGATTAAACGTTACCCACTCGTTTTACTACAGAGAAAAGGAGGAATTTGGAAAATGGTCCGTAATTAGAAAAGATCCGATCGGTCTTGGGTAACGGATAATTAATTGTTTGATGGATATCACATTATATCTTTGACAGTCCGTTTCAGGTAGTCTAGGTAGTAGCCTGAAAGTCTGACAATCAGTCTTACCAAGAGGTATCGTATTACCCAGTACTTACTGGGTTGTGGAGGTCAGATAGGCAGTCTCTCTATGGAAAATTACTGGTATTCAGCTGCATCCGGTTTGACTGGAAGCCGATCGCAACATAGTTGGGAAAAGGCTAGGCAGATGAGAATGTTGGATATTACAGTACCTCATTTAACAATGACAACAGTCTGAAAATCCAAGTGATCTTTACTTTTGTTACAAAAAGGCTGTTGTGCGGTTTCTGCCCCTCTGACAGGACTGGCAAAATCACTGATTCTCGTTACAATAATAGTTACTGTTGCTGTAACGAGAATCAGTGATTTTGCATGCCCTGGAACTAAAATAACAAAGATCATCCAGCATGTCCTGGAACTAAAATAACAAAGATATGCCTATAAAGTTCATCAACCACCAATCAAGCACACAAAGAGCAAACATGTGTCCGAGCAGTGGGAACGTGTCATTATTCTTCTAATCGATGACTAAGATTTTGTCTGACCAGTATATAGTAACCTGGGGGGTTACTACGAGCAGTTGTAATTCCAGTGTATGAAAGAGATGGCGCTAGACGACCTGTATAGCTCTGTCTCTTTCCGACTCTGGAATTACAACTGCTTTAAGACGTCATGGTGGGCCATCTGAACAGCTCTATCATTTGCCTCATTCAAGTTCTGAACGTTACACGACGACCAATAAAGCTATGCAAAATCAAATTAAGCTGATCTTTCGTTGTACGGGAAGCCCATGCAAAGCGAGGCCAGGCTATACTGGATATTTTTAGCTGGATGTGTCGCCGTGTGTACCAACACGATGCATTACAGTTACTCTGTTTCCTATATACTGAAAATAAAACGAAAGCTTTTAAAGATTTGTTTTACTGAGTTCAAGATTTTACGCAGCTATGGCTGCCTAGATCGGCTAAAAAGATTGTACAGAGTAACTTTCATAGATTCAGATGAAGTAAACTCATTTACTTCATCTGAATCTGTGAAAGTGCTATTCAACGAGATACAACTCCAGTCCTTTCACAGTTGATTTTACGTCTCAGTTAAAACATGATCTTTATTTGAATTATAATAAGGGTGCATCAAGTGTTTTAATTTTGACAGGGAATTTAGGGAGTTACAATATTTTGGGAACCCATTACATCCCCTATACTAACATGCTATGAATGTTGCTTGTTCGAAGTAAACATTATTTTATTACAAATATCAAACGCCAAAATATCGTTTTGTCCGTTTATACTAAATATTTGATCAGTAAAAGGGATGAAGTGTGTCATCTCTGCTTATTCGCCCAGAGAATCGCCGTGAACATCCTCAGTCCTACAACAATTTATAGCCCTTTAGTGTGCATAGTCAAACATGTTTCTCCTACATACTTTCGTAGTAAAAATAATGTTTTTATTGTTCCCTGTTATGTAACGTTCAGAGTTTATTGTGTCATAATATAAGCCGTTTTATTTGATTGGGTTTTGTTTGTAAACATTACTAGACGTATAAATTGTATTTGGCTGTATATCGAAGCATGGAACAAAATAGTCCCAAGCGTAAAAACTTTACTCGACGTCTTCTATTCGAGACGAACGAAATACAATGTCTAGTGTCTAAACTAAAGCACACTGATTGATTTTGACTGGATTTGTGCCGATTGGTGACCAGTGTTGAATATCCAACGTGCAATAATATTTGAACGTTATATTTAGGTGATTTTTAGTGTTAGTAAAAATAGACATTAGTAGGTAACAGTGTGCATAATTCTTTACAGCTAATCAGTGGCCGGAAAGTTGAACAACCAGTGTTGCCAATAGTACTAACCAGTACTAACTGGGTTGTGGAGTTCAGATAGGCAGTCGCTCCATGTAAAATACTGGTATTCAGCTGCATCCAGTTAGACTGGAAACCGACACCAACAAGTTAGGAAAAGGCTAGGCAGATGATGATGAGTTTGCATAATTCTTTGTCAGATATCACTGTGCTGGCAGCATTTTATATTTCACATAGTATTGTTAAAGACGCGTAAGAAACACGATAGAGGAACCCATGTACCATAAAATAATTAATATCTCGGTCAATTACAAAACCCTTTGACCCTCAGAGAGTAAAGTTACAAAGTACATAATAATGACGTTCCGGGTTTCTGGTCTCAATGTTTTACAACAAAACTGATTAATTTATTTCTTGTTTATGAGGTAGTCAACCTTTGTATACTGTTAATGGAATGATGAAGAGAATACTAGGTAATAAGTCTCTTGCTACAAAGTTTTTAAAACATAACGTTATTTATTAGTAACGTAGAAGTATTTAATTTTAAAGCTAAGGAAATAATTATCTTTCAAACATTGAACGTGTAAATACCTACAGAAAATTTTTATCCTCTAAAAATGACAGCCATGTGCCAAAACATCTTCCCATTTCGCTCAGCTTCCCTACTTTAATTAGAAATCCAAGGTGCTACTTTTTGTCGTCGAGAAGCGCCAACGAACAAAAAAAAAACAAATTCAAAGCATTATGAAAATGTCGGGTGGTCTAAAATTCCTAATAACCGGGAGTTGCTAAGCCCGGGACTGTATTCGCTTGCCAACACTACGCGTTCGCTTATTACCCCTGGGAGCTAAATATCAGCACTCTAGCGTTGCTATGTTAAACTTAGTTTAAATGGGCAGATAGAAATCCATGGTTTCCCACAGGGTGCCGAGATGGGAATGTTTCGTAGGCATGATAAATAAATTCATGAGTGCCGAGATGGGAAGTTGCCGAGATGGGACTAAACTTATTTTGGTTACGGAAGAATGTTCTGTAGATAGACATAAGTAATGAAGTATACCCTAATTAAGACTGAAATCATTTAGATAACGATTAGCCAATGTGTGATATAAGCGTATGAGTGGCACATGCGCCTGTAAGGTAAAACCAAGCTTATCTGAATCCGGCAAGGCAGTGAGGACAGTGACCTCGCGTAAAGCAAAAGTCAAAAGTTTGATTGATTCAGATGTTCAGTATGCATAACAACTGTTTGCTTACCTCTAGGTTTTAAAAAGATGATTTATACAAAGCCGAATGATAATACCAGTCTTTTACAACAGTAAAAGGCAAAACCAGCAGTAAGACAGACCTCAGACTCAAACAGAGATAGACATCATTACTTCAACGATCATGTAGTGTGCCTTCTGTTTGGAATTTGCAGCTTTTGTACACATATAGTTAGTATTAGCTATTTTAGTCCAAAGGGAATAGCGGCATCTGGTATTGAAGCCACTAGAAGCCAGGTTTCAGCAGTCAGTTAATTGAATATGCCACAGACTATAGCCACATCTTAATAATAGAGATGGCCACAAATCTTTCGTTTTATTAACAGTAAATATAGTTAATAAACAGTTAGATGAATATACTACCGCTGATGTTGTAGTGGACAGTACAAAAAGTACTACAGCGCCATCTATCCCACAGAGGAAGAACTAACATGGAAATTTTGAATCGTGCTATTAAACTTATCTAAAAACCCGATATCAACTGTCGGCTAGTATCTCACCAGTCACAACACCCGTCTGGTCAGAAGATCCTCCCTATTCGATGATCGGAGATAAATTACGAAATCTAAACTTAGTTATTTTTTATTTTATCTTATTTTATTTCTTAAGAAAACTTACAGCTAGGATACAGATAGTAGACGGTTAGCAAAAGAAGGCCAATTAAAAGTTTTCACTAACAATATTACGGTAGCACAAGAAAACAGTGACGTAAGTGTTATAAATAGGATTCCATACTGGTGAGCAGTATTCTAGATGACTGCGTACAAAAGCACAATACATAATTTTGAGTGTTTTAATATTTTTAAAATCTGCTGATATCCTGAGGATGAAATCTAGAGCCTTAGAGCTTTTTTAAAAATGTCATCGATGTGTGTGTCAAAAAGAAGTTTCGAGTCAAAAGTGACGCCTAAGTCTTTAATCGTATTAACACTGGCTATTGAAGTCTTGGCTAGCTTGTAATCGTAAAGAATAGGTTTAGGTTTACGAGTGAAGGTACTTGTATAACATTTCGAAACGTTTAGATCCAAGCGGTTGGCCATACAATACTCTTGGAATCTATCCAGATCGTGTTGGAGACGTTCCGCATCTTCATAAGTTCTGATTTCGCTTAGAATCTTCATATCGTCCGCAAACAAAAGAGCTCTTGCATTAGAGAAACATGAAGAAACGTCATTGATGAAGATGTTGAATAACAAGGGTCCCAAAAGCGATCCCTGTGAAATTCCTGAGGGGATAATCATTGTTCTCGATGTGTATCCATTAAGAAGAATAGTTTTAAATCTGCTGGCCACATAAGATGAGAACCACCTGAAGGGATTTCCACTGATACCCATAGCCAATAGCTTACGCAGAAGTATAGCATGATCCAAGCGATCAAAACACTTGCTGTTGTCTGTGTAGATTACAATTACTTGTGTGTGATGAGCCATACATTAGTCAAGTAGTGAGAAAACACAGTAAGTAGACACAAATAATGAGATTGGTGGTAGTGGACCGACCTCGCAGGAAACCATGTTGGCGGTCACTGAGGCTTACTTTAAGACAAGCATAAAGCTGCTAGTATATTATTTTTTCGAAGATGCATAATTTGTATATGGGGCTATAGTTTTCCACGAGGTCTCTAGGCCCTTTTTTGTGGATTGGAGTGATTAACGCCGACTTCAAAATTGTAGGTACCTCACCTAAATTTAGGGACCACCTGAATAGAAGTGAAAGAGGAGAAGTCAGACTTTTGGCACAGTTTAGTATAAAAACTGGCGGAATATTGTCTGGTCCTGCAGATTTAGATAAATCAACTCCTTTAAGTAGAATGAATACGTCTAATTCATTAACTTCGATTGAATGTATGTCCGAAACTATATCGCTCAAATGCATGTTTGATCCCTGCGCGCGGTCATTAGAAAGATCGTCGTCACCGTTGAGACTACTAGAAAAATTGAGAAAATTAGAATAGAATTATAGTCGCCAAACATGTTGCAGATATCCTCTCCTATACTTGATGTGCTATTTCTATATTTAAGTAAAGAAGGATAAGCATTGGTTTGATTTTTTGATTTGACGTACTACCAAAAAGCTTTGGGTTTCTTAGAAATGTCTTCTTCAATTTTAGTAATATAGCAGCTAAACATTTCACTTTCAACTTCCTTGGCACGTTGTTTGTTACTTTATATTTAACACTCCTCGTCTCGTTGAGGCTTAAATATTACTGGTGAAATGTGGATATACTATTGGGTACGCCTCTGTCGACCTTGGGTGATTACAAGCGTGATGTAGTGCTATGATTTCTTAAGAAACAAAAGAACTTTTGTTTGAGTAAAGTCTCTAATGTTTATAACTTGTACGCAAAAATATACTCAAACCCTATTACCAAACAAAACACAAGAATGATGAATATTGCTATTAACCACACAGGAAACAACTCCATGTTCCTTAGTTCACGTACCTCCACACAATGTTCCTCCTCAGGGGAGTGATCGTTCAATCTAACTGTGAACGTTTTATCATCGTGATGAATGTTGTAATATGCTCCCGTAAAGTATGGGGTGATATGTTCCACGCGCGCCTCAAAGAGATGTCAGCACCGAGTAGGGGTCCGCATGGGCCGATGCCTGCCAGGGCTGCGGGACTGTTCGGAAGAGATACCGTGGCCCTGGAACAAAGTGCAAAGAAGGAACTTGGATGGGTTTTAGTCAGTACAAGTCTGACACTCCCTTCCGCTCCGGTGGAAAAAAAAGGGTATGTTAGTTTAATATTTTATGGTTATGGACGCGGGTTTAATGTGTATGTGGGTTCACGTTATACCAATATTACAGGGTCGTGTCGGCCTGCCGTCCCGTCGGACTATGAGAGTAAAGCATAAAGAGTGCAATTGTGTACCATAACATCTCCTGCTACCATTGGCTATCGTTGAGATTGGCCGCCGTCCTGGTCGAAATTAGGACGGGAAGATAATATTATTTTAAGTATAATTCATCATCATCATTTCATCCGAAAGACGTCCACTGCTGGACATAAGCCTCCCCCAAGTGACGCCACATTGACCGGTCCCATGCGACTCGGATCCAGCAGTATAATAATTATTAGATAATTATACTTAAACCAACACATCTACTAACATTGACAGATAGCGTAGTAGAACAAATGACCAAATAAACATAGAACAAACCTAAAAAGCAGGTACTTACAGCAAGTAAACTTTCTATCGGCCGATAGTTTAGTCGGGTTGTGCTGCTGGCGCACTCAGTAGGCCAACTGAACGGATGGGTTGGAGACCAATGCGCCAATCAGACCAACAGCTGGTCGACTGCGCTCAAACCATTTGCTAGTTTAGACAACTTTTGAAGAGAGCGCTCGCAGGGTTGGCCGATTAAACAATCAGCAAGTGTGTGCGCGGGATAATAGTTCCACACTTATCTAGCAGTTGGCCGATAGTATACTTTGAAGGTAATCGTGTAGCCCATCCAACAGATTAATCGGCCGATATCAAAACGTTGTAATATGCGCACTACATGTTCATTGTTCATACTGATTAAGAGCTCGACTAAACTATCGGCCGATAGTAGATCTGCAGTCTATGGGGACTCTAAGAAGCCTTTTCTTCATTAGTACGAGTATTTTAGATAGATATAATAATGCGTAAAATGATTGTGGGATCAATATAAGACCAATGTGACCATTATAATCTGGATCTCTTCAAAGTTAGAGTGAATCGGGGGAAAGTATATTCACTACTTGTTAGTATGCTCTTATTCTAAACCCACCTTTGCTGAACCATAAATCACTGTAATCACAAACTGTTACTAAGGTAAGGTAAGGGCTATAGGTAATTCAAAATCTCGTTCAAGAAAGTAATCATAAAACAGTCCTATAAATAGGTAGGGTGCTTAATCAAAATTTTCATATTTAATACTTTGTAAAAAATCAGAAGACATATTCCAGCAAGTCATAGTAATATATCAGATCTGTAATTTCATGCCTGCGTTACTAAATTTTTATAACCTAAAATAAAGTTATTACCTGTCAGACTACGTCTCGAGAAGGTTATCAAGTTGTTATTATTTTTGAATCAGGCTTTATATCTATACCTAGGTATACATACTTTTTTGATTCATAATTATTATTACATTCACTTTTCATGTCTGTCTGCCTGTGACTGTGTGATTGCATATATGTATTTCATACATTATACAATATATTTTGGTGCGATTTTCATCATAATTTTATAGGAATGTTGTAATTTAATTATGACACAAATCTCGCAACACACAGCGGGGCTACGTCGACTTAGACTCCAGTTCAGTAGGTATTTGTTTTTTTTATCAAATTGGTATTTTATTTGAGGGGGACTATTCTTTTCTATAAGTTTGAGGTGATCCTGGTCATCAAAAGTACCCTATAAAACACTGATTATAATAGTATGCGAAATTATTCTCTCTTTCTTTCTATCCACTGAAATTACTCAACAGTATAACGACTACAAACCCAGGAGAGTTAGGCAGAGGTGTGCCCACACTCTAGAGTGAGGTTAAGTCAATGAATTCAGTCTATATCTGAAGTCGTTAGGCTCACGGAACCCTGTTATTTCGTTCCGGTAATCACTTTAGGGGTGCCTCTGGTAACTCGGTTACAGAGTAATCGGAGAACGAGTCTGTAGAGTAACTGGCGATTGAGGACTAATGTTTGTTACTAGATCCGTAAAAGTTCGTGTCTCTTTATATAGAAGGATGGATTGTGATCAGTGGGCAACTAGCTTCAAGTTTTTGACTCACTGACCGACTTTATGGTCAATAATGTAATGGTTTAACTCTTTTTAGCATATAGATGGCAATCTAAATTGAGTCGATCCAGAATTTGGCGCTAAGTTTGGCGCCTTCAGTGCCGTCTATCAGTTCCTGTATTGAACTACTTCTTTTCGTTTCGACTTCCCAATCATAATTTTATAATGTTTGGGCCCAGTAAATGACCACGTTTATTGCGGCATCAGAGGCGTTGTAGCTAATTTTGGAACACGTAGGACAGTATATTAAGGGCTCCATTATTTGTGGATCAGCACCATGCGACGTTTTATTGCCTGAGTCTAGGAGTAGGCAGAAAAAGGAGGTATTCGTAGGTAGGCAGATAGTCGTATGATGCTTATCGATACATCTAGTTAAAACCAAATATCGTGTAATTACAAAGTCAAGGATAAAAAGTGAAGGTTATCAAACTCTAAGCATAAATATGCATAGTAAGTTAAAACTTGAATCTCTAAGACAAACATAGGCACCGCCAATAAAATACAAACTACATTAATTGGCCCGAATATTCGAATATTAGATAGAAAGTAAATACACGTATAGGTATACTAAACCATAGATAAATATCAGAAAATTGCAAAAGTCAAATATTATTACAGTGCGGTGCAGAAAAAAGTATCATCTACAAGTTTAATTCAAAAGAAAATATGCAAGGAAAGTTAAATGGAAATAAGGTGGTTGGAAGTCAAAGTTGATAGTTAAGGAAGTTCCCGTTGTTCTGAAGATATTCTTGTTTTAAAATTAATTATTAATCTAGCAGTTGGAATCATAACTTGTTATTGTTTGTTTGTGTGTCCAAACCATGTTTTTTTTTATTTTATAATGCAATTTATAACAAAAACCACACAATAACATCGATTAACTTTTGCCTACAAAAGCTAATCTGACATAATTTCTACATAATAGATAAATAAATGTAATGTGTGTGTGCGTGTAATGTTTTATTTAAACTAATTTAAGATATATTTTTTTAACACCATAGAAACTTACCTTTGACCAGTTATTTCTCATGACTGAATTTACAATTTTAGATTTCTTTCACCAGAATCAACCCTAATTAATTCAAAACCTAGAGTCAGTTGGTTCGCAATGCAGTGGACGAAAAGTAATACTAAGTAATACTTGCCCACAAAATCGTTTTCCGTAACTTGATGACTCCTTTGTTTGTTTCTAGTGGGAGACAAGTTCAAGATATTTTTTTTTTATAAAACACGAGCTTTTCGCACGCGTTACTTTAGAATTTGACAATCAGTTCGGGTTGTACTCTGTTGGTATAATAATATAATTCAATCATGATTCGAAAGACACGTGGCGCCATCTATTATGAAAAACACGTTATTGATTTTTTTTTCAGGAACAGTTCTTTTTTTCGGGATGAAAAATACCCTATGTCCGTTTCTATACACCTGACCACGTATATACAAAATTTCAGGATGATCGGTTCAGCTGTTTAGGCGTGAAAAGGTAACAAAAAAAAAAACAAACAGACTTATTTTTGCATTTATAGTATTAGTTAGGACTAGTTAGGATTAGGAAGGCATGGCAATAGCAGATCATTGACTGTCATTAGGGTTCATGTGAAGCCAGGAACTCTCACAGCCAGACTTATTTTATTATCGTGTTATCCAGTGACTGGGTTGCGAAGATCAGATGTCTATCTAGCGACTTATATGTAGAATAGTGGCCGCATCTGTATCAGGATTAACTGACAGCTAACGCCAACATAAATGGGATAAAACTAGGCCGTCGATGATGAAACCTATTATGTTCATTTACCGAAGCTTCCAGAATTTAATCAACAAAGATTTTCTTACCACTAATTACAGTTATTAAGTATTATCAGCCACGTAGTATGCACCTGCAGTAATTATCATAATAGTACTAACAGTTAATTGTTGTCTCAGTTCATTTACCGGTAATTATGTTATTGTTCCGTTCCAGATCAATTAACATAACTAATTGTAATTTGTAACGTCCACTGGGAAATAAATAAATTACAATAACTATAACTATAGACTACAGGGGGTCTTAAATGGCCGCGATATATTCGTTCCTAAGGATCAGAGTTTATAGTAATGTTGGACGCCCCCTAGGTAGATAGACCAAAGTCCTTAAAAAGGCGACAGACTGGATATGAAAGAGGAAGACAGGGTATTGTGGCGTAGCTTGGGGAGACCAATGTCTAGCAGTGGACTACGACAATAGGCTGTAGTTCAAAGTTCTGACAACCAATATTACGAACGAGAATCGTGTTAGATACCAGGTAACTGGGGTGTGGCGGTCAGTTAAGCAAATATGAGCCGACCCCAACATAGTTGTGAAAAGGTAAGGCAGATTGATTGATTAAACTCTGAGGGCATTTTCAGTAGAATTTAAACAGTAAATTGATTACTATACATATGTCCAAATTACTCAAACTACCCTCTGTTTGGGACCAAAACTGATTAGTTTTCCCGACCGGCCCATCCGTAGCACGTTCATAAGTAAAACCGTAATCAATCATAACATGAACGTACTCAATCATAATGCTGATCGTAATCTTAAATTGAAACTAGAACTCATTTCAGGCTCATTTTAATTTTAAATGGTGCACACTGTATAAAAAGCCTTTTCCATTTGATAATATTATCATGTATTATGTAGAGTGAATTTTGTATAATAGTATAAAGTTGCGTTTGTTCCCCGAAGAGTTAGGTGGGTTTCGTCAGATGTTTAAGACCCATATAATAAGAAGCCTGGTCATGATTTTACAGCGATTTATAGTTCAGTTGACCCCTTGGCTTTAAGAAACAGATTAAACATAATGTAATTCAGACTAAAGCCACTATATTTTCTACTTTACCCTATATTTCCTGCTGGAGTATTTCTCTGAGCGCAGTTTCATCATTGTACCAACGTTTTAATTAATGTATGGTTATGTACCGCTCCTATTCCCAGGTTGGCAGAGCTCTTAGTAATGTGCATGTGTTATAATTACTTGATTTAGTTGGAAAGCTTTGTCATACCTAGAGGAACTTAGTTATTAATGGCGTAAGTATTCTTGAGTGGAGGTGGCTTGCAAAATTATGAGCTGAAGTCTTGAACACAGTTTTGTGAATAAACAACATTGGATTCAAAATTTTCTTTTAATGACAGTTAAACAGATGCTTCACTCGAATGGACGTTTATTTTTGTTTCACTCCAAGTTTCATTTTGTGTTCAGATATTACTGAACAATAGTGAAACATATGATTTCGGCTTGACATGACTTTGAAGTAGGTTACAAAAAAATTGTATTTTGAAAATAAAATTTAGTGCACCCAATAACTCTGGTCGCACGAGTACGAACTTTTCAAATATCAATCTAACGATTGAACTTCGCTATTTGTGTTTGTTTTAATCCGTTTTAACTGTAAACTATCTGTACAAAGCGATATTAAAAATTTGGTTTGTGCACATTCATTTATTTTGCCATTTAATTGCATTTTCTTTTATTTGTGTGGTTAAAACTGATGGGTTACTTGGAGGGGTATCAGATTTGTTTATGTTTAGGCATTTAGTGGAGGTCATGTAGACGGTCGCTACATGTAAGATACTGGAATTCAACTGCATCTGATAAGACTGAAAGCCAACCCCAGTTGGGAAAGACTAGGCTGATGATGATGATAACGATCGGGTACTTGACTAAAAATTAATGAAAAACTGGCTCTTGCGGCACTACTATTAGGTTCAGAACGCAGTGTATTTCATATTCTTGGGTTTTTTTTCATTTATTTTGACTAGTGTTTTATTTCCACAGATAAGTATAAAACTAAGTCCAACTTGGGTCATTTCCTGTTATGTCGGCGGTGATTGTTTTTTTTTATTCTCAGCACAGAGGAGCATGCCTTTAAAGGCTTAAATATTACATAATGTTTAAATTCTGTTTATAATTAGAACTTAAAAAAATACACTATTATTCATAAAATTATTTGCTTTTACCAACAAATTAACATTTATTCGTGTTCTAAATTAAATAAATTAGAATTTTTTCATTTGAATTTTTAGCTGTTTTGCGGCTTCTCCTTCAACGAAAAATTAAAGATGATAAAAATACTTTTCGTTCTATTATTTTATTTTTTCGTAAGTGGATTGAAAAATGTCGTTTGATACCCGTGAACATTTATCACTGCAGTTCTCGGCTCCGCCTCGGTTGCAATGACAAAGTTTACCCACTTGTACCAAAATGTACGATTACAACAAAATTATAGAAAAGAAGGTGAAGACGAATAGTAACTGAAAATCAACATTCAGTAACGGGAAAGTTTTGAAGAAGTAAATATTATAATTGATTCCCAGAACAAAAGTTTTCAACAAACTTCCAAAAAAGAAAAATGCCACACATAAAGAACAAAATATACACCAGCATTCCCGCTGCCTAAAAGATATTAGCGGGATACAAAAAAATTGGAGAAAACTTCCTTGTATAAATATGATCGGCAAAGGAAACAAATAAAGGAATAAATTGGACTAAACGTTACTGTAACTTCACTCCTATTTATTAGTAAGGGGGACTTTCGTATGAAATTGTACGAATAAATGCCATTTATTTGCGTAAACGGGATTGGTGATATTTTAGGGCTGTCTCTAATTCGCTGTCTTTGGAGGTATCTCTTTGAAGGAAACCTATACAACATTTTGGTAATTTTAGAAGCATAAACCTTACGCTTATGTGATTAATTAATTGTATTTGATGATAGCATTAATATTTGCTTCTACATTAATATGCAATCAAAATACCAGTTTTCAGATTTACATGAAGAATGTTTCTAAGTATAATAAACTCTACACATAACAAAATTTTGCTGTTTAACACACGTACACACAAGTACATATTTTTGAAATACAACAAATTGTTAACTTAATAAAATATTTTTTTAAACATAAACACATATCTTATAATGTTGGTAATACTCAATTCTCTACGATGCATTCCGGTAATTTTAGGATTGTAAGTGAAATTTTTTGAGAAGTTTAGCAATGGAACACAAACTATGTGGTATAAGTCATTTTTTCAGAACAATGCAGCAGTTCTATTGGTCCTTGCTTCGTTAAAAGTTTCGTGTATCCGGTATTCCTTTCATTTGAAACTATTGCCAATAGTCCTGCATCGCCAAGCATAGGTGGTCCCCATTTTTGAAAACTTTTAATGAACCCATCCTTTTCTGGTCCATCCCAGTCTTTTTATTGTAGTTTTTCAGAAACATACCGATAACGACTGGGTTCGGGGTGAGAACTATTTGTTTGTTTATTTTATCTGTATATTATTTATTAGTATGCACCTATATTTGTATATCAATTTATATTGACAAAATGGTATTTTACTTATTTATATTTTGTAGTCTATCACAATGCTGTCCCACTTGACCCAAAGATTGAATGGTAGAGAATGCATTGTGCCATTATGTCCGCCTATGTACCACTCTTGTACATCAAGTTTTTATAAATTAATAAAACTATTGGATATTCGTTAAAAAGATTTAATTGAGAATTCAATACAAAAGACAATGTAAAATTGGCTCAGTTGTCCTCCTCTTCTAAGGAGATAAACCTTCGTATATCATCGCAATTTTAATCATAACAATATCATGCTTGTACTTTCCTACAACATCCACATTTTACCAGTTAAGTGCCGATTGCCATTTACATTAATAATAAAATAAGTCTTTATTCAGACACAGAATTTTGACATTTAGTTTTAATCTTATTGTACCGACTCTGGCCAGTTGGTGACACCGATAACCCGGTCTGTTTGCCCAAGTTTGGCAAAGGCCTCCTCCAATTCTTTCCACTCCGTTCTACTTTGCGTTCTCCCAGTCCATGTTTTCCCTGCTGTGATCTTTATTTCGTCTTCCCACCTTCGAAACTGTCTACCTCGATTTCTTTTCCTATTTCTTGGGTAAGTACCAAAAGCCTTTGTTCCACTTTTCAATGCCTCTTATTATAAATGGCCAGTCCATTTTCACTTTAGTCTTCTTATTCTCATCGTTTCGTCTTCAATTTTTGTGCGTCTTCTGATAGTTTTGTTCTTTATTTTGCCATTTCATTAACAGGGGACAATTTCAGATTCCAGGCTAAGAAACTAATGCCAAAACCCAATAACGCAAGATTGAAATTAATTTTGTCTTGATTAAAAACAGCTTTTTTTCCCCTATAATGGTAATTAGCAGAAATTAAAAAACTGACGAAAGATTAAACGAATTGCTAATGGCCAGTCATAAAAGTTTTATGAATCCATATTTTGACGTTCGTATTTTTGTATAGGAAAATAAATTGATTATTTTGCTGCTTTATTTTCGCGTGACAATAAATTGACAGACATAACCAAGGTTCCATCAGAAAATGAGCCAGGGGAGACTAAGTATGAATGGAAAATAGATTGCGTGGTTGATGTTATTAATAAAAAAATAAGGAAGGCAGTGTATTTCTTTAACATAATTATGAATTACATATGACACAGCATTTTTGAAAAGATAGCAGTTTTGAGATGACATATTTTTTGTAATCTTAAATCCTTCATCTGTGATTATCTAGTACAAATTAGTTTATCTTGTTAACTAACCAAAGACTATGATATTACCACAGTATGTGCTCCTACCATCATAAGATAAATGAAACCCAATTCAGTGATAATAGCTATCATCTCCCATTTCCATATTGTATTCTGTACACTAACAAGATGAGGCTAATAACAATATTTAACTCGAAGGCACTGCAGACTGACCTTCGCAATCCAATCAGGGCGACGCCAATGAAACCCGTTTTGCATTAATATCTGGACCAAATATAACCTTCGCTAAGTAAGTAAAATTTTATTTGTTTAAACATGGTGTACATACATTGTTTCCAAGATAACAATAAGAAACAGAAAGTTCTAAAATGTTCAGCCGCATATCGTGGCGTTCAAATTGGTAGGAAGAGATGGTGCTTAAACCGTGATAACATTCATCAAAATTAACAATATTTAAATTATGTAGGTACTTATTCAAACATCATTTTTAATTAAAGATTAGGTATTAAAAATCAGCAAGAATATTGTCAGATAAAATTAAATGTCAAAGTAGTCATAAAATAAACTAGTCAAAAAAAATATGAATAGGCTTAACTATTATTAAAATTTCAATAAAAAAATACAATTATTCCAAAAAATTCAAAATTACAACATTGTCATCTCAAAAACGAAGAAAATTGACCTCTTTCATAAACCCTGCTGTACTGTAATATGCTCTTTCAGTTAGTAAACGCTCATGTTTCAATGTGACCACACCTTATAGGATTATACACATCACTTAGGGTGACTGACACCGCGTGAGTTAATATAGCTTTTTAAGGATTAAGCTGTTTATTGGATGTACTTTTTAATACTGTTTTTATTGTGGATTTATTTTGAATATTGGTTTTAAACGCTTTTGTGGGAACACCGTAGGCTTGTGATAGATTACAGCCTGATCCCTCTGACTCAGAGGCCTGTGTTGCAGCTGAGGGGCGAGGGGGGGGGGTATAGGCTGAATATGTATGAGAATACTGGCAAAATTAATTATTTACAGACTTAAAATCATCATCGTATAGCCAGAATGTCTACTTGCACTAGTACTTCAATGGTGATGATCCATTTAGGACATGACTTACGTAAGTAAGTCTATTAACTAGTAAGGGTTCAGTACCCGAAGGGTTACCAATTACGGGACCCTATTACTAAGCCTCCGCTGTCCGTCGTCCGCCCGTCCCTCATGATCCGTTATTACAGATCATGACGGACGGTACATGTATTTCTGTTGCCGCTTTAACAAAAATTCATAAAAAAATAAAAAAAATATGGAGGATCCCCTACTACGATGGTACGGAACCCTACATGCGCGAGTCCGACTCGTACTTGGCCGGTTTTCATTCAATTACTGACATAATCTCAACCGTATCACTTTTCAAGTGAACCTCCTAGCCCAAGCACCTCCAAGCCACGATCATCACATATACCAGTCACTTTAAAAATGATGCTGTCCCATAAATCACTATCATACAAAACTTTACTTTTTAAAATATTTTTAAGAGCCTGCAAAAAGAAAGCCCAAGTATCTTTCCGAGAACAAATTAAAGCGAAGCGCTAAGAAACTTCGACTTGTTGGCGTTACAGTTTTTAGCGAAAAAGAAAACCTTTAAAATACTGTGAGGGGTTTAGTGAGGCAATAAATATTCTGTTTAACACTCGCTCGAAGATCTTAACTTGTTGATCTAAATTGTTAACAATCTTTATTGCTTTATATTTCCTCGTTGGTGGCAAGCGCGACTGCTGAGCTTGAGATCCTGGGTGCGATTCCTGCGTCGGGCTAAGTGTTATTGGGTTTTCCATCAGGAATTTCTCAGTAGTTTGTATTTGTGCCCGGTCGGATAACAAAGGGCTGGCGAAATGTGAGTGTACTATTACACCTTTGACTAACCCTTCGGGGATTACAGGCGTGATGTTATGTTATTTAAAAATAAGTACCAGTGCATGTAGTGACGATGCACTTCCCTTTCTTCTGTACATCATCATCATCATCATTTCAGCTGAAAGACGTCCACTGCTGGACATAGGCCTCCCCCAAGCGTCGCCACATTGGCCGGTCCCGTGCGACTCGCATCCGGTGGATCCCCGTTGCTTCTATACACTGCAAATAATAATATTATCCTCTCAATAACCAAATTTCGTACACGGCGGCCATTGTCTTAACGGAGACTAGCCAATTGCACACGAGATATTTTAATACTACTAGTGCAAACACAGGTGCCCTCTCTGTTCATTTACTCTCATAGTCTGAGGGACGCAATCCCCGGGACCGTAATAAAGCGTTCAACTTCCAAATGCATATTTATGCAGCCACTACGCTATGTAAACATGGGTGTTAAGAAGGGCCAATTAAATAAAACTATAAAAAAAGTCAAAGTCGTCAAAGTCAAAGCATTTATTTCAATTAGATCATCACAGGCACTTTTAAATGTCAAAAAAGAAGCGAAGCTACAGTCACATTCACAAGGCATAATAACTTGAGAAAGTACTGTAGTTGCACATTCCAAAGCGTAGATCTCTATGCAGAAGAATGGGCAAGAAACTTCATGGACACTCTTTTAAATCAAAATATTTTTACAAAATCTTGGTTACATCATTTATATTGAGATTATACATATAAGTGAGAACGATGTAAAATACATGCACATTAAGAGCGTCCAGAGTAAAAGATTAAATCAACAATGAAAAAATAAAGTAATTAAAATAAACCGTGGCAGCTAAGAGATGACCAGTCCCAACTGACAGCGCCCGTTCACGAACATGACGCATGGATCAGCGCCATTCAACTCAACCATATTGGAAGGAACTAAATGACCCGACACACCCGCTACCATCAGCGAGACATTTGATGACATTCTCTCAGCCACCCAGGCACATTCAAGTCAATGAAAAATAACAAAATGTAAATTGTAGCCTTACAGTACTCACACATGTGATATGCAATTATATAATACTAACATATGGAATCTATACAAAGCAAGGATATTTTACTATTTTCTGCAGCTTCCACAATAATTTAATATGGTAATCAATTAGTTTGCCCCTATGGTTGTGGAGTAGCAAATTGTTGCTTCTATATGTGAACACAATGTAGAGATAGAAAGGAAAAATAAAAAATAAAAAAACACAATTAAGGCCTTAAAGATTAGGATAAGCCCTACTAACCATAATAGAACGCCTACATGGTGGTACTCACATTTACAAAAACTGAAATAATGCTTCTAATTTATATAACACAACGGTAATCAAAGTAACTGAGTTTCCAAACAAAAACAAAAAAAAAATTAAAGAACTAGAGGGGTAGCATTTCTTCCAAATATTAAAATTCTACTTTGTGAGCCTAAGTAGTTGTAGAGCAGGACCAGCATTAAGCCAAGCATTTTTATCTAAAATGCACTCTTCCAACTTATAATATGCTCGCTTACATAGTGTGCGTTTTATACATGTTTTAAATTTCTTCTCATTAAGTTGTAGAATGTCAAGTGGTATTTTATTGTAACATTTTACACAGTACCCCATAAAATAAGTGCGTACTTTTGACAATCTGAAACGTGGCTGATCTAATTTGTCCTTATTTCTAATATTAACATTATGCCTGTCGCTTATTTTACTAAAAAGATGTATGTTTTTCCGAACATACGTAATGTTTTCATAAATATATTGACAAGGTACCGTCACGATGTTAATTTGTTTAAACAATTCTCTTAAGCGTCTGCGTAAGTTATAGATGGCTCTAACGGCCCTCTTTTGCAGAATGAATATTGAGCCAGTATCTGCAGCCCATCCCCACAGCAGAATACCGTAAGACATGATGCTATGGAAGTAACTAAAATAGACTAGTCTTGCGGTATTTACGTCTGTTATTTGCCGGATTTTACGGATAGCGTAAGCGGCTGAACTTAGCCGCCCTGCAAGTGCTGTTAAGTGAGGGCTCCATTGCAGTTTCGAGTCAAGCGTAATCCCCAGGAAAACCGTCTGTTCGATGAATTCTAGTATCTCTCCGTTCAATACAATGTTACATTCACTACTTCTAACATTCGGTAACGCGAATCTTATGCATTTAGTTTTCTTCTTATTTAACACTAAATTATTTACAGTGAACCACTTATGAATCTTAAGTATAGCGTTATAATTTACGTAGTCAAACACTTGTGCACGTCTGTTAACCTTAAAAATCAGTGATGTGTCATCAGCAAATAAAACCATTTGTGGTTGACTTTTCAGTAAATGAAGTAAATCATTTATATATACAAAAAAAAGCCAATAAAGCCCAAATATTGAACCAATATTGAGCCAATAATGGCCCAATATTGAGCCTTGCGGTACCCCTTATTTTTTCTTTTAACCTTAATGAATTTACGCCATTTATTTGAACTTGTTGCATTCGATCATTTAAATATAATTTAACTAAGCTAAGTGCTTGTTTCCCCCAGTCCGTAATGCTCAAGTTTCAGCAATAGTGTGTCGTGATTCACGCAATCAAATGCCTTGGACAGGGCGCAAAAGATGCCTAATGCATCTTTTGTCTCTTCCCATGCATTGAAGATGTGCTTTAGTAAAGTGACACCGGCGTCAGCCGTGCAACGACCTTTGGTGAAGCCATATTGTTGATCATGCAGAATTTCATTTCGATTAAAAAGATTGAGCATTTGATATAGCATCAGTTTTTCAAATACCTTGCTGAAAACCGGCAAATTGATATGAGTCTATAATTATTTGTGTCTTTGCTGTCTCCAGATTTAAAAAGTGGGATAACTTTACTAAACTTCATTAAATCTGCAAATACCCTATACCCTTATCCGGTATAATTTACTTAACTTCATTAAATCTGGAATAAAAATAATAATAAAATTATGTCGTGCACACACCTGACATGTCATTTTAATCAAATTATATTTTAAGAACTAAAATGGGTGTAAAGTAACCTTAACGAAACCGAAAGACCATACCTGGGAACCTTCTAGTTACAGAGATATTGGCGGTCAAAGTTTCCACTTTTTCACAAGTTTTTTTTAAGTACAAGTTTTTAATGTTATAACTTTACTTTAAATAATTCCACAACCCCCGTACTATTCAAAGCATCCATCAGCACCATGTTTTGAGTGCGTAACATTGAGTCCTACAGTAAACCGTGACTTTTTACCGCAAAAATTAAAGTCGTTTCCCAGCGATAATTTTTGCGTAGGGTTACTTAGACGCTTTTCTGACGGCTTCGTGAAGGGTCCGTTTACCTCGTAGACAAGCAGCAATTGCTTTCAAATCGTTTCGTATTCCTACAACGATTTTTAAACTTGATTGACAAACTTAAACTTAAATCCAATATTCATTAATATTGGATTTGTCTATCGCTATGGTACTTTGTAGATCCGTATTACAGAAAGTCATTCGAGACTCAAGCATTACTTAAAATTGGTTTCAACCAATCAAATATGGTAATTGAATCTACTTTAAGTAATACTTGAGTCTTGTTTGAGTGACATTCTGTAATATGAAAACTGGTGGCTTCTCAGTTCAAATCTTAGTTAGGATAAACATGACGATTGGACAATCAGTCTATTATTAAATGAGCGGATACTTGAATTCGAAACTGTTTGCTGCAACCGCCAACATTTCGAGAAATATATACTAAAGCGACCTTTACAAAATCACGACATAACAAACGTCTGTTTTAATCCTGCAAGACATATTTTATCTGTAATTTAAGAGCGGTGGGACCCCGCCAGGAATTTTCCTTGTTCCAAAAATAGTATGGCTCTCGTGTCTGACCTCATAACTAAGTAAAAACGTACAGAAGGAACACCGATAAAAGACTAAACCAAAAGACTGATTACACAACTTTTTTTTTGTTTTGGCTTCGCTTTTGAATTTTAAAAATGGAAGTTTCTTAAAAGTGGAGATCACTCAGCAGTCGGTTTCAGCTTGGATTTATATTCGTCGTACAAAAGATTACTATTGCAGTCGTAGGCAACAATAATAAACAAGTTAGATAGCTGGATTGTTAATAAATAGCCGTAATCATCTTGACAGCATTCTGTTCAGCCATAATCTAAGAAGTCTTTAATAACAATAAGAAATAACTTAGTCAAGTACGACATATTACCTACATATTTTAGAAAAAAAAATATTGTGTTTGGTCCACTACAGCGATTTAGTCCAAATGCCGCCTGATTGTTTTATGTTTTATATGGAATGGTTCTTCTGTTTTTCTCTCTGTCGCGTAGCACCTGGCCATATGGCAACAGAATTTTGCATAAAGATGAGACCTGCTGTTGAAAGTAATAAGAAATTTAATAAGGTGCGCTGTAAATTCGTTTATATCACGAAGCTTGTCTTTGGTGGTGGGCAGAGATGTAACCTATAGGTTGAGGTTAACTTTGTAAGTATAGGTTGAAAATGCAGTTTTGGTGGCGTAGTATTTTGTATGTTTATTTAAGGTCATTCGCATGTAAAGGTAAGGTCAAACCGACACGGACAATTTGTGTTTGGCTTTGAATACCGGACTGATATTGTACTGAAATATCTGTTAGTGTCTGCAGCCGATCCACACCAGAGACCTAGCACGACCGCGCGGTGTTAACATAACGTAATTACGTCCATTTTCATATCTATGGATGATACTGATTGAGCTTGTTCAAACAATTTAACTAAATTCAAAATTCTACAGGATAATTATGTTTTCGACTCAAAAATTGACGTATTTACGTTACGTTGACTCCGCACGCTTGTGCTAGGGCCTCGGTACGACTGATCCTTAAATCGGTGTGAATCCATTTTAATATAATACTATTTGTGTGCTTCCTTAGTTAGTCACACCAAAAAGTAAGCTAAGAGAAAAAGTCAGCCAAAAGTAGGTAGGTATATGAAATTTTGAAATTTTAAATTTACAGTGAATCAGTGAAGAACTTACCTTACTTTCCTGTATAAGAAGAGGTATTTACCCTGCTGGAGAATAATATCAGGTTGAGTATTTTGTTGTTATAATTTTCTTGCTTTAAATATACACAAGGTAAACCCACTTATTTTGTGGGCGGAATATGAGGCTAGTGAACTCTGAGAAGGATTTGTAGTGTCTAGATCTAGATAATAGACTACCCACATTTGTGAAGCTTCTCTGGCTAAGGGTGCTTCACACGTCTTGATACAGTGGGAACGATTTGGCAGTACTGGATAAATAATAAAGTTGATGCGAAACAATTACTTCACATGTTTACTTCCTTTCGGTTCGTGCCGATCGGCAAACTCTGTTTAGTTTCACTGAATCATGTTCGGATCAGCTTGGCAAAATTAAAAGTAACGGAGCGGTGATACCCGAGTATACAGTGTGTAAACGGACCCTTCATGAAGTTGTCAGCCAAGCATTATTGCTCGGAAACGATTTTTATTTTTGGGGTAAGTATAACGTTTGAAGGTAGGACTCAATGGAACGTACTCACAACGTGCTGGTGGATGCATTGAATAGTACGGGAGTCGTAAAGGTATTTAAAGTAAAGATATAACATTAAAAACTTGTATTAAAAAAAAAAAAAACTTGTGAAGAAGTTGGAACTTTGACCCCCGATATATCCGTAATTAGAAGGTTTCCAGGTACGGTATGAAACAAAAAAAATTGCAATGACAGCGACGTCAAAAATCAAAAAATCAAGAAGACGGCGACTTCAAGTGCCTTTCGGCTTTGTTAAGGGTACTTTTACGCCCATTATATTCGATTTTGTCGCCTGAATCATGCCGACCTGAACAACTTGTATGTAGCACTTCTAACTTTCACCTATTATAATAAAAATATTTCAGTAACAAATCCTTTGTAACTTAAGAATTTCAGCGGTTCGTTAAAAGTCGTTTCGTGTTTCTAGAATATTTTATATATACTAGGCTGAAGATTTTTTTTGAGTTGTTTGTCGATCAAAGTAAGAAGTAAATAAGCACAGAAAGACATGGCTACATGTGTAAGTCAGAAGGACCTTTAATTTACAATTCTGAAGGCGCAACTGCACAAAAATTGCCCGTTGGTACTGGTTGCTATGTAACTCGATGTTTACAGCCACACACACATGTGTCTCGCTGCAGTCTGACATTGTGACTGCATTCAGTCAGCTCAGCTTGCGATACGGTTTGCTTTTGCTGTCACTTCTGGAATTTTAGATGCCTGTAAGCCTACCTAATTTGACTACAGTAGGCACCTAAACACTACGTAGAGTGCCCTGTTCCCGAAGGGAAGCCAGTAGGAATCGGCTTCTTAGGAGCCTTCGAACCCGCTACCTGTTTATTTTGCCTTTGCCTTGTGGCAAAGGGAAAATATTTCCCACCATATTTTCAGCTCAGTACAGAGGTTATTTAAAGACTTATCAATCACTCAATAAATATTCAACGAACATAAAAAAAAAAACTGTAATTTATTTTCTACCAACAATTTATGTTTGGCATTATTTTCCAATTGCTGATGCCTATGTGGCGATTCGATTCGTTTCGATTCCAGCAGTGGACGTCTTTCGTCTGAAATGATGATGATGATGATGATGATGTGGCGATTCTGAAGCTCCGTTCGCCTCACCTTGGGCTGTCAACCATGTTACCATTCTGACTGGGTAGTCTTTTGACAACCCAGTCAGCAGGCAGGAGCTATTCTCTTACTATTCGATATGAGAGAAAGAAAATATTTTTAACTAGCTATTGCCCACGACTTTCATTCGCGTGATATTTAAAAAAAAAAACTGGTAACAAAATGCGATTCAAAAAGGTACGTACCTTTTTTTGATTTTGTTACCAGTTTTAAGGATTTTTTTTTTTTTTTTGCACGGAACCCTAATTCTCATTCTAAAATAAAAGTTAGACCTTATAGCACCAGCTATCTGCCAGTAAAAGTTCCCTCAAAATCGGTTCACCCGTTTCGTAGATAATCCAGAACAAACAGACAGACAGACCGACGGACGGACAGACAGATAGACCGACGAACAGACAGACAAAAATAGCAAAAAATGTTTTTATGTTATAAGTGCCGTATAAGCTTCAAAAGCTTCAAGCTTTTAAAAAGCTGTTATTTTTTATATTACAAACAGACACTACAATTTTATTTATTTGTTTATTATAATATTCTAGCTCGTATATTATCATAGAATGCTCGTAGTAAGGTAATTTTTCATGTTCAACCCATTTCCCCGTCTTGTCGCATAGTATGTGTACGTAAAATTGATGATGGTCTGTAGATGTTGTTTCAAGTAGACAGATTGCGAGGCGATGTGTTGAAGATTAATATCCGGGTTTGTACGGTGGTGTTTATCAACGTTCCATTACTAATATGTCGGTTTCACAAGATTATGTAAAGTTGCGATAAAAGTGAATTTTCGCCAATAGTGCAACTGTTTTCTAAGACTCGCGGTATACACGACGCTACGCAAAAGAAACGAGTTACAAACCTAAATCATCAATTGAGTAGCAAGAATATCACAGCATTAGTTTTAAAATGGCGGTCGGTAAACGATGCAACCAAGCACAAACTAGTAGATTATAGTTTTTAACATTTTATTTTCGGACCTCGCATACTATAGGCCTTACTCCCTGAGGTTTCAATATATGGGTACTAGTTGATGTAAGTACCTATGTGCTTACATGTACCGGTGACTAGTACTTGAGCTATTACACACAAAAATACAAGACATGACAATAACAGGAAGTCCGAAAGTGGCGCCGGTGACTGAAAAGTTGTGTGGTAATCGATTGTTGTGTTATGGGCATGTGATGCGGAGGAATGAGGAAAATGATGGAAGGATAGTTTTGAGTATGAATGTGGATGGGTATATGAGTAGAGAAAGACCAAAGAAACGATGGACGGACTGCGTGAAGGATGAAATGGGTAGAAAGAAGGTGTCTGATGAGATTAATAGAAAAGTATGGAAGAAGAAAACATGCGGCGACGACCTCAAATGAATTGGGATACGAGCATCAGAACGATGACATGATATGACATTTTTTTTCATCTATTTCACGTTGACACGAGAGACAAAGCTTTTAACAATGCTATGAATGATTAGAAACATCGCAAAATGTAACAAAATCCGAAAAGTTGACTCATCGGTTAAAGACAGCTGATAAAGAAATAAAACAGTATTTTTTATTACATTTTAACAACATTGTGATCAGTCAATAAACCCGAAACCCCATGAGTGTGACCCGCTTTGACCCTTATAATATTTATGTCCGATCAAAAAAGGATGAGATCGATTTCTTAAAAAAGGTTTTATTGAATGCAAAAAAAGTGCCGAAAGAGCACGATTAAACCATAAATAAAATACAGTTCAACCAGAAAAGGTTCGCTCTTCGGTAATCTTCGTGTTTCCGTTTTATAGCGGCAAACTGAAGTATACAATATGTGTTTGTATGAAGCCTTTTCTCTGCTGGGTACTTTAGTCTAAAGTAAAAAAACGAAAATAACGAATTGACAACTGTGTGCATACAGTTGTCAACTCGTTGGGGGAGAACTGTAAAAACCTGTAAATGATTAGTTATGCATACTTACTCGATCACTTATTTCACAGTGTGTAAACTGAGTCAACGATTCGCGTAATAAGTTCAGTGAACTTCGATTTTTTAACTGATTTCAAATCCTTGCTCATGCAAAAAGTTTGATCAAATTTTTTTTTTTACAAAATGTTTTATGTAGACGTCGATATTGAAAAAGGTATGCGGATAAACGAAAAGTAAAAAGAATGAGCCTTATAAAAGTTTTAAATTACGATATAGTTTATTGATGAAGTAAGTAATTGGAAACGAATTTGTATAATTATTTAGACACTAAATTTAGTTCAGGGCGTGTCCTAACGCCTCACAAAACTACGGGAATTATCAAAATAATAGCTGCTCGTTGGATTCAATTAGACAAACCTCTGTAAATGCTACCATACTTTAATGGCCGGTATAACTGCAGGTTACCATGTTCCTTCCGAATTTAACATAAACCTTAGGGGAAAACACATAATATCCCATAATTCGCTGGCGGGAGCTAATCGCTGTTACAGAAGCGTATAATTTTACATTGTAAATCGTGTTTCTGTCTCTAAAATTAAGTGTTGGGGAAAATATTCCTTCCAAATTGGTACAGCTGTTTTGTATTTTGTTGTATGTTATATAAGTATACAAACATTTTTGAAAATACTGTTTGGTTAAAAATGGTGGTTATAAGTGATTTTTTTTGTAGTGTGGCACAGTGCAGACCAGAGTAAAAGTACCTGAAAAGGAAAGATGAAATAGATAATTTACGATGGCTGGTTCATGGTGGTGCAAGACCAGAATACCTCGAAAGATATCGAATTAATTAATGTACACATTAATGCAGTGTTCAAAAATAAATATAACTAGCTTCCGCCTGCAGCTTTACTCGCGTAAATTATTTTTTGTTGCACAATATCATTATAAATAGTATATGTTATTCTGATGTATAAACTCAACTACTACTACTGTGAGGTTTCATCAATATCCATTCGGTAGTTTTTGCTTGAAAGAGTTACAAACATCCATACATCCATCCTCACAACCTTCACATTTATTATAGTAATAAAAACACCCGTAAGTTTTCCTAGATTCTACCTAGTTTTTGGCACTGGTCAACTAGTTTCTATAAATGCAACCCCGTTTAGTATAAAACTTAAGTCCCGAAATAGGGCAAGCGGGTTGTGACCATATTATCATCTAGCAGGGACGACGCCCACACCACTTAGAAGTTACTACTTAACATTCCAAAAGTTAACCATTTCCTTAAAGTCAACACCCAAAGCAGTCCTCAAACTTCAACATCAAAGTTGCCAGCACTAAAAACAGTTAAAAAGCAAAAAGTTCCAGAAAGTAACCCGTCACTTGCAAATGGATCATTAAAAAAAAAGCGTTCTACTTATGAATAGTCAAAAAAATGCAAGCGCCTAGGAATTCGCTTCGAAATTCAATTTTAAAACGTTGTATGTACGTTTCCGTCGCAGTAACACCTGCATGCAAAGTACTTCGCAATCTCGCTGCGACTTTAGGATAGGAGTACATTGATGGAAAATCGCTGATGACGTTTGAACCAGAAACGCTTACGTTAGGGTTAAGCTTTTAAGGCTGGTACACAAAAGCGGTAAATAATCCTATGTTTTTTTTTAAATTTCACTTATCCTATTATATTTCCTCATCAGATTGCTGTTGTTATAATTACGGGACTTTCCTTTTGTAAACTAGGCTAACTAATCTGAAAATCTTATCATGTAAGTGACATGGCACGAGTTGGACTTAATACGAAGTGAGATTGATATCTGACCAACACAACTGAATGAGCAAAATTTTACATATTATGTCTGTTTATGGGTAAAATTCACATTTAAACTGCGTTCGAGAGCTGTTAGTGTCATAATGGCTAGCAATATTAAATCTGACAGTGGTTGAACGTCGGTTAATAGATGTATGGATCGCCGATGGTAGTATTGGTACCAATTAAAAGGGTAGCAGAGACAAGAAAGACGAAGTACGTAAGGTGTTCGTAGAACAAACACCTTACGTACTTCGTCTTTAATCGAGAAAACGATAATAAATAAACGATATTCGGTATAAACCAAAATATGAATTGTTTTTAACATAGTTTGAAGGTTCTATATTTGACTAACACTAACACTTGAACTTTTACCATACAGGGTGTTTACGGACCCTTCACGAAGCCGTCAACCAAGCATTGTGTACATAAAACTAAGTAACTTTACGCAAAAATTATTGCTGGGTTAACGATTATTTTTGGGGTGAAAAATCACGTTTTTCGGTAGGACTCTGTTACGCACTCAAAACATTGTGCTGATGAATGAATTGAATAGAACGGGGGTCGTGGAGGTGTTTAAAGTAAAAAAAAAACATTAAAAACATGTGTTTAAAAAAACTTGTCAAAAAGTCGGAGCTTTGACCCCCAAAATCTCCGTAACTAGAAGGTCTAGGACAAAAAAAATATCGCAATGACGGGGAGAACAAGTGCCTTTCGGCTTCGTTAAGGGTCTTGTTACACCCTTTATAAGTATATGATAGTCTGAAAAGGCCAAAGTCGCCAGAAGGTAAACAATGTTATGTTATGTTATCAAGTTATTTTACCATATTTGTCCAATAAAGCCACTGAATCCGAAGAATGACCCAAAGGCACCACTAATAAAGTCTGTCTGATAACAATTTATAGCACTCAATCCGTCTTAATGATTTATTTGTTGGTCGTTACCGAGTTTTACGGCCATTGTTGCACAATTAATACGGGTATTAAACCGGTATTTTATTTATATTAGTTTCAGATAGTTTGTTTGTTGTTAATTGAAAACTGAAAATGGTAGTCGGAGGATATTATTTAATCCTTCGTACTTAAAATAAATAATTTCATAAATGCGAAAGTAATTCTGTCCGTCGGTTTTAACACTTTCGCAAATTAACGACTGAACGGATTTGGATTGACTTTGGCATATACCTAGGTAGATAATCCTGGTCGGTTTAGAATATAAGATAGATTTTATTGCGATAGTTCGGCACCGTGATATAAACTCCGAAGTCCACGCGGGCGTAGCTGCTGGAAAGATATTTATTATTATAAAATATCTTTCCAGCAGCTACGCCCGCGTGGAGTTTGTAGTATTACTTTAAATAACATAAAATGATAAATATGTGTAGTTGCCTGTCTTATTTAAAAAAAGTATTTTAACTTAATTATTTATCCTTTTGCGTAATGACCCTCGTCCACCTCCTCCGTCCCCATAACTTTAACTTATTATAATGATTAATTACATCCAGTGTAATCTCTTTTCAGCTTATATACGTTTTCACACATATAATGAAAAGCGTATTAGAGCCAGCCAGTTTAATATTTAAGATAATTACATCTTTCCACATAACTTTAAATTTACAACTGCAAACACGTTTCATCCTTATCGCACACGCAGGTATGCACTAGTGAACTAGTACTTAAAAAAACAATTCAATAACCTCAAAGTTTTGTGTGTTTTTTTCAGAATTCTTCACTTATCTCTTGATCTCTTCTAATTTCTACCAATAATTGAATGGTTAGCGAAATTATTGATAATGCTAGCATTTAAACCTGTCCACCGATCAACTCTGTCTGTAGCAGTCTACTACTGAACGTTATTCTTGACTACTACTACTCGTCTGTGAACTGTGAACTGTGAAAGTATACCTACTATCTTACCTATTTTACTATCAAAAGGATTGCACTTATTTTTTTTCTTTTTGTTATCCTAAAATGTCCCACTTCTGTGCAAAGGCCTCCCCCATTCTTTCTTCTTCCAATGTTTTCTGCTTGTCTTCACCAATTTACGAGGAAGCCATCACTTATACTTGCTTTAACTTGCACTAATACCCCACTCGTGCACACCTCCCTCAACAAATGTGACTGTTCACTTAAAAGCGGAATGATTTTGTATCGAGAAAATTTTCAGTGAATTTTCACATCAAGACTTTCGTGTTACTGTACCGTTCGGGACCATTATTGAATATTGGAGTTTTATTAAATTCTGCTTCTACTATAATGTTGATAGCTTGGAACAGCTTTTCCAGACCAGCTGTTGGTAATGACGATTGAAGATTGAATTGAAAATATTGAAGTGTGAGAAATTGTATTGTTACGTTCTTGAATTAGTAATATTGGTCTGTGATATCTAGAGTGATTAGAGAATCAGAAGAAATATGATAGAAAAATAAGTGATGGAGCTCAGTGAGGCTACTTGTACGAGTACGTAGCAAAATTATAGCATCGACAAAATTGACACATCACACTTTCATGTACTGACAGCAAACAGTTTGCTAATGCAAATGTATTACGATACTGTTTTAAGCTCTCACGGTTTATAACTAAACTTATACCAGGTCACTTACAGGATATCTTCTGTGACTTTCAACTATTTTGTGAGCTCCCGATATTTCGACGCTGTTGCTAGCGCCATGATCACGAGATGACACCTCGCGATCTTGTCCCCGACGAAAATAACTAAAGATACCCCGTAGGTCATAGCGTAAGTTTTATATATCGATACTGTTTGCGATGTCCCGTCGTAAGTATATTAAAAAAAATTATACTACGTATAAAATGTCTAGCTATGTTTCTAGTGTCTGGGAGCTTAATGAATCCTCTTATTAAATAAGGAATTTGTAAGCGCGAGGGGTATGTACCTAATTAAAGCAGACGTCTAGCTCTGTACGCTTCTTGTTTCCCCAATGTATCATTATTCAACATTCTGGATTTATTTAAGACACCTGTGTCGGAGTGCACTACGTGAGCTCGACAAGTGAAAGTGCATGTCCTAGAACCGGAAATTCAAAGACATGTGACATATACCATCCAGCACAGTCCGTACTGGGTTAGCAGAGTGGATTATTATATATAGCCCACTCGCTTTGCTCGCGTTAATTAAAATTTGACAATTAAACTGTTAACACACTACTAAAGTTTCTATAATATTATAATTAATCCATGATTCGTAAGACACGTGGCGCCATCTATAATCATAAGAATGTTATTGTTGTTTTCCTCGGGAACAGTACTTTTTTTTTCATCCTGAGAAGTAGTGTAAGTAGTGCAAGTACTGTTCGTGTGTCCGTTTCTGTACCTGATAACGTATAAGCAAAATTTCAGGATGATCGGTTCAGTAGTTTAGGCATGAAAAGGTAACGAACAAACTTACTTTCGCATTTATAATATTAAGTTTATATTAAGTTTATATTTATAGTATTAGGATTCCATGGGAATGCTTCTGTATCCAACACTGACACAGCTATCTGTTTGCAACGAATATTGCCGCGTTGTATTGCAGGTGATTTAAAACCACAGACTGTCTGAGCAATTTGACAGACTGTCAAGTTACAAGTACCTTCTTAATTTGACAGACAGTTAAATTGCTTAAATAATCTGTGGTCGTTTGATTGCCGGGTAAGGGCACAATGAATAAGACACAACACTCAACTACAAAATAATTTGACTGATCAATTCAAGTTATAACTCAAAAGTTCTCCAAAAAGGCTACAATCACATACCCACCTATCATTCCTCTATTAGTAGACATCACAATACAACATAAAATTGTCGTCATCAATAAGGTGCCTGTCCACCTAAGTAATACTCGCTTTGCATACTAATAGTTGGGCCACACTATATAGCTTATTACCCTGGGCAATTTCCTTAATGTTCCATTGAAAATGCGGCGGGAGCTGCCGACGGGTTAATTTATAAGGAAACGTTACTTTTACGCGGTCTTGAGAGGGTAGAAACGGCTAGCGTTTGAAATTTGAACGCACAATGCACATTTTATATATTTTTTTCAGTTTATTGTTTTGCAGTGCAACTACATAATATTTGGTATGTTATTTTATCAGAGAATTATGAGATGTGTTGACAGATAGAAGAAAAACTAAAAAAATAATCAATACTATCTACACTAATATAAAAAGCTTAAGAGTTTGTCTGTTTGGTTAAACGCGCTAATCTCAGGAATTGCTGGTTAGAATTAAAAATTTTTTTTAGTGTTGGATAGCCCATTTATCGAGGAAGTCTATACAACATCACGCTACGACCAATAGGAGCGGAGCATCAATGAAAAATTTTGAAAAACGGGGAAAAGATATTCTTTTAGAGAGCTTCCATTGCATGCGCTCGCTGCGAAAACAGTTAAAGTTACGCAACAGTCATGTATGACGGAATTGTTTATTTTAAAATGTTCTAATGAAAATCGTGTCCTATATTTCACAGTCAGTTTGAATCTTTTTAGTAAGTAAGTGAAAAGTAGTTTTTAAGGTTTAACCAAAACACACTCTTCCTTTAGCCTAATACGTAACTAACACCCTCCAAAGACTAAGTAGTAAAGATACTTAACAACAACTCTAAACCCAAAAGCACACAGTTCAGTGACCTGAGAACCGAATTAAAACAGCCAAACAAACTTCGCTCGCGTAGAACAACTTGTAGGCTTATTCTGGAGTAGCTTGTTTTAATTAATGGTAGTTCTCTTCCTTATTCCTGGACTCCTGGTATTGTTGCGCTGTGTTTAGCGGCAGTTTCTTGGTGTTCCACTAAATTAATAAGATAAAGCACTTGTCTGATTAATTGTAGTCTTAGTTGGAGTGGTAAATTAGTACCTATGTGATGAAGTTGAGAAGTACTTAGTAGTGTGTTTATTAACTTGTGAGAGGTTGTTATCTTTAACAAAGTTTTTTTGGTGAAGTGGTCTTCCTGTATTGACATGATTGATAGCCCTCTTTTTAACCGATTCTAAATAAGGAGGAGGTTTTGTTTGTATTCCACCGGCATCCTTTTTTTTTTGGCTAAAAGTCAATGAAACAAACAAAGTCACCGACTTCCGAAAGTAAAGTTATTTTAGACTTTTTTGTGTTTTTTTTTTGCCAATGTCTTTTTTTTTTTAACGATTATGGTCGGTAGCATTGAGAACTTGTCCTAAGTGTAGTCAGGTACCTAACTTAAATGTTTGTTTGCAGCAGATTTATTCAAATTTAAAATTCTCAAATATTGTTAAAATTTTAATTTCATTGTCCAATATAAAGCGGTCATTTTTTTTTTAAACGTTCCTTTAGTATTCGGTCAAAATGGAGCTTTTCATGCTTCAGAATTGTTTACAGAAGGAAATCTTTTCAAAGAACCTATGGTATGGAACCTATATAACGACTGATTCAATTCTATCCCTCTATCTACGTAAGAACTAGCTTATGTTAACATCATCTATTTATAATCACAAACGATGTTCGGATTTCCCTCGTTATTAAAGGACGTGACTTTAAGACATATTAGTAGCTTAAACCGGTCGATACACTTTGAGGGCTTACTTAATATAAGAGCGAAATTGTATCACCCATTACGTTGGTGTTGAACAGAATATTTTTTTTTTTTTTTTTTTTGTTTTTTTTTTTAAAAACGTTGCCCCACACTAGGAATTTCTCCTGTATCGTGGGTGCGTTTACAAACATTTAAACTCACATACACAAACAGCCAGACCCGGAACAACTACCTGTAGGCCATACAAATATTTGTTTCGTGCGGGAATCGAACCCGCGACACGAAGCGCAGCAGTCAATCGCTCAGCCACTGTGCCAACCGTGCCGTCAAAATATTAATACAAGGAAAGAGGTCAGGTTGTTGTCTTTATACCAAATCTTGTTTATAGAGTAGCAAGCAAGAATTCAACATGTTTTAAAGGGAAAACATCAAAGAAACTCACTCACACTTAAGACATGTTGGTACGGAAGACGATTTATAAATATGTTAAAGGCTCACGTTTGTATGTTTATTGTTTTTGTTTTTGGTATTTTGGATGCGTGCATCCAAATAAAAACAAATAAATGACATTCACGAACTGCCGAGCCCTTAGGCCATCAAGATTTTCTTCTTTCAATCTAATTTCAGCTCTTCTCCGTTATTTTTTCCGATCATTAGTCGCCGAGAAAACCGCCCGATCAATTTGTCCCATCAAGTGTCTTACTGATATTATGGGTTTATTTGTTGAATTAGGGTACTAAAACGGCATACTTTGCATTACATTTAATGTCATGGATTTCCCCAAAGTAACGCCTGATTATGTAATTTATTTTTTTCGGGCGGGAGTGTTGTGCTGCTGTCCTGCATCATTTTCGCGGAATTAAAACTACAAATTTTGCATTACATTTCCCCAAACAGCGTCAATGTGTGTCCGTCCATCTAGAGTGCGTCATGTTTCTTTTTTCTTTTGACGCTTGAATGTCATTGTCAGGGCACTGTTGGTTTGGTCATCCTTTGTGAAATTGTCTGTGATATTTGTATTGAAAAAACAAGTTGTATACCGCCATCTTGTTTTTTATATACAAGATGGCGCCTTAAGCAACGCGCGAAAAGAACCAAAGAGAAGAGAATGCACCATGCATTCTCTAATTTAGTACAAATTTAGCAAAGTAGTAGTGTGAGTTTAAGTTTAGTCAATTTAAAGTTCATTAAAAATCTTAAAACGTACCTAGTATTACCAATTTATTTATGTTACAGGAATATATAAACGTGGGCGAAGTAAAATAAGTATGTGAGGATCGTAGCCACTGGCGTTCTGTAGTATCTGCCTACCCCCTGAATAAAAAGGTGTGGGTACATAAACCCATGTGTATATGTATACCTATGTATTTTAGTAAATGGCAAAAAATAGCATGATGAGAATTACGCACAGATAGAAAGGCACGAGTGATTTATTATTGCTTATTATTTGACCCCAATCAGAAGTATAGAAACATAAACCAGATCATAGTTATTGGTTACGAACAAACAGAGCAACTCTCGAAGTAGCGCTAACAGCGTAACGTCAAATTGGTAACTTTGAGCATAACTGAATTAACACAAACAATCGTAAGTTTGGAAACAATCACTTAGATAGAGGGCAAGTCATAGTCTCCGGCTAATTGTATCATTGATTAATTAAAATGTCTGTCATTAGGTATAATATTTACATGACGAGTAGGCAGATCTGGACTTCTGGCTAAAAATAAATTACTTGTTGCTATCATATCGGGCAAAAACAAAACTGGCAAAATGTGGCCGAGACTCCTCTTACTCCTCCTTCGAGTAACAAGTACATGGTGTGATACTTGAATGTCCCACTGCTGGGCAAAGGCCTCCCCCATATCCTTCCAGGTATACTTCTCCTGCGCCACCTCGAACCAGCCTTCGTGATGCGCGTCTAGATAATCTCGCCACCTCTTTCTGGGCCTGCCTCGGCGGCGCCGTCCATCCTCAGGCTTCCAACGTGTTGAAACCTTTGCCCAGCGGTCATTATACATGCGGCTCACGTGACCTACCCCATCCCATTTGAGCCTGACAGCCTTGTTGCCTACTTATGCAATTCATGTTTTTGAGCGCAGCGTAGTGTTTCGTATTTTATCTGCTCTCTGCTGCTAATGCTGATGCTAATACTAATGTTAAAATTAACAACTAATTTTTGATCGTTGAATGTATGAATAATATCCGCCATCTGTCCTCTGCAATGAAAACCTTTATAAAGAACATTCAGCTGAAAGCTCTTAAAATGAATATCAATCCTAATCTGGGTCATAAACCAATTCCAGAATGCCAATGAAAACGATCAAATTAAGATGATGGCAAAAAAATCGAGCTCAAAATGCAGATTTGCGACAAAATTTATGGATGCTAGCCAATTAGTGTGGGGTCTCAATGCAGCCTTTTGGCACGTTCCCTGATCTTACTCCGCCAAAGTAATTCACAGATTTGCATTTAAAATTGATAAATGATTTATCTTACTGAAGGCTCATCCGTCTTCAGGAAATTAAATTTTGATGCGACATTGTTTTTGGATTGATTTATGTTTGGTTCGTATTAGGTCGCTTGTTTTGTGAATTATTTGATCATGAATATTGAACATTGAGAGCACATTTGATCGATTTAAAAAAATGGGTTTCGAGACGATTTGACGAGAATCGAAAATGAGGAGGAATTTTTTTTTTTTTGAAGTCGTGACATTCCTTTTTTCTTTCTGTATCGTGTGCCTAATCTGGTGTCGGAGTTTTATGCCGCCCATGGGCCTCTGATTTGGTTTTTCATGTTGTCGAGAAATATCTCTCAGGCATGCTAGTTTTCTCATGATCTTCTCCTTCACCGTAGCGAGTGATAATTATAAAATACGCTCATGACTCCGGAAAATTAGAGATGCGTGTCTTGGGTTCGAACTGGAGACTTAGAAGTTGGCAGTCCGACGGTCACTCCAGTAGGCTACCAATGCTTGACATTGTACGATGACCACGTGCTGGATGACGGACCTGTGTCCCAGCTGTAGGGAGGGTATAGGCTAATAACTATAGATTATAGATTTCTAATCAAAGAACAACGCTTTCAGTAGCATCGTCAGATTAAATTAACAAGTACTTAACATTTAATTAAAAGTATCAAAAAACCCGACTATGTACTGCTACTGTACCTATACATATATCTATACCTTTAAAATCTCCTTTTAATTTCCTTCATTTTGATACCCTACTCGATAGGTTTGGTTAAAAAAAATATTAACGACTTACTACTTCGCGCCAAAAATCCACCATTTTGTTTTTTTTTCAAACACCTATCTAAATACACTTGGATTTTTAAGACGAATGTAACGATACCTTAATTGTCGAAATCCATCCAGCCATTTGGAAGATACAAGATTATAAAGAAATTTACAAACTACAAGATACGCGCGAAAAACATAACCCGTCCTTGACAGTCGGGTAAAAAGAATCAGACAGCCTGCCATATTATTTAAAAACCCTGTAAAGCTCGAATAACTTAAATCTGCACTATATGTATAGAAGAAAACACACAGATCCCAGCATCTGTTATCATCTGATCTCAAAATTATCTCCACAATAAATTAATATACTATTAGTAGCAGCTTCCAGCCAAACTTCCTGCAACTAACTGTAAAGTTCATAGTTTGGGTGCATCTGCATTAAGCCACAGACCGCAGTACCGCAGGGAAACTATAGGACTTGTTACGTAAATGACTAAATAATAGATTATACTGTATTTTGTTAGCTAAATTAATACAAATGGCTCTCTTAGGAAAGAATAATATGATGAATTTAAAATTCTCCTCTTATCTTAAATAACGTTTCAAGTTGCTTCATGACACACTTAATAGTTCTGAGGTCATTGGAAAACCTTAGACTAGAGATTGCATTTGGCTTCATGAAACACGCCACAAACTTAAAGCGCCGGCCACACCGCCACCAAGGCTGCGGGACTGTTCGAAAGAGATACCGTGGCCCTGGAACACAAACGGCAAAGAAGGAACATGGATGGGTTTTAGTCAGTGCAAGTCTGACAGTCCCTTCCGCTCCGCCCAGAGTTGGGGGGGGGGGGGGGTCATTTGATGATTTCCCATCCCGAAAAAAAAGGCCATACCGCCAACTGGCGTGCGGGCGAGCGACGCGTACGACACCCTTTTCATATTACTTTGTATCTTTCTATAGTTCGCGGTATGAAAAGAGCCCCCGCCAGCTGGCGGTGTGGACTTAACTCATGCCTCCGAATGAGTCGCTCAACCACAGGTGTCTATTATATACATCTATAGATATTAGTAAATCATGCTGCGCTTGAAAGTTTACTCAGCAGCCAATCAACCATGTCAATACATTGACGCGACTGCAACTGAAGTTATTAATGAAGTTTTTAGTAATAATTATTACATAATCAGAAACGTCAGCAGCATATAATTCAATAAATTGAACAATTAATTCAATTCTCAGAAACGTCTCAGGAAATCTAATCAGTGGACTGAACCACTGTAAATTACTACGACTGCACTAAACCAATTTGTAGGAACACTAGGCACAGTTAACTCAGTCCTTGTGGATTTGGACCGCAGCGACAAAATGGCGTCAGCTTGCCCTCAACCAGACTGACCACTTGTCAGCTCTGTAATGTTTTAGCTGACAGCGAAAGTACATATTATTACCCGACAGAGCTAGGTGGAAGGGTTATGATGAGTTGTTGAGGCATTGAATGCAAAATTAAAATATTTTATTTCACATAGGCACTCGTTGAAAAATCGGCGCACGGTTCGGGTTGGTCGTTTTCTATGGAGAAGAATGCTCAAAAAACTCCATAGTTACTCTTTTCAAAAATGTAGGAAGGTACTTGCAGGATATGTTTTTAAACGGGACTATGCTGTTTCTGATAAAACAATGAGCTACTCTGCCCAGCAACCAATAACGTTAAGATAAATTATGCCAAAGAATATTTCATATTATGTCGATTTCTCTCGATGGCTCCAGTGATGTACATCTTATGGGTATTGGGTATTGGGGCCCATACCATACCCATAGTTCGTTGCCCATTCTCCAATTGATTTGGAAACATGACTTCGATTTCGTGGAAAACAAATACAGCATTGTTGTTTTTTTTTTTTTAGTTTTTTACTCTTTGCAATTTGCTTTGACGACCGTTTGTCGCTCGACAGGGTGTCAGACAATCAGGAACTGTCTGTTGCTTGAACATTGACAAGTTTTTTTTAGAATGCACGTATCGTCGCGTCACATTGACGGGCCGTCAATAGAATACGGTTGGTTTATTTCAAAATCAACATGTTATCTTTTAGCGACATGATTTACTTTTTTACATGCATAGCATAGCATAGTATAATCAGCCTATAATATTCCCACTGCTGGGACACAGGCCTCCTTTCCATGAGAGGGAATGGGCTAGAATCCACCACGCGGGCCCAGTGCGAGTTGGTAGATGTCACATGTCTTCGAATTTTTGGTTCTAGGACATGTCGGTTTCCTCACGATGTTTTCCTTCACCGTTCTGAGAGCAGTGGTGATGAAATAAATTACACAAAGTAACTGCGCTTGGCTGGGTTCGAACCCACGACTTACTGTTCGTAAGTCGGGGCCCCCACTATTGGGCCACCGCTGCTCTCTTTACTAACATGATTTATTTTTATTGATAGATTATTTTTTTATTAACATTTTGTTTTCTTTGCTAATGTACAGAATTTTAATTGTATAATTGAATTTTATTTTATTGTTGAACTGTAAACATTATAAGCCGTGTTATGTTAGTTTTTGATGAATTCTCGATAAAATGTAAGAATTGTTTATGAAATAAATCAAATGAAATGAACAACCTAATAAAGTAATCAATCAATTATCTCAAGCTTTTCGCAGGCTAACAGATACAGTCGTAACTGATTAATTGATTTATCGGCTTCGTGGCTTTGATTTCCTCAAGTTGTCTCTACCAGCCATGTAAACTGTCTTAAAATTAATTCAGAATACTTTCTGGTAACAATATTTGCACTGTACTTATTGCATGCATAGAATAATATAATATTGAATAATAATTATAAAAAACAATTTATTATTACCAAAAACCTTGTTTTTTTTTAGTTAGCCCGTACTGTATTCCTGAGCAAAGGCCTCCCCCATTCCTCCCACTGCTTACGATGGTCTGCTTAAACCTTATATCGTAAAAAATCTCAAATGTGGTTCTCAAAAGTACGGACTGGCAGTGTAGAGTATTCCGTAGAAATCTAAATTTTTATACAAAGTTATTCTTAAACTGGTTTTATTTATTGTCTTTGAGCTTGCATTAGAGATTCAATCCGATTTACCCTTACTTAACAAAACTCTCGATCCAGATAATTGAACAGCATCTGCGAACACAGATCACCTCACATTGTCCCACATATTAGTTCAAAAAGAATAATTGAAAATAACGCTCTGCAATGTGCTGCTTTAAAAACCATTAAATATTTGAATTTAAAGCTTATCTCGAGCGTTCGAGAATGTTCTCCAGCTATCTCGAATTCTCGAGTGTCGGGAACTCATTGTTCGGAATTTTAAAAAATGGAGAGAAACTGTGAATGCTCCGATTCCGATTGATTTTTCAATGGTTCCGTGTGAGATATGGGGATTGGGATGGTTTTGAAATTAAAGGGCTGAAAGTAAAGGTTACATCAAGTTGACTGCGGGTGACGAATGTTTTAATACTAGTAGCAACAAGTTACCTACCTAATGGGAGTAATAACACCCTTAACAAAGCCGAAAGGCAGTTGTTCTCCCCGTCGTGTTATTGCGATCATTTTTTTGTTCTAACCTGGGAACCTTCTAGTTACGGAGATATTCAGTTACAACTTTTGACATTTTTTTTTTTAATAAAGTTTTTTAATGTTGTTACTTTACTTTAAATACCTCAGAGACCTCCGTACTATTCAATGCATCCATCAGCATAATGTTTTGAGTGCGTTACATTGAGTCCTACCGCAAAACGTGATTTTCACCCCAAAAAAGAAGTCGTTTTCCAGTAATTATTTTTACGTAGAGTTACTTAGTTTGATGTACAGAATGCTTGATTGATGGTTTCGTGAAGGGTCCGTTTACACCCTGTATGTATGCCCAAGTTAATTGCATGTCATGTAAAGCAATTGTCGGCCTTAAGGTATAAAACCATTATTCTGACATGGGAGGGGCCCATTGTGGGCCTAGGGGGCGTTGTTCCGCGTGACCCTCTGACAAGCAGAGGGCACAGCGGAGGAGCAAGGGCGGGCTCGGTGTGCACTTACCCTGCCTCCGAGCAGACAGTGAAGGACACAGTCCTTCACTGTCCCCGTCGATATCGTAATCCCTCCGTCGAAGTGTCGTGGAACACGTCTCGCGGCTTCGATTGGGACCGAGGGTCTTGGCTTAACCGCCCGGACCACGAGGTAGAAAACCTCTATAAAAAGTTACCCCGAATCTCAAGCGGCGGCGCACCGCGAGGAGATGTATGGCTGACGGGTTCCTATGGAAAATCAGTCGTTAGTGCGAACCACTGCCGGGCCTGGCTATGGCTTATCTGGGTACAGGGGGCACTGCCCAGATGGACTTTTTATTTCCCCCATACTCGTGGGAACTGTATGAAAGAACAATTAACCCAAAATACGGCCGATAACGGCGAAGGAAGGAAGGAGAGGGATGCGGGGTCGGAGTCCGGCGCCGCATCCAACGATGTGAGCGCGGGAGGCTCAGAGAGCTCCCGGCGCGGGAGGCCCGGGGCTGCTGCGGGGAACAGGGAGTTCCTACGCAAGCGATCCAGGCCGGTAGGCGACCGAGAGTCGTCGTCAGAGGGGGAGCTGGCTTCGGCTCGCAAGATCCCCACCAGCAAGCGTGGCGGGATCCGCGGCAAGGGGAGAGGCCTCTCTGTCACCGAGAGGTCGGCGCGGCTTGCCGAGGAAGGGCGCCACCCGGGGGTGGCCGGTCACGGGGTGGATCGTTCGGGCTCCTCTGGTGACGAGGCGGTCGCAGACGGCGGCTCAGATGCGGAGCGCAAGGCCGAGTTTGCGAAGGAGGTGGAGGTGGCGCTGAGGGCTGTGTCCTACAAGCAGAAGCCCTCTACTAGACAAAGGGCCATACCTGCAGCGGCCGCCTCCATCATAGCGGCAGCGAAGGCCAGATATGCGGGGCCTCCACCAGACGAAGTTGCCAAACTGCGGGCGGAGGTCGCTCGCCTGACGGCTGCTACGGAGCTTCTCCAAGAGCTCAAGAAGAAGAAGCTCCGAGCAGACCTGGCCGATCTGCGCGAGTCCGGCTCTCGCGAGGCGCCCCAAAATGGGGGCCAGCAGCGACCAAGTCAGCCCGTGTCGGTGGAGAACCAGGTTCTCAACCTGGTTCGGCAGGAGCTGGCTGCCTTCCAGGCGCGGTTCTCCGTTCTGGAGGGCATTGTCCTGCGCCCCCCCCTGGCGGCAAACAAGTCGGCCACATATGCGGCTGCTGTGGCCTCCGCACCGGGGCCGTCCAGCCGGCTCTCCGGCAGGGTTACGTCGGCCCCCGAAAAGCCGGCTCTGGCGAAACCGGCTCCGGTCGGGAGGGCGGCGGCCCTGAGGCAGAGCAAGGCGGTGGCCCAAAAGAAGGGCAAGGCGGCGTATGTACCGGCGCCAGCCGCAAGACAGCCGCCACCGCCACCGCCGCCTCCCCCGCCCACTAAGCCTTCTGTGGCCGAGTCCGGGTGGCAGGTGGCCGGAGAAAGAGCGAGGGAGCGAAGGGCGGCAAAAAAGGCCAGGAAGCGGGAGCGGAAGCGCCGATAAAAGGAGCGAAGCGTCGCGGCTGGGCTCAGCGCCCCGAAAACCGCAGCTGTGGTGATAACGCTACAGCCGGATGCGGAAAAGAGGGGCGTCACCTACCGCGACGTGCTAGCTAAAGCGAAGGCGACGGTGGATCTCAGAGAGCTCGGGATCGCCGGGGGCCTCCGGCTTAGAGTGACCGCAACAGGGGCTCGAGTGCTAGAGATCCCCGGCGAAACCCGTGGCTCGTCCGCTGACGCTCTGGCCGAAAAGCTCAGAGCGTCCTTAAATGCGGACGAGGCCCGAGTGTCCAGGCCCGTCAAATGCGCAGACCTGCGCATTCTGAGTCTGGACGACTCGGTGACCGAGGAGGAGGTGGTGGCCGCCGTCACCAGGACCGGTGGGTGTCCTGCCGAGCAGGTCAAAGCAGGCACCTTACGTCCGGATCTGTCGGGCATGCGAACCGTAACGGTAAGCTGCCCTGTGACGGCGGCGAAAGCCATTGTGGAGGGCCGAAGGCTCTTGGTGGGCTGGGTGTCAGCGCAGGTGAAGCTGCTGGAGCCCAGGCCTCTGAGGTGCTTCCGCTGTCATGTGGGGCACCACGTGTCGGTCCGGTGCACCTCGGAGGTGGACCGCAGTGGCCTGTGCTTCCGCTGCGGCCAGCCCGGTCACTTGGCCGCGGCCTGCTCTGCCGCACCGCACTGCGCCGCATGTGCGGCAGCTGGCAGGCCGGCCGATCACCGGGCAGGGAGCAAGGCCTGCGGTACTCCCGCCAAGGCCAGGAGCAAGGGAAGGCCCTCCGCCACCACCGTCAAAACCCCCACCGTCGCCACCACCGCAGCCGCCGCCACTGTCGCCGCCGCTGCCGCTACTGCTGCAACTTCCGCAGCTGTGCCCTCGCAGGGGGCTCGGGAGGGGGCTGAAATGGAGTGCCAGTAACGGCCCCATTACGCCTTCTCCAGGCGAATATCAACCACTGCGCCTGCGCTCAGGATCTGTTGCTCCAGAGCATGGCGCAGTGGTCGATTAACATCGCCGTGGTCGCTGAGCCGTACTTTGTCCCGCCCAGGGATGACTGGGTGGAGGACCTTAGCGGCTCAGTGACCATAATTGCGTCGGCCGCCGCCGGTACCCCGACCCTTGAGAGTGTCAGGAAGGGTCAGGGGTGCGTGGCAGCACGGTTCGGGGAGATCGTTGTAGTGGGAGTCTACTTCTCCCCGAGCCGAACTCTCGCCGAGTTCCACAACTCCCTCACGGAGTTGAGTGTCGTCATCGGAAGCCATTCCCTCCCCGTGCTTGTGCTCGGGGACTTCAATGCCAAGAACTTGGCTTGGGGTTCTCGTTACACGGACGTGCGGGGTAGGATGGTGGAGGACTGGGCTCTGGAGACAGGTCTAGTCGTCCTAAATCGGGGTTCTGTCCCCACGTGCGTGCGGATGCGGGGCGAGTCGGTGGTGGACATCTCGTTCGCTAGCCCCGCTCTGTCACCGCGTGTCGTCGACTGGCGCGTCATGGAGGGGGTGGAGACCTATTCCGACCACCGGTACATCCGGTTCGACGTCTCCACTCAGACCTCAAGCGCACCGGTCCTACAGGCCCCGAGTGGTCCGCGATGGGCGCTGAAGCAGCTGGACCGGGAGCTCCTCCTGGAAGCCTCAATCGTGCAGGCCTGGGTGTCATCACCGGTCAGGCCTGCCGACATCAACAACGAGGCGGGTTGGTTCCAGGAGGCCATGTCCGAGATTTGCGACGTGGCAATGCCCCGAGTTCGGCCAGGAAGCGCCCGGCGTCAGGTGTACTGGTGGTCGCAAGAGCTGACGTCTCTGCGCAAGGCGTGCGTTGCCGCGCGGCACCTGTACGCCAGGCATCGCAGGCTCCGCATCCGCCCTCCGGATGCGGCAGCCATTGAGGCGGAGCTGTACGAGGGGTACAGAGCGGCGAAGACCGCCCTCCAAGAGGCTGTCCGGCGGGCCAAGAATTTGGCCCGCGAGGAGATGCTGGAGTCTCTGAACGGAGATCCGTGGGGGCGCCCTTACAAGATGGTGCGGGACAAACTCCGCACCCGGGCCCCCCCGCTAACGCAGAGTCTCCGGCCTGAGCTCGTGGAGGACGTGGTGAGCGCTCTGTTCCCTTCGCGAGGGGAGCATCCTCCCCCGCCTATGGCTCCGTCACCGCGTGCGGTGCCGGAAGCGAACCACACCGATGACGACGATGACGTTCCGGAGGTGACTGGGGTAGACCTGAGAGTGGCGGTACGCAGGCTGAAAGCCAGAAATACCGCCCCGGGACCCGATGGCTTGCCTGGCAAAGCCTGGGTCCTGGCCTTTGAGGCTCTCGGGCCCCGACTGGAAGGGCTCCTAAGCGCATGCTTGGAGAGAGGCCAGTTCCCGCTTCGTTGGAAGACGGGGAAGCTGGTCCTAATCCGGAAGCCAGGGCGCCCTGCGGACTCTCCGTCCGCATACCGGCCCATCGTGTTGCTCGACGAGGTGGGCAAGCTCTTTGAAAGAGTCATTGCCAACCGCCTCGCCGGGCACCTTGCAGGGATGGGGCCGGATCTTGCGGAACACCAGTTTGGTTTCCGCAAGGGGCGCTCGACGGTGGACGCCATCATGCGCGTGAGAGCCCTCACGACGGGGGACGCGGTGTCCCGGGGCGGGGTTGTCTTGGCGGTGTCTCTTGACATCGCCAACGCCTTCAACTCCATGCCCTGGACCTGCATTGCGGAGGCACTCCGGTATCACGGGGTGCCGACCTACCTTCGTCGCGTGGTCGGGGACTACCTGACGGATAGAGCCGTCATCTACCCCAGTCGGAGCGGAGAATGGAACCGGCGAGAGATGTCGTGCGGTGTTCCACAGGGTTCGGTTCTGGGGCCGGCCTTGTGGAACATCGGTTACGACTGGGTGCTGCGCGCCGACCTCCCTACCGGCGTCAATGTAGTTTGCTACGCTGACGACACGCTGGTACTGGCGCAAGGGAGGTCGCACGAGGCGGCGGCCGAAAACATGACACGCGGGGTTGCGATAGTTGTGGAGAGGATCCGGCAATTGGGACTCGAGGTGGCATTGCACAAGTCCGAGGCCATGTGTTTTCATGGGCCTCGAAATGCGCCACCGTCGGGATCCCTACTGATGGCAGGAGGGGTTCCCATCGGCGTCGGGTCGACGTTGAAATACCTAGGACTCGTCCTCGACAGTCGGTGGAACTTCGTGGAGCACTTCCGACGTTTGGCTCCCAAACTGGAACGGACGGGGGCTGCTTTCAAGCGGCTCTTGCCCAACCTGAGGGGTCCAAACGCCTCCTGCCGGAAGCTTTACGCGGGGGTCGTGCGGTCCATGGCCCTTTACGGGGCCCCGGTGTGGGCGCGTTCTTTGAGGCGGCAAGCCGCCCACTACCTGAACGCGCCCCAAAAGGTGATAGCCATAAGGCTAATCCGGGGGTACCGCACGATCTCTGGCGAGGCGGCTAGCCTCCTTGCCGGATTGCCGCCATGGGATCTGGAGGCGATAGTCCTCGCGCGCCTGCATGAATGGCGCGCGGAAGCACTATATAGGGGGGAAACTCCGCTGCCGCGACAAATTACCGCTCAGCGGACAGACCTCCGGCGTGATCTCATGGCGACATGGAGAGAGCGACTGTCGCAACCCCGTGCAGGGCACGCCACCATAGAGGCGATAAGTCCCCTCTTTGAGGAGTGGCTAGAGAGGCGCCACGGCGCCCTCACCTACCGTCTGACGCAGGTCCTCACCGGACACGGTTGTTTCGGGAGGTTCCTGCACCGAATCGGGCGGGAGGAAACGCCCGGGTGTTTCCACTGCGAGGATCGTCCGGAGGACACGGTGGAACACACCGTGGAGGTCTGCCCCGCTTGGGCGGAGCACCGCCGTGTCCTCATAGCGGCGATTGGCGGCGGCAATCTCTCGCGTCCGGCCTTGGTTCAAGCCATGGTCCGGAGCGAGAGAGAATGGGAAGCCGTCACCTCCTTCTGCGAAGCAGTCATGCTAGTGAAAGAGGTGGCAGGACGTGAGAGGGAAAGAACCTCACGTCCCAGCCGCCGCGGGAGACGCCCTGGGCGTCGGGGGTCACGTGGTGGCTTCCGACCACCGTAGGCGCTGGCCTGGGGACGGCGAGTTATGGGCTAGCTCGCCGTCCGGCCGTCTTATGACGACAGGCTGTGTCGACGGCGCGTTCGTGTTCCACGCGCGCCTCAAAGAGATGTCAGCAATCAAGTAGGGGTCCGCATGGGCCGATGCCTGCCAGGGCTGCGGGACTGTTCGAAAGAGATACCGTGGCCCTGGAACACAAAGGGCAGAGAAGGAACATGGATGGGTTTTAGTCAGTACAAGTCTGACACTCCCCTCCGCTCCGCCCAGAGTGGGGGGGGTCATTTGATGATTTCCCATCCGGAGAAAAAAAAAAAAAAAAAGGTATAAAACCATTGCTCTAATATATTGGACAATAACTAATGTAACTTCCAGAATAGACCTATTTCATTATAGATAGTTCCAAAATAATATGTTGGTGACAACATAATAATAGTTGCCATCAATACATTAGGAGAAAATCAGTTTTTAAAATTGCTTTGTGTATACTTAATAGATCTATCTACTATTACGAGAAGTTTACTAATCTTGTCATCTTAAAATTATATCCTACTACTCGTAATATTATAAATGCAAAAGTTTGTAAGATTGGATGCACGGATGGATGTTTGTTACTCTTTCACGCAAAAACTTCTGAACGGAATTGAATGAAATTTGGCACATAGATAGTTTATAACCTGGATTAACATATAGGATACTTTTTTCCCGGTAATATGATCCCGTGGGACAGTTACCGACCGTCACGCGGGCGAAGCCGCGGGCACAAGCTAGTACGAGATATTTTCATCAACATCCTTCTGTACCGTGAAACAGCGGCCGCCCTACCCTATCGGCGATGCATCTGTGGCCACTTGCAACCGCTTGTTGTAATCAAAAGGGGAATTGCCCCGACGCTTTTTATTTCCATTGCACGTTTTTTTATGCGGAAATTAGGTTGAAATGTAGAGAAGTAATAAGTTCTGTAATACGTATGTACTACTATGTGTGTTTTGTGGTTTACACAAAAATCTTTCGAATTAAATTATTTACTTAACTTGTTTTGGTACAAAAATAAGTTTTAGACATAACATGTTTGGATATAGACTACCTCGTTGGTCTAGCGGTAGCAAGCGTGACTGCTGAGCATGAGGTGCTGGGTTCGATTCCCGGGTTTGTTGGTCAATTTGCCAATACAATGGGGGATTATAGATCTGACCGACACGGCACACAATCTGAGTGCGATGCTATCCTGAGATGTCCTATGGATTTCCTGAGTGTCCATACCAGTACATCTATGAGGACCTCATGAACGCTTGCGTGGCCCGCTACTGGGCCCGACTGATCAAAAAGTACCATAAACTCGAAAATTCGCGTCGACCTTCATAGTTGCACTGTTCGTCCCACAAATTATTGTACTGAAGCCTGGTTTTAACAGGCCCAGATTTTGACCACCCAGTAGCCAGCAACTGTACATTCTGCTGTCTGTACAGTACTGTCACTTTCCCGACGTGTTCTCACTATTGGGTCTGCATAGGAGATAGCAGTACAGCTACTGTGTTACTGCGTTTTCACGAGGCCAGCAAAATGGCTGATCAGTGCGATATAATTAAAAACAAATATACGACTATTGGCATTACTCCTTGGTGAACATTTGATGGCAATTCTCAAAAGTCAGAAGAGAAAAAAGAAAAAAATATTTTGGAGCAACTTCTACGATCATGAAAGAACTGCGCACTCATGATGAACATGGCTACGTCAGAAAAAATCTGACTGTCCAGGCGTTTACTTTCCTTCGGCACTGACCGGCCACAGTCTGGTAGCGTTCGTATGGAGCGAGTGACGACCCAGTAGCTGTCCTTGTGGGAGTGGGGGATGATCAGTGGACAGTAGAAACAAAAAAATGTGATGTAGTTGACCGACAGCAACTGACCGGTCAGTACTGGCTCAACTTTGTTTTCACGGAAAAAACCCAATATCATTTTGCCCGACCAAGGAACCAAAGACCTCATTTTCAGCAGTAGCTGTCGACCACCTAGACCAACGAGGCAGTCAAAAAAATAAATAAAAATAGAGATGTAAGGCTGAATTAATATTAGCAAAAAATAATTGGTACTTTGGAATGCTATTTCAAACATAACACGTTGTCACGCCTACCTACCTTCTCTGAGCGAGTAGGCAGAAATAAGTATCTACACGCACATTAATGAATACACGAATAACATATGTTTTTATATGATCCAGTTCACGTTATCATAAGTTTTAGGTAAAAGTTGGTCATCACCAAGACCATATTGATCAGGGAAAAATTACAGACCTCCAGAGTTTTTTGAAACATAAATAAAATGATTGTAGGTAAACTCAATTAACAAATTTTAGGGTTCCGTTCCCGAAGGGTAACCAACGGGAGTCTGGCGGGACGTGAGAGGGAAAGAACCCCACGTCCCAGCCGCCGCGGGAAACGCCCTGGGCGTCGGGGGTCACGTGGTGGCTTGTGGGTCCCGGCCACCGTAGGCGCGGGCCTGTGGACAGCGAGTTATGGCCTAGCTCGCCGGCCGGCCGTCTTATGACGACAGGCCCTGTCGACGGCGCGTTCGTGTTCGACGTGCGCCTCAAAGAGTTGTCAGCAAACAAGTAGGGGTCCGCATGGGCCGATGCCTGCCAGGGCTGCGGGACTGTTTGAAAGAGATACCGTGGCCCTGGAACACAAACGGCAAAGAAGGAACATGGATGGGTTTTAGTCAGTGCAAGTCTGACACTCCCTTCCGCTCCGCCCAGAGTGGGGGGGGGGCGGGGTCATTTGATGATTTCCCACCCGAAAAAAAAATAAAGGGTAACCAACAGGACCCTATTACTAAGCCTCCGCTGTCCGTCCGTCTGTCCGTCCGTCAGCGGGCTGTATCTCATGATCCGAACTAGGTAGACAGTTGGAATTTTCACAGAATGTGTATTTCTTTTGCCGCTATAACAACAAATAAAATTTAAAGGGGCCTACTACGATGGTACGAAACCCTTCATGCGCGAGTCCAACTAGCACTTGACCGGTTTTTAGAAACATAATAGAATAATAATAATAATCTGAATTACGTTACAATACTTACAATTTGTATTCAATGGTCACAGAGTGTCAATTCATAATATTAACTGCGTCTATGACCATTTTAGGATTTTTAAACGTGAATCAAAAGTTATAATCCTATTATGATTCTGCTAACGCGGCCATTTTAGGCCCCCTGTTCAGTGTTCACTCTCGCTTTGAAAACTCCCCAGGTATCTTTCACGCTTTTACCATTGCTGATCTTTTTGGAGCAGGCTCACCCCGTATAGAAAAACCGTCTAAGACGGCTATATTCAAAATAATTTTGCTGCACTCTTGCTTTGAAAACTACCGGTTTTAGGAGGAAGGTACCAAGCCTCTAAATGTCGCAAACTTTGGCTATGCGTTTTACATGAACTCCTCATTTCTTTTTTTTGCTTAAACAAAATAATGCAAGAAAAACTGCAATACTAACCAAAACAACCAACACAATACAGAACTATGTACTCTAGTTGCTTTCAACTCAAACTCCAGAACAAGCAAGCAGTTTTAAATGAATGTTGGTATAGTATCGAATGAGTATCGTCGCAAGATTTACTCAGGCGTCGTGCCAAACGATAGATTAAGTGATCTTAAACACAGTTTTGGTCGTGTTCTGACTTAATATTCACGTTGCATTCCGATAAGGGACTGATCTGTTGTTTTAGGTACAAAACATCGGCAGATTGTATAAATTAGGTGATTCTCTATCATTATCATCATCATCATTTCAGAATATATGAAAAAAAGACAGTAATTTTTTTTAAATCTAGTATCAATATTATAATCGGAATGAAAACCGATCTTTCCAAAATATTAATTAGATTTCGCTATAAATGGAACTAAAATAACAATATTTTACACGTGAGGTAAAACTATCAATAACAAATGATAAATCAATCAATTGGAAATCCAATTCATTTTCCTTTATTGGTTGTGAATAGAGCCAACACTACCCTGTATATCAACACTTTGAAATATTGGTTTTGCAATTATAGTAATGGCTTAATGGCTCTATATTAAATGTATGCAATTATAGTTAGGTTAATAAAAAGTTCATGGATTTGTTCGTGATATAGACTTCAACAGCAATGTTATTTTGTCAGTTACTCAACAGTAAAAGCAGAGGTCTGACCAACGGGGTGTCGTGAGTTTGTAATTCTTCCATTGTATATTTGCATTGCACTTATCAAAATTACTTCTTAATCAAGAAAACTTTTTGTAATCGTGAAATGTAAAACAATAAAAGTTTTTCAAAAAGTCCACTCCAGTATTACGGTTACACTTAGTTTTATGATTTTTCTTCCAAACCGGTGCGCTATGCATTCGGCGTCTGTTTGTCTGTATCCTGCAAATTGCTGTGACCTACTAAACTAAAAAGTTGCAAGGAGAATGCATGCCTTTTACTTACCACGAAGGTTAGAATGATCTGGCTATAATTTGTACGCGTGGTTAATGTTATACCATTTTTATAATTGTTCTGAAACTGTGTTTTAAAATGGAACTACTTTATAGTTTTGCTAATGGGGACTTCCTTTATACTGACTGCTACTGGGGTGTTGAAAGGAAGTTATATTTTTAGCAACTTTCTTAACCTTTCATAAACTTCATTCAAGGAATTTCTCCTGCGTTCGGTTGCGATAATAATAATAATAAATAAATAAGCTGGCAACACTTACGTCAACAATTACGTCTTCATATAAGATCTACAAAATATTTTTAAAATTAAAAACTTACAGTATACCGGAAGATTTAAATCATACCACATTTCATAATATCAATTTTTATTACAATAATCAATGAAGAAACAATATGAAAATGCAAAAAGTAAATAGAATAAGAAAAAACCACACCACCACCATTGATTTGACACAATGTCTGTCAATGTCTATCAAAAAATTTTAGTAAAGATTAAAGATATGAAGAAATGTTGACGAGATCAGCGGCACGACGCGCACGCCTATCGCCTCCGGACCCGTCGCTCAGCTCCGCCTCGCCGCCGCCGGAATCCAGCCCCGTCGTGAGTGCTGTGACACCGGCCGTGGCAGTTGCGTCGAGCTCGAGCGACGAGTATTTCTCTCCGCCGACGACGCCACCACCTGTTCGTCGACGAGGAGGACGCCGGCCGCCGGACGGTTTAGGACCTCGAGGCCCACCGGCCTCTGATAGGGTCCCAGCTCCCGGCGGGAGTGTGCCGCGCATGCGATGGACGCAATCCATTAATGCAAATGTCATGCGCGCATACTATGGGGCTACAGAGGGGGGTAACAACCTGACCGCGTACCGTGTTCGGATGCTCTCTCTGTTTCAGGTGCTTGAGTCAGCTGTCAACGTGTCGGCGCAACGACTATCGGATCAGGTGCGAGTCATTCAACGTAATCGTATGTTGGATGACACTGTACTTGATCGCCTACGAACTGAAATGCAGAGTAGCCATGTCATTACCCCGTCAGTGCAGGCTGTGGTTCTACCACAGTCTAGTACAATATCTAATCACGCTAATAACGTGAATAATGACATGGTTACTAATGTAAGTACCCAGTGCAATGAGGAAATGAGGAGTGCTTTGGAAGGTGCGATTCGAGAGTATCGGTTCATGCAACCCGACCTTAGACCACGCATATCTCGTTTGCCCATGCATAACAAAAATAGGGCGCTGGTGGCTGTTCTGGATTCGCAGTTGTCAAACTATTTTGACAACTGCGAAGACCTCACCGATGCTCACTCAATTCTGTATTGTGCGGCTGTAACGGCATGTCGTGTAGCTCATGTCAAATTTTCTGATGACAGAGCTACACGACCTAAACCAGCCGTACCAGCATGGCAGTACAGGATTAAACGACGTATTGGTGGGGCCAGAGCACTCATCGGCAAACTGATCTGCTTCAGGGAGGGCAATACTCGCCCTAGAGTGATGCGTTTTGTGAGGCGGGCATTCTCGGGGACTGATATTAGTCCTCGAGACTACATGTCCTGTGTCACAGAGCGCATCGACTTCCTGAAGCAGAAAGTGTATGCATGGGCAAACCGTATTCGTAGGTATAAGCGGCGGGTGGACCGATACACTCAGAATCGCACATTTAAAAGAGATGAAAGGTGGGTTTTTAGGGCTTGGGAGCGACCGGACCAAGGTGTGGCTGACACGCGCCTACCGGATGATGATGCCATGTGTTCATTATGGCGCAGCATCTGGTCGGTGCCTGTTAGCCATACCGAGGGTGAAAGGACTCGGAGGGTCGAGCGAGCGTGCGATCTAGTACCAGAAATGGGGGCAATCAATATCAGCCCCCAAGACGTAGTTCGTGCAGTCCGTCCGTTGCCTAACTGGAAATCTCCAGGGCCGGATGGGCTGTACAACTTCTGGATTAAATGGTTTACAAGATCGCACGCTCGCCTGGCGATCCTGTTCCAGTCAGCCTTAGAGTCAGGGTCGCTGCCAGAGTTCCTGACAACAGGTATAACCCACCTGCTCCATAAATCGGGTAGTACTGCGGAACCCAAAAATTATAGACCGATTACCTGTCTTCCGACGGTCTATAAAGTTCTTACATCTATTTTGAGAGCTAAAATTAACAAACACATTGATGACAATTCTGTAATGTCCGCTTCTCAAAATGGATGTAGGAACGGGTCCCGGGGTACTAAGGAGCTACTCCTCATTGATATGGCCATTAGTCAACAGGTTCGCCGTTCCCGAAAGGATCTGTCGACATGTTGGATAGACTATAAGAAGGCCTATGACTCGGTGCCACATACATGGCTCATGAGGGTGCTAGAGTTGTATAAAATTGATGCAACTCTGCGCACTTTCCTGATGTCATGTATGGGGCAATGGAGGACGGTCCTTCGCTATCCAGGATGTCGGCAAATCCAGAGGAATAGCGAGCTGATAAGGATAGAGCGAGGTATATTTCAGGGCGATAGTTTGAGTCCGCTTTGGTCCTGCTTAGCCTTGAATCCTCTTAGCACGCTGCTGGAGGATTCAGGTCTAGGCTATCGGTTGAGGAGTTTATGAAATATTTAAAAATGTAGAAGATTTGTATAAAAATAAATAAAGGAAAAAAAAAAAAAAAAAAAATAAACTTTATTTCACAAAAATACAGATTTAACATGTTTTATATAAACAGAGTTTAAATGAGCTTGGTAGTAACACAATGCTCAAACTAGGAAACCTGTATCTTGAGAGACAGTGATTCAGCTTAAAAAGTGATGCTATATTAGTAGACTGTGTCGATCTACCTGAGCGACTATGAATATAAAGCTAATTTAAGTAACAGTAAATGTTTAATACGTGAAATGTGTGACTGTTTTCGTGTGTGTGAGTGTGCGTATGTGTGTGTGCGTGCGTGTGTGCGCTTGTGTGTGCGTGTGGGTGTGTTGTGTGTGATTTGGGATATGTAGGAACTTAGGAGACGTACTTAAGTAAGGATTCCGTTCGTAGGTAGTCTTGATCCGGTAGCCATTCCGTTAATTTTGTTTTTATTTCATATTTATTTAGATTGACAATGTTTAGATTTTTGTGAACTTGTTTGTACTTAATGTGTAGTATTGGTGTTTAGCGAAGGCAGTTTTGTGGGGTGTACTTAAGGGTAGTTTCTTAATTTTTTTAGGGTCAGGTGGGGGAACGCTAGCGTGTTTTCTTACAGTAGACTGCAGTACAAAAAGTTGGCGCACTGAAAGTACTTTAGAATCAGCGTATAATTGTGTAGTGGGATAGCGATAAGGTTTGCACGACATCACCTTCAGAACGGGTCTCTTCGCTCTTTCAATCCTCAGGAGACTAGTTTTAGTTGCACCACCCCATACTATAATGCAATATCCAATGATGGTTGGCTTAACGCATAGTACACCATCTTCAAGGTATCAGGCGCAGCCAAGTCTCTAAGGGATTTGAAAATATGCAAAAGTCTCAAATATCTAGTGGTAGTGGCGTCGGCCTGTTTGTTCCATCGTAAGCTTCCGTCTATTATTCTGCACTAGGCATGCAACATTTAGTTCGGAACGTGGTTAGTCCCTAAATTAAAAATTTAAATACATTAAAGTTCAAAATTACATGTCTATTAAATTTGTCAATTAAAGTCAAAGTAAATAATGTCAAAGTAATAATGTCAAAGTTAATCTATTATGCTAAAATGTCAGTAATTAATCATTGTGAAATACGCAACTTAATTCAAACTTAAGTAATAAACATTATTTAGAGTTTGTCACACAAATATTCATTAACACTATAATAAGATTTTACCAATAACATTTTTTTAACATTACATTTAAATATGTCCACACTTTTTAAATCTATTATACATATTGGTAAATGGTTATAAAGTCGAGGTGCCATCCAAAAAATACTATTGCTAAACAAAGTAGTTCTACTGCTGTCAGGAAAATATATTTTTTTATTGTTACGCTGACTTCTATAATTTTTGAAATAATGCAAGTTGCGTTTTACAAAGACTACGACTTCCAATATATATAAACATAGTAGTGTTAATATCTTTAAGCTTTGAAAAAAGGGCTTACAACTATCTGTTGGTTTTAAACTACATATTGCGCGGATACATCTCTTTTGCATTTTAAATACAGCCTCTTTTTCTGTAGAATAGCCCCAAAACATAATGCCATATCTCAACAAGGACCCTACGTAACCATGGTAAGATGCTAAGACCGCACTTGTACTGACCGTTTTTGCAAGCATATATAACGCATAGGACTGCTGACTTAATTTGAAACACAAGCTTTCCAAATGTCCCCGGTGTGGGCGCGTTCTTTGAGGCGGCAAGCCGCCCACTACCTGAACGCGCCCCAAAAGGTGATAGCCATAAGGCTAATCCGGGGGTACCGCACGATCTCCGGCGAGGCGGCTAGCCTCCTTGCCGGATTGCCGCCATGGGATCTGGAGGCGATAGTCCTCGCGCGCCTGCATGAATGGCGCGCGGAAGCACTATGTCGGGGGGAAACACCGCTGCCGCGACAAATTGCCGCTCAGCGGACAGACCTCTGGCGTGATCTCATGGCGACATGGAGAGAGCGACTGTCGCAACCCCGTGCAGGGCACGCCACCATAGTGGCGATAAGTCCCCTCTTTGAGGAGTGGCTAGAGAGGCGCCACGGCGCCCTCACCTACCGCCTGACGCAGGTCCTCACCGGACACGGTTGTTTCGGGAGGTTCCTGCACCGAATCGGGCGGGAGGAAACGCCCGGGTGTTTCCACTGCGAGGATCGTCCGATCGGAGGACACGGTGGAACACACCGTGGAGGTCTGCCCCGCTTGGGCGGAGCACCGCCGTGTCCTCATAGCGGCGATTTGCGGCGACGATCTCTCGCGTCCGGCTTTGGTTCAAGCCATGGTCCGGAGCGAGAGGGAATGGGAAGCCGTCACCTCCTTCTGCGAAGCAGTCATGCTAGTGAAGGAGGTGGCAGGACGTGAGAGGGAAAGAACCTCACGTCCCAGCCGCCGCGGGAGACGCCCTGGGCGTCGGGGGTCACGTGGTGGCTTCCGACCACCGTAGGCGCTGGCCTGTGGACGGCGAGTTATGGGCTAGCTCGCCGTCCGGCCGTCTTATGACTACAGGCCGTGTCGACGGCGCGTTCGTGTTCCACGCGCGCCTCAAAGAGATGTCAGCAATCAAGTAGGGGTCCGCATGGACCGATGCCTGCCAGGGCTGCGGGACTGTTCGAAAGAGATACCGTGGCCCTGGAACATAAAGGGCAAAGAAGGAACATGGATGGGTTTTAGTACGTACAAGTCTGACACTCCCCTCCGCTCCGCCCAGAGTGGGGGGTCATTTGATGATTTCCCATCCGGAAAAAAAAAAAAAAAAAGCTTTCCAAATGTGATTTCCAGTTTAGGTTATAGTCTATATGTAAGCCTAAGAATTTTGTTGTATCGATTTGCTCAATCTTCTGTCCTTGGAAATAAACATCGACGTTTGTTTGTTTGCCATTTCTATTCTTAAAAGTCATAATTTTAGTTTTGATTAAGTTTATTTTTAATTTATTTGATGTCAGCCATTCTATAATAGTTAGTAATGTATTTTCTACTTCTTCTTTTAGTTTAGACAGTTCTTTACTGGAGAATACAACAGTGGCATCATCAGCAAACAAAACAGTCGGATGGCTCGCAATGCGCGGCAAGTCATTCACATAAATTATAAATAAAAGTGGTCCTAAAATACTGCCTTGCGGTACCCCTATTTTTACTTCTCTATATTTTGATGAGTAAGTTATTTTTTCTTTTAGTCTTAGCACAAATCCTTGTGATCTGAGTCGATTGTCTCCTGTTACTTAAGTAGGACTTTATTAGATCATAAGCACTGCCTCTAACACCATAAGCCGACAATTTCGATAACAGTATATTGTGGTCTACATTATCAAAAGCTTTGGTAAGGTCCATATATAATGCAAAAGCATGATTCTTATTATTTAAATTACGCATTACTTCATTTTAAAAATTACGCATTACTTCATTTTATAAAAGGAAGAGGGTGGGGCCTAGAATGCTTCCCTGTGGTACACCGTAAGTGGTCGTTACTTCTTCACTTATATACTCTCCAATTTTTACTCGCTGGGTCCGGTTGTTTAGGTAGCCTTTAAAAATTTCAAGGGTATTTTCTCGTACTCCTAGGAGTTCCAATTTAGAGATAAATTTGGGAACAGAGACTGTGTCAAATGCTTTAAAAAGGTCTAAGAAGATCCCTAAACTTTTAGTTCTATTGTCAAGATTCCTAGCAACCAATTGTGTCAGCTAAAGAACTGCATCTTCAGTAGAGATTCCTGAGCGAAAACCATACTGATTATCAGCTATGAGCTGATGTTTGTTGAGGAATTTGTTTAAAGCGTTGTTTAGGATCCGTTCTAGTATCTTGGAGAGTGCTGATAAGACCGATATGGGTCTGTAGTTATTGACACAGTTCCTGTTCCCTCCCTTATGAATTGGATGGATGATTGCTTTCTTTAGCGCGGCAGGAAAGATGCCTTTTTGAATGCAAGAGTTAAGGATATACGTCAAAGGTGGCGTCAAGGTCTGACGGCAACTCTTTAGTACCAAGGGGGATATGCCATCCCAACCTATTGCGCAATCACTGCGCAGTTGTAGAATAAGAGACTTCTCATCTGATTCATCAACCTCAAGTATCACAAGGGAGTTGGAGGGGCTGGACGAAATGTATTGACATGAGCTCATAGGTGGGTTTGTAGGTTGGTGAGATTGGGACAAGATTTTTTCTGCCAAGTTAGTGCCTATGGCACTGTGAAACCTACATACTTCGTTTACAGATGAAGTAGCGTTATCGCAGATGTCCAACAGTTCTACGGGGCTAGTTTTCTTTTTGGTGGTACTGGTGATTTGTTTTATCGTTCTCCAGAGGGCTTTGGGGTTGTTACGAGATTTTTCAAGTTCGCGTTTTTCATGGGTTATTTTTAGTTTCCGGAGCAGGTCGTTACAATAATTCCGGTACCGCGTATAGGTAAGTTTCAGGATAAGATTATTGGGATCTTTTCTTGATCTATGGTGCAACCGGTCACGATTTTGTATACACTTTAATAGGCCGTTGGTTATCCATGGTTTGATAATTCTTTTTTCCTTGGGATTTTGATTTGGGTAGTGTGTTTGTCAATTACTGAAGAGATAATAGTTATAAACATATTCATGGATATATTGGGGTCAATAATTTGGTATAATGGGGTAAAATCCGAATTTTCTAAATCTAACTTAACTGCGTCGTAGTCTATGCGGGTAGCTATGTGGGGTGGTTTATTGTCTGGGTTTGTGTTAGCAATATTAAGTAGCACCGGATTGTGATCCGTGATGTGTGAGTCTAGTACAAGGGTAGTAACAGGAAGGGTAGTTTTAACAAGTGCATGATCTAGACAGTTATCCAGCAGAGTGTTGAACCTGTGGGTTGGGAGAAGACCGTGGGAGGCATTAAGAATGAGATAGTTGAAACAGCGGTCATCTGTACTATGAGTTTTAAGGTCTATATTAATATCACCTATGAGGACTATATTTTAGTAGGAGGAGAGGCTTACGTAGACACTATTTAAACTATCCAAAAAACTTTCGGTGCTTTCCTTGGAATTGTATGACAGGGATCTGTACACTGCTACAATAGCGATATTTTGGTGAACAATATGACATACCAAGCAATTTCTACCCACAAATTGAGGTTCCCACTCAGAGGTTCGGAGAGATTGTTTTGTAAAGATAACAATTCCATCATTTTGGTTACTATTTATTTCAGTAAAATAGGAATCATATCCAGGAGGAGCTCGTGGCTAAGTAATAACAGCCGCCCGGATCGATCTTTAGGTTAAGCCGCGCTTGCCTAGGTTGGTCTGTGGATGGGTGACCACCCATTACATACCGAGTTTCCTCCGTGCCTCGGAAAGCACGTTAAGCCGTTGGTCCCGGGTGTCATTTATAGATGACAGTCGTTACAGGTAGTCAGTGGCCTAAAAAGTCTGACAACCAGTCTTACCAAGGGGAATCGTATTACCCACTACTAACTGGGTTGTGGAGGTCAGATAGGCAGTCGCTCCATGTAAAATATTGGTATTCATCTGCATCCGGTTAGACTGGAAGCCGACCCCAACATAGTTGGGAAAAGGCTAGGCAGATGATGATGAGGAATCATATCCAGCCAAAACAGGTATATTACTGACTTTATTAAGCCAACATTCAGTAAGAATTACCACGTCTAATTCAAGTTTTGTTGAGTGCACTAGTACTTGGAGTTGGTCAAAGTTTTTATTTAAGCTACGGATGTTTAAGTGTAAAATTTTTATGCTGGAATTGGTGGTGTTGACATATTCAATACAAAAAACGATGTAACTAAAGTAATTTAATATTTGTTTCTCGAAGAGTACTTAACTAGCAAACTGAGGTGCGGAAACTCAGCTAAAAACTCAGCTAGCTAGAAAGCTACAATAAATTGCCATATCGTCGGGGACAGTGCAAATCCGCGAATCTACTATACGTAAACTGCGCGTATCTGCATTACGTGTAGGTTTACAGAGGAAGGTTATAAGTTTTTTATTTTTTTTATTTCAACGATTTTTGACTCATTTTCACATGAATAATAATAAATAATAACAATACATAGAACACATTAATTGCTACCAATTAATGTGTTCTATGTATTGTTAACAGTAGAAATCTATTAAATTCATTAATTTAGTCGCTACGACAATGCGTAATTGAAATTGGCTACATTTGTCAGATATGCGGTATTATCCGCGGATTTGCACTATCCCCGACGATATTCATCATTCTTGTAAAACTGAATACTGATCACAATATTACAAGACAGGAGGTCTCTGGCCTCGGCCTTCTGCCTTTAATAAATAACCGTAGGCAATAACAAATAGGTACCTGTATGCGCATTATGCACACAAATGTTAGAATTATTTTTTTCTCTTAGTAATTTTCCAAGAACCCTACTTCCTTTGAGCAATTACAATACTCATTTACATTACTGTACCTATATTGACCGACACTGACTCACGGTAGGTTAGTTGATAATGCGTTTGACTCATTTCTTACTCAGAATGCAAGAAACGGAACAGGGGATAGCAATGCCAAGAAAATGATTAGTATGAGCACTGAATTGCAATATTTTTTTTTGTTCATTTGCTGACGTTACTTTTAGACATTAGAATGTATGCAACTATTTTATTTTAAAACCTTTCTCTGATTTTTCTGCATGTCTCCGTCACTTTGGGTAGTACCAAAGTGACGGAGATAAGCTGGTAATGTGCCCAAGAGACTGGCGGCGTTGCCACGTTGTATGGCAACACTTAGCCTCTAGCCAAAGTAAAAGCCAGCCCTTGGGTCACGGGAAGCGTCAACTAGGCGTTTCGAAATTTCATTAAACAGGCTATGAGCATTTGGACCCCACCACCCCAGAGTTTCAACCCCAAACAGCTCGAAAATATAGTTACCACAAAGGTTTCTATATTTACGCCGCTTGAGGTTTTCTGTAGCCGCAGAGGCAGCACCAGCACAGCACGACGAGCTTGGAAGATGTGATGGTGCAAGAGTATCCTCGCATGTTGCGTTCCATACTAAAGGCCTACCCATCTTCCAAGGAAACAACGACATGCCGTCCGGTCTCTTGCCATCGTCGCGTGTCAAGCCATGGGGTTCTAAAATAGCTGGAACGCCGACGGTGACAAGAGCTCGTCGGATGATGTCGTTTAGGTTCGCGTGCCGTGCAAAACGGCCCCTTAAATTACATAAGTATCTAAATAAGAAACCAAAATACTAAAATAAGCAGACAAAGAAACAACAAAATTACGTGTTTTCGGTGAGTAGGTAAAAGCTTATTTTCTTTGTTATTTCCCTTCAATTGTTATTTTACCCTGATCAGCTATCAACCACTCCTTCAGTACAATTACCGAATCAAAGAAGAGTGCACGAAAATTTTATTCTCGATAAACGAATCTGGATAACTCGCATCAATCCATCAGGGATATCGGTTTTATCGCAGCCACATAATGGCGGAACGTTTTCAAGATGGCGGTGAATGTGTAAAAATTCACTTTACACACGGAAAATGTATCCATCAAAGTGCCAGTAAGTGTAATTCGGTCCTTTTGTAGCAAGTTTAGGTGTGTTCGTGTTTCTACGCGAGTGGGGGAGAGTGTTATAAATTACTTTTGTGTTTCTATAATGTTCATTTTTGAACAGTTTGGCTTCCGTTTTCGTGTTTTTGCTCTTTTTAGTAATGGTGGGTGATTTAAGTTGTATTATGTAAAAATACCTTGAAAGTGGCTGTGCAGCTGGATGCGAGATGCACGGGACCGGTAAATGTGGCGACACTTTGCAGGTCTTCATTTCCCGTTTTCAAAATACGTAGTAGCCAAGCAAATTCATTAATAGCAGTGTCTCTTGTTCCTGTCTCCAGCGAATAAAACTATCAAAAAATGTACAAAACAAAACAAGTAATCCAATATGGGCATGGTCCATCACATTTTATACAGCGAGTAAAAAATATCAATAAAGTGATTTCCCTTGCGGGACAGCGGAGGCAATTGTGTGACAGTATGACTAGTACTAGGCATGTATGAATGTATATTACGATTGTTTGTCCGAAATTGTCATAGAATAGAATATATAGGTACCTATCTAATTTATTGTACACCAAAATTAATAACACACCTATTTTGTAATATTGTTGATTACGGGTACAATCTGTTCTATTTTTTTTTCTAATCTTCCAACCTACTACTTCCGACAATCTTGAGATACTAACACCGTAGGTGAGATGTTCTGATTTACTTTCGCTAATGAGATTAAAAATGGCATGTATTTTAATGATCGTTTTAATTATGTAAAAACAATAAGCAAAAAAATCTAACTATCTATTTCTGTATGCTGGGTTTAAAGTAACCTGACACAAAGGGGATGGCGGGGTCCTTCGAACCTTACCTGGTCTGGAGTCGGGGTGCCTCAAGTGCCGAGCTTGCTTCGCTCGCTCTTGCCAAAAAGACCAATAACTAAAAAAGAGGATCAAATATTATTTTTGTATTCCAAATATTAATTCATTAGGTTTACATAATTATCATGTTACCTTGAATGCAGTTCATTTATAATTTATCCGTAGATCAACTAATATAGACGCAATTAATATAAAGATTAAACATAAAAAAATACATCATTTATTTTTAAAAGTGCTCATTTACAATAGATCAAATAGAGTTTAGAGGATAAATTAAATATTTCCATTTAAAATTAGCCTTAGAATACTGTGACACCATGTGTCAGTGCCACCTTGAAGCAAAATTTTATTGCAAAGTTTGATACTTGCATTACTACTTTATTCGCTCTTTCCTGTTAGTATTTATTTAAATGTTTTCAAGTTTTTCGTAGCATAGCACCTTCTAAACAGTAAAAGAAAACCCATAGCATTTTGTAATAGGGCAGACCATTTGTTGGATACAGGAAAACGAGAGATATTCGAAAACCTTGGAATGATATTGAGAACTTCCAAGGAAAACTGAAATACCAAATATCGAAACTGAATCGTGCAGTCTCTGGCTACTACATACTTAGGTAACTAACCTGTGAAATAAAGACACAAGTGTCATTATCTTGCCAGAAATAGCTAAGTAGAACAAGGATCATCGCAGGAAGGGTATTGATAGCAACTGGATGAGAGTTGCCGAGAATCGAGATAAAGGGCGCGTGTTCGGAAAAAAAACATACACTGCAGTGGACTGCTGTATCCTAATGATTACCAGAACATAAACGATATGTTATCTTTGGTATCTCTTTGTTTTTACAGGAAGTAATCAATTTATCTTATCAAACAGCTACTCGTTTACATCCCCGTCTAAACGCGACAACGACCACCAAACAAAATAGAAGAGTGTTCAGCGCATATAATTGATATCCTCCTCTTTTGTGCAGCGCTGACAGCGTGACAGTGTAGAATATATTGGCAGCCAGCCAACCACTGTGTAATATGTAAGCCATTACTCATAGTCCCACGCGTAGCTTGTACTTAGTGACGTTTTTAAATACCAGCGCGGTCGTGTGATCGATTGTGTGTGGTGTGCGAAGATAGCTCTAGTAGTCGGAGGAAAAATGTCCTTGTATAGCAAAAGGGAATTCATAGAAAAATGAAACCATAAGAATAGTTATTGGCGAATCGGGGAAGTTACCACACGGGATGTAGCCAGCATAAGTATATTTCAGCCTCAAACTTTCTCACTTTTCGGTCTATAATATAAACAAAAATGCGAGCACGTTGCGGTTTAGTAATGTTAGATATTCAAGATGGACTTTAACTTCCGGACACCATAGTTATCTACAAGAGGCAGTCTCGAAAAATGCGCTGCGTTTACTGCTTTTTTGTTGGATTAATTAAACGCACATACGAAGAGAGGAGTACTGAGGGCACGGACATCAGGAATTAAAGGAATTAACTTTTAAATTTTCCATAATTGTTGACACTGATAGAACGTCACTTTCTTTTTTTAATAAATCGTTGCCCCACAATAGGAATTTCTCCTGCATCGTTGGTGCATTTACAAACATTTAAACTCACATACACAAACAGCCAGACCCGGAACAACTACCTGTAGGCCATACAAATATTTTTTCCGTACGGAAATTAAACACGCAACTCGCAGCGCAGCAGCCAATCGCTCAGCTACTTCTTCAACCGTGCCGTGTAGTTATCTAGATCCTCATGTTTTGATTAATTCAGTTAATTGCAATGGCGAACTTATTGTCATCAACTGGACACTAGACCAGACTTTGCGGCTGCTTCTGAGATATTCCTGATTGAAAAACCCAATAACACTTTGCCCGGACCGGGAATCAAACCCAGGATCTCATGCTACCCAGTCGCGCGTGCGGCCACTATACTAACGAGGCCGTCGTTTTCTTTTTATCAATTATTATGCATCTGTATTTCTAATTAATATCATGAATTGTGGTTTGTAAATATTATTGCAGCACTTAATTGAGGCGCCTACCAAGGTGAACATATAATGCGCGTCAATGAAATATTGCGATAAATTTTAACGTAGGCGTTAGTGAACACACACACACAAATATGAAGACATTCATCTAGATCAGGTACATAAAACTTCAAACACACACACACACTCAGTCTCTGTCCCATGTTAAATTTAAACAGCATATTCCCACAAAGTCGTATCCTAAATTCAAACAGAGGTTATCGCAATTCGCTCGCTCTTCAGAGTTAGATATCTCGACTTCCTCAGGGAACTATACTGAAGTTAAATAGTAGTATTCAGCAGTAGTATATCGTATTTGCTGGGTTAACAATTTTATACTAATAGTGTATCAAGTATCAATACCTACCTAATTAAGAGTAAATAGTAGCTCACTAATGTTTCGTGTTCATAGAAAGATTTACCTACACACAATGATTCACTGTATTTGTGGAGTATATTTTGGGTTTACTTAAGGGCTTTTAAAACAATATTTACTGGCTTTTAGAGGCTAAGTGTTGCCATACAACGTAGCAACGCTGCCAGTCTCTTGGGCACATTATCAGCTGACAGCGTTGAGGAGTTCTTTTTTTTTTTAAAAAAACGTTGCCCCACATTGTTTTGATTGTCTTATAGTTTGTAGTTAGTTTATTTATTTTAGGTTATTTAATAGTTTTTAATTAATAATGTATTTAGTTAGTTTACTCTACTTAATAAATTTACAGGCATACACTCTCAAAATTCAAGTTTTCAACCGTAGGATAAGTTGCTATCTGAAGAATAAATCGTAATTTGTTATGTTTTTATGCAAAAAAGGTAAAAATGCAATGTTTATTCTTTACACAAATGATATACGAAGATTGATAAACTGGTACCTTATAAACTTTTGACTTTAACTCGGAAGTACAAACATTTCATAATCACAATCATAAAATTTTATTATTCATCCTTAAAATAAATGTCTAAATAACAAAAAAATCTCTTCAATTTCCGCCTCCCCAATTCCTACCCTAAAATTCCCGTCTTAAAACCTGAATTTCTTCCGTACAAAAAATCTAGGACATCTCATTAATCTTTTAAACTGTACTTTTAAAGCCTCCATCTCCGTTCCAAAGCCGTCATTCTCGTCGGCAGCCCATAATTTACAAAACATAGCGTGATAATGATGAACATTCCTTTCTGCCTGTCTGTTATAACGTAGTATTTTTGTTATACGAAGCACTGTAGTAGAACCTGGCGAAGAGGCATCATAAATGATTATGACTTTAAATCTGTATGATCAGATGTACTATACCTCCGGGTCTACACAGTTATCCAACTGCAATTACCTTCACGTTACTATTTTATCAGTTTAAACTAGCGATCCGCCCCGGCTTCGCACGGGTACAATATACATATAAACCTTCCCCTTAAATCACTCTATCTATTGCTGAAAACTGCATTTAAATCCGATGCGTCGTTTAAAAGATCTAAGCGTACAAACAGCGAGAGCAACTTTGTTTTAAACTATGTAAAGAAGATGATACACTGATAGTTAGTATGTCTGTCGCAAGTGCATCCGTTCAAACTGATCTCGCAGTATATACATATAATAGTGCAAGTACGTAAAGGATTACGAAGTGGAGAAAGTAGAAAGAATAAGCTTTGCGTACATTCTTTATTTCAAAATATGTGCACGAAAACGGAGCGAATACGTTAATTTATAGATTTTTATTGATCAATGATTTTCTAGCTCTGTTCTGCTGTAATAGACAACCAGCTTAAATTATGAGCGCTTATAAAGCTGCTGGACAGCTTCCCACTCGTTGACTGTAAACATACAGTTTCAAAATCGGTAATGACCAGCGGTAACACTACCCGAAAACGCTAATAATTATTCAGTATTCGGTAATTAATTACCACTGGTGACTATAATTATTGCGTCGTAAATACAATTTTAATTACGGTTAGTGCTTGCAGTAATTGTAGCGACGTTGATATAGGATACAACAATTAGGGTTGTCGAAATTTATTTCGGAGTAAGCTTGTTAATTTTATCATTTTAATGATGAAGTGTCAATTAATTACGAGTAGTAGAGCTTAAAGTGGACTACAAATATGAAAATCTCGATAAATAATTTCATGTTTTATTTTTACTTTTTATACTGATTGATTTACTGACTAATAAATTGCAATTTGCGAAGTGTTTTTTTGTTTCCTATAAGTGATAATTATTCATGAAAACTGATAGTAACTACGAGTATATGTAATATCTGATTCTATGAAGTGACGTAACAACACACCTACCTATTGTTGTGATTTAGTTTAAATCACAACGGCATATATAGTACTAAAAATAATGAATTTTCAATTCCAAACAATACGCGAATAAAATTTTCATTTTTAGTTTATGAGAAATCATCATCTGCCGGGTCTTTTCCCAACTATGTTAGGGTCAGCTTCGAGTCTAACCGGATGCAGCTGAATACCAGTATTTTACATGGAGCGACTGCCTATCTGACCTCCACAACCCAGTTAGTACTAGGTAATACGATACCCCTTGGTACTAGACTAGTTGTCAAACTTTTTGAGACACTGACTACCTGTAACGACTGTCAAAGATGTACAAATGACAGCCGGGACCAACAGCTTAATATGCTTTCCGAGCCAAGGAGGAAAGTCGGTATGTAATGGGTGGTCACCCATTCACAGACCAAGATAAAGATGAAGATTGACCCGAGCGGCTGTTATTATTTAGCCACGAGCTAGTTAATGAGAAAACGACAGTTTAATAGGTAAAAAGTAGCGTATTGTTTGACTCTATCCAGATTTTGCGCTGGCATCTAACCCGCTTTCGGTTTACCTAAAAAAATTCGTCCCTGTATATGTTTCAGTCTCCTATATTTCCGTCCACAGGTCCGTCTGACCCAAAACTCGGTATAAATAAATATCATTGGGGTTTTTCGTCTGAACAGTCCCCCGGACGGATGATCACGTTGGGACTGATACTGAATATACATATTTTATTTACCTTTTCGTAAATTTGTATTATTTTAAGCGACATTAGCTTTTTTTTTTTTTTTTTCCGGATGGGAAATCATCAAATGACCCCCCCCACTCTGGGCGGAGCGGAGGGGAGTGTCAGACTTGTTCTTTGCCCTTTATGTTCCAGGGCCACGGTATTTCTTTCGAACAGTCCCGCAGCCCTGGCAGGCATCGGCCCATGCGGACCCCTACTTGATTGCTGACATCTCTTTGAGGCGCGTGTGGAACACGAACGCGCCGTCAACACGGCCCGTCGTCATAAGACGGCCGGACGGCGAGCTAGCCCATAACTCGCCGTCCACAGGCCAGCGCCTACGGTGGTCGGAAACCACCACGTGACCCCCGGGATCCCGACGGTGGCGCATTCCGAGGCCCATGAAAACACATGGCCTCGGACTTGTGCAATGCCACCTCGAGACCCAATTGCCGGATCCTCTCCACAACTATCGCAACCCCGCGTGTCATGTTTTCGGCCGCCGCTTCGTGCAACCTCCCTTGTGCCAGTACCAGCGTGTCGTCAGCATAGCAAACTACACTGACGCCGGTAGGGAGGTCGGCGCGCAGCACCCAGTCGTAACCGATGTTCCACAAGGCCGGCCCCAGAACCGAACCCTGTGGAACACCGCACGACATCTCTCGCCGATTCCATTCTCCGCTCCGACTGGGGTAGATGACGGCCCTATCCGTCAGGTAGTCCCCGACCACACGACGAAGGTACGTCGGCACCCCGTGATACCGGAGTGCCTCCGCAATGCAGCTCCAGGGCATGGAGTTGAAGGCGTTGGCGATGTCAAGAGACACCGCCAAGACAACCCCGCCCCGGGACACCGTGTCCCCCGTCGTGAGGGAGCGAGATTAGCTTTAAATATGATTTGTGGAGGTTTCTGCTGGGAATTTATTTCTGGTCTTCGAAGAAGCGTGACTTTATAGGAATTGAGTTTACTGGCTATTTATAAATTGATAAGTTAAGCGGAGCAATAATGTAACGTGGTGTGATACTTGTATATTGTGGGGCTCTTATAAAATAGATAAATCAAATACGATCTTGGTTCGTTGATATTTTTAAACCGTGATTTCCAATCGTAAAACAAATAATAAACACATTTATTTCGTTAAATTCAGAAGTTACCTTCCGGAAATCAATGACATTAAAAGTATGCAAAATCATCATTTTCTTTTAATTGTGTGTATAACCATCCTCATCATATCAGCCGAAAGACGTCCACTTCTGGACATAGGCCTGCCCAAGTGTCGCCACATTGACCGGTCCCATGCGTCTCGCATCTAGCGGATCCCCGCAACCTTCACCAGGTCATCGGTCCACAAAATATTTAGTTTTAATTCCGTGATAAAGATGCAGGCCTAGATGCAGGATACGCCACCGCCCTCCCGCCGAAAAACAACTATAATTACCATGTCATGCACCGAAACCTATACTCGGCATAGGCTGATATTTTTAATCATATTTTGCAAAAGATTTAATTAATTTCGTTAGTTAAGCGAGACGTCTTGTCGACCTGAGATTGTGATTGAGAGTGTTACACATTTGGGGTGCTTGTCTATTCTGTCTATGAAACTTGTCAGTGAGGTATCGGCCTTTGCCATGATGTTTGTAAAAACCGAGGCCTTTTGCTACACACTATGAGAAAATAGATCCTGAACTATTGTTTTAAATTATTTAAATTTCTTATTCTCACGAAGCACAATACTTCCGAAATATTTCGCGGTACAAAAAACAGCCATTTTTCCGGTAAAAGCCGGTTTGGGCCGAGCCGTATGGACGAATTAGCACTCACAACTGACTGAGTTGCGTTCACTACATGCAGGGGACTTTTAAACTGGCTTTTTGGCTTTTTTTACCCTTTTACAGGTTAGATACTTCCTTTTTAGTGAGTGTGTTACGTTCCAAGGTACTGAAAATAGGAGGTCAATAACATATATGATTGTTGGACTGATTGAGGTGTATTTAGTTTGATTTTGAGAGTAAGCAAGCTGAGGCTTGCAACACGGGCTGGTCATCTCTGTCGAAGGAACAATGGCCGCTGGAGAAAACCAAACGTGAAGTATCGGCAAAAGTAGCGTAGGACATCTCCCACCTAGTTCTTTTGGCGACCGAAGGTGGCTGAGACAGACTGAACGCGGAAGGCGAAGGACAGGGTGTTTTGGCGCAGCTTATGGTATGACCATGTGGACAAGGACGTTGACGGACCACGGTGATTCAAAATTTTGTTTTAAATGTTTCTATGATTATTTCTCTATCATAAAGTTTCCAGTATAATGGGCAATAACTGATAAAGAAACTCAAATGCAGTAGAATCCCTACCTAAAACCACTATCTAACTTTAATTACAAACATTTTGATTCCATGCACACGCACGCAAAGGCAATTTCTTAAAATATTTTGGATGTGAATGAACTAAATACACACATAAATGAACTCTCAAGCTCACACATGTTGAAATATTATAAACTTAACCCCAAAATCTAAACACTGAAGATGTTAAATTATATCAAAAGTACGCAAATATGCACTTTAATTAACACTGTTTCTACATTCTGCACTGATTCAGACCGTACTAAGTGCAAACAGTAGAGCTGTATCTGCAAGATATTCACAAAGATAAACGCTCAAGTTTTAATATTCATCTCATAAGCGTATTCATTTTCGTTGTAAGTTCTCTTATTTCACGAAACTTGAAATAGACGAATGTTATTTTCACTCTGTCTGTCGACCTGAATTATCTTATAATTATCATCATCATTTCAGCCAAAAGACGTCCACTTCTGGACATAGGGCTTCCCCAAGTGTCGGTCCCGTGCGTCTCGCATCCAGCGGATACCCGCAACCTTCACCAGGTCATCGGCTCATTTAGTGGGAGGCCTTCCAACGCAACGTCTTCCGGTTCGAGGTCGCCACTCCAGAACTTAACGTAACCAATCGTAACGTAACTTATCGTATAACCGTGAAAAATTTATATGTTCGAGTTTCAGAATGATGTATCGAATAGGTACGTGGTAACTGTTTGTATACATTCGCCTAAACATATTCATCACCTCACGCCTATTCCCCATGGGGGAAGGCAGACACCACAGATGGCCACTGGCTTTACTACGGTGTGGTGGAACACCGTAGTAAAGCCAGTGGCCACCGTAGTAAAGCAAGTATTGTCTAGCGTTAGTGAAAACGAGATTTATTAGATTTCCAAATTGAGTTTAGAACTTAACAACTCAGTATTAATTTAACACTATACGAGATTTACAATGCACGCTTTGTGAGCTTTATAAAATAGTATAATTGAGCTCGCAGACAAAACCATTTTTATAATAGAGAATAATATCATATTACTTTATGGGATATATCATACACATCCACACTCACATACTCACACACACATACACACACGCACGCACCCACGTACACACACGCACACACACTACACTACTCTGCTCATACCATATATTACCTTTGTTTTCATTCTATTTCCTTTCTAAATAGTTTATTTGCCCGTTTACTTATACTGCATAATGTACTAGTCATATTTTTTGTAAAATGGCATGTATGTACTAATTACAATTAAGAAACATCCACTAAAGGGTCGGGCCCAGCATCTTTAACACAAGTTGTCTTGACAACTTAGCAAAGGTGTTGGTGTCGCCACAATATTGTTTAATTTTCCTTAAATTGTATGTATTAACATGTATCTAATGTAAAATGTTAAACTTGATGCAAATAAATTATTATTATTATTAATCAAATAATAACCAAATCATCATAAGTTTTTCTAGTAAAAATAATTATGGAAACTAAAAATAAAATTTTGTAATGAGATCGAAAAAAGAGGCTGTGAATACATTTTCTATTTCAGGATTACGTGTTTAGACTTAATAACATTAATACCAGAGGGTGTAATTAGAAAAGTATATTTAAAAGTGTAACGAAAAACTACGCATTATAACCTCATCACACCGCCTACCTACTTGTTTCTCGCGAGAAGCGACTGAGGGTCTCCATACCAACTTACCAGTGAAAACAAACCCCGAAATAACAATACAAATATTGTACACTCTGTGGGTAAAACCGCGGAACGGAGCTTACTGTTGTTATAGATTCATTTTAATTATATTGTTAGTTGGTATCTAATACAGAGCACGGAATCACCGCGCCCTTGGGATGTTCACTGACCCCAGCTGCCGAGCAGTCTCCGTAATCGTGTTCCATCCATTTAATTAGCAGTGGGACAGCTGATGAATGCCATCAGAGTCTAATCTGGTGTCTTTTATACGAATATTTAAAAGAGGTAAAATTTGTTTGCAAGTTTGTATGTAGGGGGTAGGTTATCTCCGGAACTAATGATCCAATTCTAAAAATTCTTTCAAGTGCAGAAATGTACATTATTCGTTGGTGCTGTGGGCTATAAATTTTTATATCATGCATGTTAGCCGAGCTATCACAATTTTTGCGGTTGATGTCGCGGGAGAAGTTTATCCAAATAAACGTAATTATAAAGCGTGTATCTGAAAGATGCGGCCATATTTAGTGGTGTGGTACAGACTAACAATCTGAACCATTTCATATATGGGACCAACATCGTAATCGCAAAAATATAATTAATCAGCTGTATACCATATGAAATTTCAATACCTATATTCGACCCATTTAAGCGACCGCTGATTAGAGATCCATGTTGAACCCATGGAGAAAGTGGTTCAAATATCTCCACACATTTCTGATACCTCCTGTATAATCGTCGTTCTTAGCGTTTGCGGCAGTACCAACACTATACTGGGTGTTTTCACAGATCGGTGGGAGTCCCCCGTGCTGCAAAGGTGGGTGTGGCTTCATGCTGTAATTTAAATTTGGTTTGCCAATACTAACATTAGTTTTTAAAGTACATTGTTACTAACAAAATATGGACCTAGTCTGGAATTAATGTTTATGATAATATTGCACTGATTTCAACAAAACGCATGACCACGAGCACTGTACCATGCAGAAGATCAGTAACTAAGGTGAGGAAAAAAAAAAAATTCAATAACACTGACAACTACCATACAAAGGCGAACCGCGGCGCAAACCCTGTATATTACAAAGTTTAGTGAACGCTACACCAACTGAGAAGTTAACCTGTAACTTATAAGGGAGCTAGCAAAGTCCTGCTGATGTTTAGTTAGTGTTACGTTGAGGGGTTAGGTTGGAACAGGTGTTTTGTTTAATTTAAACGATAATCGATAATGTCAAATCAAGACAATCTGGAAATACGGCACGTATAAAAGTTGGCAATTGTACTCGCCTGGTCCATTTAATTTAATTTTAATTTTAGTTAAAAACTTACCTCCTTTTAAGCAACTTAAAACTAAAGTTTATGCCGCTGAACTACAAACAGGGATGAAACATCCCATCCATTTCTAAAAACATAGCATCTTAACGGCGCAGACTACTCAGTCAGTAGACAACAGCTTCACCAGTGTGAGAAACAGTGTGAGAACTAAACTTGCTATTCGTGATTTTCACGATCTGTATGAGGTCCTTCACAGCTGGGGCTCAGGACTTAGCTGGATCAGAGTAGACAAAGGCCTGCCCAGTATTCATACTGGGCAGGCCTTAATAATTTAGCGCAACACATACCTGTTTACCGATAGGCGTTCAATATTATCATTTGAAATACTTCATTATTTTACCGGTACATTCATAAACATGAGAGCGACAAGCAACAATTTGATTTGCGCCTATAGCTCCGCAAATTGCTGCCAGCTCGCAGCTATTCCCGCCCTTGTTGAGTATGTTATTATAATAATAATTGTACATGCGTTGCCAGCCTGCGCTGTGCATTAGAATTAGTCATTTCCTGGTTGTTCTGTAGTGCAGTGAAAATGTATGAGGGAGTAATCACAGCTTGGAAACAGGCAAGCTTTGTGTGGGATTAAGAGGCGCTGACATTGTGATTAAGTTTTGTTTCTTCTCAGCGCGCAATAACTTAGTCATTGTGTTTACTTAAGTATATTCAAGAAGTAATAATGAATTCGTACAGATGACTTTTACGAGTCCGAGGCCAGCTTATTGCTAAACCAACATTTATAACCGTAATCGTTATTAGTTTGTGTGACAATTTAATAATGTGTTTAGTTTTCTTTAAACCTATGAATAACTTTTCTTACCTATATGTATATTTGTATGCCCCAAAGGCCGAACATGATGGATTTTTTTTGTTTATGAACAACCTGCATGTCTTGCATGAATGCTAAAGATACATACTCATGTATCTCTTGTTACTACAAATAAATGTCTTATCTTGTCTTGTCTGGCGGCCTCGACTTAGGAACAGTAAGTCGTGGGTTCGAACCCAGGCAGGCGCATTACTTTGTGTAATTTATTTCATCACCACTGCTCTCAACACGGTGAAGGAAAACATCGTGAGGAAACCGGCATGTCCTAGAACCAAAAATTCGAAGACGTGTGACATCTACCAACCCGCCCTGGGCCAGCGTTGTGAATTATAGCCCATTCCCTCTTATAGATAGGAGGCCGTGTGTCCCAGCAGTGGGAACATTATGGGATTATGCTTGTCTTGTCTTTCTCCTGTTATTTTCCCTATTAATTTGGGATCGGCGCAAGATACAAGTTAGTATTCTTCTTCAATGCTTTCCAATTTGTTGTGATCTCAGTAGTCTAATGTTACAGTTATTTCATATTTTCTTTGTCCTAAAAATTAGAGAGCTTGCTGTTCTTGAAAAATTACTATAGACACAATTATTATGTTTCAGTATTCGAAGTATTAACAAAAATTTAACAATCAAAGTGCAACCCAACTTAACAATAATTGGACTAGTGAAGTTCCTACCTTACTCTCGACACGGCAACTTATGCAACAACAAGTTATGCTAGCACAACACTAGTCTCGCAAGCAATCAAGTACAATTGCGCTGCGTGCACATGGGCAGTAATAGCATCGTCGCTACATCCCTATATATCACAGGGCTGCCTCTTACATACCTGGCATGGATTTAGACCCGTTTGTATTGAACGCGACGAAGACGATACGATACTATACAAGATAAAAGAAGACCAATCACATGGCCGTCAACGTCATCAAAGCATTCAACAATATTGAATAAAAACAGTTGCCGTAGAAGGCATTGGGCAGCCCAGATCCTAGATTTGTACCTGGTTTATGGTAAAATGCTCACTAACGAAATGTGTGTGTACTAAAGATATACTTCTGTCTAATCTTTTTAGGAAAACATGCGTGATGTCATGGAATCTAATTAATTAGCTAACAGGAGCTCAAATTACTTGGAAGTCCACTCATTAACTTCCAAATGGGTTTATTATGTAAAGCTCTGCTAGACCCTTGCCGGATTGCCGCCATGGGATCTGGAGTTGATAGTCCTCGCGCGCCTGCACGAATGGCGCGCGGAGGCACTACGTCGGGGGGAAACTCCAAGCAAATTGCCGCTCAGCGGACAGACCTCCGGCGTGATCTCATGGCGACATGGAGAGAGCGACTGTTGCAACCCCGTGCAGGGCACGCTACCATAGTGGAGATAAGTCCCTTCTTTGAGGAGTAGCTAGAGAGGCGCCACGGCGCCCTCACCGGACACGGTTGTTTCGGGAGGTTCCTGCACCGAATCGGGCGGGAGGGAACGCCCGGGTGTTTCCACTGTGAGGATCGTCCGGAGGACACGGTGGAGCACACCGTAGAGGTCTGCCCCGCTTGGGCGGAGCACCGCCGTGTCCTTGTAGCGGCGATTGGCGGCGGCGATCTCTCGCGTCCGGCCCTGGTTCAAGCCATGGTCCGGAGCGAGAGGGAATGGGAAGCAGTCACCACCTTCTGCGAAGCTGTCATGCTAGTGAAGGAGGTGGCGGGACGTGAGAGGGAAAGAACCTCACGTCCCAGTCGCCGCGGGAGACGGCCTGGGCGTCGGGGGTCACGTGGTGGCTCCCGGCCACCGTAGGCGCGGGCCTGTGGACGGCGAGTTATGGGGCTTACTCGCCGTCCGGCCGTCTTATGACGACAGGCCGTGTCGACGGCGCGTTCGTATTCCACGCGCGCCTCAAAGAGATGTCAGCAACCGAGTAGGGGTCCGCATGGGCCGATGCCTGCCAGAGTTGCGGGACTGTTCGAAAGAGACACCGTGGCCCTGGAACACAAAGGGTAAAGAAGGAACATGGATGGGTTTTAGTCAGTACAAGTCTGACACTCCCTTCCGCTCCGCCCAGAGTGGGGGGGGGGGGGGGGAAATTGATGATTTCCCATACGAAAAAAAAAAAAAAAAAGCTTTGCTAGACCACAATTAACCGACAATTACCCATCTAAATAAATAAACAATTAAACCGGGCAACACCCATATTTAATAACTCGAAATAACCACACCCGACCACATAATTATTTTAATTACCCAAGCAAAACCGTTTCTAATAAATCAGCCCATTTTCCCTTCACAAAAACGTGTCGTTCCCGCCTCGCCGGTATGTAAATGGACCTGCATTAGACTAGATTTATGCCTAGAACTGTAGGCTGGTGCACAGTTGGCAATCTGTCCGAATATGAAAAATCTCTGCCACTTTGAATTTTCTAACCCATTTCAAGATGATTTAGAACGGTTCTCATCCGCTTCTAGCACTTATACTGAAAGTATCCAGGGAATGATGCATCAAACCCAGGTTTTCAATTTTATAGAAATGTGTAGGTTAGGTACGTCAGATAGGCAGTCGCTCCATGTAAAATACTGATCTGCATCTGGTTAGACTGGAAGCCGACCCCAACATAGTTGGGAAAAGGCTGGGCAGATGGTGATGATGATGATGTGCAGTTTAGGTACGTTAGGTGTTTGAAACTAGGACTGCAAAATTGTACTTGGGTTCTAAATTGATGATATCGTTATGTGGTAGTAACCCGTGACTTTACAAAATATTGTCATAAACTGGTTGTAAACCAGTTTATGACAATATTTCAACGAATATTTAAACGACATCTTCTCTAAGAAGATGTCGTTTAAGTTTCAGTGATTAAGTCTGTGCATTCTGATATTTGGCTACAATGCCAAATTATTTTTAAATAAATCGCTATTTTTTTTTTATTTCTACAAGTGGTGAAACAATTTATTATACCATCCAAATGAAAAAAAAACGTTATTAAGAACTCCATAATACCAAAGTCGCATCGTTAACGTCTCGTTAGTATGTAAATGCATTTGAGTAGGCGAGGAGCTCCAGATTTATGCCTAGAATTGTAGGCCGACCGCAATGCACTGCTAGCAATCTCCTCGACTATGAAAAATTGGGTTCACTTTGGATACGCTAGACGTAAAGTTTCTCTAAGTGAGCGGTAAGAGTTAAATAAATTACTTGGGTTTGCTAAAGTGCTTGCCCGAAAGGCCAACTATTCCTATTTGTCTTCACATTTTCTGGGCTTTTTCCTGTGTCCCATGTGACGAAGTATTAGAGATTTGGATGTGTAGTTTACTTGTAAGTTTATTTGTATTTTGAGATGGATGGGCAGTCTTTTTGATGTCGTATGTTGTACTTACAAAAAAACGTGTAACATTATTTGCGTATAGAAGACTGATTTTCAGTTATAGATATTTCCTGTAGTTGCTGATTCAGTCTGATAAGTAGGTATACAATATATTTAGTTTTTCAGACGAAGTAGTATTTATACTAATTTATCAACATGACACACGTTCACTAAATTATTTACCAATTTAGAATTTCCATATTAATTTGGAACATCTTACTGTACAAAAAGAAAACTAATCTAACTTAATGGAAAAGTAATAATTATTATCATCATAACAATGTAATTTTTTAAGACTTTTCCATTATTCTTCTTAAAATAAATTATAGAATAAAGACAGATGCGTGACATAAACTTTTGAACTGTCATACTGCACGTTTAAAAAGAAAGAGTCATCACAATGCTTTTAAAATAAAATAAAGTAGAATTATTTTATCAACTTTTTCAGAAGAAGGGTTATTACTTACCAGATCGAGACCACAAAAGCGACAGTATACCGAAGGACCAACCCGTACACATTGTGAAGAAAAATAATAACATACACTGTTTACAAATCAATGAAATATACTTTCGTAATACCTTTGTTACTTGTAAATATATTAGTTTTACGAAGACTTTTCCATCCAAAAGATGTTCAAAAGAAAAGCAAGAAGCAATAATATTTCGTCTCAAGAAACATTTATTTATAGTGTCCGACTAAAGCTTAGGCTTCGGCTGCCTTCACCTTCGGACAAAAAACAACACTTTTGACTTCGACCAAAATGGGCCGAAGTTTTGGGTAAAGTCGGAGGTTTGCAGCAACCAATGCGCCAGAGCGCGTTGGAAGTGGTGATGCGCGGGTGGCAGTAGTCTTCACGATAACATGAAAAAATACACTAAATATCAATAATTCATTGTCTTTTATTACTTTGTAAGTACTTCCACTCGATTTTACACTTGCAGCCAATCTTGAACTGAATTTCTTAGGGTTCAGTTTTGACCTTCGGTCGGACAATATTAATTTCTCTATCATCTACAAACTATTAATTAACGGTGAAGGAAAACATCGTGGGGAAACCGGCATGTCCTAGAACCAAAAATTCGAAGACATGTGACATCTACCAACCCGCACTGGGCCCGCGTGGCGGATTATAGCCCATTCCCTCTCATAGAGAGGAGGCCTGCGTCCCAGCAGTGGGAACATTAATAGGCTGATTATGCTTAGCTTATGCTACAAACTATTGACAGCAACAGCACGATATTTTAAGAACATTTTAATGGTAAACGCGTTAAGTAATTTGTGGTGCAAACGAGCCATATTGTCAAGTGAGCAAACAATAATTACTGTGTAAAGTTTTATCAGGTAACCCCTTATCGTAGTCCTCTTTAATGCGAAAGGCAGAAAATACGTGAAATTTAATCGTGCACCGTATTTTGTGGTTGAACCTTTTGTAATTCAACTTCGTATCACACATTTGAAGGTCAACTAATTCTTTATGATTCGCTTATTTTCAAACCACAAATATTCTAGAATTACACATACCTTTGTATTCCAATGCCTACTTAAAAGATTAAAGAGAGCGTTATACATTGGCTTTTAAAATATTGGCTTGGCTTATAAATCTGAGTAAAAAGATAGGTTTCTTCTTTTAAATAACAGTGAGGTGAATTTTGAGTATAGAGAATGAATAGGAGTTTTTTCTTTGCGAATCTAATAAATTAAGTTTTGTAATGCACTGATATGTTTTTTACTGATGATTAAATCTACATTTTCTGTTATTGTGAGAGGGCAAAATATGGTTATTGCTATCATAAAACTAAGTTAATCCTCTGTTTAGTCACATTGGAATTAAAGAAATTTCAAAGAATGTAATGCATAAAAAGATACGTAAACACTTTAATATAATATTAATGACAATATCTTTAGAATCCCACAGAACATGGTGTATTCTTTCCATTACCCTAATTGTTCGTAAAAATAATTCATGAACAATTTCTCAACATTTGCCTAATGACGGCGGTTAGAGGGAAGGAACCATTAGCTTTCAAAAAGATTATGTTAATTTTCTTAAAATTCATAACATTTTTGATGTTGCTTAATCTGTTTCAAAAGACGGCGAAGGTTACTTTAAAATTTGTATTTATTTTATTCTATTTACGATGAAGAGATGGAGTTCGTGGTATAGTCGCACGAGTTGATATTTGGCATTAAGCCGCGTTTGCTAAGGTCGGTCCTTGGAAGAATGCTCATCCATAACATACCGAGCCGGCTGTCATTTGTAGCTCTTTGAAATATTCATGGGGTATCGTATTCCCAAGTACTAACTGGGTTGTGGAGGTCAGATAGGCAGTCGCTCCATGTAAAATACTCGTATTCAGCTGCATCCGGTTTGACTGAAATCTGACCCTAATATAGTTAGGAAAAGTTTAGGCAGATGATGATGCGATGGTGACACAAATTTTACCACCGATTCGATACATGATTTTAGACGCCCAACTAAAACATTTCGTTCTACAAATATTTAGGAAAAAAAACATCTATTCCATTTACGTTGACCGCCTAGGACTTTAGGTATTACACATTTGTATTATATGGCTCATTTTTCATTGAACAGTAATGACAATATGTACTGAATCGATGGTAAAAGTTTATCTCACGATGTCCCTTCAGTGAAAGTCACAAGCAAATAATCGAATCTTAGGAGTAGTAAGCTCTCTCGTCTACCGCCTAACAAACGTGTTGTGGTAACGTGCGTTTACCTGAAACGTGTCTAAAGGCGACGTGACCTACGAGGTATCGTCAATAGGTAGTAATAGGTACTTAAGGGTTACCGCTCCATAGCTATCAGTTTCGTCGGGAGCTCACATCAAAATCACGTATGAGCTACTCGGCGGTCTTTAAGATGTGAAGGTTCGTCAACATGTGATAGTTTAGAATACATATAAGAGCTTTTGACGGTTGAATGAATTAACAGTTGTCTATTAATATGAACGCTATTAATATGAATTATTATTAGGTTTCTCGTTTTTAATTTTGGTATTTGTTAAAATATGTATTAGTTTATTTTATTTGTATATAAGTATTAGTATCATTATAAGTGCCTATATAAATTTTCGATAGCAAGAAGTTATTTTTATATATTTATTTTGTACCCTATCACAATGTTTTCTTATTTAACCCAAAGGTTGACTGGTAGAGAATGCCTTGTGGCATTAAGTCCGCCTATGTATCACTATTGTACATGAAGTTTAAATAAATAAATAAATAAATAAACGCCGATTGCGATATCTTATCTTATTTATCATAATATGACGGAATTGATATCATCGGTGTGTTTATTTTAGGTACTAAAAAACTCATAACATAAACTTAACATTGAACTCATCATCTGCCTAGCCTTTTCCCAACTATGTTGGGGTCGGCTTCCAGTCTAACCGGATGCAGCTGAATACCAGTATTTTACATGGAGCGACTGCCTATCTGACCTCCACAACTCAGTTAGTACTGGGTAATACGATACCCCTTGGTAAGACTGTCGGTGGTTGTCAGACTTTTTGGCCCACTGACTACCTATAACGACTGTCAAAGATCTACAAATGACACCCGGGACCAACGGCTTAACGTGCTTTCCGAGACACGGAGGAAACTCGGTATGTAGTGGGTGGTCACCCATCCACAGACCAACCTAGGCAAGCACGGCTTAACCTAAAGATCGATCCGAGCGGCTGTTATTATTTAGCATGAACCCCTCCAACTAAAAAAATATAATTATTTATGCGTTCAAAGCGAAGTGAGAAATGATTTAGACTTTAAAAGAGATGGACTTTTTGCGTTCGCATCGTTAGCCAAAGTGGTTTAACGTCTAGAACTCAGCGATGCACGCACGAGCCTCCAAATGCGGCTACTTTTGCTTCTTATTAAAATTTTATTCGAATTTTCTGGCTTTTTATACAAAGTATTATGGGCCGTTTTAAGCCGAGCTAGCAACTTTGTGGTCGCCTTTTATGTTATATTTTCAATGGTGATAAGTATCACTTCTTTATAATATAGTGCTTTTTATAACTACTAAAGGTTTTGGTGAGCTTTTTTCGGCTTTTCTAGGTACATAAAAGCCTCTTTAGAATCTATTTTGATGTAGATTCTATATTTTTGGAGTATCTTAAGTGATGCGACATTAAGTTCAGTGAATAAATAATAATCGAAACATAAAGCGTGCTTGATGGATAGCTGAAAATATACACGACTGAAAAGACAGCGTGACACATTCTTTTACAGAATATTCAGTAAAGATCCACGCGTTGATTTTTTCTGGATCACACAAAATTGCTAAACTAACACACGGTCAGAATCTAATAGCAGATTTCTTTTTAAATATTGGACAAAAATATTGCTCGTGAATAGAGTCATGTACTGATACCTTACTTTCGCTTATAAACTTCTTCCATCCTGGGGCATGCGTCTGTTAGGCTCTTATTGACTAGAACCACACAGTGTTCTTCACGGCTACTTTTGATCTGGGTACTAAATTAATTTGTGCCGTTCTTTACACTTCCACGGTATTGTACGGAGAGCCAATGGTAACAGATTGGGTCCTAGTCACTTCTTCGTCTACTTATTTGGCATCTTTATTCTGTTCGAGTCTGGAGTAGCTGTTTTTATGTACCCCCAATACAAGTTCTAACCGAACAAAGTTAAGTATACCGACATTAACTCCAGACAAAATGGCCGCCAAGTACGAATTAACGGTACACAAATACGGGTAATTAGATCCTTAGGCTATAAAATTAAAACAGGCGTTCATTTGCGAAGAATTTAACCTTCAGGAGCTAGATTGATGAGTTTGTTGGCACAAAAAGACCAGAGCTGGTCCTTTAGAATATTTAATGCAGGGACACAAAAAATTGAATAAGATCATTAATCGTTTTTAGTAATGACAAGGATTAGTCTTCAACGATTAAGACTCTGGGCCATTTTGTGTGATAGTTATTGCTTTTGTTTATATTATTTTAGGGTAATGAGATCACCATAATACTTCTACCTTTTCCTGACTCATTTGAAGTCGTTTCAGAACTTCCTTTTAACCATATATCTCTACTAGCCGTTATATCAGTAGATACTTTCTTTGGTCTCTCCCTAATCACACATGATATCTATGAACTGTAAATCTAGATTTCCTTGTTTTTTTTTATTTTTGATTCCTCAATTTAGAAGAAAGGGTTTAAAGGAATTAAAATTGCGGTTTAACAGCTTCTAGATACATAATGTGTTAAATCGCCACGCCTAGTTACATTTCAGGTAAAAATAAATTTTGTAGTGATTGAATAATCGGCCTATGAAAATCAGCATAAGTTAACTTAGACTTTTTAGTCCGTCAAAATTAAGCGAACAGTTCACAAGAACAACGTTCAAAACGGCTACCTGATAGGTTAAATACCCGCCACGTATTTAATAAAATTACTGACGTGCTCAAAATTCTACCAACTTTTAGCGCTAAAGTATGAAACTTGTTTTTAAGCCTCGTGTTTCACGATATCAGACCACAAAGGCTAGCTCACTGTTAAAACAACTTGAAATATAAAACTCAAGTACCCTTTTGATATCAGACTGTTCGAAAGCTATGTGAAAACCGATCTAGCTATTTGGTTTTCAAATTGTTTAAAATATACTAGAAAAATTAATACAACGCTCGAAAAACATTGTGTCTATTTTCTCTCGAGGAGAAAAATAAACCGCCAGGCATTTAAAACAACACTAATGTACAGTCACGAACAATAGATTACGATTTCAGCGTGGAATAATGATCTCAACTTTGAATTAAGACCTTTTTCGTAGTACAGGTTCTGTGACAACGTGAAGTTGCCATCAATACAGTAGGAGAAATCACTTTTATAAGTATTACTTGTATAGGTGTAAACAGACCCTTCACATATCCGTCAACCAAGCATTCTGTACATCTAACTAAGTAACTTTTCGCAAAAATAATTGCTGGGAATCAACTTTTTTTTTGGGGTGAAAAATCACGTTTTACGGTAGGACTCGATGGAAAGCACTCAAGGCATTGTGCTGATGAATGTATTGAATAGTCGTGGAGGTGTGTAAAGTAAAAAACTTACATAGAAAACATGTATTTCAAAAAAAACTTAAGAAAAAGTTCGTGAGTCCACATTATTTCGGGACAATTCTTATTAACGTGATAAAACAGCGTACATTCATACTTTAGCATATTGAATGCCAAGGCTAATAAGTAGCAAGCCAGTTACGTAACGGCCCGTCGTCGCGGTCGTCGGGACAACTGTAACAAGCAGTCCGATGTGAAACGTTCGTGATTCTGCTCCACGGACTAGGGGGTCATAAAAGAGAGCAGATCTCCCGCTAGGAATCGCAAAGGGTTTGTTTGGTGTAAGTTGTGAGAAAGTACGCTATTCATATCGTATTTGGTTAGTAATAAAGAATTTGTTTTCATTGAACCATACGCTCCTTGTGATTAGGTTATCCTTTGAAATACCTTCATTCTATTAACATTAACCTATCCCCCACACCTTCTTTTTTATCCATAATTTAGACCAGGTTAATGTTAATGATTCGTTTTAATTTCTGAACGATTTAAAATGTTTTATGGATATGGACGTAATTTAAAAATAACCAGCCCTTCGGCTAAATGTGTGTTAATTCAAACACTTTTTTCAAGAATTCCTGGAATTATTCGCCACACTTGTATTTTCGAAAAGAGGATATTTGATGACAAAATCGCGCTCGCTCACTCTCGCACCACACATACGAGTAGTAAATCATATTCTCGGCCATCCTATCTGTTGCAGCATTCATTGACTGTAAAATCTTTTTATTATACGCCTTCACATTCCCAGCTTGAATCCGATTCAGCTTTTCAAAGTCACATAAAAATTCCAAGATATTTTGTTAGAAAACACATTTTATTATTAGTTTGTCGGGAAATGTTATTTTTTCTGCTGATTCGGGATTGGACCCTTGTCCGTTTGAATGTATTTATGAGCTGCTTATCATCTTTGCTGGGTTGGTAAAGTTCGCTGTATTTTGAATAGATGTGGTAAGCTATTAGTGTCAATTTAGTGGTATAGTGTTGGGACCGCTCTCTATTTTGTTTGAATGTTCTCAATTTGCATGACTGTGTGTATTTTGGACGGTTTTGTTATACCTTTCAGTTATTTTTGTTTTTTTTTAATATTTGGCGGTATCTAGTAAGTTAACTGTCATCGGCGCTAAGTAATTTTTGTGATCATCAGACTAACTTTTTTGGACAGGACGAATTGAAATTTTGTAATTTAGTTTTGTTTTTCATTTACTGTTATTTATTTATTTTCCTTTGTTTTCTTTCAGTTTCTTGCATTATTGACTACATAATTAGACGAAATAAGAAAGGTAAAACCACTGATCGCCCATGAAAAGGGTTACTACGAGTATATCAACTCTCTTATTACAACACACCTCAAAACCGGCGATCGCCAAAATACTCGATCAAAGCCTGCTCTTACCCCGACCCACTAATCACGTGCAACGCGCAGACCACCCATCCTGCATACCCGGCAAAGACTAATGCTAGCTGTGCGGATTACGTGGACAAATATTCCATATCAACCGGCATTAGGCCTCGGCCTAGTTTCAGGCCCGATTAATAGCTTTGTGGCTGTGGAGGCCAGAAACGGGGATTATATAAAGACAAACTGCTACTGGACAAAATACGGTTTCATATAAATATATAGGTACGTATGAACGTAAATTCTGGCTTTTGATTTGTTGTGTGTAATTATTTGGAAACTTGGCGGGTATTGTTAAATTATTTACTGCTTATTATTTGTAGGACCTATTTGCTACCGTGCTCTTTGAGAATTGGGTTATGTGAAGAAGTTTTAGCACCATACTGTAAAAAGACTGTTCACGAAGCCTTTTCAATAAAAGTTTTTAATGTTATAATTTTACTTTAAATACCTCCATGACCCCATCAATCGGAACAACGTTTTGATTGCGTTTCATTGAGTCCTTCAGTAAACAGTAAGTTTTTACCCTAAAAAAAGTCGTGTCCCACCAATAATTTCTTCGAAGTGTTACTGAGTTTGATGCACAGAATGCTTGGTTGGCGGCTTCGTGAAGGGTCCGTTTACACTTTGAGAGTATTTCAACAACAAAGCACCCAAAGGACCAAAAAGGTGGTATGGTAATTCTGATTAGCATTTTTTTTTCCTAATCGAACTAACTAACAGTGACTTTGCAGTGATTAATTGCACTGTTTTAAAAGATAATTAGTTAGTCTACGGGTTACAAGTGCGACTGCTGAGCATGAGGTTCTGGGTTCGATTCCCAAGTCGGGCAATAAGATATTGTTCCCTTCGGGAATTTTTCAGTAGCAGCCACGGAGTCTGGATTTGTGCTCGGTTGATGGGTCGCCCCCGTTTACATGGGACTTTAAAATAACTGGCAAAATGTGGGTGTGCTATGAGTGTACACATCTCCTTACCTCCGGGAATTACAAGCATTATGTTGTGTTACTTAGCTATTTTATCTGTAGCAGTTCTATCGAGTTGAAACACTTTATTTAAATTAAAACACTAATAGATACGATTCGGTAGGTACACTTGCGAGTTCAAGAATAATCGTCACACCTCGATCGAGTCCTAAAGCCAAAAAGCCTGGGATGGGAATCGTATCCATTGACCCGAAGTGAAGGCAATATTTCAAATTCAATGCTACGGAAAAATTGCGTAGTAAAATCTAGAAAATCATTCTAGATTTTCTACTGGAGTTCAGCCGCTTTTTCAACAATAGCGTGCGAATGAAAAGATAATTTAATACTTACCTTTTTTATTTTTTTTTCTCGGTTGTTTTAGTTATGAAAAGTCTATGGTCTGAGTCGGTTTTGTTTGAAAAAATTGGTTGAGAGCCAGGTCTCTTCAGCTTTAGAAAAGGATTGGAAGGCATTGCTAGTAGAGAGATTTTTTGCCTTAAGTTGTAATATCTGTTTGTTGACCCACTTAATCTTAAGTAGTGGTTTTGGAAAACCCACCTTCATGATCTGCCCAGCCTTTTCCCTACTATGTTGGGGTCAGCTTCCAGTCTAACCAGATGCAGCTGCATACCTGTATTTTAAACGAATCGACTGCCTACAAACTATTTAATTGGGGTTATTATGAATCTGACTAACTAAAAATGGTCTAGTCTAATGGCAAGAACGCACTTTCATTGGAAATACTCGTTTTGCGCGTAATACTGACGCAGTTTTAAGACTTTAATGATGAGGGTGCAATCCATGCTATAGATGATAGATACTACATAATATTGTGTTAAAAATAACTAACTACAACAACATTAATAATATTTTCATAAAGTTAGTGACGAAGAAAACTGTTCGAAAAATACAGAACAGGCGTTTCTTTTTTTAACAGATTAAAAAATGTGAAACTTATGAAAACTGGCACAAATATTTATTAAAATAACAAAGCTAAGTAAGAATCCCACTCGTCCATTTTAAAAATAAAAAAGGGTTTAATGTCTATAAATATCCCAATGACTGGTACAAGAGAAGCCACTTAGTCGTCAATATGTCTGTAATTGGTGGAAATCTATTATTAACACAGAAAGGTGTACGACCTTTGTTGTTTGAATAAGAATTTGATAATAATGTTGAGTTGGTAGTCTTTTCTTTGAACAAATTAGTCAGCTTGAAATATTTTTGTCTACTTGCTTTTGCCTTTTTGGTTATTGTAAGGTTTATGTTTACGACATCTAGGTGTTTTAGTACCAACATAACAGAAGTAACCATCAACCATTTTCACATTGCTTTTTAAATTTTGAAGGAGAGCTTCAAATCGTAGTTTCCATAATAAAACAGTAGCTAAATCCCCATGGACCAATGCTGGTACATTCTGCTATAATAGCCCATTCAACGGAACTTATGTGACCCGAAAATTTCCTCTGCCAGTGAGAGAAGTTTACAGATGATTGATCGATTCTAGATGTTAAAATATATAGTAAAACTGCTCGTGTAAAATGTGCATCATTGCATTCCCCTTTCTGAACAAGGTAATTCACAATGCAAGATCTGAGACTACAATGTAAACTTGAATTCAACCTCACTGCAAAACTCAAACATTTAACTGAAATCCGACGGTTTTAGAACTTCATAAATCTAGTGTAGAATTTAATTAGGCAGTCCGGGAATGCTGGCCTTGTACATTTTGTACATTTATTAACACTGCTCGCTCCGCAGGTCGCGGGTCGATGGTCGATTTGAAATAGTATTTTTGGTTTAACCTGTTTTGGCCCTCTGCTGGGTAAAGGTCTCCCCCATAACCGAAATAGTATTATTGTACTCATTTAATAACTTGGGGATCTTCTTTGTCATTGAAATTGGTATCCATATTAAGAATGAGGAGCTCGTGGCTAAATAATAACAGCCGCTGGGGTCAATCTTAAGGTTAAGCCGTGCTGGGCTAGGTTAGTACGTGGATGGTGGTTGTGGATAATATAACAAGTTCCCTCCGTGCCTCGAAAAGCACGTTAAGCCGTTGGTACCAGCTGCCATTTGTAGATCTTTGACAGTCGTTACAGGTAGTCAGAGGCGCGAAACTCTAACAACCAGTCCTACCAAGGAGTGTCGTATTACCCAGTACTAACTAGGCTGTGGAGGTCAGATATGCAGTCGTTCCATGTAAAATACTGATATTCAGCTGCATCCGGTTAGACTGGGAGCCGACCCCAACATAGTTGGAAAAAGTCTAAGCAGATGATGATATAAATTAAGAAGGAAAGAAAGATATGTAGTTAGTTTATTTTTCACTTAAATAACGTACAACACTAATAATAAGAAAGCCTAACTAAAGCACTTTTTTATTATTTACGAATGCTCAACGTAGTATCAATAATTAAGAAGAAATTATGTAGGTCTAAAAAGACTGAAAACTTAAATAAAATAGGGGTGGATTGTATAAAAACTGCAGACAAAATAACAGACATCACACTTTCATTAAAGGAACCGTCTAAAAAGTTTTAGGATCATTTATCTAAATCATTTCAGATTAAATTTTTCTTCAAAGTTCCAAAATGAAGTTTGAATTAAGACTTTGTATTATTAGTACTAGATCAAAAATGGGTACTAAGTCAGAACTCACTAATTGCGATCATGTTTGGAAACAGCCTAAAGGGTTAACTACACTACTTTCAAAGACTTTGAGCCTTATCAAAGAATTTAAAGCCTTAAGATTGAAAGATTAAAGTTAAGTATCAAACTTTTGAAGTTGTTTAGGTAATTAATCGTTTAATATATTTCAGTTAAAATTATAATTATTCTCTTACTGAGACAATTGAAATGGTCTTTAGAGTTTAAGCGCCTGAACTTTGAAGAAATTATATTTTATATTATTAGGTCCTGTCACGGATTTAATAAATGTTTAAATCGTGAAAATTAGCACAATCTCCAAACTTGATTGAAATCTACATTGTTTTTTTTTATCATTATCATAATCGCAATAATGATAAGTATTATCCCAAAATAATTCATTTTGTTTTCTAACTGTTGTCCAGCTACCACCTTGGCTTGGGCTATGGAAATGTATTCTTTATTTTGTGAATTTCCAATGTCTAATTATCTGTATGCTATTTACTAGAATTTGGCACTGTAATTAGTGAATTGTGCATGAATTTCTTACATTGTGATATACCTAAGCTACTTTTTGCTAGTTGAGCAAAAATCGCTCGGGTTTCTAGATTACTCGGCCCGAGCGCGTGGTTTTAATCATAGGCGGAAGCGAGTTTTGCTCAACCTGCTGTTTTTGTGTTTCACTGTTGCTATTATTACCTACGCTTTCTGGTATCGTATCCTCATTAATAATATAGGCTGTTTTTTATCTATCAATGGACACGGTTGATTGACGATCGTCCCTTTTTATGTCAACAGTCTTCTCGCTTCTGCTAATGACTTGGTATGGACCACTATACGATGGTGTGTAAGCGACTGGCGAACCCAGCGCAGGCGTTCCTTTACAATATCAGAAATGCAATTCAGCAATCGCATCGCTACGTTCGCTACAACTTCACTCCTATACCTACTTGAACTACTAACTGGGTTGTGGAGGTCAGATAGGCAGTCGCTTCATGTAAATTATTGGTATAAGCTGCATCCGGTTAGACTGGAAGCCGACCCCAACATAGTTGGGAAAAGGCTAGGCAGATGATGATGACCTACTTGAATATATGTATTGGACTCTTAGGACCATTTTACCACACCCACTGTAATATGTACTTAAACTTATAAATGTATTATCATCTGTCAAAACCTTTATTGTAATATCGATTGAAGTTAAATTAAATGAGTACCCTCATTTAATTTCATGTCATTATTATTTCTCACCCAGTTTTTACCCCTTCATCAATCACAATATGATAAGATAGCAATCATTTTGACACGATTCCGTAAATCACAAAGAATAGAGCCATTTTTCTTCAAATTCTCAGACGTCGTTGTAGACATATCAATCAAGCGAATATTGAATCTTTCAAGGTTGAGTTTGTTAATAAAACAGCTTTCACACTGTTAACATGTTACTATTTTCTTATCAATCTGAGAAAATAGTAGCATGTTGATAAGCCTACTCCTGAGCATGAGGTTCTGTGTTCGTTTCCCATATCGAAGCAAGTGTTATTGGGTTTTTCCATCCGGAATATCCTCTGTAGCAGTCTCAGAGTTTAGAGTTGTGGTTTGTGATGGCAATAAGCTTGCCCCCAAAGACATAGCAGGTGATATCAATAGGGGTGCACTATAGGTACAAATTGCAAAAGCCTTCGGGCATTATATTATTTTAATCGGGAATTAATTTCTTCCTATTTGCTCTTACGGCTATATAATCTTTGTGTTGTTATATTTTTAATAAAATTTTCACCACATAGCATCTTTTACTCCAGGCTCTTTACAGACAAACTAAGTTGAGCCTGTTAACACTCGAATGTTTATCACTTTGACTACCTTCCATTCATTGGCAGAATACTTTAGAGACTAGATCAAATAGTTAGTTCCTCAGCCGGCGTACCTAAACTGGGCCGGTTTTAACGTATTACAAAAGTTTTCTCAATGGAAACAAAGACTGATTTAGATCAAAAGATACTGCTTTTGAATTCTGAATCGCTCGTTATACCAATTCCTTTGCTGCCCAAAACTTTTCGTAAAACTTTTTCCTGAGCACGTGACCAATGGACTCAATGTAGGTAACACAGAAAGATAGATTTCATTCAAAAGAAGAAGGTTATTCTATTCTGTATAATAGTCAAAGTAATTTTAATCATAGTCGGGCAAATCTGCTTTTAAGTCTATTAGGCTAGGTTATTACTTCGGGTACTGACCAAATGACAAGTTATAATTAGGCAGCAGATTTCAAATCGGTAAATCGAAATGCATAGAGAGATAGAGAAGAGATAAACAATAGAAAGACAATTGTGGTTTGAGCAGTGGTGGCCTAGTAGTGAGACAGTGCTGGACAGATGACCACACTTACGAGATACGTTGTGTCTAATAATTAAGTTCTTAACCATTGCTCTCAAAACGTTGAAGAAAAACAAAAGACATCTACAAGTCTGCACTTGGCGTCTTTAGAGGAATACGGCCCACTCCCTCTCTAGAGACGAGCCCTGTGTCCAAGCAGTGGGAAATATAGGCTGACTGACTATGCTGAGTGTAGATTGATAAGAATACACCTTCCCATACCTTATTCTAGAGCGCAATAAAACAACCACCTAACCACTTTTCAAAATAAATTCACGTAAACAACACCCCATATTTCTTGTCAGTACGAAATTGCCAAAAAACAAAACTTTATGGCCACTTGGCGAAGAAACCGAGAAGTTATGACATTAACAGTTCATTAACGTTGTATTTTATTAAGGTCACAATTATAAATTAAAGGTACAGTTTGGAACGCGACGCTTAACCGCAGACTGCGGCTGCAGTGCCCAACCGAACTGATAGACATCACGCGCAGCAATACCGCCGTGTCTATGTATTTTTAAAGGAAACGCTTGCGTAGACGGCAACTGTGCCGCTAGTTGCTGCGGTCGACCGCAGTCGAAACACCAGTATTTAATTGTTGTCAGTAACTGTCACTAATAGAGCGACACGGCGTCTTTTTTGTTGGATTTCTCGCGAATCTGTATTTAATCGACGCCGACGTTTCCGTCGTAAATGTGACGTCGCGCTCAAAGACTGTTGCCTAATTATAACAATTGAAACACTAGTACCGTTTGCGGATAGTCGTTGTTTTCGGAATTGTACCTTACCGCTGGCTCAAATTGTATAAGTTTGGCTTACTGGCTGAATTATAAAGGCGACGTATTTCATAATTTTTGGGCAAAAAAGAAAAATATGAGTGACACTTAAATGGTATAAGTTTGGTGAATGTTTTTAACTTTCGTGAGTTTGGGGAAGGGGTTTTATGGCTTTCTGCAGCATGGCGTTATTTAATATTTATGAATGAAAGCATAATACTACAGCAACAACCTCATCACACTTTGATAAGACTTAGATATGATGGTGCACATCACATGACATTCAAACCCTTCTACACCAAATTAGCTTTGTTTGTAAAGGGGAAGCAATCACACTCTGGTCAGTAATGCATGTTATGTCAAAGAAATTGATAAATTTAGGCAAATTGAACACCTCTGCTCTATCATGAGGAGACGGGAATATCCTAGAATAAAAAAACGCGCTTGGTGTGGTGGATCACAGCCTGCTCCCTCCCAAAGAGAGGAAGCCCGTTCCCCAGTGGTGGGAACATGATAAGCTGATTATGCTATAAACTAAGCAGCACATAATAATGGGTGTAACAATACCCTCGAAAAAGCACTACGAAGCCAAAAAGCACTGTTCTCCCAGTCATTGCGACTATTTCTTGTTGAGTACCATACCTGGGAACCTTCTAGTTATGGTCATATTGGGGGTCTAAGTTCCAATTTTTTCATAAGTTTTTTTAAATACAATTTTTTAATGTTATAACTTTATTTTAAATACTTCCACGAACTTCGTACTATTCAAACCATCCGTCAGCACAATGTTTTGTGTGCGTTACATTGAGTCTTACCGTAAAAGGTAATTTTTCACCCCAAAAAAAGTAATTTCCCAGGAATAATTTTTGCGTAGAGTTACTTAGTTTGACGTACTGAATGCTTGGTTGACAGCTACGTGAAGGGTCCCTTTACAGCTTGTTATTATCTACCACATCTACTAAAAAATGCCGTCAACTACTTTCCTACACGGTGGCTAAATAAAATTTGCATCACCATAATAAACGATTTTATTCTCGGAACAAACGCACTGACTTGATGAAGCAGCCGCAACTTTGATATATTATTCCTTCGTTTCCTCGTTTTATTATACCTGATGTTTCAAGCGAAGATAATGGAAGGCGTCCTGATTTACATTTTCGTGAATGGAGCTGAAATTACTCTTAAAATCTGTTTATAATTAGAAATTATGTTATCTATATAGACCGACCGCTTTAGTGAGTCCTCCGCCTTGCCCCATCATAGACACATTAAGCGTCCACAAAGTCCTAACAATATTCCGCAGGTTATTTGCTTTAAAATAACCATAATCCACGTAGATATTAATATACTAATTGAACCAATACGTCATCAACCTTCAGAATATTCCATTTAAATTGATACCTTCGCGAGGATTCATTAAAGCGGTCGGTCTATAGTAGCTTCAAATAGGACCTTAGTAATAACTAACATAACATAAATCCTTGAACCCCATAGAGGTAGGTAGAGGTGTAAAAGTACATAATCCACTCACATTTCATCAGTTGTGTTAAAGTTCTATGTAATAATGGGCGAGCCTATTTCCATCAACCCAGACTAAGGTACTAATCCAGACTTTGGGTTGCTAGGTAAAACCTTATGTGGACAAATACTTTGCCTGACCTGGATTCGAAATACGGACTTCATGCTCAGTAGTACCACTGTGCGATCACTATACCAATGAGGCAGTATGTTGATGGGGAAATTAAATAGTTGGAAAACCGGGATGGTTTTAGTAAGGTTATGTTAATAAAAACAGGTCTTCGTGTAAAGATTTCAATACGTAGTTTAACCGGTTACTTTAAGTATTTTCATACATTTAACGTTTTCTATTTTCATCGTTTAAAGACACTTTTATTCCACAAAGTCCACATATTTGCAAACTACATTGATAAACAGTAAAACACGTTAACGTTATGAAAATGAAACGACCTACTTTACCCAAATTGAATTCTATCATATCACGAAATCGAACCATTACCCACCTTTCAACGTACACAGTACAAAGTTATATCATCTAGATACGATTCAGCTCACTGAAACACTGACAATAATGAGCGTTCGGCTTTGTCGTATCGATACTCTGAATCACTTTTATATTCACTGGATATGGTAGGTATTCGGAATACTGGATTCCTATTTACCAAAGTGTCTGAGAGCAAAAATCTGGAGATTATCTATCTTCTACGAAGTTGTGTAGATAATAAACACACAAAGCATGTGTGTTTATTATCCTTTGTACAGTAGACCTCAAAAGTGCAGTACCATGCTAAAGATTACATTGCTATGAACTGTGCGAGCGCGATACAGCAGTGTGTGTGCGTGTGCGTGTATGAGTGATGTGTCAACATTCTACACATAACACACACTAATGAACTGTCGTCACACTACGCGAAATAGCATTATATTTCTGTTGCATTTAAAATACACATCATAGTGATGACCTGTTCTTACCATTGCATTGTTAAAATTCGCGTAGTATTAACATGGGTTGGTAGCTGTTTGGGCTGAGCATGGGTTCACGATCAATGAAGTCCAAGTTCGAATCCATGTTATTACAATGTGTGGCTGTTTTTTGTTTCTTTGAAACCTTAATTATATTTGTATTTTAAGCAGAAAGTCGTTAGGTGTTTATGTTTATTTATAATATAGTCATGCTTATTATTTATTTTTTATAAGAAGTTAAATATTAGATAGTTATTGTATTATTATTTAACCTCATTAATTGATTTTTATTTTATGTTTTCGGTGTTGGAAGGTGGAAATAAAAAAATCATGCTGAATGATAACAAAAATGTTTATTCGTTTTATTTATTTATAAAATTAACAAACTTTTATGAGAATGTGACGTCACATTCCTATCTAGGCAAAAAAAAGTTCTCTTATCACCGTTCATAAGATTTTTTGTTGTATACCCACTTAGTCAATTCATAATAAGAATAACATAACACGGAAAGGATATTCTAATAACACAAATATAATTGTTGATACCCGCTTATTATAGGTATCAGTATTCAGCAGAGTTGATTGAATACTAATATATGAGTTAGACTTTATGAACGTGTTTTTTTAATGTAACGTCACATTGAATGTATTGAGGTTATAGCTTAAGTGTTCATTTTCTTGACGAAAAGAATATTGAAACTAAACCCCAATTTAAGATCATTAAATTTAAAATTTATTTCTTAATTTTTTTAATTTTTATTTACGGTTATGTTAATATTACTAAATATTTAGTTCTTCCTTTTGGCAAGACTTGAAAGTCTTCTCGTCAGAAAATACAGTCACCTCCCAGTTAAAATGTAAATAATCTCGAGCAAAACGTAGTCTTTCCTCCCTGTGTTTTTGTGTCAAAAATGGTTTTTAGCTGGCGTCCGATGATGTAAACCTTCAGCATGGACTGCATGGCGAACAGTCTGTAATGTAGTATCCAATTGCTCTGCAAACATTATAGTTGGAATGAAACCATTTGTTTCATATTCTTCCACCATAAAACGTCGCTGAGTCGGGTTAATAAGCGGCGGCCTTTCACTTCTTAGACGACTCTACAGACTACCTTCTTCCTCAAACCTCTTTACCCAACGGCTAACAGAATTTCTAAAAAAAAACAAAATATGATTACACACTTGCAACTAGCAATTTATTTAATAATAAGAAAATCACACACCACAACTATCATCATAATAATTAAATTTTTTAAAAATAACTTACACATTTTAAGCCAGTTTCAGTTGAAATTTGAGAAATATTAAGCCCATTTTTACGCAATGTGACAATATTTGCCCTGTCATCAATACTAATATTAGCTTGCATCTTGAATAAAGACAATCAAACAATACGCTAATCGTAATAATAACACAAACGCTCGTAACAAAGTTCACCAACTAACAACGTCATAACTAACTACTTTGTTCAATCCAGAAGTTTATTTTGTTTCACATTCACCCTCATTTTTTTTGTTAATAATAAGTTCCAACTAATATTTAGAAAAACATATCTCATCGGGTCTAACGTATCATTTATAATTAAAACACAAAAAGTGTAATGTCACTTGGGTTCGAACGCAGACTATACCGTGCGAGACATTTTATCTATAGCGTTAACCGCTAAGCCAGATAGACACATAATTGTTTGTTTGAAATTAAATATCACTAACTTAATACTCCGTCGCGACATGACAGGCTTGTCACTAAGGCAAATGATCATTATATCGCACTCTTTCTGACTAGATAATTATGAAAGAGAGCGATATACGAGATCGTGTATGTGTGCAAAATGTTTGTTATGGAAAAAGGTCGTAAGTGCGACTTGTTTTGATGCGATCGTTTTGTGAAACTGCTACTGCACTTATGGTCTCTACTGTACAAGTAACATAAGTAAATATTTTACACAAGGTTCTCTTAGGATGGACTGTTCGCGGCTGCGGGACTTTTCGAAAAGATACCGCGGCCCTGGAACACAAAGGGCAAAGAAGGAACATGGACTGGTTTTAGTCGATACAAGTCTGACACTCCATTCCGCTCCGCCCAGAACGGGAGGGGTCATTTAATGATATCCCTTCCGAAAAAAAAATATTACTCTTAAGATCTAATACAGACTCGATTACCAGGATAGGCAAAGTGATATTAGTTTTATTACATCAAGCATTCTCGATAGCGACTCCGAGCCTGTAGCACGGTTTCGACTGCCTCTTGGTCGAATAGCGTCCTGATGAACATGATGTCTTGGTTTTGATTCTCGGGCTGGAGTAATTGTTATTCTACAAATTCAATTGCACATAAGCAGCCCAAAGTATTTGCATGCCTGGTTGATTGCAATAGGCGCGTCTCCTATCAATAAGTACACCACTGCTTAATCCTATGGGAAATTATAGGCGTTTTGTTATGGTATGAGAAAATCATTTTCTTAATAATTTTAGCTTTAACACGTCATATGACTGACTGGCTTTTTGTTAACCTACTAAGTGGATTGAATGATCGGAATACCAAAATCAAAATCAAAGCATTTATTTCAAGTAGGCCAGTTACAGGCACTTTTGAATTGTCGAAACAAACACAACAATGAAATATAGCTACAGTCCCAGTCACAAGGCACAAAAACTGTGAAAGTACTGTAGTTGCAAATTCCCTAACGTAGATCGTAGACGTAGGCGTACCTCCAATAACAATTGTTTTCAACTGGTAAATTCATCTGGATTCACACAAACAATAGTTATAGTCTATTGAATCTAGAATTCTACCTGATATTATATCGCGCGATCTATAGAAAACATTACAATAGTTAAATGCGCTCGATGCGACAACCACAAGATCGTTCGACGTGGCGACGCTTGTGGGGATAATGTTGATTTAAATTCTTCAACTAAAGTTTTTAGCAGTAATAATTATTCTTACTGGGATTTAAACTTGGTTGTTAGGAACATGACTACACGTTATCAGCTAAATTAGTGAGCGTACTGTGTATCTAAAGTACGTTTCAATAAGATCTTTTGATTGATTCAAGTCACGATAATTTTCTCTAAAAATATCAGAATAATAAATAAGCAGTTTTATATTTTCTATAATTGAAACTGCATTCCTAACCATATCACGAACTCCCTTTCCTTATATAATTCGTATTTCAAGACTTTTCGGGGGATCCAAACTGTTACAGAATCCTACTTTATCCTTTGAGAATCCATAATGCTTTCCAGCAAAATACTTTAAATTCATATTTCAGCAGAAAAGTGGTACGGAACAAGACGCATTGCGGTTACTACGTGTCTTTTTAAAAGAAAACTTCTAGAGTTACAACTCGTATGATATATGTAAGCTAGGAGGTACTTACTTACGGTATTGCAAAAGTCTCCAAGGTATCTTTCACGATACACTATCTTTCATGTCTGTCGGTTTATTTGCTTGGCATAGATACAATAAATTGAGTTAAGTCGATGATAATTGTGGTTCGAACCTTGCAGGTTTGTTACAAAAGTAGCTGTTATGTTTTCTGATTTGGGTCTTCGATAAGTCTTTGAAAATTAAAAGGTCAATTATATTAATCAGCTTGAATTAGAGTCAACTTGAAATTGATATTTAATGGAGTTTCAATTTTATTGCACAATACCTATTTTTACCCGACTGCGAAGGAACGGTTATGTTTTTCGCGCGTTTCTTGTATGTATGTTTCTAAATTTCTTTAGTACCGCTTAACTTGCAAACGGTTGGATAGATTTTGACACTTGAGGTATCGTTATATTTGTCTTAAAACCCAAATGTTCTTAGATAGGCGTTTGAAAAAAAAACAAAATGGCGGATTTTTGGTGCGAAATACTAATTACGGATTACAAAAATTGGTCGGGTATGTCAGGATTTACTCCGTTAGGCTTGTACATCATGTGGGCAGACCATGGGTTTCGTGCTATGAAAACACACTGGGTGCGATACACTGTTTCTACCAAACTAACGAATTACTTGCGATTACAACTTAACACAATAACACGGGGCACATTGAATCGGATACAGTTCAAAGACGTCTCAATTCCGCCGTGATCAGACACTGAATGTCGTCCTCCCTCCATTCGGGCATCAGGACTCCGTACAAGCACACCGAGTGGTTGGTTGACTGGTTAGTAAGTCGCGTGGTGTCACCAATGCACACTGGCGCGCTTTCCAATTCATTTTATGTCCGTACTAATGACCTGATCCGACAAATAAATTTAAAATTAAAAGTAATTCGAAGTGACAAATAGTAAAAAAAGAAAAATCGTCTGCGAAATCTTTCGTAGTAACGTACTAAAAAAAAAGCTGCAAATAATAAAAGTAGTTGAAAAACCTAAAAAGCCCGACTGAAACAAATTAAAAGAAAAAAAACAAGCACATTTTAAATTAAACAAAAGTTGGAAGCACTCCGGGCCCATTTGAATATAAAATTATAAAAATGGAATTGGACAATTTTTGTTTAATTTAAAATGTGCTTGTTTTTTGCTTTTCTGTGTTTTCAGTCGTGTTTTTTAGTTTTTGTAATAGCTTTTTTTCATTGCGTTGAATCTGATAGGACGTCAATAAAAATGAAAATAAAGCTAATAAAGCGATTCACATTATCATTTGAAGGGTATGCACGTGCCTGACGTAGTACCTAAGAAAACAACATAATCATAAAAATACTTACCTTATCCCAATTTATTTGCGGTCGGCACAGCATGTCTTCTCCTTCCATACTTCTCTACTACAAGAGTACAGTTAACATTTACCATTTCTTACAGAAGGATATCGCAAAACTGAAACCATGGATTGTATACGTTTATAAGTACGTTCTATAAAAGTTATGTCGAGTATAACGACCGGCAAATTACGTCCGCTGGTCCGGTCCCGTGCCAAATCTTTTTCAGGTTCACTACCCGTCGATACTACGGTGAATAAGAGGGCGTGTCTGACTGTCTGTATACTGAAACTAACGTTTATTTTGAGTGTGTTTTCTACTTTGTTGCACGGCGCGTATTGTTAGGTGGTTCCTCTCTCAAGAGCCCTGAACACCGGTAGCTCGGACCCAGTTCCCGATACCGGTGGGCTATTATTTTCTATATTTTTATTGATACAATGAAAATTGTTAAACATTTCCAGTTTAAACCTGGACTCCTGTGCTAGATGAGTCCTGTGTTACACGAGTCAGTGTCTTCACCTGCTTTTGGTACTAAATGTTCACAACATTATATATATATATATATATATATATATATATATATATAAAAAATAAAAAAAAGATTTAATCGTTAAAACTGAGTCACGAGCTACTCTGCATTTAGAAATGTTAAAAGTGGCAAGACTTGTTAATCAGTAAATCTTGACGTGTGGATTAGTCCAAGGCTCTGACGTGGCTTTTACCTAAAATATTAGTAAAAAACTCACAACAGTAAAAATATTTACTAAGGATATTATTATTTTGTGTAATTAGTGAACTTACGGTAGAAAACCCGATAGGAAACATCAAGAATATTCTGATTAAGTGAGCTAATCCTATGTAACGTAAAAATAAATAATTAATGTTTTAGCCTTAATAAAAACTTTAGGTACAGGAAGTAAGAGAAAAGGGTTCGTGTACGGAAAATAAAAAAATCATTACCGCGGGCAAAGTCACCGCCGACCTTAGTAGAATATAAATCCTTAGCTTGCCAACCTTTTCGCGCTCCATCCGCGGTGATTTATAATGCTAAAGAATGTTATTGTACCGCTCTAATGTCACGCAATTTTTATTTATCTCCCTTCCACAGCACCTTATGTATAATTTGCTAAACAATGTCCCATCAAAAACGCAATGTGAAAATGGGAGCCAAGTTCAATATTATGAATTTGCGTGGCTGTTGACTTGGCCGACAAAAGAACTGATATCCAAATGGATGGCAAGTTCTGTAGATAATCCTGTAATTTATTGATAAATTGTAGCTGTAAGATTTTATTTGGCTAGTTTTCACATATATTTATGTAAGTTGTGTTATTATTTGGCTAATTAACTTATCTTCTTTACGTTTTTATATTGCATGTATAATTTGTTAAATGATATCAATATTAACTCTTTATTGTTTGGAGCTTGCATGTCATTGAATAAATAGTTTGCATAATTGCATTAGAGTCAATATTTTAAAAAGGTGATATTTCTGCTACTGTAAGGGTTGCGCGTCATTTAGAAGCACGAATCGTCGATCCTGCCATGTGCTGCATTTTGTTTCTCGCTCTAGCAAATGACGGTTCTAAACGACAGAAGGACAGGAGCATGGAAAAGTGCGATTTCGTGCTGCTAGATGAGGTTCAACCCTAAGATTGTTTGTGTTATACGTATCCACTACAATGCCTACATATATTTTGTAAACTTCATCCAATCTATCAGAGTATCGTCTTACTTGTAATAACATTTATCGACATAATTAATTCAACCCACTAACGGACAAAATTCTGCCTTTCAACCTCCTCTAAAATGAAATAATCAAAATCAAAAGTCATTCCTATTCAAACTAGGCTGAGAATCAGCACTTTTTATCCGTTAAAAGACAGTCCCCAAACACGCCTGCCCTTCACCACTAGGTGAACAATAGATACTGTCCTTGTCTGTGTATTTTTGCTGGGAAGAAGAAGTGTGAATTATCATAACCAAATGGAAATTCTGGGAGCTTTCCCTCCGTGGGTCTAAGTGCACCTGCACGTCTAAACTCCAAACATATCCAACCATTACTGTAAAACTCACAGCTGAACCGCCATTAAATGCCTGAAACATGCACTAACGAGCATTGCACAGCAACATGCCTGTAGTTTGTTCCCGACGCAGATATACGTCCGGCACGTGATTAGAATCTGACCGGGCCGGTCGGCCGCAAGAACGGGTACGATTGAAATGTGTTTGTGGGAGGACTTTATTTTACCCGACTGCGGGGCCGAAATGGAGGGTTATGAGTTATGGTTAAAAGTAGTTAGTCGGTCTTTTCTTTTTTATGTACGTAAACGGCGACATCACCTGTAAACCGCTGCGCCCTAGCCACCCAATCGTAATTATAGATTTCAGCGATACGACTGGTTTCTACGTAACCTATGAAAATGCTTCGGCATAGCTACGCACATCTAACTAAGTACATGAATGATAAAATGAGTCTATAAATAATGTTACATTATGAAACCAATGCTGCCAATTGGCATACAACGTAACTATCAAAGAAAGCAAAGTTAATTCACAGTAAGATATATAGCAAAAAAAATGCTTTAATGTACGCATCAAATCTTGTTAGAAGACAACAATAGAAACAAATAAAACGTGTGAATGCGTCTAGTTTATTTACCTAAATCATCTGCTGACAATCAAACTTAAATATCTACAGAAAATAAAATAAAAACAAATAGAGATAGAACATAAACACATACACTATTGAACCCACGACGTTTTCCCATGGGGGTAGATAGAAACTGCCGAATGCCACCTGTTACAATTCTTACTGCTATCTAAAGCAAAAGCACACAAAAATAAACAAAATCTCAAGCCAATTAAAAGAAATAACAATTTATAAATCCCATCTCCAAAAATAGGCCGAAAACTAGGTTTTGCCAATTACTTGGGCCTTACTCGGCAGTTTGTGTGTCAGAAAGCGGCAAAAAGCAAAGGGTACAATTAGCCGAAATGCCAACGGTACCCCTCACTGTGATTAAGGCTATCTGCCATTATCGCCAGCAGAATCCCTGAATCACCAACGGCGAAGGGTCTTCATTATAAGGCGGGTTGAGTTATAAGCGCCTGGCGATTGAGGATTTGCTTTTAATGACAGTTCTACTGACCGTTTTTGGTCAAAGCGGCTAATTTATCGAAGAGTATAGCCATCGACGCAGAACTAGGTACAGTCATGAGTAATACCTGGCCCTTGCACTAAAGTATTGATTGCATCAATTCGAAACTATGCTGTGATGAAATAGGCCATTGCCTAAAGTTACAATCGTTGTTTGACGAGAAAATTGGTTTGTAATTTTGCGTATTTGTAAGGTATTTATGCTGGTGACACTGTGACAGTACACAGACACTTCTCTCATGCTCAATATAGTTTGATGTGAGGGCGATCCGACACCACCGGAGAGAGATCTGGAGCAGGAATAACCGCTCTTTACTTTGACCCAGATCGTGTTATTCCTACTAATATTTTAATGCAAAAGCTTATGAGGATGGCGGGATGGATGTTTGTTATTCTTTCACGCAAAAACTACTGAACAGATTCATATGAAAATTGGCACACAGATAGGTTATAACCTGAATTAACACATAAAACACTTGTTATCCCGGTAGTATGATTTTGTAGGTAAATTATCAAACTCCAAGTGGACAAAGCCGTGGGCATAAGCTAGTACAATTAAATCTTCAAAAAGCTAATTGATTTCACCAGATTTTTTCATATCCAGTGCCGGCAAAAAATGTGCAAGAAAAGGCGATTTAGAAAAAATATTTTCTAGAATCGCTCACTCTTATATCTTGGACTGTTCATCACCCTTCTCTTGCAGATCCTTACAATGGAGATTTTCTTAGTTGACTTGCATTTTTGTACTCAAGCCGTTATGGTGCTGATCTGCAGTTTACTTAAAATTTATAGCAGCTTTTACTTTACCGACCTTTCTTAGCCCAGCTTAATGAGTTTTGAATCTGTGTTAGACTTAATATTTAATTCTGAAGATTTTGAAAGTCGCCTAACTCCGATGAAAAGCTAAATTGAAAATAGTCCTTGGTCGAGAGCAGAGAAGCTGGTATTACTGTGTAATGTTGTTTTTAACTTCCATACTAATATTATTATTTAAAATGCAAAAGTAACTTTGTCTGCTGTCTAAACCTTTTCACGCCATAACCGATCGTTATGAAATTTGACAGGTGAGAAGCCTGGGGCCTTGGAAAGGACAAAGGTGCCTTTTCAAAATTAAATACCGAAATCACGCACACGAGTTGCATGGCTAGATGTAAGAACGTGGACGAAGCAAAGGGATTATGTAAGGATCGTAGCACGTGGCATTCTATGGTGGTGTATTCGTGGATTCTTCTGCCTACGGACAAAAACGGGAATTTGTTTATGTTCACATGTACACGCAGATGAAGTCAGGGCACCAGCTAGTGTTTTACGGATAGATATTACGTACTTTATCCGTTAAGTTCCCAGAATTGCCAAAGAATCCGCTTTCACGAAAAATACAAATATTGAATTGACCTTTTGGCTAAAAATAAACATTCACAAAGCTCATTCCGATTTTGCTTGTTACCCTTTTCCAAAACTAACTTGAACAACTTTTGGACGCAAACGACAATTTGAAGAGCATTTCAACTCCTTTGTCGACGTCATTGGGAATACTTTTCGCGTTTTCCACATGAACGATCGAGAAAGACGTCGCTTAGACGTCTTGGCTAGTTCCACGTCATATACAAGGGACATTTACGGGTCAAATTATTCGGAAAATGTCGTACAGCCATTAACATTGTATCCTTTAAAAGTGATTTTCTCTAATGGCGTTTCATCAACATCTTCTTGCCCTTTAACACCTTTTCTTCTTCCATTCTTCGTCGTCAGCCGTTTCGCTATCATTTACTCCAACTGTACTTCATGTTGTTATGTATATAGTACTTATCTTGGAACCCATATAATTATGGAATAGCTTAACTATAGGTTGCAATCGTTTTACCACATCTACGAAAAAATCGCATTTGAGTTTGGCAAATTGTATAGATATGGTTGCTCGGAGCTGTACAGACCGACGTATGTACAATTATTTTCGTTTCAAGTTATGTGGGAAAAATGAAACATTTGTTTCTGGACAAGTAAATAAATGTGAGTCGGGGGATTTCGCCCGTAGTTCAATAGTTAACTATGGGTATATTATACTCGTAACTACGCATCGGTTTTGGTGATTGGGATTTATATTTTGAGTTTTGTGACATATTATTTTAGAACTCATTCGCTTTTTAAAGATGTGGGCGTGTTTTTTCCTAATTTTATGTAGATAATAATTGATCACATTCACATCAGAATATTATTCTATTACTAGCGACCCGCCCCTGATTCGCACAGCGCCACCCATCAAGACCAAAAGTATCCTATCTTTCAAGCTGGACAACTGCTAACCTTACACATTCACAAAATTTCATTAATATTGGTTCAGTGGTTTCGGAGATTAGCTTGTACGAACATAGTGACGCTCCTGTGTGGTGCCGGTTTTTTCGGTGGGTTGATTTTGTATGTACTAATAATAGCTTCGTAAGGTTTTTTGTGTTACTAACAGTATATGGAGTACGTCGGAAATAAATTTCTTCTATTCTATTCCATAATCAGCCTATAATGTTCCCATTGCTAGGACACAGGCCTGCTCTCCAGGAGAGTCCACCACGCGGACCCACAGCTAGTTGGTAGATGTCACACATTTTCGAATTTTGGTTCTAGGACATGCCGGTTTCCTCACAATGTTTTCCTTTACCATTTTGAGAGCACCTTTAAACATAAATGAAGAAACAACTTTAAAGAAATTACTAACTCGCTCATTGGAAGGGCTTATAAATTAACTATTACAAGAAAATACAGAAATATTTATTTTTAAATACCCTACCACAACAATACAGTGAACGTTGCAAGGCCATCTCTAACGAGAATTGCAGCAATATGCCATTTCTTATAATTGGTTCTAATATCCTGCACATGCTTAAAACGATTACCCACTTAACTTAATTAGTTAGAAAATACTTTGTAACTACCACAAACGACCACGTTTATTTGCTGGGTCAAGTAATCAAGGCATTTATTTAAATTAACATTCAATCCTTGCGAGAAGGACCCTTTCTTAAAGTGGTTTGTTGAGATTTCCCATCGGGCGTGTTTCTAATTGTCTAGTCTTTTTGTAAAGCCTTTTCTGTTACTTCGAAGTAAATGTGGCTTATTTTAGTTTTCTGAAATCTGTTTTGTTAAGTTGGTTACACAATGGTCTGGTCTGAATTTGTGTTTGAAATTAACTTTTCTATTTCAATTTGAGTAAGGCCCGTTAAGGGGACACCCTATTTCCTCAGTTGACGAGAATGTTAAAAGGTATGTTAATTAAATGGTAATATCGCTTATATTAAAAGGTGTAATATCTTAAAATAATATATTAAAAGGTCTTTTATGGGACGCATTTAAAATATAGTGCTGAGTGTTCACCTTTGCTTTAAAGGGTGTAAATAGACCCTTAACGAAACCGAAAGGCACTTGTTCTCGCCGTCTTTGCGATCATTTTTTTTGTTCTAGACCATACCTGGGAACCTTCTAGTTACGGAGATATTGGGGTCAAAGTTCCAACTTTTTCACAAGTTTTTTTTTAAATACATGTTTTTAATGTAAGATTTTTACTTTAGATACCTCCACGGACCCCGTACATTCAATCCATCCATCAGAACAATGCTTTGAGTGAGTGCGTTCCATCGAGTCCTACCGTAAAACGTGTTTTTCACTTAAAAAAAAAAAGTCGTTTCCCAGCAATAATTTTTGCGTAAAGTTACTCAGTTTGATGTACAGAATGCTTGGTTGACGGCTTCGTATAAGGTACTCTTGTGAAAAATCTCATGCCACTGCAAGTCTGCACCCAGGGATGCGCAAGTGCAACGCGCGCAGAAAAAAAAAAAAACTATCTTACTCTAATAGGTATGATGGGTGATGACTGAAATATTTTAGTTTTGTGATAGCTAAAGATAGTTTAATTGGTAGGCAAGTAGGCAGTGCTGCGCCTGCTGTTAACAACATTTTATCCAAATCCATTCTGTAGGTTTTGTGTGAAAGAGTAACAAACATCCTTCCCCTAATTTTGTAAATATTTTTGTAAATTCATTATTTCAATCTCAGATCTCTGATTTTTCGGATTCATGTGCGTATTTTATAATTATCACTTGCTTCGGTGAAGGAAAACACCGTGGGGAAACCAGCATGCCTGAGAGAAATTTCTCGACGTCATGTAAAGTTATGTCAAAGTCCCATGGCGGCATAAAAACTCAGACACCATCGCATTTCTAATAATGGTAAAAGTAAGTGGATGATAAAATATTGATTTCAACCTTCACTTTTAGACATCTAAGCCTATCCCATCAAGTCTGAAGCGTGACGGTATAAAGTAATTAACTTGGGGCAGTCCGATTGAGGCAGTTTTTGCGCTGTCATCATTGAGCCCGTCAATAGAATAGGTTAATAGGTCAGGCCCCTTTGTTGTACGGTCATTGGGCTTGTTGGGGGTACCGGGTTGGGTTGTATTAGGTATTTTTCTTGTATAGCAAAACCTACCTTATGCTATAGCAAAACCTTTACCTACCTATGAAACAAGTTACAGCCTCTATTATATGGGACTTATACATAACTGTCGAATCTGGGTGTATTATACGTAAAGCTCTGCCTAACCCTTTGAGGAATATAGGCGTGAAACAATTACATTTAAAATATTTCAACAAATTTAAACATAACATAATATTTTAATATGTCGTATCCGGTCATTATTACGGACATAAAATGAGTTGGAAAGCGCGCCAGTGTGCATTGGTGACATCATGCGACTTACTAACCAGTCTACCCACCACACGGTGTGCTTCTACAGAGCCCTGATGTTCAGCTCGAGGCGAGGGCGACAGTCAATGTCTGATAGCGGCGGAGTTGAGACGTCTTGGAACTGTATCCGATTCATTGTGCCCCGTGTTAATTCATTAGTTTGCTAGAAACAGTGTATCTCCAATGTGTTTTTATAGCATGAAACCGTCTGCCCACATCTAATGGAATAAATCCTGACATATCTGACAAGAACATAAAATTTAAAAAGAAAATTGCTACAAGTGCGAGTAAAATAAAATTATTATAAATGTTTTTCTCGTATAAAATAACATAGTGGAACAATCATTTTTTTCAAATTAATTGCTATAAAAATGACTGCAACGAAATCAAAGGAGATTGACCATTTTGGATCAAATGCTGCCCATGCATTGGAATAGTATTTATATTCTCCTTACATGAAGAGATATTTAAAAAAAAAATAAAAAAAAACATCCACGAGGTTACATAGTATCTAAAAACTTATCTTTTGGCTTTTTGGTGCTTTTTAGATATTTTTTTTAACGTCTACGTTAATAAATATTGTTATCTTACTTATTCTATCACCCGAGTCCTGTCCCGACCTCACTAGTTTCGCTCGAAGCAAGTTTTTTTTGTAAACTCTCATTAATACAATAATAATAAGAATCCGTGGGAACGCAACTCTCGGATTCCATACACTTAGATCCCTCTCCTCAACAGAAACCTACAAGTATTTGTGTATGTCGGAAGCATTAGGTATCAATAGTGCCGACATGAAATAATCGTTGAGGGAGCGCTTCTTTGGCCGCTCGAACAAGGTACTAAGCAGTATTTTGTCAGGCAGAAACAAGGTGCGCACCTTCAATGGTTGGGTCATGCCGGTTTGAAAGTATTCTTTCGGCATACTCAAATGGACTAAGACGGAACTTGATGCCCTGGATAGGAGGGTCTGCGCACTGCTGACCGCAAATCGAATGCATCACCCACGGTCATCAGTGATACTGTATATCCCACAGAAGTGCGGGGGTCGTGGCTTCTTAAATGCTAAGACCCTGCACAGCCGTGAGGTATGCAGCCTCAGGGAAAACTTTATTGAAGCCGACGTGTGGATCCACCGTGATGTAGTCTCAGTGGACAAGGGCCTCACACCGCTCTCTCTGGCTAACGAGAACTGGTGCAAGCCTAGAGTATTAGATACTAATGATCACAAGGAGGTATGCTATAAGCTGCGCTTCGGTGACCTATTCGGGGAAACCGAAGATTTTTTCTGTGCAATAATGAACGAAGTTATGATGCCGAATAACTACCGGAAATACATTTTGAAGGATGGCACGTTGATATATGTCGGGCATGCCACCATCCGGGAGAATCGATACGGCCCATTATTTCTGGGTGTTCTCGTCTGGCTAACGGAGAGTACTTGCATAGACACAACCTCGTTGCCACGATTATCCACCAGCAACTTGCTTTGACGTACAATCTTGTGGAATCAGAAGTGCCATACTATATGTATGCGCCTGACCCAGTTCTCGATGATGGTAATATCTCGTTGTATTGGGACGAATCTGTCGTCACTGACAGGTCTATGGTCTTATGTGTTGCCAATAAGCCTGACATTGTGGTAATAGATCGATTGGAGCGTCGCGCAATGATTGTTGATATAACGGTTCCGCATGACGAGAACCTCGTGAAAGCAGAGAAAGATAAAAAATTCAAATATCTTGATTTAGCACACGAGGTTGTTGACATGTGGGATGTCTACTCTGCAATTATTGTACCGATAGTTGTTAACGGACTAATAGCAGAGAGCCTCGACCAACACCTTAGGAGGCTCTCATTGCGCGGCTGGGTCAAGGGCTTGATTCAGAAAGCACGGACACGGCACGAATAGTGAGGCGGTTCCTCTCTCTGGAGCCCTGAGCACCGGCAGCCTGGACCTTGTTCCTGATGTCGATGGGCCATCAATTTTTTTATATTTATAAATGTTTTGTTAACTTTTGTTTTTTGAAATATTTAAAAATGTATAAAATAAGTGAAATGATGAATAAAGGATTTAACTGTTATAATAATATAATCCATTTTTTTATAATATACTGACTTTTATTTGAAAATTAAGCTGTTGGTTATGATTGTTCGTCAATGTAAAACCTATACAACAGATGTTTTTTTTCTCCTCGGATAGATTCTGAAGCGCATTGGATTACAGACTGGTATTAGTATAAGGAACATTATGCACTATGAGTCAATGTTGGGCAGCACTTGGTCCAAAGTCCATACAAAAATGGTCAATCTCCTTTCTGCTCTACTCATAAATTATACATTTCGGCAAACCGTAAAATTTAATTTCCGCATCAAAAATGCGCATTTTTCCCTAGAAACTATGAAGTTTCTCCTCTGAAATTAGGCGTCCCAACTTCGGTGCACACATTGCAACAGCACTTGACTTCGCGAACCCTCGAGATAGCCAAAAATGTAAGGACTGGCATCAAAAAATTCACTCACATTTCACATTTAAGGTCAACACACACGGCAAACATCGGCTCCCACCCAACTAAGCTCGGCTAAGCTTCGCCGAGGCGACGCCTGGTGAACCTGACGCCTGCGGTTCAAACCATTGTTTTCACAGCAAGAGGTTGGTACGCTCGCCGCAAGCAGGGATACATCGCTATAAGTTTGGCGACTGTTATTTACTAAATAATTCCGCGCAAAGTTTAGACGTGACCATGATTATAAGTGTAAGTTGCAGTATAAAGTTTATTAAATAGCATCCCAAAAGCCTCACGCAGAGCTTATAACTGTGCGTTGACCTTTATTTTCTTTTCTACAACACTTAAATTATCAGTTTCCGGGCTCTCTCCTGGTCAGCGTTATTTTAACAAAATTCTCATATTTTTGTAATATGGGTGATCCCTTTTCGACGAAAACATGGAAATGATTTTGTGGTAGAAAGAGGCTTTTGCGAAGAAAAGGGGCTTAAAAATGTTTGAATGAGGTACTAACAATTTCTGGTATTCACAGGTTCTATAGGCGGGTAAGGAAAATGATGGTTGATTTTACATATAAAAAAAAGACGACACCGACCAGGCAACGGCAATAAGCAAATTATGGATGACAACAGGAATATCCAATAATATGACAAGATCAGTACCAACATTTTGATAACCTGATCAAGACACTAACACTAAAAAAAGAGAATTTATAATTTTTTTTTTTTTTTTTAGAAACTTTGCCCCACACTAGGAATTTCTCCTGTATCGTGGGTGCGTTTACAAACATTTAAGCTCACATACACAAACAGCCAGACCCGGAACAACTACCTGTAGGCCATACAAATATTTGTTCCGTGCGGGAATCGAACCCGCGACACGAAGCGCAGCAGTCAATCGCTCAGCCACTGCGCCAACCGTGCCGTCAAATGTACACTATTACTCATTGTAGTTGATGATGACATAAAACCTGCTCTTTATCAAGGAAAACAAAATGGCCATCGCTCAGCATAATTCTGTGACACCATGTCAGGCACTGGCACAGCGCTGGCAAAAACACCAGTTTGTTTATAATACTCTAATTGCGAGAGTTTACCCCAGGACTTTATCAGTCCACTCAGCATTTGATGGTGTGTAAATGCCCCATTTAACCCTACAATTCCGATGCCAATTTTAATATCGTTCCCTTATTACAATCCAAATACAAAACAGAGACCGTATTGCCACTTATTATGGGGACGTGCAAGAAATCGACTGCGACTATAATAAAATAGAATAGAATCAGTCTGACAATGAATCGGTGCAAGTTGGCTCATGATAACAGATTTACTGCATTACATTTTTCCAGAATAAACTGTCAATCAAGTTTTTTTTTTATAAATGGAAAGGTTAATTGGCCTTGAAGATCCAACATGTACAGTAGACGCTCAAAAGTGCATTAGAATGCTAAAGATTACATTGCTATGAACTGTGCGAGCGCGATACAGCAGTGTGTGTGCGTGTGCGTGTATGAGTGATGTCTCAAAATTCCACAAATAGCACACACTAATGAACTGTCGTCACACTACGCGAAATAGCATTATATTTCTGTTGCATTTAGAATACACATCATAGTGATGACCTGTTCTTACCATTGCATTGCTAAAATTTGCGTAGTATTAACATGTGTTGGTAGCTGTTTGGGCTGAGCATGGGTTCACAATCAATGAAGTCGAAGTTCGAATCTATGTTATTACAATGTGTGGTTGTTTTTTGATTCTTTGAAACCTTAATTATATTTGTATTTTAAGCAGAAAGTCGTTAGGTTTATGTTTATTTATAATGTAGGCATGCTTATTATTTATATTTTACAAGAAGTTATATATTAGAGAGTTATTGTATTATTATTTAACCTCATTAATTGATTTTTATTTTATCTTTTCGGTGTTGGAAGGTGGAAATAAAAATGTCGTGCTCAATGATAACAAAAATGTTTATTCGTTTTATTTATTTATAAAATTAACAAACTTTTATAAAAATTGTGACGTCACATTCCCACCTAGGCAAAAGAAGTTCTCTTATCACCATTCAAAAGATTTTTTGTTGTATACCCACTTAGTCAATTCATAATAAGAATAACATAACACGGAAAGGATATTCTAATAACACAAATATAATTGTTGATACCCACTTATTATAGGTATCGGTATTCAGCAGAATTCATTGAAAACTAATATATGAGTTAGACTTGACTATGAACGTGTTTTTTTTTTTATGTAACGTCACATTGAATGTATTGAGGTTATAGCCTAAGTGTTCATTTTCTTGAAGAAAAGAAGATTGAAACTAAACCCCAATTTAAGATCATTAAATTTAAAATTTCATTACGGAAATGTTAATATTACTAAATATTTAGTTTCCCGGTCTACTTATTAACTTTTCGCCATAAATGAAGTCTTCCTTTTATCAAAACTTGAAAGTCTTCTCGTCAGAAAATACAGTCACCTCCCAGTTAAAATCTAAATAATCTCGAGCAAAACGTAGTCTTTCCTCCCTGTGTTTTTGTGTCATGAATCATCAAAAAAGGTTTTTTAGCTGGCTTCCGATGATGTAAACCTTGAGCATGGAGTGCATAGCGAACAGTTTGCATTGTAGTATCAAATTGATCTGCAAACATTATAGTTGGAATGAAACCATTTGTTTCATATTCTTCCACCATGAAACGTCGCTGAGTCGGGTTAATAAGCGGCGGCCTTTCACTTCTTAGACGACTCTTCAGACTACCTTCTTCCTCAAACCTCTTTACCCAACGGCTAACAGTATTTCTAAAAAAAAACAAAATATGATTACACACTTGCAACTAGCAATTTATTTAATAATAAGAAAATCACACACCACAACTATCATCATAATAATTATAATCTTTAAAAATAACTTACACATTATAAGCCAGTTTCAGTTGAAATTTGAGAAATATTAAGCCCATTTTTACGTAAAGCGACAATATTTGCCCTGGCATCAATACTAATATTAGCTTGCATCTTGAATAAAGGCAATCAAACAATATACTAATCGTAATAATAACACAAACGCTCGTAACAAAGTTCACCAACCAACAACGTCATAAGTAACTACTTTGTTCAATCCAGAAGTTTATTTTGTTTCACATTCACCCTCATCTTTTTTGTTAATAATAAGTTCCAACTAATATTTAGAAAAACATCTCATCGGGTCTAACGCATCATAATTAAAACACAAAAAGTGTAATGTCACTTGGGTTCAAACGCAGGCTACAACGTGCGAGACATTCTGTCTATAGCGTTAACCGCTAAGAAAGATAGACACATATTTATTAGTTTGAAATTAAATACCACTAACTTAATACTCCGTTGCGACATAACAGGTTTGTCACTAAGGCAAATGATCATTATATCGCACTCTTTCTGACTAGATAATGATGAAAGAGTGCGATATACGAGATCGTGTATGTGTGCGAAATGTTTGTTATGGAAAAAGGTCGTAAGTGCGACTTGTTTTGATGCGATCGTTTTGTGAAACTGCTACTGGACTTATGGTCCCTACTGTACATAATTGTGAGAATTTCTTAGCCATACGGAGCCCAACGGCTAATTCAGTTAACTGGCAAGCTAAATAAGGTTGTAAAGGTGAAATAACAATAAATATTAGATAGTTAAAAATTACCGAAAATATACGGAAATACTAAACGCCTAGAAAGTTGCCACTTGCCTGGGCACTCCTGATTTTTCGCTTTAAGATACAGCTTGAATGAAAAGCTGGCAGCCTGCTGGCGGCCCTGTAGGTAAGGTAATTTAGTATCGCAAAAAAAATAGTTAAAACTAGGTGAGAAATTCACCCCTCCACTTTTTGAATAAAATAACAAAACACGAATTAAAATCACTGACAAACATAGTAATACAAATAGTAAATATGTATTAGTTTATTTTATTTGTATATAAGTATTAGTATCATTATAAGTGCCTATATAAATTTTCGATAGCAAGAAGTTATTTTTATACATTTATTTTGTACCTTTTGTATATATTTATATTTAACCCAAAGGTTGACTGGTAGAGAATGCCTTGTGGCATTAAGTCCGCCTATGTATCACTATTGTACATGAAGTTTAAATAAATAAATAAATAAATAAATAAATAAATAAATAAATAAATAAATAAATAAATAAATAAATAAATAAATAAATAAATAAATAAATAAATAATACAAATCGTCGGTGTACACAGCGCCTACCCTGAGGTTGAGACCGTAGGCCAGCTGCACAGCAATTCTCAGATAACTACCCGCATCTGGCGCTATTATGCTAATGAAGGAAGTTTGCGGCGCCACGGCGCGCGGTAAAAAACAGTGGGTAAGCACAACTTTGTAACTGCGAAGTAATTTTAGTTCTCGAATGTTGCATGGGAAAATAATTGTGACACTTATTCGATTATGGTGACGCTTTTAAGGGATTAAATCTGGATGAGGCTGGTATACGAACATGTGAGGAGTAAGGAGGCAAAAGCCACCGCCGAGGGGTCGCGAACGTCATGCAACGCAGTACTCTGGACCCCTCAAAGAAAAAAGCGGGAAGAAGGTAAAGACGGCGGAGTTTTAGTGGTTTTTCCAACCATAACCATACCGTCCGGGAAGCAGTTTCTCCGCCAGAAAAAAGAAAGTGAAGATTGGTACGAGAAAAGAGAGACTTCACCCCGCAGTGAGTAAAGTCATGCTGTAGATGAAAGGTGATAATGATGACGCTTTTAATACTAACTTTAAGATAGATGCCATTGAGAATTTATGAAAGAGTCTGATATAGGAAACCGAACGTCTTGGTAGTAATTATTGAATAATTTCGACAAAGAGTATTGCGTTATACAGTAATACCGTAAATGATAGTCGTAGGTCGTTCCGGAATTATTTAAGCTGTGCATTTAGAAACGACGCATAAAACTGTCAAATATTCCATATTATTATTCTATTTTCATCCATTTAAAACGTAAGGTTGGCTTAAGGCCCAAAATCAGCTCCATTGAAACTGCCTGTTAGGCAATTATAAGTGTAGCTAATTCCGTAATCAGTCAAACAATGTGTCTGCCTAAACCAGACTTCGGACATTGCAATTGGTTGCTTTCGAAAGTAACATATAATGAGATCCAATTAAATTAAAATAAAGATTAAGTGTACAACTCAACGACTACGCACAGTAAGGGACTAACCACACTTTTTCAGCTCTGTTCAGCTTTTGTCCATGACGCGTACGCATCCGTTCAGCTTTCCGAGTCTATTCAGATGCGTACGCATCTCCATACAAAGTCGTTGTTCTCTATGGACAAAAGCTGAAAAGAGCAGAATAAGTGTGGTTAGTCCCTAAGGTAGCATATATTTGACGCTTGCGCAAATCTACTTGCGGGAAATAAGATTCCATAATTCAGTAAGAATCAAGATAAAAAGTAAATTAAAGGTAATAAATACAGACGAAAAGGTCAACGATACGTAATGTGATCATACCTAATACCTCTATCAAAGCCAAATAAAATTATGAGGCCAAATTAGATAAAAGACAAAAAATTTCTGCGAATCGCTCGTCTAACGTAATCAAGTAATCCCGGGATTGACCTTTGCCGTTAATTTTCTCGTCACCGTTTCAGTCTAGACAGTAATACCAGATCTAGGTAAGAAGCAATGTTGAGATCTATAACCTAGATGTAGGCGTAGCGATAAAATGATTTAGTGGAAACTTTGATGTTATTGAAACAAAATATGAAAAGATTATGCCTAGATGGTTTGGTAAAGTTGGGGGACGAGTGAAAGGCGACTAACAAAAGGTTATTATTTACAAGGTAGATGTGGTGAGGGGACGACTTCGAAGGACATTACTGAACCTTTTGATGCTTCAGAAGGTCAGGTGCGTAGTGCTCGCAACCGACGTTCGGGTATGATCAGATGTAGGAACGGGAATAAACCAAAAGGTATAGTTATGTGAAAATACCGTGATTTTATGTATGACTTTGTTGATGTTACACTTTCTGCTTTTTGATGACTTTCTAGGCGTTTTTGAGAGGGGCTTAAGAATGAGAACGTTGTGATGCGATGGTTTGACGCATCTGGTGACTCGAACGATAATTTATAATGAAGATTAAGCATTGCCATCAAACGTCATAATAAATTATAATAACCCGAATTCAAATACTTTGAAGCGACCTATTAATTATTTGATATACTCCATACTACATTTATTTATTTATGTACACACAAAATACTTAACAAGACATTACAATAAGATAGAAGAGCACAAAGGTACTGCTTATTTCATGAGAATTCTTCTAGCAGACCTGCGAGAGGAAAGTAGGATTAGAAATGTGAATAAAGTGTGTAGAAAAGACAAAACAGGAAAATTAAAATTGGAACTTAAAACAAAATGTTATATTATATTATATTGATGTTTATATTTTCTTACTTTTAGTCTTATTTTTATCATTAGTTTAGTTCTATTTTGTAGTCTGTATATAATGTAAATATAATTAAAACTTATAATAATGTAATAATTAATCGAATATACCCATTTTTTTTTTTCCGGATGGGAATCATCAAATGACCCCCCCCCCACTCTGGGCGGAGCGGAGGGGAGTGTCAGACTTGTACTGACTAAAACCCATCCATGTTCCTTCTTTGCCCTTTGTGTTCCAGGGCCACGGTATCTCTTTCGAACAGTCCCGCAGCCCTGGCAGGCATCGGCCCATGCGGACCCCTACTTGATTGCTGACATCTCTTTGAGGCGCGCGTGGAACACGAACGCGCCGTCGACACAGCCTGTCGTCATAAGACGGCCGGACGGCGAGCTAGCCCATAACTCGCCGTCCACAGGCCAGCGCCTACGGTGGTCGGAAGCCACCACGTGACCGAATATACCCATTAAAAACAAAATTATAAAATAAACATACATACAAATATACTAATAGTATAAACGCGAAAGTAACTCTGCCTATCTGTCAGAAACCAGATAATAACACAACCACAACATCGCCAAAGAGCAACGAATCACAGAATGTAATACGGGCGTAAGTTTATTGGATATAAAGATAAATTTTATCACAAATCATGAAGATACTAGATAATTGGTATAAAACCAGCAGCACATTTGAGTTTTATATAATCACAATTGAAGATTTCACAAGATTCATGTCAATATAGGTGTATACGTAATATTCATGTATACGTAGTTTTTTATTAGAGATTTTTGGGTAGTTCGTTGATACAGAAAATTTGATTAAGGTTAGGCTCTTGATTTATTTATTAGGGTTGGTTTTAAATTGTACTTGAAATTATTTTTCGAGCAATGATAATCGGGGTACGGAAAGGTTTGAACAATCGTGGTAAAATAAAAACTTCACAGAGGCTTGTCATACCGACCCTTATCGTCGTCAGACTCAATAATTATGGGCTTACATTTTGAATCGAAAATAAAAGGAGGTTATTCTCAAGCCGACCTTTACAGTTTTTTACACATCCATAATTCATTTTTTCTCAGGAAGTAGCGAGTGCTTATCCTGAAATTACTAGTAGCCCAGTCACCGGGTTGCTGACAGCAGCCGAGCTCTTTCAGCTGAGATCTATTTGAGCGATGATGTTTGTCACTCAAAAACTACGGAACAGATTTGGATGACATTTTGCTCACAGATAGTCTTAAGACCTGGATCACCAAATATTGTACTTTTAATCCCGATAGTACGATCTTCTGAGACAATTATTAAGCTCCACGCGGACGAAGCTGCGGGCATAAGCTAGTAATGTCTATTTAAGAAAAATCTTACAAATAACAAGGATACCTTTTTGCCTTATACTAACATAATTTATGATCCGACATTGTAATGAATTCTTAACATTCGATGTATTCACAAGACATCATATATTTTATATGCGACGTGATAAATGGCGTTGCCTTCCACCTTTCTGCCAGTACTATACGCGTTATAGTGTATTCTTATTTTATAACTTCTCTTTAGCTGTTGCCAAGACGTATTGTGCTGAAAATCTACGTACACACGGCGGCACATGAAGCTGTACATTTCCAGTATAACTTGGCCTCGCTTTGTATACATTTCCTATACAATGAGAGATCCGCATAAACTGGTTTTGTATAGGTTGATTGGCCGTCGTTCGTACACATTTCTTGAGTTTTGCAAACATGAATACTTATAGTTCTCGATTCTAGGTCTCTTTATCTAGAAGAGAATTCAAGATGGATGGCAAACTCACGAACCTATTTCTTATTCAACATAAATGGCAGTCGCTTCCAAAGCATTTGGTATTCCTGTAACGTCAATCCAATACGTTTTTGACTTTTCTATCATAGTTATCGTCACAGATAGATTGTCGGTTAGTCCGTCTTCTTGCCATATTCTTTAATGTCTTGATGGGTTTATTAAACCCCGCATTTCAGCTGTAGGGTTACAGGGATTCCACCAGCGCGCGCGGACATCACCAAGTTCGGTGCGTAAAGCGCAGGCCACACCGGTTTGGCATTTTCGGTAGTTCGCAGTGTGAATCGAAGTATGAAAAGAGGTGAAACGATGCTCGCTCGGCTCGCTCGTTCGCTCGCTAGCTGGCGGTGTGGCCTGCGCTTAACACCCGTGTGGCGATTTTCGAATAATAGTACTGTGAATATAATGTATGTGATTCGGCGCGTACGTTGCGGATATATGCGCGGGACCGAAAATGCGGAAGACTGCGGCACGTATGGCTCCTACGGCGCGTCTAGGTGCGCGTCCACCTTAAGAGAGGATCAGGATTTGTAAGGCGGTAATCATCAACCCATAAGAGTGCAAAGCCTGTTTAGTAACGCTCGTTTTTGTAGGTCCTACTGTATGTATATTAATTCTGGTAATTGCTATACCACTCTAACGTTGAGTGTCATTTGCACGCCATAAAATGACGCGATTGATTTCTCTATATTAATGATAGTAAGATAGTTCCAACCTATTTGCTGCAGTTTCTATTTGCTGCAGTTTTTTGTCAAAACTAGGACTACTATACAAAGTTTTGTAAAATTTTATGTTAACGATATGAAATAAACCAAAATACCCACATTAAAATTAATCAAGGGTTTATGAACTTGTTATCACCTCTGACCAAAGTTTTGAATAATAAACTCCATACATTAATTACTTAGCCTTTCAAAAATATTTCATATTATATTAATATATTAATTAGTAAACCTAGGTACTTACATATTATGAAGTAGTGAAAGCGGTATTTGTGGGCACTACTTATCAGAGGAGAGCTGGCCTTAATCGCGGTTTGCCACAATATATGAGTTCTCTTTGAATATTATAATAATTATAAACACTGAATTTTCAATGAAGTTTTAGATAATTTTAAGCTGGTTGCCGTCTATGGTTGTGGATAGATAATAATAACAAAGACTTAGATATTTAATACTTCGTTTTTGATCATTTTAAATTCTTTCATTTCTTGCAGATTTTTATAAAAGAAAAGATATTTTTCAAGCTGAATACACACTATTCCAAAAGTTCAAACTTCCTACTAATGTTTCTGTCAAAACAGTTGACACAGAAAATATGGCCTTGAACTAACAAAAAAAAAAATTTTTCAAATAACACGTCACCGAAAATTCGTAGCTTCCCCACCCAAAACCAATAAAGTCATAACCAACAGCGAATTTAAATAAAATTTCGTGCATTTTCATCGATTTGCTGCACTGTGGTCTTTCGAACCAGGTCGCGAGCTTGCGTGACCATCGCTGTTTCGCAAAAATAACGTTATTCTTTATACAATCCCAGCCGGCTAGCGTGACGTATCCACTATTTACATATTGACTTGGAATTGGCAAAAAAAACCCGGTCGCTTCGTTTGTTTTGGGTTAGCATTGTAAACTACTGGTTTGAACCCGTCCAACCCTAGGTTTACGAGACCTTAATCGAATTTGTAGTAAAATTGAAATAGTTTTGAAATTGTGGATAATCATGGAGACTGTTTCTTGGGAGCTCTGATTTTATTACAAAATATAATAACCTGTATTGTTAAGTGTTAAGAAAATTCAATAGTTGGTGGAGTTAAAGCATAGTTTGAAGCTAAAAGCAAAGGTTTTAAGATATGAAATTAATTATACTGGTGATGATTCCCGTTACTAGATATTTTCGGGGAGCTAAGGGAATAAAGAAGTAAAAAAGTTAGCAAAAACAAAAAAATCATGCATCTATGTCGGAATATTATGTATTTTTACCTGAACAGGAGGAAATATAAAAATGATATATTTCACTCTAATTTATAACATAACACAATTTTAATACCACAATGAATAAGCAAAACAGTCAAAATAACATAGACCTGCCACATCTAAAGAAAGATTTATTACTAGAACATCTCACTCCTACCGTTGAGACCTATAATATATCTCCATATCACAAGAGACTATAAATAACCACAACAGCTAATAACAGAGCGTCTTCGAGCTGACGCATGACGGTAATACCCACGCTATTATATCTACAATATCTGCATTGTAATCATCGCTGTTGGGCTCCAGAACTAGTAAGCTGTGAGGTTTTAGAACGTCCTTGTTCTACGGCTTGACTTCATGCATACCTAAATGATTTGAATGCGGTGTCTCCTACTGGTGTCTTCTGTATTACGGCTTGCAAAAGTAAATAAGTTTATGTAATTCCAATTATGACAAGCCAGGGAACCTAAGCAGTCATCTTGGTGGCTTACAGTTTTATAGCTATTCTCGGTATCTTACAATCTTATAAATAGGGAATTTAGTTACTAGGTTCCCCAGTTTGCTGTCTTTAGGTAAATACACGATGACAATACGAGTATGTTCGACTCGCAATAAGGAGTTACATTTCGTAAATTCGCGTTTTTAGTTTTAAAATAAAGTTTCAACAAAACAACTTTCCTATTTTTAGTCCGAATATAAAACTACGTAATTAATAAAAAACCTACACAAGAAAACAAGATCATATTGTTATTCTAGGTTCTCGCAGCCTGACCTGATTCAGACTCACACATAACACAATAACTGTAGCCACAACACGTTGCTTAGGGAGCTGTTCCACCGCCAACGATTAGCGGGAAGCGAGTAGAGGTAGCTGCAAGAAATTAGTTGACGAGTAGTGAGTGTGTAGTTTGGATAGTTTTGTCACTGGGCGAGTGTACGCAAGATTACACGCGACAAATGAGAATCTTCAACGAGTGTTCTACCCGCCAAGCAAGCGTGGCTGAGCAAGTTTTTTTTTTAAAGCACGTCGCTGTGCAAACAAGTGCAGAGAAAGAGATTTCGCTGGCAGCGTGAGCAGTCAGCATTCAACTACTATTATGTGCATCTCTTTTACTGACATGAGATCTACCGTCTATTGTACGTTCCTTCAATCCTTGCCCGAAAATAGAAAATAACTAGCCCCTTCCTCGTCGACCGTGGGACAAGTGGCTATATTATAAAGAGAATTATAATGAATACAAGCCCTTTAACTTTATTTAAAATATCCAAGCGTGTACATCAGTATCCAGACTTTTCTATGAGTATTTTTAAAGTGTACGTGACATTTTTATCAAGGAAACTGGATCAAAAATATATAAATTAAAAACGTTTATATTTTGCTAAAACTTGTGCAAGAGATTTTAATTTTAGATAGACGATTTTTTACATAAATAGTGTTATTAAAATTATATTCTGAATTTATGTGATTTTTAAACGACCACGTATGGGCGGAAATATTATTTTCACTATTTTTAATGGTAACTCTCTTTTTTGCATTAAATGTCACGGAATCTTGGAGACTGAAATGTGACCATTTACAAAAGTTTTTCAACGTGAAGGTTAAATTGATGTTATAAAATTACTTTGCTGTAACAAGATCGTTTCCTAGAAATTCAATTGCTTTGTTCGAATAAATAAAGCTACGTACAGAGTTTTCTTTGTTTGTATTTATTTTGTGGTAATATTTTCTTGGTTCTGAGAATTGTAATCACCATCAGACCACTTAGTTGAGGGTAGATCATGTTGAAGTAACGTGATTGTTATTTGTAGAAAGAAATAAATCTCATCACATCTAACAATGCTTTTAAAAATGGTTAACTAAATCCGGATTTTGATAAAAAAAAGTAAAAAAAATACACATTTTGTTATGAATTACTTTTTCTCACTCTACACGCTCAAAGAAAACGTGTTTTGCGACACCGACTGCGGTGAAAGCAAATGAAGGAAGTTGTTTAGTGACTGGCAGAGTGACAGACGGAAACGGGTGAAGTGACACGGCGCCGGCGACGGTACGGTTGTGCAGAGGCAGAGCGACTAGCTGCTGCGCTGTGGCGGTTCGATATTTGTATGGTCTACAGATAGTTGCTCCGGGTCTGGCTGTTTGTGTATGTGAGTTTAAATGTTTTTAACGTACCCACGATACAGGAGAATTCAAAATCAATTAAAAAAAAATGTGACGTCACGGGACGCCTGGCAGATGTGAAACATCGACATTATTTTGTAAAAGTAATATGCAGAAAAGAACAGATTGTGATAGGAACTAAATATGTCATAATGATAAAATAAAATATTACGATTTTTTTTCCAGATAACGATGACTATTTATTGAATAAACATTTATTTTCATTAAATACAAAAATTTACGAATTTATTTCAAATCGTGACTACTTAATTCGTTTAATCAGTGACTTCGGTAATAGTTATATTCGATGTTGCCTCTGAGGACGGTATTACTGTGACAATTGGTCGATGGTAACTGAAGTATGTTACAAAAGTATTGGACATAACATTATCAAGATATCTATTAAATACAGCATCTATTGTTGTTCCGTATCTGGTGGTAGGTTCTCTTGGATTGTTATTAATTTGCAATTGAAATTCTTCTTGGAGAAACGTAATTAATTAATTAATTAATACATCCAGCAGGTGACGTACCGTACACACTACTGCATATAGACTGTATATATATACCATCATATAGCGTGGCGACGCGTCGCCACGGCATGCGTCGCCACGCCAGAAATCGGTTTTACGTGCGGCTATAGATGTGTCACATCAAAAAAAACTAGGCACTACTTGACTTTGGAGACCAATAATAATTAGAATGCAGAGAATTAAAAACCGAATACAGAGCAAAACGACTTGGTATTTTAATCTGTTAAACACATTCATTTCAATTGGACAAGTTATAATATCGTATCCTTTCCAATCTGTTTGAAAGTTAAAAAATCTTACTAATATAGATATTATAAATGCGAAAGTTTGTGAGGATGGATGGATGTTTGATACTCTTTCATGCGCCAACTACAGAACGGATTTGGATGAAATTTAAGAGATAGATGGTTTATAACCAGGATTAATGTATAGGATACTTTTTATCCCGTCAGTCAGTTACCGAACTTCACGTGGGCATAAGCCAGTTGCTTTATATATTACTAGCAACCCGCCCTGGGTTCGCACACGTGCAATGTTAAAACCTTCCTCATGAATCACTCTATCTTTTGCTGAAAACTGTATTAAAATCCGTGGCGTAGTTCTAAACGTACAAAAAGCGGGAACGACTTTGTTTTATACTATGTATAGAAGAACAGTCACATAAACAGCTAGTATACAATCCTCTGAACAGCTGAAAGCCACAAGCGAAGGCGTTGACCGGTTATCGAGAGGTTACGAAGTCTGGTGCCACCGAACTGTTGCGGTTAACCACTTCGCTACTGCAGATTAATTAGAGGTACTACAAGCAGGTACACTGATGTTGGTATTAGATGACGTAAATCTAAATATGTATTTGGAAGAAGCTGTTAGTAAGTGTCGGTCGCTTCATTGAATTTGTAAGGAGAAAAACAAAGTACTGTTCTGAAATTACTGTCTGCTCTCATGAGAAAGATCGTGAGTGCATTATGTACATAATACGTAAAAAGCAATTTATGCTAGGAACTGACTTAATGAAAATATCACACTAATATTTTTTTTATTTGATGGCTACAAGTTATTTTCAGGAAAAAACAATGGCCTTTGCAAAAGTCGTTTTAAATGGAGATTTTATAATGATTCTTTTACATAAAATTATTTAATTCGGACCAGATATAATTATAAGTACCTGCTAAGCGATATGTCACATAACCTAGCAAATAGCCATACGCCACGATCCTAACACATTTCCTCTCCCAACCATCGTCAAACTCATAAAATATTTTTATTAATAACTGTTCATAACTTGCACAAACTTCCTGCAAGTGATATGAAAGCGAGACAAACAAAAACCAGACAAGAAACTTAGCTTCACAAACAAAGTCGCGGGCACTAATGTAGCAAGTTTTATACAAAGATATAAGTACTTAAGCGTTGTCGAGACTTCGCTCTCTAGAGGCACTGTGGATAAGCTGATGCTGTGGAATGTCGCAGTTATCCACCGCTTATAGAATACAGTATAGAATAGGTATAGGTTGTATCTATGTTGAATACCTCGTTAGTCTAGTGGTCACAAGCACTGCTGCAGAGCATGACGTGTCCTGGGTACGATGCCCAAATCGGTCAAAGTGTTATTGGGTTTTTAAAGGTCACAGCAGACACATCAAGTCGGAAAGGGATCGGAATCGTATCGCCTTTCGCTTCGCCGTCAAACAAGCGTCAACCTAATGTTAGCAAGCGGATCAGCAGCTCCAAAACGTCGACTCGGCTACGTCTAGGCAACGCCGCGCTTACTAGTTAATATTTTAATACTTATATTTCTACAATCTAACCTACAAATTCAACAAAACACGCGGGCAACACGACTGGAAGTTGCCCTATGAATGACAGTACGTGTGGAACAGTAGTGTGCGTAAGAGTGGACGAAGTGACGTAAGCTCGGGTACGGAGGGACGTAAGCGCTGGGACGACGAGGCGATGAGCCGTAAGCGAGTTGACCAAGCACCTCACCGCGGTTTGTGAGCTTGTCCCGAGGCGAGGCGATTACGTTACGATACCGTTTAGTGTGCATTACAATAGGAAGTTTCATGCAAAGAATACTGAACGGCTCGAGTTGTTACGGTGCCGATCCCTTTCCGAGTTGATGTGTGTGCTGTGACCTTAAGTCGTGAATTTGGTTAAAGCAGTTCGGAGCCGGGACTTCTGTCCGGTTGATGGTGATAGGCTGACCACCATTATTATAACTGTCGAAATGTGGGTGTACTATGGGTAGCTTAGTCCTTTTCCTAACCTTACGGGGTTTATGTGTATCTTTGTAGCCAATTTCTTAGACATTCTTCTCGTATTATTTATAATTGGATAGCAAAACTAGCTAACCACATTGTAGTACCAGATTTCCTATGTCTGTAGCTGGCAACTGTACCCCTTCAAACTAAAACCAATCGTGCTTGGCGGTAGAAATAGACATACATGTAGCACTGCTAATTCGGGCAAGCTCCTTTACGAAGAAAACAACTACTAATGATGTTCTCGCAAGAAGAGCGTTAATTAAAATGTAATATCATGTAGCTACTAAAAGCAGTATAGAATTAATCGTCTTGATTGTTACAACACAGCTACGATAATTGCACTACTACGATAGCTACGCCGTAGCGCGAAACTTGGTTGGACTCGACTTATTTCATGGTTGTGTTTTTCAGTGTGTTGTGTTTCAGCGAAAGTTTTCTTTCGACAATTAGGTGCACAGTTGTTGCTTTGTCCATTAAAACCAAAGGAAAACATTAACCTATTTAAAATCGGCAATTATCATTAGAAAAATCCAACTGTTCTTTTCCCACGAGTCTCGTAAGATTCTACTCAACTCAAGACCATTGCGTTCAATAAGAACTTTTCACAAAATCTAGGTTTATAAGTAGCTTAGTACTTCTGCAGTCTTAGTACTCCACCGGTCTTGAGTTTCCAGTCTCTAGAGCTATCCTGAGATGAGCTGACTTCGCAAAATGAAACACTTATCGAGCTATATCAGTCCTTTTATTGAAAACTGAAAATAAAAGGTATGAGGAGGGCAATGTCTCGTATTGAACATTGTTAAATTAGATATTAGAAAAGTTATTTAGAAGGTTTTATTGGCCATTTATTTCTGGGAACTTGTGGGTGATCTGTTCATAGCTTCGTTTATAAAATTCCATTTAATGCATCAGGCTTTAAGTACGTATATTTTCCATAAAAAATCGGGACATTTAGCTAAAAATAATATCAATGGTTGAACAGACGCACCTCCGGTGCTACACTGTCACTTATGCAAATAATGTAATTTTACAGTTGAACCATTTGAAATTTCTACTTCCTATTACAGCATATAGAACTTGTTGACTAAAGAAGTAGAATGATAATATTTAAACTACATCTTTAAGCTATATTTTAAAGTAAAAGAAAACATCTCACTTATTACCATTTAAAAAATTTGAAAGTTTAAAAATGACTACCCTAGCAGAAGTGACGTTATGGCACTAGAAAATAATTAACCAGACAATTGTGTCACAACAAATAAAACACGAAATCATACATTTCTAAAAAAATATGTATTATAGTAATAAAAAAAGTACAAAAAATGTCTTAATTCTACATAAAACTTGACCTTTTTAATAACATTCATCTTCTCATTATCAATTAGACAAAGTTTAGTGTTTAATCAATCTTTGATCGATAACGAATGGCATTTTGGCATTTAAAAAATATTATAATAACGCAAAAATCAACTGTATTAAATTTGTTACTTATCTCTAATACTAAAATTGGTAAACATTAAAAATAAAACTTAATAATCAGGGGCAGTCGACGCTGTCACTGAAATTAACCATAAAACTTTACTATTTATTAAGCTCTTTAATCACAGTCATTATACCCGTTTAAATCTAGGTAATTTACGTAATAATCAACAGTATCAACTACTAATTTTTTAACTTATTCTAATAATTATTCAACATAATTATTCAGGGAAACAGTCTTAGCTTCTAATCATTGATACATTCCCAGGAAAATTAGGGAGTCTACGAAAAAGCTGTAAAAGTGGCTTTGTAAAATAAAAGTAACAAAAAAAATTAGTTGAGATCATTATAAAAACATTCATAGTATCTAGGTACTAGATTAGCTTCCAGTATGATCTATTGTTCGATTGCCTCTATTCCCGCGTAATTTTTTTGGGTGAACAATAGCTTTAGCTTCCTCCCAGTTTTCAGTTTTATAACTGTTTGTATAGTGGTAATTTTCAGAACTCTTCGTAAATTTAATACTTTTAATTTCACTAGTTTTGATAACTTCACCATTGACATTTTTTGCTATATTAAAGTTCATGTTCTCCTCAAGTGACTTCAAATCGAAGAAATCGTCATAATTCATTTCATTTACCACAAATGGTTTGCCAGTCTTTTTGGCCCCACGAATTAAGGAAATATACTGATCGGGAACATAAATACATCCAGCATTTTAGGCTCTAGTGACAGATTTTTCTATTACCGAATGGACTGCGTCCCCTTCGTTTTGCGTGTGGCCACGAATCAAAAACTTGTGTTGAATTGAGTTAATGTTTAAGATACTCACTGCGTACTGGTACATTGCAAAAACAAATCTATTTTTTTGCTGACCACAGCAATTATCAGAATATATGATGACATCGCGGCCAGGTTCAAATGATATCTGCTCCAGGTATTTATATACACATGAACCTATTTCGATGGCTCCTCTGTTGCCCAACCCTTCGTGCCAAAAATAACAGGTTGTTTCTTGCTTATTGGCGTTAGATATTGTTAGATTATAACAATTAAGTCTCGATGTATAGTAAAAAGAACTTGATTTTCCAATGGGGCAAGGTAACACAGCTTGTAAATCATAAATGAGAACAATCGTGTTATTATCAGGTTCATGATATCTTTTCATATCTCTGTCTTTTTGATGTCTACTTAAGCTTTTTTCTTCCTGATGTAACTTGTAGCTGTCACGTAATTTATTCTTCTCTTCTTCAGAAGCATTTTCGTATGCTTCACACTCATCACAGCGATCTTTTTTGGGTTGGAAAAATCCTATGTTAAAATCTTGGTTGAAAATCCGTGAGTAAGAGTCGTAGGTCACAATAGGCTTGTTTTGTTGCTTCTGAATTTCTGAATAATTTCTGTGCATTTCTGCTACTGTCAAACCCCCATCAATGAATTCTCTGCTCGTACTAGCTCTGAGATAATGACTTGGAACCCTTGGAATTGATACAATATGATCCTTTACTGCTTGTATAACTTCAGGTGACAGTTTGCATTGTTTTCCGTGTTTTCCTCGTTGATCAGTTGGAATAAAGCCATCATTCTGTGCTTTACTGTCGATAACTGTTCATATAATCCGCTGTGAGATGCCCAAAGTGTTGATCAGAAAAGTTTTACATACACGGATCTCTTTATTCTCAATTAGCAAGTAATATGCAGTGTTTTCTTTTCTGTTGTACATTTTGTTAATCTTTATGCGACGGTAAGCACATTTTAGCTTTCTTGTACAACTATTTAAAAAACTCCGTTGCCTGTCGATACTCTCCAACTTCCAGTAAGCTTCAAATATTTCCGCCCTTTTTTGTTCATTAAATTTTGTAGCACACGACAACCGACATTTTGAGGTACACGGAGGTCCCATTGTTTTACCTTGAGTTAGTTTATTAGTTTTTGCCAAGGTATAAGTTTGACCAGAATTTTTCAATCGCTTAGCAACATTCTTTTTCCAGGTTGCTGGATTACGCGTACGTTTTCTGCCTCTTGATTCAGTTACAGTTTGCGCTCTCTCATTATTTGAATTTTTAACCTTTTTGGCGGCAGAATCATTGGAACTGCATTTAGTACTGCTACTGGAACTACTACTAGCGCTACTACTGGAACTGCTGCTAGAACTGCTGCTGGAGCTACTGGATGAAAGCGACCTTGGACGACGACGGGCAGGCCTGTATTCATCTCCTGAATCGGTGCTAAAGAAATCGCCTCTTGGGGAGCCAATATCATTTTGTTCATGCGTTTCATTTGTGGCCAATATTGTAGGTGGAAAATTACTGCCGTCCTGTACAGTAGTAGCATCCTGCTCTGCAGTAGTATTTTTTTGTATATCTAGGTCAACTATTGGGGAGGTAATATCACTACGATTATCAGTTTCCATTGTGGCTAATAATGAAGGTGAACAGTTACTTCGGTTCTCTACAGCATCCTGCTCTGGCATGGTATTTGTTAGTATATCTAGGTTACCTGTTGGGGAGTCATTATCACTTCGTTCATCCGTTTCATTAGTGGCTAATAAAGTAGGTGGAGATTTACTGATGTTCTCTTCAGTAGTAGCTTTCTGCTCTGGAGAGGTATTTGTTGGTTTATCTTCGTTAGGTGGCATCCTTAAAGAGTTGGCTAAATCATGCACATACATCAAATTTTTATTGTCTCTTGAAAGTGCAAGAAGCACAAGGTTTTTGCCGCGTTGGTTCATTTAATATCTGAAAAGAAACAAAATACGTAAGTACATAATAATAATAAATTGGCAATATGGTAATAACTTAATATAATAATAAAGAATATCAGTTTCATTAGTTAGTATTAATAGTAAACTATTTGTGGTGAGTAAAATTTTATCGCCCAGCGAGTACTCACTTTACTCGCTCGCGAACCTCAAAAATGTATTAAACAATTTTTAATGTAGCTAATGTTGCCATTGTTTTGCCTCCTTAGCAAAAAAATGGCAACATTAGCTACATTAACCTTTATAGGAAGGAAAACTAGTACAAGTTACCTACCATTATAGGCAGGAAAACTAGTACAAGTCTTGTACTTATATGAAACAGGGCCCTGGTGTTATTGGAGTAAGATTGTCACAACAGTTAATATAACGTTAAATTTTTACCAAGGATTGGGGAAACAAGGTCACTACTTACACAAGTGACGTTGTTGTTTCAATATGAAAGCGTAATAAGTTAATTTTTTAGCAAGGATTGGGGAAACAACGTCACTACTTACACAAGTGTCAACGTTTCATTGGTCAGTTGCGCGCGGACCCCCGCACGAAAAGGATTCACCTGGAGCTACAACGTCACTAAGGTAATTGTTTCTCCGGGTGGCATCCAGATTCGCGCCAAAACGATAACGACACTATTGACCTCTCGCGGACAGTATGCGTAACACACAAGTGACAATCACGCACCAAGTAAAGGGGTATATTAGGAGTATTTTCTCATACTCAGTTCAATATTGAAAAAAATTGCATAAGTGATAATGTAGCACCGGAGGTGCGAGACATCTGATGTCTTCATGTTCTAATATTCGAAACAATTGTAAGCGTAAGACTATGACCTTTAAGCAAAGCTTTTTAGTTGATAGAAAGAAAGAATGTAAATAAATAGAATATGCTTGACATCTTATTATGGCAAAAGATCTGCTTGAAAATGACAGTAATGGTCGCTGTTAAAATCAAAAACTAAAGAACTTCGAGGAAAAAATCTTTTGAAGTCAACCAAAAAACATCACTCACGAAAATACTAAGCCACATTTGATTTTAAACTCAAATCACCATTCATATACCAGTATATCTCAGGCCACAAATAGTGCCAATAACGTGTCAATAAAAAATAAAATATTCTGTCGTCCAGCACTTAGCTCGAGTGGTCGGTGGATCGTGCTTAAGCGTCATCAGGCGTCGGATCCCATCGACAATGAAGGTCGATCGGCTTGAGATCCGCTGAGGTCAAGCAACCGGTGTTCAGGTTCGATTGGATCTGATTATGCGGTCATTTTCCAGGGATTCTGATGACCTTGCTTTGTTTTTAAAATGTATGATAAGCTTTATAAAGAATTTTTTTAATTAGGGATCTATTAAGAACCTAAACCAACATGATCGACTGACAATCCTCATACTTAATATTATAAATGCGAAAGTAAGTTTGTTTGTTACCTTTTCACACCTAAACCACAATACCGATCATCCTGAAATTTTGTATATACGTTGTCAAGTGTACAGAAACGGACATAAGTAACTTTCATCCCGAGTACTGTCCCCGAGGAAAACAACAATAACGTTCTTACGATAATAGATCGACTCATGATTGAATTATATTATTACAAGCAGAGTACAACCCGAATTGACTTGTCACATTCTAAATTAACGTGAGTGGAGCCGCGGGCAAAAGCTGGTTGTTGATGACTGACAAATGTTAAGATTTAAAACTTCTTCGCTCATACAATTTTGCTATGCCCTACAGGATCCACAATGATCTTATTTAATTTTAACGTACACTTAACTGTACATTTTGGAATGCAAAAATATTTGAGTATAGATTCCTCCCCAAAACCTAAAAAAACCTTAATTAAATCTTGTCGAAGTTAATCGTGAAATTTAAATTGATGATGTTTTGCTAGTAATGGACTTTTAGTAGTTAGTCATTCTTGTATGCAGTAAATATTTCAGGATATTAATGTCATTTATTTGCAAATCATACTACTGTGTATATTTGAAACTGAAACCATGCATACCAATGTTATTTGAAAGGTATCAAATAATAATTATGATTTATCTGTTGCCACGTTTGTTATTCAATTCTAAACGTTTGTTGTCATAGTGCAGTGCGTGTGTGGACTTTGTATCGATTTCCGTTCAAAGCTAGGAAAGTTAGTTACCTATTCAGTGCTAAACGCTCCTCTGAATATTTAACTTACCTACAGTATCAGCTTTATTAATGTCGATGCAAAATAACGCATACAGATGCTAATTAAAGACCGAACGTTGACGGAATGAGAATGCCAAAGTAATTTTGTCTATCCAGCTCTTACATTTCACGCCTTAACGGCTGAACGGATTTCGATGCAGTTTCGCACACAGGTAGGAAATAACCTGGATTAGGACATAGGATTGACGAAAAAGTGGACATAACCGCATACAAAAGCTAGTTTTTAATAATCGCATTACAAAAAAACACTTGGTATAGGTACCTAATATCGCAAGAACCATGAACCGACCTGGCAACAGGCTTATTTCCCGTCCATGAGGAACTTTAAACGTTTTGAGTTTTCAAACAATGCCTAAACCACGGTTCTTTGATCAAATCACTTTTACTTAAAATATACTTCACAGGCGCGATTGAGTTTCAAAATGGAAATTATTTAAATCGCCTTCATCAAAGCGGGAACTTTGTCTAAAGTCCGCATTAAGTCCATAGCACACTTATAACCACTGCACCATCGAGATAATTTTGTACTACGCTCGTCCACTCGCATTGACAGTACACCTACATTGATTGCGTTTTGTGTGTGAACGAGCAGAAGAATTTTTTAAACATATAAAGTTATGTTTTAAAATATGCTCTGGAATGCAGTAGAAAAGTGCATGACGGAATTAAAGAGCAGATCCGCATCACTTGACCTCATGTTTACTAGCTGATCCCGATCCGGAGCGACGCCGTTTCGTTTGTATAAGTTAACTGTGCGTTGCTGTATGGAGTTTCATGGAAATAATCCAGAACGGCTACAGTTGGGCCGATACTAATCCCGTGCAGTGCTTATAACTGTGCGCTGACCTTCAGAGGTTTGTTTGTAACACACACTAAATTGTTCCAAGTTATAATTTGATCGTCTGCACCGATGACGATAAGAGAATAATGCAAACGATGATTATGGAATGCTTAATTGATTAGGTGAAGCGAAGACTCCAGAGTTTGTATCCAATGTTATTTATTTTGAGTAAATATTTAATTGAGTTTCAAAAAACGTTGTCAATAGACGAGCCTCTTTAAACTGTATTTCTTTTTTCGAAGTTGATCACACTAGCTAGGGTTACCTGACGAGTTATATTTTTAAAGGTTATTAGGCACTCGAAAATTTAGGTAAATAGACATACATACATAACATAACACGCCTGTAATCCCCGAAGGTTTAGGCAGAGGTGTACCTAATAGTACATACATTTCGCCAGTTATGTTTAAGTCCCATGTAATAGGTGGCGAGCCTATTGCCATTTACCGGGCACAAGTCAGACTCCGTGACTGCTATTGAGAAATATAAGATCCAATAACACTTTGCTCGACCCGGGAACCGAACCTAAACCCAAGTGTTAGTCATTTTACTCCATAGATAATTATCTAACACCTCTGCTTTTGTAACTTCCAATTCAATTCATTAATCTTCACGTAAAGTTACTAATTCATTACATTAACTTCGTTTAGAGATTCTCTAACACGATAATCGTAGGTTACAAAACAGTTACTTGACAAAGTTGAATTAACTTTAGCAGAATTGTAATATTCAAACTTTAATTCTTGTCACTATAACTAGTTCTTTGTTCAAATACCTAACAAACTAAGAATTTGAGATTTTTAACTATCACACAGCGCAAGAAAGGGACGACGGTAGCTAAGAACTTAGTTTAATACTCGAGTGTTTGGCCTCCCCCAAGTGTCGCCACATTGACCGGTCCCGTGCGACTCGCATCCAGCGGACCCCTGCAACCTTTGGTTTGACAATGAACGTGTTAAAAAGGGAAATAACCTTTTAAAGTAACGCAACAAAATTGGCACCATTAACGCCAATATTAAGGCACAACCAATCACGATTTTACACATAAATAAAATTCCATTTCCACACTGACACATCGATGAATAACTCTATTTCAGAATATGATATTCAAATCGCTTTGAACGAGCGGCTACAGTAATAAGCACCTATGATATAAATCTGATATTTTTCACGCCTCCACGCCTCGTCGATTGCTGCGCATGATATATGCCTATAATACTGCGTCGATTGAGGTGGTTTACCATCAAATTGCATGAAGATAAGTTGCATTTAAAAAATGAAGAACTGAAAGATTTTTAGAAAATTGAGTGAAACTGACTGGTAGAGAAAAATACCTCGTGCTGTTTAGTCTTTTAATGTAAGACTGTTGTAGATGAATATTAGTATGGTTTTACAAACCATACTAATATTATAAATGCGAAAGTAATTCTGTTTGTCTGTTTGTTACCCTTTTAAGCCGTAGCTTCTGAATAGATTTGGATCATATTTGGCACCCAGATAAACCTGAGAACTTGGGTTACTTTTTATCCTGGCAGAAAGTTGCTGTAGCATATCAACCTCCTCGTGGTCGAAACCGTAGGTAAAAGTTAGTACCTATTTAGAAATGTGAACAGGAGGTTTAGATTAATATATTTCTTAAAAATGATGTAGCAATTTGGCAAAACAATTATTAAGTTGATTTTATGAAAAATATACTTTAATAATAGACTGTAGACATTGTAAAAGCAACTTGCATGACTGTTTTATGCTAGTTATGCAACACACTTATTCGTAAAATCTATTCCAAGTAGGTTTGTGCACACATGAGCCTTCGTGGTTTTCCGTAAAGCCCGTTTTGAACGAAACAGACCGCGGTATCGTGAAACCACACGTTTGTACGTAGATAGGTACATTATGTATAGATGCTTGGTTCATGCGGTAAAATGTAGCATAAGTACGGTTTGGTCTTTCATTGCGTTTTCATGTTTGTTATCAAGTTATTATAAAAGCTCCCAATGATTTTTTGAAGATCTTCCAGGTATGAAGCAAATATTTAAGTTTTTCCAATTTGCAGGTCAGTGCCAGGTTATATGTTGATTAAAATGTGATGCACGACCGTAACACATTGGGCTTTACAGAGTTACAATCATTAAATCATCGATACAACCCTCTAAGTTAATTTAATCCCATTACCAACCTTAGTGCAACCTCCTTAAACGAAGGTTGACGAACATTCATAGTCACCCAATAAACTATCAAAGGAAAAATAAACATTACCAAAACTCTTAGCAAGTAAGGGCATCGCTTGATTGACATGTATACAAAAGTAGCGAAGGAACAATCTTTGTAAGAGGTAAGCCGAAGTACATATCTTTAATGTGATTATATTATTTGTCTATAGAATAATGACATGCTTTTTTTGAAAGGGAATCCGGTAGGAATCGAGTTGTATGGAACCTTCGCCACTGCTATACAATGTATTTTATCCAATTTGTTTTCCAAGATTACCTGGCTTGTTGGTAGTGGTAGCATGCTCTCCTGCTGAGCTTGAAGTCTTAGGTTTTATTACCAGATCAGGCATTTGATTTAAAGTGTTATTGGGTTTTACTCAGTCGCAGCTCGAAATCTGTCTGCCCGTAGTATCATAGCTGGTCAAATGTGGATATATTATAGATGCACTTCTTCTGGGATCGCATGCGTGATGTTGTGTATCATGGTATTTAGTATTCCCGTTCTTCAGAAGCAAGCCTATTAACCTCCACGACATGACGATCTCTTCTAAAAAACACTGTTTTGACAAGTTTACATCAAAAAACAATTCCTCTCTAAATGCAAGTACCTCGTTAGTGTGAAACCATCTCCCTGCTTCACAAAGCGCCATATTAGATTTACTGCCGCATATTAGGGATTGCACTCATAGTTAATAACTTCTAGATGACGTGTGAGAGGGACAGAATCATTAGCTCCTACATCAAGTGTGACCAGGATGGAGTTAGTACTGGCGACAATGACGGATAGCCGTGAATCTAAACTGATCAGGATTTGATGTTCAGCATTATTGTATTAGTTTTAGACGGGATTTGAATGATCTATTAATTGTGGTTTAATTGTACGTAATATTGTATCTGAAAACTAATAACCAGAGCAAAAAAATCTGTTTTAATTTGGTGGTGAATTATAATTGTTCTACTATTCATACTAACATTTTAAATGCATAAGTAACTCCGTCTATCTATTACTTGTTGTACCTAAAAGGTTGAATCAATGATGGGAAGCAAATCGACCATGAGCTGGGGTAGGACAGAATAGATTCTTTTTAGACTTGTAGTAAAACCTGTGGGACAATTTTTAACCTTTACGAGGGTGAAACCTCGGGCAAGAACGCTAGTGTATCATATTCTTTACCGAAACCAATATGAGCATATTGCTAGATTTTAACCGCTTTAAAAACAAAATACATTTTAAGTGAGACTGGACTGATATAACATGTTACCTTGTGACTGGAAGACAACTAGACTGAGATAAACGTATAATTGGCAAGGCTTCTAGGTTCCAGAAACACGATACGCTATCGTACATTTACGTCAGTTGAGAAGGTAACAAATAACAGGATCTTTTGAATTCCAAATTCCTGCGATAACTGTTTCCAAAAACACACTACATTTGTACCGTTGACAGTCGTTACGGACAGTCTGAAGTCCGAAAAACTGACAACGAAGGTTACCAAAAATGTATCATGTTACCCAATAAATGGGTTGTGATGGTCAAATAGGCAGCCGTCTCATCTGGTTATTCAGTTTCATAATTTGAGACTACAAGCCAACCTCAGCATTATTAGGAAAAGGTATTCTGCTTTCAACATTGCTTGATGGGTAAAGAATATTTTAATCATCTTTCATTTTTGTCAGCAACGATATTTTAAAATAGCATGTGACTGTCTGTCACGTACTCCTAATTATTAAGTAGATATTTTAGTATTGATTTTTATTTAAAATCATCACACGATATGGACCACTCATAAACACATTAAACTTCTATTTTATGGCTTGACAGGCTGGCAAGTGACCGTAATTAATAAAGATTTAGTGAGCTTTCTTCCTTGAATTGTAAAACAATATTGCACACTTAGAAACGCATAAATTCTTTACTTAATGGTAAAGGGACTAGGGACTGACAGGCCAAATATAAAAAAAATATCTAATTTCAATACGTAGTTCTGAATGCTAGTGCGACATGTGGTTGCAATTTACGCCGCTCTTAGGCGTTCGAAGCTCACTTAATACAATTGAGACGTTTGCACAAAAAAGAAACGGATTCTGAAAAGGCGACCCAAGCGTGGTGGTTTATTGGAGGCTGGGCCGGAGAAAGCTGGGTGGATTCGTGGCAGTTGGTTTTAAGTCGCGGAAGTGTCGACACGTGGAGTCGAGTTGAGTCAGGGAGTCGGTCTAAAAACGGTTAAAAGCTAGGACGAAGTAGGTTAGGTTCATGTAGTTAGCGTAATTTTGGTACCAAGATGGACATGTCCCAGAGGACTGTCGTAACGGAGCGATTAGTATTTAATAAGTTAAATATAAGTAGTAGTAATAAGTCTAGTTGAAGTGAGTGTCGAGACGCGGGAGAAGACAAGCTGTGGCAGAGGCGAAACTGGTAATGTGTGCAGTACTCTGTAAGTTAGTCGGGGATTAATGCCCTTCAATGAACAATGAATACGTGGTAAGTGTTAACTATAATTAACTCCTAGCTTAAGTAGCAGTTTGGCGGGAACGCAGCGATGTTAATAATTATTTATTTCAGCATGACGGCAGAGCCGCTTTATCATCACAATGTATATTATTATGTCCTGTGTTGTGTGTCCTAATAACTCCTAATTAAACCTTGGCACATATTCTTCATCTGCGTTTGGTTATAGGGACGGAGACCGCCTTTCGCAACACTATACACACATTTCATGCATACGACAAACACACTATACACCAACACACCCGACTATTGACGAAAGTTGACTTTTATCTGACGTACTACACATGAAAGGCCGAACCGTAATATTCACATTAAAACTGGGATAAAATATATTGTTCAGTGGTGAAGGCAACACCGTAATATTCACGAATTTATTAAGACAAATTATACTGCTCAGTGATATAATGCCGACTTGTACTTGTGGTACAAATCAACCAAACGTTGCTGATGAATACTGCTTCCTGTAAAGGTCTAGCTCAGAAACATTGCGTAGAGATTGTTGGCGCACATTTCAGGGAGCGGGGGTAGGCTTCACCAAGTATCCTAAACTGATTGGATAGCTACGTTCTTAGGAACGCTAGGGACTGTGTCTCGTTAAAACTAACCCCGGCTGCCACAGGCCTATTACTGAATCGACACTATTTAGCGAGACACGCAACCACGACATGGGGCAGAGTAAAGAAATGTGAAGTGACGATGGAATAACCACTTCGGCGTCCACCAATAACAATCGCAATATGTTCTGCTACAGACTGAGTCTACGGTACGCTTGTGACTATTGTGTTACAATATAGTAATTGGGGTAATCTGCCGTAAGGGTGTTATTAACGTGAGTACGCGTATAAGTAGAAAAACTAGAAACCTGTCTTCCTCAATGGCAGTGGCCTCACAACCCACTGCCTTAGGATTGGGAAAGATATGTAGATGGAGCCTAGGGAACGTGGCCTGTTAGAGTTCATAGCAATGTTCTCAGTAGGACTATGCACTTAGGTCTAACAGTACACGTACGCCGAGCAAACGTTGTAAAACGGTTCCATGTTGTAACATGGAATCGTTTGCGTTTGCAAATCGGCAACTAGTATTTTGGAATCATCAAATTAACGTAACCGTAAAATAATAAATCTCTTAAGCGCAAGCGTAACGTTTCCTCTCACCAACCTTTCGTCATATATATATATCTTTGCGCCCTCTTGTCTTATTAGCTTCATACTTTATTACTGATTTAGTTTTATAGGATTTGATATTATTCATGTATATGTCTTAACTGTGACCTCCCAAAATTAACTACACCTTGTACCCCTCCCTGTCCCTTAGCTTCTAAAGTCGGGACAGGGCTGGAGTTCAATTTAGTAGTCGGTGGAAAGATGACCAGTTTGGTGTCGAGTCTTACAAGGCCGTGCGGACGGAGGGGCACGGCCTCTCCTCCTTCGGGGGGAGCCGACATTAATACTAATATGTGCATGATTTAGGAAAAACGAAAATTTTATCAGCCTAGGGTAATTTACGAACAGTCACAAGCACAAGGGGCCGAAGAAGCAATGTTTAAGTTTTTTTTATTATCAACGCCCAGCTGTTAGTCATTCTAGTACCAAAAGATCTTCGTAGCACTTGTTCTTTTTTATCGTGTGGTTAGTGCCTAACCTGGTGTCAGAGTTTTTATACCGCCCATGGGCCTCTGACTTGGCTTTACATGCCGTCGAGAAATATCTCTCAGGCATCCTGGTTTCCTCACGATGATTTCCTTCACCGAAGCAAGTGATAATTATACAATACGCACATGAATCCAAAAAATCAGAGGTCTTTGGTTCGAAGCACTGTGCCATTGAATCAGAACCAGAGACAATTGAACAGAAATTCTTCAATTTCAATATAAATTCAATGAATAAAAATATGCTTAATACCGTTTCACTGACTTTCGAAGACAGTCTCTTCGTGAGATTCCCAGAATGTTCTAAGCGGAGTTAAGTTTTGCAGTGGAACTAAAATGCAGTTACGTACACAAGAACATTTACTATTCGTTGACCTGAAACCTTGTTCACTGTTGTTTTAGAGATCGTGTTAAAGTTTATTTGGTCTTAGAGTAAGGAATTGTAACATAAAGTAAACATCACTTCTTTTTTAAATTAAGCTTCTTGAAGAATGTTAAACAGAGAACCAGGTAAATAATTGGGCAGAAACTTTAAAGCAAACTTTCACAAAAAATCGTAAAAACTTGATAGCCAGAGCGTTACAATGAAGGTGCATCAGAAAATTTCTCAATTTTTAACAAAAACTGAAGAAAAAGTCGCATAAAAACCCTTTCTACTTTCTACAGCTCTCATCGGTTATTGTGCGAATTCACTTCCGTTTGACTTATCGTAGCTTTAACCCAACTTCACCAGGAACCATCAAACCAAACACCAAGCCAATACCACCTCTATTTTAAACAAAATAGGGATCTGCAGCTTGACGGTATTACGCAAAAGAAAATTTGGTAATATTGACGTACTTCGAAAATTGGAGTTTTCTGCTGGAATTCTTTTCTTCGTGAAGGTTGCATTGTGGATAAAAAATTGGTTTATTTCCCAATGGAGGTCGCTGTGGGGATACTGTTAACTAGTTTTTTACGTGTATTGCAGCACTGGAGAACATGCTGTGTGTTGGAGAAGAATAGACTATGAGAACATGAACAGTCTAGCCTTTTTCGTAGTACTCAGGTGAGATCTTTTTCATGCAGATAAGTCTGTACTTCGTCTCTCATGGATTGTAGTCTCATGTATTGAAAGTTTACAGTATAAAAATTGGAGCTGGGAATCGATCTCTAGACACTAAAGTATGTTTAAAAATTTACATGATGTTAGCTAAGGATGGGTGGATGGACTGTCTGAAAGAGAAAATGGCCAAAAATAAGGAATTGCTGAAATGACGATTAAAAGCATAGACGGAGTTAAAATACTGCGAATCACAAATAAATTAAGATGGGGGAAGGAATGCAATAATTATGTAAACCAAAAGTTATAACCACAAGAACATTACTATTAACACTCAAAACGGGATATTAAAAACTTATATCATAACCGTTTCAACTATACCTAACTCATCATCATCATCTGCCTAGCCTTTTCCCAACTATGTTGGGGTCGGCTTCCAGTCTAACCGGATGCAGCTGAATACCAGTATTTTACATGGAGCGACTGCCTATGTGACCTCCACAACCCAGTTAATACTGGGTAATACGATACCCCTTGGAAAGACTGGTTGTCAGACTTTTCGGGCCACTGACTACCTAACGACTGTCAAAGATCTACAAATGACACCCGGGACCAACAGCTTAACGTGCTTTTTGAGGCACGGAGGAAACTCGGTAAGTAACGGGTGGTCACCCATCCACAGACCAACCTAGGCAGGCACAGCTTAACCTAAAGATCGACCCGAGCGGCTGTTATTATTTAGCCACGAGCTCCTCTATAACTATATAACTATACCTAACTTACGCTTTAATGGAATAAGGAAAAAGCAGTCATATTTTAAGTTTTTAAACTATCATGTCATTTTGAGTTCCCGATATTCCGGGAATTTTTTAATTTTCCCTGTATTTTTATTGTTTTTTTTTGCCTGTTCCTAAACCCCCAGCCTCAATAACTTCAGTTTATCTGTGATCATGGTGCTTGCAACAGCGCCGAAATATCGGGAACATAGTAAATATCCCGTTTCTAGCAACAATATTTTACTTTAACCGTTGTTATACTTATCTTTCAATAATGTTTAATTTTACCCAAATGATGACCTAATGGCTTGCGAAGACGCTCAAGTAAAGGTGTAACCTGACCTGACGCTACCTACAGGTCGTTAGAAAATATTTTGGGTATAATCTATTTAGCGAAACATAGTATTACCTCAAACCTTAGGCTAATGCTAGGTTCACTTTAGATATGTAAATTGATAAAAGATGAACTTAAGACACTAAGGGGTGCTACGCAACCCATATCATGTTTAAGTCGCCATCATTCAGAACATCCTTTCAAAAAGTTTAACTAGCTTTTTTAAATAAATTCGCTGACATTTGTCATCGTCTGTCTAGCCTTTACCCAACTATCTTAGATTCTTCATTCAGTCCAACTTGAAGTAGCTGACTGCCATCATTTTACATGAAGCAGTTAGATATCCCATCTTCACTACCCAGTTACTGGGTATGACCCTTTAGTAAGATTGGTTGTCTGACCACCGGGCTTCAGAAAATCCATAACGACTGTCAAAACTCTGCAAATGATAACGGAATCAACAGCTTCACGTGCTTTTCAAGTAACAGAGGAGTCTCTTTATGAAAGGTCACCCATCTACGGCCCTATCTCGTCAAATGTTGCTTAAGTTTAAAGATTGACCAGTGTGGCTGTTATTGCCACGATTGCTTAGTCACGAGCCCTTCCACGCTGACATTTACATAGGCACTACTAGTATATTCTGGTCTGTATTTTCTATCGTGTCTAATGAACTATGAAAGGTGATAGCGAGCGCCACCTGTGGTACAAAACGCGAACTGTCGGCTCAAAGGCGCAGCAGTGAACTGTACTCATCGGTGATTGACACTTGATTAAGCAGCCTTCCTTTTGCAGACATCGGTTTGATTACGCTCTGATTTTTACAGGCTTGTCAGCACGCCAAGCTTCTTAATTTGGTTGTGTCTGATTTGTTTATCACGCTTTTGTTATACGCCGTGGTAGGCAGAGGTGCTATATAATAACAGCCGTATGGGTAGATCTTCGAGGTTTAGCAGCGCTTACCAAGGTTGGTTCGTGGATGAGTGACCGGCCTAATTTCATACCGAGTTTCCTCCGTGCCTCAAATAGCACGTTAAGCTGTTGGTCCCGGCTGTCATTTGTAGACCTTTGAGTCGTCTAGTCAATGACCCGATTGTCTGATAAGTTAGGAATGGTACTACCCAGTACTAACTGGAACTACCTAGTGGGTCGAGTGTACGCAAGCGCAGCTGCTGAACATGAGGTCTTGGGTTCGATTCCAGAGTCGGTTAAAGTCTTATTGAGTTTTTTCATTATAAAATTAGCCGTACTATTAGGTACATCTCTGCCTAACCCTTCGGGGATTACAGATGTGGTGTTATTTTATGTAATTAGGTGGTGTCGGTCAGATCAGGCAGTAGGTCCATGGAAAATAGGTATTGATAATAATTAGCTGCATGCGGTTAGACTGAAAGCCGACCTTAACATAGTTGGATGTCTAGTCTAGGCAGATGATGATGTCTATAGTTTTATTATTAAGCCAACATTTTACCAGTAATGTAAGTCCCACGTAAAAAGAAGCGAGCTTATTTCTATCATCCGGGTTCAAATCTAGAATCTATCAGGTCACGAACTGGGGATCGAATACTGGACCTCATGCACCAAAATACCCAAGAACTAGACCAACGAGTTCATCGTGGGAAATAAAAATACATTTTAAAAATTCTAAATAAACACAGAATAGTTATGAAAGCGCTAACTTTACAATTTAATACATTTAAGTTACAAGTGAAATCTTGTCACAAATAAAGTAACTTTTTGCATGAAAAATATATTTCTGTAAAATCTCTCGCCTCTGCCTTATTGAAACGTGAAACTGAGGCTAAATAAGTTTAAACAGACTTCAGTGGGTATTTCTAGGATTCCCTACATTTGTACCCCAAAATGATTTCGAAGGTATCGACATGTAGATATAGATAACAGTTGCGCAGGCGGTCTATTTGACAGGCGAAAGTTTATTCGCTTGTTTTTTCGGTACAACTTTACAAATGCTTACCAAGAATACCCAATGTCAATGTTATTAACACGTTCATAGCCAAGCCACAATGCTGAACTTACCTAGGTGGAAGATTTTAAACTATCATGGTCACTAACATTATCATTAACACTAGAATTCAAAGAAAACATTAAACATGGTAAATATCCCGTTTCTAGTGTTACCTAGATGGTCAACGAAGACATTCAACATTTTTTTTGGGTTTCTGAAACAAATACCAGAACCCAATACGCTGCGCCCGCTATTTAATGGCTCGTACATAATTGTAAAGCAGCATCACGCGACGTCGCGTGATGTGGCAATGAACGTGTTATAAGATCTTTTCAGCATTGTTCCAATGTTTGACAGAAATATATTCAAACAAATACTACACTCTGAACTAATAACAAATAAATAATAACGAAACTTTAACTTTATCTCTTACCAAGAAAAACAAATGGTAAATGTTTAGATTACAGCTTGTAAAATATGCTAACGATCAGAATGTTATAAACGGCCGTGTCACTCGCTTCGTACCAAAATAAGGCACGGAACCCCTCACGAGCGAGACCAACTCTTACACAACCGGTTGCTTTTAAATAAACTGTAGAGAAAATTGTATTAATTAAAATGTTTTTAATTGAGATGCTGGGCGCGTAATTTGATCATGGGATAATCGTTGAGTCGAATTTTTGTTTGCGACAATTTCGTAATTAAGTTGTGTCATATTGTTTTCGTTTGGTGTCACAATATAATTGGGCATTTGAAAATTAATTTGGTAGTTGTAACATTATTATGCTTACAACAATATATTGTTTCGTTTTTTACTACGATTTTATTTCATTTTAGTAGCTATATGAAACCGATTATAGGTTGATCAAAGGACTTTCTCTCATTGAGGTCTGATGGTAGTAGAACCTGCTGTTTTAGTTGGCGGTAGTCCGGCAGTATCCAATTAGTTCTCCAAACGTTAATTTAATTAAAAAATTCCCAACGAAAAGGTTGCAATGAGCTTTGAAACTCGACATCATCTTTATTTCTGTAATAAATTAAGAAAAAAATGGTCTTTTATTTCATAGTGTTTACAAAAATTAACGTTAAGAGATGTTTAAATTTTAAAAATGCATGGATCAACAGTCGCTGATCATGACTTAACTTTATGCAGCGTTTATTTATGAATAAACCCCAACAGTTAAAATTAAAATATGCATATAGGAGGCAAATCAACAAAGCTTCTAAAAAACGTAACACATTTTCAAACATGACACCAATATCAGAATGTTAATAAAAATAGCAAACACGAAACGATGCAAACAAACAGACGGCGATATTAAAACAAGTCTGTTTTACAAAATGACCGGCGAAATATTCAGACATGACCAGTGCGAAAAGTTAGTTTTTTTCCCAAACTTATAACGAATTGTGTTTTTCAATTCGCGCGTTGAATATTAAAATGTAGTGTTGAGTTTAGCTAGTTTTTGTCCATGTTTATGATGACATGGATGGAAAGGCAGTGACTACTAAGATGACAATTAATAGAGAAGAAGTATTGATGAAGAAGACAAATGCTCGGAAACCCGGAAAGTGCTAAAGTGCTCTGTTGGCGAGACCGGTCGTTCAAGTCCGCAACAACATCATTTTCGGCACAATAAAAGCCATCGTTTAGCATGCAACGCTATTCAAAATTAACACAAATTAAACTACCGAACAGACTAATTAGAATTCATTTCACAGGTTTCACACAGCCATCATCACGTAATTCAAAATTCACTCTCCAGAACAAAAATTATGCGCCTAAGTTGTCACAGTACTTTACAAAAACTGTTATACTGCTAATGAGAGCACTACCAATTACAGTAAATAAAATTATTCTTGGACCGAGAAAATAGCATGACAGCTAAAAAATCCAGGATTTTAAGCTGCGAACTTATTTGCGCACGACTACTTTTACTCACGACTTTGCCTGTGTGAAAAACACATTTTATTGCGCTCGGCAATAGAGAACCTACCATCAATGCAAGGTTTTTTTTTAAATCGAATAAGTGGTTTCGTACACCACTTTTTACATCCGAACATACAAGATTTACCTCTTCACAATAAAAGTATTAGTTATAGATTATACCAAAAAGTCTTCGTCGATCTTCAAAATCGTCCGTATCATACATCGAATTCAATTTACTCTTAAATTAGGAGCTGAAATATTCCAAATCGATTTTTACAGTGCATTTCTCGTGTAATATAGTGGATGAGATGAAAATGGACAAACCTTGGGTAAATATACCCTGTCAAGGCAAATCTTACTTTACTGCAGTAATGTCAAGGTTGAATTTAAAGTTACAGTGTCTCGGTGAACCACTTACCGTTTCCCTTTGTGAATAGTCCTTGGAATATCTGAATTTGTTACACCGAATTATGTAGCAGTTTTACCCGATTGTGGTGAGAGAGGTTATAAGTTTAATTTGAGATCTACGGAAGGGAAAATGTTATTTGTGGACAATGAGCTGCAACTTATAGATATACTTTGCACAAAATGGTGTTTCCGAGAATATTTCTGTGTTTAACAATCTTCCTCGCGCTTCTGATGATAATGCTTTCAGGTTGGATGCTTCGATGGAGAATTTTCTAACGGACTTTCACGTAAGTTGGTTACGCCATGACTTGACACGATCTTGTTTAGTTTTTTTTTGTTGAATTATTATTGTAATCACGTCTTTTACAACGGCTCAAAAGTTCTTCGTGATAATCTAGCCTGTTTGTTGTACAAGTCGTTGTGTAAAACATTCTTCTAGTATTAACTTAATGTTACATTTCTTATATAGAAGAACATCTGATTCAATAATAGACCTAGCTAGTAAAACCTACAAATACTGGAAATCACGGAATCAGCTAATTGTGACAATCCACGCCGCCCGCCAATTACCAACAGATTTTTACAAACAACAAATGAAATGAAGCAATAATTAAATGCAATAGTCCAGTTACAACCACTGTCAAACAATTTGCTTAACGCGCGAAACCGTTTCGTTTTTTCCACTTTTTTTTACAAAAAAGTTACTTCAAACGTATTAAAAAGTAAGTTTCAGTGCGAAAATAAACCTTGTTATAAGTAGGACAAGGTTCAGGTTACGAGTTAGTAGGGGTAGGTTCGACGTGTGACTTGCGGACCGTGTAACACCTTTGATATGTAGGATTTGACATTCCATTTAAAGTTAAAACCTTTTTTTGTTAGTTTGGAAAACGAATCTAAACTGGGTTAGGATTTCGGGATTATTTTTTGTAATATTTTATTTTGATAGGGTACTTATTTTATTGCAGAGAAATCCATTTCGTAAAATAGAATGAGATTCTGAAAAAAAAAAAACAAAAGAAATAGAAAATAAAAATATTAATTTGTTATAACAAAAATTGAATTCTTTTTTTCTAGAATTTGTTTTTAATATTAAATTGCAGACAGTATTTAATTCTCTACAGAACAAAGAACATACATAAAAAGAAAATATATAATCTAATAAAAGTGCAGCTGAACCGGATTAAACTCCGGTCCGGACTACGGACATCGGAATTTGGCTGCTAATGTACTGAAATATAATATGTTGTGTATCAAGTCCGCAGACAGTCCGCTCGGTTTGACCGCACCACCATACTTCTTTGTTCCATTAAAGCGACATTATAAATCAGCCATTTCATATTTGTTGTTTCACGATGTCGCCCTTACAACCATAACTTACCAAGTGCATGGTCCCCTTTACACAAAGCCTATCAAAACTAATTGGTGTTTTACGATAATTTTATAATTACAGAGTTTGCTCCTGTTATGTTTGCGTGTAACCTTATCATTTATATCACAATATTAGGTACGTGATTCTTTGAGCTTTGATAAAATGGCGTGCTGACACGGATCATGTAGGTAATAACATGGATACATGTTTAATTATTAGCTATATAATTTATGTTGAGCCGACAGAGGAGATGAAGGGATGTGGTCTACACACACAGGGTGTTAGGTTAAACGAATGACATATTTTTCAGGAGAAGCTCGTGGCCAAATAATAACAACCGCTCAGAACGATGTTCAGGTTAAGCCGCGCTTGCCTAGGTTGCTCCGTGGATGGGTGACCGCCGCTTATAAACCGAGTTTCCTCCGTACTTCGGAAAGCACGTTTAGCCGTTGGTCCTGGTTGTCATTTGTAGATCTTTGACAGTCGTTAAAAAAGTAGTCAGTGGCCCGAAAGTCGAAAAAGCTAGACAGATGATGACTTTTCAGAATTGGTCGGGAACATTAAAAGATTTTTAATTTTTTTCAACTTTTGTCTCTTGTTTAATTTAACTCCCCGTAGTAGGCGATGAACTGATCATTAAGACTCAACCTGAGAAAGGTCTTTGTCGTATTAATGCAACCAAGAACAAGTTGATGTTAATTGCAGACATCGGTTGAGTAGACTTTACTCAACTTAACAGTGAATAAAAACAGACATTTAACAAAAAAAAATGCGATAAAACACGAATATATAATTATGTTTAAACGTCGTTTGTTAATGCAGGTGACACTATATACGAACTGAATTATATAAGAAAACATCTATTGAGTCGGGCATAAGTCGTACCACTACCATGCTTGCAAAGAAACAAATGACTATAATATTTGAAGCATTAAATGTCACCTCTTAAAAATGATAAATCATTTAAAATCAATTTGTAAATTTGTTGATGAACCTACCCATGCTTGTATGAAAGCAAATAAAACAAAACAAAACAAATAAAACGTTATGTGTTTACATACAGAAAATTGCTTTTAGTTTCGTGGAAACTCTAAATTAAGTGCAATTTCATATCGGTAGCTCTCGGAAAAATAACATAGCATGAAACTACATATGTTGACTACAGAGCAAAAATATTAATAACCAACATACACACATAAACTCACGCCTTTTTCCCATGGGGTTAGGCAGAAACAACCGAACGCCATTGCTGCGATCGTTACATACGTTTTTCCTTGTCCAAGTTCATACATCTACGACAAATAATTTTTTATGTTACCTTGTATCGTATCACGGTCTTTGCATTTTCAGGAGCTTAGTAGCCAGTGTGTCAAATGACTGATATCGGTGATGGAGATATCGTCAGAGAACCAACCTGCTCATGCTCTAAGCCCTCTCTGAATGAGAAGAGGATAAACAGCTCACACACTGCTGGACAGGGCAAACACTGTATTCTGACTATAACAGGCTGCTATTAATATTACTCAGTAAAACAAATTACCATTACACGTTTCCATAAAAACTAGTCTAATAAAAATAAACATCTGCTTTTACTCTACTCAAGTGCTCATAAAATTTCATCGAACGACCACAAAAACAAAAATATAAACTTCCCATTGAATACGCCAATCTTGATTATGTCGTCCAAAATAATAGGAAAACATGATTTTGCGCGGAATAATGGGAATCTCGGTTCCGTTTGTATTACGGAAATGACGATTCATTTCAAAGGAATGTCGATCAAATGGTCAGGAGTTCATTTTCTTCATTAATATCCCATTCACAATATATGGAACATCCTTACTAGTATTTTAAATATCAAACTGAATTTGTTTGCTTGTCACCCCTTCACGCAATAACAACGAAACAGATTTTACTAAAATTTGGCATACAAGTGATCAATGACCCAGTATATACTCGTATATGACACTAATTAAAAACTAACATCAACATTCTGAATTGCGCCATTAAAGTTACCCGTGACTTAAGACCATATAGAATGGCTAGAGAGGCGCCACGGCGCCCTCACCTACCGCCTGACGCAGGTCCTCACCGGACACGGTTGTTTCGGGAGGTTCCTGCACCGAATCGGGCGGGAGGAAACGCCCGGGTGTTTCCACTGCGAGGATCGTCCCGAGGACACGGTGGAGCACACCGTGGAGGTCTGCCCCGCTTGGGCGGAGCACCGCCGTGTCCTCGTAGCGGCGATTGGCGGCGGCGATCTCTCGCGTCCGGCCTTGGTTCAAGCCATGGTCCGGAGCGAGAGGGAATGGGAAGCCGTCACCTCCTTCTGCGAAGCAGTCATGCTAGTGAAGGAGGTAGCGGGACGTGAGAGGGAAAGAACCTCACGTCCCAATCGCCGCGGGAGACGCCCTGGGCGTCGGGGGTCACGTGGTGGCTCCCGGCCACCGTAGGCGCGGGCCTGTGGACGGCGAGTTATGGGCCAGCTCGCCGTCCGGCCGTCTTATGACGACAGGCCGTGTCGACGGCGCGTTCGTGTTCCACGCGCGCCTCAAAGAGATGTCAGCAAATAAGTAGGGGTCCGCAAGGGCCGATGCCTGCCAGGGCTGCGGGACTGTTCGAAAGAGATACCGTGGCCCTGGAACACAAAGGGCAAAGAAGGAACATGGATGGGTTTTAGTCAGTACAAGTCTGACACTCCCTTCCGCTCCGCCCAGAGTGAGGGGGGTCATTTGATGATTTCCCATCCGGAAAAAAAAAAAAAAAAAAAAAATGACCATATAGAAAAACACGATATCAACTGTCGGGCCCACCAGACATAACACCCGTCTGGTCGGAGGATCTACCCTTTACTATGGGGGATGAAGAACTTTACCCCTTGTTCTTCATATCTATTACCCCGCTTAGGGTATAGGAAACTCTTTATCCCAGTGCGACCTCCACGCAGGCGGAGCTGCGGTTAAAAGCTAGTAGAGGATCATCATCTTCCTACCATTGTCCTTGTCCTGGAGAATACTACTAATAATTGCTTTGACGTTGTTCAATGCTAATTTACGCCTATTTGTCTTTAATTCCACTAGTTCATTAGTGTTTATTCGTCTAGTTTAAATGCTTTTAATTTATAACCGCTCTATTACTCCCAATTATGGAATGAATCGAAGGTTTTATTCGGTTCGTTGCCTAATTAATACGCCAATGTCGATGTTATGTTCAAAGCTGAATTGAGAAATACTAATTAGAAAATATCGTTCGATTATATCGTGTTCAACTAACAAGTTTAAGGTCGCGGGATCGAATTTAGGCAAATGTTACTTTGTCTAATTTATTTTACCACCATTGTTTTAAAACGTTTTATTTGTTGCATATTTTATAGAAGATTATACAACATTAGTTTTAGTATATGCGAAACCTGAAATACGTGTCTAGTATTTTTATGTAAAGAATCTATGTACAGAATTTCAAAACTGTATCATGAAAAATCACAAAGTTATAAGCTTGTACTGTTACCTGGTAGTTACTTATTCTGAACAAACTATATTCAGGTTTCGTATATACTAAAATAATGATATAGATTTTTTTTTCTTTACACTTCTTTTTCATTAAGTTAGATATGCTACAGTTAACGTTTTTTAACACTTTGTTTTTATTATATAATATAGTTATCTGTGGAAAATGTTGTGAGTAGTATATTCTAGTTAAGTTTAATTTTAAGACAACACTGTTTGTGTTTATACTTAATATACTACTGTTTGTAATAAATAAATAAAACGGCGTCGAAAATATTGTGAAGAAACTGATATGTCCTAGAAGTAAAAAAATTAAGATGTGTGGCATCTATCAATCCACACTGTGCCGTGTGGTGGATACGTCCCGCTCTATTTGAATCAGAAAGTGGAAGAATTATGCAATAAACATAGCAGAGTTCGTGAAATTAGGTCTTTAAAATGCAGATATGGTTTCGTTTTATTTATTCAGGAAATAGGTACGTTTAAAGTTCGAGTAAACAGTTCCCGAAGAGCTCAGACGACACTCCTTAAGCTTATCTTCATTTCGCCTCCTCTGCGGCTCCGTGGCTACAGAAATGTTATGTGAGTAAATATTTTATTTCCTCGTCCCCATATAAAACACTTCGGTGCAACCTATTTTCAATATTAAAGCAATAAATGCGTTATAGACATTTGTAGCAAATTTAAATTGAATTATAAAACTGACTGGCTCGTTGTTCTACTTGTCGCAAGAAGTAAGTCTTGGATTCGATTCCGAGGTCGCGCAAAGTGTTTTTAGATTTTTCGTGCAGTAATTTCCCTGAAGCGGTGCTGAGTCTGGATTTGGTTATGGTGACAGGCTCGCTCCTCATTACATTGGACTTGCATGGTGAAATGTGGGTGTACGTAAACCTCTCCCTTACTCTTCGGGGATTACAAGCGTGATGTTGTGTTATGATACTATGAGCAAATTTAAATACAATGTAATATAATATCTTAATTTTCTCTCTTCACAAAGGTTCACATAGTTTTAATAAATATAATTGTAAGAATATCGTTTTAACAAAATGCATAATATATATGTTCTTTTGTGAGAGACTGGCGTCCATACTAGGATAGGTATCCTGTGTGATGGATCCCCAGGTAAAAAAAAACAGCTTTTCCAATAAGTACTTCAAGGTCGCTTTTGGGTTTTCCCAGCTATAGGAAAAGTGTAGCAGTTAAGAATTAAACTAAAATAACAAATTCCCATTAGTCCCACTTGGTATGAAGTACATTATAAAACGAATAAAGTCCAATGGTAACACTAACTTTGTGTTCGAAGAAACTGTGACTCAAGTGCAATTGTACTATTCCCATTAGAAGCGAAAGTTTGTCGTAACAGTAAGTAATGGGAACTCTTGAAATTAGGTATTTTATACCTATTAACTAAGAGCTTTTAGGCTTAAGTCACAAAAATAAATGTCAAACATAGCACGAGACACCGCGATGCGAAGGAAATCACGTACACGCGTACGCATGACCCTAGTCGCATCGTATGGGGATGTGAACAGGTCGTTAATTATAAAATTACTTAGGAGAAAAGCTGGCGTACCCAATGGGAAAATAACTAACTTTATAAGGGTTATGGTGATTTTTATTGGGGCAATAAGAATACATGTTTATGGTCAATTTGTTAGAACTCGGCTCGGTAAACAATAACAGCGTATTTTCTCTTTTCACGAGTTTGTGCACGCGAACGAGTAATTTCGCAGTGGTTATAAAGTATACCTGTAAATAAATTATTTCGAGTTAAATTAAATTGTGTGGTCTAATTATAGGTTGTTTAGATTAATTCATATGAAATAACCCGTCTTACCAAGGGGTATGGTATTATCCAGTACTATGGTTGTGGAGGTCAGATAGGCAGTCGCTCCTTCTAAAATACTGGTATTCAGCTGCATCCGGTTAAACTGAAAGCCGACCCCAACATAGTTGGGAAAAGGCTAGGCAGATGATGATGATGAGATAACCCGTTTCTTTGAATTTCCGTGTCGTAAGGGTAAGATTATTATAATTGCATGAGTGTGAGTTCACTCTTCTGGTCTAAAATAATCATTCTGAGGCCGCGTGCTAACCAAAGCGATCGTCGCGCTAACACGCTACCGCCGCGTTGCAAAAAAAAAAAAACTGATGGGGAGTTTGATACCACCACAGTTTGGGATTAGACCTCGTAAAAAAAAACTGAATAGGGATCGTACTTTATGACTATTCATATCTACTACTACTAAACCCATCATCTTTATAATCAACTAACTTTTCACAGACAAGCAGACAAAGTCTCTTTCGCATAAATCGTATTAGTACTGCTTCCCGGTAAAGTGAATTGAAAGGTACATTCTCGATTCACAGACGTTCGGTCACCATCCAATTTGCGTAGTCATTAATAGCCGAACCGATCACTCTAGGTGGCGTGTGGAGCCAATTTCCAGACGTTGGCTGTCCCGATCTGTGCTAACCCTGTTACCAGCCACGGAAATTGAATGAGAGAGTGCTGCCTATTGATTTATTTAAAACGTTAAAAATATTTTATATAATTAATTACCCCTATCATATTCCTGTCCTTGTCCCATGTTACTCGGGGTCGACGCAACACGGTTTTTCTTCCATTCTCCCCTGTCAACCGTCAACCAACCATTTACACCTATTTCCTTCATATCATCCTCACACAATCCATCCATCGTTTCCTTGGTCTTCCTCTCCCTCTCCATCCATCAACAGTTATATTCATCACCCTTTTAGTCACATGCGATTCGTCCCTCCTCATCACCATTACCCCTATATTCCTTTGAAACTGAGACAGAACTGTTCACTTTTCACCAGTTGTGTCTAGGTTCCATGTAATAGGGCCCATTTATTTTCTTATTTATCCTCCAGAGCGTAGGCCAATGCTTTTATACCCCGAGACAGCCATCAAAACGAGCATAAATCCAGACTCTAGGTTGCTTTTGAGAATTCCAAATGGCAAAACTAAATAAAACATTGTCCGACCTGGGAATCAAACCCAAGACCTCATGCTAGCGCTTAAGACCACTAAACCAACGTCGCATCACACACATGCTAATCCATATTACAACTTAACGAAAGACCTTATAATATACTTACCAACATAAGCTTACCCATGAAAATATTACTTAAAGAAGCGGTTACCCCATAGAATTTACTTAAGAGGTTAATACACGTTACTCACAGATAACCGTAAGGCTTTCGCGGCGGCTTATTGTTCGTCTATTGTGCCTTAAGAGGGTAGATAAAGACTAATAACGGTAGGTAAACCCCTCTATTGTCTGATGTGCATTTAATACAACGTGTTTATTTTTAGAAGGGGTTATAGAGATATTGTTAGTATAATGTGTGGTGGCTGCCTTGTTGGCCCTGTTGTCGCAAGCGCGACTGCTGCGCAAGAGGTCCCGGGTTCGATTCCCGGGTCGGGTAAAGTTTTATTTGGTTTTACCATCAGAAATTTATCAGTAGCACTCACGGAGCCTAGATCTGTGCCAATAGGCTTGCCCCTATTAAATGGGACTTTAACATAAATGGCGAAATGTTGGTGTAATATTATTTACACCTCTGCCTAACCCTTCAGGGATTACAGGCGTGATGTTATGTTATGTGGTGGGATGTTAGCTTTAGATGAACAGATTAAAAGATTTGTGTTGCTAGGGAGTTTGTCACACCACTTCCTCCCCCATGTTAAGTTCTATAAAATGTTGAGGGAGTTTTGTATGCAATTTGATATTCATAAATTGCTGATTAAAATTATCAGTCAAATATTAATAAATTACTTTTGACTTTATAATTCTTTTATTAGGAACGATAAAGTCAAAAGGCATTTAGGCTAGACTATTTATATTATTTTATTACTTTAAAAAAAAGTGGCTTGTTCTTTATTACTTTATCATTGCAGATTTATTATTGAGATAGAAAACATGATTCTTTCCTTTGACACTATGGTACGTCATTAAATTAAATTAGACAGAAAGAAAAATTACACATTTTATGAATCGTAAAATTACAGATTCGTTAGAAAAGGTCTAATAAAAGGGTAAAACGCTATATTGGGAAAAGAGGGCAAAAAAGTCTACGAAACAGCAGTTTTTCTCTAATTTAGAATAAAATGGCTGTCGTTCAAAAAGTTCTTCTCATTAATGGTTACGTTCGAACCTTTTTACCTTCTGTCACCTTTCTTTATTTTTAATCTAAATGTCATTCAACATTTTAAACGGAGTGACCGTACTTATCGACGTAGAATCTGCTTAAGCCAATCACATATCACCGCATTTGTCACGTGGAGTCTCATCCTCCGAATCAAAATGAGGTGCTCTTTCTGATTGAGTATTATGTCATAATATGTTAAATAATTTCCTATAAAAACTTACTCTAAGACTGTTTTAATTGGTAGATCAATGTCATACATTACGACACTGAATTTCCCAACTACAATACAAAATCACCGACCCGAATTTCTTGAAGCCATCAAGTGCCTATAGAAATGCCGGATTATCTACGATAGTGCTACGCAGCTACGGCGTAGCGGTATCTCGTAGCAACTGCCTACGGAAGCGATAATGATATTACTACGGTGGGGTGGAATTCAGCCGTATATGACGTAATAAAGGACAATCACAGAACGGGTAGAAGGCTCGATTAATGTGCATTTTATTTGTGCAGCATTAAGGGTTTTTCTATCTTTCTCAATCGGGATAAAGAGTTGAGTTGATTTTTTTTTTTTTGTTTTTTTTTTTTTTTATTTTTTTTTTGATTCCTATAAATTTGAAGTCTTGAAATACATTCACTAAATTTTGAGGCTCCTTATAATTTATTTTTTACCTTAAATGCAAACTTATTACTACTTACTTACGTGAAGGAAAGAACCGGGTACAAATTTAAATGGCAATGGGCTCACGTATTACATGACACTTAAAAACATAAAAATAACCCCTAATCTTAGGGGGTAAAAAACATTACATTATATGTTTTTCAGGAATTATACGAAGTGGATTTTCTGACACATTTACTTGTGTGTAAGACAAGACACGTGGTAGTATTAGTAGGTAGACGGGTATTATCATATTTATTGGGATATATCACTTAGGCGTATACGAGCGCAGAATTATTGATATTTTTGTTTTGGCTACATCGAGGTGGAGATTTTATTTTATAGACCTGTTTTATTTTGATATTTACGTAAGTGCTGTATATATTAACAATTGTGCCAGTTTTACTCAAAGGAATATTTTGACTTTTTATGATAGTTGAGAGTCTACGAAGCAAAATAAGTATGAAGGGATAGTAGCAAATGGTTTTCTGTAGTGTCTACCATCCTTGAGCGATGAACGCATATTCGTACTACCGATTGCATTGTCTAGGACATGGCGTAAATCTTTTGATAATGAATTTTTCTCACCACACTATGTAGAAACAGATATGATAGACGGAACAAAATTTACAACCACACATTTAGTACCATTGTTAAGTTTGCTATGTAAACGGTTTATCTCAAAATAGAATTTCTATTTATGTGTAAAGCTAGTGAGGGTTACATTAATTAATTTAAAATGTTGTTACAAAGTAGAAATGTATATTCTTAGTTCGTTACTTTGAAACAATACGTGCGTAGGTTGGCTTGAACCTTCACTGAGCAAGTCAAAGTGGGTTTAAAAATCAACGTGCAATCTGTTATCTGTTGTATTAGAATTGCTTCAAAAAGCATGTATTTATATAACAAGCAAAACACATACCAAAACTTAATTATATTCAGTAAGATTAAAAAAAAGCGGGATTTTAAAATGTTATTTTATAAGTTAATTATTTTTATTGCACTGCACAAATCCATAAGACAATATCATTCAAACGAATTGGTATTGAATTTTAATTAAAATAAATACACTACAAAAATTTTTTCTAAAAATGATTAAAAATTATAATTTTAAATTTTTCATTTAGATACATAGAATCATCTTACCATTTTCCCTGAAAAACCTAGAATAAAACCTAATACTGTGAGTTAATTTGCATACCGTGCATTTTAATCATCCTTGATATTTGATATTTACCTTCATCTTGACAGAAATATGTGTAAGCGAGGTCATTGACCCGTCTTTATTTAACGTCTAGGTACAAGCTTTATTAAACTTATATTACTTATTTGAACTACTAAAATGATATTGTAGCATAATAACAAGGTTCTTTTAGCAATAAAACGTATAACAGAGTTATTTCTTACTTTGCTTTAGACATAATATCAATGTGGCTATAGATAGGTTCTTAAAAACAAAAGAGCCTTTGTAAACAACTAAAAAACTTTATTTTTGTTAACAATTTGCCAGACTGGTGAACTGCTAAACAAGACTACCAAGATCAAGATCTCAGCTGGTTTAAAAGGTCAGTTAGTATTTCTATTATTATTTTCAATTTTTTAGTTTGTGTCCCACTGACAAAAGCTGGACCAAGGCCACCCCTTAGCTTTACATCAGCTTCTCAAACTTGTATGATTAGTATGAATTTAAATAATTAAGTTTAATTCTGTTTGGCTTACCTTAACTTACCTAATATTATCGATACTGCTCTTGTTTTATTATTTTTTATTTTTTTCATTATTTAATTAGCTATTTAGGCGCATAATATTGTACATGTAGTGCTCTTCTTTAAGTTCACTTAGGCTTAAGTTTGTAATGTTTAACTGTTTTATATGTAATAAAGTACTCATTGTTGAAGAGCCAAAAAAAATAAATAAAAGAAATGTTGCCCACGAGTGCACCGTAAGCACAGAATGTTTCATCACACAACTTTTACCACATCGTCAACGAATAAATCATCAAAGCGTAATCAGCGTATCATGATGTTTTCCTGTAAAGGATGGTGTTGAAATAAATCCCAAAAAGTAAATGGTGACTTGCCTAGTGGCCAACAATACGGCAAGCCCATAGGGCAAGCAGACTGTTCAGAAACCTTAACATCATGAAGAGTAGTAAGTTATAACTTTTAGGCTTCTATGAAAGTAAAAGCATCTGTTTTAGTTTGAGCCCACGGCCTACGACTGGTAAGTTGGGATCGTTTACGCTGGGCCACCAATGTTCAAATCATTAAAACTTCAATTATAACCAAAAAGGCCATTCAAATTCATCAAAAGGTTTTCTATTTATTCAATTCATTATCCCAAAACCAAGGATTTTAATATTAAAAGTCAAAGCCTACAATATTATTTAACAAAATGAGAGAATTCAATCAAAGATATTGAAAACTTTTTGTTAATAACGCTTTTAATCCTTTCATTAGCAATACAATAACTGTATTTACTAGCTTAGTAGTTAATTAAAAGTAGCCCCTTGAGATAGTTGAGGACTTAAAGAAGATGGTCTATGAAAGAGATAAATAAAATATTTGTTGCCACTACTTATTACTTAGGAATTGCTTTGCAGCTCCTTTAATAATAGCAACAACTATACAAATGTATCCCACTGCTGGGACACGCCTTAATAAGGGTCTAAGAATAGACCCTTATTAACGCTGCACAAGCCCAGTGTCAGCAAGCATCTACCAAATGTCAAATGTCTTAGAATTTTTCAGTTCTAGGTTTAATCATTACGTATTTCTGCACTGGCTTGGGTACCAGTTTGGGTTTGAACCTACGACCTTCAATTCGTAAGCCGATGACTTTCTACTGGGCCATCACAGCTTAGCTCTGCTTTAATTAAAAACAAGATCTTATTAGAAATCGAGTTTCAAAGTCGCTGACTGACAGATAAACAAATATCTTTCCGTTCCTCAGTTAAAATGAACTCAATGCTTACTCGCAGAGCGCTAGATTAAACAAAAAATAAATTTACCAAAGCAGACTAAAACCTCAATTTAATCCTCTTTTTTAACCAGAAAAAAAATTAAATTTGAACACCATTTTCGAGTTCAAAATCAGATTTGAAAAATAAAAATAAAATAAGTCCGTCTCCGAGCACACGCTCTCAGTAGTAGACGCGCGGCCGTCGGGAGCGCACGCCACGATGCTCCAATAATGCGGACGCTAATATTAATATACATCGCGACGCTAGTGCAGTGCTATAGAAGTGAAGTGAGGAGTGTGCGACATGGTGGAAGGAGTCTCATAAGACATGGCCGGTCCAGGGTTCATTTCGCGCGGATGCACGGCCGGGTTCGAGACCTGGTCGCACAGATTGAAGCTGAAAGGAGTAGTGAGTTAGGTAAAGTGGTACTTTTTGCTACTTTTTAGTGCTAAGTGCTCATTATAAGGTGTTTACTAAAACCTTAAAATTTCAATGAAGAATAATCGTCGATCTGTCTTACTACAAATTCAGAAATATGGCTGTGTTTTTCAAGAACTTTTACATTTGGAAAATTGGTAGCATTTAGTTTCATGGCGCATTTTAAGTATGAAAATGATACTTCTCATCAGTTTTATGAGGGACTTTGGTTTGTTATGATGCTAGTAAAATTGTGGTACGCTAATTTTATAACATCTCTTGGGAATCGTTGGGAAATTAGCTTTTGATAATATTTGATCGTCTTGCGGTGAAATTTTGGAATTAACTAGGGATGTTGTTATAATTTTGATGTATATAATATGAGTACATTCTTTGGGGATATAGAATACTCTAAAGTATAAAATTTTCATAATGACTGACGGATTTCATGGAAAAAAAATCATACATTTATTAAATATTAATAAAAACTAACAACGATTAAAGATTAATTAATTCAACAGACAGACAATATGATGAAAATCATTTGTGGTAGTACTAGTGGAAATATAAAAAAAAGCTAAAAAAGGACAAAATATTATCTTATACCCAGGTAAACCCGCTACCATAATCCTCCCAAAAATATCAAAAGAAAATTATGTACCCAGCACTCACTGACATAATCAAGACTAATCTCCAAGGCTTGTCTTCCAAGGGATGCAAAGCTATTCATCATTTGTCAGACATAATCTCCCCCCTCCACACGCTGAAACACAAATCATTTCACGTACGCCGACACCATAGGGGGACAATACGATCCTTCCATCCTAATTTTAAATTAGTGAAGATAATTTATGAGTATAATAATGGGGCTTTTTGAACTCTTTATTTAGCAGGCTTGGCTTATTTAGTAGCTATTCTGTACATCACACACAGCAAAAATGATTAATGGGGAACGACCTTAATTTTATTTTTGGTGACAAATAGTTTGCACCTGGGTATTCAATATCTCGGTAACTAAAAAGTTTTCAGGTAAGGCCGAATGCCATTATTACATTTTTTTTTGTAATATTATGTCGCCAAAATTAAACCCTTTTTATTTATTTTTTGTTTTCATTCAAATAAAAATAATTGAAGATTTTCAACTAAATTAACTGTTTTTTACACCCGTGATAGACTAGTATTTGTTTCAGTCTTCGGCAATACACCAAATACTGGCTAAACTGTAAAATTGCGGGTACCCGTCATGACGTGGTCGTTTTACTTCAGGTTCCTAAATCACAATAGGGTTATTCTTGCCTACGTGCTTAAGGCAGGGAGGTATATTGAAAAGTCGTGACTTATAGATGTGATGGTCAATTTAACTTCACTTTACACATTTTTTTACAAAGGAATTCACTGATTCCAGAATGTATTGTGCGCCTTCCAGCATTGCCAAATAAAATTAATGTACTTTATTTCTCCTTTCAAGTTTTGCTTTGAACAATTTACTCTGTAATCGAATATAATTTTAATCTATCTAATCAACCGAACAAAGCCGGTAACATGAGATTTGATATTAATTACTGTTCATAGAGTTAATGCTTCCAGAAACCGAAGGTTGAATCTGTGTTGGCAAACTGATCTTATGACATGTGAGAGCCTCTACAGACTAATAGATAAATCGATGCTGAGATTTAAATGAAATAATTGATATTTGTATGACCATAAGGCGTTTTCTATTTCTGTAATCACTTTCAAAAGGATCGACATATTGTTGTTCGGTAGTTGATGTTAATCCAAGTCATTTATGACATTTGTTTTAATTCTTTTGTTCAATTTCGACATCGCGCCGTAGAAATATTTCTACAATCTACCATTTTGGTTTCTGTTGCATTTTACGGTGAACATTCTACGTTCTGATGTTTTTTTACAACTGTCTTGTTGATTTATTGCTCTCCAAGTTCAGTTAATGCTTACGTTGCTAAAACATACAATAGTTTGGTAGTAAAACACTATAACCATCACGTTTGACAGTCAAATTGGTGTTCTCAGTATGGTGTTCCCCATTAATTTGTTTTAAGACCAGTTAGTTTCTTGCTTCTCTTGTTAATTGAGCAGTATATCGGTGAGAATTCCTGTCACAGAACAGGTCGTCGATTCTTAAAGAAAAATCAGTTGTTTTATGCAAAAGTGCAATTAAATCTAGTGTGTGGAACAGCAGATTTTTTTTACAACCGACAAAAAATTCAACAATTATTGGAAGTCATCATGTATTATTGTGAAACTCAAAATATGTAGTTTAATTTTATAATTCTAAGAAAACTTTCGGTGTTGAATTTGAATAATTTTACCTAAATGCACAAACAATTTTTTTTTTTTTCATTTTCTCTTATATGAATTCAGGGTAGGTATAGAACATTTTTGGGGCCATTCCAAAGATAGCTAGAGAGTGACTTTATGTTGAACATCAGAATTAAAAAAAGCTTCACATTAAATACAAATTCATTTATTTAAATATATTCATAAATTTCTGCTCACATGTTTTTAATTAGTCGGGTATTGTTGATAATTTCAGCAATGAATACACCCAATTTCGCTCGTTGTTGTTTCCAAAATAAGCCAACACTCCAGGTATGATATTACCTAGAATACGCCCTAATTAACGTATCATATGTAAGTATGACAATCAAAAGCTTCAGCGAATATCATGAGGTTTTCCTGGAACCCACTTCTCCCTGGAGCAAGTCTGGCACACAAAAGGTATTAAACTATGTGTTTCTCCTAAATAGGGATACTATTTTCATGTGATATGCGCTGCAAATGTATTTTACATAACGATGTCAAAGCTAATACTACAACATAATACGGAAAATAAAAACAAGAAAAGATGAATCAAAAGTAAGTTTCGTGTTGGGTACAAATTACGGTGCGTGTTTTTGCAAGACTAAGAAATCTATTAAGAACTAAGTGACTGAAAATTACCAATTTAGTTAGCATACCTACAAAGACAAATAATAATGTCCAGGTTTGTAATCTCTTTCATTTTCGTGAATTTAGTCATATTACTTAGCTATTAATCATTACTAATATTTTATATTCAAACTAATTCTACAGCGTTACTATTATAAAAATTTAAATGATGGAATTAAGATAATCTTCAATTAATCAACTCAACCTAACACACTCCATTGCTGGACATTGACTCTCCAGAGCTGCACCATAAAACCCTTTATTAGAGGAAAGGATACTTTAATAATTACAAACGTTTGCAAAAAAGGTAAAATAGAAACACTTGTACAACGATTTTTAATGCTTGTCACCTTCACCTTTATCAAAACGAAAAAATAAACTAAATAGCTATTCAAATCACTTGTAGTTGAGTAGTTTTCTAGATTGCCTGCCACTTCCCACGATTAGTTAGGTAACATAATGAATGTTAGTCAAATGGATTTTTGCTATCGACTAATCATTTTTTACCCAGAACAAAATTACTGTAATTCAATAGAAATTTGAACTTTTTAGGGTTCCGTTCCTCAGTCGGCAAAAACGGAACCCTAATAGGATCACTTAGTTTATTTATATATATACACACAAAATACTTAACAAGACATTACATTAAGATAGAAGATCACGAAAGTACAACCAAAAGGTGGGTAGTAAAGGTAGGGCTGTTTGTTGTCCGTCTGTCAAGACTTTTTTTCTCAGGACCGAGTGGAGGTATCAACTTTAAATTAATACAAAAAGTCAAGTCTGCTACTACTTAAAGCAGTGTAAAAATCAAAGTTGTAAGTCAACGTGATTAAAAGATTTGGCCGTTTTTGTCGCATATTTTGCGATTTCATAAGGGAATCAAAACCTATAGGGTACTTTCCGTTGACCTAGAATCATGAAATTTGGAAAGAAGCAATGTCTTACAGCTCATGTTAAGGAAAAAATCTGAAAACTGTAAAGATGTAGTTACATAACAAAATACCTACAAGTTTATAAGGAACCGTCGGTGCGCGAGTCCAACTAGCACTTGGCCGGTTTTTATTTAGATTGAAGTAAGTTATTTTATTATATGAAGAATAAAAGTCAACGTCCAAAAAACCCATTATACAATTTCTGATTACGTTGCTTACGAGTGAAAATGTTTGAGGCGGTTAGTGGAGCCTTCTACAAAACCTTGAAGAATGATACAGAATAGAGTCACGTAACAATCAAACTTTAAGTAGGTAAATCTTGTCATTTTCTACTCGTATTGAGACGATAAAAACTTGAACAAAAATAAAACCTGTACTGTATCAATAATGCTGGTACGACAACAAAAGGCAAACAAAAAAAAAACAGATAGAAAAGATCGTCGGCATTCTCTATATCTATTAGTGTGTGACACAATGATGGTGGAATATTGGCCTGTATGTGTGTACACGTTAGCAATTTCAAGCCTCCTTGTTTGATATTGATTGCAGTCCCAATTATACGGGAAATAGTATCGATTTTTTTAAAGCATTGATTTAATCGGGCTGGTCATTTCTTTGATCATCAAGTAAAGCAAGCAATAAAAGCAAGAAACTCGAAAAATTAAAAATTAAAAATATTCTTACGTCAGCAATATTGGTGTAAAGTTACGGGCGTAAATACATACTTACGCTAGATTTTCTTTCAAAGTTATATAGAGATGTTAAAATTAAATAATTTTTTGAAACTTTTATGAAATAGGTCTTTTTTAGAACGTTGTATGTACTCTTTTTTTCACAAAAAAGTCGCTTTTGAGTTTTGTGTAGGTGTATAAGTTGGTAACTGTAGTACCCAGCAACACAACTAAAGTGTACCTGATCCCATGCCTTGAAGATGAGTTCAAATCTCATTACATTTTCAATCAATCACGTTTCGAAGCGAAATTATAAAACTCCAGATATTATATCACGGACAAACCTACCTATTTCTTATTATACCTGATTTTGGCTCCACAATGAGAGGTGGAGGACTGGTGGCCCAGTTGTATCAACCTCGACCAAGTTAAAAATTGGGTTCAACCCCAGACGTTCAATTATCTTTGTCTTATTTTTAATTTAATCACCACTGTTATCAGAGCAAAAAAGTCAACGAAACAAACAAAAGTCTCCGACTTCCGAAAGTAAAGTTATGTTCCACTTTTCAGTTTTTTTTGGGAAATCGGTAATTTTTTTTGCAAAAAACCGTTTTATTTAACGCTTTTTAGTTCTCACACAAATCCTTGTCAAACATCAATTTTATGTTGTAACTAGAAGTTATAAAAACTTCATCCACATAGACGGAGAAGAAAAAATGCATATAATAGAGAATAACTCATAAAGTATCGAAGTAAAGTTAATAAAATGTATATGGGACCACCGCGCAAACTTTTTCTACTAAATGAAAAAAGAATCACTTAAACCGGACCAGTAATCACGGAGAAATCGGTGAAATACATAAAAAAAAATAAGATGCTGGTGGAATACATAGGAGGAGGATGCAGCGGAGGCCTGTGTCCCAGCAGTGGGTACATAGAGAGTTGATTACCCTGTAATGAGTGATGCTAATGCAAACTTCAATAATTTATTCGGTGGCGAGAATATGTTCTTGTGTGCATTTTCCATTAAAGTGTAGCCTGCGTTATTAGCAGAGCGGTCCCAGCTAAATAGGCCATTCCCTTTGAGAGCGCCAGAGGAAGGCGGATATCATAGCGTGGTAAGTTATGCTTTAAGATCGAGATAAATAACTACTACCTCTTGTATCCTTTTCTTAAGATTTTTGTGAACATCTAATTGGGAATAAATTATTGGGAACATTTTGATTTCTAAAACAAACATCACTCATTGAGTGACGTTTGTTTTTGAAATCAAATTCAGACAGATCTTATGACTTATCTGATGTAATAGAAAGGGTATTATTGTTGTGTCCAAATATTTGTTTACGTGAAAGTCTAGATAAAACTAACAATGTTTTATGCTGTCATGGTTTAAAGCTAAAGTCCCGTAAGTGACAGTAGGTATAAGTCCCGACAAAACTGTTTTAAAAAAAAAATTGAAAATTAATTGACGGTACCTTGTTAATTTTTCTCAAGTCGCAATTGTTACGAAAACCAATTAAAACAATTTAATTGCCGATTCTAAAAAAGAACTTCAACTAAAGAAAAAAATACTGCGAAGTTGATGATATAATTCTTTAGATGTCAATTGCAAAACATTCAGATAAGTACTCAATGTTGATAAATAATATTGAATAAGTTATTTCTTTACAATAGTTTTTTTGTGGTAGATATTAATGAGGTAAAAAATCAGGTTTTACTAAATGTGCACGGTGAAAAAAGTTGCACAAGAATGATGTACACCGAGGAAAGATCATTGAAAATTCATCCACAAAACAAAATTAATAGAGGCTGAAAGTTTGTATTACGGTTCGTCATTTTCAAACGTGCAAGGTATAGACTTCTGTTTACTAGTAAAAGTTAGTTTTATTGGAAAATCATCCAATGCCCGCCCCATCTAAGAACCTATAAGGACATAACTCATCGGCTAAAAGGCTTATAAAAGTCAAAAGGTTACCAAGAAAGCAGCTACGAAACAAAAAAAAAATACATTATTCCTCATATCAAAATACATACAAGTTACATAACACTCGTTACCAAACTCACTAACGAACATAGAAGGTCTCAAAATTCATGATACCTCATCTCTTTGAGGCTTACCTAAAATTCATACCCCACCTTATCTTGTTAAAGCTAAAATACGGACGAAAGTCTGGGATGATGACCTAAAAATGCTTTTATCTTTTGTAATATGAGGAAATTAGATGTCCAGATTTCGCAGGGTGAATTTTGAACAAATCCTTTTTTAACTAAAATGTCAGCCTTTTCTCTCGTGTTTTTTAGCCAGCCTTTTAAGCCAAATAAAAAAAACTGTACCTATAATTGTAGTACATTAATCCAAAAGACTAACTAACAAACATTTGGCATTGTAAAACTAGCATTTCAATGTTAATGTAAATGCTCCTTAGTTGGGTAAGTGCCGCTTGTAGTGCTGAGAGGAAACGACAATTGATCTCGTTGCTCGCGAACTTTGTAATGAACCAAGGAAAAGTTTGTACATCGATTTTATTCGTGTCTTTTTTTATTTGAATCTTTCAGATCTAATAGACATTTCAAATAAAAAATTATTTTTGAACGGTATAATTTAGCATGTATTTTGGAAATGATGATCGGCCAACTTTTTTGCCATCACATCGCAACGGTCAGATCGATTGCAGAACGTGAGCCTCCTAATAAACGCTCTTTAAATTATCAATCAAACAGAAATGATACCATATCAATGTTATCGTTATCAGAAAAATTAACATCTTACAATACACATGACAACGTCATAGTTATCTGAAAAACGATATCAAAAAAGAAAGCCTGCCAAAACCTATCCTTCAACAACACATCTGAGATTTCACCCTACCGCTCCAGTGATACTGAATTGTTAACGAACTAACTTAAACATTAACTAAAGGAAAGGATTTCAGCCCTACTAAAGGCGCCAAGGTGGAAAACCTTTAATACTTAATGTTCGACGAAATATTTAACACCGTTCCTGTAAATGGGAAAGTACGTTTTCTTGTTTCATTTTATCTGGATTGATTGTCAATCTTTCAGACCTTTATTTGGCTTCTTTCAACGTAGGCCACACACAGAGAGAGAGATACAGATCAGAGACACACAGATTTACTGTTAATTTTTGCAAATTGCAGCGCAATTTTAAGTTTTAAATGTGTTGATTGAAATTAAATTTTTAAGAATCATTGTTACTATATTCACTGAACAAAACTTTTGAAATCACCGTCATTTCTGGAAATAATAATACTATCACAAAACAGTCTTAATTAAATACAGAAGACATATTTTCGAGAGCTACTACGAGCTATTGACGGCCCACGCCCTCCCATAGAGAGGAGGGCTATCTTGTAGCAGTGAAAATGTTACGACTGATTAATAAAATAAAATAAAGATATGTTTGTGCAATAATCGGGAAATTCTTGGTCGCACAATAACACTTTAATTCAATGCAGAAGCCATTTAACAACAACAAAAGTTCCCAAACAACGCAATTAATCCCTCCGCTCACCTCCTTCACTTTCTATCTATATAATAATATAATCCTCCCAGTATTATTCTCCTGTCTATACAAACAGCTGTTCCAGCCCTTCATTGGAGATTGTACTCGTTCCTTGATATTCTAGCAAATTGGAAAATCGACATCAAGGACAAGTATCTCTTATCTCAGCCTTCAGACAATTTCTACGTCTATTTATTGTGAAGTATTAGCTATACTTTCAATAACAACTTGGTAGCAGTGTTATGTTATGTGAATTTACTTTCGCCAATCATGATATTGTTTTATTCAGTTTATATATAAAACTCGTTGTCTTCATTTCGAGATACAGACATAATTTTGACAAATGCACGTACCACACAAAACAGTCTCGCCATTAAAACTTTTGATTAAACCTGCGATACAGTTAATGGCCACAATAGTCCTGTCAGTGATAGACTGATCCCAGTACAGCGTGACATGGTCTTTCTCGAGAACTGGGTCGGGCACATACTTGTAGTACGGTACCTCAGATTCCACAAGTTTATATTTCAAGGCAAGTTGCTGGTGAATAATCCTGGCTACTTGGTTGTGCCTGTGCAAGTACTCGCCGTTAGATAATTAATAATCCAACTGTAGAAAAGAACATCCTATTAATATTTAAAGTGTGTTCAAGCCCTTGCTTCTAATTGATGCTACTTCCGATGAAACGAATGTCGACTTTAGCCTAGTGTCAATGAAATTGATAGCAGAATGTCAAGTACCCTAAAAAGTCATACAAATGTTTGAACGTTAGTGTTGTGCTAGTGTGCAGTTACTTTTGGAAGTCGGTGACTTGGTTAGTTTTATTGACTTTTTTGACACCGACTTAGAGCACGATTTTTTTTTTGCAAAATGTTTTTTAATTTATGCTTTTTAGTTGTAGCCACCAAATTCATGTCATGAGTCAATAAATTTTACACTAAAACTAGAAGTTATTACGGGATCATCATGTCGTCAACATAGGCCAAGAAGAAAAAAATTTAATTATGAAAAGCTATTACTCAATTGACGACTTTCTAAATGATGATTCACTGACTGATTGATATATACCTATTGTTATTGACCTATTTATAATATATACCTACTTTTACTCTAATTGACATATTGTTATTCAAGTTGGCATAATACTATTCTGTTTGACATTATTGATAATATTTTAATTTTTTTTATTACTTTGACCATATCAACATTTTTTATTTTTCTTTTCTTTTATTGTATACAATTCCAATGACATGCCACTTATTTTAAATTTATATTTGTGAACAAATTATTTGCATGCCCATGTGACGGCAAAATGTGGAGAACCTCATTATAAAAGAACATCTATGCCCTTAATACCCATGTTTGCAAAGAAATAAATGATTTGATTTGATTTGATTTGATTTGAAAAAATACGTATTAAAGAAGCTAACTCATAAACTACTCAACCAAAGTTAATAAAATTTATTTTGGGCACAGTAATCACGGAGTACTCGGTACTACATACATGAAAAAAAAAACCGGTGTAACACACCACCTTCGCTTTTTTTAGAAGTCTGTTTAAAAGTGGCTTAGTCCTTTGTGTCATAAATTTTCATTTTATTTGCATGCAACCATATATTTGTACGCCTCTAGGCATAACATAGCGACCCATCTTTAATTTTAGAACTGTATTGAATACCTTTGTTACACAAATAAAAATGATTTTGATTTTTTTTTGACTACTACTCACTTTCTTATCTCTGTTCTCCGTACAATTATTTAAAGAACTCGTTTATTTTCCTTGAAGCTCCACTTTAATATTACATTAATCTCATAAACAACCAACAACAAAAAAAAATAATTTAAGTGGTTCATGAATTTAATCTCGAATCACTCACAGAACACGGAAAAAACACGAGGAAACTTTAGATTAACATGCTATGCTGTAGTGTGTGAATGTGTATGTGTGTGTGTGAATGGGATTTGCCCACTTGTTTTGGCTGTAACTATAGTGTAAGTCAGCGTGAACAGTGGTCGATGGGGTCGTAACTCAAACTGTTATTTGCACTTGTGCAACTTTATGTGAAAAGGTTTTATAGGATGTTAAATCGGAAGCGAAGGATTCTTTTACGTAGTTGATTTGTTGAATATGTTGCATCGTTTTGTTATATTTTACATAACAAAATGCCAGTTCTCCCGATCGTTTTTATAAAGGCGTATCATCCACCCATATATATAAAAGTCCCGTCAGTCAAATCGGTCAGCCGTTTCGGAGATTAGCCGGAACAAACAGACAGACAGATTTAAAAAAAAAATGTTTTTTTTAAGTGCCATATACATTTTTAAATGCATCCAGTAAAAAGCTGTTATTTTAATATTACAAACAGATACTTCAATTTAACATCACGCATGTAATCCCCGAAGAATTAGGCAGAGGTATACCTAATAGTACACCCACTTTTCGGCAATTATGTTTTAAGTTCCATGTAACTGGGGGCGAACCTATTGCCATCAACCGGACACAAATACAAATTCCGTGGCTGTTACTGAGAAATTGTTAGCAAGAAAACAGAACCGAAGCTGAAGATTTGTTTCTATTTAAGTCCCATGTATTATGGGGGCGAATCTAATTGTATTTTCTAGTGCTTATTGTATTCATATTAGAAGGTTTTTATGGTTATAGAGGACCTAGAGAAAATTACCATAGCATTCAAGAAGTTTTCATTTCCATAATGACTTAGAAAATATATATATATTTTTTTTAATTGGTTGATTGATTTAATCTTTCCGGTAGTTTACGTTTCAATATATGCTTGACTGTCTCATCGTTATCACTTATAGAATGTCGCTTTGAAGGCCTTCAGGTAGTAAGTAATTGGACAGTTCATCGATGTAACTTAGGGCGAAAATCATTAAATATTTATTATTTATATTTTAAATTTCATAAAAAAGTGATTGAAGTTAATTGCTATGTATTTTGTGTAACGAGTTTTACGAAATTCCCAATACTTTTGTTTGCAAATGTGCGCATTAAATTACATTTTCAATTTCTGTTCGGACCTGCAACCATCCGATACGAGAATGAAGAGACTTCGACAGTAGTACGATGCCTCCAATCCGAGTTCCATTTAGACCGAGTAACCATGATATCTTGCAGTCTTATCAGGGAGCGACCTAACACTTCAGCTAATTAATCTTAAGAGCCTAGACTTCGTGTCCTAACTAAAGCATTCGGTCGCGCGAATGATCGATTGGCATATTCCTACGTAATTTATTTGTTGGAAAAACCAAGATACTATGTCAACACGACGACGACGCTTTCTAACTATAACTGGGCAAAATTTATTTAGCGTGTGGCCGAAATAGGAACTAATATCTAGATTTTTCTAGATATTTTACAAAATATAAAGACATGTTTGCCATGGACGCCCAAAAGTCCATTTTAGAGGGCGCTTTGCCGATTTTAGAAAAAATACGTAACACAAAAATGCGATGATCGCGTACTCGCACGATCGATTGCTTTGGTTAGATCGCGGGAGTATAAAATGAACAGCCAGAAGCTCTACAATTCCGAACTCAGATAACTATCAACAAACAGTTTCAGCTAGAAATTATTATTCTTGTCTACGCCTGTAATATTGTTAAGGCCTGTTAGAACTGGGTTTCACTATAAATTATTTAGGTATAACGATATTTTGATCGCCTGTCTAAGTGTCTACAGTCTGGAGTTTTACATTATAAGGCTTAGTTTTATACAAATCTTGTCTTGATAGATAGTATTACTACTATTATTTTGTGAAAATATTGTGATGGAAAGTTTTTGGCAACAAAAAAAAAAATATCAGTAAGTCTCCATTTATGAAATCAAGTTCGCGTTCGTGTCTGTATGTGTGGTCTCTAACTTAAAAATTGCATGAAAATGATGATATTTTGACCTGGAGTCATGGCACTCGTACTAAGCACGAGCGAGTCGCTGCTTTGAACAAAGATTGTTGTTACTTTCCGTCAGCACCAACCCGCGTCCACCAACCCATACTTCGTCCGCTTGGTGAATTACGGCTTCTCTCTATCACAGAGTGGATGCCAGTGTCCCAGCAGAGGGAACACTTTTGGCCGATTATCTCCTAATTCCGATCCACATAAACCCATCAAAACCCAATGTTTCAATGTTTGCGAAATCATTCACGAGACGAAACTAAAGAAAAGCAGATAAAAACTAAAGACGCAAACAGTTTGTTTGAGTTCGTTCTCAAATTACGAAAGTTGGCCTATATCTAAAGTTCTGTGACAATATTTGAGGTTAACGCTTTAGGTATCTATCACATAAGCGATTTTTGAGTGAAGGCGATGGACGAAAGATTACCGCCCGTGGCTTTATCCACGAAGGAAGTTTCGTGGTAACCTCAGCCAACAAAAACGCTATCACGTGACTTTTCAAGAATATAAGAATTTGTCTCCTTTTGTTTATTATAAATATGACACCAAATTCATTTTCTTTGAAATTGAAGTGACTACGTGTGAGTTTACGTGCCTACTTCTGCCTAACTCTTCGGCGATTACAGGCGTTTTGTTTTGTTATGTGTAAGCCACAACTCTTACATATAAATATTATAAACATTATGATGATTATCTGCTATCGGGTAGTCTTCTTTGACTTAAATTCCCCAATGTGTCATCTGCCTAAAGACTACTAGAGGGTTTTTCAAGTTCATTTCAGTTTTAAGCGCAGTTAGTTTTTCGTACCTAGTAACGATTTGTTTACCTTCTTTGTTCATGAGTCAGTAATTACCTTAGGTTTCTTTTTGTTGAAGTTTAAATAACCTGTGAGTTATAAATTGGATTCAAATAAATAATCTTGTTGCTCAAATTAAGTTACGAGATTTTATTTATTAAACCTGAAAGCGCAACTGGGTGCTGCCATTTGGTCTTCAAATGAAAGTGTGTTACATGTTGCAAAATCAAATTGAAAGTGTGTTACGCAATTGGCTGCACCCAATTGCATAACACACTTTCAATTTGATTTTTTTTTTAAGATAACGAAACCATGGCTTGATAATGTCGGTTACTGTTGATATATTCATCGGCGCAATTACGTAAAGCTTTTAAGATTTTTTTTCTGTAAGTTGTACCAAGCTAAAGTCGAACACAGACTTTAGTTTACACGTTCAAAAAAAATATGAATCCAAATTTAAATTAATTATAACAGGAACCTGGTGTTATGTAATGTTAGTACGGATACTTTAACTTTTTTCAACGAAGCCATTCACAAATTAAAACACGTCGCCATAGCAGTTTTTTGTAATAAAACAAACTTTTACAATAGAAGTAGCTGCAGAAAGCTAAATTAATTCACATTCTCGGGAAACGCTGCCTGCATGAAATACTACAGTTATTCTTTCAGTTCTTAATAATACAGTTTTTAAACAAGTTTCGTGATATAGTTCAACTGTTTTCAGTTAAATGCGGAGGTTAAAAATGTATTTGTAATTGTGGACGATTTTTTTGCCCGTGATTATTCATTATCATTTTTTTTTTCATGCTACTCAATATTATTTAGAGTTTGTAACTGGTTACTTTTAAGAAGCATCTTATTGTATGTTGAGATTGTCTGACTTTGATTTAAAATACTCGCGTCTGCTGCATGACAAAAATTACTTTCGAATAACATTTAAAATATATCTCTTTTATTTGGCATATACACTTTAACCCTTTACAAAAACCCATAGGCACAGAAAATCATTTCTAAAACGAAATAAAATATGTTTCTGAATAAATCCACTCACATTTTATTTCTGCCCCAGAAAACATGAAAGTATACAGTTAACGCTTTGCAGTCGCGATGAGAAAAAGTCGTACAAGTAGATATTCTTTTGTATGCAAGATACAATGTCACTGTGTTAGAAATAAAAATGAAATGTATGATCTGCTACGAGCGCGTAGCTGGCGTAGCCGCGTAGCTGCTCGTAGAGCTTTCGTAGCCAGACGATCCGTGAATGCTAGGAATAGAAAATGTTCTTTATTCTGTATTTATGTGTTGCTGATATTTTGAAAGGTGAAATTATGTTATCTTTGAATAAAACCGTCTTCTAAGGACGAACCATCACTTGTTTTGAGGTCAAACCTACCAAAATTTAAAAAAAAAGTTTTTCTAGTAAATTAATTCGTAAAAACCTTACTTGTTAATTTTTCTTCTCACAAGTTTTTTTTACCATTTCTTTAAAGATAAAGAAATGTTTAAAAAAAAATGGAACGGGCGTCAAAAGAAGATACCTACTTCGAATAATATTTTAGGAATAATAAATAACAAACTTATGTTTATTTATTTGCTCGTTGCCCCAGAAGGAACGTTACAAAATGGCTTAAACATGGTACTTCACTAATTAGCAGACTTACTACTTTAACATCATTAATTCAGTCAAAATATTTATCTCCATAATTGTCAACAACGTCATGGAAGACTCTTATCATGGACAACTATGTACCTAACGTCTCATTTTATACCCATTCAAAATAAACACGTTAAATAAATAAACGCCTCCATTATAATATTAGAAAAGTATTTAAATAAACATTGCGCCTTCAGCCTTCTGTTACAAAATTACTTTCAACTCTGGAAGGCTTTCACAAAGGTCACAACTTGTTTAAAAAATTATTCGCTCCAAATTGTTTTCGTTTTTGTTCTGTAAAAAAGAAGAAAAAATGGCCAGTATTTAGACAGTGGCCTAAAATAGACGTCGACTGTCGTTCGTCTTTTATTTTAGTTTTATTACCTAACCCCGCGTTTTTACCCATTTACCTACAACTTTAGGAAAAAATACTTATCAGAAACATGTCATGAGCTAAACATGTATTGAAAACTATTTTGTCTATTTTTTTGACACATGACAAGTTCTCTACAAGAGTATTTTATGTAATTAGTCCTTACAACGTGTTTTGGGTGTATAAACGAAATAAATTGACAAAATGTAGAATAGATCCTTTTTTTCTCCTGTAGGTACATAACGATGATGTTTTACTACATTTTCAATCAATCAATCAACCAAATCATTTATTTTGCTTGAATATGGGTACAGATAAGGATGAAACACAACAAATATAGCTCAGGACCATATCCTACCCTAACAGGTGTGCAAAACTAGTACATGTTATAATTAAAATTAGAATTTAATAAATTTGGGATGTCAAAAATTAAAACAAATGACACTTTACATACATTACATTATGACGTCAAAATTTAAGTTAATTACATTTATCATTTCAGTCAGGGATACAGAGATGTCATATTATCAATTTAAATTCTTATCAGTCAAAAAATCGTCAATTGAGTAATAACATTTATTAATTAATAGTTCTGTCAATTTCTTTTTAAAAAGTGGAATTGTCTCATTTTTTATTACATCGGGTATTTTGTTAAAAATTTTCGGACCCATACATAAAATACTTTTCTTTAATAGGGCGGTATCGGAACCACTAACAATTAACAAATTTTATACTGTCTCCTGATTGGCCGGTTTCTATTTTCGGCCACTTTATTAAAAAGATGCATATTAGATTTAACAAAGACAGCTACCTCGAAAATATAAAGTGATGGAAGTGTTAGTAATTTTAGGGACTTAAATACAGGTACGCAGCTATCTGTTACTATTAAATTGCACATAGCCCTTATACAACGTTTATGAGCCTTGAACACCTGTTCCCTCAGACTACAATTTCCCCAAAATATTAAGCCATATCTCAAAATTGACGCGACTAACCCGTGGTATGCAATTAACCTTGTGCCTATATTCACTTTTTTAGACAGATTAAAGAGTACATATGCAGCTGCACTAAGTTTTTTGCATACTTCTTCTGCTTGTTGCTTCCAAGTTAATTGGCTATCTATCTTAATGCCAAGGAATTTTGCAACTAGTACTTGGTCAACTTTTTGTCCATAATAGTGTAGATATAAGACTTCTGGTGAAATTCGTTGATAAAAATGCATAACGTTAGTATTTGGTATATTAATCATTAAATTATTTTGGTCAAGCCAGCGTATAATGTTTATTAGAGTATCATTTATGTCATGTTCATATGTTTTTTGATGCACGATACTTCAGATCTGCACCTGGAGAACCCAGAGCAACACTTTCTTAAGTGACGTAGGTGGCTTTTCAGCGGCAATGCGTCGACATCATGCTCCTAGTGAGCATTGTCCCTAGCAGTTCTTTCGAACTGGTGAACGTGACAAAGGCGGCTTTTCAGCGGCAGAACGTCGATCATCATGCTAACTTGTAGACATGGTCCCTAACAGTCCTTAGACTGGTTATATAATAGTTGTGGTATCAAACCATTCCAATCCCACCCTATGGATCATGTGCTCTATTCGTACAACTAGCGCATCTGCAAGACACGTGTTCGTGTCAGCCTGACCGAATCATTTGTCATAGATAAGAACATATTATTCTAGAATCACTATATGGTTGGTCATAATAGAATTTCGAATCAAAACTCAAACGGCAAATTGGCTGAACTGATGGTTAGAGCTAATAAATACATAATTCAAGAATTACCAGAAAGCAGAGTTAATAATCCTAGATTTTATTGTAATAAAGGACTCAGCCAGTCGCTCACCAACAAACTCACACACAAACGCACACACACACACTAGATTAGTCTAAACAGGGTTGTTAACCCAAATATATGTAATTTATTCCATAATTATCAACCCACTTGGACATAGACTCTCGGTATTCACGTCTCCTAACTTAACTCAAATATCTTGTCTCGCCTTACCTTATCGCGGTCTAAGCCCGACTGCCTGGAGTCCACCACTCTTCTTCAGCCCTTCTCCTTTCTCCGCACACCACGCTTGGGTCGCCTTTCCAGAATTGGTTAAGAGCGCTGTTTTTGTACAACCGTCTCAATTGTTTTAAGGGCCCTTCGAGCGCCAAAGACCGGAGTAAATTGTAACCAGATGTTGCACTCGTATTCAGAAATGCGTTCAGAAATCAGATATTTTTATCTTTTCTTAAGAATTTCTTGAATTATTACATTCGGCTTGTCATTTAGCTTTTTATCGCTAAGTTTAATGTGTTTGTAAGTGGCCCATACCGTGTGATGATTTGAAATAACAATCAAGACTAAAATATTTACTTAATAATTAGGAGTACGTGAAAGACAGTCACATTTGTCGGCTAAGTTCAAAAAGATAGGAGTAATTAAATTATTATAGATCACTACAGGAAATGGACTTAACTAATTGCACTTCACTTAGTAAAGCTCACCGCTCCATTTTGCCAGAGGGCGTCGTACACTACAAATAGGTACAGTGCCAATTGGTGAGCTCCTCGCTAGAACACGTCCGACCTAGGGGCCATTAGTTTCACGACTAATAAAATCAACGTGATTGAATTAAATACTGAAACATCTGCTTCATAAAGAAATTGGTCCACATTTATTTCATGCTAGATTTTACCCGCGGCGTGGCCTCGTGAGTGTCAGTAATTACCCCCACAGGGACGTATAATTAGGATAAAAAATATTATATGTACTAACATATAATATTTTGTGAACAAAATGATAGTCTACCTATGTTGCTAATTTTATTGAATTCCGTTCAGGCGTTAAAGCGAGAAAAGCTTACAGGCAGACACAGACACACACACACACACACGGATATAGTTACTTTTGAATTTATAACTTTAGTATACCTTGAAGGAGCACGATGCATTTGTATTTACTTCATTGTAAAGAATCGCGTCCACTTCGATCGAATTGATTGCACAGAAGTATGTGCATAGTTCTGCACAGAAGTTTCTCGAAGTCTTGCACTGATCTTCGTGACTTACAATGAGACAACGAACCAAGAAAGTTTTTATAAATGCTTCAAAATAGTAGATTAGTTTCTTATTGAGATCCTGGATACAGCAAAGGAATCGTAGCAAGTTATGTTCTGTAGCTATGGCATAAACGTCTTGGGAAAAAGGCGTTAGTGTGTATAATATTAATAGTACATTTGTCTCGCTTCTTTTCGTGTAGGTAAAGAAGTCATATTTTAAAAGGTTCTTAGTTTACGCTGGGTTTAAAGTCTTCCGACATGTAATTAGGGTCAAACGTATTGTTACTTTTTGGGCACAATCCCAAATCCCTGGCTGACTAGGAATTTCATAAAGATCCGCTTTTCTGTTTATACGTTCTTTGTTATTTTTGTGAGGATATTGTCATGAATATCAGCCTAGGAAAGGTTGTATAACGCAAAAATGTAACGAACCTGGAATCAGTTATATCCTACATACTTGTGAGTAACGAGACCAGTACAAAACTCCATCGTTTCTCTACTGGTCGTTGTTCCTGAGCTTGAGGTCTTGAATGTGATTACGTGTTAAGTGATGTGGGATTTTTCCGTCACGAATATTTGAGTAGCAGCTCCAAGTCAAGAATTCCGCCTGGTTGATGGCATTAGGCTCACCTCCTGTCACCATTAAAATATAAAATGTCGTTGTAATATAGGTATCTACACATCTGTCTGACGCTTCGAGAGAATACAAGTATGATATATATAATGTAATGTCACCAGCACAAATGCACTCACGTATAAAAATAATGGTATAAATATTGCGTCGTTATAACTTTAATTTGATTTATGAAACCCATACTCATGGCGTAGCCAAAGTCTTTGAACTTTTATTGCAGATCAACGAACATCGCAAAAGTTTGTAAAACTTGAGAATTTTGCCAGAACTTCCATTTACATGGTAATCATTTTGAGAGGGAAATGATGAATCTTAAAATATAAGTTTCAAATCAGGTTTGAATTTTGAGTGAAGGAGTATGCATGTTTACTTGTCAACTGTGTGCAAAAATTGGACCACACAAGCCAATGTTATATTTAGATGAAATTGTAAATTGTCATTATGTAATTCTTGCAACATAACCTGAGCTAGCCCACTTGGCAGCAAACAGAATCTATAGCGCTAGTAGTAGGTAGTAGTTAAAACAAGTTATTCTACTGCTAAAAAAAAATACTGGAGTAACATAATTACAAAAATAAAACAACTAACAAGGTCTCTTTACATCACTTCAAAAACTCTCAAATGACAGTCGGCAAATATTTATTTTATTTTTGTAATTTCCAATTACACACACTTCAAACTTCAATGGAGTTAGTTATTTTATTTCTCGTTGAAAGTTTTAATCGAAGTTTCCGACCGCGGCACGACGAGCTGCGGAGAGTTGTTGAGAAAGTGTGATATTTTTATATTGCTGTTCAGGAATAGTGGTGTGTGTTTGCACAGCTTGACGGTATAACATTTTGATTAAAGTAATTTGAGCAGTTTATCTTAATGCATTCAAATAATTACATAATGTGCTTTAGTAAAATGAGGGTGTTTCAATATCGCTTTGCCCTATTCTGTTAGTTTAGTTTCATTTAATGATTTGTATTTCGGAAAACACACTATATTTCCGCTGAAATGCATGTAACGTGCTATCCCAACCATTTTCGATCATTTAAACTTTTTGATGAACGTGTACGAAGTTTATTTTGTCAAATTAATAACACGTTGACCACAAGTAATTAATTTTGCGTGTGATAAACAACAATATTGTTACGGGCGTGGAGTGACACATGGATAAACATAGCCGATTTCCATCGGCTATGTTACATGTTATTGCAAAATAATTATGTCCATATTTACATAAAAGTGATGTCAAGTATCAGTTCGAGTAGGTCAAAGAGATTTAAGATACATTCATAGGGAGGCGATCAGAAGAAATTTCATAAAAAATATGATCCCATGTTTCCGACGTGGTGAAGGTTTATTTATTTATTTATTTATTGACACACCAACGACTTATTCACTAAGCCATTACATTAAATATTTTCTAACTCAACAGCTTTGCGGTGAATTCGTCACTTAGGTGTGCACAGCGCAAGGTTGCAAGGATCCGCTGAATGCGAGTCGCACGGGACCGGTCAATGTGGCGACACTTGGGGGAGGCCCATGTCCAGCAGTGGAAATTATGATGATGATGATTATGATTCTGATGATGATGATGTCTCCGAGTCACCTTGAATTAGAATGACAATTTTGATGCGTTACTTTAGAACTGGACGAGGAAACAATAACCAGTTTGGCTCTAGCAAGCAGATCACGATATTTCTCGCGTTATCCTATTTATGGTTAGCATATTTAAATGTTAAGTAGAGTACTATTGTACGACTTACATAGATTTATGTGGCATACACTGATCACGTAAACACGTATGACCTTTATCCGTTGTCTGATTGTTTAATCCCAAATGATTGAAACGTGTGTGATTGTAAGTCGTGGGTCCCACGACCAGACCCAGGCAGGCGCATTACTTTGTGTAAGTTATTTCATCGTGAGGAAACCGGCATGTTCTAGAACCAAAAATTCGAAGACATGTGACATCTACCAACCCGCACTGGGCCCGCGTGGTGGATTATAGCCCATTCCCTCTCGTAGAGAGGAGGCCTGCGTCCCAGCAGTGGGAACATTAATAGGCTGATTATTATGCTATGCTTATGATTGAAACGTTGTTATCTATATCTAGTGCAATTAAAAATAAATATAACAGCATTACCATCCCACGTGGCAATGCTGCCAGCCTTCTGGGCACTTTTCCTGTTGACAGCGATGTGGACGAATTTTTTGACGCCGTTTTGTAACCCTTTTGATACTTGTATATATTTTTATTACTATTATAGATTTGTAGGTAATTTGTAAATAATGTATTTATTCTTTGAAATTAAATATATTAATAATGTGATTGTAGATATGTACAAACGTTTGACCAGTCACTAAGACTTTAACAATCACTTCATCTATCTAGAGCAAGCGATACAAGCTTCTCAAGCCTCTAAGGGACCTCCAAACATTTCACTCCTATCCTCCTTGGGACATCTGGACCACAAACGGACATCACAATCAAGGAATCTACGACAACACGACAAATCAAATGGCTCGCTAAGACTCTAATGTCTCGCTAGGGAATGTTCTGAGATTTATAGTCTTGGAGCCTGGGACTTCGGGCTGTCATGTCGTGGCGAATCGTTAGGCTGGCTCTTAGACTAATTGTGGGATATATTTTGTTTAAACGGTGCAATTTTATAAAAGTCATGACCCTTTTCCGGTAAATCAATGGTAATTGGTGAATGGTTTTCTCACGAGTATTGTTAAAGGAAAGTAGGAGGGTAGGAGTAGTGTGGAGGGAAAGGGTTTTCTATCGATGGTTTCTAATTTACATTTTCTAGGCCTCTTAATATTGACTGATAACCAATTATACTGATAATCTATAGAACGGCGTATCAATTAAATATGGCACACAAACATAATGGATTCATTTTAGTCGTAAGTGTATGAGCTTTACACGTGCCGAGCCGTAGGTCTAAGTTTGCCGTAGAACTATTTGTGTTTATCTAACAAACATGAGAATATGAAGTTCTTAGATACAGACAAGAGGGCCTGAAACAAATTATATTCTATCAGCAATAGCGATGATAGAAAAGGCAAAAATTAATTGGATTGACGTAAGCTGAAAAATGTCATGTGCTGCTTGCGCTTTGCAATCAATTTCCTTGGCTAGGGCCTCTGGTAACGAATGAGTGACGGTTTCCATTCTATAAGAAGTGTACCGACGTATTTTACATACTTAATCAACTATACACATTATTACGATTAAAAATGAGTAAATAAACTAACAACAAACTATAAAAGGGCATCAAAAAACTCCTCAACGCTGTCAGCTGATAATGTGCCCAATAGACTGGCGGCGTTTCCACGTTGTATGGCAACACTTAGCCTCTGGCCGAAGTAAAACCCAACCCTTAGGTCAGGGGAAGCGTCAACTAGGCGTTTAGAAATTTCGTTAAAAGGCTAAGAGTTTCAACCCCCAAACGGCTTGAAAATATAGTTTCGACATTGCCAGCACAGTACGATGAGCTTGGAAGATGTTATGGCGCAAGAGTATCAATAAACCAACAACGTACCCAATAGTAACTTGCAACAAGATCAGTTTCTGCAGATCCACTGAAACCTCACAATAAATTCTTACATAACTCGATTCAGCTAAACAAACGTTAAACAATGAAATTTAAATCACAAAGCATGAACGCTAACAAACCACGCCTTTTTGAAGAACGATATGTAAAGAAGAATTTCTTCGTTTCTTTTATACAAGAGGGTACAGACAGAACAAAGTTTGAGCAAAAAACAAGGTTGTTGAGAACTTTCCAAGTCACATTTAGGACGTCGCGTCGGTCCGTTTATAAGATAGAAACCGTCTGTATATTGTGGTAATAGAATTACTGTTTTTTTTTCTGTTTGCTTGCACTTATCTAAAATGTTTTAGTGTAGTGATCATAATCAGCTCTTTAATTTCCTCGACTAATATAACTGCCTTACTGCCTTGTTGGTGTAGTGGTCACAAACGTGACTGCTGAGCTGGGGTCTTGGGTTCCATTCCCGGGTAGGGCAAATTGTTATTGGGTTTTTTCATCAGGAATTTCTAAGTAACAGCCGCGGATTCTGGATTTGTGTCCGATTGATGGCTAAAGGCTCGTCTCTTATTACATGGGATTTAAAAAAACATATCTGTCAAAATGTTGGTGTAAAGTCATTAATGCCTAACCCTTCGGGGATTACAGGCGTGATTTTATGTTATATAAGCCTTATTGTGGAATAATTTGAAGACTGGAATAGTTTGCAAGTTATGAAGAATTAAAAAAGGTCCAATTACGAAGGCGGCTGCACCTGCAATCCATAACGGCAAAGCCCCCAAATCGCTAGGACAGACCGTAGCAACTACAGGGCTTGTCTTATGTAACGTGTATAAGGCCGGGACTCCACCAAAGCGGACTCTAGCGGACCGGAGAGGAGACGTTGGAAACCGACCAATCACATTAGCCGATATTTACATCGAGTTTCTCATCTCTCCTGTGATTGATTAAACCTCGCACGTCTCCTCTCCGCTCCACTGGTCTCCGCTTTGGTGAAGTCCGGGCCTAAAAGCACTTCCATAGACGACAAAATCCTGCTAGGTGCTGACGCTGAAAAGCTGGACGTTTCACAAAAAAAATATAAGCTGTTGATAATAAATCTATGAAGAAAATAATACAAGGAAACCTAAGCCCAGTAAATCTTAGAAACATAATGAAGTGAACGTTAATCCATCCAACCCAATATAAGTATTTTCTTAATCACATCTGCCAACCTCAATATTTTACGTGTACCTAATAATGAATAACAAACTGCTTTACCCAAGACTTTCCTTATAACCAAACAAAAATAAACTTAGTCTTCTCAAAGTAATCAGAAAATCGAACGAATAAACACTTATAATAAATAGGGTTATTGCTAGGGTTATCAGTGCTGTAACTATTCTGAGCAAAAGATGTATAAATGATTTGAAAAGTATTGTAAAAATCTGATTCGAAAGAAGAGAAAAAATGAGTTTGAGTATAGTTAGAGACATCCACATATTTGTGCCGTTTATGAGCTACCAGGGAAGCCGCATGCGCAGAAAGAAATAAACCCAAACTTCTTTATCTTCAACGTAGTCCTTGATTTTGTAATATGCTTTTTTTAATAAGGACACGTTTGATGTAGTTTTTGAATTTTCGATTGGTCAGTTCTATAATTGACTTTGGCAACTTGTTATAAAACAAAACGTATACTGTTTATAAGAAAAGACTTGCTAGTTTTTGTTAATCTGAAAGACTATGTCCACAAGACCGTTCCGTCACGACAACAATTGTCGTCGTAAATATTCTGCCGGTGCCGATACGCTCCATGCATGGCACGCGACAATGTTGGTCGGCGAAGGAACGGACTAGTGCGTATGGTCTCTTAATTTCCAATACAAAGAATTTTTTTTTTGCCTGACACGTTCCCAGCACGGTCATGGCATGTTACAGCGTAGTGGGCAGAGGCGTTAATACGGAGTAGAGAGGTCAAAAGACTCCGCCGGGGTATTGCAGGCCATCAATGTGTGAGGCCTACATGTAGGAATAGAAGTCATTTGGATGAGATGATTATGATGAAGCCAAGGGGAGTGGCCCGCTGTTAGGGCATAGCCTAATCAATCTATAATGTCCCCAGAAGCCTCCTCTCTGTGAGAGGAAATAGGCCATAATACACTACGTGAGCCAAGAACGGGTTGATGAATGTCATAACTTCGAGTTTTAGGTTCCAGGACATTCCGGCTTCATTCCTCATGTTTCCATAACGAAAATTGGAAGCAGTGATGATGAAATAAGTCAAAATAATGTAATAACCGTGTTATGGGGCATATAGCAATGTGCCAACCAAAATTGTGGTACTCCAAGTATCGTCAGACTTAGAGGGTTTTTCCTGCCGTCATTTTGATAGAACCTTGTTTATTTTCTGCGGCGATTTTTTCTTTGTTATGTGTTGTGTGTACATTTCAACGTAAAATTCCTTTGCTAGAGACCGCTTTTATTACAAACTGTCAATATTACCTAGGTTTGCTTTTGACATGTTGCGGTAAAGCATTTTGTTATTAGTTTCCTTTGATGAAAAAATGTTATCATCTTATTTTCTGTAAAAAATAATTGATTGCTTCTAATACTTTGGCCGCATTCAATTTTATCTGGCGGAAATGGCTGTACTTCCGTTATTAAAAACCTTAGTGGGTTTGTACTGTCATTTGACGTATGTGTTGTAGTTTTTGTGTTTGAACAAACTAATTTACTCGATAATTTGGTTTCAAGGTCAGATAGACAGTCGCTCCATGTAAAACACTGGTATTCAGTTGCATTCGGGTAGACTGAAATAGGATCCGTTCCGATTGAGAAAAAATAGTGATGTTACTTTGTAGATTTCCATTGTCAAATCTAAAGCTGCTAATTATACCTGCTTACAATACAACACGCTTGAATTATTGGAAAACATTTAAAACTCGGATCCCAAAACATAACGATCGCTAAATAACATAAACCACCCATTTATGTTTTTAATTACCGCTTTGTTTTCTACCCACAATACAAATGTTTTTAATTTGTCCCACACCTACCTCCAATAAGGGTGCTTGCACAATGGTATATTGGTTGCCAGTACATTTCGGAACGAATCAGTACCAATCGGTACAAAATCGGGTTTTTCTGAACTAACAGACAAAGTCTTGGTGTAGGATTTTTTCCGCCACTTCTTCTTCTCATCTGAAATACTAGGAATTAAATACTGGCAAAGGGCGGACGTTTAAGGGACTGTTTTGTAATGTTTGACGTTTAAAAAGTCCTGATTTTTAAACGTCAAACATTACAAGACTGGCCCTTTTTTCAGTATGTATGAATAAATGATTTTTGATTTTGATTGTCATACTTTCTGTATACGCTCGCACATAAAGTAACAAGTGCATGATAACCAGAAATCGGAATTCATAGAGCATATTTGCCTTATCTTTTATAATTATGGATACTACCTCTCTCTATAAAATAAGCTACATGACCCGATTTGTCGGGACCGGAAAACCAGTTTCTGTATGCGGGCACCCTAACACAAAATACGGTTGAAAACGGGTTAAAACACAAACATTTACTAATTATTTCTCAATTAAACGATCGTATTTCAACATAGCTCTTAATGAGCTGAATATCAATTTGCTGTCCCTAATGACTATCGATGTTTGTATAGTCGACGGGTAATAATATATACAATTGCTATGCAACAATGATTTGTGTTGTTTATTGTTAATTGTTTTAAGATTTTGTGTACGTAATAATTATGTGCAATAAACAGAATAATTAATTGATTGATATATTTTAATAATTTAATTAGGTACAAATTCCAACTTTCACTCCAAACAGCTTTGTTAATATTTAAGCCCGTAGTAACATATTAATCAACAGTAGGTCACTTGTCATTCTCAATGTGTAATATTATTTTTTCTGTAGATTGGCCAAAAAGTACCCGGCAAGAACGTACCGAAGTACTTGAAACTAACATGTCGTCTTTCATAATCTTTAAATTAAAGTCAAAGTCAAAATTATTTCTTTGCGGTAAATGTGGTACAAAAGGTGGTAAAAATAACATACAGTGTAATGATACACAATTAGTTAGTTTACTGAAATGAATGAAAAATTTACTTAAAAAAAAAATCAAAACTAAAATATTTTATTTCACATAGGCCTAGATGGACTTATAAAACGTCGACAAAAAGGTGCACGGTTCGGGTTGGTCGTTTCCTATAGAGAAGAACCGGCAAGAAACTCCATGGTTACTCTTTTCAAATCATTTGGTATTAGAATAATTATTATCATGGTTACAGAATTTGTACGTAAGTATGGGGGGACAGCGTAGACCCGACAATAAGTCGTTGCTTACTACACAAAAGATGTAAAACAAGATAAAAAGTTAACAAGCAGCCCGGAATATACAAAACCTACTATGTTCACACATTGACAAACAATCTGTAAAAAAAAATCAAGGTAACATGAAAATACCCAACCTATTTATATCGTAATCAATCTTCTCTAAAATATAACCTCTAATCTCATTAACTAAAACTGTGCATATCTAATTTCGACCTTTGGTGTGAGAAACAGAGAACCTCGGTATTTTTGTGGTGAAGAGGAAGTAGTGACGAGGGTTGACAAAGGTATGCTGGCTCATGTGGAAAGGTTTAGCAAAACGCGATTAGGGGAAAGGATTTATATACTGTTAATGTGGGGCGAATATACTTAAATAGGAAAGGCAATCCTTTATATGTGGTTACATTCAATGAGGCACGGTTAGAGATCTGCATGCAATAAAATTAATCTGTAGACAAATTTACAGCATGTTAGCAATTGTAAGTTTAGCGTGCTTTTTAAATTACTTATGACATCCTTTATTTATTTTTCTTACATGTAATTTTACATTTTTAAATATTTCTTTAAAAAAATATAGACTAAAGACAAAAAAATATTAGCTCACCGTTATCAAGAACAGGGTCCAAGCTACTCAGTTCAAGCGCTCAGGTCTCCACAGAGAGGAACCTCCTAACAATACTAGCCGTGTCCAGGAGTACCGCTTTCAAATCAAGCCCTTGATCCGGCTGCCTAACGAGAGCCTCCTCACGCCTCCTGATCGAGGCAATTAAGCCATTTGTATTGGCTGACATGATCACCTTATCTTATTTTTACTAGTTGATCCCGATCTGAGACGATGTCGTTACGATGTATGCGCGTTGAAGTATGTAGTTTCGTAGAAATAATCGATACCGCTCAAGGTGAAGCGATGATAATTCAATGCAGTGCTTATAACCTTACTAGCGTATGCCCGCGGCTTCGCCCGCGTGGAGTTGGATAATTGTCACTAGAGATCGTACTACCGGGATAAAAAGTATCCCATGTGCTAATCCAGGTTATAAACTATCTCTGTGCTACATTTCACCCAAACCCGTTTAATAGTTTTTGCGTGAAAGAGTAACAAACATCCATCCATCCATCTTCACAAAATTTCAGATTTATAATATTAGTTAGATTAGATTTTATTAGCTATCGAGATATCTCCCAAAGACAAGTGATTAAGAAATCGATAGAATCTATTCCTACTTCAATTCAATCCGATCTTAAAATGGATGCAAGATTGCCTTCAATTCGAAGATCGTCGGAAACAAGACATTTCCTAATATAGCTGGAGTCTAGACTTCACTGGTTAAAAGCCGGATGTTCAATTGACTTGGCGATGTTATAGGCAGCTGACTCACAATTACCTTGATTTCTTTTATATTTATGAAAACAGGCATAAATAAGGTCTGAGAAACAAGTAGTAGATCTTTTAGATGACATTATAAGTTGAGTCCCACTCAATCCATTGAAATATTCCGTCTAGAAATAGATGTAGTCGATGACAATGAAACAAGAAATTATTAGCTCCTAGTTTACGCAGTGCAAAATCTTAATTATGGGTAGGTTTTCCTAAATAAATAGGTAACCCAGCAATCAGTTATCATTGCAAAAATATCCAATAATAAAAATACTAATGGTGGTGGTGTACCATGTTAAAAATAAACGTGGAAAAATAAATAAACATATTTTTTATCAATTCTCCTTTCGCAGGCATGCTGGTAGAGATTTCTTTAGAAATAAGCAACGTATTTTCCTGTTTCTCTCTCTTGTCTTTATTTAAGTGTGTACATAAACTGTTAAATAAATATATATACTATGCATACTAAATATATGTTAAATAAATATTTATTCATCTCAGTAATAAGCCTTATATAACACGACTCATAAAAGGCATGTTTTGCTTCAGTAATTTCTCATTTTCATCCATGAAGACTAGAAATACATGTATCTTTTGACACAGCTCACGTAGTACAGACATAAACAAAGACACTATTAAATATATTATCATATGGTTAAATGTCGTAAAGAAAGCTTTTTATGAGTGAAATTTTATGTCTCTAGACTTTCCTGTACTGTGTAGCGTTGGCATCAAAATCGACTGCGATGTTGTAGGTTTATTTATAAAAACCATTCGAATCTCGGAACCGATAAACAAAACACTAAAAAGTAGAAAATAACTTTACTTTCGTAAGTCGGACACTTTTGTTTGTTCATCTCACTTTTTTGCTACCGACTTCCGAAAGTAAAGTTATTTTCTACTTTTTAGTGTTTTGTTTATTTTATTGTTTTTGCAAAAAAAAAATATTTTATGCTTTTTAGTTGTGACACAAATCCTTGTCAAGAATCAATTACATGAAATTAAAAAGATCCTAGTCGAAAACATCATAACCACCTCTTTTTTAAAAGTCGTTTAAAAATGCTAAATACTGATATTAGTAAATAATATATCATACCAATACCCATACCAGAGCACATTGTGTCAAAATTCACCGAAAAATCAAAGTTACAGTATTTATACTGTAACTTTAATTTTTTTATCCCAAGTTATTATAGACTTTCTCTTTGTTGATGGTGTTATGTTCCCGAGGGATAAATTCCTACAACCAAAAGCTAGTATGAAATAAAACGAGTGTTAGGCATACAATTTCGTCTACACCGCGAATTGTAATTACCTACGTACTTCAAGGTTCCTGCCGTATTATCTGCCGACTTCATTCAGGTGTAATCTTAATTAATATTATGCCTAACCAACATCTGACTGCGTGTTACTCTACTACACAAACCTAGTTAACTCAAACAACATTCAAGGCTTGATGCTAACCTTTAAAAATAATTAACATGTTTACATGTGTTTACGTGTTTTATGAACATACTAATTATAAATTCAGATCACGTTGTTGAATTTCAGACACTTGAATCTTAGACAGACGAAGAGGTACCTGTTACCTAAATTAATATTATAAAAAGGTAAATGTATCGTCGGATGTAGAAGGTAATTTCTGAAACTACAAAATCAGTTTAATAAAATCATTCGTCGATAGAAAGCTACACTATTGCCGAAAGTCATAGGAAACGTTTTAATTTAAGAAATAAACTTTATGTGGTCGAAATTGCAGGCAGAAGCTGGTGCCTAATATTAGGGCCACATTGGCGGTATTCGGCGAATCACTTTGAAGTAAGAACGAGATAGCTACACAGGAAGTTTAAACCTCTTTCCCACACTGACACAATTCGCCAAATCCCGCTAATGTGCCCCGAGCATAAGTGCAAACACAATGTTGTATTTGCAACTGTCATCGCTGAGACGACCATTGCGCGCTTATGTTTAGGCATTAATTTAGGTCTCACCTAGTATTTGTAAAACGAGCATAAGTCTAATAACATTCAAGTTTTAATAGCAAAACCTTGAAAACAAAACTGAAATACGTGTACGTATTTCACGAGGTGGCACGTAATTAGAAAACACTATACAACACTGTTTCAGACACTAATTTAATTTAACACAAATTGGTCCTCAAAATTCACCACGCACGATGTATATTTACTGACCATGTCCACACGACTATATTAAGACGACTGGTCGAGTCAAAATAGAAATTTGAAGTAACAATAATTCTCGTACAGCTGAAATGCTGATTAGTGGAGGCCTTGATTACGCCATTATAAGTGAAATGCAAAAAGTCCCTACCAAACCAAAACCTAATAACCACCACAATCACCAATAATAATCAGCTAATATTTTGAGCGCGACGTCTGACACTGTTTTTAAAGCAAAACTGAAAGGTTGGCTAACCGACCAGGCATTATATGACCTAAAAGAATGGTATTAAGAAAATTTATATGATTAGTATACTGTAAGGTTCTATTATTCTGTTTATTGTGTATTATTATTATTTTTTTTTAATTTATGATAATTTGTGTTTAATGCTCTTTTTAATGTATAATGACTTGTTTTTTTAATGTATTATGATTTGTGTTTTTACTTTTTTCAAAATATGACCTGTAATTTTTAATAATTATTAATAAATAAACTAAACTAAACTAACTAACCAATCCCGTTTGTGCTAAAAAAGTAATTCATGGTCAAGGGTCAAGAATATCAGTTTTTCGCATTTTTCTCGTTAACGGTGAGTGTTAACGCAAAAATAGTTCAGAACAAAATTGTAGATCATAAAATTCTCTACAAAACGTTTTTTCATTTTTTTTCCAAAGAGTCACTATTTCCGAGAAATAGCGCTATAACTGAACTAAATAAACCACCTTCTTATGCTAGAGAGTGTTGACCCACTAAGACTTAACAGTCCCAACTGTCAACTCTCAATGCTGAACCGAACGTTCAAAATCCAACGCTGCATTTGTACATTTACATTTTAGAGTTAAAACAAGCATTACGCACCGGTCATGACCTCAGATGATACGGCTCGCGCCGTGACTTGGATCAAGCGTCACTTATTTCCTACGCCTGATACCAGCTGATCACAAGTAGCGTTGCTATGACTCGTAACATGTCACTGTACAAAACGCGTGCCGCTTGAGCCTGTAAGTTGTGGCTTAGCCTGTAATTACATTACTTGACATCTAATTTAGACCTGCCAGACTGAACAAACTACATAATTTTTGGCTAAATTAAATAAAAAGTGTTTGTGGGTGTACAAAGTATATTATATTAGCTGTGTGCCTAGTTTGTTTATGCAAGCTTCTAAATTGTGATCAAAAGTTATTTTATTTTGGTGTTAATGATTTATAAATAACTAGTTTATGTCTGTAACTTTGTTCACGAGTTAGATGTTAATTTATCACTTGGTTGTTTGGTTGTTGGTTGGTTTTTTGGCTTGGTTGGTTGTTGGTAGGCAAGTAAACTTCATTTGCCATAGTTACTCACAATTTTGATTAGGAATCGCAATTCACATCTATTTACGGCGTTGACAAAATTAACATGAAAATTAATAGCAAATAAACCGACATCTTTGCCTAGCAAAAACGAAAAACGAACGTTTAAAAATGGAAAAAACTTAAACACACTAAACGATAGTCCGGTTAAGCAGAAGCCAGTCTAATAGGTTGCCCTGCGAGATGCGATGCCAAAAAAAGCACTAAACACCTGAAGATTCATTACTAAGCGGTATCAATATTTGTATCTACATAGGTAAGCAAGTCCATCATATCCGTATTAAAACCTCGTCAATAGATTTCCACGAAGGATCTTCGTAACCCATGTCACATGCCATAGGTAAATATTAATCCTGTCAATTTTAGCATAATTGGCATAAATTACCCGCAAAATACGGATATGTGGACAATCAATTATTCCATTAGATAATTGACACTGAGTCGGAGTTTCCCTTTCATGGCGGATATGTTAAAATTAATTAATTGGATAATGCATTCTATTTATTTAAGTGAGCTTTTATTTGTGTGCCTAGATTTTTTTTTTGATCAGAAGTGGTTTTTTTTTTGGGATGATGGCATTTAAAACTACTCAAAGGAAAGTGCAACGGCTATTAGCCTAATGATTTCATCGATTTTTTTTTCGTATTTAGTAAAAAAATCTTTCTGTTTTGCTACCACTCCTTAGGCCTGAATTCAAGACAGCACTGTCTCTTCTAGGACGTACTACTTCGTGTCTCATATCCGACACTCATAAAACTTATTAAACGACCGCCATATTTTAATAATAATGAGGGATAAAGATAAATTCTACAGTAAATCTGGAATTCCAGATTCATCTAAATCAAGATCTAGATAAATGTATGTAATGTAAGAGTATTAAAGAAAGAAATGTAAGAACCTGAGGCTGTATTTCTTTTTCAAATCACTGACAGGTTTACCTTCAGAGGGTTGACCTCTATCTCATGTGGTAGTTAGTGATGTTGGGATCTACTATTGTCCTTGCCTAGAACTATCGCACTCAGATACTCATCCAATTACATTTCCACTGCTGGGACACAAGCTCCCTCTCTGTTAGAGAGACTTATTCACTCAAGACATGAAAACTTATAACAACATTTTGGAAACACAGGCAAGAAATTCTCAATAAGGTACATTATCAGCCTTAAAAAATCACATTGCTGGGACTCAGCCCTTCTTTCTGTGAGTTGGACTGGGCTATAATCCACCACGCGGGTCAACTATGGCTTAGTTATTTGGTGTTCTCTGCCTCATTATATAGGACAATGCTTTGATCGCTCAGTCTTGAATTTCGATTTTAAATTAGATCAGAAGGAGATTAGAATAAAGTCTGTAAGTATTTATCAAGATTTATCGCTAAACTTAATTCCTATTTAATCCGAGATCTTATTAGACTTCTCCCAAAATAACTCCGTCTTAAAACTAGATTAGGTTGTGAAGTTGAAACATTAATCAATCAACAGACTCTCACTCATAAAAGTTAATATTGGCTAAAAATTTCACCATTATTTACACCTTTTTAGTGTCGCTTGAATGACCATGAAAACACCGAGAGTGATTTATTTATGACCTTTTAAAAAAGTGGATAACTGAAATAAAAAATAGCTGTTTTAGGTTTATAACTTTTTTTTTTCAGGTAGCTCTGTTTCACTCCTCGGCTAAAGCCTCCTTCCACACACACACACACACACACACAAACACACACACAAACAAACATACACACAAACAAACAAACACACACACTCACACACACTACTGACGCACTTCTGTGTCTTGTTACTGTCTGTTGTCTGTGTTTGACATCGGGAGCTCAAGATAATGAACAATCACGGAAGATATCCCGTAAGTGACAGTATAAGTTTACTTGTACTACTTCCATTTTTACTATTACTTCGCTACCAAAACAGAAAAAAAAATCACAATATCGTCGTTTTTTCCCTTCGACAAGAGTGCACTGATTTCGATGATACCCTCCGGCCACTCTAACCAGTATTTTGACAACGGAATCCCGGAAAATAATCCCTGGAACCAATAAAAGGTTCTTCCGTGAATGGCCTCTTCACTTTTATACAATATTGTATGTATACACTTAGTTTTTGGAATCAATGATAAGGGGAATAAACAGGAAAATGTAAGAGAGTTACAAAATATAACTGAAGTAAATACAGGGAATGTAAATAAGAATACATTATACAATCTACGTTTCGTTACGAACAGGATTTCCTGAAGATAATTATGTTTCCGACTGTTTGCTTTGAATAAATTTTATATTTCTGAAAACCTAGCTTGATGCAGCTAGCTAAAGCTTTTCTTATTTTCGTCGGCTTTCGTTAAACAGAAATCACTAGTGCTAAATAAAATAAAATAACTCTCGGGATATTTACGTAGTTATTGCGATTCAATTTAAAATTATCACATAATGTCCGATGCTCCACGTTGTCGATATGTACAAAGTCAAAAAGTAAATAAAAACACACGCAATACAGCCATTACTACAAACAAGTGAATTTATTTATTTTGTATTACGTCATTGTTTCTAACTTTAACACTTAATGTTACGATATAAACATTAAACATTAATAAATCTCATCGTTTAAATCAAGTATCACTTTTTAAAACGTGGCATTCCATGAATACAGAAACTAAAAATATGATTTGTTAATTTATATTTAAATATTCCTGTGATTTAAAACACTATCATCGTTTCAACGTTCTGTCACGGTCGATGCGCTAAAAGAAGAATATTTAAAAATGTACTCAATCACGAAGAATATTCACGCAGCTAAATTGAAACAAATTTAATTTTTTACCAAAAACAAACGAATTCTCCAGCGATGTTTTAAAACAAAATATCAACACACCTACCGCACTCCAGTGCAGCCAAGCAATAAATAATTCAAGCATTCAGTAATAAATCAAGTTAATAAACACATTTAATTGCATGAAAAATGTAACAAATCCCAGGAGGGATTTTGTCAATATTTTAATGAACCAATTACTTGTTGAGAGTATCACAGTGTCCGAAAATACTTTGCTTTTCTCCCTTTAATACTTGGAAAGGAAAATAATGAATTGAGAGCAGATTCTGGCTTATCGAAAATGAACTTTATGTACTGTTTTATGTACTTGAGTGCCAATAACAAGGTTACGAGGTACACACACGCGATGTAAACGTAACGTATACGTCGTTTTTTCAATCGAAATTTCAATTATCCTATGACATTTTAGTTAAATGGTATCAATAAATTCTTAAAATTGTGAAAGTAATATTATATGTGAAACGAGTGTTTTTAATTTAAAAATGGACGTATAATATACGTTCCGTTTACACCGCGCCTCTGATTTTTTCCAATGTTGTATCTCTAAAATATATTTTGTGTTGCACCTACTCTTATAAATAAAAACAAAAAACACTGCCTTTTCGTTATTATGACTTTTTCCATAAATCTACATACCTACTAATCACTAACTGATCTGATTTACATTTTGTTTCTTTTTTTTCAATTCTGGAATGCCATGAAACACTGAATTTTTTTTCTCTCTTTCTTTTCACTCTAAACAGATATATTTCTGCATAACGAGAATGTGATATAACATAAATATAGTTTTGTGTATGCTTCTCCAAAATTGTACGGAAAATACAGATACCACATAAAAATACGTATTTCATTTTTTGCTGTCTCTTCCCAAAGGAGTTTTAAATAAAGAGTGGTGCCTAACAATCTGTTTACATTAGTACGCATGCGGGCTAGGCTTATTCCTGGTATACACCGCTATGTACAGTTAAACAAGGCATTTGATATACAGGCAACTAGCATAGTCACAAAATTTTCCCACTGCGGGGACACAAGCCTCCTTTCTGTTAGATGGAGTGGCCCGCCACGCGTGCCCTGTGCGGGTTGGTATTACCACAACCTACTGATCAGTGAGGTTACCACTTGAACCTAATTCTAAAACGACGAGTGTGCTATGATCTAAGTTTAAAAAGATACACAAAACATCACGTCTGTAATCCCCACAGGGTTTGGCAGAGGTGTACCTAATAGTACACCCACATTTCGCCAGTTATGTTTAAGTTCCATGTAATAGGGGGCGAGCTTATTGCCAATTATTAAAAAGATACAACATACAAAATTGACGGTGAAGTAGAAAGATGAATCAAATATTTTTCCTGTAAACCAAACAGCTTGTTCGACTGCACACTCGGTCACAAAACGTAACAAAACGTCCCGTTGTTTGTTTTTTATTAAAAAAGTAAACAGTGGTCAGGTTAGGTCAATACAAACAAATCAGCCAACTGATTGGCATGCATACAATGTTTTTTAGGAAAAATCAAATGGATTTCGGTAGTGAAAAAGAAAAAATGTGTTTTGCTAGGCTTGTGGCCAAAAAATAACAGGCGCACGGGTAGATCTTCCAGTAGAGCTATTCTGAAAGCTTCGTTTGCGAAATCACTTCTGAATCCGCGGTGAAATCTTGGGACATAAACATTTCGTATTCTCAAATTGAGTGAATTCGACACTAGCGCCAGCAAGTGATGACGAAAGTGAGAGGAATTACAACGGGTGAGTATTTTGACGTTTGTCCAAAGTATTTCGTATTCTCAAACACAATTCGCTCGCCGTATCGAAAGTCATCTCGCATCTCACACACGAATTCATCTGTCAAATGAAAAGTTACTATTTCTTGAGTGAAAATAAGTGTTTTAATAAATATGTATGTGATATAAATGCAAAACAAAAAGAACAATTATCTATAATCTATACATTTGTGGTTTTCTTACAGAAAAAAAGTAAAACAGTTAGTATGAACTAATATACCGACCTTAAAAAACTTTGTAGATGTCTCATTCTTTTTTGATATTGAGTTTACTGAAAGAAGCTGATACCCTAGACGTTGCCGCAACCCGTCGCCAAGCCCAGAACATTAGAAATTTAAACTTTTGAGCCGTGGTCAGGACTATGTGCATGTGTACAGACTAACAGAGGAGCTTATTAGAAATTTAGAACAAGAGCTTAGATCTCTATAACCTGTGACGGCAAAAAAAGGAAGAGGTCTGGCTAATAGAATTAAATAAGGTAGATAAAAGATATGTATGTCATGTTTTACTTATTTAAATCGTTAATGTGTTAAACCATCCAACAATAGTAAAAAAAATACATTACTTTGTTTATTTATCCATTTTTTTGCCGTCTTTATCGTACCTCCACCCATACTGTTTAATTTCACAGTGATATTATTCCACTCCTTATTAGCCGCCTGTTTGGCGCTTTGATTTGGCAAACCCTTTTGCCAAGCTAGGCTTCCTTTCTAAGATATTGATTAGCGTCTCCACTTGAGCCGCAGATGGATGGAAGTACGCTCAGCACTGAAGTAGAGAATTAACAATTAAATATGAATAAAACGATACCGGCAGTAACTTATTACCACAGAAATCGTAATTACTTCATTTTGTTAAACACTTCACAGTAAAATCGCGGGGAAATAAAAATAACAAAGCTTATTTGTCAACAAAAAAATAATTGGCGTGGGTACGCGTTGCGACTTGCGAGCGAGTGAATGCTTTTTTTTATACTCGGGCGCCCATATCTCCATGAGGCAAAGGCGACACTGCGTTCAGTCTAATTTTTCATTCTCTATCTCAAATAAAACTTGTAGATATTAAAACATACAAAATAATGCATTTACATAACATTTATGGCTGAAATAAACTATTAAATATTATTTTAGAGCGCTAATTCAGCTAAATTTTGTGAGTCGATATAAATCATAACAAGGCACAATTCAGTGCCACCGCTCTACTGCCATAGAGCAATGTCACCTGAGTTCTCGAAAGTCACTTCACTTCACTTGGCCTTGATCGTGACATGAGAATACCAAAACTTGTACAAGCGAGATGAAAAGTGAAGTGAGTGTGACTTTCGAGATGATTTGCGAGATGACTTTCGAAGTGAGTCACCGTTTACAGAATAGCACTGCTGGATAAACAATACGAGCTCAGTCCGTGGATGGATGACCATCCATTACGTTCTGTTCCCCTCACCGTGAGTACATAAAAATTGTAAATTCAACAGAGAGCCAATTACAAATTCTCACGAGAAAAAAACAGAAAAAGTAATAGAAATCTTTGGATCACTAACAAGCACAATAAAAAATAAAGGGAATTCAAAGAAATTTAGCTGTATCCGGTAAGTCTGGAAACCAACCCTAACATAGTTGGGAATATGCAACATAGATATTGTGCATGAGACACTGCGGCAATTAAATTGTCAACTACAAGGTAGTCTTAAAAAATAGGTTGAATGTGCCTCACGGCTATGTTAATTACAGACTGTGAAGCGTAATGCTAACCAGGGTGCTAATTTTTAAATAAAGTTTATCATGCTGAAGGAAAAGGATGAAGTAAGGGAATTCAGTAACGTTCTCCTCATCCTAAGTTTAATATGATTAAAATATATGTTTTTTTAAACACAATCATTTAAAACATTATGCCTGAACTAGATAAATTAATTATCTGTAACTCATACAAAGGCACTCTTTCCTAATAAACGTTTTAAAGATGCTTTTGAAAAGTCCATTTAAAGTAAACATACTTAGGCAGCTCTTCACTTCATTTGCACAGGTATAACACCATGAACAAGTGTACTGTATTAAAGCTAATTGACACGGAAAGTTATTGGTAAGAAAACACAGTCACTCGACTCTACCAAACTCGAAAACACCAATTGTTTCAAAACAATCGACAGTCGCGTTCCCAATTCTGTCAAACTTTCCTCCACACACGTAGACATACAAATACCAACATACATTGGTAAAACAGGAAACTTGTACATGGAACTCATTTCATCAGCTTGTCTCCTGAAGCATGCAGTAATACCGAAGTATACGAATCAGTTCACATATTAGTCGAGCTCGGCAAAGGCACAAGTTTTGCTTTTGTTCTCGATAACACATGCTTGAGCATATTACACATGTGTATCTCTTCCTTGCAATTCACGAGTGACTCTTATATCATTGTCATAAGGTATAATTTGCTATGGCTGACGTGCATTCGTGTTATGAAATAACTATTGTTGGGGATTGGTAGTAAAATACTCGTAGTTTTTTACCGCGATGACGGATGATTCTAGGCGAAAATTGAGGAAGACTGTCAGTCAATTTGGAGGGTCAGAGAATTGGTAGTTTTTGTGTGTTTTCTTGATGGATGACAAGTCTGTTAATGGTTGCGTATATTGGCTTGCTTCCTCTTTTTGGTTCGATGCAGTCCATTTTTTTGACGGCTTTGGAATTAGGTGTTGGTACGAAAATATTGTCCCACGTTCTTACCCTATTCATCTGCCTAGCCTTTTCCCAACTATGTTAGAGTCAGCTTCCAGTCTAAACGGATGCAGCTGAATACCAGTATTTAAAATGGAGCGATTGCCTATCTGACCTCCACAACCCAGTTAGTACTAGATAATACGATACCCCTTGGTAGGACTGGTTGTCAGACTTTTTGGGCCACTGTAACGACTGTCAAAAATCTACAAATGACAGCCGAGACCAACGGATTAACGTGCTTTCTGAGGCACGGAGGAAACTCGGATGTAATGGGCGGCCACCCATCCACAGACCAACCGAGGCAAGCACTGCTTAACCTAAAGATCGATCCGAGCGGCTGTTATTATTTACCCTATTGATTGAAATAAATGACTCAGTTTTGTTATAATGATATAATTGACTACACTTAAATTATTTAAGGTGTACATATGATTATGACATCATGCATGTACAGTAGAGACCATAAGTGCAGTAGCAGTTTCATAAAACGATCGCATCAAAACAAGTCGCACTTACGACCTTTTTCCATAAGAAACATTTTGCACACACACGATCTCGTATATCGCACTCTTTCATAATTATCTAGTCAGAAAGAGTGCGATATAATGATCATTTGCCTTAGTGACAAGCCTGTCATGTCGCGACGGAGTATTAAGTTAGTGATATTTAATTTCAAACTAACAATTATGTGTCTATCTGGCTTAGCGGTTAACGCTATAGATAAAATGTCTTGCACGGTGTAGCCTGTGTTCGAACCCAAGTGACACTACACTTTTTGTGTTTTAATTATAAATGAAACGTTAGACCCGATGAGATATGTTTTTCTAAATATTAGTTGGAACTTATTATTAAAAAAAAAGATGAGGGTGAATGTGAAACAAAATAAACTTCTGGATTGAACAAAGTAGTTAGTTATGACATTGTTAGTTGGTGAACTTTGTCACGAGCGTTTGTGTTAATATTACGATTAGCTTATTGTTTGATTGTCTTTATTCAAGATGCAAGCTAATATTAGTATTGATGACAGGGCAAATATTGTCACTTTGCGTAAAAATAGGCTTAATATTTCTCAAATTTCAACTGAAACTGGCTTAAAATGTGTAAGTTATTTTTAAAAATTATAATTATTATGATGATAGTTGTAGTGTGTGATTTTCTTATTATTAAATAAATTGCTAGTTGCAAGTGTGTAATCATATTTTGTTTTTTATTTAGAAATTCTGTTAGCCGTTGGGTAAAGAGGTTTGAGGAAGAAGGTAGTCTGAAGAGTCGTCTAAGAAGTGAAAGGCCGCCGCTTATTAACCCGACTCAGTGACGTTTTATGGTGGAAGAATATGAAACAAATGGTTTCATTCCAACTATAATGTTTGCAGAGCAATTGGATACTACATTACAGACTGTTCGCCATGCTTTGCTCGAGATTATTTACATTTTAACTGGGAGGTGACTGTATTTTCTGACGAGAAGACTTTCAAGTCTTGCCAAAAGGAAGACTTAATTTATGGCGAAAAGTTAATAAGTAGACCGGGTAACTAAATATTTAGTAATATTAACATAACCGAAAAAAAAAAAAAATTAAGAAATAAATTTTAAATTTAATGATCTTAAATTGGGGTTTAGTTTCAATATTCTTTTCGTCAAGAAAATGAACACTTAAGCTATCACCTCAATACATTCAATGTGACGTTACATTAAAAAAACACGTTCATAAAGTCTAACTCATATATTAGTATTCAATGAACTCTGCTGAATACTGATACCTATAATAAGCGGGTATCAACAATTATATTTGTGTTATTAGAATATCCTTTCCGTGTTATGTTATTCTTATTATGAATTGACTAAGTGGGTATACAACAAAAAATCTTATGAACGGTGATAAGAGAACTTTTTTTTGCCTAGATAGGAATGTGACGTCACAATTCTCATAAAAGTTTGTTAATTTTGTAAATAAATAAAACGAATAAACATTTTTGTTATCATTCAGCATGATTTTTTTATTTCCACCTTCCAACACCGAAAACATAAAATAAAAATCAATTAATAATACAATAACTATCTAATATTTAACTTCTTATAAAAAATAAATAATAAGCATGACTACATTATAAATAAACATAAATACCTAACGACTTTCTGCTTAAAATACAAATATTATTAAGGTTTCAAAGAAACAAAAAACAGCCACACATTGTAATAACATGGATTCGAACTTGGACTTCATTGATCGCGAACCCATGCTTAGCCCAAACAGCTACCAACCCATGTTAATACTACGCGAATTTTAACAATGCAATGGTAAGAACAGGTCATCACTATGATGTGTATTCTAAATGCAACAGAAATATAATGCTATTTCGCGTAGTGTGACGACAGTTCATTAGTGTGTGTTATGTGTGGAATGTTGAGACATCACTCATACACGCACACGCACACACACTGCTGTATCGCGCTCGCACAGTTCATAGCAATATAATCTTTAGCATGGTAGAGCGTCTACTGTACTTCCCCAAGGTACCCGACCTGCGTACCCTAAGCAGAGGCTTATTTCAACACGCACATTCCGCCAGTCACATATTTTAGACCTATATTTTACAATAGTGATCACCCTAAACGTCAAACGTCCTCTAAAGCAAACAATGCATACTAACACAAATAACACAAATTATTAAAACAAACACATAACTCAGAACTGACGAACGTCCACACCAGAATTAAACCGCAGTCATTAACTGTAAACTAAGATCATCAATCATAGTGTCAATACCGACCCTCAGTTATAGGCAACTTAGTTGAACGCCATCAGCACTTAATGATTGTTACATGTTTCGGCTTGTAATGCTTGACGGGTTTAAGTGAAATTAGTGAATAGTTCTACATTGATCGTTTTATTTCAATAAAAGGACAATGGGCAAAAATGGGTGGAAGCTGTACCCCCTCCAATAGCAATGACATATACGTCGTTGGATATGTCTTTTTAACTGGAATAATATTTACTACTATAGCTTCGTTGATATGTTTGTCCATTCTGAGTTATAGGTTAAAAACAAAGGTAAAAAGGTCTAGATTTTTTCACAAGTTTGCAATTGTTCACCAACAGTGCTCTTTTGTCGATGTTATTTAAGCGCCAAATGAATTAACTTTTTACATAAATGTTTCCCAACAGCCCGCCAATGTCAAACAAGCGCCAAGACTTTTTTTGAAAGTCTTGTTACACTTCAACCAAAATATCTGTGCAAGCGGGAAAACACAGAACTAAAATAAATGTACCAAGTTTGACTTTTAAGATCGATGCATTTTGCTTGATAAGCAGCGCCATGTTGAACTGCACACTTAAAGTGGACATACTATTTCTTGGAATTAGTAATAAGTGTGTTAAGTTGCCAATGTTATGATTCAGTTTAAACCGCTTAGTTACTCTATAGGTAATAAGGGGACTCGCACAACAAACAAAACATAACTAGCGGTAAGTGGCTATACCATTAGTACATCTCTGACAGACCTTCCGGGGATACAAATACAAGCGTGTTGTCATTATTGACATGTCTCTACAGATCAGCCTGAAGGTTTTTATTAAGAAGATTGGAGCAGGTCGAATTAACTTTGTCACAGAAAAGAATGAAAGTGTATAGGGCGATTCTCACTCAACACCGCTCGTCCGCGCAGTCGGGTGGTAAAGCGGATCGCACGTCACATTAACTTGTATGAAATCCGTTGATGATTAATAAACGTACACCAAAACTCAACCGCGCGGACGAGCGGTGTCTTGTGAGGACCGCCGTATACACTTCCTTCTTTTCCATGCCATTATTAAATGTAAAGGCAAACGTAACTATATCTGTCTGACAATTCATAAAAAAGCTAAATCGATTCTAAATAAAACTCTTTAGTAGGTAAATTTAGTATGCCTAGATAGCTCTCAAAATAACATCGTTAGATCCTTAAACGGATTCAATTTATTGCCAGGATCTGCTTCACAAAGAGTTTTATGTTCGTCATAAAATTATGGTGATTCCACGTATTACCCTTGAACGACTTCCATCTGACCTGTTTAGGTCGACCCCTGCTTTTAAACCGTACATCAGATGGACAAAGGACATCCTTCGTAACAGCTGAAATAGCCAAAATATTTAGGTCAGCAGTTATTTTAAAAACATGAGACCTGGTTACGATTTTTCATGCAATGAATGTGTCCAAAGACCCTACTGTTGTGCCCATGCACAAAAAGTAACAGAAAACTACCACTAGGTGTTTAGTTTGAACACAGCTGCCTGGTTGCCTCGCACTTAGCCACGTTGGTCGAGTGGTCGGTTTCGATTCCCGTGACGGGCAAAATATTGCCTTTTTTCATCAGAAATTTCTCACTAGAAGTCACGAAGTCTGGATTTGTGCCCGGATGATGGCAACGGGCTCGCCCCCTATCACATGGGATTTATTTATTTATTTATTGTCTACTGTCCAACCGTTCAAGGATTACAGGCGTGATGTTATGTTACGTTAAGGGTAGGAAGGGAAGGCCGAGGTGCACCATGATACACCCACATTTCGCTAGTTACGTTTCAGTTCCATGAAGTTGGGGTGAGAATTATTACCATCACCGGGCACAGAAGTAAACTCGCTGCTACTAATAGAGAACAGCCTAATCAATCAGCCGGCAACGTTCCCAGGTTGCTGGACACAGGCCGCCTATTTTGAAACCCACTAAAATTTTAATAACAACATCACCCGATAAATAATAAATCATTCAACGCTACTACAGCGGACAGTTACAGGCGGAATGTTACCGATAATTGAAGGCTGTCCTTACTGTGACAATATGATTTATGATTCGGTTTTCAGCTGCGGCACGACCATTAATATAGATGTGTTTTGGTTATCGTACTAATATTATAAAGGGAAAAGTTTGTGAGGATGGATGGATAGATGTTTGTTACTCTTTCACGCAAAAACTACTGACCGGATTTGTATGAAATTTGGCACACTGATAGTTTATAACCTGGATTATCAAATAATTGTAATACTTTTTTATCCCGGTAGTACGATCCCGTGGGAAAATTATGAAAATTATGGGAGAAGCCGCGGGCATAAGCTAATACGGTCATATGTTTGATTCTACCATGGCAAAGATATTCGAAGTTTTGAACGAAACGTCATTTTTGTGTAAGAAATAACCGATTGTTTTTGGAGCTTTCTCAAAACATTGTGAGGAAAAATAATACTACATTGTGACGTCCACCAACTCGAATTTGGCTTGCGTGGTGGATTACGGTTCATTCGCTCTTACAGTAGGCTTGTGGGTCAGCAGTATGAAAATTACAGGCTAATTATGCTATGCTTAGGTATTATATCCGGGGTACGCCGCGGTAAAGAAGGCGGTAAAGTATTTAACAGAATTAAAAAAAATATATATAACGGTTAGTGCTTCCAAAACTTAGCTGAAGTGTGAAATTACTAGGTTTAACATGTATATGTTAATAATATTTATTTAAATACGATCTGAAACCAATTTTGACGACTAAGCAGTTCTGAAATATAGTCACAACATAGAGTAAAAGGTAATTACAATTCTAATTATAATTCTACTATGAAAGTAAATAATCGAGCAGAGTATCAAACGTGACATCACAGTAACATTCAAACATCTCTTTACCTTCTAACAATATCAACATTTTGTCAGTTTATATCTCCACATTCAAAGTAATTAATAGTCCCAAAGATTGTTGACAATACGTTACAACAGAGGCAGATGAAACGTTGAAACGCCCGCATTAATATCGTATCACACTTTAATTGGGTACTAAAGTATTTATGTGTAGGTCTGTATTTGTGTTCGTTTGTGTGTTTTGTCGCTTTGTTTATGGTACCAGACGTTTACAACAAATACAACATGTAGATTTACATATAAATATAGAAGGTATTTATGATCTAGAATTGTTATAAATGTATGCACAGCTGTTTGCGTTCGTATCTATGGAACGATGAATTATGATGATGGATTTTAGTTTGATACTTTTATTGGTATATAATTATCTATAACCAAACTTAAAATAATAATAAAGATAAGTACAGTAGACCTCAAATGTGCAGTACCATGCTAAAGATTACATTGCTATGAACTGTGCGAGCGCGATACAGCAGTGTGTGTGCGTGTGCGTGTATGAGTGATGTCTCAACATTCTACACATAACACACACTAATGAACTGTCGTCACACTACGCGAAATAGCATTATATTTCTGTTGCATTTAAAATACACATCATAGTGATGACCTGTTCTTACCATTGCATTGTTAAAATTCGCGTAGTATTAACATGGGTTGGTAGCTGTTTGGGCTGAGCATGGGTTCACGATCAATGAAGTCCAAGTTCGAATCCATGTTATTACAATGTGTGGCTGTTTTTTGTTTCTTTGAAACCTTAATTATATTTGTATTTTAAGCAGAAAGTCGTTAGGTATTTATGTTTATTTATAATATAGTCATGCTTATTATTTATTTTTTATAAGAAGTTAAATATTAGATAGTTATTGTATTATTATTTAACCTCATTAATTGATTTTTATTTTATGTTTTCGGTGTTGGAAGGTGGAAATAAAAAAATCATGCTGAATGATAACAAAAATGTTTATTCGTTTTATTTATTTATAAAATTAACAAACTTTTATGAGAATGTGACGTCACATTCCTATCTAGGCAAAAAAAAGTTCTCTTATCACCGTTCATAAGATTTTTTGTTGTATACCCACTTAGTCAATTCATAATAAGAATAACATAACACGGAAAGGATATTCTAATAACACAAATATAATTGTTGATACCCGCTTATTATAGGTATCAGTATTCAGCAGAGTTAATTGAATACTAATATATGAGTTAGACTTTATGAACGTGTTTTTTTAATGTAACGTCACATTGAATGTATTGAGGTTATAGCTTAAGTGTTCATTTTCTTGACGAAAAGAATATTGAAACTAAACCCCAATTTAAGATCATTAAATTTAAAATTTATTTCTTAATTTTTTTTATTTTTATTTACGGTTATGTTAATATTACTAAATATTTAGTTCTTCCTTTTGGCAAGACTTGAAAGTCTTCTCGTCAGAAAATACAGTCACCTCCCAGTTAAAATGTAAATAATCTCGAGCAAAGCATGGCGAACAGTCTGTAATGTAGTATCCAATTGCTCTGCAAACATTATAGTTGGAATGAAACCATTTGTTTCATATTCTTCCACCATAAAACGTCGCTGAGTCGGGTTAATAAGCGGCGGCCTTTCACTTCTTAGACGACTCTTCAGACTACCTTCTTCCTCAAACCTCTTTACCCAACGGCTAACAGAATTTCTAAAAAAAAAACAAAATATGATTACACACTTGCAACTAGCAATTTATTTAATAATAAGAAAATCACACACCACAACTATCATCATAACAATTATAATTTTTAAAAATAACTTACACATTTTAAGCCAGTTTCAGTTGAAATATGAGAAATATTAAGCCCATTTTTACGCAAAGTGACAATATTTGCCCTGTCATCAATACTAATATTAGCTTGCATCTTGAATAAAGACAATCAAACAATACGCTAATCGTAATAATAACACAAACGCTCGTAACAAAGTTCACCAACTAACAACGTCATAGCTAACTACTTTTTTCAATCCAGAAGTTTATTTTGTTTCACATTCACCCTCATCTTTTTTGTTAAGAATAAGTTCCAACTAATATTTAGAAAAACATATCTCATCGGGTCTAACGTATCATTTATAATTAAAACACAAAAAGTGTAATGTCACTTGGGTTCGAACGCAGACTATACTGTGCGAGACATTTTATCTATAGCGTTAACCGCTAAGCCAGATAGACACATAATTGTTTGTTTTAAATTAAATATCACTAACTTAATACTCCGTCGCGACATGACAGGCTTGTCACTAAGGCAAATGATCATTATATCGCACTCTTTCTGACTAGATAATTATGAAAGAGAACGATATACGAGATCGTGTATGTGTGCAAAATGTTTGTTATGGAAAAAGGTCGTAAGTGCGACTTGTTTTGATGCGATCGTTTTGTGAAACTGCTACTGCACTTATGGTCTCTACTGTACATATAAATAAAAAGAAAAGCATTATTGAGCGTCAAAAACCTTGTCCAAATCGCTGTCAACAGGAATAGTGCCCAGAAGCAGAATTTCTATTTAATTCAATTCACTGACAAATAGCATGAACCTAGGCAGGTTTAGATTAGGATATGGTCTAGCTAGATATACATTTGCAAAAGAGTTCTTCTTATAACGACAGTTAGCACTTAGTAGGAATGTATTTTGAAACTTTTTCCCGATTTCTTCCCAGGTAGGATATAAATTCTGGATGTTTTTTTTGTGATTTTTGGCTTATTTTTTTATAAGTTAGCAGATTATTTAGTATGGCTTTCTAATTCTTTCCATTAAACCTAAACGGATCTTCAGCTTATTTCTCATGACCAGATACCTTATCTTTCCAAAGACGTTTATAAGTAAATGTTTCAGTAATTATGAACGTCGTCGTTAATTAAAATTACGATCACGGTTGACTAATTATGGCATACTTGCTTTATATTTTTTAAATGAGTTTTACTGAAAAATTATGGGAACAAAGACAGTCTTTAACCACTCACCACCGTGAGAAATTAAGAAAAATACGCCATGGTTACTTTGGAATTTTCTATCTAATTTTTTTTCATTAATGGTGGCGGGGGGTTCCATTAAAACAAGTCACGAAACATGGCCTCAAAATGTTACGTTCAAACATTAAACTTCATTACGTTTCATATTTCGGAATTACTACTAAGAGTGTATTAACACCATAAATGTCTGTGCCAACGTAAAATGAGCTTTATAACCCGAACCATGCTCGTTTCAGTAAAGTAAATATCAAGTTTAATATCCCTGAAGCTTATAAATAAGACAACTGATGGTTATGTACGCACTCAATATAAAAAATTATGTTATGAGACTGTGAAGTGAATTTTTGGTCGGAGATGAGACCACGACTTGGGAAGTGCGATAAAGTAAATCTGTCTTAGCAGCTTTTGGTCTTACGTGTTTATTAGTTAGGCTGCTGGTTTTAGGATGTTTTGAAGTCTTTTCCAGAGGTATTTTCTCTCGGAAAATTTATAAGTTGAGTCTATGTTTACGCTGCCTTTGAGTTTTGTGTGACTGATAAATAACGAAAAATATCATCACAATTTTGCGCTTCAGTTTGTAATACGACTGAAAAATAAAACAAAATTGTGTAACAAACACTATCTATGCCATTAAAACGAAAAAGGCCCCGCCTACCTAATTTACCTCGGCGTTTGGTGCAACAATAATTAACAGTTGCAGCTCTAATACCACGCAAGGGAATAGGGAATAAATAACGTAGCAACACCTCATTCAAAATGTTGTAATTCAATTTCATTTATAGCTCAGGATGTAATTTTAGGTTCTATTGGCCCGCGGCCAAAAACGGACCGAACGCCGCCATCTTATTTTCATAAAACGTCATTCGAGTGCCAAAAGATCATTGTATCAATGCAGATGAGTATTTCGCTTTCATACTAGATCTCATGCAAAAAAATCAGGACCAATCAATTCCACTAACGCACACACCAATAAAAAAAAAGAAAATAAAAAGCTAAAATCAAAAGTCGAACAAAAGTCAGGCTGAATAGAACGCTGCGTTCACAAACAGTGTTCCATTGAAACGCGATATAAACGTTAAAAAAAATATTGGACGCACCTAAACGGACGAATTGAAAACTCTTTGGTCAACCGTTCAAATGGATGGACGGAAACAAATTATTCTATTGAACTCAATACTAAATTCTTTGCATCCGCTGTGTAATGCGTTGAGAATAACGCACGGATTGTTATCATCTTGAAACAATGGGACTTGTGATCTATTGTTAGTTTATTATAATGTCTTTGTAGCTACTATTTCTGACGAGAGCGCTGACATTTAAATGTCATTGCTAACGAAGGCAATTTGTACACACGGCGGCACAAGTAGCTGTACATTTCGAGTATAACTTGGCCTCGCTTTGTATAGATTTCCTATTCAATGAGAGATCCGCATAAACTGGTTTTGTATAGCTTGATTGGCCGTCGTGTGTTCTCCAGCATCCGATGTAGTGATTTGAAATAATTAGTAAAGACTTTTTGTCACCGGTAAGAATTCTTAAGTCTATTCTTTTTGAACACTTACTGAGGCAAAGCAAATATTATGGTGTTGTTACTTCTCCAGATGATATTATTATTTCCAAGGATCTTTTCTTTCGATATAAATCAACGGTGCTATTGTGCATCAGAATTATGAACCAATTCCATTCGTTTTAAAAATTTAAAAATATTTAGACGAGTTTTTTGAAACACTGTTTTAAGCTTTCACGGTTTACAACTAAACAAAAGACAAAAAAAACAACAAAAGCAGCAGCTGCTCAAAATAATGAACAGTCACGGAAGATATCCCGTAAGTGACAGTATAAGTTCAGTTTTTTGAACATGTTTAATTGACGGATTATAAATTTTCATCCAAATCCCTCCAATCCGAGGTACTGAACACTTAGTATGTTGATGGTAAATTGAAGAACTTCCCTTAATTCGTTTTCAGAAGCTAACAACTATCTATAAACAATACCAACTTAATATATTGCGTCCAAATTATCGCCAGAACATGTGTGATGTAATTAACCCCAGGACGCGCAAATTCACAGAACTATAACTGTCGATATTACTCGCTGATATTAATTGCTGGTGACTGCGGTGTGCGAGACGTTCACACGGCTTGACTGAAGCTCAGCGAAACTACACCTGTATCCAATATTACATCACACCTGTAATCCCCGAAGGGTTAGGTGTACGAACTAATAGGTACATGGTCACATTTTGCCAGTTAAATGTTAAGTAACACGTTAAATTCTAATAGCTAGATATTTTAACAGAGATCATCATCACTCTCTTGCCCTTGTCCCAATTCATTTGGAGTGGGCGCAGCATGTCTTCTTCTTCTATACTTCCCTATTACTCGTCATCTCGTCAGACACCTCCTTTCGTGCTATATCATTCTTCACACAGTCCATCTATCGTTTCTTTGGTCTTTCTCTACTCTTATACCCATCCACTGTCATACTCAAAACTTTAATCACGACATTTTCCTCATTCCTCCGCATCACATGGCCATACCACGACAACCGATGGTTAGTTTTTAATTTATTTTATCCGAAAATGGGCAGTCAAAAATGAAGTTCGACACAATTGCTGGTGGTTAAGTGATCAGGACTGGTCTCTTACTTAATAAAAGGTGTAAATAAATAATATATGTAAGAAATAAATGTGCACACAAAAGTAGCACATCCCATGTTTCTGATATTAACAAAAATTAAAGGCAGCTATTTTCCTGCCACGATTGTAGGATCACACTTTCCCAAAAAAAATATCTTTCAGGAAAAATCCCTTTTTCCCTCACAAAATTAAATAGACAATCTGTACGTCCGAATAAAAGTCCCTTCAACTCCTCGAAATCAACTGGACCCTAACTAAGATAATCCCCAAACCTCCTCCAAGGTGAGAAAGTAACATTCCGTGGGACGTAGACCCAAATACGTGGGTCTAATAAAAAGATCACATTGACGGACGGGCGTAACCAAATTATAAGGGTCTGCCTGCCTACTTTATTAACTGGGGCTAGTGATGGGGAAGTGAGTTTATTCGAGGTGAATAATATTACTTTTTTATTGAGAATTGTGGAAAAATGTACCAATAATGTTACTCAGTGAATTAAACGTGAGGAAAACATGTTGAGTAAACCGGCTTATACTTGACAGTATTATTTATCCGCACTGGGCCCACTGGTTGGTTTGGCTGATTATGGTTAAGGATTAAATGCACCTAGCCCAATACAAAATGTTTAAAATAAAACTTTATTTCAGAATTAAGCTTTGTTAGTAACAAATAAACGTTATAAAACATTTTAACGGAATTGGTGAAAATGTCGTGAATGTCGATAGTGAAATAAAAGACTACGATAATAAAAAATAAATTATAACGTAAACGAAATTAATGACAGGGCTAGCAATTACGCTTCAGCCGAAATCGTTTGATGGATTAGCAGGTTTTCTAAGTAAACGGACATTAATGTCGTATAATTATGTTTTTTTTAGAAGTCAATTACCACTCAATATTCAATAATAATGGCTCAATTCAGACATCAAATAATAATCCAAGAATCTGTGTTCACAAAGATAACGTAGGTGGAAAATCTGCCGAGAGAAAAAGACTTCATTTCGACTGCCGAACATAATCTACGCAGGCTATAATCTCACCCAGTAAGTAGCGAACATCAAATTACAATACCGGTACGCCTCCAGCTATTTCCATAAAAAGGTATAATTACCTAATAATGTAATCACTTCGGGCTAAGAAATAAAATATCGCTTTTGTTCGTTCGTTCTAAAATTATAACGGTCTAATTACACAACACGATTTATCTAGAAACTAGTTGGCGAGCAATAAAGACCGAGTGAGTAGCTCGGATAGTTTTGTAGGGGTTTTGAAGAACAGAGTGTAAAGTTATTCTTCCCCCATAGAAAAGGGAGGATCCTCCGACAAGAGGGGTGTTGCGTCTGGTGGGCGACAGATGTTGATAACTTTAATAACGAGACTCTTCGTGGTTTAGATGGTGCTGTAGTACTTTTTGTACTGTCCACTACAGATTTCAAGCTGGTCTATGAGCGTGTGTGACTTGTGATTATTCGCGTTCAGTCACATTCGCAACTGCGCATGTACCTACCAAGCGAGAGTGAGTGTTCTGCCCGCCATGAGATCCTCCGTAAGCGAGTTTTTACTTTGAAAGATCTCTTCACTGCGACAAACTAGTGGCGAGAAGGTTCTCGCCGGCAGTGTGAATATTCAGCGACCAAAGTTAGAACTCGTTATGTAATGAAAAGGTTTTATTTAAAAACTATCACACGTTTAAAGGTCACAGTTTAGTCTTATATTGGTGATCGTAATACCAATGTTTGTTTTACGACTAAATTAATCTCTAAGGCTGAGAAGTCACGCAATGTCGTGGTCAATCAGGACTACAAATTATTTTATTTTATATAAAGTTATTATGCTGTCAAATTTATTTTTACCTGCTTGCTATTAGTAAGTTTACATAAATAGAACGATAATGAACACAGATAAAGTTAGATGAGCAATAAATAAATATAATCAGCCTATAACGGGTCATGCATACAGGTCTCTTCTCTGCAAAAGAGTTGGCCATGATCTATCTGTTTTCACCCCTCTCGGCTATTATTATGATTTAAGATAAAAATGAAAGCTCTTAAACTTATTGAAAACGCCTCCAAGTACGTCCATCAAAAACGCGTCCAAATACGTCCATAACCCTTACACAGTTAAACTCCTACCTACCGGGAAGTAGGTAGGAGTGTCAACTAATCATCTCAAGTAACAAAAGACCTAACCCATCACACCGTAAAAACAAAGTGTACCAAAACAACAAGGAAACAAAAACGACACGCTCTACCAATTAACACTAATCCTGGAATCAACAGAAATAACAAAAGGAAGTTTATAACAGAATTATAAAGGTTCAAATTACGTTACTATCCGATTGTGAGTGGGATCCGACAGTTCTTGTCAATCGAGTAGATTGGGGGTGTCATCGAAATAGAGGATCAATCTATTATCGATTCCGTAAGGGGATTGATAAGATTAACTTTAATTAAATTACTGTTTGAAGATACAACGTTTTGATATTGTAATAAAATAGGGCTTCACTGCTACACTGTTTTTAAACGGATTACCGATAGCTCTACTGGTAACCTTTTACTAGACGACTGCAAAATCAACCAATCATGTAACTTATGTAAACTTTCCCTCAGAATCACTGCATTATTTATTTATGTACACACAAAATACTTAACAGGGCATTACATCGATATAGAAGAGCACAAAAGTACTGCTTATTTCATAAGAAATTTCTCAGCAGACCTGCGAGAGGAAAGTTGGATTAGAGATTGCTTTGTCATTCAGAAAAAAGTTTCATGTTATTAATTTTATGGCCCCTTTTAAAATTTGAACAAGCCTCAAAGAAACCAAAAAATGTATGATACTAGTGTATTACGAATAATGAAAATTCGAACCCAGAGAAAATATTACTGCCATCCCTAGTGCCTCAACATAACCTTTTCTGAAGCTATAAATATGAAAATTCTACGTCCATTGTTTATGCTTAATCAAATTTTCAGGTGAAATAAACATAATAGGACAAAAGAAGGATTAACGGATAAATAGGGGATGAAATTTTACATATAGATAGGATATTGTGAGATCCACAATGAAGATATATTTGCAATTTGCTGCCCTAAGTAGGGAAGTGAGATAAAATCGTGCGTAAATTTTAAAACAGATTTATTTTGGTAACGTTTTGTTGGGCCGGCTTGAGATACTGACCCAGTTAATTTTAGAATGTACAATTTATTTATTCGCCTAGATAAATGGTTGAGATACATTAGGTTCTATTGCGTAAGGTTTTAGTTAAAGTATTTAATTAAATGTAGAGGTGAGAAATATACCATATTGCAAACAATAACTCATGATGAGAAAAATATTTTATATTACGTTTAGCAACTTGTTACTATAATACGTTAGATCAACGCAAGCACGATAAGCATTACACGGGATAAGTTTGGCCTCAACTGGAGCCGTTCGGGATTCTTTCTTTAACTCTCCATACAGCAAAGCACATATGTCATCGCCTCAGATCGGGATCAGCTAGCAAAAGTAAGGTGAGGTTATGTTAATCCGGCGCAGTACTATCAGTTTAAAAGTTCCATAATTATTTTCATTCGTGTAGAGAAGACCTGTCTAGCTATATTTTGGTGTCAATAAACTCGCAAGATTGTTTGAAAGTTTGTCTCTTTGCTAACGTTATTTAGTACGTGTAATTGAAATCTCAAATGACAAGACACTAGACAGTGTTAATTTCTTAGAAAGTTTCCAAGGTGCTTTAGTAAACTTTGTGACACTGTTTTAAAAGTCGTGACGGTATTATTGGTAACTTTAAGTAGAAGAAGAAGTAAGAATTCTTAAGTCTATTCTTTTTGAACACTTACTGAGGCAAAGCAAATATTATGGTGTTGTTACTTCTCCAGATGATATTATTATTTCCAAGGATCTTTTCTTTCGATATAAATCAACGGTGCTATTGTGCATCAGAATTATGAACCAATTCCATTCGTTTTAAAAATTTAAAAATATTTAGACGAGTTTTTTGAAACACTGTTTTAAGCTTTCACGGTTTACAACTAAACAAAAGACAAAAAAAACAACAAAAGCAGCAGCTGTTCAAAATAATGAACAGTCACGGAAGATATCCCGTAAGTGACAGTATAAGTTCAGTTTTTTGAACATGTTTAATTGACGGATTATAAATTTTCATCCAAATCCCTCCAATCCGAGGTACTGAACACTTAGTATGTTGATGGTAAATTGTAGAACTTCCCTTAATTCGTTTTCAGAAGCTAACAACTATCTATAAACAATACCAACTTAATATATTGCGTCCAAATTATCGCCAGAACATGTGTGATGTAATTAACCCCAGGACGCGCAAATTCACAGAACTATAACTGTCGATATTACTCGCTGATATTAATTGCTGGTGACTGCGGTGTGCGAGACGTTCACACGGCTTGACTGAAGCTCAGCGAAACTACACCTGTATCCAATATTACATCACACCTGTAATCCCCGAAGGGTTAGGTGTACGAACTAATAGGTACATGGTCACATTTTGCCAGTTAAATGTTAAGTAACACGTTAAATTCTAATAGCTAGATATTTTAACAGAGATCATCATCACTCTCTTGCCCTTGTCCCAATTCATTTGGAGTGGGCGCAGCATGTCTTCTTCTTCTATACTTCCCTATTACTCGTCATCTCGTCAGACACCTCCTTTCGTGCTATATCATTCTTCACACAGTCCATCTATCGTTTCTTTGGTCTTTCTCTACTCTTATACCCATCCACTGTCATACTCAAAACTTTAATCACGACATTTTCCTCATTCCTCCGCATCACATGGCCATACCACGACAACCGATGGTTAGTTTTTAATTTATTTTATCCGAAAATGGGCAGTCAAAAATGAAGTTCGACACAATTGCTGGTGGTTAAGTGATCAGGACTGGTCTCTTACTTAATAAAAGGTGTAAATAAATAATATATGTAAGAAATAAATGTGCACACAAAAGTAGCACATCCCATGTTTCTGATATTAACAAAAATTAAAGGCAGCTATTTTCCTGCCACGATTGTAGGATCACACTTTCCCAAAAAAAAATATCTTTCAGGAAAAATCCCTTTTTCCCTCACAAAATTAAATAGACAATCTGTACGTCCGAATAAAAGTCCCTTCAACTCCTCGAAATCAACTGGACCCTAACTAAGATAATCCCCAAACCTCCTCCAAGGTGAGAAAGTAACATTCCGTGGGACGTAGACCCAAATACGTGGGTCTAATAAAAAGATCACATTGACGGACGGGCGTAACCAAATTATAAGGGTCTGCCTGCCTACTTTATTAACTGGGGCTAGTGATGGGGAAGTGAGTTTATTCGAGGTGAATAATATTACTTTTTTATTGAGAATTGTGGAAAAATGTACCAATAATGTTACTCAGTGAATTAAACGTGAGGAAAACATGTTGAGTAAACCGGCTTATACTTGACAGTATTATTTATCCGCACTGGGCCCACTGGTTGGTTTGGCTGATTATGGTTAAGGATTAAATGCACCTAGCCCAATACAAAATGTTTAAAATAAAACTTTATTTCAGAATTAAGCTTTGTTAGTAACAAATAAACGTTATAAAACATTTTAACGGAATTGGTGAAAATGTCGTGAATGTCGATAGTGAAATAAAAGACTACGATAATAAAAAATAAATTATAACGTAAACGAAATTAATGACAGGGCTAGCAATTACGCTTCAGCCGAAATCGTTTGATGGATTAGCAGGTTTTCTAAGTAAACGGACATTAATGTCGTATAATTATGTTTTTTTTAGAAGTCAATTACCACTCAATATTCAATAATAATGGCTCAATTCAGACATCAAATAATAATCCAAGAATCTGTGTTCACAAAGATAACGTAGGTGGAAAATCTGCCGAGAGAAAAAGACTTCATTTCGACTGCCGAACATAATCTACGCAGGCTATAATCTCACCCAGTAAGTAGCGAACATCAAATTACAATACCGGTACGCCTCCAGCTATTTCCATAAAAAGGTATAATTACCTAATAATGTAATCACTTCGGGCTAAGAAATAAAATATCGCTTTTGTTCGTTCGTTCTAAAATTATAACGGTCTAATTACACAACACGATTTATCTAGAAACTAGTTGGCGAGCAATAAAGACCGAGTGAGTAGCTCGGATAGTTTTGTAGGGGTTTTGAAGAACAGAGTGTAAAGTTATTCTTCCCCCATAGAAAAGGGAGGATCCTCCGACAAGAGGGGTGTTGCGTCTGGTGGGCGACAGATGTTGATAACTTTAATAACGAGACTCTTCGTGGTTTAGATGGTGCTGTAGTACTTTTTGTACTGTCCACTACAGATTTCAAGCTGGTCTATGAGCGTGTGTGACTTGTGATTATTCGCGTTCAGTCACATTCGCAACTGCGCATGTACCTACCAAGCGAGAGTGAGTGTTCTGCCCGCCATGAGATCCTCCGTAAGCGAGTTTTTACTTTGAAAGATCTCTTCACTGCGACAAACTAGTGGCGAGAAGGTTCTCGCCGGCAGTGTGAATATTCAGCGACCAAAGTTAGAACTCGTTATGTAATGAAAAGGTTTTATTTAAAAACTATCACACGTTTAAAGGTCACAGTTTAGTCTTATATTGGTGATCGTAATACCAATGTTTGTTTTACGACTAAATTAATCTCTAAGGCTGAGAAGTCACGCAATGTCGTGGTCAATCAGGACTACAAATTATTTTATTTTATATAAAGTTATTATGCTGTCAAATTTATTTTTACCTGCTTGCTATTAGTAAGTTTACATAAATAGAACGATAATGAACACAGATAAAGTTAGATGAGCAATAAATAAATATAATCAGCCTATAACGGGTCATGCATACAGGTCTCTTCTTTGCAAAAGAGTTGGCCATGATCTATCTGTTTTCACCCTCTCGGCTATTATTATGATTTAAGATAAAAATGAAAGCTCTTAAACTTATTGAAAACGCCTCCAAGTACGTCCATCAAAAACGCGTCCAAATACGTCCATAACCCTTACACAGTTAAACTCCTACCTACCGGGAAGTAGGTAGGAGTGTCAACTAATCATCTCAAGTAACAAAAGACCTAACCCATCACACCGTAAAAACAAAGTGTACCAAAACAACAAGGAAACAAAAACGACACGCTCTACCAATTAACACTAATCCTGGAATCAACAGAAATAACAAAAGGAAGTTTATAACAGAATTATAAAGGTTCAAATTACGTTACTATCCGATTGTGAGTGGGATCCGACAGTTCTTGTCAATCGAGTAGATTCGGGGTGTCATCGAAATAGAGGATCAATCTATTATCGATTCCGTAAGGGGATTGATAAGATTAACTTTAATTAAATTACTGTTTGAAGATACAACGTTTTGATATTGTAATAAAATAGGGCTTCACTGCTACACTGTTTTTAAACGGATTACCGATAGTTCTACTGGTAACCTTTTACTAGACGACTGCAAAATCAACCAATCATGTAACTTATGTAAACTTTCCCTCAGAATCACTGCATTATTTATTTATGTACACACAAAATACTTAACAGGGCATTACATCGATACAGAAGAGCACAAAAGTACTGCTTATTTCATAAGAAATTTCTCAGCAGACCTGCGAGAGGAAAGTTGGATTAGAGATTGCTTTGTCATTCAGAAAAAAGTTTCATGTTATTAATTTTGTGGCCCCTTTTAAAATTTGAACAAGCCTCAAAGAAACCAAAAAATGTATGATACTAGTGTATTACGAATAATGAAAATTCGAACCCAGAGAAAATATTACTGCCATCCCTAGTGCCTCAACATAACCTTTTCTAAAGCTATAAATATGAAAATTCTACGTCCATTGTTTATGCTTAATCAAATTTTCAGGTGAAATAAACATAATAGGACAAAAGAAGGATTAACGGATAAATAGGGGATGAAATTTTACATATAGATAGGATATTGTGAGATCCACAATGAAGATATATTTGCAATTTGCTGCCCTAAGTAGGGAAGTGAGATAAAATCGTGCGTAAATTTTAAAACAGATTTATTTTGGTAACGTTTTGTTGGGCCGGCTTGAGATACTGACCCAGTTAATTTTAGAATGTACAATTTATTTATTCGCCTAGATAAATGGTTGAGATACATTAGGTTCTATTGCGTAAGGTTTTAGTTAAAGTATTTAATTAAATGTAGAGGTGAGAAATATACCATATTGCAAACAATAACTCATGATGAGAAAAATATTTTCTATTACGTTTAGCAACTTGTTACTATAATATGGTAGATCAACGCAAGCACGATAAGCATTACACGGGATAAGTTTGGCCTCAACTGGAGCCGTTCGGGATTCTTTCTTTAACTCTCCATACAGCAAAGCACATATGTCATCTTCCAGATCGGGATCAGCTAGCAAAAGTAAGGTGAGGTTATGTTAATCCTGCGCAGTACTATCAGTTTAAAAGTTCCATAATTATTTTCATTCGTGTAGAGAAGACCTGTCTAGCTATATTTTGGTGTCAATAAACTCGCAAGATTGTTTGAAAGTTTGTCTCTTTGCTAACGTTATTTAGTACGTGTAATTGAAATCTCAAATGACAAGACACTAGACAGTGTTAATTTCTTAGAAAGTTTCCAAGGTGCTTTAGTAAACTTTGTGACACTGTTTTAAAAGTCGTGACGGTATTATTGGTAACTTTATTATTGGGAAAATTTTATCTGTAAATTTAATTAAGTTATTTATATTTTACAATGCATGCATGCATTCATGCATTTGACATTCTATTAGGTATTCAATGTTGGACCGAATATATTTCTTCTCCTTCTATAAATCTCTATTATTCATCATCTCAGCAGTCATCCCCTTTCTAGCCATATCATTTTTCACATTCATGGTCTCTTTGTTACCATTTTTTACATTTTAATTTTTTATAACTATCCATATTTATACTCAAAACTTACACGCCATTTTTCTCATTCCAGCATAACACATGCCCGTATCATGCCAATCGATTACCACACAACGTTTTAATCACAATTTTCAGATTTCCTCATTTGCGTTACACCATACATCGTCGTCCTTAGCATTCTCATTTGAGCCTTTTAATAATTAACATACAGAAAGTCTCATTAATTTTAGAGGATGTCAAGAAGGATTCCAAATGTAGATAAGATAGAGAAGGAAAGAGAGATAAGGCTTTCAGTCTCGTGGAATGGAAATTTCCTCAAAACTTTACAAAAACTAGCAACATTGTCACGCCTCCCATAGCCATGCTGTACCGGTAATAGCAACTCTGATTTAATGATCCCACATAAATTCAACCCGAACGAGGCGCGTTCAAACGAGCGAGTTCGTTAGCGCCAGCCACTCGACCAAGTTACGTTGCTCATTTAAATAACTAGAATGTTTGGGATACGGCAGTTCAAAGTGACGCGAGGGTGTGATCCCAAGGGTTGAATGGGATCTGGGTAATCGTTTTAGAGTACTGTTATGGTTAGTTAATATTTTATTAGGAGAGTGTATTTAATTGTTTTATTGCCACTTCATTCTTGCTAACGATGTTAAAGTTTCCGGTTAACTGTTAAAGTTTCTGAAATTATGAAGATATAAACGGATTTCCTGTGTTTTAATTGAGTCGAATTTATTTATGGCGTGAAGAGATATTTGAGAATTAGATAGTTTCAACGGAAATTACGATTTAATTGACTTGTGTCTATTTTTATGTATCTAGAAATAACTTTCGCCTTGTTATTTTTCATTCTCTAATCAATTATCTTTAGATCTCTAAAATTTTTCTTCAAAGAATTTTGTTCTTGATTAAGTGGGCAGAGAGAGGAATTATTGTTTGCTTTTCTTGTTCAGGAGATATTTGATAAGGTATTATTGTATTAATAATCTACTTAGACACTTTTTCGTAATTTAGATATTATGTAAAATATTTTATATCTTAACTAGCTGTGGTCCGCGACCTTCGTTCGCGTGAAATTATTATAAAAAAATTTCTTCCTTTTTTTAATCGAATTTTGTTACCAATTTCACGCGTTTTATTTTACACGGAACCCTAAATCTTATTCTAAAATAAAAGTAGCCTTAGTTACTCCTTATGACATCAGCTATTTGTCAGTGAAAGTCCCGTTAAAATCGATCCAGTCGTTTCGGAGATTAGCCATTTGAATCGGTTTTTGTTAACAAATTCAAGGGTTTTATTTTTATAAAATAAATCGGTTCAGCCGTTTCGGAGATTAGGCAGACACCGACAAAAATTGTAAAAATATGTGTTTTTGTTATAAGTGTCATATATATTTTTATATGCATTCAGTAAAAGCTGGTATTTTAAAATTACAAACAAACACTTCCATTTTATTTATTTGTATAGATATGTATAGACATTTACAGCACCAATACTTAGTATGAGATTGGTTGATTTTGATTTTGAATGCTATATACTCAATTCTTTCAGCTCACTGCCTAATTCAAATGATGCACAGCACTCGTACTGCAATGTTTCATTTTGCCACAATACTATAGGCTTGTGTCCACTAAGAATAAATCGGGTGGATTGGCTTTTCTGATGATCAATTATGATTTATAGAAACAAAATATCTAAAATATGCATTATAAAAAATAAGGATTATTAATATTTTTAAAGAAAAAAATCGATATAAATACGCATTCGGTCACGTGACATTAAACGCTAATCAAAAGTAGTGACGTCACGCCGTGCCAAACAAACGCCGTTACTGTTGTGATATTTGATTATATAGTAATAATATGATACTCCATATAATTAACCATATCATTTGGTAACTAGAAAAATAGAAAAACATTTTGCAATAAATATAAAAACATTAAATTGGACGATTATACATAAGGCCCAACAATTTGACCATATCATAATAAAAACTAGAATAATTTTGCAGCATTCGTTAGTTGTACAGCTCGGATTTAGAAATAGGTTGGTAGGTGTGAAGGTACTTACATCAAAATGATCTTCACAAAATTAGATTCTTGAATCTAAAGATAAACTATGAGGATCATTTCTCCTTGCAAGGTTAAGCCACTTTTGTCGTTTTTTTACAATGTTTGGCACATAAATAAATAGTTTGTTAGGCGTGTTTATAGCTGTGCTTTTACATTGGGGTACGATACAGTGCTTAAAATACGAGAAATTCATTTTAAATTAAAGTTATACGAACAAAACTGATAACTCCCATAAACACTCAGTTTGTTTGGCACGGCGTGACGTCAATTACGTTGACAGGCTGTCTGAAGCGATTTCGCGGTAAATTTAAATCAGCATATTAAAACGCAAAATAAATATTGCAATGATCGACTTTTTTAAAATTAATATATTTTTAGGGTAAAATAGTTAAACAGGTAACGTTTTAGTATTATTTTGAAATTGAGTCAACTAGCCTATTATGCAATACCTACATACTATTTATTACTTCTAGCAATACCTCACAAAAGAAGGGTTTTAAAGCATCTCACAACATTTTGAAAACTGGAGTCAGCTGTCTGGACATATGTATGTAGCGCAGCAGTGAGGCACAAATTCTTACTTTTTTTCAACATCGAAATACACTTTCTTTTATTTATTTGACATAATAAGTGTAGTGTGGTTTTTTAGTTTGTGCTAAACAAATATAGTTTATTTCTATCTCTGACTAGTTCACTTACTACATGTTACTCTTTTTGCTTGAGCACAATTATATTGGAGCATTTCAATTTAATCAACGCACTAGTCCATTTAAACGGTGCTCGACACAGAATGACGCCCGACGCGAATTTATGTAATTGTCGCGACGAAAGCGCGGTATTAATGAGTTAGAGCGAGCGGCAATGTTCTACCACTTACCACTCAGCCGCTGCGTCGCTGTGCGGCTGATTGTACGCTTGATGGATCGCGCTTTTTGAAGTCTGTGAATTTGCAACATTTGTAATAATTCTGTTTTTGGGAAATGACGGTGATTTGTCACTCGTGATTTTGTGTTGAATGGAGCTTTCTTGATTTTCCGGTTTGTCAAACGTGATTGTAAAAAACGCTTTCCTTTTACAAATTATTGTGATCTCAACACGTTTTTAGAGTGATTTGATAGGTACGGCAAAAAAATGAGAAATATTTGAGACTTACTGTTTTTCTTCGATTTTCTTGGACTAACTTCGCACCTACTGACCGTTGGTTTTTTTATGAAGCTTCTTTTGCTTTCCTATATACCAAGATTATAATACAATATTACTTAGGTTGTTACATAAGTGTATATCGATATTTCACGGACGATCCATCATTATTAATCAACCCTCATTCGACCCATATTAAACAGAAAGCATCAACGGTTTAATATTGATGACGACAGTTAAAGACGGAAGACGTGTTAAAGATAATGTCATAAGCGCATAGGTATACGAGTAAGTATCACACTAACACTTGCAACCACTCTTACCCTTCTCACATGCACTCACACACCCTCACCTACAACACTACACTCACTACACCTACCGCACTACACTTCGCACACTACATTCACTACACCAAACTACAAAAATTTCCAAACATTTCTATCCAAACTACAGAAATTTTGTCAAACCTAGTTATAGTTTAGTTACCTAAAACTGTTGTCTTTGTAACTGTACCATCTGAATATGGATTGAAAGAGACTGGACCCCACAACACAGGGAATCCTAGTGTGGGGTTCAGGGCTTCATCTACGATTGTAAACATAAAGAGACAATAAATAATTTTTATTTTATTTATTTATTTAGTTACAAAGTCTGCCAACTAGCTATAAATAAATATACAGGGTCTACAAGTTTCTATTTCTTGAAAAACAAAACTCCAAATCCTTTACAAACAATTTCCCTAACACCAGCTAAAGCAGATAACAAGAAAAACAAACCACTTCAAGAATTGATCCGAAAGGAAACGCTTCGACAAACATTCATTTATGCAAATCAAATCATTTTTTTTCTCTCACCCTGACGTCGTGGAAAGGGATGGAGAACCAATTTTCAGGTTATTGCTAGAGCCAATTTAAAATACCGATATAGGAATTTGAATTTCTGGTTATGATGAAAAACATTGTGAGTTGGTCGGCGTCGAGTTTTATTTTGTTAGCAAACATTTCAATTGAATTTTAATTACAAACTTGTGCCATTGTATTGGGAAAATGGCCTGTTTAAAAATATAAGCTTTTCATTTCATATATTTATAGTTATTTACAATGTTGACGTATTTAAGGAAAACTAGTAAACTTCTTGTGATATTTCTTAAAATTTATTTTATTTTAATACTCAAAGAAAATTAAAAGATACTTTTGTATACGTCAATTCGTTTGCCATATGTGACGATTTCGTAATTCAGCATAATTTTAATGTTATCATCGAAATTAAATAGCAAATCCGATGACTTGAAAAAAAGTATAAAGCCAATTGAAGCCGTAGTTGGAGAAGAAAACGAACGATGATAATAACAGATTGTAGGTAACAATATTGTTATACCATTTAAAGTTTTAAATCAAAACCGTTGCTTCAAAACGGACGTGCTCAGAGAAATCAACACAGAGCATTGCTGTAATGATTGCAGCTAGATTCAGAAACAAAGCACGCTTCCATGCATGTACCGAAGCATGCTGATCCGGATTGTTTCAGCTTGATACTCGGTAACACGCAGCGATCCAATTTCGAGACACATGCATAACATGCCACGTGTGTTTCCTCTATGTTTATCTACGAATGTGTTATGGCACTAATGATTTGATGATACTACGACTTTGACTTTTGGATTTGCATAGGCGGATATTTTGGTGTAGGAAGTCGTGTGCCGAATGAGGACTAAGCTATTATCAAACGCTTGATATCAGTACATCTAAGTATCCGCCCGTATGTCTTATTTTCTTATATTTCAGCGTATGGGTGATCTAAAAGAATCTAGTAATGAAATCCATACTTCCACACCAATTAATTATTATAAATGCGAGAGTAGGTCCGTTTGTCTCCAGTCTGTTTGTTGCCCTTTTGCGTCTTAATAGCTAAACGGTAATGAATAAAAGGCACACGGATAGTTCTAGAGTAAGCACATAGCATACTTACCCAAGTGACACATATCCATGGGATAATTTCCGACTACCATACGAGTGAAGATGCATTCAAAAGCTAGCTAAATCAAATATTTTCAGTTGCATACATTGGTGAATATTTTCCAGTCAAAAGAAGGCTTTCTTTCCAGAATATGTCTCGTCAACCGAATTGGTCTACTTTCGAGCAGCTCCATCATACAAGATATAATCAGGCTCTGATTTAACATCGCGTGTCTCTTGTGACTTACGCTATGATAGCTAGGTTTTATTTATTCCGGTTTTTAGACTGATGGTACCTGCCATTTTCTATCTACTGAAATGATATCTAGTTTTAACTAATGATAATCACTGAAGATTATTTACAAAAATAGATAGAATTTACAATTGAACATAGCATAACATGGCTATTTTAGATTATTTATGTTTTTCTGTAGTTAAAAAGAAAATTTTACAACACTCCAACAGTATAACGTTTCCGAATTATATTCGGCAACGCAGAAAACTACCGATTAACACGAGCAATATATAAATAGTTCAATAGTCAACCAAAGATCAAACACTGAGTCTTCCAATAAGTAGCTTGTTTCCAACATTCCAATACTTTATACAAGTTAATGTAGTATTCAGCACTCACTGACTACTAAAAACGCCTAAACAAACTTCAATGTCATATTCGTACATCAATTGAAACGACAATCACTTTCAAATTGAAACATTAAAAGGTTAACAAATGGCAACCGCAATCAATACCCGCCACAAACTAAAGTATCGATCAATAAAACCAATTTAGTACAAACTAACAACAAGTAAGTGACATTTTGTCCCGCTATTTTTATTGCAAGAAATGAGAAACGTTTCAAGATGGCCCCCGGGATTCGCGGTATTCCGACTTTGACAGATGTTCCCGAGGCGATACGCGGGAGTTTTTTTTTTCTTTTTATTAATTGAAACTTGAAACTGGAGTAGCAGCCAGTTTTTAATAGAATTTTGTTGCAAGACTTGCAAGTAATAGTTATTGGAGCGATGAAATTGATGAAATGAGTATCTATCTCAGAATTGTGTTCTAAAGATTTATGATTCATGGCCAGCCTGTATTTCTTTTCACTGCCGGGACACAGACCTCCTCTCCGTGAGTGAAATTTATGGTCAGCCTGAAATTATTTAGAAACATTAATTATGGAGCAAAATTAGGGAGTACTTTAAGTACATCTTTGCCTTACTTTTCGGGGATTAAAGAACCTGAAGTTAATATGTTCGCGTAAATATAATGAGCTTGTTATTTTAAACTAGAATCAACACTGCGCCACCAAAATCTTAGAAAATAACACCTCACTTGAAATCCCGATATAATGAAGTATTGTTTCCAAGTACTAGGCTAGTTACTGAGCGTCGAGTTCCCAGTAGATTGTTTATTAGCGTCAAAGATTGTGAGAGGAAAAACGTTGTTTGTTCCCAATTTCATCCCTGGCATTAAAATTCCGTGAAATTTGATGGAAATATTGCTGAACAAATATTCTAAGAACAAGGAAAAGAAATTTGGAAAATTAGGAACTAGCGTTTTCTTGCAACCTTGAGTTTTGAAAGTAGAACAATACTGTATTTTTTCAACGTCATATTAGCTTGAGTGATGCAATGAGCAATCTATGACGACATAGAACAATGAATATGATCATATCTTATTCATGCCTTCCTCTCGAGTAGATGTTAGCAACTCATTGTCATTCTAAGCAGTCATTAGACCTTACACAACATATTTCCTTTCAGTCCACTTCCAGAGACTGTCTTGGAATCTTAAGTAGGAAGATATGTTATGATTTTATCTTAGTTATAAATCGTCAGAGAAATACTGCTCAGATTTACAAAGGTTTGGAATTGTTTGGTCTTCGTTTCTTTTTCGTGTGGTTAGTGCCTAAACTGGTGTCAGAGTTTTTATGCTGCATGGGCCTCTAACTTAGCTTTACATGCCGTCGAGAAATATCTTTTAGACATGCTAGTTTGGGATATAGAATTGAAATAATCAGAGTTGGCTGTGAACTGTGAATTGATTGGTGCCTGGAACATGCTTTGAACGAAAAAATTGTGGAGATATAGCAGCTATCTAGTTTAATAAGTCTGGCCTTTTTACTAAACTGTGCCGTTCAACTAGTGGCCTGGATAACATTCAGACGTTCTATAAAATAGCTAGGAAAACGACTCGGTTGAATAACGTTTAACGCGTTGCCTAGCATTTTTAACATTTTTTACTACTTTGGTAGCACGGTCATTTAAATTTTGTTCCATGGCCTTTGAAAACTTTTGTACTTTTGACAATTCATTTCATCAGTGTCTGTCAATGGATAACTTTCTTCAAGTTTATGCTTTGAGCTTAAGTTTGAACATAATAAAATACCCGTGTCTAATATTTTTATTTATCTTTGTAACTATATGCAAAACGGATAGTTTAAAGGTTTTTCATCTAAAATACAAATATTGCCCAGACGGGAAGACTGGGAAAAAAAGATTGTGCCAAGCACTGCTTCCAATCTTTCTTATCAGATCAAAGTTCTAAGCAGCTTTGAAAGAAAAATATAGCAAACCAGATATTTTAATAAGGTTGTCTTGTCTTTTTTGCAAAGAAAATTCTCTCAGGGATGCTCACTGATTCTATAGACTGATGGTTGTTAAGCACCAAATAGGATTATCTTAAAAATAACACAAACAAACACACACAAATTAACAAAAACACAAAACACACAGCTAACACCACATCAAAAACAACAACACACACACACACATACTAAAACACACAACACACACAAATACACAGAACACACACACGCACACAAAAACACACACATATTAATACACTAAAATTATATTTTACTTATAAATGGACAATTGACGAAATCTACCACCTGTCGTTATTTGGTAAAAGTTTTATCTGTTAACGGGGTTGTGTTACAATTTAATTCCTTTTTTATTATGCCAGATACTTGCATGTGTAACATGTTTTATACATTTTGACATAACGTTCTGACAGCATTCAAGTGAAATTGATAATGTAGAGTAATAAATAAAGAAATGGCAAATATAAAATAAATAAATAGATTTATTAATTCCGGTGTATGTGTATGACCAGATGTATGAACGTGGATGAGGCGCAAGGATCGCAGCAGGTGGCGTTCTGTAGTTTCTGCCCACCCCCGTGATAAAAGGCAGTTCATGTATGTACGAAAAATAAATAACATAACCGTTTAACTCTTTTATATTCATTTACCAGTTAGTTCTGAATCTTTGATACTAAATGAGAAACCAGAAAAGCAATATTTCAGTTTAAAACATTCAAGACAAATGCCTGCCTACCACTCACTCCCTTATCAACGTCACAAGAAAACCGCTGAATCGCCTCTCGTAATTTGACACGTATTCCTTCCTCCTTTGGAACTCTCTCCACCGAGGAGCGGCGAAATATTCCAAAATACTTTTTGAGAAAAGCACTTCAAGTACTGCACAAATAAGGGGATCTTATAGGACGAGGAGCAGTTATTAAATTGATGCAATGCTAACGTAGTCTTAAGAACATTGTTAGTAACAGCAGTATTTTTTAGATCTTGAATTGTTTATTATTTGAACTTCATTGAATGATGCATACTAACGTAGTCTCAAGACCTTTATTGTTACTAACATGAGTATTTTTTTCTAGATTTTGAATGAGTTTTAATTTGAATTTTATTTTTTGATGCAATACTAACGTAGTTTTAAGACCTTTGTTACTAACAGTTATGGGCAATTACTTGTTCAGAAATAAATGTATTTTATTTTTATTAGTATTTATTGAAAAGTGTGGCAAACCGACCGGACTGGACTCCAGGACGGACTGTAGACATCAAATGACAGATAATGCACTGAGTAATCGCTGTCAAAGTCCGCTCTCGGCAGCCAGTCCGCAGTCCGGTCCGCTCGATTGGACTGCACCTTAAGCCTATTCTCACACGACATCGCTCTTCCGCGCGGTCGGGCTGCGACGCGGATCTCATGTTGCTTGGCTTGTATGAAATTCGATGATGCCTAGACGTACACCGCACGACCGCGTGGACGAGCGGCGCTCACCGCCTCTCTGCGCGACCGACAGTAATACATTTGTTTCGTCGCCTCCGCCCGTCCACGTGGATGTGCGATAATGGAGAAATTAACAGTGTATAAAGCTATTGTGTTGATGTCGTTGCAGGAACACGAAACGCTGTCAAAGCGATTGCTATTTGTCCAGGCTCTCAGGTTCATTAGTTCACCTTTAATTAATACAACAAGAGTATTCACATAAAAACGGACGGGAGAAATATCAACTCAATCGGATCACGGGTAATGAATGGAAATCGGTCCCGAGATTCTACTGTTAACGAGTGAAGCGTGAAAATGAAACGATATTTGTTGGAAAACGGAATACAAACTTACTAAATTATCATTATTTATTTATTTATCAGACTACAGAGAGGTCCACTGTGTTAGTAACAATTTAGCTTAGCCTATGTTATTACTTAATAACTAGAACAGATCGGTTGCGATTAGTTAGCGCCCACACTAGCGGGCTATCTGCCCGGGCTGCTATCGATTGCAGTATAGTAACTACTACTAAACAATGATACCAGTTTGTAACAATCCCACAACAGGACAAAGGACTCTTCTCATGCAGAGAGGGCATGAGCATTCACTGCAATTGCTCAAGGCGGATTTGTGGTGAATGACTATTAACTTACGAGTATAAATATTAAGTCCTAAGGATTTAGATCAACCATTTCAGGGACACCAGTAGGAAGACGATGACTTAAAAAAAATTAGCGTATTTCTACAACAACTCTCGACGATTGATAATAATGTCCTTTCCGTTATCATAAGTTAGACTCTTAATACATCTTTGACATTTCCATCACTATCGCGCATAATATTCATATCGTCCAGGTCATCAGGTTTCCTCACGATATTTTCCGTCACCGAAAGTATCACAAAACTAAATACTTTTCGTGAAATTAAGCCCGTGAAACCTAAACTTTATAATATCAAAACGCCAACAAAAGTAGATTAATCACTCAAGTAAAATGTAGCTTAAGTTTAACCGAAGCGTTGTTCCACGGAATGTTTTACAAATTAGCTTTAGGTCACGACTTAGCACTAGGGTCGAGGTATATCGCTGTACAGTCGATTTAGGGTAAGAAATTCTTAGAAAGTAAGTAAACTACGTACCACAAAGAAGATAAGTACAGAAAGTACACATAATTATGTAGACGCTTTTCTACGGCCATCTGAAACAAATGATAGTCGCGAGTGCGCGTGCACTCGCTGTGAGTGCACTGTGTCTATGCGTGCGTGCGTTTTTGATCATTGTGTGAAGCTTTCAAAGCAGTAATGGACCAGTAGAAATGGCCACGACTTACTTATCGTAGGTTTGAACACATACAAGCACTTGCTTTCAAAAGGAAAATATCGTGAGAAAATCAGCATGTCCTAAAACCAACCAAAAAAAACGGTAATATGTGACATCCAGCAACCAGCATTGCCTGCATAGTGGGTTGAGGCTCTTTGTTTTTCTCAAGGGAGAAAGCCTACGTCTCAGCAGTAGTAAAACTACAAGCTGATGATGATATTATGAAACTGCTGAACATAGCCATTCTGTGGTACCTACTTTTCTTACTTTCAAAGAGTTTTCCTCTGCTATTTATTCCCTGAAGCGACAACATAAGGTAGGTTAACCATTTTTTGTTAAAAATTTTGGAAGCTGGTAATTATTTTAGTGTGGCGGCTTTTTCATAAGTTATTTAATTGGTGTCGGATCAAAGTGAGAGACGGGTACCTACTGTCAAATTAATTATGAAAGAGGAAAGAAAGAATTCTTATAATGGGATATTTTTCTTTGATCTTTGTTAATTTTTACTGTCTATTTTCGGATGAAAAATTTTACCCTCTCTGTTGATTTCGTGTAATGGGAGGAATAGATTACGGAGATAATATATATATATTTCTTTTATATCGTTTCCCACACTAGGAATTTCTCCTGTATTGTGGGTGCGTTTACAAACATTTAAATTCACATACCCAAACAGCCAGACCCGGAACAACTACCTGTAGGCCATACAAATATTTGTTCCGTGTGGGAATCGAACCAGCGACACGAAGCGCAGCAGTCAATCGCTCAGCCACTGCGCCAACCATGCCTTCAAAATATGGATTTGCTATTAGAAAAACTGGTATTTTTTAACATAATATAGGCTTATTTTTGGCAACTCGGTTGATGCGACCTAGGGTGGAGCACCAAAAATTGAAAGGCACAATATCCAGCAACCAACCCTAGGCCTGCTTAGTGGATCACGGCCCACTCCTCCTCTCAGAGAGGAGCCGTTTCCCAGCAGTGTGAACATTATAAGCTGATTATGTTGAACCTATCTGTTGTAATAAAGAACTCATAATGATAACGATTTCTGCCCCTGCTAAAGTTATTCTCATTATAAGCACCAAAGGATTCAACGTTTCCAGTTTGATAAGCAATAAAACAGAATAGACAGGTAAAAATCAGGTAAAAATACACCTAAATGACTATTACGACGCGCCCAACATCTGTGTCACAAAATCGATCATAACTTCGTCCTACAAACACCACATCACTTCTCACCATCCCAAAGATAATCTTGAAGATCGTAAAAGGCGTAAAATATACCTCACTGGCTCCCCAAAGTGGCCGATTCAGCTCCACTGAGCTCCATCTAGAATATTTCACAGTACACTGCTTCAATTGATTATATTGGAAACAAGTACCTACTCTACGTACGTGAGAATCGTGTTTTTGGTAAATATTTTTCCTGAAAATTTATTATTTACTAGGTGCACCTGTCAGTATGTATGACTATTTATAGCTGTGAACTTCATTCGCAAAGGCCTTCCCTCACCGGAGCATTCGCCTGTGATGGAACAATCTCCGACTCCTAAGATACAGGTCTGCGTACCTAGTTTAGGAGCCCGGAATAGTGACAATAACTTAAAACTTGGTAGTAAAAAAAAATATATAAAAAGAAAAAACTAAAATTGGATTTTAAGCATTATGTTACAAACTGCCGGTCCCATTAAGGGACCATTTGCCTGCAATGTAACAATCCTAGATTCGATTTTGTACAAAAACAAGTAACTGTTACAAATTGCATCATTACAGGTTGCGCACTGTAATGCTCGGTTCTCCTCATTCACTGAAGTAATGCTCGAACTAACAGTTACATTACAGGTGATATTTTCAGAAAACGCCTTGAGAGGTGATACTGGTAGCTACTAACTGATATCGATACCGATTGTTGTTATAACGGTAATATCTAAAACCCTGTGATGTTTTGAATGGTTATCAATCCATTTGCAAGTGCCGATCTTATGTTTACGATAGTATTGTATTACTATGACAGGCAGGCAGACTTTTGTTTAAACAATGAAATCAGATAACAACAATATTATAATTACATTTATTAATTGATAAACTGAGAGGTATACGTTTCAAATTAGCTTTTGCCCGCGGCTTCGGTCGCGTTATGGTCGGAAGTTAAGATTAAATTAGTGGAAATTTTGATGAACCTATGTGCTATTTCAGACTATAATCTATCTCTGTGCCAAATATCATCCAGATCTTTTCAGCTGTTCTAGCGTGACTGAGTAACAAACATCCATCCATCTAAACTTTCGCATTTTTTTTTAAGTAAGATATAGCTCAAGATGGATTAAATGACGACAGGTCACTAGAACAACTTACGTCCCACGGATGCCCCTCAAGTTAAAGAGACAAATATACAGGTCCGTGATTAGACCTGTCGTACTGTATGGATCGGAATACTGGGCTATGAAGAAGATGGATGAAAAAAAAGATTGCATGTACCAGAGATGAGAATGTTAAGGTGGATGTGTGGGTGACAAGAAAAGTATAAGGGCACATGTTAAATATTTAATAGGTATCCACATCATTCCACAGGTGTTAATATTCAGCACGTTTTTAAAATACATACCTGATAACCTATTTACTTATAATTATGTTTTAGGTACTATATTGTAGGTATTCTGTGTTAAAAATAATAAAAATGTATTTTTAACCCAGCTTACTTATTTCATACGGATCACAAATCCCACACCCCCACACACACCCCCATACCTCGCCCACGCTATTAGGAAAACGAGATTTTTAACATTAAAATATACATAGTTTAAGGCCTCTCAATTGCCAATCAACACTTGATCGCTCCAGCCTCCAAGCATTATCAAAATCAAATCAAACTTTCAAACAAGCCCAAAATACTTTCCAACTCAATATCCAAAAGTATTCGAGTAAGATCTTGGTTCTAATATTTGATAACCGTCCCTATAAAATTTCGTCTTAGTAATTTTACTGGTGGAGTAACAGACGGCCTATAAACTGAGATAGAAAACCAGCCGTAAATTTACGATAAAAAACAGATCCTAAAACTGTAAAAAATACGGCCAAGTTCCGAGCGCATTTTTGATCGTAAAATAATGTAAGGTCAAGTTCAACTTATAAATGTGAGTCATCATAATTCAATTTTTTTACTTTGTTTCAAGATGTCTTCAGCCTGAAATGGAATATGAAGTTTGTTTTTCTTTCTAGTATTATATTTGAGTACTTTCTGCGCAAAAACTCATCATGTGTCAACTTTTCTAGTTATTTCCAAAGCTTAGTTTTAATATTTAATAGTCTTAAAACAGATTGTACCAGTTTTACCTTGTTATAATAGTACTTAGGGTCCATCAAACTATGTAATACATTTACTGAAAGCATGTTACAGCCAAAGTTCGCGGGTTATATTCGGTCTAACTTTGAGAGGACGTGGGCGGGTACATACTCTAGTCAACACGCCATTGTTATAACAATTACTATGATATACATCTAGAGCTGTATGATTACGGGACAGGCTTTTTTTTATCAAATAATTTACTTTTTTAATACAATTTTCGTCAAGGTGTAGGATCAATTACATACCGAGTTACCTCCTTGCCTCGGAAAGCACGTTTTGCCGTTGGTCAAGGGGTATCGTATGCCCGAATGCTTACTGGGCTGTGGAGGACAGATAGGCAGCCGCGCCATGTAAAATACTGATATTTAGCTGCATCTCGTTAGACTGGAAGCCGAACTCAACATAGTCGGAAAAGGTTAGGCAGATGATTTCATCAAAGAGTTGGATAGGTGGAGAGTGAGAGAGTTTTTTTATATTATTTGTACAGATTTATCTAGATGAATTTGAGACCCGATCAAATTATAAGGACCAAAATAGTATTTAATGAATAAAACAGACTGTAAATAATTATAATTTTTTATTTTATGTAATTCCAATGACATGCCATTTATTTGTTTGACATCATTGATAATATTTTTTATTTTTTATTGTTTTGACCATGTTGACATTTTTAATTTTTATTTTTTTATTTTTTTATATAATTCCAATGACATGCCGCTTATTTTAAATTTATAATATTTTGTAAACCAACTATTTGCATGCCCATGTGACGGCAAAATGTGGAGAACATTATTATAAAAAAAAAAACATCTATGTACCTATTACCCATGTTTGCAAAGAAATAAATGATTTGATTTGATTTGATTTAAAAATTGGTTAAAACTTTGTCCAATTAAGTAAAGGCGAGGCCGTGATTTTAGCTAATGAAACTTTCCAAAAAGAAATATAAGTTATTGAAATAATAATAACCATATTTTTTACGAACTTGTCAGTCACACTGTAAATACGAACATTCTTCGCTGTCTGTAGCAAACGATAGAAACAAGATATGAACTCAATTTACTTGGCCATATTGCCTGTTCCACAAAGATTACTTTTATTGTACCACTGACCTGACCTTGGTCCCCGTTACTGGGTAACATGCAGCAATTTATTGTCTAGACGACTTATTTCAATAAACTTAATAGATGCCTTTGTAAACGCGATCTCAGAATCGAAAGAAAATCTGGTTTACTTTGCTCAGAATTTATTAGCTGTAGAGTTATGGCATTATTAGGGAAAGATAGGTTTTTGTCTTTGTTATTTATTGTGGTTACTTGGGAAACAAGTTGTCTTTTTGTAATAGAAATGGAATGCGAATCTAAATTGAGAAATGGAGCCATCATGAACGGAGATACCATCCGTGCTTATATTGTTAGTGCGAGTAGTAGTTCTGTCTGCATGTTACCTTTTCACGCCTATATCACGGCCCAACAGATTTTGATAAAATTTAACACACTGTTCTTGGTTAGAACACAGGATTTTTTATCCGAATCCCACGCAAAGCCGCAAGCAAAAGGTAGTTATCGATAATGATGATTATTGGCATACATTACACTTTTACCAGCGTTTCTGAACTGAAATTCCTGATTGGGTTACAACGACATTGTACGCCATTTCGTTGTAATATGCTAATAATCTGACTTGAGAAAGACTGCTTCCAACAACCTTTGCTACAATGCCTCTGATATTATTATATCAGAGGCATTGTAGCAAAGGTTGTTGGAAGCAGTCGAAACGAAATTGTATTCAATTTCGTTTAGCAAACAATAAGTCAGTAAAGCCGAATGAGGAAGTCAGTGTCCCACGACATATCTTCATAAACTTCCACAATTAAACTTACGTGCTCCAACTATGAATTGTTTAGTACCCCTGCCTTCAGTGTCAGGGGTTGCAAACAATGTACAACCTTTATCGCCATTGTTACATTTGTTGACTTTGAACATGTTGAAAACTAAACTAAGGAAGTACTTTGTTTGGGCTGAATGGACCTGTTGGCAGCCTTAGATGGTTTCTGAGAATACACTGTCATTGTGATAGTTTTGAGAAAACCGGTGTAATTCCAGAGATTTTAGATGCCTAATATGGGATTTGGTAAGACAAGTTACTTTCGACTTCCATGCGAGTTCCGTTAAAATATAAGCATGAAATAATACAAAATGCTAAACAGAGTTTCGTGGTCTTCTTCTTTTTTTCGTATAGATGTCACATCCATAATGTTATAATTTTTGGACCCAGTAAGTAGCCACTGCGGCGTCAGAGGCGTTGCTTGTGGTATGATCCCCAAAATGAAACCTAGTCAGAAATGAGTAAATCACATGACATTATCAATGGAATTTCTCGCTAGCTCTTCACCTACTTTTTGTAAACGTGAACTTTGTTTGTATAGTTTGTGAGTAGTTACATAATTGCTTTGTAAATATTAATCAAGTCCGCCTAGCTAGGATCGTCTTGTGTGTATGTTTTAATATATCTTGACATGGGCTAGACGTAGAGAAAATATAAATTTCTTCTAACTTTCTTTATTCTAAGAAACACTTCAATATTTTTAGTTTCTGCATGACAAATCACTGTCACATCGAATGTCACATTATAATTCTGAAGGGACAAATAAATAATAGCTATCTTTTGAAGTCTATTTATAAAGACTTTGACGAGAAAAAAAATTATAGTTTAAGAGCCAGGACAGTTTCTTGGAACCAGTTCGCACTAAGTTAATGTTTCTATTTGATTTGTATATTTTTTTAAAATTCATAAAACCTAACGTAATGAAATAAACTATTATTTACGGACTATGTAGTGTTTAATGTTCTAATCAAATAATATTAAAAAGGATGCTGTGTTTGTTTCACTTTCAAAGTTTGATTACTAAAATTGTTGAAAAGTAAAGAAGACCAACTTTTTACTCCTACAAAGAAAGAACATCGATTACGGCGCTAGTACAAAACTTGTTAGCGATAGAAATAGCCATTGAAATCTTGTTGAAACCATGACTATTACACTTTATCCACTAGTTTGTTTCAACAAAACATTTATTTAAATTAAACTGTACATTTCGATCACCACAATTACATCAAAATAATAACCCTCCTTTTACTTCACCGTAGTCGGGTAAAAATACAGCCCCTCATAATGCCCGTCCTTCACTAACTTACGGTATTCAAATAAATAAAAAAAAAAAACATTATCACATACAAGAAAAAGCCGTGGAAAAAAATTGTAGTTACGATATTAATTAACTGACCACAACATGAAATAAAGGCTACTCACTTTGTCTTGCAAAAGAAAATATTCTTCTTCTAATTAACTAAAAGCCCTAGTTCATTCAATGTATGTATATTCACTCAGAATTTATTTAGGATGGCCAAAATAAACCCTTGGCCAATGTCGTTATTATAATGGTAACATTCTATTGGGTTGCGTAGGGGACACTTAGATATGTGTACAGTTGGACGATATTAAATGCTATAGAATAAAAAAAATCTATTTAATGTACAAATTTTGGTTGCTACAGATTGTTTCATGAGTAACGTTTTGTCTACAAGTACCATTTTTTTTTTAGACTTACGTTGTTGTTCTATAAACGATTAACATTTTTTTTTATTGGTAACTAATAGCGATCAGCCCATACTTAGTACGGTTTTTACAATTTGATAACACACATGCCAATTTTACTACATTTTTTTTTTAAATATGTTCGCGTGTTATTTTATGTATGTAGCATAACATAATATAGTTATAGTTTAGAAGAACACGGAAACATGACACACGACGACAAAGAAGAACATGGTGACATCTACAGACACGAAAATCGACGTTATTTTTAAAGATATTCCGCTATTATTATATTATCGTTGGTCCAGTGATCGCTAGCGCGACTGCTGAGCATGAGCTTCTGGGTTGCATTCCCAGGTCGGGCAAAGTGCTATTGGGTTTTCCATTAGGAATTTCGTAGTAGCAGCCACGGAGCCTGGATTCGTGTCCGGTTGATGGCAATAGGTTCGCCGCCAATTACATGAGACTTAAATATAACTGGCGAAATGTGGATGTACTATCAGGTTCACCTCTGCCTAACCCTTCGGGGATTACAGGCGTGATGTTATATTATGTTATAAAGATATTGTGGGATATTGTGGAGGCGTAGGGTCCCTACACAACATTAGTCTACTATCAACACACGACTGGGTTCAGTTATCTCACAGAGAGAAACGTGCATTAATCAACACGACTTTTAACTTTGGCCCTCATCTCAAAGGTCCTCCAAAGTTATGTTTGGATTATCCTCTCTAAATCTAAAAGTTATTCTGTTTATTCTCTTAATAAACTACTAATTCAATGCTGTCCTCCATTTATTTACTCGAAGTGAGGTACAAATAGTTTGCTAATGAATTCGCTTTATGTTTTGCTACTAATTTAGTAGGACCCCTAACTTTTTGCTAGTCTAGGCATAACCTAGGAGAATGTACATAGAGAACTTTTGTTATTGCGGGTATTGCTACCTGCCCGTATAGCTGTAGACGAAAGGTGTTTCGTATTTTTTGGTAGAATAAACAGTGTCTAGAGGCTGGAATTCTGTCTAGTTTTCTAGGAGTTTATTAACTAATTATCTCGGCCTAGACTTCTACGTATAAGTACTTAGTTATGTATTAATTTATGCTATCAATAATAAATTATGTTCGTATATTTGTGAGAAGAGTTTATGTATGAGGTAGAATACAATATTATTATGCTTTAATTGTATACCGAATGTAACACAGCTATGTAATAATAAACAATAACTATACAACGGCAGTCTTATCGCTAGAAGCAGTATATAATAATATATTATAACATGGAAAGGTACTCACTATATTATATCACTCAATGTCGTTATTTTGTAGGGTTCTTATATCTTCATGAATGATGTTACCAGTTTGACCCTGCGTCCTAAATAAAACGATCGGTCGCGTCCAATATGTCACTAAGTTCAGATAACCGAAAGGTGTTGATCGAAATGAAAGTAAAAAAAATAAGACGGCCGCATGTTGACGCGATGATTACTTTCGTTAGGAACCGGCCTTATAAATGTAAGCCATCACAAACACCCATTATACAAAAAGTAACTGACTGCCAAAGATCCTTTTAAAAGCTCCTAACAATAAAAGCGATCGTACGTTTCTTACTTAGTGCAACAAAAGAGAAACGGAACTTGCAAATAGGACAAGAACACGCCAGTCTTAGATCAGCATGAACGAAACGTTTTAAAGTACGGCACAATTCACTTTTATGGTGTGAGGGGTATTAAACGGAATGTAAAACTTCTGGCTGTATCAGCATCATCAGTAAAGTTGAGTTTTTAATAAAAGTTTTGTTTAGCTTAAGGAAATGTTGGAGAGAGGTAATGCTATGTTTCGCATATACTTTGCTGACAGTTCCTACCTATAGAGGTAGGTACCTCTGTAGGACGTGTGTCTATAGTATCCTCTGTAGTTATTTTGGTGTTAGTAGTTAGTAATTGATTGGTTGAAGAAGAACATTAGATACCATCTAATGTTCTTCTTCAACCAATCAATCTTCTTTTCATTGCCTTTATTTAGAAAATCTCCAGGTCTCCTTATCGATTAATCAACTAACTTAAGTAAACCATTGGAAGTCTATGGTAACTCAATACCATAGACTTCCGACTGGCTAAATAATTAAATATTTATTTCGTTAGGAAAATGCATCATAACATGGGACTTAAACATAACTGACGAATTGTAGGTGTACTATTGTACATTTCTGCCTTACCCTTTCGGGATTACTAGTGTGATGTGATGTGTTAGCAAAGCATCACATCACATAAAACAACACCCATCCTTATTCAAATTCCAGCCACAGTGACGTATATCAGCTATAACAGAGGAGAATGCAGCGAATGGAACATGATATCATTTGTCGCTCATCTCAGACGTGTCAATGGCGTGGCGTCTTATGTCTCATAACTCGTTGTGACGAGGAAATTGTTCAAGCTTGTTATGTACGTCATGTATGAAGTAGGTTACGTTATATATATATATATATGTCCGTGTCGGCAAGCACGTTAAGCTGTTGGTCCTGACTGTCATTTGTAGATCTTTGACAAGTAGTCAGTGGCCCGCAGTCTTAATAAGGGGTACCGTATTAAGTTAAAGAACGAAGATGTTATCGAAATCCTTATCCGTTGCTTGCTTGCTTGTCACGACGTGCAAGCTGTTCACTTTTTTCTTTTTTTGTTCCGTCCTGTTGAATTTATAGTTTATTGTTTATTTTTTGCCATTTTGTATGATGCACGTCATGTCCCTGCGACAAATAAATATTTTTTCTTTCTTTCTTTTCTTTCTCAATGTTTATTTACTTCGAATATACTGAGTATAAGCTATTTCCAATAGGTACTTTTACTTACCCTAGAAAATACAACCCTTAAATTACGACGTCTTCAATAAATCATCTAAAACAATCTACTGCTCAATTAGGACGCCGTAAAACTCAAATGAACTAAAAGTCCAAAAGCGTCTTTATACAAATGTACAGTTCAAAATCAATTACGGCCAAAGTACGGTCCACAAAAATTGCGAAGCAGTAAATCAGTCCAAAAAACTGCCTTAGGGATGAATCGGGATGAATGAGGCTGTAATTAAATTTAAAACAGCACAGCCTATGTTCTCACAAAATTAAACGATTTTATTTCTTTGTGTGGCCAGAAAAACCGGGATTAGTCAAATCCCGGGATTTTTATGCAATCCCTATGTGAGTTATTGTTTTTATTTTGTTTTCTCCATTAGCTTTTTGGGGAAATATAAGAGCCATTAGGAATGCTTAAGTCTTTACCATAATTTAATATTAATTACGGACGCGAATCATTTAAGTTTAGTTTCTCTTTGCTAATAAGTTTAAGGCTAATAATTGTTATACCTAAAAACTCTTTTATAGGACTTCGAAGTTAAATTTAAGTAAAGGTTTTGGTAGGCTTTCAATTAATTGTTTTGCAGGATAAGTTTCCTTCACAGACACTCAAGTTTAAATTTGTTTGCCACGGATAAGGGCTGAGGTTATTTCCTTGATCTATTTACGAAATACTTCATCTTAAACATATAGTAGTGTCCAATGCTTATTCCATAAAATTAAAACCAATCGTTTTCAATCAATCATATTTTTTAGTAGATAATAAACATCTGCGTTGCATTTCCAACTACGTATTATATTTGGGTCAGCTTTCAGACTAAGTGGATGCAGCTGAAAAACTTGTACCACCGTATTCTACATGGAGCTTATCTGACCTCCACAACCATGTTACTGGGTAACACAATCATCATCATCATCCACACCCCAACTTCACCCACTACTGCGTATAGGCCTCTCTTTGCTTGTGCCAAGCTCCATGTTCTTGTGCCAGGCTGGCAAGACGTCAGACTCAATAGGTTTGTTAGCGAATATTATGCAGAATTTATGTCCTTATGAAGACTGTTTACTACTTGCTTATCAAAATAATGGTTTATAAAACAAAAACCACAGAACGCTGTGCTACGATTCTTACACACTCCATTAGCTTCGTACATGTTCACTTGGTCATACACGTGCACCCCAAATAAGGATAGCCTAATAAAATGTTTTTTCCATCTTTATTTACAACAACAACAACAGGCCTTAATGCCACGTTCACAACGTCATGCGATGAGGCTTGCTTAAAACGATAAGCACGTGTTCATTTGTTTTCTTCGTGTGCGTAGGTACCGTCGCGTCGCGGTGAGTCGTAGCTCGAAGTAATTTCTTTCATTATTTTGTTTTCTAAGCGGTTGTCGCAACACATGTGTCGCTTGAACACGCTTGATCGTGATTTATTTTGCGTTTGGCTACTCGCAGGTCAACGAGTGTAAGGCCTCCAGCCAGGGGCGCGTTCTTTGAGGCGGCAAGCCGCCCACTACCTGAACGCGCCCCAAAAGGTGATAGCCATAAGGCTAATCCGGGGGTACCGCACGATCTCCGGCGAGGCGGCTAGCCTCCTTGCCGGATTGCCGCCATGGGATCTGGAGGCGATAGTCCTCGCGCGCCTGCATGAATGGCGCGCGGAAGCACTATGTCGGGGGGAAACACCGCTGCCGCGACAAATTGCCGCTCAGCGGACAGACCTCCGGCGTGATCTCATGGCGACATGGAGAGAGCGACTGTCGCAACCCCGTGCAGGGCACGCCACCATAGTGGCGATAAGTCCCCTCTTTGAAGAGTGGCTAGAGAGGCGCCACGGCGCCCTCACCTACCGCCTGACGCAGGTCCTCACCGGACACGGTTGTTTCGGGAGGTTCCTGCACCGAATCGGGCGGGAGGAAACGCCCGGGTGTTTCCACTGCGAGGATCGTCCGGAGGACACGGTGGAACACACTGTGGAGGTCTGCCCCGCTTGGGCGGAGCACCGCCGTGTCCTCATAGCGGCGATTGGCGGCGACGATCTCTCGCGTCCGGCCTTGGTTCAAGCCATGGTCCGGAGCGAGAGGGAATGGGAAGCCGTCACCTCCTTCTGCGAAGCAGTCATGCTAGTGAAGGAGGTGGCAGGACGTGAGAGGGAAAGAACCTCACGTCCCAGTCGCCGCGGGAGACGCCCTGGGCGTCGGAGGTCACGTGGTGGCTTCCGACCACCGTAGGCGCTGGCCTGTGGACGGCGAGTTATGGGCTAGCTCGCCGTCCGGCCGTCTTATGACTACAGGCCGTGTCGACGGCGCGTTCGTGTTCCACGTGCGCCTCAAAGAGATGTCAGCAAATAAGGAGGGGTCCGCATGGGCCGATGCCTGCCAGGGCTGCGGGACTGTTCGAAAGAGATACCGTGGCCCTGGAACACAAAGGGCAAAGAAGGAACATGAATGGGTTTTAGTCAGTACAAGTCTGACACTCCCCTCCGCTCCGCCCAGAGTGGGGGGGGTCATTTGATGATTTCCCATTCGGAAAAAAAAAAAAAAAAAGGCGTCCAGCTAGGGGGCAAGAAACTAACAAAAATTAAGCGACTACACGTTAAGGGCAACCCCTGTGGGGTACGAGCCTCAGTTTGTGCCAAGCGGTTACTTGTTTATAAGTACTTGTATTCTATGTTCATTTCAAACCCACTGGCCTTTTCTAGAAAAATATCAGTAGAAGGTGACTTTGTCCGCCATCTCAAAGGCCACAGTAACTAGAATTAATTACATATTCTTTGTAATATTTCTCGTTCAATATGACTTGCTCTCGGCTGCTGTTACAAGTATAATTACTTTCCAATTAATAGCACTGTGGCTTGCTCAGACTTTTTGTTTTTTTTTCTTTTGTTTTATGTGATTTTAGTTTGAGATCTCCATTTTAGTGTTAGGTTAATGCATTTGACTTTTTGTCGTCTTGAAATACAATATGTTTAAACATCTTTGAAATTAGAAATCATAATTGAAAGAGATGTGCAACTATAAACGTGGTCATGTTTAATTAATTTAGATATTAATATTTTTACTGGGTGTTATTTAACTTGTTTAATATTTTATGTTGTTGTATTTTGTGAGTTATAGCATCGTATTGGACGAGTCCGCAATGTTGCTATAATTGGTGGTTAATCAATAAATAATGATACAAATATTACGCATGCAGAGTGTGCGCTAGAGAATTGAATTAAATCTTGTGAATCAATCATAAATCATTATTTTCACATCATCATCATTTCAGCCGAAAGACGTCCACTGCTGGACATAGGCCTCCCCCAAGTATCGCCACATTGACCATTTTCCACATAGCTGTTCCAAATTGCATTTCCTTTAAATCTGGGTTATTGACGTGTGATGCCAACTTTTTAATGAACAATGTTGTGGAGCACAGCGCGGTGTGAATGTGCAATTATTCCTAGAAATTAAAACTAAAATGCCTTAATGTGATTTGGTGTGTTTAAATTAAAATATAGTCCAAAGAACGTGTTTGTTATGTCGTGTAAAATTCTGTTGAGATTATTTTTAGAACCTCTCTCAACTTCTAAAAGTTATTAGGTTTAATTTTGGTACTTATAGTACCGAAATTAAACCTTCATACATTACCGTTGTCTCATTAAATATTCTCTGTACGGTTCTTCTCATACATAAGTAAATAAGCTTATTTTATCCCACACAGGCAGGTGTCTAAAACATTCGCAAGGAGATGACGTCAGAACAGAATTAAAGTATGAATTATTACCGTATACGCACATTTGTCACTGAAACTCGGAGATATAACGTTGTGTAAGGCAATGTCCCACCGTCGGCACAAAAGAGACTAGCTATCGAGGATTTTCTCGCACAAGAAACGTACACAAGAAAAGAGATTGGTACACTTTTATTCGTTGCCCCATCCTAGGAAATTCTCCTTTATCTTGGGTGCGATTAAAAACATTTAAACTCACATACAACAACAGCTAGACCCGGAACAACCATACAAATATTTGTTCCGTGTGGGAATTGAGCCCGCAACACGCAGTGCAGTAGCCAATCGCACAACCACTACGCCAACCGTGCGTTTTAATTACATAATAATGTTAGCTATTATTACAGCTGACAGTTCACACTGCAGGCAAGTACTCCGTCAAACAAAGACGTGCTAGCTTTACTCACTCTACTCGCTAATCGCCTGCGGTGACGCAGATGCCTAAGAAAAGGGCAACAGTTGCTGATATTCTATGACTCGAATACGAGTTATAAATTCATCTGTGTGGCTATAGAATATTTAGAGATACACTCTTGTGATAGGTTTTATACGTGATAGGATAATGGCTTCATATTGTATCGAAAGAAATGGCGTGTGTCATCATTGAACTATTTGCAATGCTTTAATGGCCAAAAGTTAGGCCTTCTATTTGGATCAGGTGGCAATGTCGACATAGAAACCAGTGACACTGCGGTCTGACTACGGTCTGTCATAGAGGTTGAGTTGCTTTGCCACTGTGATTAGCGTCCGCCTTGGAAATTGTACCCTTTAATATAATATGAGCCCTACCCTTTAATAATCTTGTCAGAGGAAGTTTAAGTATGAAGATTATTTGTACGTACAAAAACCTGTATAATACCAGTTACAGTTAACAGTTAGTACAACGTTCAAATCAGTCAACCAGTCCTATCAAGGGGTATTGTTATCCAGTAAGTGGTATGTGGAGTTCTGATAGGCAGGTTGTGTTTTGTAAATTCATCTTCAACCTCAGACTAGAATTCGACCCTAAAATAGTCGGGAAAAGGCCAGGCGGATCATCACCTGCCTAGCCTTTTCCAAAATATGTTGGGGTAGGCTTCCAATCTAACCGGATGCAGCTGAATACCAGTATTTTACATGGAGTGACTGCCTATCTGACCTCCACAACCCAGTTAGTACTGGGTAATACGATACCAAGGGTAAGACTAGTTGTCAGAGTTTCGGGCCATTGACGACCTGTAACGACTATCAAAGATCTACAATTGACAGCCGGGACTCAAGGCATGGAGGAAACTCGGTATATATTGGGTGGTCACCCATCCACGGACCAACCCATGAAAGCGCGGCTTAACCTAAAGATCGACCCGAGCGGCTGTTATTATTTAGCCACGTCCTAAAAGGACAGGCAAATTAATTTTATTTCAAATGTAAAAATGAATAAATTAATGATGTAATTCATTGAAAAGTCGTTTATTTCAACGACGACAAAACAACGGTAGGTACTACATGTGGGAAAGGTGTAAATCAACTCATTTTGACACGAGTTTTAAAATAGCATTCCCCAGTTACAAATAAAAATGCCATTGTTTTAAAACACTCTGTAACCTATTTATTTATTACATGTTGCATTCGAGTTAAACTCGCAAACAAAGTGATTTAATTGTCAGTAGTTCTGAGTGCTTTATGTATCGGATTTACATACGATTTTGGAAATAAAACAGAGAAGTTTTACTGCGGGCTTTAATGGATGAAACCAAAAATATTCTTTTGTGTACGAGTTTGTTTCCAATTTTTAAAAAATGGTTAGGTTCAGTCAAACCGAGCGGACTGACAGTAGACTTGCTACGTACTTTGACAGATAAGCCAGTATACTATCTGTCACTGTCACACACTTTTTTGTTAAGATTTTAATTTTTTCACAAATTATTTTTGTTATATTTATACAACATATGACAAAAACTTGCACGTGCACTTGTAACATGTGCCAAAAAAATGTATTTTCTTTCTTTCGATTTCCGCTGTCCGCAGCCAGTCCGTACCGGTCTGATTGTACCTTTTGTGAAATCAATCTTACCGTATAAATTATCCCTTTGCTTATCTAATCTAGATCGAAAAGGACCCAATTAACAAAATTTGCTGATATTCGTGGTCGAACGCCCGGCAATTTGCTTTTTTTTCTGTAATCAATTTGGTTTGGCTCTAGCCATTATTGTTGGGCATTTATACATAGTATTTGTGCACAGGATTAGCGCTGCCGAAAAGAAACATTCCGAAGTTTTCGCATCGATATTTTCGCGACACAATCGTAGAAAATTAAGAAATATTCGCGGAAAATGATCTCTCTAGCTTTATTCCAACTATTTATTTATTTTATCATTTATGTACACACAAGAGCGAACATAAGGAAACATCATAACGTAACTTAGAGTACAAAGGCAAAGCTTATTTCAAAGAAAACTTACTACCACCAAGCCTGCGAAGGGAAAAATGAAAAAATAAAATGTAGACAGTAGTGTGTGAGAACAGGAAGAGAATAACATGTGTAGTGGGAATGTCTTAACCTAAATCTATACTAATATTATAAAGCTAAATAGTTTGTTTGTTTGATTGAACGCGCTAATTTCAGGAACTACTGGTTCGATTGAAAAAATCTTTTAGTGTTGGATAGCACATTTATCGAGGAAGGTCGCGGGCAACAGATAGTATTTAATACAAGTACTCATATGAGTATAACAATAGTATAATTATGTTTCATTTTGCCATGATTATACATGGAGTGACTGCCTATCTGACTTCCGGAACCCAGTTGACACGATACCCCTTGGTAAGACAAGTTGTCAGACTTTCAGGTTTCTAAATACTCGTAACGAGTGATCGTACTACTACAACTGATACCGATACTGTCATTGGCAGAATCGTAGGATCAAAATGCGTCCCCTAGCTTATCTCATCTCGGTCCAAATCGGGAAAGGCAACCCGATGAATTTAGATATTGGTCGTCGTAAGCCCGGCATTTGTTTCTTCAATCAATTTGTCCCGGCTTTATGTCTGGCAATTTATCTATTCACGGATACTTCTTTTACCTGGTAAAGCAAGTGTCCGTAAATAGTTGGAAATCGTAGTAAAGTGTCCATTATGGCTCACTATCCTGTAAATATCAGGGATGTTACACACATTTTGGACCAGGATGTGAAATCAAATACTTATAATAATTAGTTTCGTGTCAGCTTTGTAGTTCAACAATTAATACTGTCAAATCGAATGCGCCGAAACGCAAAAATGTGGAGCATACTACTTCATTCTAATATTATAAATGTGAAAGTTTGTGATGGATGTATGCTTGGAGGTCTGCATGTTTATTATTCTTACACGCAAAAACTACTCACCAGATTTGGATGCTATTTGGCGCACAGATAGAATATAACCTGGATTAACAACACTTTTTATCCCGGTAGAATGATCCCGTGGGACAATTACCCAACTCCACGCGGGCGCAGCCGCGGGCATGAGCTAGTCGTCAATATTTATAGGAATGTGAACGACAACGTTTGTTGTATTGGGAGCCACTATTTACGGACACTTTCTTTACCTGGAAGTTTAGAAACACAAATCCGAAAATCTCAAAGACCTTCTTTTGAGCAAGCCTCGCACGTCGCCAATACTACGTTAGCCGCACCCAACTTTACAATAGTATACTTACTAAATAGGATACTTTACTTATCAGCATTATACCCGCTGTCTTCACCCAAATGCAAAAAAAAATCTTATGGCATGGCTACAGAATACGTCGTATCAGAAAACGTAAGACTTTATTAAATAATGAGATACACACACACCACCAATATAAATAGCAGTAACACAAACTTATCATACTTATACTAGTACACTATCTAAATCATCAAACTCGCTCTCACATCCTCGACTAATTTTTTTGAATAATTATGTAAATTGTACAATTATTCTGATCGACGCTAACAGCCGTGTTACAGGTACATAGTACGGTTGTCACCGTTAACTTTATTTTATTGTCTACCATATAATTTCGTGTAAATTATTGTTAGAATATAAGGTACTCGTACATCTGTTACTTTTTGTTTAGCCAAATAAACTGATTATTAACTTATAATTTTTAACCGAACCGATAAAAATAACGTCAGAATTTTGTTATACGAAAATGAGCACGCCATTTAAGGACACCGATCACTCTCATATATTTTATGAATGATCACCTGGCATCGCTTTAAAGTAATTATGTTATATTGTATTTAAACCGTGCCAGTGAACAGAAATCAATAGCGTAGGTTTTTTCAAATACAAATTGAACACTTTGTAAAATTGGTTAAAACCGAGGTAAATATAAAAATTTAAAATTTAGACACCTAATTTTCGAAAAAAGACCAGCGGCAGTGTGTATTTACTCTTTACATAAAATGATGGTATTGGCTTTTTTAATCGTTAGTTTGAAACGATCTATTTACTAAATACGTGGTAAGCGTTTGTGCATCGGTGTCCCAATTTTCAGTCTGAGTGAGCGAGACAATACTATTCAAATGTGAATGTCAACGAAACAGAAACTTCAATAATGTTTGAAGCAGTAGAGCAAATCTTACGATTCAAATCTTTAGTTTACGTCAGAAACAGCGTTCTAACATAGCCAGTTGCTCAGCAATTTTGTTTGCTTACTCTCTGTGTACCCAACAGACTATAAATTACAACGTTTCACAATGTAAACGGCATCAAAGATTTGCTTTGTGTGAAATACTACGACATTTCTGACGGCGCTAAACCGCTACTGTGACTGACATATTGGTTAGGCTAGTTACACGCTTGCGACTGTGGTTAGTTTGGTTAACAGTTTACTAAGTTTCGTAAGTGATTTATGGATGTAATCTGGCACTTGGGAGTAGGTATCATTTGGAAAGAAACAGTTGGTACCAACAATTTGATAGAAAATAAAACAAGATTTTTTGAAGTTATTTAAAATGTCACTTCATACATGAATTTGAGTTCGTAAGTAATACGAAGACACAAATTAACGAAATTTTCTTTTCAAGGTTTAGATACGCATAATAAATAATTTCATAAAAGAACAATTAGTGCTGAATTAAACTGCACCCCAATTATTGCTTACCATACTTTTAATCATAATTAAAAGGATTTTTAGGGAATTCCCAGTACATTGCTTCATAATATTTTTGAAAAAATCGTCAGCATAACACCATAAATGTGGGGATGATAGTATTGAGTAAGTGAAAGCGAGAATGCGTGAGAGAGAAAGAGTACTTCTGCAGTAATGTGACAGAGTGTATATTTTGACGTTAAGACGTAAAGACAACACATATGACTCAGATGTAAAGACTACATATTCAAATAAAATAGCTAAGTTATTGAAAGTTTGAACCTGCGGCCTTCCGATTCAGTACACCGGATGTTTTAACCAATTAGACAATCGCACCTTGCTCACAGCTCTCGAAATTTTCGTTCCATTAATAACGTCTTACGGTGACGTTAGCGCCATCTATTTAAGAAAGTATCGAACTAACTTAAACCAACACGTTTTTCTTTCCATGTCAAAACAGCTATAGTTCCCTACGCAGGGTTTGCGTATAAAAATATTTAAAGTTATTGAAAGTGTTTTGATTTTCCACATAAATAACCCAATAAATATTGTTGTGTTGAATGAAAAGTTATTTCGATTGTAAATGTGTTAGGCAATGACCGCGCTCTTCTTTGCTACAAAACTAAGAACTAAACATTAACCATGTGACTTTGAAAAAACAGTAGAAACATGTACATATTTTCGCAAACAAACAAAATATTTTTTTAGCAATATAAAAAAGTATCTTTAAAAGTAGCTTTGGCTTTGCATCAGCACAGAGTAGTCGCAAGTTTACCAGCCAAACCGAGCCTACTCCATATATCCCGCCAGTCATTTACAGTGACAAATCGTCAGTGGCTATGAAACTCAATAAATCTAGATCCAGCTTGCGGTGGCACATCATTTATTATATTATGTTTATTATGTACACAACCACGCCCGAACCCTGGATAGTTACAACGACAATATTTTGCTAATAAATCATGTCTTGGATTATCGGTTTTAGCAGTATCACACAGATGGAGTACGTACAAATGTGCCTTACCCATAGAATTACAGGCTCTGTGTTACGTTTTGTGTGAACTAAATTGACTCCAGAAGGAGATGGCTACATGAGCTGAACTCATTCTTAAAGGATTGATCTAAAATCACACTCGATTGCGAAAAGTGCAAAAAGGGACTTTCGACCTGCAGAGGATCAATATAGGATCAAAGTCATAAAACATAAAATTTATTGCTGCACAGGAACGAAGGATATAGCTGACATTCATTGCACGAATGATTTTACCTAGTGTTTGATCACTACAATTTAGTTGCTTCATCTAAATTTGAAAGGCAAATTTGATGTTAATCCAGCGGTGTTATCTTAAGCAAAGCTATTCCATACTTCAGCGCCACTCTGACAATACCTCAAGTTATAAAGGAATTGTAGAACCTAGATTCAAGGGCTCCCACCCTTCATCCTCTTTAACCGACGACACATTTTTCCGTTTGTTAACATAAAATTTACATTACATAACGATGTTAGCTTCAAATATTTGAGCACATAACAGCCATGGCCAAATATATGCTTTCAGTTACCGAAATACTGTTTGCTGTGGCAGTTCATTGACTATGTTTGTGTAGCGTGATAAAATGTGTTTGGCGACAAATTGTCACTAGTCATAAATTATATGGCGAGACCCCCAGATTCAGGTATTTATTGTAACTCATTGATCACTCCATTCGTTTAGGCTTTGTATGTCTTTATTTAGTTGACTCTGATTCCGTACGAATTACATCAATGCTCTGGTAATCGATTCATTTCTTTATTAAAAAGCTCTGAATCGAGAGGGGTTCTATTGATACCTCAAATGATGGAAAGAAAGTCTTGAGTTGACTTGCGTTTTTGTAATTCTTGCTCAAATACGCCTTGAGTTAGACTAAAATTGAACAATCTATTTCCAATAAAGAGATTGTTGTAACTTGCTCCAAATAATAAGCAATTTGCTACGCTTTATATTCTCGTTTCTTCTTAAGGTACCTTTTGGAGCCCTATAGGTACAAAGTAGCTACTGTTACATATTTCCTGACCTGATTATTGCCTATTGAAATTTTTTTTTTTTTTTTTCAAAAACGTTGCCCCACACTAGGAATTTCTCCTGTATCGTGGGTGCGTTTACAAACATTTAAGCTCACATACACAAACAGCCAGACCCGGAACAACTACCTGTAGGTCATACAAATATTTGTTCCGTGCGGGAATCGAACCCGCGACACGAAGCGCAGCAGTCAATTGCTCGGCCACTGCGCCAACCGTGCCGTCAACAATACTCCCGGTGTTCAATAAAAAATCTTCTCTAGGCATAAAATTTCAATACGTCAGCTAGAAGGCGACGCGAAATTGCTTTCAATACATAATACTGGCAGTCAATTCCTCGGCCCGACGTGTAATGAAACTCGCGATTTGTAGTCTTCATAAACAAAATCCCCCTTTATTGGGGGATATTGCAGTGATTTCGTTTGCTGTTCCTCCGTACAAATCCCCTTTACTGGTGCTTCGTTCACACGCTGTTTAAGTAAATTATTAGCGTTGTAGAAAGTGAGGAACGGACGATTTAGAGGTGTTCCTAAGAATAGACTGCGATTTCTGTTGGTAGGTGATTGTTATTAAAGGATTAAAGATGGATGAGGTAAATAATACTGTCCTGTGTCAAGACTTAATCTCTCGCTTCGGTGCTGTTTTGAACCTTGAGCCTTTCATTCTTAGGTACATTTTAAAAATCCATATCTTGATTTTGACCCGTTCAGAATCGGCACCTACTCAAAACATTCACAGTGGTAAATAATCTCGTACACAAAGCAAGCCGAGAATATTTCTTTTTGAAGGTTAATATACTTGAGGCCTTCGCCTAAAAAGCCTACATGAGATGGTAAAATCAGCTGGCTATCAAATTGTTGTTTCCATTTCGCTTAATTCTTTATATTTTACGGCCATCAAGTATCATGAAAGCAACACCACAAAATGGTTCATAATAAAAATACGTCCCTAAAATGCGGCACCTTATCTCCAGGTACATTGGTAGACCCATTAAAATGTTACAACCAATAAACTGAGAGCAATCAAGCCAGTACCTTCAACAACTGATTAACTCGTTTGCTCATCTTTGTCAGTAAAACACTGAATATTTGGCAATTACTTGAATGTCGTCAGTAAACGAAACGAGCCAATAAAAGCGTGCACAATAAATATTGCATTAACTATCGTTTATTCGTTTCTTTGGGGAATGGGGGGGGGATGAATAAAGTATTCTTTTGTTTTCGTGATCAGGGAGAGATGTGGAAATGTGGAGATATTTTGTTTGTTGCGTGATATTGTGAGTGCTTTCAATGGCTGGTTCGGTTGTTCCGTGTATTTTGGAGATGTGTGTAGATAACAGCCATAGAATGATTTATTATACCTAGGTATACCAACATTAAAATAAAGGTCATAGATCTTAAATTCCTGTGAATAATTTGCTTTTTATTTCGTTGGTCAAGTGGTCGCAACGATGACGACGACTGCTGAGCATGAGGTCCAGAGTTCGATTCTTGGGTCGGGCAATGTGTTCCATCATTAATTTCTCAGTAGCAGCCACGGAGTCTGGTTTTGTGCCCGGTTGATGGCAATAGGCTGGCCGCCTATTACAAGGGACTTAAACAGAACTGACGAAATATGGTATACTATTAGCATGTACACCTCTGAGCCTCCGATAACCCTTCGGGGATTACAGGTGAGATATTATGTTATACTTAACTTATTTTTGGCGATAGTCTTAAATTACAGTTTTCTATATTGGGGGAGTGGTGGGGGCTGTGGCTTAGCTCCAACAGTAACACAGTTCAATCGAAGGTGACGGCAAATTGGTGACCTCTCCACACGGGGAAAGCACGTCCGTTGATCCCAACTGTCTTTTGTACACCCTCGCCAGTCGTTACATAGTTTTTGTTTTAACAGAAGAAGGCGATTATCTTAAATAGTTAATAATATGACGGTCCAACCTTTTAATAATCAAACCTTAATTCACGTGACCAAAATTATTTAATTAAAATGGTATTGGATGATATCCGTGATCTCATTAAGCAATACAATCTTTGCCACAAGTGAATATTAATTGTATATGAATGTGCAATCGGGCATTCAATGTTGCTTTATTTATTACATTGAATATTGACGATGTTCCAGCTTTGTTGTGTGTCGTGGTTGTTCACATATTGGATTACGGGATATTTATTTATTATTTTGCTTTCTGTTGAGGCTTTTTTGGAATTGATTCTTGGTTTACAAACCAATAAGTAAGTTATTATTATTTTATTTTAGAAAACTTCTATAGACATATCATACAGTACATTATAAATTGACATGCCGCTCGCCGGCGCCGAATTGAATTGAAATCTATCTATCGCCCGCTCTCCGGGTGGGAAAGCAAAGATAGCAGCAATGCCGCCTGTCACCGTTTCCAAGGAAACCAGTCTGGTGGATGTTGTCTGTCGTTGCGGGTGAGCGACGTTGCCACTGCCGGTTACGGTTGCAGTTGCGGTAACAACACGACTGTAATCCCCGAAAGGTTAGGCAGAGGTGTACCTAATAGTACACCCAGATTTCGCCAGTAATTATTTTTAAGTCCCAACGAGGCACGGACAGTGCGATTATATCCTAAATACTGGTCATAATGGGTTTAAAACCCTAAGATAGTTTGGCCTTTGTCCATGTTAATATTGATATGAAATCATATGCAAGTAAAACCGAGACCACTGCAAGCTTAAACAAGAATCTGTGACATTTTACCCCAAAGCAAAATAATAGAACACTATCCTCAGCGCAGTGTAATAAAATTACCTATCGTTCTCCTCTGCCCCCCCCCCCCCCACATACCGTATTTCTTGATAAAACCCCTCACGATTTGGTGGCTATCCTTGTAATCTTAGTGAAGGGATGTCCATGTTCACAGGCCTTGACGGCGCGTTTGTCAAAAGGATTTAAGTGTATTGACTTTAGGCCAACTTTTGGGAATGCCAAATGAGTCATGCTTAGATGGGCTATGGTATTGACGTTAGTTTATTGTTTGTGTGTGTTTTATTTGCATGGTTGTTAGGTTATTTATCAAGATGAAGTTCACAAAAATCCAATGATTAAACTTCGTTTTTGCGACAGTGTCATCAAAATATAAAACGTCTGACTAAGATGTGTTCATTCAATGGGAACGCATATGCTGATGGTAGGTATTACTAAAATGTGTTACGGTACACATCCACTCACATAGCTCTAATGTAAAATTCAATGAATCAATGATGCAATGATGTGTGTGCAATGTAATTAACTTAATTTCTGACGTCATAATGTAAGGTTTGTAAGGTGTCATTTATTTTAATTATTGACTTACCAAATTTATTAAATTCTAATTTTAATTATAACATGTACTAGTTTTGCACACCTGTTAGGGTAGGATATGGTCCTCAGCTATATTTGTTGTGTTTCATCCATATTCAAGCAAAATAAATGATTTGATTTGAATGAGAAAATATATGTTGTGTTACTTAAACACATAGATTTTAAATTCGGTCCAGTTCGGTTCGGTTCGGTTCAGTTTCGGTCATTTCGGTCCTAGTATGATAGGTGGGTACAGTAGGCCTCAATGGCATCATGTGAGTATTAACACATCGTAGTACTCAATTTGAATAGAGTAAGGGGCCAGTATAAACCTGTTTGTTACCACACACGTGCAGAGTACCGTACTAAATAGAACGTACAGTTAACTGCCCCTTATCAAAACGTACCAACTTCTGGCCTTCACAATGTTATGTTTAACTTCTAACTACCCTTGTCTAAACTACCTGAACGACTATGTCGTAATGACGTCACTTATCAGACGTGTTTGCAACTGCTTCAGTAACATGAATTGTGGAGTATGGTGGCCTGAAGTTGTAATTATGAGTTAGTAATTGTAGCTCGCTTTAGGAGAAGGCATATATAACATTATTTTATTTTTTTATTAAAAATACCGAAAATTTTCTAAACGCCATTAATTGGCATGAGGCGTATCACTACTACACAAATGATAAAATTTGGTACGTAAATCATACAAAGCCGGGTCGCGGCGTTGGAGTTTAGCACAAGAGTCTACGAGTTTTGCGTGCTACGCTGCTACGCCGACGCGCTACGCAACCTTCGGCGATGCTACGAAAACGATCACGTTTACGTTACTCTGTTTAGTTTTCAACGAAATCATAGTTAATGCAATGAGTATATAGCAATAGCCCTATTATCATCCAAAGATTTAGATAGATGAATTATAATAGAACATACTTTATTGTACACCAAAATTGTTACACAATTCTTTCATAAATGATTTCTAGTGCTATGTATAATGTATGTGAAGTGTACTTCGCTCATAATACGATATTATGACACCTTATATGAACATAATATATAGGTAATAGGTAAAGATACCCTCATACGATACAGAATAAAAATATACTTCCCAAAATCTTATTACTTTGGTCCTTTGGCACAACACTATAACCATCTGCATAATACTCCAATTTTTTCGTACTTGTGCTCCAAAAATTCAATAACGTTGAAGCCGGGCTTTCAAAAAGGTACAAAATATCCCAGAGTTTCCTCACAGGCTTTTACCGTCAGTTTCGGAATTCCTAGAACTTTTGGAATAGGGTATTATTGCGAGTGACCTACTACGGTCATACAGGTGAGATAGTTTTAGTGAAGTTAAATCACTAACAGCATTAAAAACATAAAACAAAAAGGAGGTGTTTTCTGTGTACGTACGGTTCAATAAAATGGCTAAAATATACATTTATAGAGCAAAAGGCAATACGTTTGAGTTTGGGTATGAATATTCAATGACTGGATATGTCTATTTATTATTGTGCGGATTTTTTTATTAAATTGATAGAAGTACAGGGGATGGCTTCAAGAGTAAGCAAACACCAAGGAAACAATAAATAGATTCTTTGAAAGTTAATATGATTCGATGCTAATAGAAGGGAGGTAACCAATGAGATTATGATTAATAGAGAAGAGTGGCAGAAGAAAGGGGAGGCCTGACCCAGAAGTGGGTGATCCTGGCCATAATAATGATGATGGAAGAAGAACTGCGCCGATCACAAATAAATAGGGATAAGAGATTGATGCTGCTTGCACATTTGAAAAGCATTGTCCAAATGTGAAAAACCCATGAAAAATTTTTTTTCCCTATCTTTCTGGTGACCTTTCACCGAATTTCATCCATAGCGGTATGAAATTCAGATCCTGTCTCCGTGAAAAGCCAAGCCACTATAAATATAAACGCGGTCCCACCTAAGCCACTACACAAATCGTATGCAGCCAAACGTCAGCCCATAAAAGATTGGTTCCTTAGGCGTTTGTACCACCGCCAGCGAGTAGCGATAAGCGCGTAGACCTAGAATATTATAGTTATTTGTTTCACTGAGTCCTCACAGCGTTGTGAACACTCCGAAGTTAATGTTACGGGTAGTCAGGAGCCCAAAGTGTAACAACCAGTCTTACCAAGTGGTATCATGTTACCGAGTGACTGGGTTGAGGAGGTCAGAGAAGCAGTCGCTCTATGTAAAATATACCAGCATTTTACATAGAGCGACTGCTTCTGTGACCTCCCAATTAGCAGCATTATTCAGCTGCCAATTAGAGTGGAAGCAGACCCATAACGTAGTTGGGAAAAGGCTAGACAGAGTACTCGGTCAGCATCACACGGTCCGGAGCGAGTACTCTGTCTGATAGCTTTTGTCGTTCCGACTAAAGAGTCAGTGTGACAGGTCAGTGGCAGTGAGTTAAGTCAGCAAACGTGTATCTATATAATTATCTATATCTTTTACTGGCAAGGGACCTACATTATTTTGGATGTTTCTTCAATGAGATAACAGCTGATAGCAATTTTTTATGGGACAAACCCGCCCCACTTTTCCCAAACGACTGCAACTCCTGAAAGTCAGATTCTACAGTGGCGACCACCAGAAAAGCGCCGAGACAATGAAGGGCGATGAAGTCTCGAGAGAAACAATTTAACTGTCTTGGATCCCGCCACGAAATTAATCAGAAATGAAAAGCGGAGGAGTAGGAAAGACATAATTTCCACTTCCCTCCTAACTGATAGCTAGTCGCTCCTCGCTGGTGGTGGGACCGGTGCCTTAGAAACCACAGCTAGCTTCCCTACTAGCTTATGCATGCGTGCGATCGCGCCCCGGTTAGAAGTCCCATTTTACTTGCAGCATTTGATTTCCTGTTTATGTATATAACTATTTATATATACAACAACCGCAAATAGGCGCAACCTTGCTCTCGTAAAATATGTTTTTATGGTTTTTCGTGGTATGCTAAATAATCCACAAATACTGGAATCGTTGGGATTGCTTGTTCCAAGCAGGACGCTACGGTTAGGACCGAGGGAGGGGCCTTTTAAGGTTCCGGCAACCCGTACAAACTTATTAAAGTTTGCGCCTGTATTGTGTGCATTAAGAATGCTTAATAGTGTCTCTCGGCGATTGGACATATTTTCTTGCTCTTTGGCGGAATTCCAGAGGGTGGCACTTGGTATGTTGTCTGCTGTTTAACTTGTGCCTCTACCCAGTCCCATTACTTAGGACTGGATTTTTGCAATTTATGACAAATTTGTTAGCTTGGGTCTTACCTGTTAAAACAAATGTATGTGTTAAGGAATAATAATAATAACATGGAGCCAAGGAAATTGAATACTTGTGAAATAAGTGTTTTGTAGGATAAACTTTGTGAGTTCTGTTAAATTAGCTAGGTGTCTGAGCAGTTCTGTGTAGAGATAAAGAGTTTGTTTGTGGTTAAATTGTTTGATACAAATATCCATGAAGGATTGATAAATAGATAGAGTAGCTAAAATTTATTTCACACCAAAAATGTTTTACAGCTCTTTTACATTATTTGAAATCTGTGGATACAATGGCGGTCTTAAGGTTGCATGGATTGATTTTTTCAATACTCATAGTGAGAAAACGAATAAATACTAAATAATCTTTATTTAGAGAGCAGCGGTGGCCCAATGGTGGTGGCCCCAACTTATGAACAGTAAGTTGTGGGTTCGAACCCAGGCAGGCTTTACTTTGTGTAATTTATTTCATCAGAACTGCTCTCAAAATGGTGAGGAAAAACATCGTGAGGAAACCGGCATGCCCTAGAACCAAACATTCGAAGGCATGTGACATCTATCAACCGATAGGCCGATTATGCCATCTTTATTTTTCTCAGCGTATCGATGGAAATCTAGTTTGAGTTGGCCCAGCTTCGAATTTTGCTATTATAGTAAAATTACTGATACTGGCTTTTTTGAGTGCTACGTTTAAGGTACAGAAATACATAACATAATATTCTCACCCTGATTTAAAAAAAAAATGTATCTCTCTGAAACACTACTGTTCGGTCAAATCTGCAAAAGCCCTTGCCTAATACATGCCTCGCCTTTTCCCGACAATGTTGGGGTCGGCTTTCAGTCTAACCGGATGCAGCTAATACCAGTATTTTACATGCAGCAACCGCCTATCTGACCTTCACAACCCAGTTAGTACTGGTTAATACGATATCCCTTGGGAAGAGTGGTTGTCAGACTTTTGAACCACTGACTAGATGTAACAACTGTCAAAGATCTACAAATGGCAGCCGGGACCAACGACTTAACGTGTTTTCCGAGGCACGGAGGAAACTTTGTATGTAATGGGTAAAAAACCTGAAGATAGACCCGAGCGGTTGTTATTACTTAGCCATGCCCAACTACCAACAGAAAAGTAGATAATATAATATTTTAATAAAATCGCTGATATAAAATCGCAGCAGAATGTTGCACATTTCACAAGAAACACTTTTTTAGTTTGTAAGCCCTTGTGGGGGCCTTAAAGTAGTTTTTGGCTACCACAGGATAAGTTCAGTTAAGCAGGAACAACCTCTAGTAGATGTTGTACTACAAAAAAAAAAAAAAAAAATTTGCACATTTCACAGCTCGTTATTCCGCCTGAACTGTAAGAGCCAGTTAAAACGAATTGGCCTCAAACGCTCATTATATTTCCACCCTTATTGAAATAAATACAAATTTATATAATGTGCTTGAATGGTTCCTCGTATACAGTATTGAAACTTTTAATGGGAACGATAGTTTGCGTTAACCGTATTACTTACGCTGACACATTTAATTGCGCTGTTCTGCAAATTTGTGGAGTGTTTTAGTAATTAAATAGCAGTGCAAATGTTATTTGTAAAGTTACTCAACTAGTGCAATAACTGGCACTTTTAGAACTTCTAAAAGTTTACTAGTAGAGGATCAGTTAAACTGGTACGGATATATTGCGGACCGGCTGCTGAGACCGGACATTAGCACGTACTTCAGTACATTATTTGTCAGCGTCCGGTGTCCAGAGTCGTGTCCATAATTTGTCATAAGCTAGTTTCACTGATCCCAGAAAAGCTACTTGCAAAACTGATCTTTTCTTTTCTCTTATTACAGAAAGTATCGACAAATCCGGCGAAGACCCTGTGATAGCAGCTTTAAGACCCTACGCGGCACCAGACGACGATGACGGCCCCAAAGACCCGTACAACTTCCAGAAATTCTTCGGCAACACATCCGTCGCCAAACATGACGTCACCACAGACGACGTATCATTAGTCGAGCACTTCATTAACGTAGAACATAGTTACGATAACGATACGAAAATTAATTTAGATGAAAATTCTGAGATAAGAGACTTGAACGGTACAGCTGAGAATGTGACGATTTCAAGGCCTGTGCACGAAGACGTTGTGACAAAGTTCCTAAGATTGATAGAAACCCAACACTTGCTCGGTGAGAATTGTACAGCTGGTACTCATTTGAACTTAGGAGAAGGTGTAGTAGACAGATATGCACAAGAGAGATTTAGAATAGAAGCAGATGTGGCTGTAAATAGAGCAAATATGTTAACAAGACTGTGGAAGTATGCAGGTCCTTCAGTGATGCACAACGAGTATTTGCTCCACGCTAGTGTCTTCTCCATGGTAGAATTTGATGACGATATCTTCGCAGCTGGGAACTGTTACGATCAGCTACAGTATAAAGACTACCAGTTGTTCTGCCCGTTCGCGTACCGGTTGCCCGAGGGGCCGATACTGGCGAAGGATTTGGCGGTTGAGTACAAATATTTGAGCAACACATCGGAATGGTTCTACATCGCGCGCAAGAATGCTGAGCGCGTGATCAGGAATCACAATCAGTTTAGAAGAGGTGAGTGTTTAGTTATTGAAATTCTTTAAATGTTTTAGGTACAGTTGACATCAGATAAGAGGAACACAACTGGCGTTAAAATATTTAACGCTTCCCGTTTTTATCAAGTTATTAATATTACATAACTTAAACACGATAACAATTTAAACCTATTAGACCAATTTTAGACCAGGGATCTGAAATTTTTTTTTTTCGTGATATTAAATAGTGCCAAAAAGGAAAAATCGACTGGGCGCACTAAGATTGGGTTACCTTAGTGCCTCTTTTATTTTATCTTAGTGCGAGAGCAAAAAATAAGTGTTGTACTGCAAGATATCGTTGATTCAAATTTTTTCAATACATATTTGTTACGATCGAGAATCGTATTTTGACCAACATTCTACATGTAAATTACAAAAAATATAAGTATAAAATGTATTTCGCGAGCTAAGCTTTAACGCTCTAGCTTTAAATTAACATGGTTAGACCTAGTTTACTAATGTTCCAGTCACATAGTGAATGGAAAAGTGAAAGACATTTAACTCTAAATTCTACTTTAAAGTGACTGCTAGTTGACATATTCAGGTTACCCCGGAATACCCCGGCATCAAATATTTAAAGTTCTCGTAGAACAACCTATTGAATCGGAAACTAAATTGATGGAAACAGTTTATGTTTTGTTTAAACCAAATATTTATTTAGTGAAAAGCAGAATTTGTGAAATTTCCAACAGTTTATTTAGTTAACAGACTCTCGTCTAGCTTAAAATTCAGCAGATATTACGTGCTGTATGAACAAAATAACACGAATTTTTATCCATGAGTTCCAGCATGGTTTCTTGCGACTGTACCATGTCTTCACATTCCTATGATTATAGCTACGGCCAAATAATCAACCAGTCACGCGAACGAAGCCACGGGCACAGCTAGTGGCTATAAATAAATAATTTGTGCATATCGTTTGTTATTTACAGTATGGGCAAGAAGTGTGCGGAAACTCTTTAGATTGTTAACTTAAACCTAAAAAACAACTTCATTGAACAAATATTTGTTTAGGTCTGAAAACCCGAGTAGTTTTCAATGAGCTGTAAAATACGTTTTTTTGTTGGTTTCAAACAAAAAAATTGTTGAGTCATTGAGTTGGCAAATTACTGACGTCACAGATGGCTTTTATCATACAAAATCTACAGGCGAATGGCGTTTTGACATCTACCCTAATATGTGGTTAACTAAAAATTAAAACATGTGAAAAAGTGTGTCGTAATGTTCTGCCCAATTCATCACAACTCAATGCAGATAACTAACGGTTGTTTTATTTTAAAACCAAACATCAGAAAATCGCAGGCACTGTACCGTCAAATTATTCAAAGACTTCCAAAAAGTTGCCAATCTTACTTATAGGGACACGACCCCCCGGGGTTCTATAGTGAAACGATCGATTTAGCGTTACTTAAAACAATACCGCGTTAGCGTACTTCACAAAGACTTCGCAGACTGTCAATCACGAAACCCTCACTCAACAGATTTTCTTTTGCCTCCAAGTAAAATATTTATTCGGTAGGCTTGTAAAACGTTTTGAAGTTACAAAGGGATCTGAACTAAGTTTCGAGGTAATTTTCCTTTTATTGTTCAAATTCCAGCCTGATTTGAATAAAAGAAAACAAAGTTTTTGAGTTGTTTATTTATTGTAAGAGGAAGAGAATTTGCTAAGGATATTAGGTATTTCAATTTTGACGATCGTGAGAACTCTTGATTTGTAAATAATTATAGTATCTTCGAAATAAAATAGTTAAAAGTTTTACGATAAAGATTTTGTCACTAAAGCCCCTTGCACCACAAATGACTAAACAAATGCGACGATAACAAAGACCGACTGATGTTTTCAAATACATCATACTCACGCAAACACATACACTCACGCACACACACTCACCGCACGTAAACAAACACTCGCGCTTTAGTAAAATGTTTTCTTCCATTTAGTTTTTTTTTTTATTATTTTGTATTTTTATTATTTATTTATTTATGTACACACAAAATACTCAACAAGACATAACAAAGCTTTTTTTATTCAAAGTAGAAGTTTTCCTTTGTATGCTTTTTTATGTCATTAGCGGAGGACACTGGCTCCTGCAACACAATTTTAACTATCGCAGGCAGAGTCAGAGAATCCCACATACCGTGTACAATGTTTTTATATCAATAAATATATTGTTGCTTTTGTTGTTTCGTTTATAGACCGACCGCTTTAATGAGTCCTCTGCCTTGCCCCATCAAAGGCACATTAAGCGCCCACAAAGTCCTAACAATCTCCCACAGGTTATTTGCTTTAAAATAAACATAATCCACGTAGATATTACGGTACTAATACGTGATCAACCTTCAGAATACTCCATTTAAATTGATACCATCGCGAGGGCTCATTAAAGTGGTCGGTCTATAGTGTCAAACATTTTAGCATTTATATCATCATCTGCCTAGCCTTTTCCCAACTATGTTGGGGTCGGCTTCCAGTCTAACCGGATGCAGCTGAATACCAGTATTTTACATGGAGCGACTGCCTATCTGACCTCCACAACCCAGTTAGTACTGGGTAATACGATACCCCTTGGTAAGACTGGTTGTCAGGTTTTTTGGGCCACTGACTGCCTAACGACTGTCAAAGATCTACAAATGACAGCCGGGACCAACGGCTTAACGTGCTTTCCGAGGCACGGAGGAAACTCGGTATGTAATGGGCGGTCACCCATCCACAGACCAACCTAGGCAAGCACGGCTTAACCTAATGATCGACCCGAGCGGCTGTTATTATTTAGCCACGATTTATATATTTATATGTATTAAGGTTCTTGGTCATTTAATTAAAACATTTTGTTTTCCAAACTTAATTAATTCAAATTCAGTATTTCACAGTCATTGAAGCTTCAAAACATCATAACAAAATGCGATCACGTTAAAGTCTAACCAGGTTTAAACCCACAAGAAGTTTAAAACTTCAACCATCTGAACCACAGCCAATAACGTTGAAGTACTTCCTTTTTCCAACCACAAGCTTTAATCTTTTAAACCTGAAAATAAAATCTAACTTTCCACCTTCGATAAAGAATTTGCAGTTAGTTCAATTCAGTTCACTTGCACACTTGTGAAGTACGAAGGAAATTAAAGTTACCACAATTTTCGCTAGCACCACAGAACACAGCATTACATAGCTAAGTTGTGTTTAAAAGTTATTTAAGTTTAAACCTCAGTAGCTCTTGCCCGCACTTCGCTCAAGTCGGAATCGGAAATTATCCTACGCGAACTTGTTATCGGGCTATAGTCATAAGTCATAACTATGTCAAAAGCTAGGTCATAGTCTAGTTGTATGCCACATTTCATTGACATCAGTTTAGCCGTTAAGACATGAAGGCATAACAAATAAGCAAAAGTCACTTTCACATACAAAAAAAGTAAAGATGTTCTTGAGGAAAGTCAGGTAGTACTCGCAACCGGCGTGTGTGAATGAACATGAAAACAAAAGGAATATAATACATATTATGTAAGGATCATAGCAGTTGGCATTTTGTAATTTCTAGCTTTTGGGGGTCCATGGAAAAAGGCGTGAGTTTGTGTGTATGAAATTTATAAAAAAGTTTAACTACAATTCACATAGCATGGTTCATTTTTGTACTTAATTAATGGCGATGAGGCTGAAATGAATGCTAATAGAGATTGATAATTATGATTGGCATTCAGCCTCTCGATACTGAACACTTCAATAGCGAGACAAATAAATCGATTTTATGTATCGCTGCCGAGTAATATTTACCTATTTTGAAGCCGTCAACTTCGAATAATTAACTTTCACAAATGAAAGCCTACTACGGACGATACACTGCTCAATCAAATAGTGGGTGTAGACCAATTGATGTTTGAGATTTTAAAGTTATAATTTACGCTTTAAAAGTTATTTAGTGCTCAAATTATTTAGTTACCCGACGGTGAATTAGGAAGTCAAATCAAACAGTACTTCTTTACAGACCAAACACGATGAATCATGAGTTGCTTACTAAGCACAAGGTACTTACTAAATAAAGCTATACTTCTAAAACTTTACACCTACCCAACTAGAAAATAAACGGGGATAAAGCATCCCCGGTTAGTTCAATTCGCTTGAACACTTTTGAACTGTGAACGATTCATCAAAGTTAGGGTAAACACCACACTAGAATAACATTAAACAGTCAATTGTGTAAGAAAGTTTCATCTCGACACAATAAAGCTCATAGCAACCTTAAGTATTGCACTGAATCGGCAACACCTCACCTTTGTCATCATCATCATTCTCTTACCCTTATCCCAATTCATTTGGAGTCGGCGCAGCATGTCTTCTTCTTCCATACTTCTCCATTACTCGTCATCTCATCAACACTTCACTTTATTTTTACCAAATGATCATCTGAGCGACCTCAGCTACTCTAGTTGCTTTGTCAGTGACAGCTACTGACAGCGCTATTGGTATGCTATTCTTAAGGCCTGGACTCCACCAAAGCGGAGACGAGCAGAGCGCAGAGGAGATGTCCAAGATTTGACCAAACACAGGAGAGACGAGTCACGCGATGTAGATTTCAACCAATGTGATTTTGTTGTTGTGTTTTGTCGGTTTCCGCACGTCCGGGCCTTATAGCCACTGTAGAAACCGGAGGTACTGTGACCATCTTTTGGCGTTTTTATAGAAACCCATTTGTCAGTGTTACTGTGGTCTACCTATCATAGCAACGTTGCCACTGCCGTATCCTCTTGAATTATGCGTAAAGAAAATTAAAAGAGAGAATTTTAAAGTCGTAATGAAGATTGCTTGTAAACATTTAGTTAATGAAGATGAAAGGTCAAGGAGTTTTGAAATGAAGATTCATTTGCAGATGCTTGTAAGGGAAGGTTCGAGTCAATAGCGAAAAGGGTAGCGAACTCACGACCTCTTGAAATCGTCTGTCTGTTAGGTTATTTCCTTTTACTTACGTAATTAAATGAATGAATAAATTATAAACATGCTCTGTTTCCACTCCTGTTGCGCACGGTCTTTACCACTTGGCCTTGTATGTAGAAGATTTATTTTAACGTAATTTAAAAATGTATAATAATATGTTGTTAGCATAAACTTTCTAAAACGTGAAAACCGGATCAAAATTCGTTGCAAGGTTTGGAAGAACAAACTGTGTCTATGTGACCAGATAGATTGCACAAAAAAGCAACGTTTTGTTATAACTTTTTGTTTTTGTTAATAGAATCTATAGGATTACCATCAAATATATTGCTTATGCTAGGCAGATGTTAAGTTATAAAACCCCGAATTACTCATCCTTCAATATAAATAATTATATTACTTCGAAAAAGCACACCGATCATCTTTATCAACTGTCTTTTCCAAACTAAGCTCCGGTGCATTTGCGGCTTTCAGTTTAAAAGGACTTAGTTGAACACCAGTATTTTAAATAAAGCCACAACTAATCTGACTTCCAAAACTGGCTCACTATCATCGGGTGACACGACACATCTTACCAAGATTGGTTGTAAGACTGTCAGGCTTCGGACTGCCCTAACGACTGTCAAATATCTCAAAATGATAAATCATACAAAAATGATGAATGGTAGTTGGGACCAACAGTTTGTATTCACAAGACACCAATAAGACCTTGTTTTTTTTTTGTTAAGCCTGTTCTGTCCCACTGCTGAGCATAGCCCTCCTCCTTTCCTTTCCAACTCTCTCGATGGCCTTCTTTGGCCAATCAGTCAGGAACGAGTCCTTATCGTCAGATTATTATTATATGTGACGATTATAGATCTCCAATAAAAGAAAAAAGTTAGGCTAATCTTGCGACCACCAGAAATATCTACCTCCCAAAAATAACAGAAAAGATACGTTTGTAAGCTCAGATTTATTCCGCTGTGCTAAAGTTTTCCTAAATTACGAATAGGACAATGTTTTTCTAGGACTAAAGGGAACCAACCCGACTGTGTATTTCTTCGTAGAACTTCTAACAGACGATTGAAACTTAACAAAGTTAAGGGAATCGTATTTTTTTGCTGTCTGAGCTTCTACTTGCGAAAGGTATCTTTCCTTTATTTTTGCTTTTTCTTTTGTGTGTGAGATTGGAAACGAGTCATTTTTAATCTGGAATCAATCGATATCATTTATAGATGTTGTTCTAGATATGGAGATTCATCAGAATCATTAATCAGATCAATATTCAGCAAATCGAATAAATGTAGATCGTTCACATCATTCTCTTGCCCTTTTCCCAAAGTATCTGGGGTCTGCACACCATGTCATCTTCTTCCATACTTCTCTAGTACTCACCATCTCAGCGGTCAACTGCTTTCTAGCCATATCGTCCTTCACAGTCTATTCAACGATTCTTTGGTCTTCCTCTACTCTTACAGCATCAACATTCAAAACTATTCTCATGACATTTTCCTCATTCCTCCGCATCACATGCCCCATGCAATGCCCATACTATGACGACCGATTACCACACATCCTACACATAGTGTTTAAAATAAATACGTAATTATAAATAAAATTTTCCTTTTAATCGAAAGTCAGGATCACGTAATTATCCTGTCTGGTATAGCAAATCTTTAATTAAAATTATTAAAGAAAAAAGCAAGGCACACTCGCGATGGAAACGGTATGGTAACTTATTAGATTACGACGAAATCGCATTATTACGAGATAGAGAGCGACAAGTCCACGAGATTTGTTATAATAAACACTTGCATGAAATGGAACGCAATTTGAAAAATGATCCAAAACTGTTTTGGACCTACATAAAAAACATGCGTGGAGGCTCCAATTATCCAAAAATGTTATCTCACGATAACATCAGTTATTCTGAGGGTCGGGAAATTTGTGAGGCTTTCAATGACTTCTTCCACGACGTATTTGGTGAACCCTCTGACTATAGCCTTGCTAATTCATTGACAACGGACGAAGAAGATCACTGTCCTGACATAATTTCCACCTTGCAATTCACTTCGTCAACCGTGGAGAGGTCGTTGAGTGCCTTAGATGTGAATAAGGGCCCTGGATGTGACGGTATACCCCCAGTATTTTGGAAGAACTGTGCAAAATCTTTGGCACCTCCAATTAGTATTATTTTTAATATTTCTTTAAAAGAAGGCAGCTTCCCAAATGAATGGAAAAAAGCTATTATTGTTCCAATTCATAAAAAAGGTTCACGGACAATGATAAGAAACTATAGGGGTATTTCTATACTAAACATAATTGGTAAAGTATTTGAAAAACTGGTATATAACGCTATCTATCCATATATTCTTAGAGGAATCTCTTCCAAGTAACATGGTTTTTTGAAGAAACGATCGACTGTCTCTAATTTAGCCAGTTTCTCTAACTTTGTTCTTGAGAATACAGATAACGGGGGGCAGGTTGACGTGATCTACACAGATTTCGAAAAAGCTTTTGATCGTGTGGATCATGTCATCTTGCTCAGAAAGCTGTACAGACTGGGTATACGCGGGGACCTTTTAAAATGGGTACAGTCATATTTATTTAATCGATCACAAGCTGTCGTTCTAGGAGGTTACCGTTCCAACTTGATTGAAATCCCTAGCGGTATTCCCCAGGGATCTCATTTGGGGCCTCTTTTTTACAACACATATCTATTTGACATCACTGAATCTTTTGAACACACTGATCACTTAATGTATGCTGATGATAAAAAAGTATTTTATAAAATAGCATCACCCGATGATTGCAAGGCCCTTCAAAAGGATCTCAATAACTTAAATAATTACTACGCAAAAAACAAGATCAGTGTAAACGTTGCAAAGTGTCAATGTATCAGTTACACACGTAAGAGGACCCCGATTGTTTACGCATATAATGTTAATGGAATTATCATAAATAAAGTCCAGATGGTTAGGGATTTAGGAGTTATGTTTGACAGTAAATTAATGTTCTCAGATCACATAGACCTTATTAGCACAAAAGCTTATAAGAACCTAGGATTTGTTCTTAGGTCATGTAAGGTATTTAAAAATGTTGGAGCTCTTAAATCTGTATATTTTGCTTATGTGCGCAGCGTTTTAGAATATGCGTGCCAAATCTGGTCCCCCCAGTACATAATTTATAAGAACCAAATAGAAAGGATTCAAAAAAAACTTATTAACCATCTTAATTTTCGCCTCCGTAAACCTCCGATGTCTTACGAAGATAGCTGTCGTACCTATGGTCTGCTAACACTCGAAGAAAGGCGTAAAGTGATGGACATGTGTTTGCTCTATGACATACTCAATGGACGCCTTGATTGCCCGGAGTTGGTCGCACAGATAACTTTTAACACTCCCCTGCGGCGCACTCGTCACACGTCAATGTTGCGCGTTCCTAGGCACTCCACTAACTATGCCAGGAACTGTGTACTGACTCGTATTGCTCAAATTTATAACTCGGAATTCTCTGAAGTTGATTTATTTAACTGTAATAAACCGACATTCAAAAAACGTTTACTTGAAACTATAAACGGCGATAAATGACAAGCAATCAATCTTTTTCTTTTTCTTGTTCTAATATCTTGTATTATTCCACCTTTTTTTTGTTTTATATTTTTCAAAATTGTAATCTTAATTTAACCTTATGTAATTTAATTTTGTATTGTATTGCTATTATAATTTTTTTTTTTTGTTTAATTGCAAATATCTGGCATTAGTCCGTTCGCATTTATTTATACAAATATCCCAGTTATACAGGGAAACCTATAATTGGCCATATTAACTGTAACACGTATACCTTGTAAAATAACTTTATGGATCGCTGTTGGTTACCTAAATAAATAAAATAAAATAAAATAAAAAAAAACAATGCTGTTCATGTATAACTAGTTTAGAATCACTCATCGATTTATTTTACCCACGACAGAATGGAGGTGATTAGAACATGGAATTACAAAAAAAACAGTTTAGCCTAAATACCGAATTATTGTGTTATATTGAGTCCATATTTTTCTTCTAAAGAAAAAACGTTTAGATTTAAGCTTGTGACATATCAATCAGAATCCCTCTGTAAAGGATACCGTCACGTACGAACTGCGGACAAGGCTCCAGACATCGGATACCGACTAATACTTTACCGAAGGATACGTCAGTGTTCGGTGTCCGCAGCTGTTCCACAATTTGTCCTTACCAGTTTGACTGATCCGTATATAGGTAATGCTCTCGCTACGGCTATTATCGTAGCCCTCAATAGCTCAATTGACCTTATTGTACGTTCAATATAGTAATTACTCTGTTACCAGTCAGGTTCATGTTAATTTATTAAAGGGCCCTTACGATTGCAATACCGTCTGTATGCTGACCATGTGACCATGTCATTATTATTAGATGGATATTCCTGGAAATGAGTACATTACTATAAGTTGATATTTGGGAATTAGTTTTAAAACTACATTATATGAAACTTATTAAAGGGTATTTTTAGCAAGTGATTTTTTTTTATTAGGCCATTAATAAATAGAACGAAATTGTATGCAACTGTGAATGGATATTCCTGGTAACCACAAATTATTTGTTGGTATTATTTATTTGTGAAGCAGTAATAAAACTATCATGCGTGTATAGATTTTTTAATAAATTATAGCTCCACAAACAAAACACCAACTTAATACAATTTACTTCAGTAATTTGATGTTTTTTCCACAAAAAACAAACGCAATATCCAAAAAGGTAAGTGTATTTGTTTTTACAAACTATTTTCAATACTATGCAAACAGAATTTAAAAACAGGGGAATGTTATGTTATTTTACGTTGAATTTCATCGCCCCGAGTGTTATTGAAAGGTCTAGTGCGTTCATTTGGTAGTGTAGTGACAAAATTGAAACTCGTGGGTAGTGACTCTATGTCACATCGTCAAATTCTTTTTAAATATTTAAATTGTTTTATAAGAAACTGTTTCACAGTGCTTTAAATATTTAAATTGTTGTAAGTTGTATGTTAATGTTTTTTTTTGTCTTTGTGGTGATTATAATGGGGAATTAATTTGTTTAAATAGTTAGTCACGAAAAGACAGTGGCATTAATTACTCAATAACCATTGAAAATAGACCCTTAACATTGCCGGAAGGCACTTGTTCTCCACGTCTTTGTGATATTTTTTTTGTTCTAGACCATACCTGGGAACCTTCTAGTTACGGAGATATTGGGGGTCAAAGTTCCAACTTTTTCACAAGTTTTTTTTTAAATACATGTTTTTATGTAAGATTTTTACTTTACACACCTTCACGTCCCCCGTACTATTTAATCCATTCATCAGCACAATGCTTTGAGTGCTTTCCATCAAGTACTACCGTAAAACGTGATTTTTCACACCAAAAAAAAGTCGATTCCCTGTAATAATTTTTGCGTAAAGTTACTTAATTTGATGTACAGAATGCTTGGTTGACGGCTATGTGAAGGATCTGTTTACACCCTGTATATTCTTTTCAATAGGTACACTTGAAATCTGGCACTACTATTAGGTTCAGAGTGCAGTGTATTCACACGCGTGGTATATATATTTTTCACTATTTTTTTCCACAGTTACCTATTAAGTCCGACGTGGTTCAGTTCCTATAGTCGGCGTTGATGTTTTTTTTAATCTCAACAAAGAGTCGGATGTCTGTAAGGCTTGAATATTTAAATTGTGTTTATAGGATATCATAAGTAAACATTATTATTTATAAAATAATTTGTTTTTAGCAACAAATAAATATTTATTATAACTAGAAACGGGATATTTACCAAGTTTACTGTTTACAGTAAACAGTAACATTTCTGGTTATAATAATGTTAGTGACCATGATAGTTTAAAATCTTAAATAAATATTTATTTGTGTTCTAAATTAAAACAAAAAAAAAACTATTTTTATATCAGGCTGTTTTGGGGTCCTGCAAAACCAAAGCGAGAGAAAAAAAGCAATTTTAAATTATAGTTTCATAATAATTAATGACAAAAAACTTTTGGTTATGTCTGTTAGTTAATTTTATTTGTAAGTGTATTGAAAAACGTTTCAAACATGTGGGCATTTGACACTGCAAATTTCGCCTCGGCTGCGAAGACAAACTTTACCCACTTGTATCAAAATGTACTATTTGTTACTAGTTACTAGAATGGTCTGATTTTTAGAGGAAGTAGTTCAATCAGCATTAATGATAAATTCATGAGCTTCATTCGGACTTTGATTATTAAGAGTCGTATGTAATTATGTGTGCTTTTGAACATATTAATATCAATATTAAATGCTTTCATAACGAGAACTCAGATGAGGTTCCGGAAATAATGCCGACGGCTTTAATGTTCCAATAATGTTTTCGATCATAGATTGACATGAGTCGTTAAATACATTGAATGGCCGGAAACTGGACATTATTAACAATTTGCTGTTGTTGTGATCAACTACATTTATTTTATACCTATATTTTATGTTCATAAACGTACGGCTTGCTTGTCACTAAAACGAACAGATAAATAGTGCATAATGTTATCAGAAATGATTCCATTTCATTCAGGAATTATTTTGTACGAAAATTTAGCGACGCACAACTATCGAAAGTTAAAAAATGTACTTGACAAGACACGTCGCGATTTAATAAGCGTCACACTATTCGATAAAATAAAGGGCTATATCACGGCAATTTTCTTCCAATTACCTAAGAGACCACTTTCTAAGAATTATTTATTTTATTTCACTGATAAGCTATTTCCTTTTGTATGCATTACAAACAATTACGACATCTTCGAGCGAGATATGAGATTGTCCTTTAATCACTTCTGAATTAAATTAGATATTGGCATTTTCTTTGTGATAGACGTATTCTTATTTGAAAATGTGACCTCGACTTACGAGATTCCAGAACATAAAAGTCTTTTATCGAACGCGGAAATAATTAAAAAAGTCCAATAATAATAATGGCATCCGGTTCCACCACATTATTCCCCCGTCTCCTTATTTTGTGCTGAGCTGTGGTCCCTTTGGCACAATTTATTTTGTTTGTTTACGTATATTTTGTTTCTGTCAATACTTGTATTCAGCGGCGGCAGCGGTGGCCCAGTGGTGGCGGCCCGTGAGAATTTTCAAATCTAAATGCGTTGGGTTTTTTAAAAAAAAAAACATAATATGCGTAGTATTTTTATTTATGTTAAAAATAGTATTAAAGATTGCTTAGAACGAAGTTTAGAATCACAGTTAGATAAAATGGTAACTACAAAAATTCTTAAAAGAATATTTATTCCAATTCAGCGTCGAGTCGCGCGTTTGGCGTCTAAACATCCGAAAGGCATCCGTGCTATTCTGCGGTGTTCGCGAAACCACTATAAATGTTATTGTTTAAGATTTAGCCATATTTTCGTGAAGAAACATGTTTTACTTAATTTAACCTTTTAATTTTCTCGGATTTCCACTGTATTTTTGTAGAAAAAAAATACGTGTTATTTGCCGAAACCCCCTCTTCCCAAAGTAAGAGATTCGGCTTGCCCTGACCCCCCTAATCGCCTCACGTAATTAATGAACGCCCCATAAATACCGCCAAGAAGTTTTTGCCCTTGCTATTCCTTTCTCAATATACTAATCTCTCTATAAAAACTCTTTTATGCGTTAATGTATCTATAGATAACACATTCTCTTATCGTCATAAACCCATGAGTTTCGAAATCTTGACCACTAACCATCAGGATAAGACTGGTGATTTTCGGTGTCCCGTTGTGGCTTCTACTAAATAAGACAATTAATGGGCTTGCTTTCATTTCAGCATGAATGCCTTGCTCTCAGTTTCTCAACTTACTGATTGTAAGAATTTGAGTCGCCAATAATTAACTATGTGACTACTGTCAGTCATATCTCCCGTCAGCTGTCAGTCTCAGTTTTTTGCTTACAAGGCAGTATGAAATTATGACGTACTGTAAAGGTCACAAAGTATACTATTAAACAACTAGATACAAAATTTTCGCTAAGTTTTCGTGAGTTCGGATTTCAAATTAATGATCGTCGAGGGAGGATTATTTAAAAGTGTTGAATGACGATACTAAAACACTTTCAAGGCGCTCTTAAAAACAAGTCTAAGCCATTGACGCTGACTGGCTAAGGTTTTACGACGGGCGTAAGCTATATAGCTCTTGCTAACAAGAAATAAACAGAAAAATTGTAAAGAAAAAAAAATTAAGTACCTGTTACCGATGAGGCAAGATCTCCGTATACGTGTACGTACCAAGTTGTAACAAATTCATAGGAAACACAGAACGAAACTGGACGGCCTTCGACGGAAAAATAGTGAATTATTTATAAATCGTACATTTGATTTGTTCCGTCATTTTGAGCAGTTTCCACCACTCGTGACCGCAAACGTCATGCGAAGTGAAATAGGAAATATACTTATGTAAAAACTGTATGAATAAATAACGCACTACATAATATAGGGTGTAAGGGACAGCCCTGCTTAGACTGATGGGGTAACATCAGTATATCATACTAAGATGTCCGGTACAAGAAATTATTTAAGGACTTTATGGGGATCCAATGGATTTGTTTTATTTCCTCATACGCAATGTATCTTTACAGTAACAAAACGCACGTAGCGAATGGCAAGCGCGACGATGAGTTCGATGAACCCTGTAGCTAGGCAGGAAGGAAACTGGTGATTTCACGGTCGTGCTGTGTACAGAGAATGTAATTTTATTTATTTTATTTTATTGTGTTTGGGTGGCTTACAGCTAGCAATACAAAAATTAATAGCGAAGCAAACAACGGCAAGCCATTTACAAGCCTCCACAGTTAGCAATAAACTATTGTTGCACAAAGTAATAATTAAGCAAAATATCAGTAACTAAGCATAAGGCACCAAGTAACAAAGAATAGAAACTTAAAATTAAGTTAAATACCTACACAAGCAGGCACACAAGCGTAACCACTATTAAAATTCGTCATTAACAGCACAGCTTTTAGACAAGGCAGTACTAATTGTCGCTAAGCTGCTTGCAAACAAATCGAAACATACACACACATTTACATTGAAATAATGAAATAGTAAGTGAAAAAAGATAGATTATAATCTACCGAAAAATAAACCGTTTAATTGAAAGCAATATATTACGACAGTTTACAATCTCGTGAGATAGATTATAATCTAACGGTATTTACAATTTTACTGTGACATGTACCTAGTTAGTGCTCGTGATTGTACTATGTGAGAAAAAAAGTTTTTTTTTTATATTTCACGACACATAAATGTCTCTCACTAAAAATGTACCAAAACGAATTTCATACACTTTTTTCGCCTTTATGGGGTTTAAAAGTTATTCAATACTACGTGACGTGAAGTCGAATAAATTACATTTTAATCTGCGATATCATTGTCCTGGCTGATTCGCGTGTCACCTGTCTTTCTCCTGTCTGTTATTTATAAATATTCCGGGTAAAAAGGAACAAAGCATGTTTAAATTCTGTATGGACAAATATCGATCGTAAACCCCTGCCATTTGGCGTGTAAAGGTTGACGGCACCTGCTAAACACTTTTAAGTAAAGTATACTGTGTACCAGGAAGCCTTTTAATTGCTATTTTTTTTTTCAGGTGTAAAATGTTAGTAGTAGAAAGCTCCTAACTTGCCTTGTTTGAGGTAGTTGGTAATGTCAACTTTTTCTGACGTTAAGCAGCTTAACACCAAAAAAAAAGATATAGCATACTTTACTGCAATGATTTGTTATGTCTGGTTTTAAAGGTGCTATTTATAGGCGCCGATAAAATTACGATTCTTAATCATCATCATATTAACCTGGAATCACCAACTGCTGGGTATAGGCCTCTCCTTTCTTCTGCCACTCTTCCCCGTCCTGTGCGTCCCTTATCCAGGTGTTTCCCGCGAAATTACGATTACATTTGGTAATTTTATTTTCTTTTTACATGGTAGTTGTAATGCAATATCACAACACGTCTTAGGTTATCTTGACTTTATAAGGCAAATGTTACCTCTTCACATCAACTAGAACACTGGCTGTATACACGAAAAATTTCCATAATAGTGGCTGATCCAAACCAATTTCTGCCTTAAAGCCATCTATCTTAAGTTATTTTTAAGTCTGCCACGTTCTTAAGCCACCTTCTCTTTCAGGTTACAACACATACACCTACAACGACACAGCCCACACTGACAGGGAGCCTGACGAGATCCTGTCGGTGACGTATGAAGACGGCAAATGGTCGAAGCCATACTATGACTGCGGCGGTGGCAATATCTGGATGCTGACGTACACTGTGCCTTTCTTCGGGTATAGCAATGGCAGTTACTTCTTCAAGTAAGTTGAACTCTTATTTTTTCGATTTTTGACAAGTGGCCTCACTTCCTAAATAAAGCGATAGGTCGAGAAAATACTCAACAAGACCACGTGCTCGACGATTGGTTTGGTTATATAGGACGCGGCCTGAGTTCTGAGGTATTGGGAGAGCCTTGTGCTAAATTGATTTTGATTTTCTCAATTTCCTAATACTTGACATAAATTACCATTAATTCATTTAGCAGCTTTCACAATAAGTTAACGACCGCAAATAATTATTTACTTACTCGAAATATTCATCACATCTGTGCACAAATCAGAACAATTAATGCCGTGGTAAAGGTTTAATCACTTACGTTTATCAAAGAAAGGATGATGTTTCACTTTTATGTTAAACATTAAAAATAGTAAGAGAATCAGTTATCCTGAGTTACAACATAATGCAAAAGCATATAAAAGCAAGACCATTAACCCAGGAAAAAACGTTGTCGATAGACCAGAAAATGCTAGTAAAAAAAGGTAAAAAACAAACATATTACTGCATTATCCTTTCACCTCAAAGAAACCTCGAGAAACGTCATAAAAATATTATCATTACAAATGATCCATAAAAACCAAACGTTGAACATCAAACGACGCTACGACCACGATTTCCGGGACAAAAACAGGACAAAAAGAAATCTCCCCTCAAAAAAGATTGAACGCGAAAATAGAAGTTATCAGTTCCATTTGAAGTCGTTTGAGCAATAACACAGATCGGGTCAGTGATACGCGCGACCGGCCGTTTGTCCTAGAAAATGGATTATTCATGGATACCGCAGTATCGGGACGACAAGAATCCATACATAAGTTTTAGCAACAGTGCTAAAACTTATGTATGGATTCTTGGAAATTTTTGCTTTAAGCGACACGGAGAACCCTGTTATGTGTACTAGGTTCAAAGTAGTACCTACAATCCTACATTTTTAGGAAGTCTTTGAAAAAATTAGCCTGCATTGTTTAGTATTTTTCCGTGGAGAGAGAAATACTTTATTTCTATATATTCAAGAACGAACTGCACAACAGTTAGTTCGAAGATTCATATTTAATGGATTCAGCGTTTGAGCTGCAGTGACAGTCCTTTTCTGTGAAAGGACTTTGTGCTTTTTGGTAATAGCCCAAGCAAGGCATTGAAACACCAACAGCCTCATTGCCACAAGATTAAAGTTAATTTTGATTTTGGCAATATTTCCAATAAAAAGGGAAATAACTGTCAAATTCCATTAAATAATAATATGACAACACTATCCCAGAATAAATCAAATAACGGTCTTCAACCTTTTACACATCATAAACATTTCATGCAAATTTTATTTTAAAACACATAAAGTAAATATCTAAACGTGCTAGCAAACTGTCTGTTAGCGGCACTTTCAAGCTAATATAAGCACTAAAAACAGTCTAATGGAGGTGCGGTTGTCGCTTGCGGCATCCGGTCCGACGCTCAGATTGTTTTTCAGGTGCTAGTAAGTTTATAAGGTTCATTTTTCAACGGCGTTTAACATAAAACACAATAATATGTCTAGTAGGTTTTTAGTTGCTTTCTTCTTTATTTTGTGTCTGAACCTATACGGGGTGGAACACCGACGCGAAAACGGTTATCGTATTCAGTACATCATTCTGAGTTTCTTCATCAGAAATTTTTCATCGGTTATTAAAAAAAAACAGCTGTTCTATACATTTTTTACCGTGTATTGCACTTTTGTAGGAAACAGCTGTTTTATTATAACTAGAAGACGGGATATTTACCATGTTTATTGTTTTCTTTGAGTTCCCGATATTTCGGCGCTGTTGCAAGCACCATGATCACGGATAAACTGAAGTTATTGCGGGTGGGTGTTTATGAGCAGACAAACACAACAACCCTCAGGTCATCTCGACAGAACGCCACTATATCCCTAGACTCGTTAGAGAAGCTATTGAGATCACCAAATATAAGAACTTCAATCGGGAGGATGGGTTTCAACTGTCGAAAGCCTGGAAACCAGTGGTCCAGCTGTGTAAAAAGCGGAATAGTGCCGAAAAAAGTTCGCGAGCAGACACAGTGAGTTTCGTGTGTCGGGAACAGAATCGAGTTGTGAGTGACAGTGGTAGCGGTACTGAGTGCAAAAAACGAACAAGAAAGAGGTTAGACCGATTTGTCTGCTCATAAACACCGACCCGCAATAACTTCAGTTTATCCGTGATCATGGTGCTTGCAACAGCGCCGAAATATCGGGAACTCAAAGAAAACAATAAACATTGTAAATATCCCGTCTTCTAGTTATAATAATTTTAGTGACCATGAAAGTTTCAAATCTTATAACAGCTGTTTTTTTTAAAATAACCTTTGTATGATTACTATAACGAAGTACAAAGGTGTTAAATAAGGAGTGAAAGTTTCCAAAGAGCAACTTAATTTTTCCAATGGGAATAATATAAAATAAATAATTATGTTGCAAAAAGATAAAATCAATTGATTTATGATAACAATACGTAGATATTTAATAACTGAAGTGCCTTGCTTGTCTAGACATTGATTACTTAATAAGTTAGTATCTATGTCTCTTGTGGTCGGGGCTAAATAGTGATCAAGTAAATGTGTTACTGAGTGCTTCATTAAGCACAGTGAACCGTGCGTCAGTAGTCACAAAACATCAGTCAAGTCACAAGCCTCATAAATATGTAAACAGCGGCAAGAATTCAATTGATTGTCTACAATTTTTGTTCCATGTTATTGTATCAATGTTTAGCTACAATTAAGTGCCCAATGTGTTATAATTATGTTTTGTGGCTACATATTGAAATAAAATAATTATTGCACAAAGATTGTAGATGGCCAAAATTTGAATCCTTGTAGATGTAGGTATACATCTTTTTGAGGCAGACTGTACACTCTCGTACTAAGTAAGGCCAGTTCAAGATCAAAGTGTTACCTCTACCATGTGTTCTGCTGTACGTATTTCAGTCTTATTATCATCATAAAAAGTACACAGTTTTACAAGCTTCACCATCATATGGTTCCTTACAAGCCCGATGGGATCAATAAATCGTTCAATTTATGGAGTAACCGTCATTCCTCTCGAATTTCCCCAAAAATAATAAGGAAGCCATATTTTCCCGATCCCTTTGACTATAAATCTTTTATTACAACACTGTAAGAATATTATAAGATTAATATGGCAGCCGCTCTGTTATATTAGTTACAAAAAATAATGTTCAAAAGAAGGCCGTAGATTCGCGTTGCACATTATGAAATTTTCCTAATGGAAAGTTCTTTGTAAAAACGTTTAAAAGGAAAATTAGCTAGCTATCATTATAAATACCAATTTCTGCCAGCTGGATGCTAGCTGGGTTTTAATTTTGAAGTTAGTACAATGTTATGGTCTAGTAAAATAACAGCCATATGAGAATTTTAAACGGCGGCGGTGAGATGTGCAGATGACATTGTTGCCATCGCGGGAATATCCACAAGAACATGGAGCATGGCACAAGCAAAGCGAGGCCTATACTAAGCAGTGGATGAAGTCGGGGTGTGGATGATGAATGATGACAATTTCTAACCTTGTCTCTGTGGGCGGTACCCATGGTAAGGTAATTTTTTTTAGCTTGATCGATCACGACGCTGCTAAAAACCCAATAATTACAAACTAGTTAGCTAATAACGCGTTTGCAAGGCACGTCCTGTACGGAACTCCCATTGAAATACTAGTGTTGTAAAATTCTGACATAAGTGACTTAAGTAGGTAAGTGCTACTTTGAGAAAGCATCGTAGACGATAGCCCTTAGTGTTGTGTTGTCTGTAAGATATCAAGTTCTTATCCGAAAGACCATCAACCTATTTCATATTACTGGTGAATTTTAAACTCATTCAGAATCCCACGATCACGATAAACACGTTTTGACTGCAGTAGCTCGAACCTGATCCGTTTTCCAATTCAATAAATAGGAATTTCCTATAACAAGTTGTTTCAACTTGTCTTACCGTATCCTCCTTACTCTTTGTATCGTGTGTTTATGCAAATCCTAGCATGTTATTTAAATTTTTGTGACATCAAACGGATTGTAACAAGTTGTTACGATTTGGGAAACATGGCAAATGTTTGAGAGAATTTGTTATATTGCTAAGTTAATCGTGAAGGAAGCTCGGTGTAAACAGGGGATGTGCCATTCTTTTTTATATTGAGATCGGGTAAAGATGAAAGAGGAGACTTTATTACAGGGTTATCTGATGTTTCGTGTCTCGTGAACTGATGTTTCGTTTTACGAAAAATTAGTTTTCTATCACGACACGGCCACGTCCAGAAAACGATGGAATATAGAAGTGAAGAATTGACCCTAAAATAGCTCTGAAAATCAAATCTATTTTAGTGTGTGTTACAAGAACTTGCCCGTCTAGTAAATTAGAATGTACTAAGTAGGTACAACAGATTTTCGGCCCACAATACTTGACAATTCAACTATGACTTTCTCTATTAGTTTTCATTTCAGCTGAAAGACGTCTACTGCTGGACATAGGCCTCCCCAAGTGTCGCCACATTGACCGGTCCCGTGAGTCTCGCATCCAGCGGATCCCCCAACCTTCACCAGGTCATCGGTCAACCTAGTGGAAGGCCTTCCAACGCAACGTCTTCCAGTTCGCAGTCGCCTCTCCAGAACTTTTCGGCGCCATCGGCTATCCGTTCTGCGAGCTATGTGCTCTGCCCTCTGCCACTTAAGTTTGGCAATTCTTTGGGCTACGTCGGTAACCTTGGTTCTCTTGCGGATGACCTCATTTCTGATTTGATCACGCAAGAAAACTCTGAGCATAGCCCTCTCCATTGCCCGTTGGGTGACTTTAAGCCTTCTGAAGAGACCCATTGTGAGCGACTACGTTCTGGTCCCGTATGTAATCACTGGCAACACACACTGGTCATAGACTTTCGTCTTGAGACACTGCGGTAAGTTGGACGAGATGATATCACACAACTTCTCGAACGCTGCCCAGTCGAGTCGGATTGACGATTGACCTTTCTCGAAGTTAGACCTACCTAACTGTATGAGGATATTTCTCTGTTGGTCAGATTTAAATAAATGGATCCCTCCGCTTGATGTGAATTGATTATTGGTGGCTTACATTATCACAATAATTCAATATTGCCCAGTCTGCTTAATTATGACTATTTCAAAATCCTATTCTACTGATATTTATATATTCTAATCGATTGCTTCATTACTCCAGATAGTGAGGAATGGACTCATTAATATTCATTCAGTTTCTTAAGACTATTGGATATCGATTATCTATTAGTCGGTTAGGCGAGCTTACTATTCTATGATTGAGTTTAATAGATAGTCGTTAATTATAAATCTAACTCTCAATAAAATATTCCATACTTCTATCAATTCTACGGGACAGAAAGAAAATCAACGAACTTATATTTTTCTAAATCTTTTACTACTCTCTTCTCTTATCACCAGTCTTTATTTCCTTCAAAAGATATTCGACAATGTTCGAAAAGTGGTCTCAAGCGCAGTAACGCTTTTTTCGGCAGTAGTCGAGGGTGAAATCCTGGGCTATTCCTGGGTCGGGCTACGTGTTATTTCATTCGTCCATCAGCAATTTCTCAGTAGCAATCCGTAGTCATAATTTCAGTTATTTTTTGTTACCTTTATATATTGGAATTGAACATGCAATAAATCCTAATAAACCAATTGCCAATATTGTATTAATTATTCCTAAACAACCAAAGGTTTATTTTTCCACTTTCTGAGTTTATAAAATCCGATTGAAGTTATAGATGCCAAATAGAATTGAAACACAACTTTCAAAATGTGGTAAGTATGTCATCTCTGCCAAACCCTTCGAGGGAACAGGTGTGAAACATACCTATTTGAAAGGGTACATAACCCTCTCAAAAACATAAACAACATTAAACAAATAACATACAACCTCCCACTCCAAGGCATGAATTCCTTATTAGTAACGTTAAAATAATTGCCCTTATCATGGACATCTAAAGTACAAAGCAGGAAGTGCCCGCGAGGCTATAAATTTCAACAAAAATATTACTTCCCCCAAATGAAAATTGTTGGAAAATTCGTTAATTCATTGGCAAATGAAATACGGGCTTTTGTTTGAGTCGTTTTACATCAACGTGTTTTGGAGTGCGAAAGTGATATGCTGTTGGTATTTGTGGTAAGCGGTGTGATAAAAATCCATCATTGGTTTTTCTGTGGTGATGCACTGTACAAGTGATGTTGGTGTTTCCGTTTTTTGATTTATACAATGATGGTTGATATCTTTTCTTATAGGAGCAGATATTATTAGTATGAGAGATAATTGAAAATGCGTTCTATTGTTAAAAATATAAGATTTTTGTTTAGTAGCTACTTCTCACAGGAAGGTAGGAATAAGAATCTTGTTTCGTTTTACGCAGAAAGACTGTTTTTCTCAAGGGTCTGTTTTATTTCTTTCATCCCTTGTGACAGTCAAAAAGTCATTGTTGCCTACGCATCTAATATTGTAATGTCAAATACACATCGATACCATATATGTTATGTGTCTAAAGGTGCATCCACACCGCAGTTACTTTTTGGAGAACAACGTTTCCAAGTGTTACTGAGCGACATCCGATAGCAAAAAGTTATTTATTGTTAGTATATGTTGCCGTGTTAGTATATGTAACTTGATGTTGAATAACTTTTGAAAACAGTCAACATGCGGTAACAATTTTATTGATAACATTGATAGAGAATGTTACATAGAACATACGCCGTGCAACTCGCTTGTTGCTGAAAGTTACTCTTTGTTAGTTTTGTTAATTTATGTTATTGGCTGTATAGACACGATGAGTAACATTTAACACAACAAGTTACATTAAAACAAGTTACAGGTAGTTACCAAATGTTACCGTGTTGCACAGTGTTGCTCCACAAAAGTTAACTGCGGTGTGGATGCACCTTTATGTATACGTTAAATAAACAGTCGCAAACTGTTTAGTATGTAAGCGCCCCTTGTTAGGTGAAATAGGTTTCATAATAATATTATTATTTGTTTAACTCACAATACGTCACTGCGAGTATTTATGGACAGTTAATGCTTAGGTATCAAAATGTCAATAATCTTTCTAAATGTATTAAATCCCTCTAAAATATTTGGAAAGCTATGTCGTACGGCATTTTTAGTGGAATGTTGACTTACTATACTTTACCAGGCTGTCAAGTAAAGTGATAAAACCAAAAAAATCTGTTTAATCGTTCAGTCTACCAAAAGTCTGCAATAATTTATGATAATATTGTGTTTTAATGATCTAAATGTTCAATTATAGGTAACCAGTAAATGCCAAAATTAGGTATAACCCTAAAAACCAGACTAGCTTAAATAATTAAACCTGCAAAAATTAAAACGTCGCTTCAACATCCACTCGTCACACCAAAAAGCGAATTAAATTACACGTCTCACTTTAATTTGCATGCAAACTGCTCTGAACTCAAAAATGTCATACAAGAGTGGTATAAGTGTCATATAAACGTCATATTAATGCTTTGAGGTCCATTACCATAATATAATCAGTCAGGGAGATGTAGTGCTACATATAATTTAGACGCCATGTGTTGCAAGTTACTGGGTTTAATTGGATGTTTGATTGGATTAGGTGTGGTGCATGTTTAATGGGAATACAATGTAAGCGGAATTGAGGAGCTCTTGGCTAAATTATAACAGCCGCACGGGTCGATCTTCAAGGTTAAGCAGCGCTTGCGAATGTCGGTCCGTGGATGGGTGACCACTCATTTTATACCGAGTTTCCTCAGTGCCTCGGAAAGCACGTTAAGCCGTTGGTCTCGGCTGTTATTTTTAAATCTTTGACAGAGGGTTGTGGAAATCAGACAGGCTTTCGCTATAAATATAATACTGGAATTCAGCTGCAGACTGAAAGCCGACCCCAAAATAGTTAGAAAAAGGCAAAAATCTCCCACCTACTCGTATATCGGTCGCATTACGATTCTAAACAAACTTGCTAAGATCCGTGATTCCTATATTTCGAATATCATTTGAAATTCAGCCAAGTTTCGTAATACTGCTTGCACAGTTTAATCCAGAAAGTTTCAGGTGAAATTTAATTTAATTTGAGCAAGTTAAATCGCTCTGGTTTTAAGTGTCGTACACCACAAAATATGTATAACGTTTAATAGTCTGTTTTTGAGGCTAATTTAGAATGCTTTTGTTATTCGCTTTAGTTGGACACTTGTTGGTTTTTAGTTAGGTATGATAATTTTATGTAACTTAATTTGTTGCATGGAAGAAATTATGTGATAAAACTACAGTTTCAGATTAGTAGGTGTTCCTAAATTTTCGATTGATTCGGTCAAATCCCAGTGGTCTTAAGGTATCCTACTTTCAACCGTTGTGTATGATATTTACCACTTCCTACCCCGCGATTGCACAATGAACAAAAAAAAATTTTTGTTGTTCAAGAGAGTATTACACAATCAGTGTCACTAGCCTCCACACTAGGAGACCCTGTATCCTGGAGAGTAGACTCCTTCGTCTTACAAGATGCTGTCAATACAAGTCGCGGTACGTGATTTCGACAAGTCTTGGTCGTATAATACACCCACGATACAGGAGAAATTCCGAGTGTCGGACAACGTTTTTGAAAAAAAAGAAAGAAAGAAGAAATAATTGACGTTGTTTCAGAAATGTATTGTTTACTTTTTGTCAATTTTTCAACAAATTACTCACATTTTAAGTAACATATAAAAACTAGTTGCCATACAACTTATTTTAGGAATAAAAGATGAACTAACAGTTGAGGCAATAATTATGAGGAATAGAAATTTATCTTTGTATAATGTGGGATTATAAGTATCTGAATACTTTCAACCAATTGCATTGAGTCATTAAAAAATCTTACTTAAAAAGAATTCGATATTCATTTTGTTAAGTAATAATATTATATGTACCTATACTTCAATAAAATAGGTGAAGTACAAGTATTTTGATTCAATATCACTCCGGATTGAGTTTTCGGAGAAATCAATTTAACGAATCAAAACACTTAATTTTCTCCTTAACCTACTTCTCATAAAGAAAAGACAGGGAGACTTATTACACAAGTACCTACGATGTAACACAGCTTGTGTTTGTGCGTAGGCAGACTTGCTGATTAAATAAGAATGTAGTAGGAACTTGTTTGACTTTTTCAGACCCATTATTTTATGAGCGTCTGTAAGATACAAACACAATAATTAATTGAGATAATTTGGATTTTTAATAACGAACCTAAACAAAGCTGAAGACTGACGGCCTCTCTGTTTCCTGGTCATTATAATCTAAATCTCTTCAAAGTTCTAGTAAATCAGTTTCTTCTAGGCAAGTGTGCCTAATCCTAGCAAAAGCCACGCTTCACATCAGGCGAGTTGCGGCCGAACGGAAGCCTAATCAGTATTAAAAAATGAAAAAAAAAATTACAATAAACGGACGAGGTTAATTTGTGGAATAGCAAAATAGATCCTCAAATGAAATGAGGATGTACTAATATTACTTCTATGCTGTCGTTTATCTTAAATTCAAGTACCTGCGTTGAAGCAAAATTATCACGAGAACCATTTCTAACTTTTCCAACACCGTTATCGCTGATAAATTGTAACTTTGTCTACCTCCTAAGGATTTCTGTCAAAGCAGGTTGATGAATGTTAAGTTCCACACTGTATTTTTTTCTCCATATAAATGGGTCATTAACATAATGCAGTTGTAAGTGTTGTAACTAATCTATTGTATCTTCTTTCCCAGAGGGACCAGCGGCATCGACATTGATCTCCGAAGAGTGGACATCGACCAGTGCCCCATCAGGTCGGGCTCCACTCAGCTGAACATCTTCGCAGGGACTGACAAATGCAAGAAGAAGACCACTGAGGTGAGTTTCAATTGTTTCTTTACTTTTCTGAGTACTTAAGCATAGGCAGTGTCTAAGCAGTCTGGCCAAGATAATGGGCAACTGCTTTCAAATCGTTTCGTTTTCCTACAGTGACTTCCGACAGGATTGACGAAAGCCGTTCGGTTGCTTATGCCAATGAAATAAGTTTTTGACTTATCTGCCATCGTTATACGTGTAGAATGTAACAAGTTGTCTAGTCCTTCCAGTGGTATTTGTGTTGAAATACCACGGGAATTGGCTGTTAAGTGCTATAAAATTCGTTGAAGAAATAAAAAGGGTGCATTGTCGTTGCGGTCTGTCATTGCGATTGTTCCTGCGGCTTGCGGTCTGCAGTCGCTTTTAAAATTGTACATTTTAGAAAAATTGCTATTTTTGTACAGACGTCAGAACATCAAGATACCCGAATTTGTCAAATTTTCTCAATCAACCTTGAAACTAATGCTTTAGCGATAAAGTAGAAAATCTATTTAAGAAATTTGACAGATTGTAGAAGCTTGATGTGCCTTTTCTTCTTGTCTGTACTTTTGAGTGGGTCTTCTTCATAGAAATCTTAACATCGATTCCGCGAAGCTTTCATGTCTAGCCTCAAACGATATTTTCAAGAGAATGGAACTTATCTCAAAATTCAATGAGTCTTTTGAAGACCGATCTTTTGATAGCAAATATTCAAAGGAACCAAGAATTGAAGACACCGATAGTTTTGTGTTACTAATTTGAAAAGACATAATTAATTGCTAACTTTAAAAGGTCAATTGACAAAGGTTAGGCTTTTGCCGATTGACGTTATTTGAATATAGGTGTCGCGTTCTCAACTAATTCTAAAATAGAAATTTATTCATAGAAACAAAAACAGACGAAAAAGAAAGGAAGAGCACTGATGTCGATGAAAACTGTAAATAAATTTGACTGTAGCTCCCACAGGAAGCCTCTTTCTTCGGATTTTAATTGATTATTTTGACACAACTGACGGCGCAGTGGCTGAGCGATTCGTTGCTGCACTGCATGTTGTAGGTTCGATTCTTACACGGAACTAATATTGTGGCCTACAGGTCTGGTCAGTTTCCGGGTCTGGCTGTTTGTGTATGTTAGTTTAAATCTTTGTAAACGCACAAACGATCAGAAGAAATTTATAGTGACCCCACAAAAAAAAAGTATTTTTTTTGTTGGCCTGTACTGTCCCACTCCTGGGCAAAAGCCTCCCCCCGTTCCTGCCACTTTTCTCGACCGAGAAAGTCTTCCAAGGCGTCCCGCCAAAATGACAAGGAAAAAGAAAAAAAAAGACTATGTCACAGAAATTTCAGAGTTTTGTGGCTACTGAAACTTAAAACCGTGCAGGAAATCGGAAATAAAAATTGTAGATATCTACCTACCCTCTTACAGAGACCTGGCTTGTATTCCAGTAGTGGAAAGTTACAAGCTGAAAATGCTTTAATTTTAAGCACAAACTCAGTTGTCCCCGTTAATTACATGAACCAAAACCTACATAAAGGGTTCTTTTCGAGGGTCACAAGACCTGAAACAATTCCAACGAAATCGTCCAAGTTGAGGGTCGAGACCGCTCTGCAAAAGCAAAGTTACCCGTGGTTTGTATACATCCCAAAAGTTTTGGGTCTTGCGAACTATTCTGTTTCTATAGAAAATTCAGTAGGGAAACATACAGATTAAGTGTTGATTGAGAACTTGTTTGGAGTTACTGTTGCGGTTGTTGGTACAATATTGTTAATCATTCGGTACTTATCTGGTGTCAACTATGGTTTATTATACATAACATAACGCTTGTAATCCCCTAAAAAAAATAAATGGGTGAAGTTTGTAGTGTAAACCACTACAAACTTCACCCATTTTTTTTTCTTTTTAATGTATTTTAAGGATTTTTTCATTTTTTATATTTGCCTTTGTTTTTAATTTAAGCTTTAATGTTAAGTTTGGGAATTTTTCAAAATAAAAGTTAAAAAACCGAATAAAAAAACTGGTGTGGCCAAGAGTGAGTTCTTGGGCCTGAAGAGATAGCATAGCTCGCCGTCCGGCCGTCTTATGACGACGGGCCGTGTCGACGGCGCGTTCGTGTTCCACGCGCGCCTCAAGGAGATGTCAGCAATCAAGTAGGGGTCCGCATGGGCCGACGCCTGCCGGGGCTGCGGGACTGTTCGAAAGAGATACCGTGGCCCTGGAACATAACGGGCAAGGAAGGAACATGGATGGGTTTTAGTCAGTACAAGTCTGACACTCCCCTCCGCTCCGCCCAGAGTGGGGGGGGTCATTTGATGATTTCCCATCCGGAAAAAAAAAAAAAAAAAAAAAGAGATAGCAAATGACCTCTCCATTCCGACAATTCAATTTGGCAAACGATGCACCAAACACCCAGTATATTTGTTTGTTTATTTTTTTTTTTAATTTGTTTTTCGTTTTTTTTTTTTTATGTGTTTGATTTTGTTTTTTTTTTATTTTATTTTTGATGATGTAGCAATTTGGCAAAACAATTATTAAGTTGATTTTATGAAAAATATACTTTCGTAGACTGTAGACATTGTAAATGCAACTTGCGTGACTGTTTTATGCAAGTTATGCAACACACTTTTTTTTTGTTTTTCTGATGGGCAATCATTAAATGACCCCCACGCTCTGGGCGGAGCGGAAGGGAGTGTCAGACTTGTACTGACTAAAACCCATCCATGTTCCTTCTTTGGCCTTTGTGTTCCAGGGCCACGGTATCTCTTTCGAACAGTCCCGCAGCCCTGGCACGCATCGGCCCATGCGGACCCCTATTCTCTTTGAGGCGCGCGTGGAACACGAACGCGCCGTCGACACGGCCTGTCATCATAAGACGGCCGGACGGCGAGCTAACCCATAACTCGCCGTCCACAGGCTCGCGACAAATTTCACTCTTCATGTTTTCACTCACTTTCCTTGTCTAATTTTTGCTTCGATCGAACGAGGTCTGCCGATAACGTATACGCAAGCAACTCAATAAATAAATTATAACAGTGGGTAGTAATTAAATCTTTCTTCAACGGTATCGGAAACAATGATAGTTCTGGCACTTCATAATATCCCTACCCTCTTTCAAACTAAAAACCCACGAAGAAAACGAGGCTTCCGTTAAGAATATTAGCAAGAGTGGTCATCTTTGAATAGAAATATTAACAAACCCTGAACAATAGGACAAAGTTAGAAATTACGTGAATTCTGCTACACCCACGGTTGGGCTATTCTTTGCCAGGACAAAGATATTGCATCGCAGTCCTCGCTATTTTAGGCATCTGTCCGACTGTCGACCAGAAAGCAACCATCGACGATTTTAGCGCCCAAAAAACCTACCAACTATTGTGGTTCCCGTATTAGGAAAAGAGATAACAAATACACAAGTGCACAAAATATATATTTATGGCACACAACAAATTGTTGGACTGATACGATCAAGAGTAGAAACCCCTCATGTAAATTATACCGTCACGTCTGAAACGAAACCACACGCGCTTACCAGTGATGTCATTAAAAACTGTCAAAATATTAAGTTATCGTTAAATGACAAGCTCATAGTTTGTGTGGGCGAAAATGACTACGACTTAAAGATTTTGTCTACTCAACTTCGTCAATTCCTCATTAAATTCCGTGATAATGATGTAATAGTTCTGAGTCTACTGAAAAATATATATATAAATGTAAATGACCTAAACCAAACCATACGCAATATTTGCAATGAATTCAAAAATTCAAACTTTGTTGACTCTAATTATAATTTGTTTAATACATGTAAATTTATTAATTATGTTATTGACTGTGACGATTATGAGAAAAAATATTTAAATGTTAAATCACTAAAGAAATTGTTATTGCGTACCCAACCAATTCACAAAAAATCTGCCAATAAATGTTAAGTCTGTCGAAAAGGAACAATCCCATATTACTTTTCAGGAAAACAGTTTGAACACGATACCACGAATGAACCCGGTATTGGAAACCCTACTAATAGAAAAATGATACTATACCTTGGTACCTTGGTATGGTACTATACCTTTCTATTTTGAAACTGTGAGCAGGAATAAGCTTTTTCGTGAAAAATAGTGGTGAGTCACAGACCTTTAAAATATTTCACCAAAACATCGCTAGCGTTTTATCTAAACAAGAAATTTTAGAACTAACGTTGCTAGAATTATGAGACGCAAATAATGAACCTGATATTTTATGTTTCTCTGAAACTTTTATGCGTGCCGGAAACGAAAAGTTTCTCAAAATAAACAACTATACCTTGGCAACTGCGTTTAGTAGAGACCAGCAGAGAGGGGGCACTTGTATACTTGCAAAAAGGGGCATTACTTGTACTGAGCTTACTTGCGTTAAAAAATATTCAACGCTCAAGTCTTTCGAGGCTTGTGGTATTGAAATCCCATTGCATAAATTATTAATAGTGTGTGTTTATAGAACACCAACATCTGACCCTAACGTATTCCTGAATAAGTTGGACCTATTGTTGGGTGAAGTATTCAAAAAATACGGGCCAAGTGTAAAAGTAGTTATTGCTGGTGACTTTAATATAAATACTCTGAAACCAGGGAAAGTTACTACCTATCTGACAGATCTATGTAATACGTACAGGCTGCAACTTCACATTAATGTCCTAACCCGTAAGAACTCTTGTATAGATCACATAGTAAGTAACATCAAGACTACATCTTCTAAAGTTTTGCCTCTTCACTTATCTGACAATGAGACAGCACAACTGTTAGAGTTTTCGGCAAAAGAGCAAAGTTCAAAGTGTAAATCATACTTTATTTATAAGAAAGATTACTGCAACGAAAATATAAAAAAAATTAAAACATATCTCAAAAGTATTTCTTGGTTAGATGTCTACTTAGAATCTGACACTAATAAAGCTTTCAATACATGCCATGATTTTTTGTGTTTGTTATATAATTTGTGCTTCCCAAAGATAAAAATAAAGGTTAAAAACTCTAATGCATTTAAGCAAAAATGGATAAGTAAGGGTCTTAGAAACAGTTGCAAAACTAAACGATTCTTGCGATATCACTATTACAAGAATAAAACATTATCACATAAAATAAGATATAAACAGTAATCAAATATATTGAAAAAGTGTATTGTTAAATCGAAAATGAATTCTAACATAAATTTTATAAAAATAGCAAGAACAAATGCAGAGCAACGTGGTCAGTTATTAATCATGAATTTGGGAATGCGAGATCATGTACTAATAATATTTCTGAAATACAATTAGATAAGAAAGTTCTGACAAATCCCCCTGACATAGCGAATGCTTTTAATAATTATTTTATTGACTCGACTAATACCTTGACATCCAATAATCAACATTATTATAATGACAATAATATTAAGTCAATTCCTAACTCCATGTTTCTTAGCTCTATGACTGAAGATGAAGTTAAAAAAGAAATAATGGCGTTGAATAATACTAACTCTGAAGGTTATGATGGAATCAACACAAATATAGTTAAAGCGTGCAGTACAGAATTAATTTCCGTTGTGACATATTTAATTAACCTCTCGTTTTCGTCAGGTACATTTCCTGATACCCTAAAATTATCAGTCGTGAAGCCACTGTACAAAAAGCACGATAAAAAGGACGTCAAAAACTATCGCCCGATTACTCTGATTCCTATTTTGTCAAAGGTTTTCGAGAAATGTATGCTTAAGAGACTTGTCGACTTCTGTAGCAAATTTAATTTGCTACAGAAGTCGACAAAGGAACAGTTTGGATTCCAAAAGCAAAAGTCAACAACACAAGCAATATTTACTCTGGTGGGCAATATCCTGAGTAACTTAAACAATAATAAATTAACAACAGGTCTTTTTTTCGACCTATCACAAGCTTTTGACTTCGTAGCACTTGACGTATTATTGAGAAAGTTGGAAATACTGGGAATAAGAGGAGTCGCACTACAGTGGATTTCGTCTTATATAAGTGGTCGAAAACAATACGTTGTAATAGACAAAGTAAATGAAAACGTACTCACTTCCTACTGTTCTGTTTCTAGGGTAAATAAATGTGGCGTCCCTCATGGAAGTGTATTAGATCCCATATTATTCTTACTATTTATAAATGACATACCACTGGTGAGTAATCATAAATTTATATTATTCGCAGATGACATTTCAATTATCATATCATCTGACAAAAAATCACCTTCTGATCATGCAATGACATGACATTAATAATACTATTGACAAAATTTTACAATGGCTACAGACTAATAAATTAAAAATTAACTTAGACAAATCGAATTATATTCAATTTAATAAGTCGAAACATGCCAAATACAATTTTAAACTTAATATTGTCAGACTAAAAGAAGTAACACAAACCAAATTCCTAGGTGTGCTCATAGACCAAGACTTAAATTGGAAAGGACATTTAGATGATTTATGCAATAGGATTAATAAATTTACTTACGCCCTCAGACAAGTAAAGAACGTAACAACCTTTAAAACGGCAATTACTACATACCATGCATATATCGAATCTATTCTAAGTTACGGGCTTATCGTATGGAGGAACAGTACAGATAAAGACAGAGCATTCATTGCACAAAAAAGGTGCATCAGGGCCATTTGCGGACTTCGTTCTGATGAATCTTGTACACCATTTTTTAAAAAGCTTGGTCTGTTACCACTTCCTGCACTTTACATATACGCAATCTGTAACTTTGTCTACAGTAATAAGGGATTGTACAGAAAAGCTAATGAAGTAATCTCTCGTCCAACAAGGGATCCACACAGACTTGTAATGAAGGATAATCCTAAATCAGACAAGTATGCTAAAAGCTACCTTGTGATGTGTGTGTGTGCATTTTCAACAAAATTCCGAAAGAACTCAAATCTATAAATAATTGTAATTCATTTAAAAATAAGCTGTATAAGTGGCTGATTGGACATAATTTCTATGACATTAAAGATTTCTTTGACATTGTATAATATTATATCCATCTAATAATTTGAATGATTTATTTGATAATTACTGTTGTTTTGACATGATAATTATTTTGCATGCAATTGATATTCTGTATAGCTAAACATGTGGACATTGTATAAGACTGTAACACCATCATACCATGTTTAAAGCAAATAAAGACTTATCTTATCTTATCTTATCTAATACAAGGTGTAAACAGACCCTTCACATAGCCGTCAACCAAGCATTATGTACATCAAACTAAGTAACTTTACTTTTTTTGGGGTGAAAAATCACGTTTTACAGTAGGACTCGACGGAAAGCACTCAAAGCATTGTGCTGATGGATGGATTAAATAGTACGGAGGTCGTGTAGGTGTGTAAAGTAAAAATCTTACATTAGAAGAATGTATGTAAATAAAAACTTGTGAAAAAATTGGAACTTTGACACCCAATATCTCCGTAACTAGACGGTTCCCAGGTATGGTCTAGGACAAAAAAATGGTCACAAAGACGGGGAAAACAAGTGTCTTTCGGCTATGTTAAGGGTCTATTTACACCCTTTATAAATCATTGATTGTTGGCTGTTCACACAGACAACGATTGAGTACGTAACTCATTCGTCGTAGAGACAAAAGCTACGCCTAGCGTAACCTGCGAGGAAACGCGGCTCGTTGCTCGCAAACTCGGTTACGATATAGACAGGCGCGACGCGACATAGCAACACGTTTTTGCAATATAATATCTCCGTAGAACAATTTCTAAGAAAACGCACGTAACTGTGTACACCGGCGCAACTCGACGCATTGCGACACAGAACATATGATTATTACTTTTTTAGGGTTCTTGCGGCCCAGCAATATTGCTAAACCGCATCGTGCAACAAGACACGCCTGTCTGCATCGACTTTACTCACTCAGACACACCTGTCCCAGCCATGACAGCAGTGACAATACCCAAGAAATTGAAAACTAAAACATTTATAAAACAAAAATACTTGATCAATTGAGTGCCAATCTCTATGACAAATTCATGACAATATAAGCACTTGATAAACCTGTGTTACTACGGTAATTTATTCGTAATGTGACAGATAACGGTACCTTTTCACCCTCGGAGAGCATTTCAATTTATTATTCATACTATGGATAGACGTGATACATTTTCTTCGCCTTATTTGGAAATTGAAAATGTAATCATAATAAATCATAGCTAGGTATATTGTCATGCAATATGAGAGATGTAGGCAATACAGGACTTGTAGGGTGATTGATTATTCCAATAAGCCATTGTATAACGTACTAGGTAACGTTTTTTATGACCCAAAGGTCTAGCTTGAGCAGTTCTTATATTTATTTCAGTAAAAAGATTGACCCAACGACGGTAAGTTAGACAAACGGCAATTGCTTTCATGAGTTTTTTGTTGGCTCCATACATTTTTGAATATTCTATTATCGTTAACGCCAATAGAATGTCACAGGGCGTTTGGTTTGTTTGTTCAAGCACTCAAACACAACAACTTGAATATGTATGAAACAAAAGGCAGCATAAAACTTCCTAGACTTTTATAAGCGTGTTTTTAGTTAGGGCACAGTCGAGACCTTTTTTTTAAGTGTGAGTGTCACCCGGCTGTGGGAAATTTGTGGAGGTCTCCTTTCTCCTTTAAAACCTCTCTATCCTGTACCATAACTGGCCATGTTCGCCCCGCAAACAAGATCAGATCGTCACACCCCATTTGCCGCAGTCTACCTCAACGGTGATTTCCAGTTCCATTTCCAGTTTCGAGTCCTTAATAAAACAATTTCCAAATCCAAATATTTTCACAAATTTTCTAAAACTATACTAGGGACGGCTTTTAGTCTAACCGGATTCAGTTGGATACCAATATTTTATATGGAGTGAAATCTATAATGACAACCAAGATATCGCTTATCGTGCTTTTCGAAGCAGAGAGGGTCTCGATAAGTAATAAATGGTGACCCATTCACAAACCAACCTCGGCAAGCGTAGCTTACCATTTGTTCAACCCGTGCGGCCAAAAGATAACTCAAATATATACCTTTCCTATGAAACCTTCGTTTGTTAGCAGTTAGGCCAAATAGAGGTCGGGATTGAATCATTCTTGTAGCTTTTAGTGAGCTAAGGTCGGGGCGAAAAATGTGCTTGTTTAGGAGCAAGTAGTAAATTTAATGTTATAGTGATAGATCGTAGCCAGGGGCAAGGGTTCCTCTTTTATGAGTCATTTTACGAGTGTGTTCGATACTAGAACGTGTTTGTGAACACAGTTTTTGATGCCTGGTTAAATATCTGGAAGAATGGTATTCACGTCTAGGTACGTAATATTAAGAGAATGTTCATAAAACCACAATAGATCTCAATCCTTTATATTTCATGTTGGGTGAAAGCTTCAGTAGTGTTCCTGTAGTGACGGCCGAGTTGCTACAAGTATAACGTTGTGGGTCCGAAACCAGACAGGCAGTAAATTATTTCATCACCACAGCTCTCAAATCGATGAAGGAAAATGTTGTGAGTGATATTTTTTTTTTCTCATTTATTCTGCAGGTAACAAGACATGATAGAAGCAAATAACAAAAATTCAGGAGCATTAAACTAGTTCGAAAACATCAATGAAACTTTCGAAAAACTACCCAACGTTAACCAAACTTGAACACAGCAAAGCGACACACATTCCTTTGAGAATAACAGAAAACCCAATGCTCAAAGATACATAGAGGACCCATACAAGACGGCAACTCTAACAAAATTCATCGTAACATATCCATTCTGTCCATTGAATGTTTGCTGGCCAAACAAGGGCCGCTGTGTGCGCCTGTGCATACGACGCGACGGCCAGCCGGAGTGGTCGCTAGGGACGAAGACCAAACATGCCATAAATAGGATTGAAGATACTGTGCTGCTTCCAAATGGATGTCTCTAGTGTGTTTGGTTATAGAGAAACTGGTGTTTTGATTACATTGGGAATAGTGGCTGTCGTATATAGACTGTTTCGGTGCTTACCGCCGTGTTTGGCCACGAACTACATGCATTTAGTGACAGCGTCTACGAAACTAGTGAAGTACGCGCGTGTCGCATGATTCAAGTCGCCTGAAGTCTTATAAAGGTCGTTGTGACAAATACTGAACGCAAAAATGATAAATAGATTGTTGATTTTGGAATTTTATGAAACTCCGGCCTAAAATAACTTCCTCCAAGGTACTACGAGAAAAATGTCTGGGATTTGCACTGTAGCCTTCAATCAAGAATATAATTAATTATAAGTCGAACAGTACTTTTCTTTTTAAAAAGGCATTAATAAGATCTTAAAATAGGTATTATTTATAATTTGAAAATTAAGAGAGCCGAAAGTACGCCCACTCAATGTTTTCTTTTGATTACTTATTTTAAGTACAGGCTAGCTTAGCCTAGCTAGGCTAAGTTATTATAATAACCAAAAGGTCTAGACAGATGGAAATAGTTTTTATTACCATTTGAACAACACTAACATAAACTTTTTAGTAGCGTACGTCACTACCATAGCCTCCAAGAATTTCACAAAATTCTCAGTAGCAGTTGGGGTCACTTTTGGTACTATTACGCGTAATATTGACTTTATACAAAAGTAAAAACTAGCTTAAGTTAAAGAAATTAGCAAAAGGTAAGGAAGGAACTCGTATTTTATCGGATTTTTAAAACCGGCGGTGCCCCAATTCGCGCGAGAGGCCATTTTTACTTATCATGTCTTGCACTTTTGAATATATTTCAAAGTTTTGCATGCAATACAACCGCGGTACATTGGAAATCATCCAAAAAGGTATAAACTTCTGGGAATTCTAATAGGTCACGGTGAAAACTGCACCTGATACTAAAAGTGCTGAGTTTTTAAAAACTATTTTGTTTTTACTTTGGGTTTAGTTTGTGCATACATTTTCACGTTGACAGTGGTCCTGTAGCTTCGGTAGCTTTTGTAGCAATATTGTAAAATATTTCTGTTTGAAAACTAGTTTGTTTGCCCACACTTTCGTGAATATTTCTGTGTACCAAAGAATTTGTATTTTTGTAGAGGATTATTATCATCACATAAGATATACCACCATACCATGCTAGCAATCTCCGAAGGTTAGGGCAGAGTTGTACCTATAGTACTTCAACAATTTGCCTGTTATGTTAAAGTTCGATGTAATAGACGGCGATCTCATTGCCATCAACCGGACACAATTCCCGACCCCGGCCTGCTACTTAGAATATTAACAACACTTTGCTCGACCTTGGAATCCAACTCAGAACTTCGTGCTCAGCACTAGGACTTGCAATAACTAGACCAACAGGGCAGTCACTTTTTACTTTTTCTTTAGTATTGTAATTAATAATCTTTGGTTTCAATTGTAGGTTATCTATTAAAAAACAAGTATACAAACGAGGTTAGTTCGTCATAAAGCTACTCTGTAGGTAGGTAATTAAAAGGGGATGTTTCAAAGGAAATTGCGCCAATAGATTCTCTGTTATCACGAGCTAGATTGGCTGTATTCATCAATGGATGGTATATTTTTCTATTTTTGTGATCTAAACGAGTGTTTTTAAAACTAGTTTTATAAATAAAGTTAGGTACAATCGGCACTTCAGCGTATCGTCGGTGGTAATACTTTGTCATTGACCTGACCTAGCGTCGTACGGAGTTGCAAATAGAATAAGAAGTCACCGTAAAGGTATTTGCTTTGTTACCACTGAAGTATGGCGTACTTGTCCAGGTGGGCCGCTGAAGGGATAACTTAGTCCGATACGGAGCCCCATCGTAGACTATGGCAAACCTCCTGTCCTGCTTCTTGTGCAACTCCACCTGCACCTTGAGGGATCTGACCGAGGCACTGCTAACGCTATTGAGGTTGCAACGCTGTTCAGATTGCAGCTTCTAAAGAGATTTTTTTTACACAGCCGATTGTTTTTTTCGCGATTTCGATGGTGGTCTCTTTGATGGATGACCACACTTTTCTGGTACACGCTGTAGAGATGTTGTTTGACTTTATGGAAATTATCAGGTTTTCTCCAATGAATTATTCGTTCTCAGTGCGCAAGGTCAGGATATGGTTTAAAGAACTAACTAATAATGTTACCTCATGTATTACCCATATTTTGGCAAATTAATAATTAATTTGATTTGAATGTCTTCCTCCTGTCCTATTTTAAGTACTTATAAAACCTTAGTTTTAGTATATGCGAAACCTAAAACACGTGTCTAGTATTTTTATGTAAAGAATCTATGTACAAAATTTCAAAACTGTGTCATGAAAAATCACAAAGTTATAAGCTTGTTCTGTTACCTAGTTGTCCGCACAAAAATATGGTCACCACGCAGCGCGCGCCTCCAGCATCGTCTTGAGCTCATTGATAATAATAATTTGGCAGTAGGTACCTAAATTATTGCGATAGGTACTTAATTATTATTATTATTTATTAATCATTTATCTCAGACATTGTCCATTTAAAAATTATAAAAATTAAAATCACAATAAAACACACGAACATTAAAATAATCAATAAAAAATAAAATTACACATACAATTACACAACCAACTTAAATTAAACTTAGATTCTACTAATAATATTATACAATCAAATTTAAAACTTATTTATTAATAACAAAAAAAACACATAACAATTACAATTTTCTAACCGGCACTGGAACAGAAACATGCCTGCCACAACAATGCCGGATATAAGGGCAGTAATATCGCTCGGTGTCCAACTTGTAACTTTTTTTAAATATTTTAGGGACAAAAAAATTACTGGTTTAAAAATGATTGGAACCGATTCAGTTACTTATTCTGAACAAACTATATTCACGTTTCGCATATACTAAAAATAATGTTGTATATTTAACCAAAGCTAAAGCATCCATTTAGTTTTCACAAACAAGGTAGCATCCAGTCAATGGATCTACTAACTTCTATACCTCGATACTGAATGCACACAATCGGATTAAGAACAATTGTATCGCTATTGCTTTCACTATTGCCTCTCTACTATCGCAGCGATAGTTCTTACGATAGCTCTGCACTACAAGTTTATTGGACTGTTAGAAGTGAACGTCAGGACCAATAAGAGGGCATTGTTTTCTATTTGACATAAGAGTGACGTTAAATTTCTTGACTTGACCTTTAAACGTGAGTGAGGTTGTGTAAAAATAGATACTATAGTTATTTAAATAGAGATTAGTAGAAAATACCGGCAAATGATAATAAAAACAATTATTATATATTATATAACTCCTGTTATTATAATTAAAATTTAATTTAATTTAAAATCTAAACTTCGGTATTAATATTATAAATGTCACAGTTTGAATGGATGTTTGTTACTCAATCACGCCAGAACGGCTAACAGATATTTCCCTCATAATTGTCATCTCCAAATTCCATTACACAGTCACAAATGAATCAATCATTCAGTTTGCTATTCCATGAAATAAATAAAATGACCAACAATATTCTAAATTTAATTGAGGTTCCGTTTCAATTCTATTTCACCGATATTCATTTGTCAAAAGCGGATTAAAAATATAAATCCTTTGGTAAAATGTTTCCGGTTTTACAAAGCAATTAATTGACTTTCAGAATTATTTACTGTACCAAAATTCAGCTGCATCCAGTTAGACTGAAAGCAGACCCTAACATAGTCGGATAAAGGCCAGACAGAGGAGTAATTTGATTATGATTATATTAAAATGATTGCCAAAAAAAATATATTGGGGTCTTTTTATTTGTGTTAGTGTTAGTTAAAAATAATAAAAAGTATATACATATATACTTTTTATTATTTTTAACTGACAGACACTCACAGCAGTAAAATTAAAGTCATAAATAAAGAGCTGATTAAGGAGCTAACATTGTTTAAGGTGATCCCTTCAATTTCACCCACAAAATTCATTAAGTGCGTTTTTTTTTAGTTAATTTAAAAATAAAACATTTAAACATTAACAAAGCTCTCGAATTTATAGTGGCTAGAAATCGTCATACTTACATTCACTAAAATAGTTCTATTTCCAAATAATGTATCACAATACACATTTCCTAACGGTAGTTACATTCGCATTTCATCTGGTGCGAAGTCAGCATAACTATTAAAGCAACATTTACAAAACATAAGATCCTCAAAGAGCTGAGGTTAGCCAATAGTACTCGTGGATTCAGATTTCTCCAGTTTAAGTTACAAAAAGGGCCCAAGTCTGTTACCATCATCCGGGCACCAATTCAGACTAACTGTAACTTAGAAATGCCTTATGAATAAATCCACCGTCTGCAAAAGATCAGCCGTAATTATTTACCGAACAGGTAGGTAATCCGTGAAGCCGTGAGAAGTAATAATCAAACGCCATGTGTTCACGCGCTCTTCGCGTAATCCCTTACACACGTTAACAGGGTAAGGGGGGACCTAATCCCCATACAATCCCTTTTTTCATCGATTTCCTTTACGGAAAACCCTCGTGTGGACGATCATGTCCAGAAACCAGCTTTGTTAAAAAATTATAATGATTTCGCTGGCTGTTCTTTTACTTTGTAGTAAAATGCTTACTACGGCATATTTGTACAAAATAATATACCTTCACGCCTGTAATCCCCGAAGGGTTAGGCAGAGGTGTACCTAATAGTACACCCACATTTCGCCAATTATGTTTAAGTCCCATGTAATAGGGAGCGAGCCTATTACAATCAGCCGGGCACAAATCTAGGCTCCGTGACTGCTACTGAAGAATGATGGAAAAACCAGAAAATACAAAAATCAAAATCAAAGCATTTATTTCAAGTAGGCCAGTTACAGGCACTTTTAAATTGTCAAAACAAAGACAACAGTGAAATATAGCTACAGTCCCAGTCACAAGGCACAAAAACTGTGAAAGTACTGTAGTTGTCCATTCCCTAACGGGCAAGAAACTCCAGGGACACTCTTTTAAATCAGAATACTTTAACAAAACCTTGGTTACATCTTCAATCTTGATACAATCTTCAGCAGCTCCAACAATACTATTTAATGCTATCAATTTATGCGCCCCTGTTCTTGTGGAGCAGGACCGCGGCATATACTTTGCCCGACCCGGCCATCGAACCCAGGACCTCATGCTGAGCAGTCGCGATTGTGATCACTAGACCAACAAAGCAGTCACACAAGATTCAAGATATACTTGATTGATAAGTGACTTTAACCGGACTGTAACATTGGCGGTCCTGTGGTAACGGCTGCACTTTTGAGTACGGTCCACCCAAGCATGCTCTTTACTTTATGTAATTCCTGTCATCACCACAGCCTTCATCGAAAAGGACAAAATCGTAAGAAAACCGCCATGTCTATTCACCAACCAGTTACAGGCCCACATGCTGGCTTATTCGCTCTCATCAAGGGGAGGCCATTGGAAAATTTATAAGTTGAACCGCTCATAAGTCAGGGCCGTTACGACTAGCTCATCACCTCGCGCTAATTACAGTTAGCCTCCAGAACTTGAACTAGAGTTACATGAATGCTGTGATGTGTTAAACGCCTTGACAACACAGATTAGAAGTTCTCAGTTGCCAATCTGTCTTCCGTCGTGCGGTTGAGCGTAATAGGCGTACGTAATCTTGTGAAAACGTAGAATTATCACATGTGCTTTGCCAGACGATTGTTCGAGAATAACTGTTTAAATTCAAAGATTAGAATTCAAAGTATTCTAGAACTTGACATGTCTAGAAAGTAGGTGGTAGGTTGTGTCTCTAGCTAACTAGAGTCGGTGAAACATTCCTATCTTCGCACCCTGTCATTAAACATTGTTAGGTTTACAGTCATCAGAAAATGGATACACAGTATCAGTATAGTGAGTAAATCAACTTGATTATTTATTCATCATTTCAGCCGAAAGCCGTCCGTCCACTGCTGGACATACACATCCCCCAAGTGTAGCTATATTGACCGGTCCCGTGCGTCACGCATTCAGCGGATCTCCGCAACCTATAATTCTCTAAATTTATCAAGTTACGCTAACGCAACACCAAGTGCATAACGCAATAAGAAACTTATGTAAACTAGAAAGTAGAGGAGAAATAATGACATTAGAGTGACAATATACCATATCAGGTGTTATTTTTTACAGGTAGTACTTAATTCTACCAAAAGTACTAGTGATCTGTTGGGATGTAAAAAGAAGACAAAAAGACAATTGACTAGTACGAAAAAGTAACAAATTGATACCAGTAACTCAATTTAGTTTCTACTGATTTAAAAGAGTGTCCATGGAGTTTCTTGCCCGTTCTTCTCCATAGAGATCTACGTTAGGGAATGGGCAACTACAGTACTTTCACAGTTTTTGTGCCTTGTGACTGGGACTGTAGATATTTTTTACTGTTGTCTTTGTTTCGACAATTCAAAAGTGCCTGTAACTGGCCTACTTGAAATAAATGCTTTGATTTTGATTTTGATTTTGATTTTGACTAAGGGAATTTGAAAGTTTTCTTCCACCATTTGATATAAAATACATTTTAAGACAAACAAATAAATATCTGCATCCTTGAATTATATAAATCTAAGTGACATTGTGGAGACCAATCGGCAAAGGCTTAAACTAAATCACTATAAAACTTTATTCAGAAAGAATCAAGCGCGACTGCTGAGTTCGATTTCCAGGTCGGGCAAAATGTTACTGGGTTTTTCCATCAAGGATTTCTCAGTAGCAGCCACGAAGTTTGAATTTGTGCAAGGTTGTCGGCAACAGGCTCACCCCTTTGTACATGGAACCTAAACATAACTAGCGAAATGTGGCTCTACTGTTATACACCTCTGCCTAATCCGTCGGGGATGGCAGGCGTGATGGTCTTGCTTTGGTAGGTTTTCTTTCCCCAACAAAACCTCGGTGGTTCAGACCGCTACGTACACATACGTTATTTGTCAATAAACACAAAATAAACGCCTACTCAGCACCAATTATATTTGAGACCATTGTTAAAACTTCAGCTCCAAAATATAAAGCAGAAATGCTCCCAAACCAGCACTCAGTACAATACAAATTATTTCAACACATTCTCCGTACCTCGCTGAAATGACCCCAGGCACTCATTTTTACCCCCAATATATGACCGATAAAAGTTGACCAGGGTAAAAACAAAAATATTATATACCCAACTAGTACATGAGAACGTTTACGTCAAAACACATCGGGTGAGCAATAAAAAAGAAAAAATAATAATCGGAACAAATACAGGGCGTATTTTTGTTACAAACTTGTATTTGAGTTTTTACGATGTACGTACATCGTATGTAATATATTGACGGCTTTAGTGGGAAAGGACATTTATCCATACTCCATGAGATAATAACGTCCGTCTATATGTTTGTCGGCCATTCTGTCTGACAGTCTGCTTTTCTTTAACGGGAAGAAAATCCGTACAGCCGTTCGGGTGGACGGATTTTCATGAAATCTGGCACAAGTGTAGACCATGAGCTGTATTAGGACTTAGAATACTTCGACTTATAGTACGTTTCCGTGGGATAATTATCGACCACCAAGTGGCTAAAGCTAAGTTTAAAATCTAGGACCTATTACTTAACCTTATCCAGCGGTGATAGTCTAGTGGTGTGACTGTCGGACTGCCACGTCATAGGTCTCGAGTTCGAACCCAAGACTCACACTGCTGATTTTTCAGGTTCACGTGCGTATTTTATAATAATTATCACTTGCTTCGGTGAAGGAAAACATCGTGAGGAAACCAAACCAGCGTATCTGAGAGACAATCCTCGATGGCATGTAAAAGCCAAATCAAAGACCATAACAATTTTGAAAACAGGTTAGGTCCAAACCACACGAAAAGGAAAGTTAGACCTAACCACGACTTTTAATTGTCCGTCATGAACCTAACAATCTCAGATATACCATACCAAAATTCTTGTTTTTAATTTCAGCAATCTGCGACCTACTTATTGAGCTCCAATATTAAATAATAGGTTCCTATTCCTACCCCAAAAAAGGTCAAGATTTAGGGTTAGAATATAATTTTTCTAGTTTATTCCAAGCCCACACAATTTTGCTAGGAAATAAGGATCTACGACTGAACTTAGGTCTTCATTATATATGGAGGTCTAAGTCTAGCAAATTGTCTTTTCAGCTACCCAAAACTCTTGAACCTACTTTAAATGATGCCAGTACCAAAGTACTTTAAGAACGTTATTCAAAAACCAACCTTATGTCTTTACCTCTTGTCTCGTCGTTAAATTAATTGGTTTTATTTTTAAATTTGTTGTTTTTTGTAAATAATTAGTTTTAATTATTTTTTAAGTAGCTTATAAAAAAACAAAAGTCATTAATTCGATAGCAGCTAAAATTATGTATGTACTTACTTCAAAGTTTTTCCTGGAGCTTAAATCTTAGTGAAAAAATAAATGAATCAAATCAAAGGTATCTTGAATATGCGTAAAAAAGTTGGAAAATACAATTAATTAACTTCTGGGCACATTTCCGGATGACAGTGATGCGGAGGAGTACTTAGACGCCTAAGTGACCTATTGTCGTCGTTGTATATGTTATCACGTGGGTACTGACTTTTAGTCTTCTTTTGAGCATTTTTAGTTCTATTTGTAGTCTGTATATAATTTATAAATGTACATAATATTTAGCCAATTATTTCCTTTATTTATTTTTATACATATAATTTACATTTTTAAATATTTCTATACAAAGTAATATAAAAAAAAAACATTTAAAAATATAAAAAATAGTAGCCCACTGGTATCGGGAACAGGGTCCGAAATACCGGTGGTCAGGGCTCTTGAGAGAGGAACCTCCTAACGATACGCGCCGTGTCCAGAAGTACTGCTTTCTGAATCAAGCCCTTGATCCAGCTGCCAAGCGAGAGCCTCCTCAGATGTTGGTCGAGGTTTTAGCCAATTATTATTATTACATGTCAATATTTCAAGTCAAGCAGGCCTGTTTCGCGAAACGCTCAAAGGCCCTCTTGTATATATTTATATACATTTTATCATACACATTTTTATACACCAACACGGGTATTTCTGCGAACAACTTCAACTTATTTTACGATAATGTATCGGAGGTCGGAATGCGTGGTTCATTTTGTTTATTTTCTACGTGACCAGGTTTTTTGAGGGCAAAAGGGTCGCATGTGGGGTAGGGTACACTTCCACGGTTATGTTTATCATAAGACCTTAACAGTCAAAGTTGGGTACTTGACATTCTGGAAGTGGGTGACGTCAGTCACCCACTTCCAGAACCTGAAATTGGTTAAAGTAGAAATTGGTGAATTGGTTTAGTAAAGAAGTCCAGTCAAAGCGAATGAACGGGATGCGGACTGCTTGCGGAGACTGGACTTTGACAGACAGTATGTTTATTATCCGTCAAATTCCGATGTCCGGATCCACATCCGCTCAGATTTATCGCACCTAGCGTCTTGGTGAGTCGCATTCGCTTGAGCATCGTAGATGATAGATCGTGGCGAAGAGTTGAACCTAGTTAGTTAAGGGTTGATAAGTATCTATCATGCATGTTTGCAAGATCATTTATTTTATACTGAGACTGTTTACGATGCTCCTACGACGGAATGTCCTTATAAACCGGTAAAAAGCTTGGTGTAAAGTCAATTGAGTGCGCTTATCAGTTCAATATAAAACGCTTGGCTTAGCAACCGAAGTTGAAAATGATTGAAAACGGGCTGTAGCTTTGCAGGAATAAAGGTATTAAGGGGTAAAAAAAAACCAATATTACGGCTCCAATTTATTATGCTTAATAATACTTTGGCTAGAAAGGAGTCACCTCATTTCGACGATAGACAGACTGTAGATGATTAGGAAGCAGATGCCTGCTGAGATTTTATTTTATTTATTTTTATTTTATTTGACAAGATGACGAGTAATATAGTGACGAGTAGTATGGAAGAAGACGACATGCTGCGCCGACGCCAAATAAATTACGATAAGGGCAGGAGTAAGATGATGATGACATAATAATTTGAAGAAAATATCAAACAGATATTTACGCCAAACATGTTGGTGAAAAACCTTTCTTATCATTCATGGCACAATAAATACGAATCATTCTTACCAACCTTTCACTATGTAGACTGAATCGAGACAGCAGAAAAATGTGAGTTACTTTTCAGATAATACGAAAATCTTCACAAAACATATATTTTTTCTGACGTTTACTGATCCGTGTCGGTTCTGAGGACCATGAAAGACGTTTCTAGACCTATTCCGTCCAACCGTGACGTCTGCTACGCTATTTGTCCCTCGTATTTTGGTACTCGACTTAGCGCAAATTGTCTACGAGCAAACCTACGTTTTATAAATGTAGCATTGAGTTGATTTTTTGGGCATTTGTGGAAATGACTCATCATCTCATCATCTTCCTGCCCTTGTCCCATGTTACTTGGGGTCGGCGCAACACGTTTTTTTCTTCCAATCTCCTCTATCAACCGTCATGCTATCATTTACTCCTTTCACCTGCATATCATTCCTCACACAATCCATCCATCGTTTCTTTGGTCTTCCTCTCCCTCTCCATCCATCCACGTCGTTTGTGGAAATGACTACTTGATTTAAAAAAAAAAAGGCAATATAATTGTTACCGGCCAAACCCGATTTCCGGCTAAACTACATAGTTTGTCCTAGGGCACATCAGAAACGGATGTTCATAGAGCACCCCGTTTAAATGGTTTAAGTTAGGTTAGAACTGTGACGGGGCTGACCCTGAGGGGCTTGGTAGGTGGTAGAGTCCTTCTGTGACGAAGTCATCTCGCAGAATGAGGCGGCGGAGTGCATCAGGGAGGAAGACTCCCTTGCTTACGCGATTCCTCGCAGGAGGACATCAGGTAGCCATGGCGCCTTTTCCGCCGCCCTACGAGGTGCCAGCGGGCGATAGATCGGGGAGTCTATTGTCGTCGCATTGCACGGCCCTCCAAGTGGTGGCCATGTCTCAAGTGAGCCCGAACATCGTTAAAGGAGTTCGGTGCCCAGAGGCGGGCTGCGCTGGAACATGCCATGCGTAGTAGTTCTCGCGGCCCATCTGCAAAGGCGACAGAAGGCTCACTTTTTAGTGGGTGCAAGCCCTACATAAACAAACCGTCTACCCGGACGGTGTGGAATGCGTTAGGCATTGTTCACCGCTTAAAAAAATAATGTTTAGAACTCACCACCAAGCACCTCCAATCTAAGTCGGGCGCATTGTAATTGATTTGTATGGTTATATATAGAGTATCCAGACAAAAAAAAAAAAAACGATAAACCAGTAAAACCAGTTTGGCCTAGAAGAAACTAGTTTGACCTGAAATCGGGTTTTGCCGGTAACATATATAACAACAACTGCTGAACAAATACGGAATAGAACAGGTGACAAGGAATTGTTAGAATTGTGTCGGGCCGTCAGTTTCTATGAATGAAGAATCGGTGACGTACATACGCTTGGTTTATATGAAAAATATTGACATATATAGACACTATTGACATATATTACAAAAAAGATAATTGAAATGTACATCTAATGACAAAACAAAATAATGCAAAAAGTGGAAAGTTTCGCAACTTAAACCAGTACAAGTCCATAAAAACCAGAAACAATCTGTTTCCTTAATACAAAATCAATAACGAGTAAAGATAATAACATGAGGATGTTCTATAGTTATCCATAACCCTGAAATAGAAGGATCCATTTCGATATAACTTGGCACAAAGACTCGTAAATTGATCGTCTGGCACGTAAAATTTTATACCGGCGTCCAATATTCCCAGATTCAATAAATCAATCATTGAAGCCACCGGCATTCGAGTGTCATGGCTGCGCATTGTGAACCTCTGGAAAGTACGTCTGGAAAGTACATGCGGTTTAATGTTTGTTTGAAAATTTGGGAAAATTCAATTAATAAGCAATAGGTAATACCTTTTTCAAGTTTGTTTACTTCTGAAGTTGTCAAAGCTCAAAATAAATTCCTTGTCAAATTTTAGTTTGGTTTGAATAAGAACTGGCGTGCCTAAGGGCCAACAATACGACAAGCCCATTAGGCAAGCTGACTATTCAGAGACCCTAAAATCATGAAGAGTACTAGGTTATAAAATACCAACACTATGTTTAAGATACGTGCATTATTTTAGACGTTCAATGAATCGTCAAAATTCACAATTTATCAATATTATTGCATAAAAACTTGTCTTCTACCATTTCAAAATTCCCGATAATGAAACTTCATGAACCAAACAGGAACTCAAATACAGACGTTTCCGAAAAACACCAAATTCGTCCTTACCAAGTAACACGTAATCTTGTATTCCAATTGGCTCAGTGCGATACCGTGTCGGAGGCGGACAAATGGCGGACTTTTGTCTACCATTCATTTTAGATCGAAAAGTTTTCCTAACAAGAAAACATATTCAGCCAATCAGTGTTTGTAGAAAAAATACTTAGTTGTCTGTGACAAAATAAGTCAGAAAAATAGAGTGTATTTGTGGTCGAGATTTTTGTAAGCACTGCTGTAAGGAAGTATAGAAGGTTACCCGAGCTAATAAAATCAGTGTAATGGATCCTACACTTACACACCAAAGCCGTCGTGCATGTCGGCGGCATATCAACTGAACACGTACGAAAGTTGACGACATGCTTTGTTTTATGAAAATTACCCAGCGCCCTAACTAAAGTGATAGGTAGGATTATTTTAATTTTTATTTGTATAACAATTTTGTAGAAAAAATCGAAACATGGGGGGATGGTTATAGATTATAAAACCTTGAGCAAACAGAAGCGAAGTAGTTTAAAAAAAGACAGCGAGGTACACAAAATAATGAATACAACTGTTTATTCTAACTTGGAACAAAATATCAATTAAACTGAAACTAACCTAAACCGCCACAAATTATAACGAATTCAATTAACACGTAATTGTTTACAAAAATAGCGACTAAGTACACAAAATAGGAAAAAATTATAAATCAACAATTTCTTAGAGCGATCTTCCCAACAAGCTAGGTTATTAGTGTTCTGTGCCAACAAGTCTTCGCGACCAGAGACAATTCGAAGTTGACACTTCTTTCCATAGACTTAACATGTGCCACGTACAACCTCATTTTTTCCTAATACTACGTAAAACCTCATTTCTTCTTCAACATTACAGTAAAAAAATAATTGTTCTAGTTTTATTTTAGAGTGGGTAATACGTAAATATCTCACCCCTCATATGTTATGAATAGTTTTACAGACTACTATTGTGACATTATTCAGTCCTAACAGTATTTAACTACATCTGGTTTTAAAAAACATCATGGTCATCTGCCTAGCCTTTTCCCAAATATGTTTATGTAACCGAATGCAGCTGAATTCCAGTAGTTTACATGGAGCGACTGCCTATCTGACCTCCACAACTGGGTAATACGATACCCCTTGGTAAGTCTGGTTATCAGACTTTTTGGGCCACTGACTACCTAACGACTGTCAAAGATCTACAAATGATACCCGGACCAACGGTTTAATGTGGTTTCCGAAGCACGTAGGAAACTCGGTATGTAATAGGTCGTCACCCATCCACAGACCAACCTAGGCAAGCACGGCTTAATATAAAGATCGATCCCGAGCGGCTGTTATTATTTAGCGATGTTTTAAAAAACATACAACCTGCTTTTCAGTGTTCGTTACGAAGCAAAGGTAATAACAATCTCAGCCTACTTATCTTAACGCAACTTTACTAATATAATTTATGTGTTATGCCGTCTAAACTTTTAGATATTGACAAAAAGTATCACACAGACTTTTTCGTATCTTAGGTTTGTAAATAAAGACATTTTGTGGCTGAGTAATCCACATTACGTTGGCTAAAAGTTTTGTTTTCTTTTAGGCCTCGGTCACGGCCTCTTGCGTTATGATTTGTGTTAAGGAAAACGCACGCACTTCCTCTGTTTCTGTTACTCGCCAAAGCACCACTACATGCACGTGCACGCAGCGTAAACATGTGTGAGCACCGTGTATCGATCAACATATTTAATTTATGTGTTACTACTGTTCAATTTTAAATACTTTGTATTAGTTTAGATTTTTTTGGGTACATCGTTGTCACAAATAATTTTAAAATGCATGTATGTACACACGGCGGCGCTTGAAGCTGTTTTTTTCGTGTATAACTTGGCCTCGCTTTATATAAAGGTTTCCTATACAATGAGAGATCCGCATAAACTGGTTTTGTATAGCTTGATTGGCTGTCGTGCGTACATACATAAACTCAAGCCATTTTCCAGTCACGTTCCTTACATACTCCTTTTAATTCGTCCTCGTTCATACATCTGGTCTGGTCCACTTCTTTCATTTCATTTCTCCGCAATTGATGTTGTAAGTCGTGTCTCACTTGATCATGGCCTAGGAGTTAATATATTTTCAGAACAAAAAGAGCGAATAAAAGGAAGCACTAGCTATACTTATCCTGATTGATCCGAGTCAGGCAAATAGGCACAAACCACAGACCTAAGTTTGGCAAGGATTTTGTTTTTTTTTTTTTCTTGTACCATGGAGTAAATATTTGCGAGAGCTGACTAGGCTGAAACTTTTTACTCTAAGAAAAGCAGTGGTTACTACTCTTTGATTCTTTTGAGCCAGTACACTCTTACCTTTTGTGTGTGTGTAAGTAACATAAGGGGACAGATAAAGATAGATAATTAAGTAGAACTTATTAATGCACGACCTGTCAAACTTAATACTATGTTTTTATCTTAGTACAAAACATGAAACATCATGTTTCTTTAAACTATTTTCCACAAATTAAAGAATCAGTTCGCACATTTACACTATGGAGTTGATAGATCACCAATATATATACGATTTGCAACTTTATGTAACCTTATTCCTCATGGGTGCTCCAAATGTACCCTTTGTGAAGGTCAAATCGTAGGCAAAACATGAATGATTTCAACCCTTTTTCCTATAGGTAGGTATGAAGGTTTCTCGTCCTTGAAAGTCACACTACAGATTTTCTCATACTACTAAAGTATGTGTAAGAAAATCTGTTATGTGAGAAACTGTGGTTTTTTGTTGTTAAAGAGTGACGATTTTGTTATTGTTATTAGGAACAGGCTGGGGTAAGAGCATCATCCCGTCTTTTTATTATTATAGAAATTTCAATCTTGAAGATCTAGAATCCAGACTTACCAAGGAGTCGGAGTCGGAGGCCAGTTAGGCAGTCACTCGATGTAAAGCACTGGTATACACCGAACTCAGATCAACTGGCAGCCAACAACACGTGCTGTTAACAATAATGTCAACATCTAATTTTTACGACATATTTATAGGAGCTTAGTTCGTAACATCATCATCTGCCTAGCCTTTTCCCAACTACGCGGGGTCGGCTTCCAGTCTAACCGGATGCAGCCGAATACCAGTATTTTACAAGGAGCGACTGCCTATCTGACCTCCACAACCCAGTTAGTACTGGGTAATACGATACGACTTGGTAAGACTGGTTGTCAGACTTTTTGGGCCACTGACTTCCTAACAACTGTCAAAGATCTACAAATGACACCCGGGACCAACGGCTTAACATACTTTCCGAAGCACGGAGGAAACTCGGTAAGTAATGGGTGGTCACCCATCCACAGACCAGCATAGGCAAGCACGGCTTAATCTAAATATCGACCCTAGCGGCTGTTATTATTTAGCCACGAGCTCCTCCTACTCCTTAGTTCGTATATTCTGCATATAATAGTACCTACCTGCCACGACATTGAAAATGTACGAGGCTAACCGTTTATAGAAGCTCTCGAATATAATCGAAAGCTAAGGTTAGAATTGTCAGAAGTCACGTTCTAACACTTTGGATGTCTGCCGAAGTATGTCTCATGCCCGTTCGGTTTTGGAGAATACCAGATATATTTTAGGGAATATACAACGTGTAGCAGAAAAAGTGCGAACCATTTTTGTTGTGTATTTTTCAGGTATTGGAACATGCTAATTGGGTTTTTAAAATTAAATACTTTGGCGTGTTGTAAGGCTTTGTTTTTTTTTTATCGAATTAGTTTAAAGTCGTTCCTTGAGTGCAGTTCTATAATTTAATTAATGTTCCCACTGCTGTAAGGCCCGTGTCCCAGCTGTGGGAATATATTTAGGCTGATCCTTTCTGAGAGAAGGTGTGAGCCGTAATCCACCACCTGGATCCAGGGGGAGAGGCTCCATGAGACTTGACTTCGATTTTTTGGTTGTAGGATAATTCTGTTTCCTCATTATGTTATTTTCTCCGTTTCAAATATGCATACCTAAGTATCTGACATCGATTTCTTAGTCGATTCTAAACGTTCTGATTCTAGGATGCTCCGGTATTCTGTTACATAAACATCTGGGGAACGTTAGATAAGTCAGACATTGTATTCTTTTCGACTTGGGACTAGCGTCAGTTGTTTGGGCTCGCCAGTTTGCGTCTATTTATAGAAAACCTAAAAGAAATGGGACGATTTGTGCCGTCCTATAATACATACAGGCTTTTTTTGGCAAATGTCACACCATTCAAGAAAAATGCGGCTTATTCTTAAGGGAATAAAACTTAAAGTTGACGTTCCCAACAAACTTGATCGAATGCTGATGAATGATAAATCGATATTTGTCTAAATTTTTCAGTCTTCAAAAGTAAATAATAGTTGATTAAACATTAGTGAGATTGTTTTTATATAACTCGAATGGGTAACTGGCTACAATTTGTCATCTACGGTAGCAGCTTACGGCTTTTTTTTTTTTTTTTTTGGATGGGAAATCATCAAATGACCCCCCCCCCCCCACTCTGGGCGGAGCGGAAGGGAGTGTCAGACTTGTACTGACTAAAACCCATCCATGTTCCTTCTTTGCCCTTTGTGTTCCAGGGCCACGGTGTCTCTTTCGAACAATCCCGCAGCTCTGGCAGGCATCGGCCCATGCGGACCCCTACTCGGTTGCTGACATCTCTTTGAGGCGCGCGTGGAACACGAACGCGCCGTCGACACGGCCTGTCGTCATAAGACGGCCGGACGGCGAGCTAGCCCATAACTCGCCGTCCACAGGCCCGCGCCTACGGTGGCCGGACGCGAGAGATCGCCGCCGCCAATCGCCGCTACAAGGACACGGCGGTGCTCCGCCCAAGCGGGGCAGACCTCTACGGTGTGCTCCACCGTGTCCTCCGGGCGATCCTCGCAGTGGAAACACCCGGGCGTTTCCTCCCGCCCGATTCGGTGCAAGAACCTCCCGAAACAACCGTGTCCGGTGAGGATCTGCGTCAGGCGGTAGGTGAGGGCGCAGTGGCGCCTCTCTAGCCACTCCTCGAAGAGGGGACTTATCGCCACTATGGTAGCGTGCCCTGCACGGGGTTGCAACAGTCGCTCTCTCCATGTCGCCATGATATCACGCCGGAGGTCTGTCCGCTGAGCGGCAATTTGCCGCGGCAGCGGAGTTTCCCCCCGACGTAGTGCCTCCGCGCGCCATTCATGCAGGCGCGCGAGGACTATCGCCTCCAGATCCCATGGCGGCAATCCGGCAAGGAGGCTAGCCGCCTCGCCGGAGATCGTGCGGTACCCCCGGATTAGCCTTATGGCTATCACCTTTTGGGGCGCGTTCAGGTAGTGGGCGGCTTGCCGCCTTAAAGAACGCGCCCACACCGGGGCCCCGTAAAGGGCCATGGACCGCACGACCCCCGCGTATAGCCTCCGGCAGGAGGCGTTTGGACCCCTCAGGTTGGGCAAGAGCCGCTTGAAGGCAGCCCCTGTCCGTTCCAGTTTGGGAGCCAAACGTCGGAAGTGCTCCACGAAGTTCCACCGGCTGTCGAGGACGAGTCCTAGGTACTTCAACGTCGACCCGACGCCGATGGAAACCCCTCCCGCCGTCAGTAGGGATCCCGACGGTGGCGCATTCCGAGGCCCATGAAAACACATGGCCTCGGACTTGTGCAATGCCACCTCGAGACCCAATTGCCGGATCCTATCCACGACTATCGCAACCCCGCGTGTCATGTTTTCGGCCGCCGCCTCGTGCGACCTCCCTTGTGCCAGTACCAGCGTGTCGTCAGCGTAGCAAACTACGCTGACGCCGGTAGGGAGGTCGGCGCGCAGCACCCAGTCGTAACCGATGTTCCACAGGGCCGGTCCTAGAACCGATCCCTGTGGAACACCGCACGACATCTCTCGCCGGTTCCATTCTCCGCTCTGACCAGGGTAGATCACGGCCCTATCCGTCAAGTAGTCCCCGACCACACGACGAAGGTAGGTTGGCACCCGGTGATACCGGAGAGCAGCTTACGGCTAAGGTAGCATTTAAAAATATTTCTTCAAAATACATTTATCTGACAATCGATTTAAAAGATATAGGTCCCTAATACCGTAGATCCTTCCAGGATTCATTAAAGTAATACCATCTTAAAAAAATAAGTAAATAGAAAAAATAACGGAAACATAAAATTCCAGTCCAAACGTATTTAGCAGCATCCGATTTCTTGATTCTTTTAAATCGGAAAATCTCATTATCTCAGTCCGATATTGACCGGATTCTGATCCTCATTTTAAATTAAAATAGCGTATCAGACTGTACCTTTGTTATGTGATCTGCATAATGGCAGAGTGCCCACTTCTAGCTCACTTGATGTCAATGTGATTAAAGTCAGTTATTTGTAACTGATACTTTATTCGTAACTGTTATTTTGCGAAGAAGTATTTTATTTAGTGGAGGTGATTTAGTGATTTTGCTTCAAAAGTAGTTATTTTTAATTTTCGTGTCGGGCCATGGATAAACAGTATAATAAAGTACAACATTAAAGTGTTTAATAAATATTGCTACGATAATTTCGATGAAAATTACTACTTGGAATTTCTAAAATCAATCCACCGAAATATTAGTAGGCATTAAGTATTAGTGATTCTGAGAGTTTTCGTCCACCTCCATCAATCAGTGTTTATAGGTAAATGAAAATTCTTCGAATTGCTTCGGTTTTAAATATCGAATTTATCGTAATTTAAGTACTATTAACCCTGGCAACAGTATCAACTGTTTACTATTCTAAATCTAGCATTATGTTAGTAAAGCTTAGAGTATAGTCACGAGCATAGATTCGCTCAAACAAAATTCAGAAGTGATTTTCTCGTGTAATAACGAATACCACTTTGAGAAATAAGTATGGTTTCGAAAACAATAAATACCTAATAGAATAGAGAATGTCATTAAGAGAAAAATGCTTTGGAACCTTGCGTAAGTAATAGGTATGTCAAATGTAGTCTAAGACGAAAAAGTAATTGTTAACTAATAAGCCTGTACAAAGTCACTGTGCAAAGGGATGTTTTTAACACGGAGAAATACGCACATTGCACACCAGGCTACCTTACTGCACGATGGCTACAGCAATCTATCTTTTTATTTTGTATCGTTTCTTGTTAGTGATGCTAGGATTTCTACAACTTTTTCTGTTTTTACTCGTGAGAGCCTGTACTTGACTAGGTAATACGAGTACACAATTGTTATCCATCTGTTATAGCTGTTGGTTATCCTTTAAATAAATAAACAAATGGATTTCCTTACAGATTTTTCTTTATGCTACTGACTTCAAGCTGACCACTCAGACCATTTGAATCCTCGCCCTTAACCAATCAAAATTGCATCTACAAAATTGATCCATCCAGAACCATGAAATGCCAAAATATCTCTGACATGATTGGGCAGTAAGATGAAACAATATTTCCTCCTGAACCCCAAGGGGTCCATCCCGTTGATAAAAAAGTGGTCCTCATCCATTTCGTGATGTAGACATAGGGTTATATCCGTCATCTATTGTTCCTTTGAGACGGACGGACAAACTGTAATTTGGGGTATAGGAAATACAGGATGTTTTTGTTCGATATCAATCTTTTAAAGGGAAGGTTTGCAAGGGTTCAATACAATTGGTTTTCTACTGAAGAATTCAGTTTATTATGGTATAGCTATTAGTTAATTTCCTCATAAATGAGTAATGACCACTCACTACCTGGCATTTTTGTTATTATTAAATATATTTATAATAATTATTATATATTTTATCTTATTATTATATAGTATTTCTTCATTATGGCTCCTTTTTAATCTTTACCAATAGCTTTTTATTATATTTAAACTAACTTATGCCCCCAGCTTCGCCTGCGTGGATTTCGGTAATTGTCCCACGGGATCGTACTACCATCCAGATTATAAACTATCTGTGTGCCAGATTTCATCCAAATCGGTTCAGTAGTTTTTGTGAGAAAGAGTATCAAACATTCATCTATACATCCATCTTCACAAACTTTCGCATTTATAATAGTAGAAAGAAATAAGATTGAAAAACTAAATTGGCTTGATATAAGTAATTGTATTTCACATCATCCTTCATAAACAGATCTGAGGTTTTTACGTATGTATAAGCAAAGCCCGTCGGTTTCCAATAAATAAATCGCCCAGTTTTGTTCTGTGTATTTACGCCCATGTGTTGAAAAACGTAGATTTATACCCGGCTGTTTATGACACCATTATATTTTATCCTGAACCGAAATTCGAGTAAATTAAAGGATATCGAGGTTCTTTTAAAAAATTTGGAAGCTCGTAATTTTAGACTGTGAAGTATTTAAGTTCTAACGTTATAGTTAATGTTGCAACAGTTAATTTTAATCTTATAGCAAAATAAAACAAGCCAAGCCTCTCTGAACCTTCAGCGTCAGCAATGGTTTGCATAATTTGAGGATGGCGGTCCCGTTTATTTAATAAAGACTTTTTTCAGAGACCTACAAAGTCGAGAGTCGAAGTCTTATAGTCCATCAACGACATTAAAACTAAACCCTTGTTTCAGTGTGTCCCAGTCCCCGGATTGGGGTTCCGTCGAGGGTCTTACCGGTGCGTGTGTCGCAGAGGATTCTACTTCCCCAACACCACAGCTGACACCCGATACTACAACGGTAGTGATATCGAAGAAGAATATGAAAAACATTTGCTGGTAAGTTTTTGATATCTCTGTTTAATTATATTAGGGGAAGCAGTTGTGCTAGCTAATAATTAAATTAATTTAAAAAATATGAAAATTATTATTATGTCAAAGAACTTATCCAATACCCCGTAGGCGTATTGTAAAAGTAGCTTTGTTATAATTTGTGCACACATTAAAAATAATGAAATCAAAATATCAAATTATGAGGCCGTTGTTTATAGAGCCTCTATGAAAAAATTCATGGAAAAAATTACTAGAAAATGGAACGCCACAAAACAGCACCCTAAAAGTAACTATGAGTTACTCCCAAACGAAATTTTCACTGATAAAATAATTCTACATCTATTCTACGTATGTAATACTTCATCCCTTTGAATACTATTATAATTTACGCAAACGAGTTTATTAAAATACGTTATTATTCTACAAAAAGTCCCTTTTATAAAATTTTATATTATGACGGCTTAAAAAGCAACTCTGTCTCGACGCGTTATTAAAGTAATAAATCCCCTGAAGCTATCTCTTATACACCCCACTACCGTCGTTTGCAGATGTACGAATACTTCGCATATGTACGTGTTCTTTGAGTAAAATAAATGTGTCAACGACTTGCTTACGACGTTTTGAGCTAGAGAAAGACGTATAAATTATGTTCAGGTGATTAGCAGAAAATGTGCTTTGTTTTAAGCCCGATTTACTTACAGTAGAGTCTAAAAATAAATGTTCTTAAGGAATATTTTCATAACACAACGCGTAGAATTAAGAGCTTTGTATGTCGCTAATAGCTGACGGGATAAAGTTTCTGCTTTGACGAAATGGCGATCACTGTACTTGTGTAAAGCATACGTAACGCTATTCTAAGTAACGAGAGCAAGGGAACACAGTAGTAATTTCACCAAGTCGTGACGTGTCGTGAGTTTGGGCGCTCTCAGGTGCGTAAATGTAGCCGTACACGCTAGGTTATGCATAGGTATGTATGAGAGTTTTAAACGTGCATGCGTGTGTGTGCAACCTTCATGCAAAACCGAGTTCAATAGCCCCTCCATATTACATGGGAATTAAACATGACTGCCGAAATGTTAGTATACTATCACATACTTATGCTCTGCTTAACCCTTCGAGGGTTAAAGGAGTGATGTTATTGTGATATAAATTATTCTTCCACCAGCTCCAACGCAGCCTCTACTCCATCCCCGATGCCTTCGAGTGCCTCCCCTGCGCCGAGGGTTGCGAAGCCTGCTTGGACGGGTCGCCATGCGTGGCAGCCCTTAACTGGGTCGTACGGACCACCATCTTCGCGCTTGCCTGTCTGGTGATATCCTGTCTGCCGTTCATTGTGTACTTCACTATCAAGTATGGGCATGTTAGGGTGAGTATGTTTTAAACATGATGTTATGATAACTTTCACAGAATGCGTTAGTAGGACAGATTAATAGAGTGACAACAATGAGCGACCAGAATAGTTCAATCATATCAATTGATTTTTAGCGCGGTTTTTTCAAGTTCACTTTGTTCATACTTTTGCAAACAGATAATAATTATTAGGTACTATGATAACTATTGAACTATTCTATTCTAGTGAACTATTGTTACAAAATTGACATCCAACAATCCACAGAAGGCTGGAAACCTCTTCAAAGCGATTCGTATTTGTACAACGTCTTTCTGTAGAATTCACATATTAGCTTTCTGTTGGCTTGAGTCAAACCAACCCATTTTTGGCTTTCACGCCATTACCATCAGTGATGGTATACAACATGTTCTGAACCCTTTGGTACCGTTTTAACTACCGCACGATCTAATGTTCAAAGTAGAATAGACAATGCATATAAGAAATTCCCTTTTTCCTAATTTCCCTCAAGTCCAAGGCGTCTAACCTAGAATTTCTTATCCCATCACTAATTGTTCCCAACACGTTACGTTGAAAAATCACGTCAAAAGGAAAAACTTATTATGATTTTGGCAGTGACGGATAGCTTCGGGTTATGGCTTTCATGATTGATGACTGCCCACTCCCCCCAAAGGAGTTGAAGAAGTAAGGGGATAAGTATTTATGATTGTCTGACGAACGATTGACGGTGTAACTTTTGGGTTGGTGTGTGTTCCAAAATTTTATGAAAGTTTGATCAAACCATATTTTGACTAATGTCAGTGTGATTTGATAGCATAGCAAAGTTTTGAAAAAAGCTAACCAAAGCCACAATTTTTTGGCCTTGTTTAGGAGGCAGAAATAGGTCTTTACTGTACAACATTTATAAACTGTGTATTTAAGTATGTTTTCTTTCCTTGTGTACAAATATAATTATTTTCGAACACATTATTTTTGTGTGGTAGTCTTTTGCTATACAAACAGACAATTGTTTTTCACATAAAAAAACTGTTTTGTGTTCACGTGTTTCTTAGTCAATCAGACCTTATTTTAGCTTAAAATCAAACTGACTCAATATAGTAATTTGAGCGCCTATACCTTTCATACAGAAAGGAGCCTGCTAAATATTAGTCTAGCAACTCAACATGCGTACCTATTGTATTGTATTGTATTGTACAACGGGCTGGTGTCCGCAACTCCACGTCAAAGCGCGTATTTTGCGTGCGGGTGCGAAATCTATTCGATCCACCCTAGAAAGGCCAGCAGCGCCTTGGTGTTGCTGACAATCTCGTGGAGAGCACCTGGGGTACCGAAGTACTTTGCCCTGTATGTTGCAACCACTGGGCAATGTAGAAGCACGTGGGCTGCTGTTTCGTCTTCCTCCATGCAGGTTCGGCACAGGGGGCTGTCTGTGACTCCTATGACAAAGAGGTGTTTATTAAAAGAGCCGTGTCCAGTGATGGCGGCTGTAAGTGTGCGCAGCTGTAGTTTGGTCAGCCTAAGCGCTCGTTTGGTGAGGCGGCCATCGATAGTGGGAAGTGCTTCCTTGGCCTGCCTGCAGTCGCCATGGTCCAGCCACAGCTTGTGGTGTTGTTCGCTGGTTCGTTTTCTTACCAGTGTGCGTAGGTACCCGAAGGGGAGTGGCACAATGGGTTCGGGACCCACTGCTGACTTGCTCGATCCCCTTCTAGCGAGTTCGTCCGCTGCATCATTGCCTCGGGAATCGCTGTGTCCTTTGATCTATTGGATGGCTATATTGTTGTGATTACCAACCTGGTTCAGGCGTTGATGACACTCGTGTATTAACCCAGAGTCGACTATGTGGTTGTTTAGTGCTAGCAGAACAGCCATGCTGTCTGAGAGTAAACGAATAGAGTGGTCCACAACCCTCCTGGCTAAGATGGCTGATGCCGCCAGGGAAATGCCCATGCATTCTGCCTGAAAAACCGTGTTGTGGGCCCCACGTGGTGTGGCAATATGGATGTTGAGATCTTCCGAGAAGACTCCAGCTCCAGTGCCAGTACCTGTTTTAGATCCATCTGTGAAGATCCGTAGTTCCGCAGGGCTCAATCCCTCGTAGCGATTGTCCTCATGGAGTTGGATTTTGTATTTTTTGTCGAATACGAACTGTTTGGGTATCCGATCGTTTGTTGCTTTTGCCAGGGGGAACTCATTATAGAATCCCTCCAGTACGGCAGAGTGCTGAGTTTCACTAGTGTTATCACTTTGTGTGCGTAGCGCCAGTCGTTTTCTGTAGGTGTTTGGGCTACCTCTGTCCAATCAATGGTCTGAGCGAAAGCGCAACCTGGGAAGTGAGTTTCGATAAGGACGCGCATCGCCTCTTCTGGTGGAGGTGGTAAGTGTATTGTCGGGTTTCCGGAGAACAGCGGGCCCAGACGGGCTCTGCTGTGCCAGTATTTTCCTTACTCTGTTTGCTTGCTGGCAGGATTCGATGTTGCCGCAGTATTTCCGCCATCCGGTTGAGCTCCTGAATCTGATGCATTTTTTGTAGCTAGATTTGGCCGCGTAGTACGCGTCCCAATCCTTATCAGCACAGGTATTCATGGCTCTGTTTAGGGCTGCCCTTACCTTCCCGCGCTTTCGTTCCAGATCCGCTCCCCACCATGGTTGCTTTCCTGGTGTTGTGGGCGGAGTGGATTCCGGGCAGGATGATTGGTAGCTGTCTATCATTGATTTAGTGAGATGATTACACGCTCGTCGATCTGCGGCGTGTCCTCGTAGGTCATCCAGTAGTTTGTTGACGCAAGCTTTGTTGAGCATGCGTACCTACACCAGAAACCTCTAAGATGGCCTTCAAGCAATGAGATGGTTACTTATCAAATACCCTTTTGTGTAATTAGTTTTCATAATGTTTGCGAACCTCCTCAATCAATATCTTGAGTTCTCTTATGAAACCCAGTTGTATTATTTCCGTGTGTGTTCGTTACCGAGTTATGTGCCTAATTCGACAATGTTATGTAATATTTGGTTTATTCCCATCTGCCCCCACTGGTCTGTCGCCACTGGTGGTAGTTGCAACTATTTGTCGCATCTGCCGCCACTGGTGGAGATTGCGTCTGTTCAGTAGCATTTGCCCCTATCTCTGTCCCCATTGGTGGCAGATGGTACTTAAATTTGTGGAATCCTCCACCAGTGGTGGCAGACTCGACGATCAAATAGCCATCTGTCATCACCAAGTATTTCAACTAACAAATTAGAAAGAAGGAAGGTAAATGTGAAGGTGTTTGGTTAATCCTAACGCTAAAGAACGCCACAATCCACAGTCCTTGCATACTCCTTTCGTTTCGTCCACGGTCATTCATGGGCGTCATACTACGTCACCCGCCGGTTGCAAATGGACTAGAGTTGTATTATTTTAAGTTTCTACTAGTCACATTGTCACCAATATCACTACTTATAATGCACCTTTGCATCCACTGGTAGAAATATAAAACAAATACCAGTAAATGAATCCTTTTTGCGGCGTGCTACCTAGAACTTCTACTTTAATTAGAGCTGGAATAAAAGCATCAGATGCCATAAAATTAGAAAAGTTTTCACATAGGAAATGGCCCAGGCAAATCTAGTATCTCTCTCTACTTTGGCACAGGAAAAGCAACGCTATTAAACACCAAAAAGTTTCCGTAACAACCATACTAAATGCTGGAAATCGTGTAGCCATTGAGCACATTCACGCCGACTTTTACAACCAAAATGGTACCTTCTAACGCCGAAGCAACAAAACTGGGCAAAAATTATGAGATCATGGTAACATGGGAATCTGGTAACTACTTGCAGTGTTTCCGTGTCGTATTTCGCTGTGGTATCTAAAATCTTGGCGAATTCCTATGCAGATACTAGTTTGAAACATTCATTTGTCGTTGCAGTTTTTAGAGTGAATTTAGATAGGGTGCTATTGAAATTTATACTAGACAAAGACCCAGCTTGGAAACATAGCTAGGAGTTATGTTTGGCAAAAATATTGCTTCGGAACACAGTGTGTTGTAGATTTAGATTTGTTACCATTTTACTACCTGGTTTTTAAATACTTTGGTTCACCGAACTCTACCTAGTGGAGCCAGCCTATTGAAGTAGCTGAGTTATATTTGCTTTGTACAATAAAGTATACTCTATCTATCTACAGACTTATTGCGATCGTAAATATTCCCACAAAAAATACAAGTTATCCATAAAACAAGCGGCTACATCGTTTTTCTGTTTCGATACTCTTTTTATTTCCCGAATCATCCATCATAACGTACTATCGATCAACACGGCGGTGTCAACTCAAATTGAGGAACTGCAGAATACTTTCCAAACCAAATTATCGGCAGAAAATGTTCAGCGTTTTCCTCATTTTAAATACAACTTTCAGAATTTCCGAAAGTTTTAAGCACATTTCGGGGTCCATGAAAGGTGTAAAAATATTCATGTTAAGTCGGGTTATTCTTATGAAATGTGAAGTGCCAAGCTAAGAATGACTGTAAGTTAAAGAAACTTATCCTACCCGAGAACCTGAGTGACTTTCTATCAGCGATAACGATAATGGAAAAGTCAAACATTTGTATGGACTGAAATGTGTCACAGAAAAGCCTATGACAATAATTCCGATGACAAACATTGTAGAAATACAAAACACTCAGATTATTATTATAATTATGTGATTCACTGACCACCGTACAGTAAATCACAATAACAATCCAGGATAACAATTTGACTTTTACTTTTACGGTGTCGGTTGACCACCGTTTACCACTTCTGAACCATAATTCCTGTTTGAACGCTCTAAATATTTGGTAGAACTGATTTCAGATGAATTTGCATTTTCTACAACTCCGTCTTGTTCCCAGGTCGTAAGAGCAGCAAGCCCAGCCCTCCTCAGGGTCATAGTCCTTGGAGCTCTCCTCATCTACTGCACCACTCTAGTCATGTACGGAAGACCCACGGTCCTGACATGCACCGCCAGGGTCTGGCTGAGGGAGGTCGGGTTCTGTCTCACGTATGGAGCTCTTATGTTGAAGACTTGGAGGTAAGTGGTACCCAATATCCATACTTAGTTGTTCTTGTCTAAAATAGGTTAGAGCAATCAGCAAAAATACGTATATTCCCAATGAATGCTTCTGATTAACAAAAAATTCTCAATGGTGCTGATTAACAAAAAATTCCAAATATACTGATACTGATTTCGCTAGTTTCAAACTTCTTGGTCACTGGGTCATTAAAACAAGATTACAGAAGGTATCCCTACCTTAGTAGGGCAGTAAAAAGTAACTTTGACCGCGAAGATCAAAGTAGTGTATTGCTTTGTGTAACATCCCACACTATATAAACTTTTACAAGGAACTCACAAAGTTTGCAATACTTGAAGATATTTGGCAAACAATTTGTTTCTTTGTTGTTTGATTTGTTTTAACAACAGACATCAGACGACATTTACTGTCGCTACAAGCTGTGTGCCTGATGAGGTTTCTCATCAGTAAAAATGAAAAACTTCCATACAAACCTTCATTGCCTTTCTTCCCCGTACGGGTATGAATTTTCCGAAATCCTTAAAACAAAAACAAAAAACCAAAAACAAAAAACAAAATCCAAATGACTTTTTAAAAAAAAGATAATTGGAAATTTCGGTTTCTATGGAAAATCTAAAATCGGCCTTATTTAGCTGTAACAGTATTTTTCGAAAAGTTCTCTGTCAAATCTTTAGACTTATGTTTCCTGCTTATGTGTACAAGTTTCATTAAAATCGGTTCAGTCATTTCGAAACAAAATCACTTGAAAGCTTGTATGGAATGCCGTAAGATGTTAACGCTCTTAAGTGCTTTTTTTTTTCTCTGGGCGGAGCGGAAGGGACTGTCAGACTTGTACTGACTAAAAACCCATCCATGTTCCTTCTTTGCCCTTTGTAGCGCTCACCTACGTTACAAAGAACTCTGTTTCTATTCCGAATGCTATAGGCGAAGCGTTGTCTGTCAGTGTATGAAATGATGATTGGTCGCAATGTCAAAACATAATTGCAAAATATGATGTTAAGCCCATTTCAGGGTCAAAACTTTACAGAGCTAATTATTTCAGGTATCACAAAAATCCAACGGACCGTTATTAAGCCCGGAATTAGGACTGGTCCTTTAAATAGAATCTTTAGGGACGTGTCCCAACGCCGAACCTTCAGCGATAGTGAGTAGAATTTGCCTCTACATTCAAGTTGGCGAGAAACAAGTAGTGTGTGTGTGTGATTCGAATAGTTTTGTCACTAGACTGAGACCGAGTGAGCGAGTACGACGGACGATTACTAGCATCAAATGACTAGTTTGCCCTGAGTAATAAAGTTGAAAAGTGGTCGCCCGTCAGTGAGCGCGGTAGTACCTTGCGAGAGTCTCTCATTTCTCTCAGAGAGTCCTCCGGCCGCCAAGCGGTTTCGGTGAGCTAGTTTTTTTTTTTTTTATCTGTGGTCACTGCGACGAACTAGTGGTGAGAAAGTTCTGGCTGGTAGCGTAAATAGTCAGCTATCGACTAATAATTATGTATCTCTTTTACTGGCACGGGACCTACCCACATCCATTGTATGTTTCTGGAGCGAGAAAATAGTCGATAGCCAGTCGGCATTGGGACAGGAGGTTTAAACCCCGCTCAGGGTCACACAAAACATACCTACCTTCCTACCTCTATGCTGAAAATTTTCAGTTTCGATTTCAAAATTCAATTTTGTTTTTCCATCAGTGTGAAAGCTAAAGTTGTTAATTTGTTTAATTTAAATTGAAATCAGTTTGTAATGAATTTACCGTGTGCTAATGACATTCATGTTATTGGGTACAAGTCTAATTAAAAGTTAAATGTGAGAAAGTTGGACATTGAAAGAACTTTCGCGGAAGTATGTGAATCAACATCGTAATTACGTAACACCACTTTCTGTGTATAATTTTGCAGGAAAATCGTATTCCATTGCTTCATATTTTCGTCTACTTGGCAATGTTCATAACGCAAGGATTATTTTTGAGTATTCAACATGAATAGCATTGGGAATGTAACAATTATCACGCAGAAATACACAGCTAAATAGAACTATAAACTTCATCATTATTATCCCACCCTTATCCCAATTAATTTGGAGTCGGTGCAACATGTCTTCTTCTTCCATCTTCTCTATTATTCGTCATCTCAGCAGTCACCTCCTTCCTTGCCATACCGTCCTTCACACATCGTTTCTTTTTTCTTCCTCTACTCTTATAGCTATCTCAACATTCATACTCAACATTTTCCTAAACGTATAAAAATAATTAATCATGGTTCTTGATTTCGTGAACAAACTTGTAGATACGGCTCGTTTTCTTATTCCCAACCAGACGAAGAACATTTTTCTCAGAAGCAATTTATTACCAACTGGAAACGTTATAAGCCTCCTTAATATATTTTACATCAACAACTTTTTCTAAATCTTCAATCTGAGACTCATTTCAAGTATATAATTGGGCTTGAACTTTTAGATTACGATCAAGTTTCTTTTAATTAGATAGGGACGGAATGAAATTGTCCTCTTGTCGAGATAAGAATCAAGTTGTCTTTTAAATTTTGGGCCCTCTTCAGAAATGCGTAAATAAAAGGGAATCTGTTTACGGGACCAATTTATGATAATCTACTTTACTTGAATCTAATGTTTGCATAACAGGATCTGTTTTGTTTAAGGAAACTGATCGTGCATTTATTAAATACTTTATGCTATGTTTATAAATGGGATTAGGAGTCGTCTGGAACGTTTTCGTTAACTGAACTAGATACTAATCCGAATTAAAGGAGGAGTGGGAGCTACGTGTTGGTAGAACTTATCTTTTAGACAATGTTTATTTATAGGACGACTTAAATATGAGTAATTAAAGTATTTTTCCTCAGCATTTATGACAAATATAGTAGGTATTTTTATGTCAAACATACTTACTGTGTTCAGCACAAAATAAAAGCCAGTTAGACCAGTGGCGGTAGCTTTCAAAGCGATGGATGTTTATGTCAGACTGTTTCTAAAACTTCCATCGTTTTTATCTAAAATAACGAGTCGATAACAAACTAACCTCCATTTCTCTTTACAGGATATCAGTAATATTCCAAGTACGTTCAGCAAAAGCAGTGAAGATCTCCGACATGTACCTGCTGCGCCGGATCGGCGTGATCGTTGGGGTGGCGTGTGTTCTGCTGGCCATACGCACGCTCGTCGCACCACCAGCTGTCATCGTTGGGAGGACGAAGGATGACCTCAAGGCGTACCTTTGTAACACTGATTGGTGGGACCACTCTTTTACAACGCGTGAGTAATTTATTTTTAGTACCTACTTATGTAGTATCAATTTTGCACTGTGTATTTTATGTAAATGAAAATTATGCAGTTTAGGTGTGTGAATCACTAATTGGTATTTTGCACTAATTGAAAAGTATTCTGATCGAAGATATTGTATCATTTGTTCGTCTTTCGCTAATTTCTCTCCATAATGACGCATTTTAGGAGCCAAATATTGTAACAATATTTCGATCTTGGGTTTCATCATCACGTTTTACGAGCCATATTGGTAGAATACATAAAACTACAAAGCTTATATTAAACAAAAACCTTAATCAACATCACAAGTACCTTATTCGAATTTCCATTCAGCTGAACTTTCATTCAGAAACTTGATCAGTCTTACAGAAACTGGGAGTGAAACTACAAACCGTAAGTAAGTTGGTTGTTTAGTTTCTTACAACTTACTAATTTAATCAACTCCAACAAAGCTTAAATGCACTTTGAAGTGAAGAGGGTTAAATATCATTTCCTTCTGAATTCTCAGGACTTCAGGGGGGTAGCAATGCGGGTGAAGAGGGGTAAACGGTTCAGCGGTCTAGCATGTCAGAGCGAGTTAGTGGTTGATAAATAATTGTGTTAAATGATAGAGAGTTTGCATAGTTCAATAGATTTCAGATTACCTTAGTGTTTCTCTAAGCACGATTTAGATAATTCGAACGGTGTCGAGGTGTGATTCGCGTTGTTAATAACAGTTGGCATTTAAATTAGGTGCGGTCACTATTTACAGGTTTAAAGTTTTGACCAAAATAAATAGTAATTTACACAGTCGCGCGATTTAACTTTCGCCTCACTATTTGCCCTGAGATTCGTGCGCCCGCATTGCTGGTGGTTTTTCTACAGCGAGTTTACATTTCACTTATTGTTTTAATTACTACAAAGACACGCTAAAATAATCCCGAATGTCCATCTGCACATTTGCAGAAATACATCGCCATATGGAAAATACAGCCAAAGCATATATTTTTTACTTTTGGCAAGACCATCTGCTATAGACCGACCGCTTTAATGAGTCCTCGCAAAGGTTTCAATTTAAATGGAATATTCTGAAGGTTTTTTTCTGAACGTATTGGTTCAATTAGAATCGTAATACCTACATGTATTATGGTTATTTTAAAGCAAATAACCTGTGGGATATTGTTAGGACGTTGTGGACGCTTAATGTGCCTTTTATGGGGCAAGGCAGAGGACTCCTATTAACTCCTAATATTTGTCCAACAGTGGAGGTGATATTCCTGATGTGGGGCATCCGCCTCTGCATCATGGTGCGGAAGGCGCCTTCAGAGTTCAACGAAAGCCGGTTCATCTCGATGGCCATCTACAACGAGTTCCTCCTCTCTGTCTTCCTCAATATATCCATGTAAGTTTATAAAGTCAGTTTAAAACGAAAATCAAGAGCTATAATTTAGCTCAAAATTTTGGAACGAGATAGTTCGCAAAGTTAAGAGCTAGCGACAGAAAGTTTTAAGCACGGAACTCATTAAACTATTGTGGCTCTCGCTCCTGGCACAAGCACACAGAGGACACACATACTTTGATACAATATGCAAGCAACTGATTATTATGTTGTAAAGTGTCTTTAAAGTTATCATTATGATTAGTGAAGTTTTTGTGGTCCCACGAAAATCTGTAATTTGTATCATCTTCAATCCTGCCCTTATCCAAATTGATTCAGGACCGACGCATCGTGTCTTGTTCGTCCACACTTACTTCTTTATTAGTCATACCCTCCCCCCCCGTACTTCTTAACGTCCCCTTTCCTGCCGTCATCGTTCTTTTGGTCAATAAAACATTAGTATCTACTGTACAATTTGTACAACAATGACTCGATAACAGCCAGCACAAGCCCATCTGCCTAACCTGTTCCTAACTACGTCGGGTTCGGCTTCTAGCCTACACAAGTTCTACAGTAAGCCACTGCTGACCGACTGAAGGATATTTTCTGCCTTCATTATCTAAAATTCATTCATTTTTAAAATCTCTACAGTAATCAATTGTATTGAAATCCTTCAGTTCTATTAAAATAAATTCGATGAATATTCCGAAAGATGAATGTTGCTCGATTATGGCGCCGGGGGAGCAAACTAGAACTTTTTTGTTCAATTACTAGTTGTTACCTGCGGCAACGCCCGGTTTAGAGAAGAATAAAATTGTTTTAGATTCGGAATTTTTCATTGCAACTTTTTCATCGGATGCTATACTTAGCTTATAGTTGTATCGACTATTTGCTTTGCGCAAGACAACCGGTAATTATTCTCATTCAAATATGTATTCTTAATATAAAATTCACTCACGCAATCAAGTATTCTGATTAAAAAAACATTAAAAAGCAACATACCATTTCTATCGAGTTGTACTTGATGCAATATCTCGTTCCGGGGCCGAGATTGTGATTGTTGAAAGTTTTCAGTTCGGATGTAATGTCGTAATATCATTTTAAATCATAATTTCAAATGATCGAACTGTAGCGTTTTTATCGACTCCCGTACCTCGTCATGGTAACGCAAAAGCAGTCAATCTTTTATAATTATAAAAATCCAATTCAGGGTTTAGACCCTGAATTGGATTTTTATAATTATAAAAGATACTTTGGATTTGGGACTTTTTGGTTAGCCAAAAAGTCCCAAATCCAAAGTATTATCAAAATTCAATATTCAATCACTTGCTCTTTAACAGAATTCTAAAAAAAGTTCGGCCATTAAGTACAATTTGCATCCCACAAGGGGTTTACTTAAACAGAATTCTATTGAAACATTTATGAATCGTCTAACTGTCTTCAGAAAAATCCAATTCTGTAACGGTGGCAATTTATGTTCCTGTAAAGGCGAAAAAGATTTAGTACTTTTAGTATGAACTAGATTTCTTGAAAAACTGACTCTTTGTTCAGACTTTATGGGATCATTGTGAAACTTGAATATCGTAGGGCTTGTAGAATAGGCTGGGTGTTTTATTCAATCTGAATTTCTCATTGGTCACTTGAAGTGGCCACTACCAAGAATAAAATTAAATTTTCGTTGTTGATTAATATTCTATTATGAGAATTTTCGGGGTCGGAATTTGCCTGAAAAGATCAAATTTTATTTTCAGGACCTTCCTAACAAATCAAACATTATTGTTCTTGTTGTAGTTCAGTATTCTTAAAACACAACTTTTTTGCTGAACCTACTGAAAATAGAAATATTTAATTTACACTCGATCTTTTTTGCCTTTAAACCATTTATAGAAACTTTTCAAAAACAAGGACTCAATCGGTTAGTCAAAAGCTATTTTCTATACACATTTCAACTGCTTTTAAAAATTTAAAACCTGAAAAAAACCTTAAAGTAAATAAAAACAAAACTTTATGGGTCAATTAGTCACTCAATCTAGCAAACAAATCTTCGTTCTCTCGTCTAACATAAAGCAATAAAAATAAAATAAAAACTCTACAAGGGCGAGCGATGGATCCTTGTCATTCTTGCTCGCTAGCAGTAAAAGAAAAAGAGCTTGATAAGATTCAATCAGTGGAAACTTCGCAGATAAAAAAAGCAGCTGTAACAAAAACGAAGTTTCATTAAAATATTAGTTGAGAAAGGGGAACACTAGTAAATCAACTTGGAGAAGTACTTGAGAGACTTTTAGCATTCCGTAGCCAAATGGGAAAAACAGCACCCATATTATTTCGTCATGTAGGTACGGCTGTTCGTGTCTCCATCTGTCTGACTGTCTGTCCATCCGGCAGGATGTTACGTAACCATTCCTACTACTGACAGGCTATGTTGCGTGTTGAGTGTGGTTAGATCCCATTATTAGAAAGATTACGACGTTTGTCAGTGAATTTTATATTTAATTCAATTGTTTTCCAGAGATGAGAAAAAATCAGCTGTTCCACTCATTTTGACCGTGTAGGTATTACACTTGTGTAACTTTTTAATAACCGATGGAAAATGTCTGTTTTAGAATTTAGTAATAGTTTTTTTTTTCGAGAAATACAAACTTACTATTTAGCGATCAATAAAATTAATAATTGTGCATTAGTAAATATTCATCCCTACTACGGAACCTTCACAGAGCTTGATCCGACACGTACAATACGTACATGGCCAGTTTTATTTGATACTAGCTTATGCCTGCGTCTTCGCCCGCGTGGAAATCGGTAATGTCCCACGGTATCGTACTACCGGGATAAAAAATATCCTATATGTTAATCAAGGTTATAAACTATCTATGCGCCAAATATCATTCAAATCCGTTCAGTAATTCTCGCGTGAAAGAGTCACGAAAATCCATCCATCCATCCTCGCAAACTTTCGCATTTATAATATTAGTATGATTGCACCAGAGCCGGGGGAAACAATGATTATGTTGTGAGACGCCATTTCTTGCCAAGTTACAGTGCATAGTTTTAAATGTCAGTCTAGCTTGAAATTTTTCCGAGCAATCTCGGAATAGGTAAAGTTTTAGAGGGAACTGCTTGTCGTCAGAGCAATAGGTCGTAGGTTATTGCGATGTTATTCATCCAGTCGTGTCGTTATACTGTATTGTTCTAGGATTCTTTTGGAGTAGCCTCTATGTGATGGTACTTGGTTTTGGTCCTCACTACATAGTATAAAATAAAGTCGCTTCCCGCTGTCTGTCTATCCCTATGTATGCTTAAAACTTTAAAACTCCGCAACGGATTTTGATGCAGTTTTCAGTAATAGATAGAGTGATTCAAGAGGAAGGTTTATATACATATATTGCACCCGTGCAAAGCCGGGGCGGGTCGCTAGTATTATTCTAATATTGACTTGCTTCGTTTAAAACATTTTTGTTGTTTATTCTTCTTCTTTCTTGTTACATAGACCAACCCTATTGCTCTCCTACCGCGCAGTTCCGTTTCTTACAGATTTGATCAAAAAATTTATAAGCTTTAATAAAAATTACTCACCATCCCTTTTTTTTATTTAGGGTCAGCGTAGCAGACTTCATCTTCCATACACCTCTATCAGCCGCTAGTCATACAAAATCACTGATACCTGCAACCGATCTACTTTTTTAACAAAACCTGAAGAGTATATCATAGATATATATATGTATAACTACTTTTACGTATCTTCTAACACCAATTTTTCTTTCCAGGTTATTTCTCCAATCCCCAGCGAACCCAGATCTCCTGTACATCATCTTCTTCTGCCACACGCAGCTGACGGTGACCCTTCTTCTGTGCTTCATCTTTGGGAGCAAGGTAGGCACGGTAAGGTTACGGTCAGACTGTATGTATGTACCTCTGTGTTGGTTCTGCACTCGACCTCTCGTCCTTAAGGTTCCCAATGTATCTTGACGTCAGATAGTTGTCTTGTGTAAGAGAGAAATAATGCCCATGAAGTTTCTTTCCCATTCCACAGATATACGCTTTCAAATGTTCAAATACAGTCCTTGAACAGTTATCTTGTCTTGTGGCTGGAATGTATCTTCATCTTGTAGTTTTTGACAATTCAAAATTGCCTGTAACTTGTTTATTTATAGTTTACTAGCTTATGCCCGCGGCTTCGCCCGCGTGATGTTCGGTAGCTGTCCCACGGAATCATCTCCCGAGATAAAAAGTTTCTAATGTGTCATTCCAGGTCATAAAGCATCTATGTGCAAAATTTCATTGAAATCCGCTCAGTAGTTTTTGCGTGAAAGAGTAACAAACATCCATCCTCACAAACTATCGCATTTATAATATTAGTAAGATAGTTACTTTGGCAGGCTTTGCTGTTATTTGCGATAAATTATTGTCAGAACTATTAGTTTTTTTTTCCTGCCATCATGACCCATTGGGAACAGCTATAAAATACAGTCGTCTAAAGCTAATAGTTATCACGGCACATCGAAACCGCTGCCTTTTTTGTGCTTCCTGCACTGTATTGGTGCTTTCAAATAATCCTGTGTGTGCCGGGGTCTGCCTTCTGTCTTGAATGTTGCTGGTTTTACAAATATTATAGATAATTTGAAGATTTTATATACTTTTAGAGTTATTTATAATCCTTCTTAGGTCAAGATTCACGGACGCATTTACTTTATTTTGCTTAGAAAAAATCACTTGATGAATTGAATATAAAACGTAGAAATGCATCTTCCACTTATCAATATAAAAGTGCATTGTGTGAATCTTGCCCTTAGTTTATTCTACGTATCTAGGATTACAAATCATGAAGTGATAGTAAATAGAACAATATACAGATTTCATATGTTGCAAATTACTAACACAAGAGAATTACATACATATAATTATGTTACACTTTCTTACGGAAAAGTTGGGCATACTTACATTTTTTCAGAACCACACGTAATGGAGAAATACTCAGACATATAACATTAGGCAAGTACATGTGGCCACATGATTGTTATGAAATTATGACTGTTATATGGCCATATAACAGTCATAATTTCATAACACACATCATGGAAACAACAGCCCCTTTTAGTATTAGCGAATAAGTAGGTGTTTTTCTCATACTTCAATTTCGAAACAAGATATTTTCATGCAACACGTTTTTTTCTTTCATTATCCTCTATCAACCGTCACTCTATCATTTACGACTTTTTCTTTCATATCATCCTCACACAATCCATCCATCGTTTCCTTGGTCTTCTGCTCCCTCTCCATCCATCAACATTTATATTCATCACTCTTTTAGTCGAACAAAAGTCGTCTTTGATTCGTCCCTCCTCATCACATGTCCATAAAAACACAGTCGATTCCCTTTAAACTGAAAAACAAAAACCGTATTCTAGAATAAAAATTCAAGTTATATACTGATCATCGTTACAGAACCCCGAAGCCTTATTTTATTTAAATATTTGAGGTTGAAAAACAAACATACATAATTATTTATACTCTGAAACGTATAATAATTTTTATGTGGGATACCAAAAGTTAAGTGATAGAATTTATTAGCGGCGCGGTCGTTACGAGCGAGTTTAACTTTGCGTGTAAACTCAATTGATTTCACTCGGTTTTTTGTTGTTTATTGAGAGACAATTAACGAATAGCTTTACAAATAGAACTGTAGTTTCGATTGGGAGAGCACAATCGTTGAGTAATCGTTGTAGGTTTATCCTATGATTTGTAATAAACCTAGGTAAGGATAAAATGTTTCCTAATTACATTTGATGCACCAAAGAGTCTTGGTCAAAATGGTCCCACGAAATTCAAATGTATCTCAAATCATAGCCCACAATAGATTCTCCAATTAAAAATGATGCAATTTCTTGTATTTTATCGAAGATCTGACTACGCAGCCATTTTTATTTTTTATTTTTTTATATTGGAAACATTTGTGCTAAACCTAAGCACACAGTAATAAATTCAATCTAGACCCGTGAGGTCCTAGAATCGACTTAGGACTGTAGGCTGTGCTACGGAATCCCCTTGTCAAACTAGGTTCATTATTAGTTTGAAGAAAAGGTCGAATCTTTGGCAAAGTACATAAAATGGGAACATATTTCAAGTGGCTCTTTTTTTCTGTTCTTGCTGTTTTTGAATGCAGTTAAGCCCTAGTTATAGGCTACTATTTGAGATATATTTCAACGCTGTTGGTGTCCCAGAGTTCATAGAAAAATGCAAATGGTCCTTTAAGAAGCGCCTATTACGTTGGATTGGTAAAATTTTTAATTGTCTTTTAAATCCTGGTTTAGGTGGCATTGTATGGCTTTAATTTCTTCTGACGTTCAAAGATTCGTTCATTACGCACGAAAGTTCAATTAATTCTCGTCATAAGCTAAGATAGCAACAGCCACATAAAAAATGATATACCTACTTTGTTTTCAATACAGGTTGGATTAAAATAGACTGTAAACAGAGAAGGATATAATTAAACTATGTAAGTTTAATAACACCAGACTCGATAACAAGCAACTTCCACCTCACTTATCTAATCTGATACGTGATAGTTGTTGTTGCTTTAATTACAGGTGCTAGGTGTAAGACTCGCGGTATTGAGGTGTCAATAGTAATCCCAACTTTGTAAGATCCTTTAGGAATCTAGTTATTAGATAAATGTACGCTAATATCAAGTAAAATTAGAACGTCCTTGGGAAAGATACGGAAAATCAATGCCACTTTTGTGCACAGAAGACTCCACGTCGGGGGGGTAATCACGATCCTCAGTAATGAGGAATGAGACGTGAAGGGGAGGAGGCTAATAAAGGATTGCTTTTTATCTTTAATGTTTTGATTAATACATGAAAAAATACCGGTTTAGTAATCTTGACCAGCAACAAACGCAGGTAAGCCTTTGTAAATATGTGTTAACACAACAGAAAGAGTACACATTTCCATTTTAACAGTCATAACACCCACCACCCACTGGGCCTCCCACTAGGTGGACCGATGACCTGGTGAAGGTTGCAGGGATCCGCTGAATGCGGGTGGCACGGAACCGGTCAATGTGGCGACACTTGGGGGTGGCCTATGTCCAGCAGTGGACGTCTTTCAGCTGTAATAATGATGATAATGAGTCATAACAGCTGGGCTTATTTTTCAGGTATTAACAGATAAGAGGACTCTGCTAAAAGAAACGTACACTTTAACGGCCTAAAAAGAAAAGATAAAAAAAACAGAATTCTTTACTCATTACAAGAGCCTTAACACAAATAGTGTTTCAATATTGTTTGTAAAAAAACTCACTGTTCCATTTGACAGTTATTACATTCCACAACGTGTCGTTTGTTCTAATTGAAAAATAATTCAAACTGAAAAGCTATAAGGATAAGCTGTTATGTAATCTTATAGATAGCTGTTAAGCATTTATGACTGGTGTATTAATTATTGATAATTAATACGAATGAGTAATTAGGGTAAAACTATATTTATAATATGTTACGGCTAAAAGCTGGACTGCAGAAATAAAATTAAAACATAAAATAGTTTTACTTACTTAAAATATTACCATTAACTAGATATCTAAAGGTAGCTCATAAGACTCGAAGCTCTATTCAAATCATCATTTGAAATACTGATCTAAATCATGCTGTGTCAAAGCGGGAAGACATTTTAAGAACTCATTTTGTGCGATGCGAAGATCACTCAGCTGTTTTTATTCATCAAAAGCTTTTCAAAGTAGCTAAGTCGATAATATCCGAAGCGGGCAATAAGGAAACTTCGCCAACAAACCTGCACCATCCTGCTGTCCAAACTTCACCACTACTTCTTAATAAAGAGTTAAGCAAGAAAAATTCAAAATTAATTTTCTTCAACAAGTGTATCTCTTTATTCTCGAAGTAGTTCTAAGCTCTTAACACTTTCAACTTTCTCCCAACATAAGTACCCACGTACGGGGGAACAGCTAATGGAAAAAAATCCAGTAAAAGTTTATATTGAATCATGAAAGTGGACGAAGTTTTAAACCGATTGCTGAGGAGTTCTGAACAAATTAGTTTCGCTACAGAATTTCAATTGCCAGGTAAACTGTTAAACGTGTAAGTTGCTTCATCCAAATCTCGTTTGAAAGGCCATCGTGATGGGACTTACAGTGTTGTTTTATTTGTTGGTATTACTCTTTTCCCTCTAGATAAATTAGACAACAATTTGTGACTAGGGTTAAAAGAAAGAAAGAAAGAAAAAGAAAGAAAAATTATTTATTTGTCGCAGGGACATGACATGGTTACAACTCCAATTCAAACCTTTGACTATTCAAATCAATTTGAGTTTTAAAATCAACATTTATTTTAACAAACGGTGTGTCTTCTGTGAGTATGAATAAGTTACATCTGTAGATTGATTAATAGGTTTATTGAAAAGTTACATGTACATCATCATCTTTCTCTTGCGCTTATCCCAATTCATTTGGGGTCGGCGCAGCATGTCTTCTTCTTCCATACTTCTCTATTACTCGTCTCGTCGTTTACAAAGTCCATCCATCGTTTCTTTGGTCTTCCTTTACTCATATACTCATCCACATTCATACTCAAAACTTTCCTCCCGACATTTTCCTCATTTCTCCGCATCAAATGCTCATACCACGACAACCGATTACCACACAACTTTTCAGTCACCGGCGCCACTTTCAGACTTCCTCTTATACACTTTTTAGTCGTCTTAGAAAGGTCGTCCACTCAATGTACCCGATATAAAATAGCTCTAGGCGCGATTTTTTTTTTGTATCTTCCATAATAGGTACACAAAAAAATAATAATAAAAAATTAGAATAAAATAATGAAACCACAGGTCAAAGGGAAGAACAATACCTACCCAGCACTCGAGTCCAGCAGATCATCGCTCGCAACCGGTTGTTTTAACTACGTCATGCGTCATAATACTGAATAATATTTTTATTTTTGAATTATTAAAATCTCATAACCTAATCGTGTTAATTCTATGCTTTACACTACGATCTATTCACCATCGCTTTGCACGAGTAAACCGTTACATGTACCTATTCATCTATATATTCATAAATTATTTGATTAAAGTCTACCAGCATATCTTATAGATTGTTTAGGCAGCATTTACTCCAAAGAATACCCTACCGATATTTCAACGCTTGATATCCAATCTAAATAAAATAATTATTTATCAATAAGCGACCGATAATTAAGTAATAAGCCTTTTTAATCTCTACCAACACGCCTGGTACGGCAACTCATAGGTGCCTTAACACCTAACCCGAATAACCCAAGGTTATTGGACCATAAGCCCAATTGATTCTACCTTACCTGGTTTTACGCTCTAATAATTAAACTGGACGTGCAAAATACTTATTCGATCAAATACCTTCACGAAACGTCAATTTCAGTTAAAGTTTTGAGACCCAAAACTTTGTTTAGTTCCCCAAATTATTAATCAATCCTGGATCAGTTTTTGACATGTTTGATTGATACTTTACTTTCATCGAAGGTGACCGCAAATTATCGATGCGAACTGATTTGAGCCGGTTGATAAGTATAATAACTTTTTTTTTTTTTTTTCCGGATGGGAAATCATCAAATGACCCCCCCCACTCTGGGCGGAGCGGAGGGGAGTGTCAGACTTGTACTGACTAAAACCCATCCATGTTCCTTCTTTGCCTTTTATGTTCCAGGGCCACGGTATCTCTTTCGAACAGTCCCGCAGCCCTGGCAGGCATCGGTCCATGCGGACCCCTACTTGATTGCTGACATCTCTTTGAGGCGCGCGTGGAATACGAACGCGCCGTCGACACGGCCTGTAGTCATAAGACGGCCGGACGGCGAGCTAGCCCATAACTCGCCGTCCACAGGCCAGCGCCTACGGTGGTCGGAAGCCACCACGTGACCCCCGACGCCCAGGGCGTCTCCCGCGGCGGCTGGGACGTGAGGTTCTTCCCCTCTCACGTCCTGCCACCTCCTTCACTAGCATGACTGCTTCGCAGAAGGAGGTGACGGCTTCCCATTCCCTCTCGCTCCGGACCATGGCTTGAACCAAGGCCGGACGCGAGAGATCGTCGCCGCCAATCGCCGCTATGAGGACACGGCGGTGCTCCGCCCAAGCGGGGCAGACCTCCACGGTGTGTTCCACCGTGTCCTCCGGACGATCCTCGCAGTGGAAACACCCGGGCGTTTCCTCCCGCCCGATTCGGTGCAGAAACCTCCCGAAACAACCGTGTCCGGTGAGGACCTGCGTCAGGCGGTAGGTGAGGGCGCCGTAGCGCCTCTCTAGCCACTCCTCAAAGAGGGGACTTATCGCCACTATGGTGGCGTGCCCTGCACGGGGTTGCGACAGTCGCTCTCTCCATGTCGCCATGAGATCACGCCGGAGGTCTGTCCGCTGAGCGGCAATTTGTCGCGGCAGCGGTGTTTCCCCCCGACATAGTGCTTCCGCGCGCCATTCATGCAGGCGCGCGAGGACTATCGCCTCCAGATCCCATGGCGGCAATCCGGCAAGGAGGCTAGCCGCCTCGCCGGAGATCGTGCGGTACCCCCGGATTAGCCTTATGGCTATCACCTTTTGGGGCGCGTTCAGGTAGTGGGCGGCTTGCCGCCTCAAAGAACGCGCCCACACCGGGGCCCCGTAAAGGGCCATAGACCGCACGACCCCCACGTAAAGCTTCCGGCAGGAGGCGTTTGGACCCCTCAGGTTGGGCAAGAGCCGCTTGAAGGCAGCCCCTGTCCGTTCCAGTTTGGGAGCCAAACGTCGGAAGTGCTTCACGAAGTTCCACCGGCTGTCGAGGACGAGTCCTAGGTACTTCAACGTCGACCCGACGCCGATGGAAACCCCTCCAAGTATGATAACTTACGAGTACATATTAAAATTATTGGACAAAGGTGGTCAGGTCCATAAATAATCTAGAATCAGTTTGACTTTTTCATTTGGCGGGTAAATCGCAAGCAGTATATAAAATCGGAATTAAGATTTGTCCACGATAATATAATCAGCCAGCTTGTCATCATCTGCCTAGCCTTTTCCCAACTATGTTAGGGTCGGCTTCCAGTCCAACCGGATGCAGCAGAATACCAGTCCAGCTCAGAATTGTAGACTTGCAGTGAAGGTGAGTTGACGAAAACCACAGCCTGCACGATCACAAGTTAATTATAAAGTTATGTTGGATGCTAATCCGCGGTTTAATCGCTAAGGTAGCTTTGGTCAATTAAAGTTTAGTATAAGAAATGAATACAAAATTAATTACGGAAAGTAGGTCGCGGAGTCAGCAAATTATTTGCCTCTACGTGAACCGTAAACAGCTGTACCAACCAAGTAACCAATGATACAAAAGGGAGCCACCTTCCTATACTCAGGAGTATTTATATGATACAAGGCTGCCTATAGCAATGATGGACAGCCCACCTTCCAAAATTAGGCTCAACACAAATATAGTCCACAAAACTTAACAGCATAATCAGCTGGCCACCTAAGTAGTGAGCCGTCGCAGCAGAGCAGGTTATTGCTGTTAATTTGGCCGCGGTCCCAAAGTAACTGGCAAGAGCCGCAGAGCTGCTACAAGCCGCGCGTTATTATATGATGCTGTTTTATCTTGTGGCTGGTTAAGGAGTTAATGATGTCGTGTTCTTTATTATGTTTGGTCCTTTGAGACGGGAACTGTTATGAAGAGTCTGTTTGGTCTCGGCGGGAGCTGCTAGAGACTAAACTTAGCAAACAAACTAAGAGTGTCGCACTACAATAAACGCTTTATAAGCCGTTAATTTGTATGCGTCCACCAATTTGACGTATTTACTTACTGACGGCTTTTGAGGCGGGCCGTGAAAGAATCCCTAGACACGCGATTCCGTCTTCTGTTGATTGAGTAAAATTTCATCTTTATCCAAACTAGAATTTATTGAATGCAAAATATTTCAAAAAAGGTTTCCTTCAAGTAACTGTTATTTTCTAAAATAATATCAACGCCTAAGTTGTCGGATATGACATTCTAAATAATAATAAAACAGCAACATCCGTCGCAATAACGTTTATCATAAAATCTTTACTGTATGGTTCCGAAAAACTGAAAAGAAATGCGTCTCAAAGCTTCCACATCCGGAAATCCTATCTTCCAGTCTTATCTCTAACGACCCACAACAAGTTCTACATCAAAGAAATCAAAATCAAGCATGTTGGAATTTAAAAAGGAAATAAAAAATTTCACTAATGAACATCGCGTGTGTTGACAATGGCTTTTCTCTTTTGTCTTTGTCAGCGCGCCTTGATACAGGTATTCAACGTTTCAGGAATTATTCAAGACTGGTTTTCATGCACCCGAGGAAATATTTTTTTTGTTCATTATCTAATTATTTCTTTTATTCATTTCTCTAACATATTATTTATATATTTAATTATTCCTGTACAAAGTGATTTAAAAAAAATATAAAAAATAGTAGCCCACCGGCATTGGGAACAGGGTCCGGGCTACCGGTGGTCAGGGCTCTTGAGAAAGGAAATTAATCTAATCTAATTATTATTAAGGCAAATCTAACTCTTTGTGTCTGTCTCTTAACTTTTTTAGGGTTAATATTCCATTGCCATAGTATCTAGTTCTCAAAGACATATACTTTATAAATCCACTGTTTGGTGCCAGATAGGAAACTTGGGACCTAGCGAAAGACAGGCTAATTTTCATCCTCAATGGCAGCCGAAGTTGCAATAGTTTTTTAAATAATTTAAGAAAATTATATCGCGGTCAATTTTTTTTTTGTTTATTAGTAAATGGACCTGCTCTTGACCGCGATCACGCCTGATGGAAAGCGATGAATGAGGTCTATGATCGAACGAGCGTGCCCAGAAGATGCCTGTTCACTCTACTTGCTTTCACAAATGCAGGCAGAGAGTAAACTAAACTTAAACTAGTTATTCGAGGAATCTAGAAACATCTGTGACACCAACTACTTGGATGATGTCCAGATCATTTTGATAACCTCAATATTTCTGTTACCAGGCCTACATGGTTTACAAGGGGCATGGTAAAGACGAGAGGGAGAAGACAGGCAAGTTCAGATCGAGGCCAGCAGAGTCCACCTACACCATGACGACCAATCGCAGCGCGAGGTTCTGCGATAATATGACTGAGAGAGAACTTGAGGTGAGCATTACTCTTTTTATATGGCAAGTTTTTTGGTTAGGCACAATTAGGGGTCACCATAGGGTAAGCAAAACAATTTATGAGGTTTTTTGGAAATGTATGAAAAAAACTTTGTAATTCCCTCTTGCGTGGTTCAATCTATATCATAATACATTTTGTATTGTGAATGTGTATTGCATACATAATACCTTTCGTTTTGAAAGAAATTTATTTTCCAAAGTGTCTTGTGTAATAGAGTCGTCCATTTGATTGTTAAATTACTTAATAAATAAATAAAAAGGATTGTGATCGTTTTTGATAACTCATTGACTGATGCTGATTACTGAGGATGTTCCGATCGGTCACATTTAGGTATGTTACATAATGAATTGCAAGATACTTTTTTGACAGATTAATATTTCAGAAGTACGTCATGATTCTGGGAATAACGTTACTGTAGTATTATATTTCCAGTCCAGCATCAAATTACTAAGTTGTTCATCTCAATGGTGTAGAAAGTTATACTTTGTAGTATCAAATTGGTTTTCTATTTCCAGAATCTGCCAGACGAGTTAGACGAGAACTTAATTATTTTAGCCCGGCCGAAAACGTCTGACATTGTAGACTGAATCTAGGCTGTAAATCAACTGTTTCGATTTGTTGTGAAATATACCTTTATTAGTGTTCGCGAAATAAGTAATAATTCATTTATTTCTAAGGCTGCAGTCAGTTTTTAAGAGTAGAACATATTTTACATAAATATTTTTCATAAAACCATTTTCTTCCAAAGGAGGAGTTCAGAAAAATCTGCAATCAGTTAGAAAAGCTCCGAGAGCGATGTGGTACTGGAGCAGTCATATCCCGAAGAATAGGAGCCATGCAGGATGCTGCAGCAGTTTACGATAGAAAACCTCCTCCATCCGATCATTCAGCGCCTTTGAAACTGAACACAGTATTCAGTGCTGTGGCAGACAGGTTAATGTGTACTGTCACACCTGCTGAGGAATCTTCCAGCAGTGGTAGGGACTTGCCTTTCGAAGCCCCTCCTGCCTATAAACATAAGACCTTCAGTCCAACAAAAAGCGCAGAAAACAGCAACGCAGAGCAAAGTCAGACCGACGTCACAACTGATTCTCCTAAGAAACGCACAGACCTCAACGAGGAAACAAAAGAAGACAAACAAAATGGAGTATTCAAAATCTCCGGCGAAGCAAACTGTAGTGATATCCGACCACCAGAAGTAAGTCGTAACGGTTACAATAATAAGAGTGAGAATAATAAGACCAGTGAATTGAAATCAAGTCCTAGTAGTACTGAGACTGTGAAAGGTGTCAGATCAGGACATGCAAGGACTCATGCTATAGTTATTAATTTAGATGATAAGAGTCGCTTTACTGAAGAGGTCACTGTCTAAATAAAGACTGTACTTATGTTTTCATTAGGTAAAATGTGGATATACCAAAGATTGTTCATGAATTTTGATGAAAACATAAAACCTAGACAAAGATTTCGGGTCAAGCGGCTGACACATTTTTGTCTCTTAGAAACTTAGAAACTAAACTACAACAATGTATAAAGCTATGGAAATTACAACCAAGTCACGATACTACAGTAAACAATACTCTAAAACAAGTTACTTCACCTGAAAATGCTTTTGTGTTACAAATAGATTTACCGCAACGTTTCAATGGGATTAAGCTTGAAACCCTAACCTTTTCAACGCATTACCTCATGGCTTCCATTATCGAATTTCCACCACTATTATAATAGAGTACCAGTATACTACCCTTTTGTTACAAAATAATAAACAGAAGGTCTATATCATACCGATGACATAGATGTCAAATGAAATAAATATATTGCGGCGTACAATCTTGGACGGCAGTGACTCGAGTCTGTTTCGTGACTGAAGCTCATAAAGATTCTCTCTTGTAGCGTTTGCGATAAAAGAACAACAATTTATGTGATTGACATTAAGATATAGACGTAACGTAATGAATTATTTACTATGCATGAGGAAAGAATTTTCAAAATATTATGCAATTGCTCACTATAAATAATATTAATGTGATATTTTGATTTTTATTGAGGATTGTGAGAGTTCTATTACATTTACAGGCCCAATAAAAAGATTAAGAGAAATTTGTAGATCCAACTGTGATTTTCTTTCCTTTCAAAAATATTGAAGGGAACGACAGAATCTATATTTTGACGACGTCTGGGATCAAAATTAATTCCATCAGATTGAAGTAATTCAAAAATGTGTATGAAAAAACCTGTTTGCATTGTTAACCTTCTGCACCCTTTCCTACCCTCTGCCCATATTGCCTGCCAAGCCCAGGCAATTGAAGTTTGCCATTAAGCTTGGTATTTGGCGGAAAATCTCGCTCCAAGACATCGATCGCTCTCAGTGTCACTTCGAAAATTTCTTCACTTTTTCATTGGACAGAAAACTCGCAAAGACCGGCAACGTCCTTTATTTTAAAGATGTCTTTAAACAAAATCTGAAGCACTTGACAAGTACCTAGCAGCCGCTTTCAAAGTGCTTCGTATTCTTGCAATGACTTTTAACATAAATGACATGAACTTTTAGGTAGCTTGTGTCAATACAATATGATATTGATCATCATCGATATCGATGATAGATTGTCATTATTTGATTGTCATTGATTGTCATTATTGGCTTTCTTGAAGATATGACACGTAAAAACTATAGCAAGAACGTATATACCCTAACCTTGAACGGATTAACGCCAGTTATCGGGATTCCCGAGCCGTGTTACTTGGAAATGGGATTGTAGCAGGATTTCGGTTCAATAGTTGAACTATCGGTTCGTCCAGGCAATAATCGCTTGCGGTTTGAACTGATAACTTATATGTAACATTCTCTATTCAGATGAACAATGCGGATTTTATAGAACCATTGTGCTGGATTTTGTTGAACTAAAGTAATGTTCAACCATGCTACAATTCGGGTGGCGTATTTTGGTTCGAATGACGAGTCCTTTTTCGTACTGTAACTTATAAAGATAACTTGGAACTGTCAAGCAACAAAATTATGCGCCATGATGTGATTCCACCATTGATGCCACAATATTTCTGGAAAACATTAAGCGTTAAGATAGATGCAAAAAAATGCATGTTGTGGGAAATAATACTCTTGATGAAATAGTGTGACATAAATCATAAATAATTATTATGGCAATAATGAAAGAATACTGCAAAGAAAACGAGGATAGAAGTGAGTTTTTTAAATTAAAGCTGACAAAATATGAACGACGTGTTTAAAAAAAAATTGAAGGCTTTGCTTTTTTTTTTTAAATACCACATAAATGGAATTTACACTCAACAATTTTTGGTACATCCACACTTTTAGTAATATATTGTAAAAGCTAGTCCTTACTGTGATTCTTAGTAATATGTATGTTCGTTTATTAATAGTTTCCAAGATGCATATCAAAGTACTTCCGTGTTCGTGTGTTGTTCTGGTTAATGTTAACTTTTAAAAGAAAACTATAAAAATGTTGGATGCTTGAATGTTTGAGTTTAACTTTGATAATATTATTATTGTTTTCTATCTGGGAATCTCCGGAGAATGCGATGCACTCAAAACCCAAAAATCAAACCAAACCTATGAATATCAACACGCTGGAATGTTTCACATCGATGATCTTTTTCAATGCAGGAGATACTGCGTTTTAAAATACTACTGTATGGATTCATCCTACAAGAAAATAAATTAACTGCTACTAAAATGGTAGACTTTTGTTACTAGTGGATAGATAGATGCTCACTTGCTTTTATAGATGCAAATACATAGTATTCCTAATACAAATGTTTGTCTTTTGTTTTATTTTCGATCCAGTCAATTGTTTGCTGACACAAAATAGTCAAAAATGATCAAGGATTTTTAAGTAATTAATGAACACAACCATACAGTTTGTCAAACAGCTATACTTTGCATTTATTTTACCGTAATCAATAAAAATTCTAAAAAACTAATTGTCTTAACTTTAATAAATACTTTTAATAACTGTATTTAAACAAATTCAAAACATTACTCGACCAGAGTTTACAGGTTCATACTTTTACCACTGGCAAACATTTGGCGAAATGACTGGAAGTCTCATTAGGTTGTAAGGAAGTAACTACACTGGAAAAAGGATCGACTTGAGCTGCTCGGAAAGAGCCTTATGTAGAGTGGTGTGTGAGTCCTTATGTGGTAATAAAGCAAAAAGACGTCATGCGTCCCATTCAATTTGGGCGATGCAGCTCGACTTTATTTACGACTACTTAGCAGTACACCACTGACTACCCCCTTTTTATTTTAAATTAGTTCTGATCATCCAAAGGTCATCTGGAAGATAAAGCTATCAGTAAGAAAACCACCGTTGTAACCAAAGAATTAGCAATATTTTATAATAGCTGATAACAGTCGCACGGATATGCGAAACCTGAAATACGTGTCTAGTATTTTTATGTAAAGAGACTATGTAAAAAATTTCAAAACTGTATCATGAAAAATCACAAAGTTATAGCTTGTTCTGTTACCTGGTTTTCCTCACAAAAACGTGGTAAACACGCGGCGCTGCCAGTGTTGTCTTGAGCTCATTGATAATAATAATTTGGCAATAGGTACCTAAATGTTTGCGATAGGTACTTAGTGTCGCTCGGTGGCCAACTTGTAACTTTTTAAAATATTATTGGGACAAAATATAACATGGTTTAAAATTATTGGAATCGATTCAGTTACTTATTCTGAGCAAACTATATTCAGGTTTCGCATATACTAAAAATAATGTTGTATAAGGTGAATGGTAATTAGTGACCGATACTTAAACACATGATTGTACTCATGACAACAAACAACTTTCCCAAAGAAACATTTTTTTTATACTATTTCACTTTTATCACAATAACACAACAGCCGTAAGAAATTCGCGTTCGCGCTCCTGTGACCTACCAGCTGTTAGACGCGTGATGCCGTTCTGTTTCATTACTATCGTACCGTGCGTGGGTAGGCAGAGCACCCGCGCGGCTTGCAAGCCCGCTCCGTAATGCTCCGCTGTTGTTGAATTGTGATAAATTTGAATGAGTATTTAAAAAAAAAATTTCTTTACGAAAGTTGTTTGTTATCATGAGTACAATCACGTGTTAAGTATTGGTCACTAATTACCAGTTACCATATATATAACCAAAGGGTATCGTATTACCCAGTACTAACTGGGTTGTGGGAAAAGGCTTGGCAGGTGATGATGATGACACCGTGTCGGTATTCGATTATATATATATATTCGATTTTATTTCTTGTTCGGACTGTCTCAATTCCGCGTAGTTAAGTGTGATCTCTTCCTAATGTAGTATTTCTCCCGTGCAAGCATTCAAGTCAAAGTTTTGAGCAATAATTTCATTTTGGTATGTTTTGCAAATAGTTACCGCGGTCGTTTTAATGCAAGAATGTTTAATGTTTGCAAACTGCAACTGTATTTTTGAACTGGCAAGAATTTCTTTGATTATGACATACTTGGTTATTTTTATCAGTAACATTGTTGAAAGTGGTTTGAAGTTTATGCACTATGCCTATTGTTAAGAATAATTATTATGATTTGTTAATGTTTTGCAATATTCTATCATAAGTTGAAGATATAATCACAAATTATTGTTTGTTATGTCAAAAATTATTTCCAGTAATATTGTTTTTCAAAACGATTGAGAAATTGATAATACATTACAAATTATCTATGATGTTGTTATTGTTGGTTGCATATAATTAATTATATGTTAAATAGAATACTGTTTTTCTTTTTTGTATAAAGGCCGACCTAACCAAAGCGATCATGCAACTGTCGCGTTTATTATTTTCTGCAAACTCAAACGCTTGAACGCACCCACAGCAGGCGCCACGTATTTGTGCTTCAAATCGCTTTGTTTATGACGCGGGGTAAAAGTGAGTTAAACAAGCCAAAAAATGCGAATTGATTCTGTTTAGTGAAACAGCGTTTTAGGTGCCCTGCCAACGATCGATCATGTAAACAGGGTACCTAAAATGTCGCTTCAACGTTCAACTGAAATATTTTCTTTACTGCCTCGCACATTCAATATCTATTACCAAAAATGTAAGAATACAAGCCAAAGATATTAGTTTATAATAACTTCAAGCTATAAAAAATAAACGTATTTTAGATACTTTGTTTGCAAATTAGCGCTCAATGAAACGCTTTAACGTGAAGTAATATTTAATGTTGTATTAGATATAACATTACTGGTTAAGTGAGGTGAAAGTCAGAATTTTCCATAAAATTCTAGAGCTTCTGTTAAGCGTAGTCTGCTTTGTGATTATTTGAGTAATTTATTGAGAACTAATCCTTAACTTATGATTAATAGCTAATCTTTGGCCTCCCTAAGCCGATTATTCTAAGACAGCCTATTCTGAAAACTTGATTTCATCACTTTGAACTATGTTGAATTAAGGTCAGTGCAAACTATATTTTCTTACAACTCGAAGTAAAAAAAAATCTTGAAACAAACTTTTACCAAGGACTCGGCACATGATTTTACACCCTCTGGCTTGTTATTTTTGGTCGGTAATTAAAAAATCAGATGATCCGTATTATTCATAAGTTTGACTTCAAAGGGATATTATTGCACTTTTCAATGGAATCGCTTTATTTTTTAATCCTGGTGTGTCTAAAATGATGTAATGAATCCATTGTTGAATCCAAAGTTTGTGTTACATCATATATTTTAAATTATTTTGATTGCAAGCCGAATAATAACACCTTTGCATTACGCAACCGTTTCGAGATAATTTCTATCTTTAAAGAGTTTTTACATGTGTTTAAAATTCTGACTCTCACCTCAAAAAATGTAAATATTCGAACCACGATGAAAGACAACTAGTGAATGTATTTTTTGTAAATAAGTAAACATGTATAACTAAGTATGTATAATACATCACGACTGTACATATACCTAGTAACTATGTGCCATTTACGCTAATATGGATTGTATTTAATAGTAATTGTAAAACGTAATTAAATACTTTTATCATTAACCGGAAAAACTGTACCGAATAAATCAGTTTACTAACTACTCACCATTATTGTCTTTGTCCAAAATATTTGTAACACCGAATGGTCAATGCTAAAAGTATAACTTACGAAAATTCCAAAGAATAGCGTTTTTAATAATACATTTTAAAATAGGTTTTAAAAAAAGCGTGCTATATTTGTTTTAAATAGACATTAAATCAATTTTTAACACTTACCTGTAGCCAATAACTATAAATTATTCCATTTGAACACAATTCTGAACATAGGGCTTTTAAACATTCGTAATTAAATATGAAAAGTTGTAAATAAAGCAGTATTACCACTACCTACTATTATCATGTCTTCCTAATCTTAAATTAAATATTTAAATTAATGTCTTCAAACATTCAAAATTACATATAAATAAATGCTGAGTTTCATCAGTCTTAACAGAAGAAAAACTACAATTTGTATTTCAATTTATTCTGCAGACTGACCGGTACGTTGACATGACAATCAATGGACTGTAATTTTGATGGCTTTCAACTATCAGCCTTTCATCAATAATAATTGTTCTATTTGTCAAAGATACTTTAAATATAATGTCAAAACTGGACTATGTTTACCTACATTAATTCTTGAGGAACGATGTTTATTATTTTAACAGACCATGTAATTCAGAGTTAGTAATAAAAGTAAGCCACAAAATGTAAATATCAACTCCTAATAATTCTAAGTCTTAACCTGCACATACATCTCCAATCAATAGGTATCTGATCCTTCTGCAAAAAAACCAGGCAATCTAAATAAACTGGTTGTTCTTTAAAATGCCCGGATCATCCGGGTAACCTAGAAAATATTGCAATTTATGCCACTAAGTGGCTATTTTACTGAACATTCCATTTTAATATTAAATGAATATTTAAATTATGTAAATATTGTAAATAGATTGTAAAGCTTTTAATAATATTATGTAACGTTTAATTGGTTATCGTAAGCACTCATAGAAACAAACATATATATAATGGGTCATCTAAACCGCGATTAAAAGCTGTAAGTGCCAACATTCCTTGTCGATACTACACTGACAGTTTTCAAACGCCGTTTAGATATGCTGACCGTGATCAGTTTTATTGGTGAAAATCGCCGTACTTAGTTTACAATTAATTTCCCCGTATTATTTGCCAAATTAATAATCATGCTGGTCTAAAATTAAATTATTACTGAATATTGTGTATTTAGAGTAGGCCTACCGATCCCTGGAGGCTTGGCAACAAGTTACTTGGTTTAGTGGTTCGTGTTTGACTGAGTGAGCCGTTTTGACTTCATTGTTAGTTTTAACCAAAATCTCCGGTGATAAAATTTTAGAACTTTTTATTTCAATCAATTTTCTTTTAAAAAAAAATACGTCGATGTGACGAGCGTCGTGAATGAATTAAGAATTATAAGGAACAAAAATGCATTTACCAAACGGTTTTAAAACAGCATTCTGTCTTTGTCGTATTCAAATGATTGACAGAAATAAAACGATTTTTGAAATTCATTTAGGGTGCAAGTGAGCCGTATTAGTGACAACTTATACTGCCGATTCTGCACATTGATATAGTAGATACTTCAAGAATACTCTTAAGATCGAAGGCGTCTTTGTAACAAGTTACCGGAACTGTTACATAAATCAAAACATTCCATTTTGCAGAAAAATATTAAGCAGAAACAAAAGTGGACAGTTTTACTGGAGACATAACTTTTCACCCCTCGCATGACAGAAAAACTCGACTTTTTAAATCTTAGTCATTCCTTAGAAGGGGTACTACATAAGGGATATTCTCCTTTTCTTATACACTAGTTTGGCGAAAAATACATTTGTGTCTGTTGATTTTATCCAGATTCAATAGAATCCAGAATCGGCCACTATGGCGTTAGTTCTGAAGATTAGTGTGTTGTGCCCGGAGTCTGGATTTGTGCCTAATTGAGGGTAACAAGCTTGCCCCGTGCAAAATAACTCTCAAAATGTGGGTTACTAGGTACACCTCCGCCTAATTCACCAGAAAAATTATGTTGTGTGTAAAGAATATTTTCACAGTTACTCCAGATGTCTGAAAGAATAATGTAAACGTACTTTCGGTACCATCTCTCTTTAAACTAAACAAACATATCAGGAGCTCGTACTCCACTGTTTTACAAGCTAAAAGTTACGTAAAGAAGAATGTAGTAGCCAAAGTAATTTTGTTCGTCACATGCTTAAAATAACCATTCTTCTTTTACATCACTTTAAAATAACTGCAACTACAGCAGCAGCAGTATTTTAATCCCAACTTAAAAATACAAAAGGCTTTTTAATTTAAAAAATGGCAATTTATAATTCTTGGCTTGGCAACCCTATTTGCGAGCGGTCTCCGGCCGCGATTCATCTTCGGAACGCGTTGTGACACGTTGATAAAGATTCTCTTGCACCTGGGCACTGCAACATGAACTAGTTCAGACAGCCAACTTGGAGGGTAGAACGAAGTTTTCGGTAGCTTTCAGTTAAAATCTAGGTCAGTGTTGGTAAAATGTTTTTATGGTGGTGAAAAGTTTTGTAAACGCGTTTGTGTTATGAGTTTTTTGTGAATGGATATTGTGGCATAAAGTTATTAGTATGAATTCAGTACATGATTCGAGACCTCCAGCCCAAAAGTACAATAACTGTTTATGAAACAAAGGGGCCTAAAGTTAAGATTTTTTTTATGTCACAGTGCCATCGTTGTCTTTGCGACTATGGGATATTGGAATAGGTATCCAAAAATAGATAATCATCTGCCTAGTATTTTCCCAACTATGTTGGGTTCGGCTTCCAGTCTAACCAGATGCAGCTGAATACCAGTATTTTACATGGGGTGCCTTTGACTTAAAGATCGACCCACGTGGCTGTTCTTTTTTAGCCACGAGCTCCAGAAATATATTTTTTAGTTTTAATTCAAGGTTATCCAGTACCTAGTTAATGATTTTGGTTACAAAAAGGCCTTTTTTTTCCCTTGCCTACATGGTGGCGAAGCCTTCCCTTTCTCCTTCCATACCTCTCTATCCTGTACGATCTCCGGTCATGTTAGCACAGCAAACATGATTAGATCGTCACGCCACCTTCGCCGCGGTCGACCCCGACGGCGCTGTCATAACAAAAAGACATAACTTTATTAAAACCGCCACTAAAAATAACGGCACGATATAATTTTAAAAGCGACCTCGTTAAACTGATATGCAGTCTCGGTAGAGTCAACTTATTTTTGAAGCCAAAAGTTTGAACGCTGAACGCATCGTAAAAATCCAAGTACCTATTAAACAATCATTAATCTGTACCAACTATTTTTGCTTTCGATAAAAGGATTTTGTTGGTCATTTTAGATTGGGGTATCTTAAATAATGAATATTTTGTTACCATTCAAGATAGATTATTTACAGAGTTTTATTAATTTATTTGTAACTAGCTTATGCCCGCGGCTTCGCCCGCGTGGAGGTCGGTAACTGTCCCACGGTATCATACTACCGGGAAAAAAAATATCCTAGTTATAAACTATCTTTGTGCCAAATTTCATCCAAATTCGTTCAATTGTTTTCGCGTGAAAGAGTAGCAAACTTCCATCCATCCTCACAAACTTTCGCATTTATAATATTATTAGTAAGATCATGGTACAAGAAAATGTAAGTCAAAGGACTCAAAATCACATTTTACTAAGATCCCTTCCGCATCTCTTAAACCACCACCATCGGTCTACCACCTCTCTAAAATCAATTTCATTTCTATCTATTCATTAAGTTACTAGTTAATACGACCAACGCGGCAAAATCTTTACAATAAAGCCTATTGCCCGTAAACCGCACCGAGTCCTTACAAAGCTAGGCTTTTGATCCGTTATGTTGGTATCACCACCTGTTACGTCATAGTTACTAATCACAGCTATATACCAAGATACAGTCAGCAACAAACATTTGCCTGCAATTGGCTCGAGAATTGAAATATGTTAGCTGTACAGTCACGAGCACCAATATGTAAACACTTAACAACTTTTAAAAGTGTTTTTCCCCTAATTTTCTGATTACAATTTCATGTTGTTACGAACATTGTGTGGCGTAGATTAATAACTAAATAAATCGTTTACCTACGTTTCCTATAAAATGTTAAAATAATAAATTTTATGCGGACAGACAAGCAAACCATATTTGTTATTAGTGACCAGATGATGGCCGGTCGTCCGCCTGAAACTTATTTATCTCCGCACACAAGCATACCTCAGAAATAACGGCAAAATAGTATTTTGGAACTCACATTTTTATAAAAAAGATCCTATCTCCAAGTTACAATCGTTATTTCCCGCGAAAATTGCTTTTAAATTTAGGACGGGTACAGGCACGTAGGTACAGTAGGCAAGTAGGTACAGAGATGCAGGTTCGTATGCGTATGTTACACGGGGCGACAGCCGTTTGATCTCTGTGAAATTACTGGGGATTTTCTGACAAAGAAAACGTCGTCGCCAGTTTTGTGCTCCTGGCGCAGAAATTTCGCGTAATGCTTACTTGCTAAATGCAGCTTAACTATTTAAATATGATCGCGTGTTTCGTCATGCAAACCTGGTTAAAGTTTCGGTTTTTAGGGTTTTGGAAAAAAGACATTAATGTCGTAAATTAACTAAAGTCCTAAAGAGTGAGATTATCAGACTGGTAAAGACAAATTGCAGGGCGAATCTTTACTATAGTTCCTGACGGTGTGCAGCGTCCAACTTGACCGATCCTTCATTTAAAGTATCGTCGCGGACATATTTTTATGACGGAATAGTCTTCACTGCCTCATTGGTCGAGTGGTCGCAAGCGCGGCTGCTGAGCATCGGGTCCTGGGTTCGATTCCCGGGTCGAGCAAAGTGTTTTTTCAATTAAAAATTTCTCAGTAGCAGCCAGCCAGCCAGCTCAGTAGGAGTTTAGATCTGTACCCGGTTGATGGCAATAGGCTCGCACCCTGTTACATGGGACTTAAACATAGCTGGCGAAACGTGGGGTGTACTATTTGGTACACCTCTGCCCAACCCTTCGGAGAATACAGGCGTGATATTATGTTATGTAGTCTTCATTTACCTGAAATGATAGCCTGAATTTTTAATTTGCAGCTCTCATATTCCAGTGTTTTAAATATTTAACAGTTTCTTTTCAATGTTGGTACAACTTTTTACCTATATCATCCAGCCCTCTATTCTATAGATGGCTCTAAACGATAACGTCTATCGACACCATGCCTGTTATAAATAAAGCTATCCGTTATGTAAATAGCGTTACAGGTTGTCAACTTATTACTCTATATCCCAAAGGATATATGTGTGTGACAGGTAGCTGTCATCCTGAGGCGTGACTTGTGAGCCAATCTCCAATATTGAATGTGTAAATTAGGTGAGGTAGGAAGAGGTTGGGCGAGGCCTATAAATATATTCATGAGTACAACCCTCTCTCAATAATAACGCGATATCTATAAGTAGATTTTTTGGTATATTTACATGTTTTAAAAATCAAACAATTTACCTTTTTATCGGCTTCAAATGAAGCAGGATATTCTCAATTGGTTAAAATATTTGTTTTAAAATAAATTAATTATCAGAGAACCTGAAAAGTTTTAAAATCAGGCAGGTAAGAATTCAACAGTATTTCAGCAAAATGGACGTAGATAGCAGTGCTAATTCTCGTATAGCCGTTATCATTAACACGAAAGATAATTCTTGAAGTAATTCTGCACTTTTTTAATTAAAGTCCAACAGCTGTAGCCTTGTGTGAATGAAACCGGCAGTAGTGATGTTCTGCTTACCTATTCACAAATGCTTCGATTCAATTTCGATTAGACAAGTCGTATGTCTATCTTTTTTTGGCATTGCGAAAGCGAGCGAGACAGATATACGATTTTCCGAATTGAAATCCAATCGAAGCTATTTTGATGTTTCTTTTTAATTTTTGTACCTACTGATTTCTACAAGATGAATAAGTTAGAATTGTAAAGTATATGTTGTGTTTACGATACCCAATTAAATAGATAAGTTATTTCTAGTTATTTGCAATAATAACTAACTAAGGCATTGTGATTGAGTTAACGCATTTGTAATATAATGAACTATGTCGTCGATGATAGAAGGAAATATGTTGACTATCTAAATAAACAAGTTGAGAAAATTATTTTTGAGTTTTCATAAATGACCAACAGACGCCAGCACATCGAGCCACCCGATACTGTCAAATTTTCCCAATCTATCTTGAAACTGATGCTGTGGCGATAAAGTTAAAAATCTGTTAAACATATTTGATAGATTGTAGTCGCTTCTTGTCTGTTCTACCGCGCTCACTGACGGTCCACCTCTTTACATCCTTATGCCCTGAGTAATAAGGTTAAAAGTTCGTCGACCATCAGGGGGCGCGGTAGTTCCCTGACAGACTTGAGAAAAAGACATTTTATTAGCAATGTTGATGATGGAAATGATATGACTACTGAGATGACGAGTAATAGAGAAGTATGTTGTAATTCGTTGAAGAAATACGAAATCGTTGTAATAATAATGGACGTTGGCGCAGTGGCTGAGCTATTGGCTGCTGCGCTGCGTGTCGCGGGTTCGATTCCCGCACGGAACAAATATTGTATGGCCAACAGGTAGGTTAACTTGTTCCGGGTCTGACTGTTTGTGTATGTGAGTTTAAATGTTTGTAAACGCTGGGTGCGTTTACAATCATTTACAAGAGTAATTCTTATTGTGCCGCAACAATAAAAAAACCTTTTGAAAGCGATTATAGCACTAATCTGGGTTTTCTGAACCCAATTAAATCAAATTATGACACCTTATCTCACCTAAAGGTGAGCGAGATCAAACTGTTGGTTCCATAGAACTATATCTACTATTACTGGACATAGGATTTTCCACGGATGAGCTTTCCTATTGGTCACTTAACACAAAATCCAAGCCCTGCTGATATTGCCAAAGAAACTCATATCCATCCAAGAATCCTGAAAACGTAACACTCTTTTTTGGCAATCGTGTAAAAACTACCAGAGATTGGTAACCTTTGCTCTTATGACCGAACAACTACAATAGTCAATTTAATAGTTGCAAAAGTCTGAATCACGTGCTATTCAAATTGGCCTCGTTTGATGTAATACCCAAATATACGAGAAATATACGCGGGTAACTAGTTCTAAAAGGGAAAGTATACAAAGCTTTGATATGTATGAAGTTTGTGAGGTTATTGTAGTTAATCCTCTGGGGTAACAGAGGAGTTTCTATGTTCGCACGCTCACGGAAAACTTCGGAATATTTGTGTTTTTTGAGGAGGTTGAGTTCTTATAATCCCTTTTGTTTGAGGTTTAACCATGTTTTTACCGACTTAGCAACCAATTCATTGATCAATTGAGAGATTTTAAATTTTTATTGTGTTTAGGTGGCTAACAGCTAACAATACAAAAGTTATAGTGAGTAAATCAACGACAAACCATTTACAGGCCTCCACAGTTAGCAGTACAATATTGTTGTACAAACTATTAACTAAGCATAATATCTAGTACAAAGGATAGGATTAAATTCTTCAATAAATTGACACACTTGTATCAATTTATTGACACACACAAGTTAGGAAACATTTAAAGAAGAAAACAAAAACAATGATAGTTAAAAGAGTGCATAAGTAGAAGAAGTCCTGGGTCCCAAACTGGGCACAGCCTGTATCTTGGTGGCCCTTGGTAGACAAAAAAGGCTGATTGAATTATTGACTGTTCAGCGTGACACAAAACACAAGTTTGTTAGTTATCCTATAATACATCCTGTTGGGAACAGTGTTGATCCAGAAATAACAGCCCTGATTTCCGTCGTTGTCCGTCGTGCGGCAAATATGCAGCCCAGCAGCTAGTATCTAATAAATAAAATGTAAGGATGTAAGTATAAAAGTCTTCCCTCAAAACTACGTTCATTGAACCAACAAAGAAGGAAAAAAGAAACGGAAACACACATACAATCTGACACATGCACTCCTCTCCCTTCCGAATGTTTTGTAAGGGCGCGTCAGCCATGACAGGTGATGTCATTCGTTATGCTACTGAATGAAATATGAGCTTTATTTCATGCATACGAAAACTGCCTTTTGTTTAAATTCATAAGATGTTTTGATTTCTTTTTTCTGTCGAGATTTTACTCGGGTAAGAGGGGCAATATTTTTTTAGAAGAAGAAACTGTATTATAATTTTTTTTTTAAAACCGCTAGCTAGTTCAACAAACTGAGTTAAGAAAATGTCAGCTACGTACATTCTTGAGAAGTTCAAGAATGTTTTAAATTACAGTTTTTATCAGATTTCTCATCAACCTTAATTGGAAGACTTAATTAGAATAAAAGAAATTCTTCTGAGCATGAATGACGAAACCAGCTCTTGAGGCACGGATCTATGTGGACGTGGACGGGTCAGCCAGACAAGAGAAGACGTCTCATTCTTAAGGTACACTCATGAAGGCAACTACAACAAGTCACCCCCAATCACAGACCGCAGAAGATATTGCTGCTTGACGCTACGCTCGAGCGGCGGCTCCAAACTACAAACTAGCAATGCTTCATTGACTTTCACAAAACTGAAGAAGAGAAATGCAGCTTCCGTCAAAATTGTGGTGTTACGTGCGGAATGAATATCGCAGCAGCATAACCGATCCCTTGTGGTTACTAACGCAACGCCACCAAACCTTGGGGTTTGTTTGTACTGAAACAGAAGAACAAAAAGCTCTTTACACTTCTGCTAACCTAATAGGAGAACCCGCTAAAATAATTGTTAATTTCCCTGCTCTTAGGACGACATTTATTTCCAAGAAAGACCTGTGGATTGTAACGTCGTCATATTTTCTTGTCTCCTCTTCATTTACCGGTTTTAATTTCCGGGTCCTTATTTCCCACTCGCAAAAATATTTCTGACTTCAAGAACTTATTTTGAACTTTATACTCTTGAGATAGAATTGAATTTCGAAGTTGTAAAAACTGTTTTTATTTTGTTTGTCAGATGCCCTGTTTTAATACAATTTTCTGCGTTCTTTGATGTCCTGACAGCGATCGAATAATCCATTTTCTGACAGGTAGCAATTACTTTTTGTTAGAATAATTCAAAGCAATAATTTCGTGGCAAATCAGTTGGTAGAAATTTTCACAAGCAATTTGATCTTATTTTGAGATACTTAAGTAATTATTTTAATTAAAGGGATTTTCATTTATGCGGTGTACCTAATAGTGAAGGAGTTTAAATTATAGCAATAACCTTTTTCCATACAGTTGCTTTGTTCGAGAAAAAAACTCATGAAATTAGAGGAGCACAATCAGTCTATAATGTACCCAGTGCTGGGACGCAGTCCTCCTCTCAGGAGGAGCACCACAAGAGGAGCGTCAAAGAGCGCTATTTTTACACTTTTCTGAAATCTTTGAACGGCTGTAGAGGGCTAAAAGTAGATTCGATTATAATTATTTTAATTTTTTTCGTGTTGCTGACGATCAAATGCAACTTTCTAGAACTACTCGAGGACAATTGACTTTTAAAAAATCTCTCCATACGCTCCACAATGAGCTTCACCGTTTTGAGTCGTGAACAGTACATACGTTTTTATACTGTGGGAGACTGGTGCCTAAGCTAGACGAAAAGCCTGTATTTCAGGACCAGGTCTCCACCCCTTCGGAAACACATTCAAACAGGATTATGTACTCGTACACAAATTAATGCAGTAAATAATATTGAGCAAGAAAAAATAAAGGATAAAAATATACCAACAATGGCGATATTTAATTATTGAACCAGTACGTGGTTAGTAGTTAGTACGTGGGTGTGTGTGTATGCGAGTGTGTGTGTAAGTGAAGGGTGTATGTATGTGGTGGGTGTGTGTGCGTGTGAATAAGGAAAGGGGAAAATTGTTTAAATAGCTGGATGCACAGAATTGTGATGAAATAATTAAGATGCTTGTGTTCGAACACACCACCTATGTAAGTGGCGGCATTTACACACCACTAGGCCAACACTAAGTAAGTAAGACAATGTTAAATAACAAAGAAATAGTTCCAGAAAGTTCTTAAACTATTCTGTTTATTCCGAGTCTTCCAAACTAACAAGGTAAGTCCTAAGACCCGACTTCAAATAATTTCAAGTAAATATGTAATTTTGGAGAAGACAGGTAAACATTACTCTCATTTACTCTAACGAGAAGCTATCTGGACGTCCCATTTACCTACTTTACGATTAGGTACAGGTTAGGTACCTTATAGGAATACTTTATCTAACTGCTTAGGTAAGCGTGTCGTCAGTTTTTTTACAATCCAATGACTGAGTAAGTCAGTTAACGTTAAACATAACTTGACAGACATAGGTCTTATATCCTGGTAGCTAATAACAGGAAAAAAGGTAGATTTTATGTCAGACGCATTTGTTTTAGTTATAATAATCTATCCGTAAGTAACATGGGCCAAGGGCAGGACTGTATTAAATAGCTGGATAAATATAGATGACTATTTTTACTAAGCTATTTATATGATAAGGATTCAAACATGCCAGCCAATCCAACCAGATCGCCAACTAACAGGGCCAAATAACCAAATGAAAATTAAAGAGATGGTTCAACATAAAATTAAAAGTTTACATGTATCATCATAATACCAGAAAATACTTCCTTTTATTGTGACCTTAAACGAGCAGTTTTTTTGAAGTATCGTTAATAGCCCATTACGGCGTCAGTTTTATAAGAACAAGACGATAATTATGTGGAATGAATACCTTTTGAGTTTCTTGGACCCTTGATTTAATTTTTGGGGAATTTCTTTAGGTTTGGCTCTTTTTTACTTAGGATGGTCCCCTACGCCATCAAGCAAGATGAAGCTATGATTTTTACAGAGTGGCAAGTCAACTCATTGGCCATTTGAATTATATCAATAGTTCAATACCTTCTCCGACCTTACCTACACCATTCGATCCGTAGAATCTCTCTCAGTTATAAGATATGAAACGAGTGAATTAGTGCAATATAAAAAAAGAAAACAGAAATAAAGAGGGCTTGTCATAAGCCAGCTAATGTGTGAAAAATAATCATATCAAATAATAAAACAAAATTTTAAAAGAAAGCCATTCCTTGCTTTCACATCGGCTTAATTGTAGCCGCCAAAGACCGTTGCTATAGTCGTTCGAAGGAGAAATCGTTATAAACTTTCCCGACCCACAAACTATCAATACGTTTTACTCTTTATGTTACAAAGATCACATGAAACACCATTAACAAACCCTATAACTAGACTAAATCGCTCTGAGACCCTCTCCACACGCAACTCTTATTTGATCGTACTTTCAAAAGCCTCTCCTTGCTCGCTCTCACTTCAAACAAATGGCGCGCCGCCGTCAAAGGACGTTAAACGTTCCAATGAAAAGGTGAAACGAACATTAATATTGCTTTTAAAGCGTGTTTTAGATTTCAATCCGTGAAAGTTTAGTGAATGGGGTGAGGTCGGCGAACTCGGAGGTCGGGGATACCTAAGTAGGCGAGGTTTAGTTGGTAGGCCTGAAGTTATTAGTGTTTCAAACACTGGGTGAAATTGTAGGTTTTTGATTCAATGAGAATTTGTTTGTGTGGGAGGTAGGCACGCAACATCACATTGTAGTCTACGAGATTAGGCTTTTTCAACAGCCCGACATGTACCGTTGGGACGTTGGACAGAAGCCCATCAGAGACAACACACGTCTGGCCGGAGGATCCTCTTCAATGCTCCCTCTTTTCAATGGAAGATGAGGAATTTCCACCCTGTTCCCCATCACTCTAAATGATGTTCATTTTGCAAAAAGGTTTTTACAAACACTTTTACACGTAATTTTTTTTAAACTAGAACGTGCTCATGTTTCTTACCTAACTACTATGAGATGAAACAGGTGAAACAAGCTCAGAGGTCATAGTCTCTTTTAAGGTACAGACATAATCTTGGTCGACTCACACGGACTATGCAGATTAGTGCCTGAAATGGTCTTTTGAAAAAAGAATGATTTGAGTGGAGCTGTCCAGTCAGGGCAAGCATTTGTCAGGTACCGTGTAGATCGACTCATAACTCAAGTACGGAAAATTTCAAAAGCCCACATTCTATTCGAAACTTGGGTTACTTGCAATGTCTTTAGCACCAGCTATAAAAAAAAAACACCAAATAGCACGCACTCGGACAAAGGCTATTTGTAAAACGAACATTTCAAAATGATACATTTCCTGACATCAGCAATGAAACAAAGCCTAAAAGAGCCAGTCCACGTTGACGGCAATTAAAATGAGATTATAGTCAGACCAAACCCAATTTCGCCGGCCATATTGTGGAAATTAATTTAATTTTTTGGTCAAAAAAATTCTTCAAGGCTTTCCTCTAATGCCGTGTTAATGAGTAGAACGTTGTGAGGGCTCTAGAAACTTCGTTTTTATTTGGCCTATTTATAATTTTCTGGAGAGTAAATAATAACGCTGTCTAGTACTTATAAGCTTAATTCTTAAGAGCCTCATGGGAAATCATCAAATGACCCCCCCCACTATGGGCGGAGCGGAGGGGAGTGTCAGACTTGTACTGACTAAAACCCATCCATGTTCCTTCTTTGCCCTTTATGTTCCAGGGCCACGGTATCTCTTTCGAACAGTCCCGCAGCCCTGGCAGAACTGCTACGATCCTTACATATTTCTTTTGCCTCGTCCACGTGCACCGACCAATTATTAAGTATTGATTAACATTGTCTGAGGGATCAAATCGAAACTCATTTATTCACATTAGGCTGATAACAATCAGCTCTTTTTGAACGTCCGCACTACGCCACTTTCTGGTGTTTTAGCGGGGAAGAAGAAGTGGCGAAACAAACTGCCCAGCAACACATTTTTCTGTTAGTAGATGAATCTGATACTATACAATAGTGTGTAAAGTTAATATAAACAGAAAATACTAGCTAACGCACGCCAAAAAAAAAGTTGTTGTAATAGGATATAGTAACTAGTGCTGGAAGTGCTCGTTTCTAAATAATAATAGCCGCTGGTTGATCCGTAGATGGGTGACCACCCACTACATAACAGAAGCACGTTAAGCCGTTGATCCCGGCTGTCAATTGTAGATCTTTGACAGTCGTTACACCTGTAACGACACCACCACCACCACTACCGCCACCACCACCACCACCACCTAGTCAGTGGCTTGAAAGTCAGACAACCCGTCGTACCAATGGCTTTCATATTACCCAGTACTAACTGGGTTGTGGAGGTTAGATTGGCAGTCGTACCATGTAACTGGTATTCAGCTGTATCCGGTTAGACTGGAAGCCGACCCCAACATATCCTCTGTCAACAAACTGCATTACAGTTTGGCAGAAGTAACATTTCTTGTAATGTTTAGGAGGTCACCACGAATAAACGCTGTTTCCTTTTTTTTATATTTGGAAAAGGCAATTCAGATGATGAGCAACTTTTGCTGGAACCCGTGATACGAATCAAATAACAAGAAGAAATTCACACAAAAATAACCTCAAAAATGATAGTCCGAATACCAGTTCACCATGCTCAAATTACAGTATACAATCACTCCGAAACATGAAAACTATAACATTTACAGTATTCGTTGAAACCGTGGCTCAAACTTAACAAATTGAATGTCTGGTGTACCCAGAACCGTCGTAGCAAAGTATTGTTTATTCTTTTGACAATAAACGTTGTTTCTCGGGAGCCATGCGGTCCTCTAGGGCCTCATTATAAAAGGCTTATTGAGCTTTGCTAGTGGTCCAAAGAAGTTGGCGAATATTTACATAAAGACTGTTATATTCGGTTTGGGATGAGCAGTAATCTAAAAATAGTGAGATGGAGAACGGATATTTTCAAAGCTTACCTGATTCGACTTATATCCATTCTAAATTCCTACCGAAAATATTATTTCAGTTTATGATAAGAAAACATTAACTGGTTTAACTCTAAATATTTTAAGGTATCTTGTTGGTTAGTTCAAACACACACTCACACCACATATTTATTTTTTTATAATTATGTAATTGGTAGGTTTTCGAAGGTTTGATTATACGAATTTCAACCACCAGTACAGTAGAGACCATAAGTGCAGTAGCAGTTTCACAAAACGATCGCATCAAAACAAGTCGCACTTACGACCTTTTTCCATAACAAACATTTTGCACACATACACGATCTCGTATATCGCTCTCTTTCATAATTATCTAGTCAGAAAGAGTGCGATATAATGATCATTTGCCTTAGCGACAAGCCTGTCATGTCGCGACGGAGTATTAAGTTAGTGATATTTAATTTCAAACAAACAATTATGTGTCTATCTGGCTTAGCGGTTAACGCTATAGATAAAATGTCTCGCACGGTGTAGCCCGCGTTCGAACCCAAGTGACATTACACTTTTTGTGTTTTAATTATAAATGATACGTTAGACCCGATGAGATATGTTTTTCTAAATATTAGTTGGAACTTACTATTAACAAAAAAGATGAGGGTGAATGTGAAACAAAATAAACTTCTGGATTGAACAAAGTAGTTAGTTATGACGTTGTTAGTTGGTGAACTTTGTAAAGAGCGTGTGTGTTATTATTACGATTAGTGTATTGTTTGATTGTCTTTATTCAAGATGGAAGCTAATATTAGTATTGATGACAGGGCAAATATTGTCACTTTGCGTAAAAATGGGCTTTATATTTCTCAAATTTCAACTGAAACTGGCTTAAAATGTGTAAGTTATTTTTAAAAGTTATAATTATTATGATGATAGTTGTGGTGTGTGATTTTCTTATTATTAAATAAATTGCTAGTTGCAAGTGTGTAATCATATTTTGTTTTTTTTTTTAGAAATTCTGTTAGCCGTTGGGTAAAGAGGTTTGAGGAAGAAGGTAGTCTGAAGAGTCGTCTAAGAGTGAAAGGCCGCCGCTTATTAACCCGACTCAGCGACGTTTTATGGTGGAAGAATATGAAACAAATGGTTTCATTCTAACTATAATGTTTGCAGAGCAATTGGATACTACATTACAGACTGTTCGCCATGTAGTCCATGCTGAAGGTTTACATCATCGGAAGCCAGCTAAAAAACATTTTTGACACAAAAACACAGGGAGGATAGACTACGTTTTGCTCGAGATTATTTACATTTTAACTGGGAGGTGACTGTATTTTCTGACGAGAAGACTTTCAAGTCTTGCCAAAAGGAAGACTTAATTTATGGCGAAAAAATAATAATACTTAATTTAATAAGTAGACCGGGTAACTAAATATTTAGTAATATTAACATAACCGTAAATAAAAATAAAAAAAATTAAGAAATAAATTTTAAATTTAATGATTTTAAATTTATTTATTTATTTATTTAACACTTCAAGCACATAAGTACAGAGGCGGACTTAATGCCATAGGCATTTTCTACCAGTCAACCTTTGGGTGATGCAGAGACAAGCAGTGGTAGGTGTAAATCTGAAAATAATTTTAAATAATAATAAGATTAACTACAAGGATATATAAAATACTATAAATATATATCAAATACTATAAATATATATCAAAATTTAAATTAATGTAAATAAACATTTCCACGAATATACCAAAATAAAAACACAAACCATGGGGAAAACATTACCGTTGTGACGAAACTGCCAGCTTCTTCCGAATGTACTCACGAACTTTAATTTTAAAAGATAAGCGATTGGTTGCCATCCTGATTTCCTGGGGAAGCGCATTCCACAGAGAAATAGACTGGACAAAGAAAGATCGGTGAATGAAATCAGTGCGGTGAGAGGGACATTGAAGCATACGGTTTTGCGATGATCGCAGGCTCCTATTATGGTTGGCACAAATATACTGAAAGTGGGGAGCAAGGTAACTAGGGGAAGTGGGAGAAACAAGAAAAGAAAACAAGGTGGTAAGCGCCCTTTGCTCCCTACGCTGACGTATGGGCAACCACTTAAGAAGAGTCCGGTGTTCGGAGACATGATCATATTTACGCAAATTGAAAACGAATCGAATGCAGTTATTTAGAAGACGGTCAAGTTTGTCGAGGAGATCCGCATTCAGGTCAAAGTAGCACACGTCACCGTAATCGATGATAGGGAAAATTAAGGACTGTACAAGCATTGTTTTCGTATTTGAGGGTAAAAAGTTTCTCAAGCGGTACAAAGCCCGCAACGAACCAGTAACCTTCTGACTGACACGAGCAACTTGAGTATGCCATTTCATAGAGCTATCGATATGCAAGCCAAGATCCTTGACCTCAGCACTAAAAGGAACGACCGTACCGTCGAAAAGAACTGGTGGCAAGGTTGTACCATTCAACTTGCATAGACTGCGAGAGCTGCCAATGATGATCGCCTGACATTTATTAGGATTTACTGCCACACCAAATTTATCGGACCAGGTATTTATTGCTATCAGGTCCCGATTTAAATTGTCGATCAGATCTCGAATTTCGTCAACCCTCCCCTGACAGTACAACTGCAAGTCATCGGCATACAGATGATACGCACACTGAAGCTCAGAAGTAAGGAGATTAATAAAAATAGAAAACAGAAGAGGAGAAAGAATACCGCCTTGAGGAACACCAGTCTCCAAATCACACCAACATGATGAGGAATTCCCAACATGAACTGACTGCTGGCGTTCCTGAAGGTAAGAGGAGAACCATTCCAGTGCTCCGGGAGAGACCATGACATGGGATAAAATGGCTAAAAGGATGTCGTGACTAACGGTATTGAAGGCATTTGAGAAATCGACCAGCACCAGTACCGTTACCTTGGTGTCTTCTAGTCCTGCCCTAATATCGCCAGTCACTTTAAGAAGGGCGGAAACAGTGCTGTGCCCAGGCCTGAACCCAGATTGAAGTGGGCTGATAAGCGAGTTCCGATGGACAAAATCGGAGAATTGCTTGTGCACACAGGCCTCAAGCACTTTAGATAGAAAGGGAAGGATCGAAATGGGACGGAAATGGGCAGGAAGACAGGGATTAGGGACCTTGGGTAGCGGACAAACATAGGCTTTGCGCCACAGGGAAGGAAATGCTCCGGTAAAAAGGGAAAAATTCACAATGTGGGTAATCGCAGGTAGGAGCTCATCCAGAAGAGTTATGATCATACCACGGGTGATATTATCACAACCCACTGCTTTCGACTTGATGGACAGGATGATCTTTTTGATCTCTCCCGGTTCAGCTGGAACGAAGCAAAAGTGGTTAATATTAGGGCGCGTTAGACCAGAAATTAAGGACAAAGTTCGTTGCTTGGTTAAGCGATCCATGGAGGAAGCAGAAGAAAAATGTCGGTTAAGCTCGTCCAGGTCAATAGAGTTTGGAAGGTCTAAATGTCGCGGTTTGCCGATACCCAGAGTTCCAAGAAATTTCCAAATATCGGCAGAAGAGGAAGAAGTTATATTATCTAAAATGTGGCGGCGTTTACCGATGCGTATCATCTGGTTGCATCTATTCCTTGCAACCTTGTATAATGACCAGTTCTCGTCAGTACGATCCCTCTTAAATTTACGGAATGCCCGGTCCCTACGTCGCATTGCCATCCGTATCCCTCTTGTCATCCATGGAGCAGGAGGACGTTTTAGTTTAATTTTTTTGATGGGAGCATGAATATTGTAGAGGTTGATCACAACATCGTTAAATATCGCAACCTTATCGTCAACCAAAGAGGCTTCCAACATAGGCTCCCAATCAGTCACAGATGCATCCTTCTTAATTTCCTCAACATTCATCCGCGCAAAACAACGCCTGTACAGAACCCTAGGTTTAGGTTTGGGAGGTTTCAGGATATAAGAGAGGAAAATCATGTCATGGTGAGAAAAGCCAGGAGCGTCATGTTGACCATGGGAGGATACAAGAGAAGGATTTGAGGTAAGGATCAGATCGAGCCAGGTGTCATCACCGACAGCGTTATGATGGGTAGGCTGGAGCGGCAACACGTGCAGACTAACCGACTCGATAAGCTGGAGGAGTTTACAGGACCGAGGGGCATTGCGGGAAAGGAGATTTGTATTAAAGTCACCCATTATGATGTGATGTGCATACTCTGAACCCAAAGATTCAAGTACTGATTCGAATTCAGTGAAGTAATCAACAGTGGGAGGACAGTAAACAACACCAATAACAGTTTTGGCTCCCTTGACACAGACTTCAAGGAAAATAAACTCAGCAGAAGCAGAATATTGTGAAGAGGAAGTGGCAAGTATTTTATAAGGAAAGTCACTGCGGAGGTATATGGCCACACCACCCCCTCCCTTACCAATCCTATCATTACGTATAAGAATGAAACCAGTAAGAGGATAAGTAGTGGACAGGAGATGTGGTTTGAGCCAAGATTCAGAGATCAAGATGGCGTGTACATTGCTGCTGTTAAAGGCGTCGTACAGCTCGCTATAGTGGCTCGGAACACTTTGAGCATTAATATGACACACGTTCAACAATCGATCAGACTTATCATTAAACTTTTGTTGCAAAAACTCACCAAGAGTATCACTGAACGAGCAAAAACTTCCATCGCTTGAAGAAGCAGCAGATTCATCCGCGGATAAGAAAATTTCATTGTTTGACATAAATATACACGTAACAAATATATATATATATATATATAAATAAATATATAAAACAATTAAGCTATTACTAAAAACAAACTAAGTATCACCAACAGGTGCACAACTCCGCACCACCCGCCAGCTAACACCAACACTAGTAGCAAGTAGTAAAATAAGCATAGAATATAGCACATATACACAGCAAAATACAAAGGAAAAGTGAAAGCCGTAGTTCCCAGACACAAAAGAACAAAAACAGAATCAGAATAATAGTTAAATATAGAAAAAGAAGGAGACACACCCAACTGCAAATTATGTGATGGTACATGGAACGAAACGTAACTGATAACAAATAATCTGTGAGTTTACCAGAAACAAAATTTCGAAACGTTTATTTGGAACGTCACTGTCACTTAAATATTTCTAAACGTCAATTTGACAAGCCGCAGCTGACATTCATATAACAATATCAATCAATCACTCAAACTAATATTAGAAAAATAAACACAGTTGAGGGTATCTAAGTACCAATGCACCTCTTAATAATAAAGAAGTAGAAGTAAACAGTTGGAGTACAAAACATAAGGAAGATAACTATTAGACTGGACAACTACAAACTGGTAAGTAAAGATTTGGAATCTAAAACAACAATCAAGAAAAAACATCAAAACATCAACACTCAAACCTATAATTTTCGTGTTATGGTTTTCAGATTCCCAGCAGCGCCGCCACCTCTTCCACTGGTAGAGGTGGCGTAAATTGGGGTTTAGTTTCAATATTTTTTTCGTCAAGAAAATGAACACTTAAGCTATAACCTCAATACATTCAATGTGACGTTACATTTAAAAAAAAACACGTTCATAAAGTCTAACTCATATATTAGTATTCAATGAACTCTGCTGAACACTGATACCTATAATAAGCGGGTATCAACAATTATATTTGTGTTATTAGAATATCCTTTCCTTAGTCAATTCTTATTATGAATTGACTAAGTGGATATACAACAAAAAATCTTATGAACGGTGATAAGAGAACCTTTTTTTGCCTAGATAGGAATGTGACGTCACATTCTCATAAAAGTTTGTTAATTTTATAAATAAATAAAACGAATAAACATTTTTGTTATCATTCAGCATGATTTTTTTATTTCCACCTTCCAACACCGAAAACATAAAATAAAAATCAATTAATGAGGAAATAATATCTAATATTAACTATCTAATATTTAACTTCTTATAAAAAATAAAAAATAAGCATGACTATATTATAAATAAACATAAATACCTAACGACTTTCTGCTTAAAATACAAATATTATTAAGGTTTCAAAGAAACAAAAAACAACCACACATTGTAATAACATGGATTCGAACTTGGACTTCATTGATCGTGAACCCATGCTCAGCCCAAACAGCTACCAACCCATGTTAATACTACGCGAATTTTAACAATGCAATGGTAAGAACAGGTCATCACTATGATGTGTATTCTAAATGCAACAGAAATATAATGCTATTTCGCGTAGTGAGACGACAGTTCATTAGTGTGTGTTATGTGTGGAATGTTGAGACATCACTCATACACGCACACGCACACACACTGCTGTATCGCGCTCGCACAGTTCATAGCAATGTAATCTTTAGCATGGTACTGCACTTTTGAGCGTCTACTGAAACACACATTAATACACGCTACATTAATCGCAACTTAGGTTTATTCCCACGGTCTTCTACAACATCATCTTCATTCTCCTGCGCTTATCCCAATTTATTTGGTGTCGGCGCAGCATGTCTTCTTTTTCCATACTTCTCATTACTTGTCATCTTAGCAGTCACCTCCTTTCTAGCTATATCACAGTCCATCCATCGTTTCTTTAGTCTTTCTCCTTTCTTATGGCCATGCACATTCATGCTTAACACTTTCCTCATTTTCCTCACTCCTCCGCATACAATTTTTCAGTCACCGGCGCCATTTTCAGACTTCCTGTTATCACGGTCATCTATAACAGAATAAGTTCATATTCTTAGATAAACAGCAATGAAAATGAAACATCCCCCAGCAACTTGTACCACACTAGACAGAAGTATCATATCGATCGATAAGCCCCGGTCTGAGACCCTTATCGTGGTCTAAAAAGTCTGTATTTTGCGCTCGCGCCATAAATCTTCCTCTACAATATTACCAATATAAGTACTATTGACAATTATTTACAGAATACCAATATAGATAGAGCTTTGACCGTTTTGAACAAAGGTCCATCTTTAAGAAGGATTCTGTTCTTTATAAAAATTTAATGCATCAACATGGCATTTTGGAATCTGAGCTACAATAATTGTATGTTGTGAGTCCAAACATAGGTGGGAGCATTACTTAGTATAATTTATTTCATCACCCTTGTTCTCTAAATGCCAATGTTGAAGGAGGAAATATCGTGAGGAAACCGGCATGTCCTTAAACCAGAAATTACATCTACCAATCCGTACGCACCAAGAGAAGGCCTGTGTCCCACCAGTGGGAATATTATAGGCTGGTTCTGTTTCTTACGTGAATACTTCGTTTATTCCGAACTAGCTTTGGATGAAACTGGAGGCCATATTCATGAGACAACCAAACAGAACCAGTCTTACGCTGAATATGCACTAGGTACACTAAAAGCTGACCTAAATATCAACACACAAGAATCAGTATAAACGTTCGTCAATGTACCTGGACTTACTTACCTCTTGGTTCTAATCATACGCTCAAGCGACATGCGTCATGCGACTGCAACAGCAATAAACCTCACAAACGAAGTTGTTGAGACCGTGTCACGCGTGCAACCACAACGCAACTTGCGCATCGACGGTAGTCTCGCGAGGAAACAAATTAGCATGCGCGTGCGATTAGCTTGATGCCAGGCGGCCTCAAAGTCTGTTTTGGTAACGGTTTGTGCGGAATCATTATTTTAATGCTTATCAATATGGGTGAGCTTATCAATATGGGTGAGCTTATCAATATGGGTGAGCTTATCAATATGGGTGAGCTTATCCATTTTAATTAAAGTAATGATTTCCGTAATTTTTATTTGAAAAATGTAATGAGATAGAGGAAAATATCTCGGGAACGTCTTTTCCCAGCAGATATAAATAAGACGAACAAAAAAATGTTCATGCAGATGAAAGAGTTGTTTCAAGGTAATTAAGATTCCTGTTAGTTAAATCAGTTTGCTTTCTAAGAAGGAAGTTAACTAAATACCTAAAAGTAAGTAATAACAAGTTGAGAGCTTCCAGCAACAACATTTTCATAACTACAGTCGACAAATAAAACTAAGAAGAGCTAAGAAAACGTTCGCAGCTCTGTTTTACTGCTGTTTTCCTGCCTTTTAGAGATTATCCTAGTAAATCTGAGAGGAACATCAAACGAAATGATTTCCGGTTTTCTTCTAAAGACAACCGACTATCCTAACTTCCTAACTCCTAACTAATATTATAAATACGAAAGTAAGTTTGTTTGTTTCCTTTTCACGCCTAAACCACTGAACCGATCATCCTGATTTTTTGCAAATACGTTGTCAGGTGTACAGAAACGGACATAGGGTACCTTTCATCCCGAAAAAAAGTACTGTTCCCGAGGAAAACAACATTAACGTTCTTATGATAATAGATGGCAGCACGTGTCTTACGACACTTGGGGGAGGCCTATGTCAAGCAGTGGACGTCTTTCAGCTGAAATGATAATGATGATGACGTGTCTTACGGTCCAACCCGAACTGATTGTCAAATTCTAAATTAACGCGAGTGACGCCGCGGGCAAAAGCTAGTTTAATATAGTTATTTCTCATCATTCATCATCATTTCAACCGAAACACGTCCACTGCTGGACATAGGCTTCCCGCAAGTGTCGCCACATTGACCGTTCCCGGGCGACTCGCATCCAGCGGATCCCCGCAACCTTTACCAGGTCATCGGTCAGAACAGGGAAACACACACACACAGAGGGGAGACAGCGGATCGGTCGGTCGGTCGGTCGGAGGCCTTGTTAATTATTTCTGTCAAAATAAATACATTTACGAAAACGTTTTAAATAATTTAAACACAGACATTTTTTTCCACGTCCCAGTATAAAAGTCGGACCTGTTTTGTAAAGGTTACTACGTTATAAAGTAGGTAGGTACTCTGCCCATTCTCTGTCCCTATAAAATCCCTTAAAGAAAAATTCCTGTTTCTGACTCTATTACGAGTATTTTATGAGGAATTCACAATTGTCTGGGACCCCATAACGGAACACTGAAACATTTAGGAGCCCACCTACATTTCATTGCGAAGAATTTTATTCGAAAAAAACGCCACAGCGACAATGAGAGGCCATTTTAACTTCCCTCTTTTATAAAAACGGTTATAAAAACAAGGAATACTTTTGGGTTTTGGAATTAAAAGTAATTTTCAGTATTTGCGCTCCAATAGACATATTGAACGGACTTCTTTAATAAACTTTTATACCTGAGAAAGTACCCAGTACCATTACAAACAAACACGTCTGGTTAAAAAAAACATTCTCAGAAGGGATAAACAGAGAAGTATTAGGTAGGTAACGCGTCTCTATTTACACTCACATTGCGCTAGTGTGCTTACCACTCTATACACTAGTTTACGATCTACTGAAACTTTCCTCCAAGATTTTCTAACTATGTAAACCAAGGAAACTTATTTATCTTCTTATTTATTTTCGTGTGGTTAGTGCTTAACCTGGTGTCAGAGTTTGGCCTCTGACTTGGCTTTACATGTCGTCGAAAAATATCTCTCATGCATGCTGGTAAAAATCTGGTTCGAACTCGAAACCTATGACTTGGCAGTCCGACGGTCACACCACTAGTCTATCACTGCTAACTTACTTGTTACAAATAAATCACAGCAGAGATAAAAACCAATTGCCACATGTATGACGGAGTATTACTTGAAGACGGCTCCACCGATTTGGCTGTTTTTTTTTTCGTGCAAAACAAAATTTTGTCATTAAATTACTTTTGCTAATCGCACTACCCATTTTCTTCATTAGAAACTTGCATCCGTGCAAAGCCGGGGCGCGTTGATATTTTACTATACAACAATATTCTATTCCAGCAAAATAACTTAATAGTATTTACAAAAAGAAAATCCCCGTTCGAAAGACTAGAACACCTTCAAATTAATTTTAATTTAACAATATTGCTGAGTACCACACCGGCCCCGGCACATCTCGTTTCATCTTTGATCTCCGTTCCAAACACAAAGGTCAGTTATGGGCCAGTCCACTTAACTTTTCGTGTACTTAGCAGTCCCCTCTTAAGTTATATTGCTCCGAGAGAGGATAAATTGCCCAGTCGTACTTAGGTAATGAACTACGGCTTTTCCTGTACACTTTGAAGGACTAGTTTAATTTCTCGGTGTCACTTGCATGGTAGGGTCCCGGAAATGCGGATGGCAAATGACATTGGATGCCGACCCTAATATGAGGAGGCACTTCGGGCGGGTAGGGATGATTGGGGCTCATAACTTTGGTAGTCTTGTTTACCTTGGAGGAAGGTTTTTTTCAAAGCTATTCTATCTATCTTTTTTTGACGTATCCCACAGCAAAAACAGACGTGCAACACACAGAATAGAATTTTTATTAGTTAAACATACACCACACCAAAAGTGTCTGAAAAAAATGTTGTCTTACTTACATAAATGTATATTGGCCAGTGACCAGCCTCCATCTTATCCAATGTCTATGTCAGAACTCCCAAGGTCACATAATATCAAAAACACCCTACAACTGCCCTTAACCTCGCAGAAATAAAAACGTAGAAAGCTACTTTTAGTACCCTTACGCCAAAAAGCATAAGTGACACACTTCGAGCCCGAAATTTTACGATCTCAGACCATCAGAGCGATCGGCGTAATGAGACCAATGCTTTCACACTAATTGCTCCATACGACGTTGTATGCCGAACTATGTACTATTTCTTATACAGGATGTATCAGAAACGACTAACGATTTTTAATGCCGAGTTTCCTCCGTGCCTAGGAAAGCATGTAAAGCCGTTGGTCCTGGCTGTCATTTGTAGATCTTTGTCAGTGGTTACAGGTAGTCAGTGGCCCGAATGTCTGACAACCAGTCTTACCAAGGGGTATCGTATTACCCAGTGTTAACTGGGTTGTGGAGGTCAGATAGGCAGTCGTTCCATGTAAAATAGTGGTATTCAGTTGCATCCGGTTGGACTGGAAGCCGACCCCAACATAGTTGAGACAGATATCAGAAAGGATAAGGATGAGGTAGAGAGAATCCAACTGAACCACTTTCTTTATTAAACGAACAGTAATCGCGAAAAAATAATCAGCTGCCGTATGCCTCAAATATTTGGGTCAGCTGATTTTTTTTCGCGATTACGATGTTGCTTTCATGGAAAAAGTTTTTCAGTTTGATGGCCTGTGACACACCTTTTAATATGACCACACTTCTGAGACATTTAATTTTATTTCACTGAGATATTTCATTTTATTTCATTTACTAGCTGTGCCCGCGGCTTCGCTCACGTACCGCGTATTCTTTTGTCATTGTCAAAGTTTATGAACGGAAGCAAAATATAGATGCAACTCATGATCTGTCCTAGTTTCATTTATTCATAAACAATTTACATTTTTGTTGAATATATATTACAGATATACACAATTTACATACTAATACTACCTTGAATTATTAATGGAAATTCCAATTGAAATTCAAATAATAATAAAAACACGCTGTATATTACGTAGTACTTAAAGTAAAGCGTAAAAGCCCACTGTGTTAAGTTATAGTACGAAAAAATAAGCTGTAGTTGCTGTTAGTAAAAGATGGTAATACGTGAATTAGGATTTGAGTTGTGAGGGATTCATTTCTAAAGAACATTTTTTTTTTCAGTAATGCAACAGTATCATACCATAGTATCATTTAACAGTGCTTTTATCTTTTTCTACTTCTGTGGTGGGTTTGATCTACCTATGAATTGGTTTATTAGTATAAAAATAGTTCACTTCCCATTCATTCGTTTCGAGTTTTCATACTCGAGTATGAAAACCCAAAATATTTGGTTTCAACAAAAGTTGCAAAATGTTTCTTCCAGCACGAGATCTTTCTGAATCGATAAAAAAAATTACAAACTCATAAACTAGACACAAAGTAGATAATAACAAAAGTGTCCCATTTTTCTAAATACTCACGAGACACCAGAAATCTTAATAAGCCTGTACAAAAACAAGATTTACGAGTACTAAAATACTAACACAACTACACTGGAATCAGGATATTTAGCCAAGTACACAACATAAACACAACTGATTCAGGACGTAAAGATACGCAATCAGTTTCAGTAATTCCTCTTGACCTGTGTATACACGGGCATTTTTATTAACGCAACGTTTTGTTTTTATTGCACACTGAGTTTTCTACTCTTGCCGGAAAACTGAGCCTTGAGAATCCAACAGTGAGCATCGTAGCGTGTTAAGAGGCGTTTATTTGGCCACGAGCTGCATGCTCAGTGACACATGATACAGGATACGGACTTTGTGGAACCAATTTCCGAGCGTTCAAGCGTTTTTGCCACACCTATTATTGGAATCAAATATTACAGCTCTCAATTTAGGAGCCATTAAAAATAAATAAACATAAAATTCATTTAATTCAGATAACTTGATCCATACAGTGAAATTAAAATTAAATTAAATTAACATTGAAGTGAAATCAGTATTAAAAATAAATTAACATTTAAAAACAAAAAATAAAATAAAATAAATTACCATCAAAATTAAAATTAACATTAAAATCAGAATTAAAATAAGATAAAATTAAAATTCATTCAAAATTAAAAAGATAAAATAAAACAATCAAATAAAATAAGATAAAATAAATATTAAACATTCAAATAAAAATAAGATAAATCTAAAACATTCAAATTACCCGCTTAATAAACGTCACCCATATTGGAGAAGAGATCCTGTCTGCGAAAGTCTTCAGAATTCCGTTGCAGCTGCCTCGCATTCTGCAGATCAGGGAAACAGTTTTCTTGCGAATGACGGCACACATTAATATTACAGATATTATTTATACTGATCATGATGATGATGATGATGTGGTGCTAGGCTACTGGGCTTATCCCAATTGTAAACGTCCCTTTGTACCTTGTTTAGTTCTGTCTCCTGCTGATATGGGGGAAGTAGAAACTATATATTTCCTACTATTTCGCTATTATTTTCTGATTACTTTCATTGCGGGATCCAAGACAGTTAAATTTTTTCTCCAGGACTTCGTCGAGCTTCATTGATTTTGATTTTCAAGAGTTGCAGTGGTTTGGGAATGGAGTGGTGGCCTAGTCCAAGAAAAAAAAGGCAGCGTGCAATGTGAAGACGGTTTCTGTTAAAAACCCGCCCATGCGTACGAGGGCTTACTGAATTACATCAAGTCCATAACCCAGATTGAAAGCAGGACAGATATATGGAAGACATAACTCTGTTGTGGGATGTTGCAATGTTTGTCATTTTGAAGGATGCCTAGTTTTGCAATAAAGTTTCAAGGTAAAACTCGGTGCGCTGAATTGGAAAATAGCACTGCGCAGTAAATAGTTTTACTGCTGAATGTAGTAGGAAGTTTAATATTTTAAGAGGTTTATCATATTTTCATGTGCGTAAATCTATTCATAATATAACGTCTGCTTCTCCGAAGTGTTAGTTAAAGGTGTAGTGATGTACGTATGGTACAACCTCATTTCGCCAGTTATGTTTTAAAATCAAAATCAAAATATTTTATTTCACATAGGCCTAGATGGGCACTTATAAAACGTCGACAAAAAGGTGCACGGTTCGGGTTGGTCGTTTCCTATGGAGAAGAACCGGCAAGAAACTCCATGGTTACTCTTTTCAAATCATTTGGTATTATAATATTATCATGGATACAGCATTTGTACTTAAGTATGGGGGGACAGCGGGTGTGTGGGGGGATTGCCATGTTATTGGAACGGTGCCTATTGCCATCAACTGTACGTTGTGGATAACTGAGTGAAAGATTTTTATGAAGTAGTTGAGAAGACATTGAAAAGAGTACAAAAGCCTAAAAACTAGTCATCATCATCATTTCAGCCGAAAGACGTCCAGCTGCTGGACATAGGCCTAACCCAGGTTTCACCACATTGACCGGTCTTGTGCGACTCGCATCCAGCGGATCCTCGTAACCTTCACCAGGTTATAGGTCCACCTAGTGGGAGGCCTTCCAACGCAACGTCTTCCGGTTGTCGGTCGCCAGTTCGCCACTCCAGAACTTTTCAGCCCCATCGGTCATCCGTTCTGCGAGCAATGTGCCCTGCCCTCTGAAGCTTAAGTTTGGCAATTCGTCTAAAAAAACTAGTAATATTTCACAAATCCCTAGAGCAAAACTTTATCTGCGACAACACTAACAACTAAGTTTGTGCTGAATTAGCTTCATGTTTCAGCTCTTTGCACTTACTGTATTGTTACTTTCAAGGATGAAATAAATACTTTCAGCTATTTTACTGGTAAAATATTTTTGATCACACTCAGTAAATACAATTTCGTCTGTTTGTGCGACGTTACTTAAACACGTACGTATTTATTGCTAAAGACAGCAAAACATCTCTTAATATTAGGACTAACCCCGTAGATCTTTGGCCAGTGGAAAAAACCAACATTAGACGCCTGTATTTTCCCGAAGTTGAATCTATAGTACGCCCAAATTTCGCCAATAATGTTCAAGTCCCATATAATATGGGCGAGCCTATTGGCACAGATGCAGCCTCCAGGTTGGTACTGAGAAATTTCTGATGATAAACCCAAAAACAGCCCAGCAGCCAATCTGGGAATCAAACCCAGGACCTCATGCTCAGCAATAACTCTGACAAAACCTCTGTCAATACAAAAACCATCTCTCGCCAAAAGCCAGACCCGATCAATTCCTTTATCAGCATCATGACATTCGATCCGATTTCCCGCACACCAACTTGTCTGAACCTTGGAACCTTTACAAAAACGTACCAACATATTGTTACTTAAATAGCTCCGGACTCCGTGACCCTTCCTCCCTGTCGATACATCAATGATCTATACAATATTATAAATATATTTGAAATATGCTCCACGTTATTTGATATTAAAGGACCTACAGATTTCTAGGACACCTTTTATCAACCCGTGTCAGATTCTAAGCGTCGATTTGTTATCTTTTGAACGAAGAAGAGGGTCCAGATGTTCTAAAGGCAGGTCTAAGTGTGTCTAGTTTTCATTGTCAATACACAAAATATACTAGTTTCTATACAAAGCGTCGAATACTTTACTGGAACTAAAATACAAAAGTTTGAGTTGTACCGACTAGACTATAAAGAACCATAGAAGACCAGCCGGGCATCGAAGGGCGCTTAACACAGAGTCACAAAGATGGTGCGCGCCTTTTTGGCAGGACCAGGGGGAAAAGGGTGTAAAAAGACCCTTTCGTGAAGGGTTCTTTACACCCAGTATAGACAAGGCGGTGATGACCAGCCGTCAGGGCTGCCCGTGAATGTATAGGAGTCCGCAAGAATACTCTGTTCTCCACAGGCAAAGGGCGGGCATGAGGAGTTTCCAAAAGAAAAAAAAGGCTATAAGGACGAAAATTGCTCAAATATTTTTCTTTTACATACGTCAACAATTATTTTGAACGCACAGAGAACAACATTATTTCCGAAAATAGGTTGCCAAGTGTTCATTAATGTGTGTTAAATCAGTTTATGACGGGCCAAACGACTTTGCTACGTACCTGGCTGGATATTAGGTCTTAGTGTGAAGTACAACATAAAACAACAATCTTGACCTCTCAACAAATAAAAGGCTTCGTGCGTGAGGCAATAAAAGTAATAAAAACGTATTTGTGAAATATTACGTGCTACTGACATAATATGGATGGAATACGTATGTAGCTACACGGTAGAAAATGTTACGTTTTGGGCCCAAATACCCACTAAATCTAAATCAAAGATCTTTAAAGTGAAAAGCTTTCCGAATTTCATATTGTTGGCTACATAAAACTCACTTCCTAACTCGGCCTGCCTAGCCTTTTTCCAACTACATAATTATGTTGGAGTCGGTCAGCCTAAACTCATGCAGCTGAATACAAGTATTTTAGTATTGAGTAACTGGCTATTTGAGATCCAAAATTCAGTTACTGGGTAATACGAAACCCCTTGGTGGAACTGATTCTCAGACTTTCAGACTCCAAACTATCCATAACGACTGTCAAAGATCAACAAATGACAACCAGAACCAACAGCTTAACGTACTTTCTGAGGCTACGCAGCGGATTACCGTTATTGGCAAGCAATGTCTTGAAGATCGAGCCATGTGACTTTTATTCCTTCACCACTACCACCTCCTCCAAGTCTAAGAATTGCAATCAATCTGACTTCCAAAACATGAAAAATTTTGCACAATCCAGGTATAGCACAGTATCCTAGTTTAGAACAGTACCCACTGAACTCGTTGAAAGTAGTAACAGCGAGCGTCAGTTAAACGCGGATCAACTAGTTTTGATACTGTTTATTGTTGGCACTAGTTGTGTGCCGGAGAGAGGAGGGGGTTTAAGTAGTTCCAATTTACCTCATTGAGTTCTGGTTGTTACGTGTTCAAAGGAAGTGTGTTGTGTTTTATGTAAGACTGGTTTTTAGTGCATAATAGGCACACATGCCCATGCATGCATGCATGGCTTTTACGTCCACACTGCCGGGAATAGGTCTTCTCGTTGTGAGAGGTAGAAGGTTGACCACGCACATCACTTGCGTGCTGATGGATGTCAGATGTCTTTGATTTTTTGGTTCTGGGACTTGCCGGTTTCCTCACGATATTGTTCGTCACACTTGTTATAACTTATCTAAACAATTAATTGAAGACTTAAATAATATACCGCTTACCGCGAGACGACCACCCGCCTTGCGGCTTGACGGGCCAGTCACCCGCTTAGGCCGAGTCGTCGCCACCTTCACCCAGCCGTATGCAGGTGGTCGGCCTATGGCCGATGGTAAGCAGGCGATTCCTTACCGCTAGCTCGGCGTCCTTTGATACTGGTCACGTATTAGAGTTAGGTAGACGCCTGGTTGACGACGAGCCTATGAGCCGAGGCTTTACTGATCCTCTGCACTGCTTATAAATTTACGCTGACCTAAACTCAGCCCGATCCTTGAAATACAACCAGCATTGCTTACAGACTATTCGTTTCACCAATATAAGCGAGGAAGATAGAACTTGTTACCACAAGTACTCGATCCGTTGAAGTTAAGTCCTCAAGTTGTTTAGTGCTAACTTACAAGCACCGTGCACTGAACCTGAGCACTTACCTGAACTAAACCTGCACCGCAAAGGAATAAGGGTGCGATTTTGTGAAAAAGCGGACTTTGTAGCGTTTTTCAAGACAGTTGTGCAATTTTCTAGATTTTGGTTGATTATGAGTGGTTAGAACAGCAATTGTTGAACGTGGGGTTTATCCATACATAAATATTTGAAAGTGGGTTCGGATGTGTAGTTGTTCTCTTAAATTTCTGAGATGCAACTGATAACGATAGTGATCTCGTCGAGTTTACTCTTGATAAGGTTTAATAGCGTACCGGCTTCGGGCACCGTACACTGATAGATACTTCAGTACGCACGACGACCAAACAAGCTATGAAAACCAAATTAAGCTGATCTCTTATTGTACCAGAAGCTCACACAAAGTGATGTCAGGTTATACTGGATATGTTTATAAAATAAATAAATGGAGAGGGTTGAGGTCAACTTGTATGTCGTGTTTTTTTTTTGTCAGAGTTTTCTGTCAGAGGTTAGTATCCGTCAGTGAGTCCGCAATTTGTCCGAACCAGTTTGACCGAACCTTGAAAGGACCAAAAGTATAGATTCTTATTAAACATTTATTTATATTTATATAGATTTCAATTAATTTCATAGTTACTTACACTATCGACATAACCACTTTTATTTTCTCTTCCATTCAGAAACAAAATAAAACAAACTTATCTCAACATAGAGCAGTTGCTCTATTTTGACTAAATACACAACACATAGAGTAAACAAGTAAATAAAAGTGATGCTTCGCAGAGAGCACTTTATGATAGAGTTCTTGACTTTAGTATTGTAAATAGGGTTTGGGGAGAAATATGCTTCGCGTAGCAATGTGGTGTCGGTTAACATTATTTACTTACGTCATTGGTTCAAACGTTTTCTTGTTTATAAATCTAGTATTTTTTCTGCTTCCAACTTTTTTTTAATTTGAGATCTGCTTATATTTAGCTTTTCAGTTTAATCAGTTAAGTTTTTTTTTATTTCATTTTATTTATTTATTTGTAAACAAAGTGCTTGACACTTCATTTAAGTATGTTTGAATTTGCCGCGTAATAACTTTGATGTATAAGTTATCTGTGAGTGAACTTGGTCGTTTCTGAGCTGTCTGTCAGATTGACGTATTGAATACCGCATGCGAATTAGGTTATGAAAATTAGATTGAAATATGAATATTTAAAAAATACTGATTAAGAACTGGTGAAACAAATGGCTTTAAATGTTGTTTCTATTTTCAGGTGAGTTTGTTATTAATTAAGGTTAAAGAATGTATTAGTGTTAAAACTAGTTTTTGTCACTAAATAAAATGTTCTCTTTTCAGAGCAACTCAATTTAAGTTAGAGTTTTACTGTTCACCATAGTATCCAAGGATACATAAACCCATTATAAAACAACATTTCTACAGCTACAAAACAAATATTATTTGTGTAACGACAATCACGGATTTAGATGGCCGGACCTATGCCATCCCAGACAGGTTACAACCTGTAAAATTACATAATGGAATAGTACAGACACAAATCTTTCAAAAAGTAAAGGCCACATTACAAAAACGGCATGACAAACGGCAGGTGTGGATATCTATGAACCCGGAGGTGATGGCAGTTTATTGTGATGAAGATGGAAATAAACAATTTATGGGATACCTATTAGAAGAACAAACAAAACCACAAAGTCCTACAACAGGAATTTCAGAAGATTCTCTGGCAAAAATGAAAAAAGATTCATCAAAACCTTATAATATAGGGAGAATGGTAGAAGAATTTGTTATAGAAAAAATCAATAGCAGAATTAATAATGTGTCCCAGTGGATGACTACCTTTGAAGCGGAATGTGCCCGTATAGGAATAAAAGAAGATGTAAAAAAATAGAAATTTTTAGGTTATTTATAGAAGAATCTAGTTTAGACTGGTACAGTTCCATGTAAAATGTATTAGGTATTAGTTTGGTATGGCGACTTCTATACAACATTGATTTGACTGCAATGTCAACGTGTTGGTTTAAGTTAGTTCGATACTTTCTTAAATAGATGGCGCTAACGTCACCGTAAGACGTTATTAATGGAACGAAAATTTCGAGAACTGTGAGCGGGGTGCGATGGTCTAGTTGGTTAAGACATCCGGTGTACTGAATCGGAAGGTCGCAGGTTCAAACCCTGCTCGCACTCGAATTTTTCTTTCCATGTCAAAAACAGCTATGTTCCTTACGCAGGGTTTGCGTATAAAATATTAAAAACAGTTCCATGCTTATAAAGCATACAATAAATTCAGAATGGGCAATGTGGCAAAAGACCTTTTGTAAAACATATGCAGATAAGGGTTGGTCACCAATCAGGTATGCAATGTTATTTAAATACAGACAGGGCTCATTACTGGAGTATGCGTTAAAAAAAGAGAGACTATTATTAGAAATAAATAAGTCCATAGATAAACTCACTCTAATAGATCTGATTGCCACCGGATTACCTAATTTTATTGCAGATAAGATTGATAGGAATAGTTTAAAGGAAACTGAAGACTTATTTAATAATTTAAGAAGTTTAGAGCCTATGGTAAACAAAAAACCATTTGATAAAAAGTTAGGAACAACCAAAAGTAAATTTAAAGAGAAAAATGTAAAATCAATGTTTAGTCCATGTAAAATCTGTGAAAAAGAGAAAAAAGGTATACGTTATCACCCTGAATCCCGATGTTGGTTCGAAAATAAAAATAATGATGGGGAAAAAAAAGATCAAATAAGGAGTGTTAACAATTCAGAATTAGAGATAGAATTAAATGAAATCGATCCAAAAAAACTAATAGTTCCGCCATTAATTAAAATTAAATTACTAATTAATGATACTTTGGAAATATCAGGAATCTATGATTCTGGGTCTAATGTGTCTTTAATAAATTCGAGGCTATTGTCTTTAAAAAAAATACCTACTTATGATAAAAATGCAGGTTTAAAAACAAATAATGGCGTAAAAAAATAATAGTAATGGTAACTTTAAAAATTAAAATTTTCGAAATTGAAAAAGATGTTAATATTTTTGTTATAGATGAAGACAACTTCGACTATGATTTCCTAGTTGGATTAGACTGCATACAAAAATTTAATTTAACTCAAAATGAGAATCTAAATATTACCCAAAATATCCTCAGCAATAATAATAAAGACTACATAAAAAATAAAGAAAAGCAACCTATAAACACAAAAAAAAAATCCTGGCAATTCAGGTAGTGATATTAGGAGTAAACAAGGCATAGTATATTTTGATAAAAAAGGTGAGGATATTACAAAGAAATATAAAAAGGAAACTATTATTAATGAATATAAAATAAACTATAATGAAAATATAATAGTCGATAATTTTGAAATTTCGGTAAATAATGTAGATCAAAAAAAGACAGATATTGATAAAATGATAAGTAAATATAATTCAGTTTTCGCAAAAGACAAATATGATATAGGCACTGTAAATGGTTATGAAGCCCATAAAAAAAAAAAAAAAAAAAGCTAAAAACTTAAAAGAGAAACAGTAAAACTTTGTAGTTTCAAAAAGGGGGGCGGGGGAGATGTAAACAAAGTGCTTGACACTTCATTTAAGTATGTTTGAATTTGCCGCGTAATAACTTTAATGTATAAGTTGTCTGTGAGTGAACTTGGTCGTTTCTGAGCTGTCTGTCAGATTGACGTATTGAATACCGCATGCGCGAATTAGGTTATGAAAATTAGATTGAAATATGAATATTTAAATAATACTGATTAAGAACTGGTGAAACAAATGGCTTTAAATGTTGTTTCTCTTTTCAGGTGAGTTTGTTATTAATTAAGGTTAAAGAATGTATTAGTGTTAAAACTAGTTTTTGTCACTAAATAAAATAATCTCTTTTCAGAGCAACTCAATTTAAGTTAGAGTTTTACTGTTCACCGTAGTATCCAAGGATACATAAACCCATTATATATTTATAACCAACTTATACTTACAGTTTACACCACACATACAAGTTATTGGTTGAACATAAAAATCAGAATAAAAAATAAAAAGTAGTAATAAAATTATTAAGTAAACAATATTAATTATTATTGTTACATTTTTTTAGTTTTTTCAACTATTTCTATAACAAGCTTTTATCTAACTTGGAATTTTTGTTTATTGGTTTAGGTCAAATCTTACTACTGAAATCACGAGAGAACTCCGCAACGGTTAATGGCGCGGACACGAACCTTTGTAGACGCGTTCAATTTTGACAGATACTTTACCCGAATTCTACTTTTGCTCACTGACTCGGTCATAAAGTCATGAAGTTCTCAGGACCAGGTGGCGCAAGATTAGTTGGGCCATTGTCTGTCTTTGTACCGGCCGAATCGGCCACTCGGCAACTATAACGTGGGTCCAGGTGGTAGACTCTTATTAGCTGGTTCCTGAGATAAAATTTTATGATTCAGATCTTCACTTAGGTAATAAATAATAGTCTGGACGCTATGCACTATGTAGACGTAATATTTCAATGTTTTTGGTATTGCGCCATATATAGTAATGAAAAATCATGACGTCACATCTAGCTAAGCGGTCGACATTTTCGCGTCTATACAACAAGACTCGTTAGCTCAGTGGGTAGAGCGCCGATACACAGCCCAAACAATCCATCGGAGGTCGGAGGTTCAAATCCTTCACGAGTCGATCTTTTACAGTTATGATTTTTTAGAACGTTTCTGATATTTGGCAATCAACTGCCCAATTCCATATACTTTCGTGGTCACAGACGTGGGTTCAACCAGGACCACATGCTTATCAGTCACGTGTGTCCAAACTGCGGGAGAAATAGGTAATGGGAAGGTTTTCTCATTACCAATTTCTCCCGCAGAAACCCACCTGTGTTTGCGCACGCCTCGTGCACTGTTATGTTTAGAACAAGAACCATCTTTTACGAGTCGACTGGGCACAGGTTATCGTGGCCGAATTGGAACTCAAACCAAGTCGGCCGGTGCAAAGACAATCTCTCCAGACGGAGGTTCATGGCTCGGATCTCGGAGTCAGTGAGCAAAAGTAGAATTTGGGTAAAATATGTATATTTGAACTTTTACCATCGATAAACTAAAACGAACAGAGGAGTCCCTCTTTAGGAGTCAAGATTCTTTTCATACGGAATAAAATTACAGCAAGAATTTGGCCAGGCGCATAATCATTTATTTATTTATTATTTATTTATTTCACTACAACGGCTGTGTATACTACCAATTACAGTAACTAAAATTATAAAATTAAAGAGGCAATTATAACAGAAATTAAAATGTACTAAATAACAAAGTACAGCAAAATTTTAAGTGAAAATAAAAGAAGGTTAACACCACTTTCATAAATTCCAGTACAATATAATCATACGGTGACCAGAAAATAATGTTATCAAGACGAAACTGCCACCGGACCTGGTATTTGAACTCAGGATCACATCCTCAGCAGCCGTCTGTGACCACGAAAATATAGGGCTATTGTATCGGGCAATTGATTGCCAAATAGAAGAAACAAAAAATAAATAAACTGCAAAAAAGATCGACTCGTGAAGGATTTGAACCTCCGACCTCCGATGGATTGTTTGTGTTGGATATCGGCGCTCTACCCACTGAGCTAACGAGTCTTGTTGTATTGACGCGAAGATGTCGACTGTATACTCGTATACCGTTATTACATAATCTGGCGTAATACCAAAAACATTGAAATATTACTGTTTTTGACATGGAAAGAAAAATTTTTCTTTCCATGTCAAAAACAGTTATGTTCCCTACGCAGGGTTTGAGTATAAAATATTAAAAATTGAAATATTACATCTTCGTAGTGCATAGCGTCCAGACTATATTTATTAGAAAAGTGATGATCTGCATCACAAAATGTTATCTCAGGAACCATCTTATAAGAGTATTCTGTGAGTTTGAGTCTGTGAGCAAAAGTAGAATTTGTGTAAAATATATTTGAACTATTTACCATCGATACGCTAAGACGAACAGAGGGGGACTCCAGCGTACGCCTTACCGTGCACACCGAGACATGGGGGTGTCTGACACCAAATTGGTAATGGGAAGGTTTTCCCATTAAGGGTAAGGCGTTAGCCCTCCTGAGCCTGATGGCTCCCCTTTGTGCCAGTCTGTCGTCCCAATAGAAGTAAACCTGTGTTTGTACACACCTCGTGCACCGTTATGTTTCCTGCGTCGATTGCTAGTATCCTCTGGCCGCCATGATTGAAAGCGTCAGAACAACTATATTTGTCGTTTCACATGATGGTCCGTTGTCCGTAGGTAAAGTTTGGCATCTGTTGATAGCGTGTTACTTCTGACACATTGTTGACGTTGTTCAGAGGATGCGTAAATGAAAAAAAAAACAAAATTAAAATTCATTTATTTCAGGTTCATAACCCATATTAAAAACATCTTACATTATACACTCAAAAACATAAATGATCAACACACATACAAATAAATGATAAACAAATAATAATAATGACGTCATATTGATTATCATCATGTGGTCGTTGTTTTCGAGTTGTATCAATAAGACTCGTTAGCTCAGTAGGTAGAAAGTCGATTTTTTGCAGTTTCGTTTTGATAACATTATTTTCAGGTCACCGTATGAATATACCTCTGGCTACGTTATTCTTGCTGTAATTTCATTCCGCATGAAAAGAATCTTGGCTCCTAAAGAAGGACTCCTCTGTTCGTCTTAGCGTATCGATGGTAAATAGTTTATATATATTTTACCCAAATTCTACTTTTGCTAACAGACTCAAACTCACAGAATACTCTTATAAAATGGTTCCTGAGATAACATTTTGTGATGCAGATCATCACTTTTCTAATAAATATGGTCTGGATGTTATGCACTACGAAGATGTAATATTTCAATGTTTTTGGTATTTCGCCATATTATGTAATAACGGTATACTACACAGTCGACTTTTTCGCGTCAATATAACAAGACTCGTTAGCTCAGTGGGTAGAGCGCCGATACACAACCCAAACAAACCATCGGACGTCGGAGGTTCAAACCCTTCACGAGTCGATCTTTTTTGCAGTTTATTTTTTTTATGTTTCTTCTATTTGGCAATCAAATGCCCGATACAATAGCCCTATATATTCGTGGTCACAGACGTGACTACTGAGCATGTGGTCCTGAGTTCAAATACCAGGTCCGGTGGCAGTTTCGTTTTGATAACTTTATTTTCTGGTCACCGTATGATTATATTATACAGAAATTTATGAAAGTGATGTTAACCTTCTTTTATTTTCACTTAAAATTTTGCTGTACTTTGTTATTTAGTACATTTTAATTTCTGTTATAATTGCCTCTTTAATTTTATAATTTTAGTTACTGTAATTGGTAGTATACACAGCCGTTGTAATGAAATAATAAATAAATAAATGATTATGCCTCTGGCTCAATTCTTGCTGTAATTTCATTCCGTATGCAAAGAATCTTGGCTCCTAAAGAGGGACTCTTCTGTTCGTCTTAGCTTATCGATGGTAAAAGTTCAAATATATTTTACCCAAGTTCTACTTTTGCTCACTGACTCCGAGATCTGAGCCATGAACCTCCGTCTGAGGTGATTGTCTTTGCACCGGCCGACTTGGTTTGAGTTCCAACTCGGCTACGATAACCTGTGCCCAGAAGAATCTTATAAGATGGTTCCTGAGACAACATTTTGTGATGCAGATCATCACTTTTCTAATAAATATGGTCTGGATGTTATGCACTACGAAGATGTAATATTTCAATGTTATGGTATTACGCCATATTATGTAATAACGGTATACGAGTATACAGTCGACATTTTCGCGTCTATACAACAAGACTCGTTAGCTCAGTGGGTAGAGCGCCGATACACAGCCCAAACAATCCATCGGAGGTCGGAGGTTCAAATCCTTCACGAGTCGATCTTTTTTGCAGTTTCGTTTTGATAACATTATTTTTGTGGTCACCGTATGAATATACGTCTGGCTACCTACGTCTTGCAGTAATTTCATTCCTCATGAAGAGAATCTTGACCAGAGTTGCCAGGTTCCTTCTAGGCTACACGACTCGAAAGTGATTTTGCGGAATTTGAAAACAGATAATACAACGCTTTCAACATCAATTTTCTTCAAATTGACAACTTTTCTCATTTGATTTTGAACTTAATCGTCAACGTTATATGGTTTAAAATCATGTGCAGAAATTTGACAGATTGGCACCTGATGTGTTAGCGACTACACATTTCTGTCCTTTTTATTTCACTTGCAAATGACTTTAAGTATAAGTCGTTAATTTCAGGTGTTTAAAAAAGTAGCTGGTTAATGTAACTTAAAATGGAAAACATGACAAAATTATCCATATTTCAGTAAGTTAATACAACCAACATCTGTCTATCCAATTTTAATTTTACTACTCGAAAAAAATATGAAAGGTTATTTTTCACACCAAAAGGTTACTTTTTTATCCGTTTCAAGACTCTGCTGGCAACACTGATCTTGACTCTTAAAGAGGGAATCCTCTGTTCGTCTTAGCTTGTTGCTCACTGACTCGGTCATAAAGTCATCGGGTTCTCGGGACCAGGCGGCGCAAGATTAGTTGGGCCAATGTCTGTGGGGAAACGCCTCATACTCACTTGAGATCCGAGCCATGTACCTCTATCTGAGAAGATTGTCTTTGCACCGGCTGACTTGGTTCGAAGCCTATTTTGTGGGTTCCAACTCAGCCACGATAACATGTGTCCGTGTGGGCGTAGTATTATATTATCTATGGTGTGGGAGACTCTAATTAGATCGTTCCTAAGATAACATTTAATGATTCAAATCATCACTTAGGTAATAAATAATAGTCTGGACGCTATGCACTATGAACTTTACTTCGTGGAACTCGGGTAAATGAAACACCGTATACCGGACAGTAAATATAATAATTATTGGATCTTGACGTGATCACAATACTCGATTCAAACACACAAAAAAAACGTACATTCAGAAACCCTATATAGTATCCACGCAAAATCTTAACACCGAGATCTAGGATTTTGACGTAATTGCACAACGCCATCTAGTTTCCTTTGATGGAACTATTGAATGCGAACATACCGCCCACCAAGGACATAATGGTATGTCCTTCATTACACAATTACCGCCCACCATGAGGTCAGGGGCTCAAACTAGAATATAATTACGTGTGCAACGATATGTGATGACATGAACTAAAATTACAACATTTTATGGAAAGTACCTATTCCTTGATACAAAAAAAAAACTTACAATACTTTGTGGACTGTATAAACTTAAATCTAACATACAATGAACAAAAAAAATAGCTAAACCAAACTTAAAGTCTACGTATACAAAGTTTACATTACTTTGCAATCGGCAAAATGCACAATTTTGAAGTGGGTCGTTTGATAGACGATCCATTAAGAGTCACGACTCGTGTAACTTTGTCTAAACCAGGGTGCTTGTCTACTACTTTGCCCAAAAGCCAACGGGCAGGAGGTAAGTTATCCTCCTTGACTAAAACAACATCTCCGATACTTGGTTCTGGAATATTTTTATTCCATTTGTAACGCTGTAACAAATGTACCAAGTACTCATCTGACCAACGTCTCTAAAAGTCTTGCAACATGCGTGGTGTAACCTGCCAACGTCTAAGGTTGCTGATGTTAGAATTCTCATAATTGCGTTCAGGCACTGCTATCAGAGGCTCACCTATCAGGAAATGACCTGGTGTTAAGGGAGAGGGATCAATGGAATTGTCAAGCATCATCAGCCTGGAATTAAGGCACGCTTCTACCTGGGACAATAGTTTGATATTTTTTCAAACGTAAGTGTGGATTGACCTTTGGTGAGTATCTCTGTTATTCTGTTGTTTCTATGTATGTGTAAACCTTCTTCAACTGTTTGACATCCTGTCATTAAATCATCTTCATAAAACTCATTTTTTATGATATCACATATTTCAGGATGTCCTCCACCTGCATCAACTGCCACCTGCTGTAAGGTTTTCACTGCAAGGTAAGGAGCCGCTGCTGTACCAAACGTAACTCTTACTAATTTGTATTATTTTATTTCAGATTCTGAATCATCGCGCCACACTACTCGCTGAAACTCTGCATGTTCAGGAGAAACCTTCACCTGTCTGTACATTTTTATGATGTCAGCACAGAGACTTATGGGATACATTCTCCATCTCATAATTATGTGACGTGGAGGTTGCAACATGGGACCAATCATGAGATCGTCGTTCAGAGACACTCCATTCAACCCTTTCATTGAAGCGTCGAACACTATTCGAACCTTGGTTGTGGTTTTGTCTTCACGTACCACGGCGTGATGTGGCAGATAAACAGCTGTACTCTGTACTGTGTATATTACGCTCATCACCGTGTACAGGCTTCATATGACCAAGGTCGATGTATTCTTGAAACACCTCAGAGTATCGAGCTTTGATTTTCGGATTCCTCTTGAATTTATTTTCAAGAAGATGAAATCTCTTTATTGCAAGGTCTCTCGAACTCCCATATTGACACTGCGGATCTTGATCGCGAAATGGGAGATTCACCACATAGCGACCTTCCTCATCACGGCACGTGCTTAGTGTATAAATGTCCTCACATCGTTGATCTTCCTCAGAAAGGATCTTCTTATCAGGGATAATAGACTCTATTTCCCAAAACTGTCGCAAAAGTGCGTTGTCATCAGCCTGATCTGAGCTGCTGTGAATGACAATGAATAGAATCATGGCTTGATGATATCTGTCCAGAAAGGATCCAACCCAGGGCAGTGTTCTCAGCTACCGGTAAGTTTGGTGGACCTTGAATTAAACCATCTCTAAGAACTTGACCATATATTTCCGCACCAAGTAAGATGTCTATCTTGCTTGGTGTATGGAACTCTGGATCAGCTAAAGTTAACCCCTTTAGCTCGGGCCAATAGGACTGTTCTAATTTCTCCGAGGGTAAAAACGACGTAACGGTACCTAATACAAAAGCATGGACTTTGACACTAAAATTTGGATCTAAGCGTGAGTGAATAGTCATCGTGACTGTAAACTTGGAAGCAAAAGCACTTCTCTCACCGCCTATTCCAGATATGACCGACTTGGTCGGCATCTTCTTAAGTCCAAGCAGCTGCACTGCTGATTCTGCTATGAATGATGCCTGAGATCCCTGATCTAATAGCACTATCAGCAGTTGTGTAGGGCCACTTCTTGTCTGTGCTTCGACAAGAGCAGTAGCCAACAAAACCTGAGTAGGTACTGATTCCTTAGAAAAATGTGATACTATAGTTGACGTCGATGGTTTGCTCTCTGATGACGATGCTTGAACACTAGACACCGCTGAATTAATTTCAGCTGCTGTATTAAAGCTTTCATTAACTACTGTGGAGTTTGAGACCGAGTTTGGATGTAGTAGTGAATGATGCCTTCGCTTACATATACGACACGTCGCAGTTTGTCGACAAAACTTAATGAAGTGATTCGGGTTTAAACAATTATAACATAAGCGCCTGGTTTGTGCAAAGCTGTGACGAGATTCGTAACTCTCTTGAGCAAACTTCTTACAATTAGAAATTTTGTGCGTTTCTTTACAGAATGGACAAGTTAATATCAGCGGCCTTATTGTCGCTACTAACTATATGGTGAACATTTGCTTTAGCCTTACTTGACTTAGTGTCTAAAAACTCGAGCGCACGAAATCTGGCTTCTAAAAAATCTCTGAGCTCCGAGAGCACGGTTAATTCATCATTGGAGCTAATTTTAGTCTCCCATTGCTTTCGTGATTCAGAATCAAGTTTCGAACTAACTATGAAGACGATTATGATGTCCCACGTGCTAACGTCTACTCCGAGATTTTTCAGACCGTTGAGACATTCCATCGTGGTGTCTAGTAAACCCTTGACGCTATTTGAGGATTCTGTCACATTACTCTAACTCAAAAGGCGCTTTAACAAACAATTCGCCAGGAATCGCTTATTATTATATCTACTATGCAACAATTACCAACACTCCTTATAATTGTCAGAAGTTACCGCAACATGTCTTAAAAGTTGTTCGGCTTCTCCCGACAATAATCCCTTTAAATAATGCAATTTTTGCACGTCTTCTAAACTATCATTGTTGTGTATTAAGGCGAGGTTACCCCGAGCGCCGTATGCATCAATCGCTTACCCCAGCCCCCGCACGGAGAGGATACGTAACAAATTACGCGGCGCGAAAACGCGGGCGCTTAGCGCACTGGTCATGAGTTCACGAACTCGGATAGGTACTAAGTTGCGTTACAGGGTAGAGCGATGCAGTAAAACAACTTGAATTGATATGTATAAGTTCACTTTGTTTTATTTTTATAGAAAGTATTGGTTATAGATAGATTAGGAACCTACGTATTCTATGAACGTGAACCTAATTACTAACAATTAAAATAAGTAGATATAATTAAAAATAAGAAGGTATACTTATTTATTTTTGTGAATAAGGTCAATTTAAAATCTGACTGACACTAAGATCTAGAATACGGGTATGATTCAAAACTACAGGCCACGCGCCATTCGGTTTTTAAAAAAATTATGCTTTACTTTTTTTTCGGTTTTGTTGTCATGGGTTTCGTTTTCGTGGTTTTTGGGGTCGCTGATAACGAAACTGAGGTCAAAATGAAAATCCAAGCTGGCGCCGACGAAAATTTTCGGTATTTTCGTCATGGGTGTCATTTTCATGGTTTTCGTGGTCGCTGATAACGAAAATTTGGTCAAAATTAAAATTCAAGATGTCGCCAATGAAAATTTTAGCTTTGTCGTCATGGTGTCATTTTCGTGGTTTTCGGGGTCGCTGATAACGAAAATGAGAACAAAATGAAAATCCATGATGCTGCCGACGAAAATTTTCTGTTTTTTCGTCATGGGTGTCATTTTCATGGTTTTCGGGGTCGCTAATAACGAAAATTAGGTCAAAATTAAAATTCAAGATGGCGCCAATTAAAATTTTCAGCTTTGTCGTCATGGGTGTCATTTTCATGGTTTTCGGGGTCGCTAGTAACGAAAATTAGGTCAAAAAGAAAATCCAAGATGGCGCCGACGAAAATTTTTGGATTTTTCGTCATGGGTGTCATTATCATGGTTTTCGGGGTCGCTGATAACGAAAATTAGGTCAAAATAAAGGGAAAACCAAAAAAAAATTTTTTTTTATCGACTCCGAAAACCATGAAAATGACACCCATGACGAAAAAACCCGAAAATTTTCGTCGGCGCCATCTTGGATTTTCATTTTGTCCTCATTTTCGTTATCAGCGACCCCGAAAACCACGAAAATGACACCCATGACGACAAAGCTAAAATTTTCATTGGTGCCATTTTTAATTTTAATTTTGACCAAATTTTCGTTATCAGCGACCCCGAAAACCATGAAAATGACACCTATGACGACAAAACCGAAAATTTCATTGGCGTCATCTTGGATTTTCATTTTGACCTAATTTTCGTTATAAGCGACCCTATAAACAACGAAAATGACACCCATGACAAAAAACCGAAAATTTTCGTCGGCGCCATCTTTGATTTTCATTTTGACCTCATGTTCGTTATTAACGACCCCGAAAAGCAAGAAAATGACACCCATGACGACAAAACCAAAAATTTTCATCGGCGCCATCTTGGATTTTCATTTTGATCTAATTTTCGTTATCAGCGACCACGAAAACCATGAAAATGACACCCATGACGAAAAAACCAAAAATTTTTGTCAGCGCCATCTTGGATTTTCGTTTTGACCTCATTTTCGTTATTAACGACCCCGACAAGCACGAAAATGACACCCATGACGACAAAACTGAAAATTTTCATAGCGCCATCTTGAATTTTAATTTTGGCCTCATTTTCGTTATCAGCGACCTCGAAAACCATGAAAATGACACCCATGACGACAAAACCGAAAATTTTCATTGGCGCCATCTTGGATTTTCATTTTGACCTCATTTTCGTTATCAGCGACCCCGAAAACCACGAAAATGACACCCATGACGAAAAAACCAAAAATTTTTGTCGGCGCCATCTTGGATTTTCATTTTGACTTAAGTTTCGATATCAGCGACCCCGAAAACCATGAAAATGACACCCATGACGACAAAGCTGAAAATTTTAATTGGCGCCATCCTGAATTTTCATTTTGACCTCAATTTCTTTATCGGCAACCCCGAAAACCATTAAAATGACACACATGACGAAAAAACTAAAAATTTTTGGTCAGCACCATCTTGGATTTTCATTTTAACCTCATTTTCGTTATCAGCGACTCTAAAAACAACGGAACCGACACCCATGACAAAAAAACAGAAAATTTTCGTCGGCGCCAGCTTGGATTTTCATTTTGTCCTCATTTTCGTTTTTAGCGATCCCGAAAACCACGAAAATGACACCCATGACGACAAAGCTAAAATTTTCATTGGCGCCATTTTGAATTTTAATTTTGACCAAATTTTCGTTATCAACGACCCCGAAAACCATGAAAATGACACCTATGACGACAAAACCGAAAATTTCATTGGCGTCATCTTGGATTTTCATTTTGACCTAATTTTCGTTATAAGCGACCCTAAAAACAACGAAACCGACACCCATGACAAAAAAAACCGAAAATTTTCGTCGGCGCCATGTTGGATTTTCATTTTGACCTCATTTTTGTTATCAGCGACCCCGAAAAGCACGAAAATGACAACCAAACCAAAAATTTTCGTCGCGGCCATCTTGGATTTTCATTTTAACCTCATTTTCGTTATCAGCGACTCTAAAAACAACGAAACCGACACCCATGACGAAAAAAACCGAAAATTTTCGTCGGCGCCATGTTGGATTTTCATTTTGACCTAATTTTTGTTATCAGCGACCCCGAAAAGCACGAAAATGACACCCATGACAAAAAAACCAAAAATTTTCGTCGCGGCCATCTTGGATTTTCATTTTGACCTAAGTTTCGATATCAGCGACCCCGAAAACCATGAAAATGACACCCATGACGAAAAAACCAAAAATTTTTGTCGCCGCCATCTTGGATTTTCATTTTGACCTAATTTTCGATATCAGCGACCCTGAAAACCATGAAAATGACACAAATGACGTTAAAACCAAAAATTATTGTAGGCGCCATCTTGGATTTTCATTTTGACCTCAATTTCATTATCAGCGACCCCGAAAACCATAAAAATGACACCCATGCCGTAAAAACCAAAAATTTTTGTCGGCGCCATCTTGGATTTTCATTTTGACCTCATTTTCGTTATCAGCGACCCTAAAAACAACGAAAATGACACCCATGACGAAAAAACCGAAAATTTTCGTCGGCGCCATCTTTGATTTTCATTTTGACCTCATGTTCGTTATTAACGACCCTGAAAAGCACGAAAATGACACCCATGACGAAAAAACCAAAAATTTTTGTCGGCGCCATTTTAGATTTTCATTTTGACTTCATTTTCGTTATTAACGACCCCGACAAGCATGAAAATGACACCCATGACGACAAAACTGATTTTTTTTTGTCGGCGCCATCTTGGATTTTCATTTTAACCTCATTTTCGTTATCAGCGACCCTAAAAACAACGAAACCGACACCCATGACAAAAAAATCAAAAATTTTCATCAGCGCCATCTTGGATTTTCATTTTGACCTCATTTTCGTTATTAACGACCCCGAAAACCATGAAAATGACACCCATGACGAAAAAACCAAAAATTTTTGTCGGCGCCATCTTGGATTTTCATTTTGACCTCATTTTCGTTATCAGTGACCCCGAAAACCATGAAAATGACACCCATGACGAAAAAACCGAAAAAAAAGTAAAACATAAAATGCAGAGGAAGTAAAATAAAAAAAAAAAGTGATTTTATCTTAAATATGTGAATAAATAATTTATACATGGCCTCCATTTTTATATTGTTTTAAATATACTATCCAAAATTCACTAATTCAAAATTATTTACCACCAAAATACCAACGTAACTATAAATTAAATCATTTGAATACAAAGTTTATAATTAAAATATACCAAAGACAAATTCAATTACAACAAATACAATTGGTTCAATTTCACACAAAATTGATACATAATTATTACAAGTTCAAATTATTTACAACTTATGAATAAATCTACTAAAGTCCAATTAAACCCTTTTCAGACGAATTTTTCTATCTTCAGAAGAAACCCGACTTGCAAATGTACTAACAATAAATGTACTCACGATTTTGCCTACAACAAACCGCACTTCACTATCACTGAACCACTCCTCCAGTGGTGACTGCGTCTTACGCAGCTGGTGCTGATGATGTCCAGTCCGCCCTGTTCCACCCTTACTTCGATGGTGTCCAACTCCGCCTGGCGCCCTGCACCGACTCCTGGTGCTGGTCCACGCCAACTCTGCTGCAGCAGCACTGGTCACTTAACTGTGCACACCAGCTTGGGTGTGCGGCGCTTCAGGGCCATCCACCCTGGTTTCTACGCCAAGAATCACAAACACTGTCTGCGTCTCGTCTGGGTCTCACTTATCCGACTCAATAAGGACCATGAACTTTACTTCGCGGAACTCGGGTAAATGAAACACCGTATACCGGACAGTAAATATAATAATTATTGGATCTTGACGTGATCACAATACTCGATTCAAACACACAAAAAAACATACATTCAGAAACCCTATATAGTATCCACGCAAAATCTTAACACCGAGATATAGGATTTTGAGGTAATTGCACAACGCCATCTAGTTTCCTTTGATGGAACTATTGAATGCGAACACACTACGGAGATGTAATATTTCAATGTTTGTAGTATTACGCCATATTATGTACTAACGGTATACTGGTATACATTCATCATTTTCGCGTCTATACAACAAGACTCGTTAGCTCAGTGGGTAGAGCGCCGGTACACAACCCAAACAAACCATCGGAGGTCGGAGGTTCAAACCCTTCACGAGTCGATCTTTTTTGCAGTTTATTTTTTTTTATGTTTCTTCTATTTGGCAATCAAATGCCCGATACAATAGCCCTATATATTCGTGGTCACAGACGTGACTACTGAGCATGTGGTCCTGAGTTCAAATACCAGGTCCGGTGGCAGTTTCGTCTTGATAACTTTATTTTCTGGTCACCGTATGATTATATTATACAGAAATTTATGAAAGTGATGTTAACCTTCTTTTATTTTCACTTAAAATTTTGCTGTACTTTGTTATTTAGTACATTTTAATTTCTGTTATAATTGCCTCTTTAATTTTATAATTTTAGTTACTGTAATTGGTAGTATAATTATTTCATTGTTTGAGCATTGCGAGATATTATGAGATAATTTTATAACTCTGGCAACCTAGTATTTTCCAGTATTTTTTTTGTTATTTATTCATTTTATTTTTATTTAGTAAGTACAGTTTTTTTTTTCGTTTTCTATTCACGCGACAAGCTTTTATGAAAACTATTATATTTCGTTTTCTTTTACCCCAAGGTTTATTGTCTTCGTTTCAGTGAATTTTTATAAAAGCTTGTCTTTAAAAAGGTTTTTTAATTTGCTATTTTATTGAAAGCTTCTATTTAACTGGAATCCTTGTGATCACGTCTGTCTGCCACCATAATGTGGAAATACAACAAAATGTAGGTACATATAACAGTTGTAAGATGCAGAAAAAAAATGTTTCACACGTGTATCGCCGAAGGACCAATTCGACAATATACACCATTTCTTGTAACTTTCGCCAGCCATATTAATTTAGTTACTTCAAAATTCAATTTAAACTAAAACAAAAGCCGCTCTCAAAAGTCATAAAATCCGATACTTTTTGCCATTAAGTACAGTTCCTTAGGCCCACCATTAGTCAAAACTTTTTTAATCGACTCGCTTTCGAAGAAATTCTTTGGAAGTCTTGCTGATTAATACACAGATCCAATGAAAATTAGTTTCCGAGCTAGGACAATTGATTTTCGGAGTTTCTTTGTCGTTAATTTTGAAGTCTGAATTAAAAAATTGTGGAAATAAGTTGTAGGTATAGTAAAATAGGTTGTAGCCAGTAATATATAGATTTTACAATGTTATTGAATGACCATTTTTTCGTGCACTGCCAACAGTCAGTACAGTAGTATACGACACCTGCAGATATTTATTCCCCCCCCCCCCCATTCTGCGTATGATTGAGGCAAATGTCTTTCGGATTATCGCAAAATAATATCATCTGTACATGTGCGCATCCGCGAACATACCTGATGCACTCACAACACACTGGCTTTACATGCCGTCGCCGAGAAACATGTCCCAGGTATGATGGTTTCCTCACGCTGTTTGCCTTCACCGAAGCTAGTGATAATATACAATACGCACATGAATCCAAAAAGTCAGAGGTCTCGAAACCTATGACTCGACAGTCCGACGGTCACACCACTAGACTGTCACTGTTTTTTTAACACATGACATTAACAGGTATATTCTTCGTTTCATTACGTATAGTTCAGGTGACACTTTGATATTATATAAAAAGGACGGCATTATATCTTAAAAGGTTCTTTTGATGGCTCCTCAAGCGTACGTTTACGGGACGTAAACGTGTTACGTGGCGAACCTTTATGTTCTCTTTTAGATTGTTATGCGATACTTATATTATTACGTAAAATAAGAAGAAAGTGATGTGTAATGATGAGATGTAACGTGATATCATCATATTTAAAGCTGGTTTCCCGCGTTAGATATAGGTACAGTTGATTTTGCTAAATCAATGTGACTATAACTTGCTGCGCAGGCGCTACAAAACAGAAATTATAGACGTAGACAAAAAAAGACCACTCGGTAATAGTCTCCACACAATGGATGGCTGAGGCTCAGTAAGAGATAGTGAGATGACCAGGACGCGCACCGGGAAGGCTAGTTCGAGCAATGATTACCAGGTAAAATATAGGAGAGGTCTTTGCGCCACAGTGGGAAATTAGAGGCTTTTATACAGTTGAATATTTATTTGTATTCGCTAAACAGACAGATATTACTACCTCCTTCTCTGTCTCGTTTAACTTTGTTCAACACTTATACACACTATTTGTTGAATACTACCAACACTACTTTGGAACATATCTATATCTATGGAACAAACGACACGAGTCTCTTCCCAATACCAATTGAATGATGAAAAATCTCTTTTCAATAAAATGAGTATCCCTGTATATTGGTTTTCTATTCACAGCGGGGTAGGGAAGCCATTTCATTAGAAAATGTAAGATTGGGACTTGGATACCTGAAAAAGATAATTATGACTTCAATCTAGAAAATTATTTTAAATCTTTTATTCTGTCGGTGTTTTTGAGTGTAGACCGCGAATCGGCAATCGCAATGTAGGACGCCCTCAGGCTAGGTGAAGCGAAGATCTTCGCAAGGTGAATCTTAGAATCGGGATGAGAGTTGCTGAGAATGTCGTGCGATTGGAGAGGCCTATGTCTAGCAATGGACTACAGTTGATAGGCTGATGATTGATGTGATTAAATACGTTTATTTAAACTAAACCACCAGAACCAGAGAACCAGAGTTATCGTCATAGCTCACAGAATAAGTAAGCTGAAGTGGTAATGGGCCGGCCGTATTAGCCGTTGAACCGATGACCGTTGGGGTTGACGTGTTCTTGAGTGGAGACTGCAAATCAGTAAGCGTAAGGTGGGATGCCCTCAGGCTCGGTGGAGCGACGATCTTCGCAGGGTGGCTGGTAGCAATTGGATGAGAGTTGCTGACAATCGAGGTAAGACTTTTTTTTAAATCTTTTACATGTACACATGTAGTAATTTCAGTCTTTAACATTTTAATGCAGAGTTAAATAAGAAATGCAGTAGTTATCATTGATGTATTCACCTTTACATTACGGTATGAGGAAACGGCAGTCGTGAAGGTAGTACGAATCTGAAATATTCATGTCACATAAAAGTTAGCGACCCAGTTTCGAGCACGTTCCTCAACTCGTTACAATTGCATTGCAACGAGTTCAAGATTAGTGTCGCATGTACTGATAAATGCGCTATTTTGGTAATAGTTTTCCTCATATTTTTCGCATAACACACGAACTACCGCGCTCACTGATGGTCAACCGCTTTTCGTCCTTATTATTCAATTCTATATATATAAAATGGTAAACTGACTGACTGACTGAGTGATATATCAACACACAGCCCAAACCGCTGCTCCTAGAGACATGAAACTTGGAGGGTGTGTTCCTTGTGAAGAGTAACCACAAAAAAGTGTATCCACTAAGAAAGGATTTTTGAGAATTTCACCGCTAAAGGGATAATATAGGGGATGGAAGTTTATAATGAAAGTCCGTCAGTTTTGAAGTTAGGATCTTCAAATTTTGTGTTTAGGCTGACGATTGAAAATAATTGTATACGTGTCTCAGCGTTTTTCATAATCCTAACCCCCAAGGGTTAAAAAGGGGGAAGAAGGTAACTAATCGAATATTTTTCGACATAAACGCGGGCGAAATCGCGGGCAAAAGCTAGTTCAATTCATAAGGTTGAAGAGTGATCAACTGTCAGAGTGAAACTGTCAAATTTATCCAAATGTTTTTAAACCATAAAATGTTGATGGGTAAGTTCAAAATCGAATAAGAAAATTGAGTTTCTGGTAATTTGATGCGCTGGCGACTGTACATACCATCACGATATTTTGATATTCGATTATGAGTTTTCGAAGCCTGAAAGTCTGACAACGAGATTTGCTAAGCAGCATTGTGTTACCCAATAACTGGTTGTTGTTGGTACACGTAAAGTACTGGTATTTAGCAGGTGCAAGCCGACCCTAACATAGTTGAGAAAAGACTATCATGCCTGTTTCTTCGAAGGGTCAGACAGAGCTTTGTACGAAAACAAATATAGGTACACCCACATTTTGTCAGTAATGTCCAAGTCCAGTCTAGTAAGGGCCGAACCTAATGCCATTAACTAGGCTGGATATTTTTATTAGAAGACATTCATCACACGTAGGATTATAAAGATAGCCCACGCCATTACAGGGGGCGTCATTTTACAACAAAAAAATACCGACAAAAAATAAAGTACTCATTATTTTTCCGCGTGCCCATCAAACAGCCATCACAACAAAAAAATGGCCAATCAAAGTAAAAAATCAACATAACCTTAACACTGCTGAACGATATCTTTTGTTCAAAATATTTCCGTAAAACCCCACCATTACTTATTGTAGGTTATTATTAAAAGTCAAAATACATTCCTTTTCTCTGGTCCTTTTATTCGACGTTTTGTAGAAAAGGACCAAAACGTTATGAATAATATCAGCGAGTAGATCATTTCTCGGCTATTTGTAAGCAGAAATCTTAAAAATGTATTTACTTTTTTATTATTAAGTTACTAGGGAAATTGAGCCGCTTTCCCTTTGTAAGGGAGGTAAGGGATGGGCGTTTAAATGCCTCGTTCTTTTAACTGCGGTCGGATATTTTGGGATCTTTATACCAGATTAGAGGCAGTATCATTTTGGTCATGGCAACTGGTACAAAATACAGTCGTACCTTTGTAGCTCTGGGTGTCTTTTTGCTAAATATACGGTATCATCAATCCGTCTTTGTATTGCTGTGATTACGACAATATTGCGTTTTTGGTTTGCCTTACAAATCCAATAATTGGCAGCAGAAGGTAATAATAATGTTTGTAGCCGTTTTATACAAAAAGTTGTATAAAACGGTTTATTAATTAACATTAATAACATAACTAAGCTGCTATGATGAAACCCTCATTGCGACACATTGAGCCTGTCCTGATTAAACTTTTAACCGAATGAGAAAGTTCACTTAACTTTTCTAACAAGATTATCAAGTGATACAACCTCCTTTCCAAATCTCGAAAAACCTACTTTTAATACTGGGTAATTAAATAAAGAAATTCGAAGTTTCTGAAGTAAAGCAGAGTATTTTCTCTGGTACAATACGGTCTCGTACCCGGCAGTCTCGAATATCTTTAGTATTCGTAGAACGTCCCCTAATGATATTATATTAGTATTCATTCCTCACATCGTATAAGTACTTTAAAAGGAAAACCACGGGGAAAATGTTAATTTTCATGGATACGTAATGTCTTGAAAAAATATAAATGTAGGACTTTATTATTCTATGACATAAAATGCCTATTGCCGGGGCGCATCACGTTAGTGCTACGGGTATAGAAATTCAGTCATCCATCATCATCTTTTAAATATTTAATGAAATGGTAAGATTTCTTGGTAGTCCTAGATATGTGTTACAACAAATTAATGGTGAATGTGTTCACTAAAACAAAATGAAAATTGCACCTAAAAATATAGACATTCAATCACATTTCTCATGATTGTGTAAGCAGACAGATGTCTGCTTATAACAACAAGTAATTTTACAAGTAATTTTTTCGACAATTAAATGATTCTTAATATTAATCATTTAAGTCCTTTTCTTTGTACTATGTTATTAGATACATGCACGGTGTAAGGTACATCATCGCGCAACCATAAATTCAGTACATGACCTTCTAGCTCATGGCTAAATAATTACATCCGCGCGGGTCGGTCTTCAGGTTAAGCCGCGCTTACCTGGGTTGGTTCGTGAATGGGTGACCACTCATTTCATACCGAGTTTTCTCCGTACCTCAGAAAGTACGTAAAGCTGTTGATCCCGTCATTTATACAGGGTAGATACGTTCAACGGGACAGTAAGGGGAACTACCTCAACTGCTGCAGCTACATGAGGAGATCTTAAGAGACTATCCATAATTTTTCGTGAAATTTTGATCACAGATTTTCAAAAAAATGAAAATGGCCATTTTACACAAAAATATTTGTTTGATGTCAATCGATCCTGTTTCTAATAGTGAAGAAACTTCTATGCAACTAACCTTCTTTGCTCTTTGTGTTCCAGAGCCGCGGTATCTCTTTCGAACAGTCCCGCAGCCCTGGATGATGCCCTTCCAGTATTGATATTTTTTGGCGGTTATTAAAAATAAAGCTGTACTATATACTGTTCATCGTGGAGGAACCAGGCATTATACTTTTGAAAAACTGATTTTTATTTTTAAAATTCTACTCTGGTAGGTCTGGAATCATGACGTGCTAAACTCATTCTGTACTAGTTTGCACCTCAATGTCCTTTACACCGTATAATTATAATTATGGTAATAAATCATGTATGTATAAATTATCGGTCCTTTTACCCCAAGCAAGCGAGGCCTCTTTCTAATATATTAATTAATATAAGTGACTGACTCACATCAAAGGAACCTTATTAACGTTTACGTTAACTTGATTATCAGTGCGGTTGCACGACCGTCAGTTAATTTAACTTGGTCAGACAAGTTTGTTTGTCAGTGACAGGGTGACATGTGGGTTAAGGGGGAAGCTAACTTGTTCAAGATCAGTTAGGGACAGAATAAAGAACTTTGTTTAATGATATTTTTCTTACCAACTATCATCATCTGCCTAGCCTTTTCCCAACTATGTTAGGGTCGGCTTCCAGTCTAACCAGATGCAGCTGAATACCAGTATTTTACATAAAGCAACTGCCTATCTGACCTCCACGGCCCAGTTAGTACTGGGTAATACGATACCCCTTGGTAAGACTGGTTTTCACACTTTTTGGGCCACTGACTTCCTAAGCTGTAACGACTGTCAAAGATCTACAAAGATCGATCCAAGCGGCTGCGATTTATTTAGCCACGAGCTCCTCAGAATATCCTTACAACCTATCATTGATGATTAGTTAAATTTTCACAGATGAAATGCTGGCGTATGTACTAGAAACTTAATAGATATTCTATGCTAGATATAAATTCTGGAATCCAGTTACTGGTTTAATGAGGAGCCAGTAATTCCTCGTTGAATACTGATATGTATATGTATCCGGTTACACTAAAAGCCGAACCTAACAGGGAAACGCAGGGATTCTGAATTTAGATTACCCATTTATTTTTCCTAATATTTATATTTATATTATATATATTTATTATATATTAAATGTTGCGTAGAAAAATAAAAGATAAGACCGTTTAGGCGATCATTTGTAAACAAAATGTTGGCTTACATTACATCAACGTACTTTTAACAAAACAGTTAATTACAATTTGTAATACTTTTACGAAACGACAGTCCTGACGGGTCTTTTCATCTTTTCAAAAAGGCAAAGGAGGCAAAGCTTTAAGACGAAATAACAATGAAAGGTACTTTACAATTCTTTAATATCGTATAACCAGGAATATTTTACCGCGGAACTTAGGACCAGACTACACTTGCATTATTGTTGATTTCAATTGACTTTTTTTTTTTACTAATATACTAGTTTCCATGTTCAAATGGTAATAAAAGCAAACTTAGCCTATCATTTAGTATACACTGGGTGCTAGCAAATTGCAATATGAAAGCTGTTGAGAATGTGAAGTTCTAATTCCGAAGGAGGCCACAACCATAACCACCCAATCTACATGACAGCCCGCAGTCAGTCGACTGTTATCTACATAACACTATGAAAACGGGACGGTACTCGTCTTAGGAATTATACCTTTATTAAGGTGTTTAATTATGTAACTGAGCTCTGGTTCCACATTTACTGTGCGAAATGTCAGTCTATGGAATGCACTGGCGGCTTCTCTGTTTGACGATTATTATAATCTGGATCTTTTCTAAGTTCGAGTGAATCGGTTTCTTTTAGGCAAGCGTGCTCCACCTTACGCTTCACATCAGGGAAGTTTTGGCCAGACACAAGAATAGATAGTTTAAAAAAACTCAACAAACGAATCATGAACATTGTATTTCAGCCCTTAAGATGAACTCGGCTGAATATAAAATCACGTCTTAGGTTATTATGGGAGAGAATAATAAGATATCATCCCGTTAATGTTCGGCCGAGGTCGTAAACTTATGAGATTTGAACATTACGATAAAGGTGAAATGAAATACGAGGCGTGCTGAGTTTCTTTGCAGGATTTAGGATCCCTTCTCGTTTGTGGCTGAATTTGGAAACTTTAGCTAATGATGCCCGCTTAATTGCTTTTCCCAAATAAATAATTTCGATTCTTTTTCCGGTTTAATTGAATGTAGTTGTGTTTGACGTGGAGTCCATCTGACCCCCACGATACTGGATACCCCTTGGTAAGACTGGTGGACAGCTGATATTCATGCTTCTAGATACCTTAAACAAAAGACAGGTGGGACCAACGATTTAAAGATAAGACAAGCTGTGGACACTGACAAAAAGTCCATATTTGTATGGACAATTTGTCCCAACCGGTTCGACTGAAGGTTTAATGTGCCTTCCCAAGCACAGCCATGCAAGCTCGATAAAAACCAGTAACACCAGAAAGAGCATACTATAGCTCCCCTGTCAACGTGTCCAATAAATTGGTAAATACAATGGACCACAGCTATGCAGCTGCCGTTCGGAACGTCGTTAGTAACTGAATTTACCTGTAACAAAGGAGCTATCGCCGTCCACATAACTTAGACAAGATAACATGAATAACATCGTATGGTCCTTAGAAATTAATAGCTAACCTCTTGGGTCTGTGAGGGAGAAACAATAGATTGAGACAGCATGCAAAAAGACCCATAAAATAGCCGTCATACTATCTTAATTTTTTTATCAAATTTTATTATGAATACACACAATAAACATTTTCACACTTTATCTAATTAAGCCATTTAATAGAGAGGCAGGACAAAATCGACACAAAAGTTATCGATAGAAAGCGACATACAGTTTCATATTATTAAATTCCACTGCTGCACTCGTCGCATCGGTAAAAATTTCAAATATAAAATAGAAAATTCAATTTGAATTTGAAGCAGATATTCTTATTATTCTAACCAATAAACTATAATCTCATAATACAACTTTTCTCAAAATTTGGTACTCAAAGTAAGGTTTCCAATAAAAGTAAACAATATTTTGTTACGCCGCCCCCATACTACATGGGACTCAAACATTACTGGCGAAATGTTATGTGACTATAGATACACCTGGCTTTGCGTAAACTTTTGGAGATTAGGGCGTTATGTTATGTTTTTGTCTTATGTGTGATTTGATTTCATGAAGGCATTGTTTAATAGTTTATAAAAACACTGGAGTCCAACTTTACTTAACTTTAAACAGTAAGTAAACCTGGCACTAGGAAAGCTCAAACGATTAATAATTCATCATCATCATTTCAGCCGAAAGACGTCCACTGCTGGACATAGGCCTCCCCCAAGTGTCGCCACATTGACCGGTCCCGTGCGCCTCGCATCCAGTGGATTCTCGAAACCTTCACCAGGTCATCGGTCCACCTAGTTGGAGGCCTTCCAACGCAACGTCTTCCGGTTCGCGGTCGCCACTCCAGAATTTTTCATCCTATCCATTCTGCGAGCAATGTGCCCTGCCCACTGCCACTTAAGTTTGGCAATTCTTCGGGCTACGTCGGTAACCTTGATTCTCTTGCATTCTGATTCGACGACGCAAGGAAACTCCGACCATAGACCTCTCCATTGTCCTTTGGGTGACTTTAAGCCTTCTGATGAGGCCTATTGTGAGCGAACTCGTTTCGGTCCCATATGTAATCACTGGCAACACACACTGGTCATAGACTTTCGTCTTGAGACACTGCGGTAAGTTGGACGAGAAGATACCAAGCAACTTTCCGAACGCTGCCCAGCCGAGTCGAATTCGAAGATTCAACGATTCAACTCCTCTTATTCATTCAATTATGCCCCTGTCCCTCTTCTCTTTTCTCTTCTTGTTTACTTTTTATGTAATTTTGTTTTATTGTTAAATTCAACCTTTTTTTTGTTTTGTCCTGTGGAGTCTAATAAATATTTTTTCTTTCTTTCTCCCTATACAAATTAAATCAAAACATGTCTTTGTTTGTATAATAACAATAAGCCGGCCACGTAAAAAACAATAAATAAGGGTAATCACCGTATCACATCGGTCGCCAACGGGTCTCGTGATATATTAGCGCCGTAGCAAGGGTTTATTTAGGGCCTCTGTAGTGGAGGGTTATCGATGAATGTATCGTTTAATTATATTAGATGGATTTTTATCTCTCGTACTAATAAAGGCAAGGATAACAATATTAAATTTGAGGAGACGGTTGCAAAAGTGGTATCATGATTTCTGGTATGTCACTATTAAATTCTATATCAAGTTATAACTTTCTCCAAATGTTCTTCGTATTAAAACGGTTCTATTTCGATAAAAAAAAAACACACCGATTTAAAATGAATTAATTGAAATGAATGAATTGATTGATTATTTGATTTAATTGAGTTCACTCATACATAATTATGCATTTCTCTATAGAAAACCAATGCAATCTTCTCATATCATACTTTCCTTTCATAGTATTTTATGCAAAGAAAATATTTATACCACATCGACGACGGAAAATTAATACCTCCTTTGAGTTCGTCACAGGCAATAAAAATAGTTTTAATACAAAACATTTTACGAGAACGAAGCATAAAAAATCGAAGCACGGTGGGGTGAAGCACAGAGGACCGAAACATGACGGGGTATAAAATAATTTCATACTTCGTGGAAAGTTTGGGAGTTAAATCGAGTTTTGAGAGTGTCGAACATTTTACGGGGCTGAGCGAATAATTCTGCTGAAATGAAAATACTTATAGGTGATTACTGGGATTTAGTTTTCATAGGCTTTTCTGGGTGTTACCTGATAACTTTTTAGGAGTTAAGCAGGGTTTAATTTAGAAAGAAACTCTGGTCTTAAGAGTTAAAAACTTTCTGTTAGCAGACATTGAGATGAAGTAGTGTAATTCTAGACAGAATGGGTCATATCTTTAACCATATCTTTTATCATTTTCTTTCCTGACTTCTATTGTCAAAAAGGTACTTGACAGGCTGTCGGACGAGAAGTTAGATGGTTTATTGCACCTACCTGATGCACAGGTTGGATTTCAAAATTATTTCGGTACTGAAAGTGCGACTCTCACCCTTACAAACACGGTGCAATATTAGACGAAAAGTCAGACTCCTGTGTATGCTTGTTTCCTGGATCTCTCCCGTGCGTTTGACATAGTATGACGTTTTGTGGGACAAACTACGAGAGAGAAAAGTGCCGGCAGAGCTGTTGAGTATCTTTCAATACTAGGACAACAACCAGCTTAACACTGTTAAATGGACCGAAAAGCTCCCCGTGCCCGGCCAGCTCCAAATCCATCCCGGAGACTATATGAGGGAGGTACGACTCGCATATATTTTGGACTATTTTCATAGATGCATCTCAAACAGCAAGCTTGTAGCTCAATAATTAATATAATAAATTGTAACTAACATATTTTATTGCAACTATTGTAGTGTTATCAGTGACATTAGCAGTGTAATAACTATAAAAAAGTGACATCAACAAATATCTAACAAATCAGTGTAAACAGCCAATGAACCAAAAGAAAGAAGTGTGTGAAGACTCCGAATCCTTTATAGTAAAGATAAATCTAAAGTGAACTTGAACAATCATAAGGAATACACAAAAATCGAAAATTGTAACACTACATATTCGTTTTTTATTTGAAATACAGTGACAACCACGCCATCTCGTAGCTACGTTGTTAACTGACATGAGCAATCGATAACAACTGACAGAAAGTGTTGCAATTCCAAAATAATAATTATATTACACACATTTATATTGTAAGTAGCGACATCTATTACCCAGGGAATAATTATATAATATTAATACGAGCTGCTATTTCAACTTAGACGTTACAAGGCAGACAGCCAGTAGGCCAACACGTCAGACTTCGACGTAAAGAGGCTCGAGTTCAAAACTCACCACAAGCAATTATTTTTGAAATACAAAAATTGTTTGAACAAAATTAAATCATGAATTTCTTAGAAAATATTACTTTCCGTCGCACACGAACACGCTCGGAACCAGAAGATGACAGTATTATTTCACAAACAATAGACGAAACCATTAATAGCATGCCTGACTTGTCTGAGGGCGAAGATGACTCACGAATCAAAACATTGACGAATGAAATCGAAAAACTGACATCCCAATTAAACGGTGCGCATAAAGAAATTGATCTATTGTCATTAGAGAATAACAACTTGAAACAAACAAATGACGAATTACGTAAAAGAAACGAGCTTCTCAAACAGATTAACAGCCCAGCTAAACTAAGAGCTACACTAAAAAAATCCATAAAAAGATGTTCAAACACCAAGGAGGCACAAACAGAAACAAATATAACAGGTTCTCCTAGTAAAAGTTCACAAACTATAACCTCACAGAGAAATACTCAAATAAAATCACAGAAGAAGCAAAACAATACACAGTTCACAATACACAAACCAAACACACCTAAGGACTGTTCTATAAACACGTCAAAAAAGGACACAACTCAAAGAAAGGACACAAAGGCTAACAAATCAGAATCCACTAGGAATAAACTATGCATTGTTAGTGCCAATAAAATAAATAATATTCTATCCATCGCAGAAGACACATTTCGAGACAGTCAGATATGTCACTACATCTCACCAAATTGTGGATTAATACAACTTATTGGTAACCTACATCAAAAAGTTATGGACTACACAATGAATGATTATTGTGTCATTTTAGTCGGAGATGAAGACTTCCAAAAAACCTCTAACTATGTAGAAATAATAATAGAAATAAGGAAGATATTAGAAGAGATTAAGCATACGAATGTTATTTTATGTGTTCCCACCTTTAAATTAAGTGATTACTCGACTATGTTTAATTGGCGCATAGAAACTTTTAACAATTTATTACATCTTGACTTACAAACATATGACTACGCGACTGCATTTGACTCAAACTTGGATCTGCTTTATGATTTTACTATGTTCTCAAAAGTCAATAGAAAGATAAACGACCGTGGAATGCGCTATATATTTCACAACTTGCTGCTAACTGTATCCGAGAGCTCATCGACAGAATGTGAAGCTATAGTTAGTGAAAATGGTAACACCGTGTCTCAAAGTCGTGAGTTTTTTCGTTGATTACATGTATGTTCTACACCAAAACATTGCCGGACTTCTAAATAAATCAGACTTATTAAATATTTGTATTCAAGAATTAGTGGAAAGTAAACAGAAAGTTGTGGACGTAATATGTATAACTGAGCATTTTATAATGTCAGGTCAAGAAAAAATATTATATATACCAAATTATAAGTTAGCGGCATGCTACGCTAGACAGAATAGAAAACGTGGTGGTGCCTGTATCCTAATAAGAGTCGGGCATGAGTATAAAGAACTACCTGACATAATGAAATACTCGATATCAGGAATTATAGAATGTTGTGCCGTTGAATTAACTTTACAAAAAATTATATTTATATGTGTTTACAGACCTCCTAAACTGTGTAACCTAAGTAAGTTTTATGAAAACTTAGATCTCATTCTAAAAAAAGTGTGTATCAAACCTTTCAAAAAAGTAATTTTATGTGGAGACTTTAATATAGATGTTTTAAACAGGAATAGATTGACGCTAGAATTTGAATGCTTTCTTAGGAGCTACAACCTCAAACTAGAAATTAATCAACCGACTCGATTTGTCAGTAATACTTGCTTAGACAATTTTGCACACAATTTAAAGAAAAACTGCCGAAGTGAAGTAATTGATTTCGGATTGTCTGATCACACAGCCCAAATAATGAAGATAAAGGTCAATAAAACCAGCCAAATAAAATCGTGGAGAACATTAAGACGAGATATAACTGAGGAAAATCTTATTAAATTTAGAACACATCTCCAAAGCCTATCGTTTTCTGATGTATACAGCACAGAAGATTCTAACAAAGCCTATGAAAACTTTTTGGAAATGTTCCTAATTTTACATGATCTCTGTTTCCCTAACAAATTAGTGACTATTAGATCAGAAAAAAAATTAAAATGGGTTTCTCGGGGGATACGAATATGTAGCAAAAGGCAACGACAATTACTGTGGCGACAGAGGCTAAAACCAACATGTGAAAACAAAAGGACATTTGATAATTACTCAAGAAGATTTAAGAAAATCATTAAACTAACCCAGAAAGCCCAGAATAATTACTTAATAAATAATTCCAAAAACAAATCTAATACTGCATGGCAAATTATTAATAATAATAAAACGGTAAGGGAACCTATTTCACAAATAAAAAAAGGAGACGAAATAATTTCAAACCCTCATATAATAGCCGAATCTTTCAATAATTTCTTCATTGACCAGATTTCGGGTATACCAAAACATACGTCAGGTGACACAATTAACATAAATATCAACCCACATTCAATATTTATGACCCCAGTTATTCCTCAAGATGTCACGCGTGTAATAAAAAATTTAAAAAATAAAAAGAGCTTTGGCTATGATGGCATTTCAACCACAGTTCTAAAATTTGTTTCTAATTGTATAGCTGCGCCCCTTGCTCATATCATTAACGTAAGCATATACTCTGGAGTATTTCCAAAAAGTCTAAAAACTGTAATAGTTAAACCACTATATAAAAAAAATGATAAAGACGAAATGGCAAATTATAGACCAATTGCTCTAATTCCCATCTTCTCAAAGATCATAGAAAAAATTATCTATGAATCTTTCTACAATTTTCTAACAAAATACACACACATACTATGTGATGAACAAAAAGGATTTAGAAAAAATAAAAACATCAACATGGCTATTTTCGACTTTCTCCATAAAATAATGCCAAAAGTAGACTCTAAAACACCTGTATGCGCAATATATGCCGATATGTCAAGGGGTTTTGACTGTGTGGATCACGATATCCTCCTAACCAAACTTCACGCCTACGGTATTCGTGGCAATGCCCTTAATTTAATAAAAACGTACCTAAAAGGTCGTAAACAATGTACGGAGGTATCGAGCCTGTGTTTAAGATCTAGAAAGGAATTAAAATTTATATCGTCTTTTAGAGAAATAAAATATGGTGTCCCGCAGGGCAGTGTCCTCGGACCTTTATTATTTTTATTATATATTAATGACTTACCACTTCATATACTTCATCCTATGATATTATTTGCAGATGATAGCACGTCAATTGTTTCATGTATCGATAAAGAATCATATGTAAATGACATTAACAATACAATTAATAGTTTAATAAAATGGCTTGACAGTAATAATCTAGTTCTTAATCTCCAAAAAACTAAAATCATGCACTTCTACCAACGATTATCTGCTGGAGATATGGATATAGACTACAATGGTCAAACTATAGAAAAAGTAAACAGTACAAAATTTTTGGGAATCATAATTGACAGCCAGTTAACTTGGAAGCCGCAAGCAGAAGATATATGTAAACGTTTAAGCACCGCCGCGTTTATGTTGCATAATCTTTCCAAAAAAGTAAATTTACCGACAGTATTAGTGGCTTACCATGGTCTAGTAATTTCCATCTTAAGATTTGGTATAATATTTTGGGGTCACTGTAGTGAACGAGAAAGTATTTTCAAAGCGCAAAAGCGTTGCCTGAGAGCTATATTTAGTCTTAAAATAACAGACAGTTGCGTACCTATATTTAAGTCTCATAAATTATTAACCTTCCCATGCCTATATATCCTTGAATTAGCAATATTTGTTATAACAAATCGATGTTTATTTGCAACTTTAGTAGAAACTAGAAAACGAAGTACAGCTATGAGATCTCAATACCAGAATCTATTATACACGGGCGCATTTAAAACTAGTTTATTAAAAAGAAATGTTATATGTATGGCTCCTGTAATATTTAATAAAATACCTGACCAAATGAAAAACCTACCGCTGTATAAATTTAAAAAACGTTTCACAGAGTTTCTTGTGGATAAATGCTATTATTCTGTGCAGGATTTCTTAAATGATAATTTTTTGTAATATCTTTATCACATTTGCATGCTATATTAAGGCAGAATGTACTCGGATCCTGTTATATAATTTAACAACTTATTTTTATGTACCTACATTCTAAGCAAATAAAGACCTTTTCTATTCTATTCTATTCTATTCTAAGTTTCTTTTACTAACCTATAGATGTTGCTTGTCCTAAATAAAGTTATTTATTATTTTATTTATAAGTGGTCTTAAGTGGCGACTAGGCAACTTAAATCAGATATTTATTTAACAGATGTCAGCTTCGCCGTAACTAATTCATACCGGGGTGTCATAAATAACATTTAATACTCTTTCATATTTATATTTCGAAACATTTTCATAGGAAATCATGATAATTGCAAAAATTGCCAATTTATTCAAAACGTAAATACAAGTAATATTAAACTCACCGCAAGCCGCATCGTCCAATAAATCATTTATTTATTATTATTTATTTATTTAAACTTCATGTACAATAGTGGTACATAGGCGGACTTAATGCCACAAGGCATTCTCTACCAGTCAACCTTTGGGATAAATAAGTAAACATTGTGATAGGGTACAAAATAAATATATAAAAAATAACTTCTTGCTATCGAAAATGTATATAGGCACTTATATACTGATATATATATAGATATTTATTATCCAGCCCTTTGGAGAGGAAAAAAAAGTGTGAAAGTCTGTGTGTCAGAATCTTATTTGTATGTCGCTGTTACCAAATAATCCTTTACATATAAATGTCCAATTTATGACAGATGTGCTCAAAAGCCTCTTCTATAATTCATATTTATAGGAAACATTAATTTTAAATGATTCCCCCATGATTCCCCCATGATTCCTCCATGTTTTTTATAAATTAAACCGAATAGCCTTTTCATGTCCAGTGTTGCGAGCGAAATGAATTCAGATGAGAAATGATTTATTGGACGATGCGGCTTGCGGTGAGTTTAATATTACTTGTATTTACGTTTTGAATAAATTGGCAATTTTTGCAATTATCATGATTTCCTATGAAAATGTGTCAAGAAAAAAATATTGAATACGTATGACTGCAATACTAATAAAGGAAATAGAACATAAAAATAAAGTTACATAACATAACTTAACATCACGTTAATAATCCCGGAAGGGTTAAGCAGAGGTGTACCTAATTAAATAGTACACCCACATTTCGCCAGTTATGTTTAACTTTAAGTCCCATAGGGAGCGAGCCTATTGCCAGCATAAATCCAGACTCCATAGTTGCTACTGAGAAATTCCTGATGGAAAAACTCAATAACGCTGCCCGACCTGACAATCGAACCCAGGACCTCATACTCAGCAGTTGAGCTTGCAACCGCTAGACTAACGAGGCAGTACTAAAAATAAAGTTAGTAAATAGAAAAAGTATTTTATGGAACAATCTTGTATCATCTTAAAAACACAAAAAGCTTATAAACCTGTACTCCCAAAAAATTAACCGCTTACGCTTGTTTACATTAAATCCTGAGCTTCCTTTTCCAGTAAAACAGTGTGGAAACAACTTATATCAAAGCCGTGTTTGCCCAAATCAAAGTGTACTCGGACCCTTTGTCAACGCGCGGCGATACTACACATATAAGATACGACGAAGTGAACCCATCTTGTTTAAAACACAGAGTAGAGAGTTTACTTACTGGAGTAACCATTTATTAAACAAGTATGTCAATTTAATTAGTATTTAAACTGACATCACTCGATAACTTTGATTAATTGTTTTTAATTCCTCGTTCTTATTGTGTTCAGGCTTTTCACTTCGAGCAAAAGATGTCAAATTGCCGAAAGACAGTATGTTGAAAGAAAATTAACATAAAGAGGATATATGATTTCAACTCAAAGGCGCGTTCACACTTGCAAGAAATGTGCGGTTTGCGTGCATCTACGGAAAACACACTTAGGACACCTTTGGACATAATCACGCGCGCGCATTGAATGTGACAAGTCCATAGCCATTCGAAGCGCGTAACGTGCACGGTTTCGGCAGGGGTGGACGGGCCTTATATCTTTTTAAATATGCTGTTTTGACCCCTTATTTGAAGACGAAGAAAATAACTTGTAATGAATTAAGTATCGATGTTGCTCTGCTAAGTAAATACACGTCTTGCATTGTTAGTGCTGGTCACCATCTAAACATAAACGCTTCATAACTTACTGAGAAAACCAACACTACTTGTTAGTACTCCATTTTTTAACTCATCCATGTTCCGAAAGATACGTAGGAGCGCCTCCATGTCAGCTTTTACCCCCAGGAGATGGGATAAAAATTGATTTTTTTTAGTCACGTACGAAAAAAGGCAGGGGGCATGATTTGTGGGTCTTTTCCTGTTTGCCCCTTATGGGGTTAGACCACTATGATCCCCTTTAATCAAAAACGCTTCCCTTGAATTCAGGCCAGATCAGTAGGATAACAAAAAAAAGGAAAAATATGACTTGCTCTCGTTGCGGATATTGTCGCAGTCAGGTAAAATTACTAAGGGGCCGGTGACACAGTGCTGTCCTGCTAGATATTTTACGGTAAAGATTGGAATTACACACTAACATTCCACTGTTCGTAAGGTTTTTTGAATAAATGATATCTAAAACTGCCATGATTGTGATCCCAAAATTGTTTAGTAAAATGTCGTACTGATCATCACTGTGTGTACGGGGCCTGAGTCTGATATGACGGCCTCTCTGATATATCTAGGGGTTGAAAGCAAATGGACCAGGCTTTGATCCCCAAGTCAGTTCCATCATTAGTTTTTATTAAGTTTTTTCATAAATTTAGTAGCAGTCGGAAGTAGGCTCAATTTCTTTCAACTCAAATACAGTTGGAAAAAATAATGTAATTGTGCTTTGCTTTTCAGCCTTACCTCTTAAAGAATACAGGCGCTATGTTATATTGTTAATAATAAAAAATTATATCAATAAAAATATAATATAGGCCCTTCAGCATAATATTGTAAAAGGTACATAACTTTTAATTGATTTCAAATGTATTGTACATTTCAATAAGAAAAGTTCTCGACGAAATAAAAAGCTTTGGGAAAAAGGTCATATATTGTTATGAGACCTTTTCATTACGATTTATTTCATATCATAAAAACGGAGAGGAAAGTATTCGCTGAAAAAATCCTTCAAGAAAACTCTGAGGGCGAAATTAAAACTTACAGATTCTTATAAATTCTGTATTTCAATAAAAATCGGCTATTGAAGAAACTTTCCTAATTAAAACTATTCCAGCCTTACTGGAATTTATAAATTCTTCAGAAAAAAATTCTTGATTATTAAAAATAAAACAACGATCTCTTCGTAAATTAACAAAAACATGCTATGACAAGCTCTGATCTTCGGAAAATGAAAACAGGAGTCTCGAAAAAAAAAGACGACTCTCGAATGTATGCTGAAAGAATACTAATTTGTTCGGAAAACTTCGGCAAAGTTCGTAGGGCATCGGTCTTGGTCTTGGTACAACATAAGTAATTATAACTTTTTCTGATGAAAATAGACAAGAAACTATATTTGGAACATGTTTTCATAGAAGATTATGCTATTAATATTAATATCAAGAATAGTTTAATCATAAACGAGTGAATATTGGAGTTTCAAAGTCAATCCTGTTTTGGCAATCTTTTTGTGTTTAATAGAATACAAAAACATCTCTGTAAAGCTAGAAATTAACCTTGAAATCGTACTCTATCCTTTATGCAGGAAGGTCGGTATTTCAGTTTAAAAAGTAGTGCTTAAAACAAAATGACGGATATTTTTAATGACGTCCTTCAAGACGAAGACTTTCTTGTTTTTTTTAATTTCTTTGCAATCATTGACACAATAATTGAATTGTATTTTTACCTAAATTAAAATTACAATATCAAAGCATCCTAAAATGTGGTTTATTAAAGATTTCACCAAAGCATGAAATTATTCTGGAGGCAATTATTCAAATTCCAACCTCTTGTAATTCTGGAAAAGGAGTTATTCTAGACCTTATATCGAAACAACATGACCACGTAGATACTTCTTGACATACATTCCACACACTTCCACTTCGGTCAGCTAATATTTCAAAGCCTTTAGTGTATCTGCCTATGTCAGTGCCAAAGGTGTAAATACATACCAAAACTGCCCCCGTAAGCCAAACAACGGTAACACAACAAGTCTATGTTTAGAGAAAACAGGGAATAAAATTGTAAAAGCTAAGCTGTTATTTCAGTACAAAAATGAGAAAATTATTATTCTTCTTGGTTATTTTAATGCCTACCTGGGAACATTCGGCTTTGGGGTCGATTCCCAGGTCGGGCAAAATATTATTGAGTTTTTTTTATCAGGAATTTTTAAGTAGCAGCCACGCAGTCTGAATTTGTGCTTGGTTGATGGCAATAGTCTCACCCAAGCTTACATAAGACATAACTGGTGCACTGTGGGTGTACTATTAGGTACACCTCTGGCTAATGCATCTGGTGCGAGAGGTTCCAAGCTGTCAGATACAAAAAAAAAACAGGAATTTCGATTTTCTGAGTTACGTTTTTTGGCTTTCAAGGGCAGAATAGACATGGCCGATAAATCGAAGCGTGGCCTCCCCGAATTGCTTTGCGGCTGCGGGACAAACGTGGCCGAAATTAAGACGACGTAGGTAACAACAGGCTAAGGGTCGCTATTGTGATTTCAATTTATTTAATGACTGGAAGATGGGGGGCATCGAAGGAGGTGGACCAAGAATGGGTTGTCTTTTGATGTCTTCAATTATGGTTGAGGGATTGATATCCGGAACCACTATACGTACGCAAGTTTGTGTGTGTAAACTAATATGTTTACCGTTATTCCTGTAGGCCTTTCGTTGACCTTTGTTCGGCCTGGGTTTGGGTTATTCTGGGTTTGAGAGTGGAAAATTTGACACAAACTCACTATACTCAATGACATAGATTTTGAAAACAAAATAGGTAGATTTACACTAGCGAGGTATTAGGTAATCTTTGAAAACTACTAACCGATTTCAAAATTGCTTTCAGTTACGGAGAGCTACACTATTACCAAGTGCAAATATTTCTGGGCGAAGTCGCCGGTAGGAGCTAGTGTTTTATAAAATAGAAGTAATCTTAATATGTATCAACTTTTTTCATGTACAACAACACAGAATATGTAACCCGTCTTCAAATAACTCAAGTAATACCTTCTTTTTACAACAAAAATGTTAAGCAACATACCCTCACACATCATGCCTTTCAGCAGCTCCGGCAAAAGGACCAATAATAAAGCGACGCCAAAGGACCAAGTCACTGAATGACAAAACACTAGTCACGGTGGGGCGGGTTGGTATGCACAATGGGACAAGCAAGGGTTCTAATACGGGTTGTAGTTGAAAAACTAGCCTACCCCTAAGTTCGGCGACGAGCAATATTGGGCGCGGAGATATTTGGTTGGTGTTGTGCTATAAAGACACAGTAAATTAATTGAACATAGTCGTCCAGACATAAATATTATGATTTTGGTCTTTCATGGGTTAGGTTCGGTTAGGTTAGGTTAGGTTAGTAAAATAGGTTAGTTAATTAATAACAGCCGCTCGGACCGGACTCTCTAGGTTAAGCCGTGCTTGCCTAGGGTGATCTGTGTATGGGTGACCGCCTATTACATACCGAGTTTCCTCCGTGCCTCGGAAAGTACCTTAAGCCGTTGTTCCCGGCTGTCATTTGTAGATCTTTGACAGTCGTTACAGGTAGTCAGTGGCCTAAAAAGTCTGCCAACCAGTCTTACCAAGGGGTATAAAGGGTATCTTATTACCTAGTACTAACTGGGTTGCGGAGGTCAGATAGGCAGTCGCTCCATGTAAAATACTGTTATTCAGCTGCATCAGGTTAAACTGGAAGCCGACCCTAACATAGTTGGAAAAAAGGCTAGAGCATGAGTGACAGATGATGAGTCTTTGATGGGTTAGGCAAAAGTGAGCTTAAAGTACACCCACATTTCTCAAGTTATATTTAAGGCCCATGTAATGGAGGCACTTCAGATTCCCGTTCCTTTTTGTACTGAGAAAGAGAAATGAAATTAAAACAATAAAACTTAGTCTACTCTGCGAATTTAACTTAGGACTCCGCCCATTGTCAACCTCTTTGGCATAATTATTCCTTTGTCAAAAATTATGCGAATTTTTTTATCGCAGGGTAATAAAGTATTTCAATTATAATAAAAGTTTTCTTGATATCCGTCAACATAACACCATCCCTATATGAAATTCCGTTGACTAAGCAGAAGATAGGCATCCCGCGTAAATATATATGTCCCAACACTAACTTGTAAAGATGGACGATATTTTATATTATTCTTATTTACGACTGCCGCCTTATATATAATAAAATCTTATATAAGTACGCACTTTAGAGATTGAGCAAAACACGTAAACGAAAGTGTGATTTTTTCTTTTATTTTCCGAAGAGTTTTTGTAGCATCCACAAAGTATTGCTTATAAAAACAGATAGCATTTCTTCCAGCTAACATAAAATCTACTTAGATAACAAAAGTCTTAAATACACTCACTCACAGACAACTCACTACACAACTCTTTTTCTCACTTGGGAGAGCCCTAGAATAGAATAGAATAAAATTTATTTGTTAGAATATTGTTGTTACTTAGGTGTTACACAAGACATGATGTCCATAATATCCTGCGGTTTCCAGCGTACAAATATTTCAAAAAATTAATAATAAACCATACAATGTCGAGATTATGGAAAACGTTAACTACTATCAAATACAATGTCAGGGGGTATTAATTATAATTACCTATGTCCAGCAGTGGACGTCTTTCGGCTGAAATAATGATGATGATGACTCGCTCACAGACAACGTGCAGCTAGAACTGGCCGGGCTTAGAAGCAAGAAGCATCTAATTTTGAGCAAGATATCCTTACATTGTATAGCGACCAAAGAAGGATGTTTAAAATATGACCCGGGTTTAATACCAGTGTGTTGGTATGAAAGTTCGTAATTTTAGAAAGCTGACTAATGTCATTGCGGCAGACGACTTTCGCACAAAGCCCACTTGTACAATGTACTCACAATACTTAAACTTAACTTGCTGAAAAATCAAATACCATAACTTGAAACGACAACTAAAATAAACTTCGAAACCTACCCATAACTCCTTCAAAACCATTTCAAAAATTCCATCTATCGCCCATCTAAAATTGCTGAGACTGCAAGACATTACTTCGGCTATAAAACCAATGTTTCAGGTCCGTCGTCCAGTGCGAAGCTATGAATAGGTAATAGCCGGAACTAACGACGGATTCAATTGCTTCCAAATCGGAATCCGGATCGGTTTGCCGCTGTTCGATAACACAGAGTAAGAATGGTACAGAAGGCCAATGTTTTAGAAAACAGGTGCACACACATATTCGCTTCAATCGACTCAACCTGTTACAGTCCGCTGCTCGACATACCTTTCCAAAGCTGCGTCACATTTAACGGTTCTTCTTCTTATGCTTCCAGTTTGACTCAGCCTCCTTTAAAAGGTCGTCGGTTTCCATAGCTGGGGGACATCCTACACTACGCTAGCCGATGCGTGGTCGGTAGGACTAGTCAAGGGTGCGCGCGAATGTGTGAGTATCTCCTGGGCTCCCGACTCATGGTAGTGGTAGTAACAATGGGATTTTAGTCAGTATACGTCCGAGTCCGCGTATCACTCGTTCAACACAACCCTCCGTTCGTCGTAGTCGATGAGTGAGGATAAGGCCTCGTTGGCTCCACCGGTTATAGCTCCAACCATGTCAACGGCCGGGTTATTGCTTCTTTAGCTTACTAAACCTGCAAGCTCTGTCAATGAATCTTCATAGAAGACTACTCACGGCGATCTCACAAATAACAAATACTAGTCGCAAATGCACTTACACTCGTGAGTGCATTTTTGTTCATACTATGAAGCTAACCTTCTGTGCATATTTATTCCGCTGTAATAGTTTGCATCCCCGTGGGAGAGAACGTTTGTAAGGAATGGAGTTCTGATGATATAATTCTGTTTGGCAGTTGGTGATACAGTCTCGTTATGTGGGATGGATTTGTCGTGGTGCGACTCTGATGATTGTAGTTTAAATTGGTCAGGTTATGGAGTTAGCGAAGTTCTGATTGTGAGAATACTTGGTATACTGGGGTTTGGGAATAAACGTTCGAGTTGGATTATGATAACTATGAGATAAGACAGACATTCTTAGAAAGAATTAAGAATGAGATTCGCACGTGCACTTGTTAACAGAAGTAAATACCAAAATCATTGTTGTAAATACTTCTTCAGATAAATTGCATCGCACGATAGTAAAAGTAAATATTAAAGTTTAATTCAATCTCTCTGTTTTTTTTTTCCAGAAGTATTCAGAAATGTTTTTATGACAAGTATTTAAAGGATTAATTAATGTGAGTAGAACGTAGTAGGTTACTTAAGGTAAAAGTCAATGCCAGACAATAAAATTAAAAGTTGAAAAAATCTAAATATTTTTTTGCTATTTTAAGACAGGCGTTAAATAAACTGTCACAAACAGCCGAGTCAATGATGCGAGAGAATTGAGACTTGGCCATCGAGCCGTTTGAATGTCAGCATGGTGCCTAGTACATAATCTCCCCTTATCCAGAGAGGCCTATTTTAAGCACTGTCCTGCATATGATTGGAGTCTATAATTAACTAGCAATAGGCTAACCACATGTTTGTATTTGTGGTTTCACATACCACCCTGAGTAGTACCATTCGTGAGTAAGCCGAGGTGTATTAATAGTACTCCATATTTCATCAGTTATGTTTAAGTCCCGTGCAATAAGGTACGAGCTTAATGTCGCGTCACTCGCAACTCAAGACTCCGGGCGGGTACTGAGGAATTACATAACATCACGCCTGTAATACCCAAAGGGTTAGACAGAGAAGTACCTAATATGCCACCTACATGTCGCCAGTTATGTTTAAGTTCCATGTACTGAGAAATTCCAAAAGGAAGAACCCTATAACATATTGCCCGAACCGGGAATCGAACACAGGACCTCTAAAACAATGAGGCAGCTCAACTGAGCAGCCACTGCCTAATCGTTAAACTGAGAAATTCTAGATGGTAAACCCCAATGGCACGTTTACCTATGAGGGAATCAAACCCAGAGCTTCATGTTCAGCAGTAGCGCTTGCAACCACAAGAAAAATTATATGAATTAAAATATACATACATAGATAGTATATCTTCCACTGTATGACAAACCGAACAGTTCCAGGTTTAAAGGCAACAATTTAACAGTTTACGATCAAGTTTAGTATTTCATTACGCGCTATCCTATAGTAATGATATTGTCAACTATAAACTTACCCAACCGCTGTTACGACACTAGAGTGATAAAATACTGTTGTCTTATTCTCAAAAAATGTTAGTCAGTAAAAGGGTTAAGGCGTGTTTTTTAAATAAACAAGTCTATACCTAGGTAGGAAAGGATTTCAATGAGCTCTCTCTGTTAGAGATATGATATTATGTGCATTGCATTGTATTAAGTAACTTAAATGGAGGTGGGCCGGCTATATGGTTCGAAAGGAACGAAACAGATTGCCAAATGAGTGACAATACAAAAGAAAGAAAGGGAGACAACATCATAGATGGGAGGATGAACTTATAAGAACAGCGGGTACTACTGAAATGAGACAAGCGCAAAATCGTGTACAGTGTAAAGCCCTGGGGGAGGCCTATGCTGGAAAGCAAGACAATTTTCAGTTACCGGTGTCAAATAATTAAATAGAAACGAAGAAAAAGATTGTTACATAAATTACCCAAGGTTCAATTACGAAAGCGACCATAACCGCATACCGCAGCGACATAGCCGCCCGATCCGCATGACACACCACGGCGTCACTGTTTCTATGTAATTATGAAAAATGCGACATTGCTACCTGTTGCCATATTTTCTGTTGTCGTGGCAATTGGTAGGCTCTTCCTCTAAGGTTGTCTTTGAAATTGTACCTATAACAGATATTTTTATTTATCTTTTGGTTGGTTCTTTTGCTTCAAACTGGTCGCGAATAAACTTTAAAAGAACAAAATCTTTCTTCAAATCAATTGCCAAGTACGCTAAAGCTTTAAAATCCTCTCCACGGACACATCAAAAACCCTTATCTCTAAAACGAATTAAAACCACAACTACCTCCTGCTCTTCCACACAATTACTTTCCCTGACCTTTTCAAAGTCACATAAAACGTTTTCCAACAATGACACACGTGTGATTTCCCAGGCGTTCTAGACGAAATACTCTGACGTCATGTTAGTACAAAAGTGTGCCATCAAAATCACATCACTTTTGGAAGCATCTGTCGGGGCTATAGATATGATATTGGTCCCTAAGGTTGGCACAAACACGACGTGTGTGAAAAGCTTATAAAATGGTGGGAATTGTTTTGGAGCTAACATGTACTTCTTGGCCACGACCTACGCGCTAAAATGACACGTCTTGTGACACCGACTGTGAAGAGAACAGATAAAAGAAATTGCTAAGGACATGTCATGAGTCACCGTGACGCGAGGGTGCTCACGCAAAGGAAACACAGGGCACACACAGAATAGAAGCTTCTCCTGAGGTCGTGAGAGGGTCGTTACAGTATCTTTGGGATGTTGTGTACTATTTTAGGCTGATCACCATCCATGGGCAGAGACAAAGTTTTAAAAGTCAAGACATCAGGTATACAGCACACATTCATACCGCATCCCGTACGAAAGAATTTCCATATTTACGACCACAAGCAGAGCAAATACCAGCTTAATGCAGGTGCTCGAGCCAATCGCTCTTGTGTTCAGGTTCTCGAGTGCTCGTCGTCGGCTGCCAAGCATTGTGAACTGCACTTGAAACTTGAGGTGTCGCACTTTTGTTTGTTTGCCCGGCTAAAGTGTTCTTGTAGGAATTGTTTTTGATGTGCGGTTAAGTACTTTAGGTGTTGTAAATATTTTTAGCTGAGCGGCTCATTTTTTGTCAGCCACACATCCGTGCGTAGCGTGGCTCATGTGTCACACTGGATGTGGTGGGTACATTTTATATCGAACTAGTTTTTTTTCCGCGGCTCTGCCTGCTTGGAGTTCAGTAATTGTCCCACGGGATCGTACTACCTGGATAAAATGTATCCTGTGTTATTTCAGGTTATAAACTATGTGTTCAAATTTCATCCAAATCCGTTCAGCAACTTTTGTGTGAAAGAGTAACAATCATCCATCCATCCATCTTCACACAACTTTCGCATTTATAATAATAAGATTTGCTTGATTAATTTCGAAGTTATCTCGTAGCACGGAGATGAATCAAACAAGGACGGACGGTATGAATTAGGATGTCTGAGATACTCGTGCTTGTTCATCCCTTGTAGCACCCACATCAGAGATTCATAACAAACTATGACACACTCTTTGTAAAAACAGGTGTTTAATTCGCCCCAATGGCACGTGTGATATGACGTGACAACACCCGTCTCAGTGACCCCAACTAAGTACTGTCCAGCAGGAGAAATGTTTTTTAAAGCACCAATAGAATTTCGTTATTTACACTTCTCGTGTCCGCTCAACTTTAGTGGAAAGGGTTGAGTCTAGGCCAGCCTCCGCACTCGGTGGCCAAGCGCACAGCGGAGACGAGAATACACTTGAGTAGCGTGCTGTGAGCGGTGTGCTGTGACCGGCATGTGGTGAGCGGTGTGCTGTGACCGACGTAGCGCTTTGTACATCTTCTCTCCTCGCCGCTTTGCAAGTCTTCTCGCCTCTTTGCTTTGCAAATCTCCACACGGGAAAGTGAGAGGGAGAAGATAGATACACCTTAGCTCTAACGCATCTCCTCTCCTCTCCGTTTCGCACATATCTGCTTTGTACGGGCCTTACACTGTCACTAGCCTAAGCGACCTGTCCCACCGCCGAGGATTGTCGAAAAGCGTGCAGCGAGCTAGCACCTAGAAAAGAGTTGGTGAGCAACGAGCAGCGAGTGTGTAGTCTGGATCGTTATGTCGCTGGGGTTATGAACGAGTGCTCCGGTCTGAAAGGCGATTACTCCCGCCCTCTGCGACAAAAGAGTGGAGAGTGTTTTTAGCAGAGTGAAGAGTCAGCGATCAACTATTGACAATATGTGTCTCTTTTGCTGACCCGGGACCTACATCTATTGTACAATACTTGAGCGAGATAGTCGATAGTCCCTTCCTCGTTGGCGGTTGGGCAAGTACCTAAGTTATGCAGGCATGTACTTAAATCGAACCGTGTTTACAATATCCAGACGATCTGGGAACCCTCGTCACGTGCCAAGGACTGTGTGACAGATGGCAAAGTATCTTCAAATATAAATACTCCTAAACGTATTCAGTTTATTTTATTTTCTTGTAGGTTACGTACATTACGAATTATTTTATTTTGTCTAGGGCCCTTGCGTGGGTTTGGGCCATAAAGTCTTTGGTGAGAATTCTTTTTGCGAAATAGGTTATTTTGTGGAAACTTTTAACACTAAAACAATGAACATGTTTTTTTTATAGAATGGAATTTTATGAAAACTGTGAAAGGCGACAATGTCTTGTGTTGTTTAGAAACCAGTCGCCGTCGTCGTCATCGTTGTCGCTGCAGAGCGGTTGGGCGAGTTTGTAGCTGCGGTTTGCGTTTGCAGGCCCTTGGGAATTGTACCTTAAAGCCAAAGTATCTTTAGCTGCCAGGAATACCAAAGAAAACACTAGCTAGTGTTTTCTTTGGTATTATATTCTACTCCCTTGCCAACCCTATTACAGATTCCCAGTTTACGACGCACAGTTACAGTCGCGATCGTATAGGTGTCTCGCGAGGCTCTGCTGGATTAACTCCTGTTGACAGCGGCGGTTTACTTACCCAGAATCGTTGCAAAGTAACAGTATTGGTTCAAAAGTAACACCGGTACAAAAGTAACAACAGGTCATGCACTAGGGGAGTAATTCCACTTTTATATCAGCAATAAATAAAATTGTTAAAGCCAAGCAAGTCTCATTTGGCTTTGTTATCTGTCAATAAGATTGGTAGTAAACATTGCACGCAGGACGTGTCGGAGAGTGGCTTTGCCCCTGGCATTGCGATAAAACTAATCTATCCAATTACCGAAAGAATGAATTTTGAAAAAAATATGGAACACACGATACTAAACGTATTTGTACCTTATGTTATTTGACAAGACTACTTTCTTGTGCTTCTTTTGCACGTTTACAACTTTAAAAAGAAAAAAAAAGTGAAACTAATACTTCGCAAGTACTAATTCAGTACTTTTAATCCATCCATTACTCCTACAGTACCAGTACAGAAAACTGCAAATGATTCTCAATTTTCTAATAAAACTAACTTCAGGCGTCTTATTTAACTTTTATTTTTGCGAGGTGGCGTTTTATTACTGGTACTAAAAAATGTATAGCTTACTACTTACTGCTTTTATTTCATTGGGCCACTAAAGTTCTTGGATTTTTACATTATTTTTCAGGTAAGTGGCGTAGTAAATTTTTATTTTCTTGAATAAAATATGTATACTGTTGTTTTATTTCATGATAGTTAGCAACATCTCGTGGAGGTTTAACTGCAGATTTTTGCAGCTGCAGATGAACCTTGGGTCCTGAATTCGATATCCAGGTCGGGAAATGTTATTGGGTTTTTCCATTAGGAATTTCTCAGTAGTTTGAATTTAAATTCGTGCCTGGTTGATGGTAATAGGGTCGCCGGCTATCACAACTTAAAAACACAACAGTTCAAATGTGAATGTACAGGCGTGATGTTATGTTAATTGCTCTTAATCAAGCAAATACCTCATTAGCTTGCGAGAACCAAGGATTTGCTAGCGAGTAGATGGAGTTTTCCAGCTTTAAACTGCATTGGCCATTTTTGCGAAGCCGAAAATATGCCTGTCTTGACTTACGCCAGCTACCGGCGGGCGCAAACTGACAAAAAAGTCCAACTTCGACTAACTATTGCGACAATCATTTCTAAAATAAAAGAATAAATTGCATAAATCAAATGCTATAATTTGGACTCCAGACTTTTCACTTTTAATATAATTTCGAGTTTTAAAGATTTCTTATGTTGTCTGCCATTTTCAGTAATATGTTTCTCAGTAAGTTTGCTAGTAGAGGGTAGTTTTGCCCTAAAAGGGGCGCTCGCAGCTGGGGCACGCATACCTGTGGAAATTAACAAACATTATTTGTTTGGTTCATGCAGTTCAGAATGTAGTGGGTGTGAAACAATTCAGAGAAATCTTAGGTACCTACGTTATGTTAAACATAAATACCACAAATATTCATTAAAGATAATTCAATTTTGAAAGGTTTATAATGGGTCTCACTAGCTTAAAGTTAATATAAGCAAATCGACAATATTAACTGAAATATATACGAACCACTGCTAGAATGACGACCAATAAAGGACAGATCAAGTTTATAAGCAGTGTTAAAACGACTCGCACCAGCCACCATAGACTTACCACCACCAGGATACTGGCTATCATTACCTGAAACATAATAAGAAGATAGTAAGACGAGTCGCGATAGAACAAGAAGACGAACTGGACAACCCATACTGTCCTACTGTTGAGCATACGCCTTCTCTAAGTCTTTCCAAGAGTTCTTGTCCTGCGTCACCTCGACCCAACCCTCGCGGTATGCGTACAGGTTGTCACTCCTCTTTCTAGGCCAATCTCTGTGGCGCCGTCCATCTGTAGGCATCCATCCATCTGAGACTTGTGCTCAGCGGTCATCGTGCGTACGGCTGACATGACCCACAAAACTGGACAACTTCAGAAATGAAGGAACAAATGGCGGTCTACCTTTGTCCAGAAGTTAGACAGAATAGTTAAGAAAAAGGTAAGAGACAAAAATCTGTAACGGCTGTACTGAAAAAAGCTTGGAATATTATTGTATGAAGCCTGGCCTGCCAAACTTCCGCCATTTTGATTTTTTTTAAGTAGCGGCCACTCAGCTGGTATCAATACAAACAAGTGTTGAATAGGAAAAAAACTTTTAAAATATACTTAACACAGGTTTTATTCGTGGCTATTAAAATCAAAGCTGTACTGAAGATATACCGTCAATAAATAGATCCTAACTTGGGTAGTTCATTTCTCCGAAACGTGACGCTTTAGATGATTTTGTATCATACTATACTTATTTGTATTGTTACCAGCTATCTCCAATACATATAAAATTCATTTTGACCGACTGATTGATATATCAACGCACAGCCCAAACCGCTGTCCTAGAGACATGAAATTTGGAGGGTGTACTCTTTGTAAAGAGTAAGTATCCACTAAGAAAGGGTTTTTCGAAATTCCACCCCTAAGAGGGTGAAAACGGGGTTCGAATTTTCTGTGAAGCTTTTATTCTCCGAGTCGATTGACTCGAAAATTGGTGTACACACTCTCCAATTAAAAGTATGAGACACGCATATCACAGATTTTCCAAAATAATCCCCCAAAAGAGTCAAATAGGGCTTCGAAACTCAACTAGACGGGCGATAGCGCGCAGACCGCAGTGTGGCGCAGGGCGTGCAAGGCGCGGGAGTATTTAGCAAGTAGGTAGGATTTTTCTGAGGTAGGGAGACGTTTCTGTAATTATATGTGAAATCCCGATTTTCGGTCGGATCCCGGTAGCAAAAGAGAACAAGGCACTCTACGTAGTGTCTACTGTGACCAAATAGTATATAACATACAAATTTGTGGGTATCTCAGCATAGCACAGCCATTTAATACATCATAGGATTGAAAACATTTAAAAAATGACAACATTTTTCATGTTAACAAATAAAGCAACAGGTGGCGCCAAATAAGCCAGCCCTCGGGTGTCAGAATTCAGAACTAAAATCGTATGGACGCACACACGTGATTTTCGGCTGGCAGTACCGTTTCGTAGAGAGCCGAAGATTATCAAGTTACGACAGGGGCACAAAAAGAAGGTGTATGTAGGAGAGAACGAGATAGAATGTGTAATGGTTGATATCGTTTTTGGTACCAACTACATTTTTTATTATGTTGACTTATTCACATAAGATAAAATCACTTTTTTTTATATTATACTTGCTCTCCATTTTGTTCTTTACTTTTTTTCGGTTTTTTAGTCATGGGTGTCATTTTCGTGGTTTATGGGGTCGTTGATAACAAAAATGGGGTCAAAATTAAAATCCAAGACGACGCCGACGAACATTTTCGGTTTGTTCGTCATGGGTGTCATTTTCATGATTTTCGGGGATACTGATAACGAAAATGAGGTCCAAATAAACTTAGAAAAAATAATAAAAAAAAACAATTCTCATTTTTTCCCGCTTCCCCAGACTCAATTCTGACCCTTCACCACTGCCCGGTAGTATGGTCCCTGGGTCAATTATCGAACTCCACGCGGGTGAAGCCGCGGGCATAAGCTAGTCGAGTAATACGGGTCATGTTTGTGGCCGCCACTTTGAAAACAGATTAAGATGTCGGAAGTTAGACAGGCGAAATAATTCAAACCCTTTGGGACACTTGTATACAAAGACCTAAGTTAGAATATTTTTTCCTGGTAATACGTTTTCATAAAATCACATCAATTCTTACCTCTACATAGGTGCAGCCGCGACTAAAGTTAGTGCTTACTATATCACTTGTAATTTTACCTGAGCCTCTTCATGTGTTTGCAGCCAGTCCCTGACAGAACCCACGACATGGCTCTCTCCTTCTAGATTTGCCGCACATGATGCCCGTGAAACACAAAACTGGAACATGACAGAATAATAACTACATAACTTCACGCCTGGCATTAGGTAGGCCTGGGTTAGGTAGAGGTGTACATGTATAGTCCGTCCACCCACATTCATGTAATAAGAGGCAAGCCTATTGCCATCAACCGGTTACATATCCAGACTCTATGGCTACTGTGGAAATTCCTGGATGAAAACACAATGACATTTTGCCGGACATGGGGTCGAACCCAAAACGTCATGCTTCGCAGTAGCGCTTGCGCCCACTATAATCAATTTAACTTGAATAAGATTTTTCCCTAAAATGTAAGTTTCAGACTGTGAAAAAGAAGCGATATTATTAGTTAATTTTACACACACCCCTCTCTACACATGTTCGCATATCTCTGGTAGAAAACAGCCATAATGTTAGTAGTTCTGCAGAGTTGTGAAATAAATTTCAGACTATAAGTGACATTGCAGAGTTTCACTCATACAGAGCGTTTGACATATCAAAAAGTTGAACTGTTTTACATACAGAATTGCCAAACATATCCCCCTGCCACTGGCGATGGCTTGGGTACATGTTGTTGGCCACGAGTTGTATGACATCAGTGGCGTTTATCAGCAACGTATGCAGACTTCTGTCTAGGCGGCTGTCTGCAAACAAAATATAGTAAGTGTCAGTTTGCAGACTTTGGGCAACGCGCCCATTGCAACTCTGCAATGTCACTAATCTCTGCATGTTTTAGATCACTAGCTATTAGAACGACAGCCGAGGTCAACGAATCATCGTGCCTTCCGAGGCAGAGATAATTCGATATGAAATGAATGATCAGTTGGTCGCCCATCCACGTACCAACCTCGGCAAGCGTAGCTTAGCCTTTGATCAATCCAAAGTAAGTACTGTGAATATTGTTATTCTTGCGTTTGACAAAATAAATCCATGAATTAACATGACTTTAGTCTGGTTTGCTTGTATTTTTAACCGATTTCAACATTTCAGACAGACCAGAGCTATGTGCGGCTCTAACTGAATTTTCATGAATTGACTTTTGTGAACATAATACTCGGTTTTTTAGTCCCAAATTCTCAAACTCCGAGAATTTATAGACTAATCAAAACAAGCAAAAAATATTCCCACAAACAATAAAATAAATTATCCTTCCGCGTTTGAGAATATTTACCATAAACGTTTTCATACATATTATGAAGTCATACAAAACTGTCGTATCCTCCTATATAATTGAGTACGCCACTCAAACGAACATAAACACTCTTTCTTCATAAAGATAACATAAGAAACGACTGCAGAAACAGCCATCAACCACAGAAACCGTACATTTACTTTATGTTGCTTATCTTCATAAAAAATACTTCTTCCGTATGATAAACACCGTGGCTATAAATGTTGTAGTATAAAGAAAATACACTATCCGTTTTATTAAGAGATCAATTTGTGAAGAGAAAAAATGGTTTTAGGAACCTCAATGACATTTGTGAAGACCTATCTTCAGACACCCCGCACGTACAGGTTTGATGAAAAATATAGTTTCAGTTGTATGTATGGGGAGCCCCCCTTAATCTTATGTTTTTTTTTTTTTGTATAAAATTCGTAAAGCGGTTCACAGAATACATCTACCGACCGAGTTTCAACTGTGTAGTACTAATAGTTTCGGAATAAAGTGGCTGTGACATACGGACGGACAGACGAACGGACGGACATGGCGAAACTATAAGGGTTCCTTGTTGAATACGGAACCCTAAAAAACGAGCAAAGATAAAATCTTCCTGTTTATAATAATACATGTTTACAGATTCTATATCAACCTTTAAAACGTAATAAAATAATTATCTAAGAATTTTCTTTGAATAAAATTCAACCTGAAACCTGCTACAAATTCCCCTCTGAACATTATAACAAAACATGTTCCCACTCTAAAATTCAAAACAAGCCTAATACTCGTATAAGCAATTAACGGCTTAAATCCGACAAAGCGTCACCGTACCGTTTCGCACGAAAACGCAATTTACTACACAACGCACCATCTACCTGCTTCCAGAGGAAAAACGCCTCATTAACGTGTCCCTGTAATTTCCTTACACACCGATCTTTGTCACATACCACATAATTTAACGTTGACGAAGTGTATTAAACACAGAAGGTCAACTTTTTGTTGGAGACAGAATAAAAGTTGTACTTACCTAGTAGTTTTTCTTGTTTGTCTCTCTTTTTAACATTATATTATAATTATGTATGTCGCAGATTCAACCGGATTAGCGTCCACGTGCTCGATATTGGTGTCCGCCATGTTTGTAATTTATCAATCAGTGCGAACGACCGGCGCAGGCGCTGTCTCGGGAGCAAGTAAGGCTCGAAAAAAAGACGAACGCACTACTGATAGATACAACTGACGCTGACAGCTACAACATTGACTAGTCCGAAGTCGCTTATGACTGTTTGCGCGGTGTTGCCATTTAAATAAATTAAATAACCATCAAAATAAGTGACATCGTATGTTCTTGAACATTATTATCTCTAACATGTATGTATATAATGTATTATTAGGAAGAAATGAGGTTTTACGTAGTATTAGAAAAAAAAATCTGATACGTGGCACATGTTAGTTCTATGGAAATGAGTGACAACTTCGAATTAGCTCTGGTCGCGGGAGACTTTAGGAGGGAACATCGCTCAAAACGCTTTAAAATTTATAATTTCCTGTTTTGTGTACTTACTCGCTATTTTTCTAAACAATTACGTGTTAATTGAATTCGTTACGATTTGTGGCGGTTTAATTTAGTTTCAGTGATTGATATTTCGTTCCTAAATTAGTTTCAACGGTTGTATTCATTATTTTGCGTATCTCGTTGTCTTTTTTTAAACATCTTCGCTTCTGTTTGGTAAAATTATTTATAGTTATATTTTTAGTGATTTTTTGCTGTAACTGCACCTACTGTATATTGTATCTGCATCACCCTAAGGTAGGCTGGTAGAAAATGCCCAATGCATTAAGTCCGCCTTTGTATAGTTTTTACTTGAGCATAAAGTATTAATAAATATATAAATATGCTATGGTTTTGGTTCAAATAAGTATTTATGTTGAACATTACTGACATTGACGAAATAAACATATTAAGAAAACCTGTTACATGAGTCAGAACTCCCCAATCCGCTTTGAGCAAGCCTGGTGATCAGCGCACAAGCTTTCTGTGTATTATAAGAGGCCTCTAAGCCTTTAAGGGTGCCTTTAAGGGTTGTCCTATTTGTAGCTAATGCTTAGTTGTATTTGGACAGTAGTAAGTACTTTTTGTAAAGTTAATAGTTATAATGTATCTGTTAACTCTTGTCTACTGCCTATAGTCTATGTATACTTGTCAATTTGATGTCATTTTACAACTGGTGTTTTATTTTTCTTAAATCTAAAACTAGATAATTTGGTCACTAATTAGTTAAATAATTGGAGCAATTAATACTTTTATCTCATACAAACTATAAGACTTTTTTCTAAAGGTTTGCTTCTTGTTATACCACAGTGCTTACCCAACTCATGCAATATTTTACTGCCTTTTGTCACCCGAATAAAGGCACAAACCCACCGCGGCCCACAGATAGGCTACGAACGTGTGTTAAGCTTCGCTTTGCAAACAAATGTTTGTGATTGTGTCAACTATAAAACACGCTATGCATGAAATGACGTCATTAGTACATGCGTGAGTTGCTCAAATAAGGCGCTCACATAGCTCAACGCTGTCAACGCTGTGCATGCGTTACACGCTGTACACGAATATTAACCACGCACGCTACAGTTGTACATAGTTGTGGTTGTGTAGCGTGTACTGCAGTGGAAACGTAGATCCACGTTGTGAAACAAATGAATCCAAGCAGTTAAAAGGCGCCGCGTGCCGTGCACAGCGTGCACCGCGGTGGGTTTGCGCCTTCAAGTTATTATCTGGGCGTAAAAGTGGGGTAGTAATAAAAGATCCGGAAAAAAAATGAGCATACTCAAAATATGAAATGTACTTTAAATTAAATACTAATCTTGCGACAAGTGAAAGGACAAAGAAACGACCGAATAAAATACTGAAAATTCCGAAAATAAATACAGCATTTGCTGACGTAATATTTTTCCACCAGCTTAAATTGCGTTTTAACCTTTAAAATAAATAAAACAGGAATAAAATCAACGTCTAGATAAATATCAAAATATAATAAGGCGTAGTCGACGTAGCTCCGCTAGGCGGGGCTCCTGTTTCTGTCTGCAGGGTTTAAAGTAACCGAACCTAACGTCGGTGTGCCCCAAGTCCCGAGCTCGCTGCGTTCGCTCTTGTATCCAAAGATAATTAGAGCTTAAGAAAACGATTAATTAATTTAGCAGAACATGTTTTCGAAAACTTAATATTTTTTTCTCAAACTTTGTATTTTTTTGGGAAGTTTTATACTTTTTTTTGAAAATTTTGTTTATTATTATTCGAAGAATTGTAATTTGAATAAGCTCATGTTTGTTTGTTAAATACAACAGTTCTTGCCGTTTATTTTTTTGGTAATTCATTTTAACCAAGCCTAGTAATACAGTCAACCACAGCTCGTTGGAAGTTTATTTTTTTCAGCAAGCTTTATTATTTCTCGTAAAAGTGAACCTTCTGTATACACTATCTATGCTGTGTGTTAATAGAGTAAGATTTGTCATAAATCAAAAGCCATTTTATCAATTAAAAAACCAGCCAAGTGCGAGTCGGACTCGCACATGAAGGGATGCGTACCATCGTAGTAGGCCCCTTTATTTTTTAATTTATTATTATTATATATATAGGTTTTTCTGTAATCTATAGGCAAAGAATTATTATTATTATATTTCCTTTATTTATTTTTATACAAATCTTCTACATTTTTAAATATTTCATAAACTAAAAACAATATAAAAAACATTTAAAAATATAAAAAATTGTAGCCCACCGGTATCGGGAACAGGGTCCAAGCTACCGGCGGTCAGGGCTCCAGAGAGAGAAACCTCCTAACAATACGAGCCGTGTCCAGGAGCACCGCTTTCTGAATCAAACCCTTGATCCAGCTGCCTAACGAGAGCCTCCTCAGGTATTGGTCGAGGCTCTTGGCAATTAAGCCATGGGCTGATACAACTATCGGCACAATGATCGCTGAGTCCACATCCCACATGTCGACAACCTCGCGAGCCAAGTCAAGATACTTGATTTGCTTATCTTTCTCGGCTTTCACGAGGTTCTCATCATGCGGGACCGTTATGTCTACAATCATTGCGCGCCGCTCTGACCGATCCACCACCACTATATCAGGTTTATTGGCTACAATAGTCCTGTCAGTGATGATGGATCGATCCCAGTACAATGTGATACTGCCATTTTCGAGAACTGGGTCGGGCACATACTTATAGTACGGTACTTCCGATTCCACAAGGTTGTATTTTAGAGCAAGTTGCTGATGGATAATCCTGGCTACAAGGTTGTGTCTATGCAAGTACTCTCCGTTAGCCAGGCGAGAACACCCGGAGATAATGTGACGGATTGATTCGCCTGGACGGTGGCATGCCCGACATATGTCAACCGTACCGTCCTTCACAATAAATCTCCGGTAGTTATTCGTCATCATAACTTCATCCATAATTGCACAGACAAAACCTTCGGTTTCTCCGAAGAGGTCCCCGGAACGTAGCCAGGCTACGGACGCTGATAGGTCTACATCGGGCCCATGCAGGGCCCGGAAAAAGCGTCCGTGAAGCTCCTTACTCTGCCATACCTCCATGCGGTCGTTAGTGTCAAGCACTACAGGTTTGCGCCAGTTCTCTTTAGCCAAGGAGAGCGGGGTGAGCCCCTTGTCCACCGCGACCACATCTCGATGCATCCCCACGTCGGTTTCAAGGAAATATTCCCTGAGACTGCATATCTCGCGATTGTGGAGAGTCTTAGCGTTTAAAAAGCCTCGACCCCCACACCTCCGCGGGATATACAGTCTCATAACAGAAGAACGCGGGTGATGCATTCGATATGCCGTCAACAATGTACGGACCCTCCTATCCAGGGCGTCTAGTTCTGTCTGAGTCCATTTGAGTATGCCGAAAGAATACATCAAAACCGGCATGACCCAACCGTTGAAGGCACGCACCTTATTGCCGCCTGATAAAAGACTATTAAATACTTTTTTCAGACGGCCAAAGAAGCGCTCCTTCAACGATTGCTTCATGTCAGCAACATTGATGCCCAGCGCTTCCGACATACCCAAATACTTATAGGTTTCAGTTGCTGAGAGGGATCTAAGATTTATGGAATCCGAGAGCTGGGTTCCCACAGATTCCACAATCTCCCCTCGCTTTACATGCATGACCGCACATTTGTCCACACCAAATTCCATCCTGATGGCGCTACTGAAAGTTTCAGTTACTTTCAGTAGCTCCATCAGTTGCAAATCTTTGGGGGCAAAGAGTTTCAGGTCATCCATGTAAAGGAGGTGAGATATAACTTGACCACCTCTCCTCAACCGATAGCCTAGACCTGAATCCTCCAGCAGCGTGCTAAGAGGATTCAAGGCTAAGCAGAACCAAAGCGGACTCAAACTATCGCCCTGAAATATACCTCGCTCTATCCTTATCGGCTCGCTATTCCTCTGGATTTGCCGACATCCTGGATAGCGAAGGACCGTCCTCCATTGCCCCATACATGACATCAGGAAGGTGCGCAGAGTTGCATCAATTTTATACAGCTCTAGCACCCTCATGAGCCATGTATGTGGCACCGAGTCATAGGCCTTCTTATAGTCTATCCAACATGTCGACAGATCCTTTCGGGAACGGCGAACCTGTTGACTAATGGCCATATCAATGAGGAGTAGCTCCTTAGTACCGCGGGACCCGTTCCTACATCCATTTTGAGAAGCGGACATTACAGAATTGTCATCAATGTGTTTGTTAATTTTAGCTCTCAAAATGGATGTAAGAACTTTATAGACTGTCGGAAGACAGGTAATCGGTCTATAATTTTTGGGCTCCGCAGTACTACCCGATTTATGGAGCAGGTGGGTTATCCCTGTTGTCAGGAACTCTGGCAGCGACCCTGACTCTAAGGCTGACTGGAACAGGATCGCCAGGCGAGCGTGCGACCTTGTAAACCATTTAATCCAGAAGTTGTGCAGCCCATCCGGCCCTGGAGATTTCCAGTTAGGCAACGGACGGACTGCACGAACTACGTCTTGGGGGCTGATAGTGATTGCCCCCATTTCTGGTACTAGATCGCATGCTCGCTCGACCTCCCGAGTCCATTCACCCTCGGTATGGCTAACAGGCACCGACCAGATGCTGCGCCAGAATGAACACATGGCATCATCATCCGGCAGGCGCGTGTCAGCTACACCTTGGTCCGGTCGCTCCCAAGCCCTATAAACCCACCTTTCATCTCTTTGGAATGTGCGATTCTGAGTGTATCGGTCCACCCGCCGCTTATACCTACGAATACGGTTTGCCCATGCATAAACTTTCTGCTTCAGGAAGTCGATGCGCTCTGTGACACGGGACATGTAGTCTCGAGCACTGATATCAGTCCCCGAGAACGCCCGCCTCACAAAACGCATCACTCTAGGGCGAGTATTGCCCTCCCTGAAGCAGATCAGTTTGCCGATGAGTGCTCTGGCCTCACCAATACGTCGTTCAATCCTGTACTGCCATGACGGTACGGCTGGTTTAGGTCGTGTAGCTCTGTCATCAGAAAATTTGACATGAGCTACACGACATGCCGCTACAGCCGCACAATACAGGACTGAGTGAGCATCGGTGAGGTCTTCGCAGTTATCAAAATAGTTTGACAACTGCGAATCCAGAACTGCCACCAGCACCCTATTTTTGTTATGCATGGGCAAACGAGGTACGCGTGGTCTAAGATCGGGTTGCATGAACCGATATTCTCGAATCGCACCCTCCAAAGCACACCTCATTTCCTCATTGCACTGGGTACTTACATTAGTAACCATGTCATTACTCACGTTGTTATCGTGGGTTGGTATTATGGTAGACTGTGGTGGAACCACAGTCTGCGGCGGCGTGGCAATGACATGGCTACTCTGCATTTCAGTCCGCAAGCGATCAAGTACGGTGTCATCCAACATACCATTACGCTGGATGACTCGCACCTGATCCGACAGTCGTTGTGCCGACACGTTGACAGCTGGCTCAAGCACCTGAAACAGAGAGAGCATCCGAACACGGTACGCGGTCAGGTTGTTACCCCCCTCTGTAGCCCCATAGTATGCGCGCATGACATTTGCATTAATGGATTGCGTCCATCGCATGCGCGGCACACTCCCGCCGGGAGCTGGGACCCTATCAGAGGCCGGTGGGCCTCGAGGTCCTAAACCGTCCGGCGGCCGGCGTCCTCCTCGTCGACGAACAGGTGGTGGCGTCGTCGGCGGAGAGAAATACTCGTCGCTCGAGCTCGACGCAACTGCCACGGCCGGTGTCACAGCACTCACGACGGGGCTGGATTCCGGCGGCGGCGAGGCGGAGCTGAGCGACGGGTCCGGAGGCGATAGGCGTGCGCGTCGTGCCGCTGATCTCGTCAACATTTCTTCATATCTTTAATCTTTACTAAAATTTTTTGATAGACATTGACAGACATTGTGTCAAATCAATGGTGGTGGTGTGGTTTTTTCTTATTCTATTTACTTTTTGCATTTTCATATTGTTTCTTCATTGATTATTGTAATAAAAATTGATATTATGAAATGTCGTATGATTTAAATCTTCCGGTATACTGTAAGTTTTTAATTTTAAAAATATTTTGTAGATCTTATATGAAGACGTAATTGTTGACGTAAGTGTTGCCAGCTTATTATATTAATTATTATTATTATTTTTAAACTTTTTACAAAATTTTCGGCACTGCAGGCCTAGTCAAGTTCCAGACGTTTCTTATCGAATCTCTTTCTACAATCGATTTGGGAAAACGGTATGTTGGTAGCCAACTTGACACGACTGAGTCGATCGCTCGTTCTCCAATGTCTGTAGAAAAAACCTATACTTTAGTCTATGGTGAGCGTTTCTACCCACGTCACTTTAGCCTTCCCTTCGGGGTAAATCGAAAAAAAAAAAAAAAATCAACCCACGTCAAACTAACGTCAATGTCATAGTTGTTTACTTTTTGCGCGGGCTGAACTTTTGTTTTGAATTGTTAAGAAAGGAATAATTCTTTTAAGTGATAAGAAAGGAATAATTCTTTTAAGTGATAAAAAAGTAAGCGAAATAAGGAACAAGTTCTTCTTAAGGTTTATGTGCTAAATGTAATTTTAAACATTACTGTGACTCGAAATAATATGAATGATCCTGCATTTAAATGAAAGATACCTGTGATAATTTTTGTAGGGTGGAATCTAGACCTCGAGCAACTCCAGTACAGTTCGCAGCTTTATTGGAATTCATATTAGTTATTTCGTAAATATCTTCCTGTATTATTCGAAAATCTATCATACTCGGGCACTTGAAAGTTTGAAACATAAACATTGACGTGATACACGACAAAGCTGAACCATTTAGAAGCCGATTTTTATCGTTAACTCTTGGGTTTCGGCGATCGCTCAGTGGTCGTTCAAAAACTTCGATTTCCTCTCGTTAGCTCTTGTCAAAACTGTGACTTGGCTACGATTTATGTGGGATGGGATGTAGCGATCAACATTGTAGAAACGATTATATTTCATTCTATCAATTTGAATGATCACATAAGTTGTAAACTTGTCTACGAAATTTCTATGCGTTTGTTTTGACCACGTGGCTTAACGTTGAGATGACGTCATTCCCATACATTTGATTAGTTTTCTATTAGCGTTAACGATTGTAGATTGTCAACTTGGCTAAGCCTAATGTAGTTTCGGAGTTATGGGAGAGGGGGGGGGGGGGGGGATGGTCAATTTTCGCCTTATTTTTTAATAACTTCAAAACTATTTGTCTTGAAATTATTAAAAATATATTTCAGATACTCACAATGAGCCCTTTCATATGGTATGTAACACGATATAGTTTGCCTCCCAAAAGTGGCCTCTTGTTTAAAATTCATTAATATATGTTACACATCCGTTTTTGCAAACACCGACTTTTAACTCAATCGGTCCATTAGTTTCGGAGTAAAATGGCTGTGACATTCGGACAGGCAGACACGCGAGTGATCCTATAAAGGTTCCGTTTTTTCCTTTTGAGGCACGGAACCCTAAAAAAACTACGTGATCAGAACACTCTCGTTGGCAAAGATTTCAAAAGAACAAAAGTAAAAATCGAACTCACCAATTCTCGAATCACTGGCGACCATTTATTATAATATTTATCACACATTTTCAGTAACAAAAATGTTTATATTAATACACAGAACTTGTGTTGAATTGTTAAAACATGATGGTTTTAATAAAAATGGTATTTATGAACAAGTTTAATTTTTGCTCTAAGTCATGACGTTTTTTTTTTGACAATTGTGAAAGTTTAGATTTTTTCTTCTCGACGTAAAAACAGGCGTGAGCAAAAAGTATTTATATTAATGTTATTAATACGTGATGCGGGTTCAGCATTCATTCGTTAGAATTAGTTTACGAGTTTAATGTCTTCAGTGGCGTCCTTCAGTTCCTGTAACGACAATAGGATAAGCAGGATTCGATATTAAGAGCCCAATTTGTGGAACAACCACATAGTCTCTAGCTTGAAGCTATACGTTCACTCATAGCGGCGATTGGCGGCGGCGATCTCTCGCGTCCGGCCCTGGTTCAAGCCATGGTCCGGAGCGAGAGGGAATGGGAAGCCGTCACCTCCTTCTGCGAAGCAGTCATGCTTGTGAAGGAGGTGGCAGGACGTGAGAGGGAAAGAACCTCACGTCCCAGCCGCCGCGGGAGACGGCCTGGGCGTCGGGGGTCACGTGGTGGCTTCCGACCACCGTAGGCGCTGGCCTGTGGACGGCGAGTTATGGGCTAGCTCGCCGTCCGGCCGTCTTAAGACGACAAGCCGTGTCGACGGCGCGTTCGTGTTCCACGCGCGCCTCAAAGAGATGTCAGCAATCAAGTAGGGGTCCGCATGGGCCGATGCCTGCCAGGGCTGCGGGACTGTTCGAAAGAGATACCGTGGCCCTGGAACACAAAGGGCAAAGAAGGAACATGGATGGGTTTTAGTCAGTACAAGTCTGACACTCCCCTCCGCTCCGCCCAGAGTGGGGGGGGTCATTTGATGATTTCCCATCCGGAAAATAAAAAAAAAGCTGTACGTTCACCATGAACACCACACACCCATATTTCGCCAGTTATGTTTTAAGTCCCGTGTAATAGGAGTCTATCGCCATCAACCGGGCCCCAATCCAGAGTAGCTGCTACTGAGAAATTCGATATGGAAACACTCTATAAAACTTTGCCCGACCTGAGAATCGAACTGCAGTTGTGCTCACGACCTCTAGACCAACGAGGGAAGGTAACTATGAAAAAATTCAAATATTTTATGCAATGGCAGCTAAGTGACGAACAAGGCTTACACAAGGGGTTTCTTTGAAGACGACGACCGAGAAAGGAGGCCAAAGTTTATTAGAATTTACCCAAATAATAATCAACATTACCCTAATTTTAAGATCAACGCCATTCTTCCATCCATCTTCATTAGCCGTTGTAATAAGGTTTCACTTCCGTCTAAGTCAAATGCTAGTAGAATTTTTTTACAAAACAGGACCAGAGGGGACAATGATCCTGTTGTAAACACGAACGCGCGACACAAACTTTTTTTTTTTGTCAGCCATTAATCCACGACTAAGCAAAGGTCTCCCCATATCCTTCCAACTACTCTTTTCCTGCGCCATCACGAACCTGGAAACGTTCCTAATGTAAATTCGAACGATTGTAATTAACAATACAGTTATCCTAGAATATTTTGGAAAATGGGTGTGTCAAATGTTCGTCTTTCAACGCCTGGAAGTTGCTGTTGGTAAACATTAGTGAAATATTTTCTGTGGAAATAGTATTGAATAAACAAGAGGAAGATAAGAGCAGAGGTGGCTCAGTGCTGGCGTCTCCGACTAATGAATAGTAAGTCGCGGGTTCGAACCCAAGCAGGCGCATTACTTTGTGTAATTTATTTCATCGCCACTGCTCTCAAAACGGTGAACGAAAACATCGTGAGGAAACCGGCGTGTCCTTGAACCAAAAATTCGAAGACATGTGACATCTACCAACCCGCACTGGGCCTGCGTGGTCGATTATAGCCCATTCCCTCTCATAAAGAGGAGGCCGTGTGTCCCAGCAGTGGGAACATTATAGGCTGATTATGCTAAACAAGATTAGGCATAAGTTCCGAATAAAGCCGCGCGCAAAAGATCCATGTTCAACTATAAATTTAATATAAGCTTCCACGTTAGGCTCACTAAATATTAAAAATCACGTCCATTTTGTTACTACAATCTTACTCCAATTCATCAAAGTAAACAATATATTCAAGCTACTCAGTTTCCTTAAATTTTAAATTTTAATATCCCGTATCGCGCAATCACCACATAAAGTTACTTTGTTGGGATTACCGTCACAATGTCAACGTCGACGTCGACGTGAATCTACGTAGGTATCATAATATTTATTGTTTCATTTACCTAATACGTAAATCAAAATTCTGTTAGTCAGGAGTTTGGAATGACAGAATTAAATTAGAAAGGTAGGTTTATATTTTTAAAATTAAATATTGTATCTTTTAATTTAAGATGAATGAAGCCATTTAATGCTCTTGATTTGTCTGTGCATATTACAAAAATCAAGCGAAATAATGTATGTAAAGCAAACTAAGTAAGTTTTAGTGAGTGTTAAAGTTTACAGTAGATAAGGTATGGAAAAGTACCGTTTTCAGCCCTTCACTTTTTGGCTGCTACAAGTAATACGTGTGCATGTCTATCGTTCTAACTCCACATTAATTTTGGAAAAAATGCGTGTTTATGGATGTAAGTATGTAACAACAGTTTAAAAAATCCCATCGTATATTCTCCTCGTCCAATATGGAACTATTTCATAACTAAGTTCACAAAAATCTCACGCCTTTCCTCCCAACCTCGTCTGCCCCGCAGGCTACAAGAAAAAAAGCAATTTTTCCATTAATTAAATTCCTATTTTATCATTTTCCACTACAAGCTCAAAAAGTATTTTACAAGAAATTCCTTAGAGTCAGAAGCGATACCAAAGTCTCTATAACTGTACACTCTGTGTGAGCCCCTAATATTTATTTTTACAAAAACCCAGTGGGGTGAAAAGAGTATTTTTTGAAGATTAAATCAACGGGCCGCGGGTTGCACTAAATTTTGTCATGATATTATGTTCTGACACACAATGTAGTGCAAGGTATGGTGGCCACGTTCGATATTTTTCGGGGGATATTATTTTTTAGCTGTTATATTGAGAAGGTATTGAAGTAAAAGTACGAGTATGCGGTAAAGGTTCGTTGAGCTATAAAATTGCCTATTGTTTGTTTTTCATCGGAATGTTTCCGAAAAGTCGTTTTTACTTATATAAACTAGATTTTTCATACTGCTGATTAACCACTGTCCGTAACATCAAACACGATTTAACCATGTTTCAAGATAAAAAACAATCCATTTTATCATTATTAATAAGTCACTGCAGGGCAAAGGCCTCCTTCCGTTCATAATTTACCATAACTTAAGTTAAAAAACTCACAAAATCTCGAACCTTGCCCCCCTACTCTAAGCGAAGTGATAAATTAAAGCTTAGCATGGTCGTGACATCTGCTGCGGCCGCCATCTTTTTATTTAGACTAGTACGCGCCTGTCGCGTCGCCTGCCAGACATTAAGACTTGGATTATGTTCTGTCTCTCTGACCAGACACTATTTCATTAAGATTAAATGTTTTGTTATTTTATTCGGGTTCTTTTTTCTTGATATATTGCCAGGGAGAAGTAGTGGAAAAATCTTGTAGACGGAGGCCTATTTTTGTTGCGCAGCAGGCGACTACTTTATCAGTTTAACACAGGTCTTAGATAATCCTAATCCTAACGTCTAAACTAATATTATAAATGCGAAAGTAAGTTTGTTTATTACCTTTCACCCCTAAACTACTGAACCAATCATCCTGAAATGTTGCATGTACGTTGTCAGGTGTACAAAAACGAACATAGGGTACCTCTTATCCCGAAAAAAAGTACTGTGCCCGAGGAAAACAAAAATAACTTTCTTATGATAACAGATGGCACCACGTGTCTTTCGAATCATGATTGAATTATATTATGACAAGCAGAGTACAACCCGAATTGATTGTCAAATTCTAAATTAACGCGAGCAAAGCCGTTTAACGTGATCCATAATTCCAATACTTTTTTACTGTTCTGTCTCTAATGATTATTTCAACAACGTGTTATCTTATCTCTATGTATTATATTATAATATGTGTAAACAGACTCCCTATTTATTAGACGATGACATTAAAGATTTACCCATACTGCACGCTGTTCTCGCTTTATTATCTACATTAGTATTTATATTGTCATCATTTTTACATTGTGAGACTGCTTATCTGACCTCTACAAACCAGTTAGTGCTGGATAATACAATACCCTTTTGGAAAGACTGGTTGTCAGACTTTCGGGCCACTGACTACCTGTAACGACTGTCAAAGATCTACAAATGACAGTCGGGACCAACGGCTTAACGTGCATTCCGCGGCACGGGGAAAACTCGATATGTAAAGGATGGTCACTCGTCCACGGACCAACCTAGACAAGCGTGGCTTAAAGGCGCGTGCACGCTGTTCATGGGCACGCGGCGCATTTTAGCTACGTGGATTCATTTGTATGACTACATAGGTCTACGTTTCCACAGCAGTACACGCTACACACGCACAGCTAAGTACAACTGTACCATGCGTGGCCCACCGCGGCATAGTCGTGGGTTAATATTTGTGTATAGCGTGTACCGCATGCATGGCGTTGACAGCGTTGAGCTATGTGAGCGCCTTATTCAAGCAACCCAGGCATGTACGTCATTTCATGCATAGCGTATCCGTGGTTTGTAGTGGACACAATCACATACATTTTCTTGCAAATCGAAACTTAACACACGTGCGTAGCCTATCCCCGGGCCGCAGTGGGTTTGCGCCTTAACCTAAAGATCGACCCGAACGGCTGTTGTTATTTATCGTTATTACGTTTAGCCACGAGTTTCTCATTAGAATATTGTATTATGTACTATTCTGCCAATTACATACACATGAAACCAACTACTCTCTCAATACCTATACAAAACCTTTTATCATTGAAGAAAGTCAAAAGAACAAATCAGAGCGTGTAGTAAGTAATTAGCAGAGTAAACAGTACGTTCACACGTCGTGACAGCACTCTCCTCACAGAATCAGATAGGCGTAAACAGTGACATGCTTGTAACTCGCTCGGAATGAAATGCCGAGTAATTTCCACACACATAGTTTTAGACAAAAGCCTTCTAAAATAAATGTTCGCGCTATTATAACATGAATATGAAGACAGAAGGTTTACTGTTTGAGTTAGTAGGTAATCTAGGTCGATTCCTGAATAGGAAATGTAATGGTAATGTAGATCTTAATTTTTATATATACTGCAAAACTTGCAAAACTTCAATGTTGAACATTAATCGTAATCAGATAACAGAAACATGGACACATAGTCACGTGATTGTACTCATGATAACAAACAACTTTCCCAAAAGAAACTTTTTTTAAATACTCTTTCACTTTTATCCCAATAACATAACAGCCGTATGAAATTCGCGCTCGCGTGCCTCTGACCTATCAGCTGTTAGCCGCGTGACGCCGTTTCTTTAAAAAATCTACATCTTTTTAATAAAAGAAGTGACAGACACAATTACAGTACTAGAAATAGTGACCAATTAGTTCAGCCAGGCTTCAGACTCGCTAAAGTAGACTCATCTTTCATGGGATACTATTTGAGATGCTATAATAAAATTCCACAAAGTATTCTTGAACTGAATGAAACGAAATTTAAAACATGCATTAAACGCACACCATATAAGAAAGCATATTACAAGTTGGACGATTATATCACTGATAAAAATGCTTGGCTCAATGCCGGTCCTGCTCCACAAGAACAGGGGCGCCTAAATTGATAGCATTAAAAAGTATTGTTGGAGCTGCTGAAGATTGTATCTTTGCATTGTATAAATTCAATCTCTTTAGTATTATATAGCCGCCTAGCCCATATTGTGTGAGTACTATATACTAGAAAGCTGTCATTCGCTGGAAACCTGCGTCTTTTCTTGATTTGAATGTGCCCTGGCGGTTAGGAGTATGTCATGCTCACTCAAATGTCTCGCTGATGGTGGCACGTGTGTCGGATCATTTAGTTCCCTTCAAAATGGTTGAGTTGATGGTGCTGATACATGCGTCATGTTCGTGAACGGGCGCTGTCTGTTGTGACTGGTCATCTCTTATTTGCCACGGCTTATTTGAATTAATTATTTTATTTTTGAATTGTTTTTACTATGAACACTTTTAACGTACACATCTTGCTGCATCGTTCTCACATAATGTACCATCTCAACATGAATGATGTAACCAAGGTTTTGTTAAAGTATTCTGATTTAAAAGAGTGTCCATGGAATTTCTTGCCCGTTCTTCTCCATAGAGATCTACGTTAGGGAATGGGCAACTACAGTACTTTCACAGTTTTTGTGCCTTGTGACTGGGACTGTAGCTATATTTTACTGTTGTCTTTGTTTCGACAATTCAAAAGTGCCTGTGACTGGCCTACTTGAAATAAATGCTTTGATTGATTGATTGATTGATTGAAAGTAGTTTGTTATCATGAGTATAATCACGTTTAAGTATCTGTCACTAATTACCAGACACCCTTTATTGCGTTTTTTATTTAATATTCTAAATGGTATACGTATTTGATTGCATGTAAATCTTGATTGGTCTGCCGCCCGGCTCCTAAAGGGCTATTAAATGCTTAGAATTTTTCAAATCCGACAGGTAGTCCTAGAGATCAAACAAACTCTTCTGTTTATTTGTACAGACAGATCTTCATCATCATCATCCACAGCCCTTTACGCACTGCTGGGTCCACTCTTTGTTTTTGGGAATCACCACGCTCTTTTGCTAGCCACATCCAAGTTTTCACTGTCATCTGCCCATCTCGCCAATATGATCTAAATTTTTTGTTAATGCATAGTTGATCTAAATAATAATATATTTAACTCGACTTAGTTACGGTTGTCACTATCACAAATGATTGAATGCTTTCCTGGGCTTAAGAGAAAGTACTAGAAGCTATTAGTTGAACCAAGGCGAACCCTTTTTCGAGTGACTGAGGATGGTGGCAATCTAAGGATTTAAATCTTTGCACTTAGGCAAGTCCTTATTTTGCAATTAATAAAAATTTAGTTTCTCATCCAGGTGTGCTCAATATTTTCACTAAGTAGCACTTTAAAATGAACCTTTTGCCCTAATTTCATTCCTGTATAAATACTTAGCAGCCCAGAAAGGCTGAATATTTAAACTCTATCTAGACTTTGTCAAGCTCCTGGGTGTGTTTTACATTTTAAATGTGCGAAAGGGTTTTTTGATGGTGCCTCGCTGTGCAGGAACTTTTTACTGATAGTCGTTAGTGGGGTATGGAAACTAGAGTGAATAACAAAAGTGGTTTTGCATTGGTAATTTGTTAGGTTGACTGTCTAGTCGGCAGCTTTGAAAAAAAAACATAAAATGACTGCCTTATACAAAACTAGCGACCCGCCCCGGCTTCGCACGGGTGCTATATATAAAGCTTCCTCTTGAATCATTTTATCTATTTTGCTGAAAACTGCATTAAAATCCGTTGCGTAGTTTAAAAGACCTAAGCGTACAAACAGCGGGAGCGACTTTCTTTTATACAATGTAAAGATATGAAAACGAAGTATAATATAATCCCTGAAGGGTTAGGCAGAGGTATACCTAATTAGTACACCGACATTCGCTATTTATGTTTAATTCCCATCTAATTGGGGGCGAGCCTGTTGCCATCAACCGGGCACAAATCCAGGCTCCGTGGCTGTGTACTGAAAAAATCCTGATGAAAAACCCAATAACACTTTGCCCGACCCGGGAATCGAAAGACTGCCACGTGGGTCGCGCTTGCGACCCACGAGGCAGTCTTTAATACTTGCAATAAAAAGAAAACATCGGATATCGACAGTTACATACAAAAATAAGTGCACATGGTCAAAATGTATTGAACAACGCTGGTGAGTCTAGAATCATGATTATACTGAACTCATAGCAACAATGCGTGGCACTCTGTATTGAATCATTTTGAAACATTTCCCCCACCCCACTACTCAAAACAACACTATTGTGGATAAAAAAGCGCATCCATCAGCGACACAAAAATTTGCAAGAGAAAAATCACAAACCACATACTTATCTCTAAAAATAATAAAGCGCTTACCATTCAGCGCTTTGTCAACTGTTCTCTGCTGAGGACGTTTGTAAATTCACTGCAACTGAGGTTTTATCTCGTGCGATTAATATTTCTTCAAAGCGACAGCACGGAGACTTGTTTTGTTTAGTAAAATAGGTGTCACACTCACTAGTTGTTTCATACTGAGCGTTTGAATGTACTCTGTAAATACTTATGTATATATTTCAACTTACTTTGAGTTTTCTCTAACCGCAATACTGCATTTCCTAACGTGTTGCCATTACGGAATACTTGTGAAGACACCACTTCTCCATATACATAAATCCTTTCATAAGAAGCCTTTACATTCGAGACACTTTAAAAATAAGTATTTTGCTTCCATTTCATTCATGTCTTTAACATGATTTATTTAATACACATAAAATATCATTCAAAATTAGAAAGCCTAGAAATGTCATAACAAGACGTATCTGCCTCTGCCTTCTGACCTTAAAAAGGGGAATTAAACCGTGAAGACACTCAGTAACTTAATATTTCCCTAAACTCGTCACGACTTTTAAAAATTGTTGCGATTACGAAACTTTTTTTTAATGCTTTGACTTTTTCGGAGGCAAATGAGAGGAAAATTAACTTCGTTGAATTTAGTCTGAGTGATTTATGATTTTAGAGCACTGGGGTGGCGGAGGAAAGGACCACTGTGCGGCTGGGTGATGTTATCATTAAATCAAAGGTTTTAGGACTAAAGCGAAAAGTTATTTTGAGCTTATCTCTGAAAATATGACGAGCGAAAGTCTTTGTGTTCTCTTTAAGGCTTGACGTGTAGTGACGAAGATTAATTTCATTTGAAAACGAAGGCCATGGTCATCATCATCATCTGACTAGCCTTTTTCTTTATAAGACTTTTTTATGACTTTTTTTTTTATTAGATGCAACTGTTACACAGTTTTAAATTGGAGCGCTTGGAGTGATCTTTCTGACCGCCATAACCCAGTTAGTGCATATCATTATGAATTGCCTCGACAAGACTGGTTGAAAATAAGTCATTTCTTAATAAAAAGTAACTTTTATTTCGGACAAGCAACATCATAGAAGGTTAGTAAAATAAAAAAACGAATTGAATGAGGGATTAAATGAAATCGTGATTGAAACTAAAATCGCTGTGTCAGTTTCCGAAAGAAAGAGTTACTGTTTGCGTCGTTGTCCTGGTGGTTGCAAGAGCTGTTCCATCAGCTCAGTAGAAACCTGGTGTTTGGATTCGTGCCCGGAAGATAGCAATGCTAAAGGGTAGCCCTCTGTTATAAATAGCTGCATAACTGTGAGGACCTACAATGTTTTTGCATGGGGGATTTCTACAGAAATGTTCTTAGAGATCATTGAGATGCTTTGTTGAAAGAAAATCACGAATACTTATACTGCATATCCATTGAGTAGGTTTCCATGTTACAAGATAGGCAAGGTAACTAAAATTTTAAAACTGTTAATGGAAGAGTTATGAACTCTACGAAAATGGAATAAGCTTTAAAATATACAAAAACAGCTTTTTAACATAATATTTTATTCACCTTCACAAATAGGTACTAACTTATTCAAAAAGTACTCAAAGTACTTCTAAGCCAAATGTATGTGTGCAAATGTGTGTTTATTACTTATATACGTAAAAACTTTAAGCTCCTTCTCTAGTTACTTTTGTTTAGAACTTCATCAAAAATATTCATAAAAAAAGTTAGGGTGAGCTCAGACAGAACGCCCGCATGACGCGCGTTTACTTTGTTTAACTGCTTGTTAAGGAGAGACAAACTGAAACGACGTAAGTAGGTTTAAATTCTAGAGGACATTTACACAGCAATATTTGCTAGAACATTACATATAGCCTTAATTTAATAAAGTGTGTGTGTATCGTGACTAAATAATTACAGCCGCTCGGGTCGATCTTTAGGTTAAGCCGTGCTTGTCTAGGTTGGTCTGTGGATGGGTGACCACCCATTACATACCGAGTTTCCTCCGTGCCTCGGAAAGCACGTTAAGCCGTTGGTCCTGGGTGTCATTTGTAGATCTTTGACAGTCGTTAGGCAGTCAGTGGCCCAAAAAGTCTGACAACGAGTCTTACCAAGGGGTATCTTATTACTCAGTACTAATTGGGTTGTGGAGGTCAGATATGCAGTCGATAAAGGCTAGGTAGATGATGGTTTAATAAAATGTGGTGTGACGACCCGTGTGTCACGTATTATAGCACATAATTTAAGTATCACGTACGCACTATATATATGTATATACAGTACGTTAACAATTACAGGGATTCACTAGTTAATTCACGGAGAAGTATGCATTACGATGTTTTACTTAATCCCTCCTTTTCCCTACATCGCATGGCGACCCTGCCAGTCGACTGGAAGGCGTTATAGTTGCTCAACCGGAGGCTAGTCAGAGTTATTTTGGTCGACTTCAGACAAGTTTCGCGTCAGTTGGGAAGACACAGGCTATGGGGAGCTCGACATCAAAGGAAGAAGCTATTGTCGCTCAGGCGGCAGCGGGGGTTTCAATCGCAGCGACGGTTGCGTAGGAGCAGATATCCACTACCAACGCAGTGTTGTTCTTCATTGCCGTATGTTTGGCGGTTGGCGTCATTGGTGTGGCGGTCTGGTTATGAAAAAGTTGTCTGAGTTGGGACGAAGAGAAGATCAATCAGCGGAAGGTTAAGCGAGCTGTGTAGATGGCCTGACCGAGTACGGACGGAAAGACGGGAGAAGTGGACGTGTTTTGAACTTAAGTATTGAGACGAGTGCTTGTGTGTCGTCTATCGGTTTAGATACATTAATTTAAGCACGATTACTTTCTATTTTTGACAAAGTTTATAGTGTCAAGCACCAAAATCTTCCCTGTGCGAAGTTAGTTTAACAGAAATCTACGACATAGCAATGATTACCCTATTTATAAGAAGGTCTGAGTTTGATATATCAAACAGGAATCTGTTTGTTTAGTTTGACTATAAAACAAATAATGCAAAGGCAATCTATAAACATTACTTAGCACACTTTTACTTAGACATGTTGCCGTGTCTCAACTTGCTCTTAAAGTTTGACTGTGATAGGAATAACGCTGTAGTATCCCATAATAATAACACATTTTGACCCAAAACATAACTTAGTTCAAAATAAAATTTAGCACTAATACCGATTTTCAAATCACAAAGCTGAAGCTCTCGCAACACAGAAAGAACCCTTGAAATCGCGTTCAAAACTACGGAAGCCGCGCCGTTCAATCTGCTGACTGTACAATGTACAGTATGTATGAACCTTTGATCCAAACGTTCGAGTGGTATTTAAACAGCGCCCAAACTTTCACAAGTAATTTCAGAGCGCTTCGTTCATATTGTGTCGTGTGTGCTCTTGTAGGGTCAGCTGGAAAAAATGAGCTTAGATTTATAAGAGTTTGATTACAGTGTTACGTCAATGTGGATGTAAATTAAAGTAGGAATCCATAGTTTTGATATAAACGTAACATAACGCCTTTAATGAAGGATCGGGCAGAAGTGTACCTAATAAATAGTACACCTGGAGGCGAGCCAGAGAAATAGTTTTAAGTATTTAAACTATATTTTTAATCATCATATTTATATTTTTTTACATTTCTTATTGTAAATATAATTCTTTTTATTGTGCAATATCTTATAGTTATGTTGCACATGTTCATAACTAAGGGTGCACTGCACCTGCTTCTTTGTGTGCAGGAGCATGCAGAAAATAATGGACTATTTTACCTGCATCGATCGGTGCCAATCCGTTCCGATTCGTCCGTACCGGGTACCTGTATCTTATTCTTCTTCTTTTCTTTTTCGTGTGGATAGTGTCTAACCTGGTGTCAGAGTTTTTATGCCCCCATCATGAGGCCCCCCATGATGGGCCTCTGACTTGGCTTTACATGCCGTCGAGAAATATCTCTCAGCACGCTGGTTTTCCCCACGATGTTTTCCTTCACCGAAACAAGTGATAATTTTACAATACGCACGTGAACCTGAAAAATCAGAGAGAGTGAAAGATTCAGATAGTGTATCTTAATACAAGCACCCTAAAGCCCCATTTACAAGGTGGAAGTTTATTCCCTGTTGTATGCAAATTTTTATTGTTGGTTCAATTGTATCAGATATCGCATCATATAAATTAGTCTTAGCAGAAAGTGATCGCGGTAACAAGACAGTCACTTGGATTAGAAACTTGTAATTATCTAGAACTTTATACCGACTTTATAAGTCTAAAACTGACAGTCAGGGTCCTCCATTTTAAGCCTAGCTTTAGAACTGCTGACGAAGTTTTTAGCGCTCAACAAGATAAGATTACACAGCAAAATCTACTACAAGAGATTTTCTCCACTTAATCAAGTCGACGATTATCGTAAAATCTGTGGTTTTTCAAGAAAATTATTTTCTTTTTTTTTGTAATTATAACACCGGGAGGGTTAGATTAAGGTGTACCAATAGTACGTACCCATATTTCGCCAGGGATATTCCCAATGAAAAACCCAAGAAAATTTTACCTGGGAATCGAACTCAAGACCTCACGCTTAACAGTGGCGGTTGAAATCGCTAGACCAACAAGGCAATTACTATAATATTATATAAATGTGAAAGTATGTGTGTGTGACGTCGGCACCGTCCCTCCTTACCGACTAAACGGAATTCCTGATCTGTGCTAGGACATAGGAAACTAGATAGTAAAAATCCCAGTAGTACGTACACAAGAGTAAAGTCGCGAGCAAAAGCTAGTTAAATCAAAATGATAGTTTGTACATCTGTTTTGCTAGCGGTACCAGATGTCCCGCTCTATTGAATATTCTATTTATTGTTTGCGCTTACCACTAACTTCTAATAGCTGGCTCTTTTAGTATGTTCACGGTGTTTCTTGTTACACAGGTCTGGTATATACGCAGGCCCGTTTGCAACACTATACGGACTTAAAACATCGTTTTGTTTCCATCGGTCGTTTGAAGATGACAAAGTCGGAATAATGATTTAAATTTAATATGGGTGCAAGCGGGCTTAGGTATAATAATGGGTATAATCCTTAACAATGCCGATAGGCACTTGTTTTCCCCGTCATTGTGATATTTTTTTGTTCTAGACCATTCTGGAACCTTCTAGTTACGGAGCTCAAAGTTCCAGCTTCTTCACAAGTTTTATTTTGGCCTCTGTATTACTCAATGCATTTTTCATCAGCACAATGTTTTGGGTGCGTTACATTAAGTCCTACCGTAAAACGTGATTTTTCACCAAAAATAAAAATCGCTTCCCAACAATCATTTTTGCATAGTTACTCAGTTTGATGTTCCCGAATGCTTGGTTGACGGCTTCGTGAAGGGCCCGTTTACGCCTAGTTTAAGCTGGTTCAAAATAGAAACTTAAAAATAATCAACTTGGAATTTCTTAGTTGATCTGTAAATGGTGTTAGTGGTTCAGTTGATCCCTATCATTCGTAGATCCTTGACAGTCACAGTTCGTGAGAAACCCAAAAGACTTTTAGATTCATTTTGATTTCGCCTAGTTTTAGTAAGGCCATAAGACCTTTTTCAACCACTACATCACCTAATGCACACACAACATTAAGCTCGTTACAGACCTTTTAAAAACAAAACAAGAATAACAATAATAATAACAACAAACAAAGGCATCAAACTAAAAGCCTCGGACACGACTTCGGGGCACGTTACAGTCGCAGTGAATAATCTTATGTTAGAAGATGGCGGCACTAAATTCTACAATATTGAAGTAATAACGTGATTACCGCTAAGTTTTTCGTAGGATATACGGGTGTTGAGGATGGCGAACGTCTGCACCAGCAAAATTTGAATCACCAGCACCACCACGAATAAAATAATAATAGCGTGAGGGCTGACCCCAATTAATATGGAACAAGGACACACATTTAATTGACGTTCTTCAGTTCGAAAGTGAAAACAAAGACTTCTAGCGTCCTGAATCAACTAGAGCGATCCTCAACATTTTCACCAATGTAAAGCGATACATATTTTATGGTTTCAGTACTTTAGTTCATGTGATTTTAAGAGAAGGCCGGTGACCGCTATTGCCATGCTAAAACGCAATTCATGACTATAGGTCCCTAACTTTCCGAATCGGTTGACCTCTTTCGAGGTCACTGTCCAAATCTAAAGAAAAATCTAACAGATGACAACAATTGAAAACTCACAATTACTCCGTCTACGTGCAAAAAGAAGCAACTACAAAAAACCTCTACCAAAAAACAACAAAACGAGTCCTTTACACCCAGAACGCCAGATGACATCATTTCTTCTGTTATCCTTGCGATAAACAGAAATGCGTCGCTAAACGCATTTGTACACGACGCAGATAACACGACTAATGGAAAACGCGCACATCTCGCGACTTCCCGGGAGCGTGACGTAATTACATGACAAGAGCTTCAAGTAAATTGATCTCGTATATCTTGAAGGCTCGGTTTTTCCTTTTCGACTTTATTCTGGAGGAGCGAAAGACGATGACGCTCGGTAAATGTTATGGCGTATTTATTTTATTGATTTGTTTTGCATATCTTATGTGGATGTGAATTTTATAAACTTGGTTTTTACGGTGCATATGAAACACGCCTACTATCCTCGAAGAATTAGGCATAAGTGTACCCTACGGCCTACACGTTACCCCCACATTTACCCAGTTATGTAGACAAAGTTTATGAGACAGGCCTTGATTTTAACACTCACTACTTATTCAAAGTTAAGTGTGAATAAGACGAACAAACCTCTTTTTAGGCAAAACGAAACCTTTTACAATCTCACTTTTATGACCGTCCGTCTGTACAAACTGATTCGAAAGAACTGGTAATCATGGGGAAAGGCTTTTGCCCTGATGAGGATGATGTAGGCTCATAGTAACAGTAACGGTGTAAGACTCTACTTTTGAAGGCTTAAAAAAAGTCTGTCCGGGTGTCAAAATTTATTCCTTTAGACTCGTACATCATGTGGGCAGTAAATGGGATTCGTGCAACGAAAACACACTGGGTACACTGTTTTTATTATACTAAGAAATAACATGATATTATACATAATTTAACAAAATAACGGGCACAATGAATCGGGTACAGTCCCGGGACGTCTTTACTCAGCTGCGATCAGACAGTACATGTCGTCCTCGCTGCGAGCTCAAAACAACCCGACTCTATAGAAGCGCGCTGTAGGTGTTGATAGTCTTGTAAGTAGGTCACGACATGTCACCACTGGCGCGCTTGCCATTCATTTTATGTCTGTACTAATGACCGGATTCAAAAAATCAATACCCAGTCTTGCTAAATATTCCAACAAGCTTACCAACCTTCGCAACTATGATCCCCACACCAACACCCGCTCGTAAAATTTTATATAACTTTGAAACTTGTGAGAAGACGTCTAAAACCACCGAAGCATTATACACTAAACAGTAACATTTATTTGTACACTTATTTTCCATTTCCCTGGCTAGTAATGAGGCGGTGCAATATGGTAAAGTTTCTAACTCTCAGACTCATTTAGAAAGTCCTTTTTATTACCCTTAAGACAACTAGTCTAATGGCGATGCGATTTTAACTCTAGGAGTTTATTTTTTGTTTTGAAACCGCTGAAGAGATTTACTTGTTGATGTGGTTTGTTGCGATGTTTTTAAACTATAGTTTTTTTTGTTCCTTTTTCTGAAGTTAGAGCATTTTGTTTTTATGTAGTTGTGTCGTCGGTTTCTACTTCTGATAAAGTTTGTTGTTTCATTATGTAATTACAAAGGCTGCAACTTAATGTTTACCGTACCCAAACTACTGCTAAGAGCGGATTTCGCCAGTGGAACGCGATCAGCAAAATATCAATAAAAAAGGTCAAAAAAAGATCAATATTCCTCAGTAATTATGACGCAGTCAGCTCTCAAAGCCGTGTTCAACATCATTGATCAAATTCACCCTTAGTGTGTAGTTTTGCAAGTCCGAATAGTATACGAAACGAAAATAATAATAAAACAACCTAAAGTGATTACAAAATATTTTATTATTGCTTTTTTCCATTTTTAACTGTTACACATCTCTTCCAGTTATTTCAGACCAGTATGTCAGTGACAATAAAAAGTTTAGTCTGCAAAAAAGAATTTAACAACTCAAAAAATATTTTACCGTAGATATGTACGGGGAAAAGCTGAAACATTGTTGGCGTGAATTCCCTTGTAAATATTTCGTTTTCTGGTTCCATTTGGTTTTAAAATGATTCGTTTGTACCGTCACAAAGTTGAGTGTTTAAATATTCGATTATTAATTTTATGGCGAAATGTGTCACTGCACTACATAATTGTTTTACTATGTTTTGTACCAAATTTACTGCAAATAAATCATTTTGAGTTTGTTGTAGTAGGTACTAATTGAATATTCAATCGGCCAGCAGGGAGAATAACTGTTAAAAAGCTGCAGTCAGAAGAACACACCTTAAAAAAAACAAAGCCCACATCGTTATCGTTATCACCAAATTATCCCTCCGCTAGGGTACAACCTTGCCCACAAGGTTTTTCAGTTGCCCTTCAGAGACACGCCATCAAAACAAGGGCTGTCTATAAGTCCAGAACTATAGAGACTATAGCTTATTGCTAACCCTATAGGCCTCGATCACGCCCTCATGAGATGCGACTTGCCTCAAGAGACACGTGCAAGCGGCACTTGTTTCCGTCGAGTCGCTCCGCACTTCCCTTGCTCGTAAAGTGGGCGTGTCTCGATGGAACGTCAGCAGGGTGGGTAAGGAACTGCGTCGCAAAATATGTTTCACTGCCTATCTTGCACACTGTGCCCCAAATCATGCAGTCAATGAGCTTCCACTAGCGACACCGTTAAAGTAGCAAAGTTTTTGATAAAAAAGATCTGAAGAATGTGGTGCTAGACACACTAAGTAGAAGAGTGGTATTGCTCTAAAAACAACTTCATCCATTTGGTTCCTCCACAGACGTTGTTGCAACAGGCGTATCACATGAGCGTGCGGTCAGGCGGTGTTATTCGCGACACACGCGAGCAACATCTTTCCTTCTCGTGAGAATCGTCACTCTGCAAGTCACGTCTCGGGGTCAAAATATTCAAATTAGGCTGATAATTAATCAGCGCTTTTTGAACGTCAATATTACATGAGGCAGTCCATGAAAGCGCCTTCGAATTTCATTCTTGTCTCTTTGCATACTCCAAAAAAATTATTTCATTAGATTTCTTCGCAGTCGTTGTCATAACACGCGTGTTGCTTGGGTGTGGAGCTCGTGGCCGGGAGGATAAACTGCGAAAGGCGGAAAAACGAACATAATCTGTTGTCACATAAACTCCCCGGGACAGAACTATTACGTCCCCATTTTAGTAATGGTGGATTTTCCCGCGCTCGCGTTCGTCGGCCATGTGAGTAGGGTTGGCAAAAGCCGGATTTTCGGGGTAAATGTTGTTGGAGGACGGAATTTTAGATGATAAAACTGTGATAATAGAAAGAACCAGCCAATCAAAATGTTCTGATAGGCTTATGTTGTAAAAATAACAAAGTTTCAAGCTTCTCTTCTTTACTCCAAAGATACTTTAGATGATTTACATAACATAAACATAACATCACGCCTGTGTAGAGGTGTACCTAAAGTACACCGATATTTCTAGCCACTTATGTTTAAGTCCCATGTAATAGAGGGCGAACCTATTGCCATCAACCGGGCGCAAATCCAGACTCTGTGGCTGAGAAATTCCTGACAGAAAAACCCAATTTCACTTTGCCCGACCTGGGAATTGTACCCAGGACCAGATGCTCAGCAGTCGCGCTTACGACCACTAGACCAACGAGACAGTCACAATAAAACATCATTTTTGTCCCTTTGGTATTGCTCGTCAGGTTGAAGAGCTCCTTAAATTCTGAGTCAAGCTACAAGAAATCTAACAAATGCGTGCTTTGGCCGGAGAGGTACACAGCATATTTATTTTTTACGAGATAACAGTGTTTGTGAGACCAAATTACAGAGTTTAATATTACTCTTGCATCATTTAATAGAAGATCCATCATTCTCAAGTACCGGAAGAATTACAAACTTGATCTAATCGAACGAGTCCCATTCATCCCTGGGACACACCTTTCCGGGAACCAGGTCCAGCCCTAGTCCGTGTTCCACGTCCGTGTCATCCGTCGCCCAACGGGTAATGTCCCAATTTATCATAATTCCACTGTAATTTACTTCGTGTTTGCTTATGGACTAGGCTTAAGAGATCATTTCGTCATCCTTTGCTGAAGGTGCTAGGAGGCGGGTTGCTGGACAATGGATCACTGTTTTTTGTCGACTTTTTGCACGTTAACCGCAGTTCTATAGGGTCTTGTAATTGATAGTAAAGACCCTTCAGAATTACAGTAATGGTCTCCATTCACACTTAATAAATTAAATGCGAAAGTAACTCTGTTTGTTTGTTTGTTACCTCTTCACGACTAAACGACTGATTGAATCGTAATGAAATTTGTCTTGGAGATAAATTATATCATGGGAAAGGATATAGGTTGTCGTATTTTTTTTTCTCACACATACTCATCAAAATTTAGAAGCAAACGTCGTTGCGGGCAACAGCAAGTTTACCACAATTATAACCGATTTTCCCTCATCTTATTTATCGTCTACCTTGGCTTATCCCAACTATGTTGATCTCTACTTCCATTCTAACCAGGTGGGTTATGTATTTTACACGGAGCGTCTGATTATCTGACCTGATTCTGCTTACTGTTTTCTTGGGACAGAGACTTCACAATTCTACGTAAACAAGCAATTTGATAAAGATACAGCTTTCTTGTAACTTTCACAGTTTGGTATAAGTGTGCTGAGTAATCATTTATTTTTAAACTGACATGGTCACTAACATTATCATTGTAATTGTGTTAATGATAAGTCATTTATATTACTTCACTCTCTGAGGTATGCTATAAGCTGAGAAAGTTACTGTGGACAAAATGAAAATATGTAGTAGCAAGATGAATATTCTATACGATGCTTTTATGTCTTTTTCTTTATTCATGCATCTTCCAGTTACAAGTATTGACCTTTTTGAGGACATTACTAATGGTCAGTGCATGTCCATAAGGGAATGTACTACACATTTCTTCTTATGAGTTTTGACGAATAAGTAAAGGTACAATTTGGAAGGCAGCTGCAAACCACAGCGGTAGCAGTAAACCCGTCCAATCACAATAAGAGACCACAGCTATACGACTAGTTATTGTGTAACTTGATGAAAACGACTGCATCGTTGGTCTAGTGATCGCAAGCGCCACTGCTGAGGTCCTGGATTCAACTCACAGGTCGGGCAAAGTATTATTGGGATTTTCCATCAGGATTTTCTCAGTACCAGCCGCGTAATCTGAATTCGTACCCAGCAAAATAAATGATGTAACCAAGGTTTTGTTAAAGTATTCTGATTTAAAAGAGTGTCCATGGAGTTTCTTGCCTGTTCTTCTCCATAGAGATCTACGTTAGGGAATGGGCAACTACAGTACTTTCACAGTTTTTGTGCCTTGTGACTGGGACTATAGCTTTATTTTACTGTTGCCTTTGTTTCGACAATTCAAAAGTGCCTGTAACTGGCTTACTTAAAATAAATGCTTTGATTTTGATTTTTTTTTGATTTTGTTGATGGAAATACTCTCGCCTCTTATAACATGGGACTTAAACATATCTGACGAAATATGGGTGTAGCTACTGAGACACACTGCCTAATCCTAAGAAAACACTTCTTAGATAGCGACATTTCCACTTATTGCCGGGAGTATACCTTTAGACATCCAAAAAGTCGAGTACGTTCATTACACGAAAGAAAACAGACCCCAAAGTGGAATGAAAACGTGAGAAGGAATTATTATCCTTACACCCTTGTTTCACTTCCACGACACTGAAATTAAACGCTCGCTTTTCCTTGTGGTGTGGGCAGAATGATAAGCAGTATCAAACCTGAGGCGAGGACCACTTAGCTTTATTAGGAAAGTTTTCATGTAACATAAGTTTCTTTTGTTTTTGTAAGTGACAGGAGTAGCGTTAATGCTGAGATATTGTGGCTCATTCTAACTGTAACAGTTTTGTCTCCATCTCTTGGATACAAGTCGAGATGTTAAAGTATGTAGCTAACACGATACTGAAAAGTACACTTTTTAACATTTCGGTACCACCAAGAGTAGGCACGTAGGTATAGACAAGAATAGAACTGTTATCACACAAAGATAACTTTCACTTCTTCGTTACAAAACGTAAGAACTGCCTTTTTTCTACCTTACGTAGCAAAGCCAAAATCCATTTCCTTACACATAAGAATAAAAATCGGTTCCTTTCAAATCTTTTCACCAAGTTATTGGAGCTCATATTATTATCTTGATCCTCACTAGTTACGACCAGGCCTCCATATCCGTGGGACCACCATATGGTAGGCCTCCGACAACCATTTATATTTCACACTAAATAAAATCCTAATGTCTTTTTGGGTAGATTCAGACATTACTCTTTGGGCTAGAGAACCAGCGATTTACATACGCATTTCTTCTTAATGCTTTTTTGTACAACACATTCAAACCGAAAAAACTAAGGCAGGTTTCGGAGACTTTGATTTGTTACTCGACTTCAAATTCAAAATATAGGTAGACGTTCAACATAATATAGTAGAAAGTATTGTATATCGTATGTAAATCTGAAACAAATAGACTAAACAGAAGACTATCTTCAATGAATAAGATTTAATAAAACCTTGATATTTCTTTAAGTTTAATAAAAACAATGATTTATTTCTGTTTCATATCTATGGCAACATGCTGACTGCCTGAAAAATAGCAATATATGGCCGAAAGTTTTTTTTAACATTTTATTCGCTCCGTCCCCGCCATTTTCCTGGCCCACTGAGCGCAAGTAGCCCGCGTGCATGGAAGTGGCAATTCGGCCACTCTCGAGGGACTGACCCAGTCCACGACACGCTAAACGGCCCAGATTTAAGGCCCTTGGCCTTTAAAGCCTCTTTATAAGTCAGGTGGATAAAGCTTGGTAAAGTATTTGATTCGGATTCGCGTTTTCCATGCTTCGCCGAGGTTTAGGACAAGCCTGAATCTTACAAAGACATGAATTACCTGAAAAAATCATTATACTATTAAACAAGTAAGATAATGACTAACACAGCTTTTTCGCAAAAAAAAAATGTTAAAAGTATTCATAAGTTTCCAAAGTAGGTACATTGTGATCGCGAAAAAAATGTTGCTTGATAGTAAATGGAAATGTTGCTTGATAGTAAATGAAAATAGCCACGCTTTGCTGAAATTAAATCAAATAAAAAATAAAATTAGTTTATAAATCATGTGCTCAATTGGCTTCTTTAGCAAAAATTGCTCAAAAACAAAAGAATATCTAATTCAATATCATTTATAAACAACACATACTATCTTAACATTTCAGTATAACTGTGGGTGTTAGTAACTCTTTGACAAAATAATGAACAAGATATAATGTATGTATGACCTTTTACTTTCTTCGTCAGCTTTCGCAAAGAGTAATTTCTGCTGTTTTAGGTTTTTGATCAATCTACTTAAGGCGACTCACTCGACACTTCGGTCGTCCGTGCGATCGGGGGAGGCGGCGAAGATTTATGTGGGTGTTTGCCGCGCGGAGAGGCGGTGAGCGCCGCTCGTCCGCGCGGTCGGGCGGAGTACGTGGGTTAGGAGGCATCAACAGATTTCATACAAGCCAATACGACGTGAGATCCGCTTTACCACCGTGCTGATGCGATAACCGCCTACGTAGTGAGATTGAGTAGACCACATTTGCACTGGGCCCGCATAGTTTGTAGATGTCACATGTTTCCGTATTTTTGGTTCTGGAACATGCAGGTTTCCTCTCGATGTTTGCCTTCACCTTCCCTTTGCATTCATTAGTGATTAAATGAATCAAACAAAGAAAAGTGCATGGGACCAAAATGTAGAACACATAGAGTAAATTTAAACCGTTCACTCTGCTCACATCACAAACATAAAAGATAACGAAAACCACTTCTCACTTCAACGAGTTCATTTTAATACTCAAATTGGTCCCAATACCACCGATCTAATATACTTCGGTTTCCAATTAAACCCAACTATTCGAATAAAGACTACCTAATGATGCTACTATAACACTAAATACTAAACTAACCTATTTTGTCCCATCCCCGCTCAATTAATTTCAAAACAATTTCCGCTGATTTCGCTAAATTGAATATCCTTTACACGAAGAAGATAGTAATAGAAGGTATGCTCCACACAATCAACGAAAAGGCACGAACAAATAAACATGCTTCACTTACTGCTTGGTCACGAGCTTCACAGTCAAAAGCGACATACGATTTCGTATGTCGCTTTCTTGTCGGGGTGTCGTGGTTTTCTAAAATTTCGCTTTTGACAATAGCGAAATTTTAGAAAACAAATGAAAGAAATTGCATAGTCTACGAAAGCACTCACAGATGGCTTGCTTAGCTCCTAGCGGATAGCGAGTCGCTTAGCGAGTAGTGAAGTGAAATGAACGTTCGCACTGAGCTCTTGGCGCCTCGCTAGTTGAATATCGCGTATCGAACTTGCTAGCCTTTAGAGCTAAGCAAGCAACCTTGAGCCCTTATACCACTAGTCAATGCGACGTGACATACTCTCGATGTTTGTATTGTGTGTCGCGTGAATCGTGTGACGCTAGTAGCATTCTCCGAGGACGTGTACGAGGCGTACTCACGTTCTCGTGACTAGCATTATTTTGTTTTAGGATCACCGTAAGAACGCGTCTATGTACGCGTGCGCCTGTTTTCACTCGTATGAAGCTGGCCTTCGGGACAGCTATCTACTTTGTGCTTTAACGCTGAATGGTGTCTGGAGATATTTCAGTGTTAATTAGTAGAACTATTTAAAACACATTCACAGGGAGTACTCGTGCAGACAGAGATAATTGGTTACGTAACTTTGCACCTGAAATACAGTAATTAGTGCGGTGAACATCAAACACAAGTATCGTACTATACAAATGACAAAAAAAATGTACATGTACAATGTGTTACATTTAATTTGTCACGGAAAATAAAATTTATAGAATTACTGTAAATAGGATATAAATTAAGAAACACGATTTTTATGTAACATGATAACGGTCTAAAATGTTAGTTATCACATTGTTACGAGACGATATTTTCTCATATAGAAAGAAAAGGCATAATGGACACATATAAATCATAACAGAAACTGTGAGTCTGTTTTAGAGTGATACATGTTATAAACATCTCGTTTTTTTCCTAGCATGTTCTATCCCACTCCTGCGCAAAGGGCTCTCTCCACTCATTCCACTTCTGATGCTTACAAACTCTCAATACTAATTTGAAGAAAATAATTTCTTAAATGCAAGTGATTATTGCACCGGCCCTAAAACTTTCTGCCCTTTTATTATTCCATCCAATTTATTATTAATAAACCTCAGTTGTTAAGAGGTAAACAGCCATCATTCTGGTCTTACTACCAAAGTTTTGCGGTAAAAACAGCTTTATTCCTCACTGCAGCTGATACTAACTATCAAACTACCCGCCGGATGAAGTTTTTCCATTACTTTAGCAGTTTAACACTCGCTTGCAGTGTGGTCACATCTGGGAATGGATGTGAGATTGTTTCATTATTATTTTTAATGAAAATTCGCGATGAGTTGTGAAAAAGTATCATAATGAAAACTAGCACTGAGAAACATAAAATTGCAGTGTTGAGCAAGTTGAGAATTCTTCAACTTTAGTAAAGAATCTAAAGTTAAACCAGACGAAGTTATTATACCTGCTCATGTACAATTGGAAAATAATTCCTTGACTGAACTAAAAATAACTAATCAGAAAGAAAACTGAGACCACGACCTACTTTCAATAATGTTATTATTCCTTGAAAACAAACTATCAAACATCAAAATCTATTGTGTTGTTAAGCCTTGCAAATGCACCATACAATCAAATAGACAGCCAGATAGACCCATTTCAACAATCTAATATTAATGGGGATTGCAGAGATTTATAGAAGCTGTGGATACTGTTTAATATCTTATAGGAACAGACTACAATGTACAATTAAATTCTAGTTTTGAGCCTGCCGGAATGACCACAGTAAGATATTAATCATGGATTTAACAATCCTGCTGCTAAAACAAAGATAAATTGTATCTAAAATAGACGGTTACCTTTTATGGTAACTAGGGTAGGGACGATACCTTCACATATTATTAATTTTAATTTAATTATGCTGAAGCTAAAACCTTGTTTCTGAACTGAGAATATGAATTTGAAAACTTGTCAAAATGTACTTATACATTACTTAATTTTGACGGTATAGTAATTATTTTTTGGCGGTAATTCCTCCAACCTAACCCAAAATTTAAAATTTCCACGTTTTCAAATTCTGAATTTCAAAAGTAAAAATAAAAAAAATAAAGTCAGATCTTTAACTTCCAAGGGTCTACCTTACACGGTGACAAATGGTTTGGTACTGCAATTCCACTTTTTATCAGATGTACCAGAATATGTTTGCCAAACTGTCGCAGTAAAGATTATAAGTGTTTCGCCTGAATTCAAAGTTGGTCCTAAAGTCATTATCATCTTCTTACCCTTGTCCCATTTTACTTGGGGTCGGCGCAACACGTTTTTTTCTTCCATTCTCCTCTGTCAACCGTCACATTTTCTCCTTTTTCTTTCATATCATTCCTCACACAATCCATCCATAGTTTTCTTGGTCTTCCTCTCCCTCTCCATCCATCAACATTGGCCAAAGTTGGTCCTAAACTAGCGGAAAAAAAAAATGTTTGTCATGTCAACTATCAGAACCGGACTTTTAGATTCCCCTGGCACTACATTTTAGTATTCATTGTAAGTAGTCGTTGTCCCCTGGCGTGTACCTACAATTTTGTTCCCAACAATATGAAAGAGCCATAAAATTTGTGAAGAGCCTCTCCGGGGCGTGATCGAAAAGGCGGCAACGTTATGGGACTCATTATGAAGTTTTTGTCATGATATAGGAGAGTACACGAAGGACCACAGTTACAGGTGAAAATAAATTCGAGTTCCAAATAAATATTTGGAAACGGTGCTTTTTTTATTAAATAGACGCATCTTACGTCTGGAACCAGGTCTGCGTCTACGAATTAGGACCTGTATGTAAAAAACACTCTTGTTTGAGCCGTCTTATGAGAACGAAAAATTGCGTGTAATCTGTGATTTTGCTAGTAAATGTATCAGGTCCTATTTAACTCCTCAGCTGAAACGAGATAGGCGAGGTTCTCACAACACCGCTCTTCCGCGTGGATGTAGCGGGCTTTGTGGTGGTGGACCGCGCGGACGTGCGGTGTCGTGTAAAAACCGCCTTAGTAAGAATAGTTTAAGGTGGTTCAGTTTTATTCTGTTCAACTTTTTATTACTTTTATACGTTTTACTAAAAATACGCTTTTTCCGACATCGTGTTCCAGACACAAGTCCAATAATAAAAGCTAGCCAGCGTTTTAAATATCATGTGAACGGGGCAGCCCAAAGCAACTACAGAATAAGTTCTAGATTTTTACATTTTTCGAGTTACGTTGATACTGGTACTTCTGCTCCTTTCTCTACAGTATTTTTTACAACGATAATACCTCATTTTCCCCGTGAGTGTCATTCCCTGCCCGAAGTTACCATTATCGCGGTTTTCTTAGCGCTTACCTTCATTTCTTAAAGATCCTTTGTTTTGAACAAGAGTCATTTCTGTAAATATTTATCATCATGGGCCGATTTGTTGGAGCTTCGGGTGAAATAATTATGTTATGACTGTTCTTTTTCACCGCAATCTGTCAAAGTCTACTAAAAAACTTTGTCTTATTTTTCATGCGGGAACATTCTTTGTTCTAGGGTGACCAAACAAGCAATCTTTTTATGCAGTGTCTGTGATAAATCTTTTGAAGTTGGTTTAAGCGTGTTGACTAACAAATTTCAAGGTATCGTGTAATGGGATGAGCCCTTTGGAAGGTCAGAAATAGTTATTTAGTACCTTTTTATTGTGAACCGAACCATATAAATCAACCAAAAGATACTCTCTCCAGGAGAGAGAGTGGGTAAATCTACCACAAAGGCCCAACGCGGGTTGCTACACATAATAACTGCAAACTGCCTTTGAACTTTCGTTATAGGAGATGCCAGTTTCCTCATGATGTTCTTCATCCAACATATAAGAGCCGGTCTTCAACTGCATCCGGTTAAACTAGAAGCCGACCCCAACATAGTTGGGATAAGGCTAGGCAGATAATGATTTAAGTGCAGTAGAAATTAAGTAAATTACACAAAGTACAGCGCCTGCCGGGGTTAACCCGCAACCTATTACTCGCTGCTTCAGCTGATTTCAAATTCTAACCGAACCATTGCACTTTCAAAATATTCAGCTCCTAATCTGGGCTATGAACCAGTTTCAATCGAATCTCCACAACCTCCTACCCATTCCTTAATACCTAACTTAATTTCAATTATAGCCTTTGACATTAATCTTGACGCCCCTTTTCCCCGTCACGGATCATAGCCACAATTTGAATAATAAAGCAGCTGTATAATAGCTCAGCTCAGCTTAAACTAAGCGCTGAAACACCGCTGAATTTGGGCTAACTACGTCAATTAGACCGCAGCTAGTTATGCATAAAGATGACCTTTAGTTCAAGATTATAATTATTGTAGAGAGAGATATGACTAATAAACGACGAGACAAAAAATACGATTAAGGCTCAATTTCTCCTTTTGAAAACAAAAACACTTAATACTTTGTTTGTAAGTTTGTATGTAGGGATAATCTTCGGAAATACTGATCAGATTCCGAAAATTCTATCAATAATGGGAAGCTAAATTATTCCCGAGTGTCATAGACGTAAAATCCGAGCGAAGCCATGGGCAAAAGCTACTCGTGTGATAATCGGCATGTTATAGAACTAAAAATTTGAAGACATGTGACATCTGGGCCCGCGTAATAGACAGCCCATTACCTTTGATAGCGAGGAGTCCTGTTTCCCAGCAGTGGGAACATTTACAACAGGCTTATGCTAAGGAAATATTCCGGAGGCCACCGCAGCCGCAAACCTTAGTGGTACAGCACCGTGGGATTGATAATCTATAGGGTTTCTATCTGAACTTGAAATTGGTAATAGATAACGAACATTGTATAGAAGGTGTAAACGGACCATTCAAGAAGTGTTCTGTACATCAAACTTAAAAAAATATTGCTGGGAAAGGCCTTTTTTTGGGGTGATAAATTACGGTTTACGGTAGCACTTAATGAAACGCACTCCAAACATTGTGCTGATGGATGCATTGAATAGTACGGGGGTCGTGGAGGTAATTAAACTAAAGTTATGACATTAAAAACGTGGAAAAAGTTGGAACTTTGCACTACAGTATCTCCGTAACAGGAAGGTTCCCACGTAAGATCTAAAACAAAAAAAAATATCGTAATGACGGGGAAAACAAGTGCCTTTCGGCATCGGCAAGTGCCTTTACATCATCACCACCTGTATACGTCACTCACACTACATTAACCAGTACCCTCTATCACCTTCTCCAAAAATCATACCAAAGTCCCTTGTCTCCTCTCCTAAAAAATCTGCCCCATTCTCACTTCATAAAATTGTTAGAGTTGAACTCAACTCGAAAAGCCAAACCGCAATGGCCAGAATAATCCGAGCAAGATTATCTAGCTGCCAGCCTGGCTTGCCAAACTTTGCTGCCGACCCCTATTAATCCGGATAAAACCAGCTCTGAACCAGCCAAAACCGGTTACAGAGTCGAAAAGCCACTGTAATTTTCTAATGATGTGTTGTGTAACTAGTTTTGTGTAACTATTAGTACAATGTACAGGACTGGACTTCATTAAACTCGTGGTGGATTGGCCTGTGATTAAATGCAGCGTTAACAGACTTGGCGATTAAATTAACAAAACTAAATTAGAATAATTTATTAATTTAATTGAAAAAGTGCCGTGTGATCTTATCCTAAAGTTGAAAATACAAACCTCGACTATAAGGTTACATTGCTGCTCTTTGAATTGTATGTATAAGCTGTTAATAATAAACTGGTAACTTAAAAGACATCCAGCAACAGAAATATTGTATCGTGGTGGCAATTACCTGTTTGCACTAACATAAATAATAATAATCGACACCTAAATATTATTGCTCTGTCAGGATTTCAATTTTCGACACTGAACTCAGTGTTAGAAGCATATAAGCATATTTGATTTAATCCAGTAATAACGCTGCTTGGCTGCAAAAAACAGTTATACATAGTTACTACTATAGACCGAACACTTTAATGAGTCCTCGCGAAGGTATCAATTTAAATAGAATATTCTGAAGGTTGATCATGTATTGGTTCAATTAGTATCGTAATACCTACGTGAATTATGGTTATTTCAAAGCAAAAAACCCGTGGGATATTGTTAGGACTTTGTGGACGCTTAATGTGCCTTTGATGAGGCAAGACGGAGGACTAATTAAGCGGTCGGTCTATATTCAAAATCATGAGTAATTTATTAAAATTAGGCTAATAATTCTTCAGCACTTTATGAATGTCAAAGTTTACAAGAGATGGTCGCCTAAACACCATACCTTCGTCACTCCCTAATGTTTTACTACTAAACTCCCCAGCAATCGAGATTAGCGATCCAACAGCCTTGAAAACTCAAACTCAAAGCATTTATTTCAAATAGATCCGAGACAGGAAATTTTGCATACTCAAAAATAAGCTTCCTACAGTCCAGCCACAGGCATCATAACTGTGAATGGACTGTAGTTACCCATTCGAAAATAGCAGATCTCATGGAGAAGAATGAGCAAGAAACTCTATAGACACTCTTTACAAATCAAATTATAAATTACATAGTCCTGGGGACGATATTGTTCCTTCTATATGTGAGTACAATGTGGAAAAAGACAAGAAAACAAAAACACAGTTAAAACATAATAGAAAGACTACAATATGCTACTCACACTTACAAAAACTGAAATAATGCTAAGTGGAGCAGGACCAGCACTGATTCAACTTAATACAATAACCTCAAACAAAGTAGTTCTTTGAATATGACAACCACGGCCATCCTAATAAATCTGACCCTAACCTTAACTAGGAAACCGAAAGATCAAGATTATACATCCACATAAGACCAGAAGTATAATACATTCCCAGTTATCTCGTAAACCAGGTTCAAACTACTTAGTTAATATCCCAATGTCGAAGTTTGGCTCAGTAAATCAAAGAGCAGTAATCCAGCCGTAATACGCACAAGTTTGGGTTCGACTCCTTATCTTGCAAGTTGTTGATATGAATCTCTAGTTCGAAGGACAAAGGGGACGCTTTCCGTCAGCGATAATGTTCTTAAGAAAAAGTTTTTGGGGTAGTTTGTCAACTTGGTAGGAAGTTTCAAGGGTAGTTGTGTTATCAGTAAAAAATATGTGGCTTTATCAGTGATTACTCTAACCTCTTGGGCACGACGCTTGTTGTAACAGCGACTGGAACAGAAAACAAATGACAGAAGTGGTTCTTCATCTTTATTGTGTGGTTAGTGCCCAACCTGGTGTCAGAGTTTTTATGCGGCTCATGGGCCTCTGACTTGGCTTTACATTCCGTCGAGAAATATCTCTCGGGCATGCTGGTTTCCTCACACTGTTTTCCTTCGCCGAAGTAAGTGATAATTATACAATACACACATGAACCGAGAAATCGTAGGCGTGGCTTGGGTTCGAATTTGAGATCTATGACTTGACAGTTCGACGGTCACATCACTATAGTCCAAGATTCCAAGGCCGCCAGACTAAATAAACGCATGTGACTAAAATAATCATGAAGATTTATTTATGGATGGAGAGGAAGAAGAAGAAGGCCATATAAAATATGGAAGGATTGCGTAAAGAATGATTATAAATGAAAATGGAGTGAACGAAATCGTGACGGTTGAAAGGGGAGAATGGAAGAAGAGAAGGTTTTTCACCAACTCCAAGTATCGTTACTTGGGCAGGAAGATGTCTCAAAACAACCCCATTCACTATAACTACAAAACTCCTCGCTTTATGTACCGATCGCAGCAGCGTACCAAGTAATATTACACGTCCTCTACAATTTGTAACCGTCGTAATACACGATTATTGCTGAGACTTTTACGAGCTTCCTTGCCCAGCCAGCAATGTATAACGCAACAATGTTATTACGAGTATTTGAAAGTTATCGATAGAACTTCAACAATTTTATTGATATTGGTGTTAAAGTTGCCTTTACAACGTGTCTTTCGAGTTTATTAATAAATTAAAAATAGTTAAAAAGGAAAACATTCATTGTGACCAGAAACAATCGCGAAAATAAGGTATGATTATCCCATGGATGTTATGAGGTCACCTCAGTCTGTATGTCAAAGAAGTAGATCCTTAACGACTTGAATTGACGGCATGGTTAGTGCAGTGTCAGCCAGTGCGCCAACCATGCCGTCATAGTCATCGGCGATTGGCTGCTGCGCTGCGTGTCGCGGGTTCGATGCTCGCACGGAACAAATATTTGTTTGGCCTAAAGATTGAGTTGAGTTGTTCCGGGTCGGGCTGTTTGTCTATGTGGGTTTAAATGTTTATAAACGCACCCACGATACAAGAGAAATTTCTAGTGTGCGGCAACATTTATTTTGGCACTTTAATTTCATCACGAAGTCATGAGCCATCCTGGGGGATGGTTGGGACCAGCGTGGTGGATTTAGGGTCATGCTTTCTTATAGAGAGAAAGCATTTATGTTCCAGCAATAGAACAAGTCCGTGCATGTTTTTTTTTACAAAACTTAGGAGTTTCTCCTATAACGTGGGTGCGGTTAAACATTCGAACTCACATAGACAAACAGCCAGACACGGAACAACTACCTGTAGGCCAAACCAATATTTGTTCCGTGCGGTAATTGAACCAGCGACACACAGTGTTGCAGCAGATCGCTCAGTCACTGCGCCAACCGATCTAAGTTATAACGTTATACGTTGATTTCGCAATAATTTTGGTATAATTTGTTGTTATTCGCAAACAGGATAAAGCTGCTACCTCTACAGTAATCCCTAAATCAACTTTGCATCAACGAGGAAAATAGATGAGTGGTTTATACCTTCCGCGGAACACACGCCATATTGACTTTAAGTTGTTAAGAGCTTTAACGGTATCGTAACAAGCCTTGCTTGATCTTATTTTGCTAAAGTAATTTTCCGCAAGGTTTTGCATTACACATTAATTACTTATTGTTAAATTGAATTACGTAATCTGTCATTTATGACAGTGTATCATGCCCGAGATATATTTATTTTTGGGAACTTTTATGGTGGTTTTTTTGCACCATAAAAGTATTTTTAGATTTTTTTCCATCGAGTCCCACACGAGTAAAAGTGTAGAATAAGAATACTTTTTTTTAAGAAATTACATTATTGATTCCTGATACTCACACTAGTATTCCCTGTGTCGTGAGATTCGTAGCACCTTTTTTTCCAGGAGTATTCCAACGAGTCACACACACTGTTGCACATTGTAATTTTATTATTCCCGTTCAGTCATCTAAAATAAAATTCATACGAAGCTTAGCTAGTTAAATGTTTCAATTAAATGTTTTTGTTTCTCCAAGCTAACTGACATTGTCTTCACTGTTCTACACAGTGCCTTATTGCGGGTTGAAGCAATGCTTTCTCTTTAATTAGCACAATAATAAACCGACTAGTAGGTAGGCTGCGTGCAATGCTACGACACGGGATTTATCACTGATCAGCCAGAATGCACCATGCTATCCCTGATGTTCGCAGTTTAGGTTCTAAAACATGTTTCCTTCACCGTATTGCTTCGTATACATATTTCAGTGGTTGTTGTTACTAGCCCATATTGTCCCACTGCTGGGCAAAGGCACTCACTCCATTCCATCCAACGATCACGAATCTGCACTACTTCTTTCCAATTCTCAAGGAAGACATTCGTCCCGTCATCTCCTCCGTGGTCTACCGCAACCCCTTGTCACTGTTTCAGAGCACCAATCCTGAGCTTTACGGGCCAACAGGTCGTTAGACATGCGGCAGACATGTCCTGACCAGTCCATTTAAGTTAGGCAGCCTTTTGAGCCACGTCAACGATTTGTGATGACTATTTCAGTATCTAACTGTAAATAATCTTCGAAACCAAGATTTCACGATATGGTTTTAACCTTTAAGTTATGCAAAGTTCCCTGCAGCTTCAGCAAGAAATGCTGAAAGGCATTTCCAGAATTCTCTCGGTGGAAAATTATCGGCACCACTTTAATACATTATTGCAACAGTATACGAATTTTAGCCGCGCTCGAGTACTTACTCGTGCATAACAACGCCTGAATTATTTCAGCACAAATATGAGTAAAGGGGCCTGCAAACTGTAAATACGACTCTCGAAAGCTGTTTGTGGTTTGGAGCTGTTTCAAAATACCTGGAAGCAATAAAGCTACTATTAAGCATGCTAGGATCATCAGCGTAAGTGGGCTTCGCACAAGTTTGTCCGATGACCGGGTGAATGTTGCGAAAATCAACAGGAAGCAAGAAGCACAGGATCAGTCGTTATGGTTACGTTTGGATACCTACGTTCAGCAGTGAACGTCTTGCTAAGCTATTCGATATGACCAGGTTCAGCATTTTCCGAAGGCATCCATGTATCTGACGTTTTACCACACGGTTGACTCCTCTTAAAGTTTCTACTATTGGGGCACAGGCCGTGTCTCAGTGAGAAGGACTGAAACACTATTCACTAAAGTATGACCACTTTAAGTGTGCAGTTCAAGGTGGTGTTGCGGGTCAAGAAAATTTGCATCTTTATATCAAACTTGGTACATTTATTTTAGTTTTGTGTTTTCTCACCTGCATAGGGAAGTCGGTTGAAGTGTACACTGGGTTCATGGATGACACACTTTGTATAATCCTTCGTTCTAAAAATAATACACAAATTCTAAGAGCCGAATTCCCTCAACTACTTCCGAATCTCATCCGTCAAACTCCAACAAATAGACATAACATACATTTTATCCGCAACTTTCATACGTTTGTACTTTGTTCCTCGCGGGATTTGCGCTCGGCTGCATAAGCCGGTAACTTTCAGCTAAATCCCTCCAGTTGTGGAGGAAACAAAACAAAAGATGTTGTACCTTTTATCTCGGCCTCGGTTATTACCGTGAGGTGGGCAGGGTTGTGAAGGAAAAGGTCCTTTATGTGGCGGATTTTCAAAACCACAAGATGTAAATTGCCAGATTTTCGGAGGTAGATTTTTTTGAGAAAGTACTGGGTGATTTTGTTACCATGCTTTTGGCAAATAATATGTCATAAATGGTCACTTCAAAAAAGCTCAAGCATTAAAACTGGCAGAATTTATACAAATCTTTTACTTACACAGGAACTGGTGCCTCGTTATTCCGGGTTCGATTCCAAGGTCGGGCAGTGTTTTTGAGTTTTTTCATCAGGTATTTCTCAGTAGAAGCAAGGGATCTGGATTTGTGCCAGTTTAATAGCAATAGGCTCGCCCCCTATTACCTGGAACGTAACATAAGTGGCGAAATGTGGGTGTTCTAATGGGTACACCTCTGACTAACCCTTCGGGGATTACAGACATGATGTTATGTTATAGCAAAATCAACCTATAACGTTCTGCTGGGACCTGTTCTATGGCTGGAACTTAAATGGTTCCTCTCTGTAAAAATTGTGGAACTTTTATAATTTTTTTCGGAAATTACAGGCGTAATGTTATGAACTAGTTTTTTGTAGATCTTTGACAGTCGAAACAGGAAGTCAGTGGCCCTAAAGTAGCAAAGCAATCAAGTAGGGGTCCGCATGGACCGATGCCTGCCAGGTCTGCGGGACTGTTCGAAAGAGATACCGTGGCCCTGGAACATAAAGGGCAAAGAAGGAACATGGATGGGTTTTAGTCAGTACAAGTCTGACACTCCCCTCCGCTCCGCCCAGAGTGGGGGGGGTCATTTGATGATTTCCCATCCGGAAAAAAAAAAAAAAAAAAAAAAGTGGCCCTAAAGTCTGACAACCAGTCTTACCAAGGAGTATCGTAGTACCCAGTACTATCTGGCTTGTGGAGGTCAGATAGGCAGTCGCTACATGTAAAATACTGGTATTCAGCTGCATCCGGTTAGACTGGAAGCCGACCCAAACAAACTTGGGAAAAAGCTAGGCAGATGATAATGTTATGAACTAGAAGTCTTTAGTACATACGTCTTGAACCAGAAAATAGTCAACAGCTTATTGCTTTCTCGTCGGCGATGGGACAGGCAGGATGCCTTAAGCTGATCTGAACTTAACAATTAAGACAAATATGTTCCATAATACCAGCCAGCAAGTCTTCAGGACACTAAACTCTTAAAAACTACTTACACACTACACACACCCTAAATAAAGGTAAACACTGTAAGTAGTTACAAGTTTCTACTTGTAACTTAGTATTGTTTAGGCAACTCTATATTAGTAAGCTGTTTGACTTTGTAAAATGTATGTTCGTCGTTCGTATTTGTGTGTTTCAAATGTTGGTTAAAAGTTTTTAACAGCAGGTACATCACAAATCGTAATCGTAATCTATTAAAATTAAAGTTCGTGAGTACATTCGAAAGAAGCTGGCAGTTTCGTCACAACGGTAATGTTTTCCCCATGGTTTGTGTGTTTTATTTTGGTATATTCGTGGAAATGTTTATTTACATTAATTTAAATATTGATATATATTTATAATATTTGATATATATTTATAGTATTTTATATATCCTTGTAGTTAATCTTATTATTATTTAAAATTATTTTCAGATTTACACCTACCACTGCTTGTCTTTGCATCACCCAAAGGTTGACTGGTAGAAAATGCCTATGGCATTAAGTCCACCTCTGTACTTCTGTGCTTGAAGTGTTAAATAAATAATAATAATAAATCGTTCAAAAATATTTTTTTTTATAATTTCCATGTTAAATACTGGTATTCAGTTGCATCCGGTAAGACTGGGAGCCGACCCCAACATATTTGGAAAAAGGCTAGGCAGAAGATGATATCAAAGCAGTTTAAATGAACATGATTCATGAATAATTTTCACACAGGTTCCAGGCCAACAGTTTTTAATTAAAGTCATTACTAACATTTTATGGATTTTAATCTGAAATAAATGCTTATCGCTTAATAATTATCGCTGACAGAATGTAATTTTTTTAGGCCTGCAGGTATAAAATTAAATCTATGCATCATATGCATACTGTTCTGTTCTATTCTGTTCTGTTCTATAGAAATCGAACATCAATTTACTTCGGCCATTTGAGTTTAACCCGAATTTTCTAAATTGTCCAGTTAAACCAGGCAATATTTTGTCACCCCCCGATAACCCGAACCCAGTATTACAGCTAGTGGTTCCGTACAGGCATTTAGTTCGCAAATGGTGCGGTTTGCATAAAACATCGCACTTGTCCCTGACGTGAGTAACGAGCGCGTGCTACTGTACTTTTGAACGAGGCTTCACGCACTTAAACGAGGCTTTTATGAGACACTTTAAAAATACATGGTTAGTTGTGCGGGCTTGACTACTTGAATTGTAAAAATACTGGCTATATACTGGCTACATCAATGACTTTACTTGACAGAACATCGAGATTTCAGCTCAATAAACCTTCCGAAGTTAATCCTTTAATGATGGTGAAAAACGTATCAAAATCTGTTGTACCATTTAGAGGGATCAGACACATCCAAAATGCTTTGGCAGTTTGAGTCAAGAGCAAGCGGGAATTACTTGACGAAGTCTTTTTGAATTATACATCAATATACAAGGTGGAAGGGAGGCACAAACGGTTACCACGTCTTCGGTACATCATTCTACCCCCCCCCCCCCCTCTCACATAGAAAGGGGTACTGAATACGTTTCTCTGGGATTTACAGAATACGTTTGTGTTACGGTGTCCCCTCCTTGTAGAATAATATTTCTGTGTCATTTTAATATAGAAATAAACAACTCTTTCATTCTTCCAAGTAAACAACTCCACTTAATGCATACAGTCACTGTTTATTTAAAAGCATTTGAAAGACCCACTTTATAACCACACACAGTTTAAGTAAATATTTATTTCAATAGCACGTGGCCTTTACCCAGAGTATATAAAAGTCTGCAATTTATGACATTATCTGTAGCACTGATTGTGCACTGTTCAGCTGCGTGAAAATGAACGGAAAATTATACGATATTTCGGTAAATATCACAATTATATCATATGGTTGCATTCACAATGAATGTGGCAGAATAATTTTGTGACCTGTACATAACATGCCATAACATCACGCATGTTATCCTTAATCGGAGAGGTAGCAAAGGTGACACCAGGCTGCTACTAAATAACACTTTGCCCGACCCGAAAATTGAACCAAGATCCTCATCCTCATACTCAGCGGTAACATTTGATACCACTAAATCAATGAGGCACATTGCATGAACTGCCAACATACCTAATGCCAAAATTAACCTTACTTACAAAACCTAACTTCACTTATCTCAGGCTACAATGGCCCATAGATATTTTACCTTATAAACTAACATGTATAGAAAGTAAATACAAAAGTTGTGTTAATAAATAAGACATAAAACTATGTTATTAGCACTTCACTTGATCATACTTCACTTGTTCATACAAAGTTATGTGTAGGCACTCAGATAGGTACGAATTTAATACCAATCAACATACAACGTAAAACAGCACCGTAATTTGCAAAAAAAAAGACATTCTGACGACGATTCGACGATTTCACATTTCTACCTTGACGGATCTCCCTTATCAAGATTCTCGTCATTAAAGAATATTTTATCCTCCATCGTTGCTGTCTCTTGATAACAAAATGATTCATGTTTTATCCTATTTATTCTAGAAACAAGCCTTCAAATTCTTAAACGCAAAACAGTAAACACCCATAAAATAAATCCATCTTACATCTGAAATGGGGCCTATTTTTCTTCCGATCGCCGGTCAATGCGGCACATATTTCCTAATATCGGTTGTCAGCTGTACGGATATAGATCGGCCATAGAATAGTGATATTGCGTACACCGAGTGTGTTTTACTACTGGCCAGCTTAGTGATGGCCGTTTAATAGGAATATACACACGGGGAGGTTAGAAGTATGGGTGTAATGGTAGGAATTGGATCTGGTTTAAAAAGGTACAAAAAGGTGAGATACTTTATGGAGTAAGAACAAGGTTGAATATACAACATTATTTTTAGTATAAGCGAAACCTAAATATACTGAATCGATTCCAATCATTTTAAAACCATGTTATATTTTGTTTCAAAAATATTTAAAAAAACAACTCAAAGAAAACAATAAACATGGTAATTAGTAGTCATTGGTCTTGTAGTTATAATAATATTTTAAAAAAGGTTACAAGTTGGACACCGAGCGACACTCGGTCACCTATCGCAATCATTTAGGTACCTACTGCCAAATTATTATTATCAATGAGCTCAAGACGACGCTGGAGGCGCGCGCGCGGCGGCGCCGAGTGGTGACCACTTTTTTGTGTGGACAACCAGGTAACAGAACAAGCTTATAATTTTGTGATTTTTCATGATGCAGTTTCGAAATTTTGTACACAGATTCTTTACATAAAAATACTAGACACGTGTTTCAGGTTTCGCATATACTAAAACTAATGTCGTAGACAACTTTTTGGTGGCCATCAACCGTGTTTTAAACTACATGATTTGGGCTTTAAATAAGATCAGGCGGTGAAGAAGATCTCACGACACCGCTCATCCACGCGATCGGGTGGTGAATAAGATCTCACGACACCGCTCGTCCGCGCGGTCGGGCGGTGAAGAAGATCTCACGACACCGCTCATCCACGCGATCGGGTGGTGAATAAGATCTCACGACACCGCTCGTCCGCGCGGTCGGGCGGTGAAGAAGATCTCACGACACCGCTCATCCGCGCGGTCGGGTGGTGAATAAGATCTCACGACACCGCTCGTCCGCGCGATCGGGCGGTGAAGAAGAGCTCACGACACCGCTCATCCGTGCGGTCGGGCGGTGAAGAAGATCTCACGACACCGCTCGTCCGCACGATCGGGCGGTGAAGAAGAGCTCACGACACCGCTCATCCGTGCGGTCGGGCGGTGAAGAAGATCTCACGACACCGCTCATCCACGCGATCGGGTGGTGAATAAGATCTCACGACACCGCTCGTCCGCGCGGTCGGGCGGTGAAGAAGATCTCACGACACCGCTCATCCACGCGGTCGGGTGGTGAATAAGATCTCACGACACCGCTCGTCCGCGCGATCGGGCGGTGAAGAAGAGCTCACGACACCGCTCATCCGTGCGGTCGGGCGGTGAAGAAGATCTCACGTCGCATTTGCTTGTATAAAATCTGTTGATGCATAACACACGTACACCGCCAGACCGGCGGACGAGCGGTACTCACCGCCTCTCCGCGCGGTGCCCATACATTCGCTTCGCCGCCTCCGCCCAACCGCGCGGACGAGCGGTGTCGTTTTCTTAGGAACGCAAGCGTTGATATCAATTACAAAATTCATTACCATAATAATGATTATTGGCAACTGATATCTACAAGAAATTACGAAGAAACCTTGTAAAATTGCTGTAACCGAATAGTGTTTCAAGAGAATCTCGAAAATTTGATATCTTTGAAGTCTCGCAGCATCCTCTTGATTCTAGGAAGCTAGATTAATTAGTGTACCATAGACAAACAAGAAAATCGGTAAGTTTGCGTATCAATTACTAACTTCTGACAATATTATTTAATTATTATAATTGGATGAATTATGAAATCTAATAGGGCAGATTTTGTTGAGATCAGAGTAAAATAATTACTTATTTTTGTGTTATGAAGAAGAAAGATTGTGTAGACACATAATATTGTAGAAAAATAACTATGGCCTTAATTTAAACATCACCATCAGAAAGTATACTAGCATCTCATAATTTTATAGAACACACAATTAAAATTATTCTTTTTTTTTCATAAAGGCAGCATTGCTGTAAAATTAATAGAAATCAATAAAAAAGTATCTTTAACAAGTCAATAACACAATATAATAATGGTCCTCTATTAATTATTTAAACCCATTTTTCCCAGAAATAGCCTTTAACTTTACATAAATCAAATACAACAGACTCCCGATAGTATTCAGCTGCCAAACCAAGAGTCCTGCTGATACCGCAATTGTAAGTAAACGGAACAACCAAGTATCCAAGTCACGTCAAATATTTAAACGCCACCGTCCCGGGAGAACTGGGAATCTCTTACACTAAAAGCTGAGACAGCCACGAATCTCAATGCAAATCTGTATACACGCTGTACACGCTGTAGATACATGAATGATACAGGGTGTTTGATAAGACAGTGGGTTTTTTTTGTTGAGATTTGCGGGTCAAGACGGGACATTTAACCATATACCATTATATTCGTGTTAGAAAATATTTTGGACGTGCAGTCAGTGCAAGACCTGACCCTACTTACGTGGAATAAGAGGGGTGAAGGTGTCAGGTAAAGCATGACGAGACATTTAAAAATAAATACGTGAATATGGTATTCTCTCGAAAATAGGAAACATTACGGGACCAATCGACGTGGCGACACTTGGGGTAATCATATGTCCAGCAGTGCAGCACAGTGTGAGTTTCTTGCACCTCCTCTTCAAGGATAGGCCCTGTACTTCCAAACGACCCGTATTTCGATATTGTATTCTTTGATTTTGTTATATATTTTATTTATTTATTTAGGTTAACCAACAATAGTTTACACAAAACATTTAACATTAAAGTTTCTTAATAGTACGTTTATAAGTGCAACAATTTCTTACAGGCTAACACAACATGCACCAATTATGGTTATCAATATTATAACGTAGAAGTGCAATATTACAAAGCTAAAAACGATATATACAATTTAAAGCTTTTCAAAAGTTTTTGGTAATTTGCAATTATAACAATAAAAAAATTAAGAACATTACAATAAATTAATAAACAGAATAATAATATTAACAAATTAAAAAAATTAATCAAAATTAAATTAAAAATTAAATTAAATAAAAATAACAAAATTATAACATTAAAATTAAAACATTAAAAGTTAGAATGATAATAACAAAAATCTCAAAATCACAAAATCAACATTATTATTGGAATTGGTTGTGAGAACAGTGCTCGAAAATTACTTTGTAAAATTGTCCTATGCTGTCATGGTGTATATCGGTAAAATCACTGCAACTGTTTAGGTTTTTACACATGCGTGCAATCGGCGAGTTGGCACCCAGAACTGTTCTGCGCAAGGGAGGGTACAATGGTGTGATAGGATTACGCGGATATCGGGCTGGGGCACGGAATTTTAGGAGACTCAGTAGGTTTGGGCAGTCAATTTTGTTTCTAAGCAACTTATAGAGAAACAAGGCATCAATAATTTCTCTCCGAGTTGACAAAGAGGGCATTTTAAAGTAATAAAGACGCGTATTATAGGAGAGCAGCTGTTTATTTTTCCTATAGAAAACGCAAGGTGCCACAAAAACCGTTTTTGAACTCTTTCCAAAAGCAACTTATGTGTGGCGTAATGTGGTCTCCATACAACACTGCAGTACTCTAGAACGCTTCGTACAAGGCTCTAGTACAGCATCTTTTTGGTACCAACCTGTTTAAAGTCCCTGGTGTTTCTTATTACAAAACCAAGCATTCTCGACGCTTTCCTAATAATGTTCTCGATGTGGGGGACAAAGGTTACTTTTTTATCAAACAGTACTCCCAGATCCCTAATTGCATCCACTACTTGTATTTTTTTATTATTTATGAAGTACTCCGAGTGTATTGGATGAGACTTTCTTGAGAATGACAAATGATAACATTTTTTTAAGTTAAGTTCCATTTTGTTAGTCTCACACCATTTAACAACTCTGTTCAGATCTTTTTGTAGAAGCTGGATATCAGTCGGTGATTCGATTATTCGAGCAAACTTTAAGTCATCGGCGTAGAGAAAACAATCGGAAAAGCAAAAGCAGTGGGGAAGGTCGTTAATATATATGCTAAATAATATAGGAGCAAGGTGTGACCCCTGTGGCGCACCGGAAGTCATGCAATAATTGCTGGCAGATCGAAAACGGTTTTGACAGATAAGATTGACGTACGGTATCACTGGTCCCTTGCTGAAATGGCTAATTTCAGCAAGGGACCAGTGATACCGTACGTTGCTAGTTTATGAATCAGTATGGAATGAGGAATTTTATCGAAGGCCTTGCTGAAATCGGTGTACAATACATCAAATTGCTTATTTGAGTCTATACATTCAATTAGGGACTCCGAGAAAGCCATTAAGTTTGTGGCAGTTGACCTTGAGGCAACAAAGCCGTGTTGGTGATCACTGAGGTAAAGTCTGAAGTGGCGTTGGATGTAAGGGCAGATCATCGACTCAAAAATCTTGGCAAACGTGGAGAGAATCGCGATAGGACGATAGTTGGAAATTGTATCTTTTTTGTCCGACTTGTATACCGGAACGACTTTGGCTTTTTTTCCACTCAGATGGGAAGGTACCAGTGGCTAGCGATACCTTGTATATTTTTAATAACGGGGTAACCAGGGCTGATGCACAGGCAGAAATAAATAATGGTGGGATTCCGTCAGGACCTGCTCCTTTCCTGATGTTAACACATTGCAACTTCTTGAGCAGAGTATCACTATCAAGTTCTGATATTGTCAGGCACTGGCTATTAGTTTCTAATGCGTCAAGAAAATTTAAATCATTCTTAAATTCCGTGCCATGCTCAGGGGTGTAAACAGATGCGAAATAATTACCAAAGAGATCACAAATATCCGAACCATTTGATGATATAATTTGACCGTCCGTCATTGTTAGTGGATAGACACTGGACCCACCGCGCTTAGCCTTAACATGAGTCCAGAATAGCTTAGGCTTATCTTTAATTTCTGACTCTAAGTTTATTCAAGACGAAGACGGCCGTGTTACATTTTTCGCTGTTGCAAGCAGTGTGATCAAAAATGCATTTGGCTGTTATCAAAACTCATTCAAATCTACACTTGGCACCTTATATTATGTAGGTATTAGGTACTGTGAGCTAAAAGGTGAAACACCAACACAACATTACGCCTGTAATGGTAAGGCAGAAGGTGTATTTATAGTGTTTTCACAACTTACTTTTGATCTGTTTGCCCAACTATGACATTATTTTAGTAAAAACGCATTGACGCAATGATGTGGTCTCTTTGGTGTCTATATATCTAAGAGATTTTACCTCTAAATCTTAAATTCGCAAGATATCCAAAGGAGAAAAATAACAATTTATGTAAAAGCTTGTTCGATGCAATAATTGGAATCGACCACGTTTTGCTTACCTAGCGATACGATACGTAAGCACTAAGTGCCCCGCGAGCTCGATGCATAACGGACAGCAACCGGGTGCATTCATTTCCTACATTTTAGCGATAGCGTAGCCTAAACGTTACCTTAATAAACCCTTTCAAAGTTTTTAAATACTTTTTATACGCAAACCCAGCGTAAGGAACTACAGCTGTTTTTGATATGGAAAGAAAAAATCGAGTGCGAGCAGGGTTTGAACCTGCGACCTTTCCTTTTAAAATTGTTAACTTAGTAGCGTAGTGAATCCCACCAGGTACCACTTAGTCGCGTCCCCTACAACGCTCTAAACGACACCGAAGCTAAACTTTATTTCCGTTTTATTTTGTGAGCGACAAAAGCTGAAATAAACAAGCATATTCGCGAATTAGCTCAAAACTAATTTGAGTCAAAAAGCGCCAGAGCAAAACAGAAGTTTGTTGGTAATAACATAAGATCGTTTTGAGAAAACATAATTGGATTTTAACTTATACCTTGAGATGCGTGACTCCTGTCCCGCGTTTCCATTGTCTACGAATAACGCATACGGTTTTTTAGGAATGAGAGATTTTATTTATTGTTTTCTTTTGTTAAAACTTCTTCGTCCGTTGGCTAAAATGGTTTTAAAACTTCTAAAACTTAGGATAAGTTTTAATAGTTTTAAAACCAATTTTGACGTTAAAATTACAAAGAATATATTGCTACATGATTATTTTGGCGCTTGAAAGTCATTCACAGAGAAGGGCGTTGTTATACTTGTGAACTTGTCTGTGGTAATATTATTGAAAAAACAATATGGCGGCGTACGGCACATGCCAAAAGAACCATGCAGCGTTATAGTTGCATTTATCAACGTGAGCGAAACCAACAAAAAGGGGTGTACACTCCACTGGCTAACCTTTCGGGAATTACAGGCGTGATGCTATGTGAATCGATACTAGACTTAATTTGTTTGGAAAACGTGGGCTTTTCGTAGTAAGCCACAAAGTCTAACTCTGTATTGAACTTACACGTTTAGTTATTGGCACTAACAGCGCATTCTGAGAAAACGTGCCCACAATCAGACCGAAGGACTCAACTTGTTGAATAACTGTGTATTTTCAATTGATTTACATTAACAGTTGGCTATTTGGAAAGCTAACAAACATTAATTCTAAGATAAGAGTATTGATATTCAATTATTTATTTTTAGTCTCTGTGACTTTGTAGCACAGCCTTCTAGTAACTTTGTAGCACAGCCTTCTAGTAACTTCTGTAAAAAAAAGCCTTTAAGCCAAGGCTCATTGGTGTCAATATAACCGTACAGTGCAGATAGAATTAAATTACTTAACCACATGACACATTTCAACATAATATACTCTCGATGTAACATCTACCAACCCGCACTGTGCCCGCGTGGTGGATTATAGCCCATTCCATCTCGGAGAGTGGAGGCCTGTGTCCCAGCAGTGAGCACATTATAGGCTGATTATGTTATACTCTCAATAAAACACATAATCAAATTCCTGGATATAGCGTAGGCATGTTAAAGACATTCTGTAGACGCTTTCTTTTTTCTTTTTCCTTTCTTTTTTTTTTAAACTTTGCCCCACACTAGCAATTTCTCCTGTATCGTGGGTGCGTTTACAAACATTTAAGCTCACATACACAAACACCCAGACCTGGAACAACTACCTGTAGATCATACAAATATTTGTTCCGTGTGGGGATCAAACCCTGTCGATCGAAGACTGTCTATTAAATACGTTGACAGTGTACAACAACACAATTTAATAGAATTCACTGCAAGTACTGTCATGACAGTGAAATGAAGAAGGAGTTAGAATCGGTATTCAATTAACTCACTGGCCAATCAAGGGTCACCTAATTACACTACAGTGAAAAGCTAAGCCCAATTTTTCTTTTCGCCTGTGTCATCGTATCTGATCATCATTATCTGTCTAGCGTTTTCCCAACTATGTTGGCGTTTGATTGGAGTCTAACCCTATGCAGCTGTAAAACCAAAACTACAACTACTCCAAAACCTAGTTTCTAGATATTATCCAAAAATTCGAAGACATGTGACATCTACCACGCCGCACTGGGCCCGCGTGGTGGATTATAGCCCATTCCCTCTCATAGAGAGGAGGCCTGCGTCCCAGCAATGGGAACATTAATAGGCTGATTATGAACTAGATAGGATGTCAAACTTCCAAATTCTCCCCACTCTGACTGATACGTACGTACTTGTGTTACAGCGTGAAAATGTCAAAATAATACCGTTTTACAATGGGCACCCTCCCCCTCCGCGCGTTACTAACGAGATACGGGGCTTAATTACTTCGGCGCACATGCGACTCGTATTAACACTATTGCCTCTTGTTTTATTTAAAACGTCGCTCGCACGAACAGCCTGCTTCAGACGTGATGTTCAGAAACTGGTTTTGCTATTGTAGGGCGAAATCTTTTAATCCAAGCGTGGTGTTAAAGATAATGACTGTATTCCGGCTACTAGGTATTCTTGCACAAGTCATAGATGGGGTTCCGGTAGTCAAATGAGAAAAAATTATTACCTTATTACATCAGTCCTTAATGGACAATACCTTCTGTTATAGGTAGTCAGTAAGTACGTGTAAAAAAGGGTTCAAATATTTTTATGACTTCTGAATCACAAGCAAGTACATAATGATGCTATGTGGCATTGTTTAAATAACTGACCAGTTTTGGGTAAAAAAAGATAAAAAATTCACATTGGCCTATATTATAAATGCAAGTTTAAAGTAAGTAATGAAAGTAACTTCTGTCTTCATTTCGCGACTGGACAATGCACTTTTTGGTACAACCCCTCAATAGCAACAATAGATATGTCATTGTATAGATAATTTTGAATAGGTCAATATTTATTTTGGCGGCATTTTTGAATTCGTTGTCCGTTCGGAGTTATAGGCAAATATAGTTAGATGCCCCTGGCTAGACGCCTTACACTCAAGGCATCCACCGGATATATATCGATAGTCCGGTTAGGCAGAAACCAGCCTCATGCCTGCGACCTGCGAGATGCAAAGTCGAAAAGAAAAGAACAAGGCGCCTATTTGCGCGCGATCTTGTTACGTTTTACAAACTCTCTTTTCATCAACTTTTTGACCTGGCGATCTTCTCGGTATTTTGTTTTCTTCTTGGATTTGGACATTATTGTACGCTGTTTGTCGATTGGATTGTAGAATTATAAAAAAATTAAAGGACCGCGCAATTGTGTGATATGTCGTTGTGGGCTTTACCGCGGTAGATATCAAGAACGCATATCAGCTGAGAACCTTCCAATATATGCCATCTTGTACATGCTTGCACACATCCACAACACATATACACACATTACATACATACACACACACACATGTATACATACTTTGGGAAAAGGCTAGGCAGACCTAAGTGAATAGTAATAAATAACTATTGTTTTTATCTACAGTACATGGCTTGGCATATGAGAACTGTTTTCTTTATGCCTTCCTGTTTTTTTAATTATTATGAAGTAATAAATCGTCTTAAAACAACAGAATGAATGATCTTTAAATCCGAACCGACAACGAAAAACAACAGAATGAATGATGTTTAACTCCGGACTGACAACGAATTGAAAAAACTCGCCATAGTAAAAGTAGTTCCAATAGAAAAAACCTTTCCAAGAATATAATTATAATTTGTCGCTATTGGGGGGTTGTACCAGATTCCGTACTTTTATGGGCACTGTCCTTTTGGCACACGAGTAGAGTCGGCTTAGAACGATACGTTTTGTATTCCGGTAGAACAGTTTTTGTAGTATATTTTCCGACATCAAAAACTAATACATAAAATCACCTATTAATTTCTTTAATAGGCTTGGAACATGTTCACAATTACCTTGTTTATATCCTAACACAGAATTAAACGAGCCATGAACAGACCTATAAATAATAAATTCCATTTCCTGCACACAATCACATTACCCTGCCAACGATATTGCATGCAGAAAATATTCCAATTTGGGAACAGAACCGTAGTAAATAGTGTTAACGCTGTGTTGCAAATATTGCTGCTGTTTGTTAGATATTGGTGGAACTGAACAAATAAATACCTTCATATTTGTTCAGTAATCCAAAGTTTTATATAACGGGTAATACTGCTAACCTCAGCGTATTTTCACAAATACCGGCTAAGGGTATTTCATAATCCAAAAATCTTTTAAAAAAAGTATCTACCATCATACATCAATTTAGTATGATATCGATATGAGCCATAATCTATAAAAAACATCATCTGCCTAGCCTTTTCCCAACTATGTTGGGGTCGGCTTCTAGTCTAACCGGATGCAGCTGAATACCAGTATTTTACATAGAGCGACTGCCTATCTGACTCCCACAACCCAGTTAGTACTGGGTAATACGATACCCCTTGGTAAGACTGGTTATCAGAGTTTTTGGGCCACTGACTATCTAACGACTAATGACAGCCGGGACCAACGGCATAACATGCTTTTCGAGGCACGGAGGAAACTCGGTATGTAATGGGTGGTCACCCATCCACAGACTAACCTAGGCAAGCACGGCTTAACCAAAGATTGACCCGAGCGGCTGTTATTATTTAGCCACGAGCTCTGTAGTAAATTAATGAACAAGTAACGCCATCTAGTTTACTACGACGAACTAACATTGACTTTGTTTTTTTTCGTTCTAGCCTGTTCTGTACTTCTGTTCTCGCGACCTTCACTTGTATTTTTTCTTAGTCACACAATATTATATTTAAAATTAAACTCTAGCTCCGATGTTTTATTTCTACAAGCTCCTCATAATCTATAAAGAACATGAAAGTAAAACGATTTTACTTCATAGAAGTCAACATTAAAAGATCATCTATCTTGTTATCGCCTGCCTAGCCTATAATTCATTCCATGTATTCCAACTGTGTTGTTGGAGTTGGATTCCAGTCTAGTCAGATGGAGCGGTATACCACTATTAATTTACATGGACTGACTGCCAATCGGACCTTCACAACCCATTACTGCTTAACACTAGTTCCCTTGGAAAGACTGGTTGGACTTTCGGGCTTCTGACTATCCGTGACGACAATAATTAAAGACCTGCAAACAAAAACTGGGGCCAACACTTAACGTGCTTTCCGAGGCATGGAGGTTTATCTGTATATTAGGTAGATGGTCACGACTAAGGGCCCTTGCGTCTGTTATTATTAAGCTACTCCCTTTGTCTACCTCCGTCATGTAAAATGCATTTCTATCAAGATTAAAAAATTAAAAGCCCCGAACCAAAATCACAAAACATTTGAAAAGGTCTCATATTCCCCATGTCACCCTAATACATAATACTTCATGAATGCTCACAATCAAGGCAACTCCAGTAATCAAAATTCTCAAGGAAATCTCAGCGAAAATTACATGTGATACATACAAATGGAATCAATCATTGATTTCCCTCATTTTCCCCTATACTTCCCTCTACATGTCAGTCCGCCTTGATAAAATGTGACAGATTAATATTATGAGGGAGTTCCGTATTTGGGGTAAGCTAGGAAGTACCAATGAATGATTGATTACGAGTTACAGGTGGTACGTATGTTTTCGCTGAAACGTAGATACCGCAGATATATGGTTGTATCAGGTAGACAATCTAGAGGTTTCCATATTTCCTAATTTAAATGGTTGAAACTTAATTCTACTTCACAGACTTTTGGCCCTAAATACATTCATCAAATTGATGTTATTATCTTTCAATCGACACATTGACCGCGATATCGGCATTTATATAGGTTTTATTCGGTACGACTGAAAGATGACCTAAACATATTTGAGGAAAACCTAGTATAGGATATGAAGTACAGGGCGTAAAGTTCTTCATCCCCCCATAGGACTGTGAGTACCCTAGGTACTCAAGGTAGTGATTTTTATTTACACTCCTGCCTACCTATACACTCGACAACACCTCTATACTAGTGACCCCGACGACCAGACCGTGTAGTATACCCTGTTTTGTCGCCAGATGGAGTATCTTCGCGGAGGTCAGTTTTATCGGCCAATATGCAGGCTGGTTGTAGGCAGATATTTGACATCGAAAACATATTAAACAACTTATAATGTGTGAGCAGCGGTGGCCCAGAGGTGGCGGCCTCGACTTACGAACAGTAAGTTGTGGGTTCGAACCCAGGCAGGCGCATTACTTTGTGTAATTTATTTCATCACCACTGCTCTCAAAACGGTGAAGGAAAACATCGTGAGGAAACCGGCATGTCCTAGAACCAAACATTCGTAGACATGCGACATCTACCAACCCGCACTGGGCCCGCGTGTTGGATTATAGCTCAAACCCTCTCATAGAGAGGAGACCGTGTGTCCCAGCAGTGGGAACATTTAGGCTGATCATGCTTGTGTTAATATGTTTGGAACGCAAAAATCATACACAGCCTCACAAACATTTAACTACCAAATGTCAATTTTACAAAAACAACCTTTTACACACAAACAAAACGCCCAACTTACCTCACCTCATTATACCACAAGAAAAACCGTCAGTTCAGCTACAACAAGCCCTTTATCTCCACCATCCTTAGCGTCCTATTTTTAGCCCCTTAGCCCCCTAGCACCCTAACCACCTAGCCCCCTTGAGCCTTGAACTTTCTCGAGTGACATAATGACGCTTATATTAGGTTGTCGAGGTGTAGACAGACACTTGTCTGTGAGGCGTTTTATCTTAGCCGTCTCAGCGATAAACAAGATGGCGGTGCTTTTTGGAAAGGTAGAAATGTGGTAAGTTAAAATTGTTTGTTGTTGACTGCCTCTCATTGGTCTAGTGGTCGCAAGCACGACTGCCGAGGTCTTGGTTTCGATTCCCGGGTCGGGCAAAGTGTCATTGTGTTTTTCCATCAGGAATTTCTTAGTAGCAGCCTGGATTTGCGCCCGGTTGATGGCAATTGGCTCGTCCCTTATTACATGGGACTTAAACATAACTGGCGAAATGTGGGTGTACTATTAGGTACACCTCTGCCTAACTCTTCGGGGATTACAGGCGTGATGTTATTGTTATGTTTATGTTATGTTGACTGCACCGTTGGTTTACTGGTCGCAATCGCGCTCGTTTTCTCCAACAATAAGTGACACCTAATGAAATGCCTAGTGTTCGTTTTAACCAACATAAATATGCTGAGTCATGAATAGAATTGATACCTGATATGATTTAAGACTGTGCCCTTTAAATAAGTTAAAACATATATCTCATACTAATTTTAATGTACATACTCTACAGACGAATCGTCTTAACAAAATTGAATCAATCAATCCTCCGAGAAATCGAGTGATTAGAATAGAATAGAATAAAATAGAATATTTATTTGCGTAAAACATGGTATACAAGGGTGTTAAATACAAATTGAGGCACAAGCATGTTTAGCTAGGATAAAACATAGCATGCAAAATTTTAAAGACAAGTTAAGGCAACAACAATCATTTTTTTTTTTTTAAACATCAACATTTTTTATCTTCAAATTCTTTTAAACTATAAAAACTACACTCGAGTAACCACTTATGAAATTTAATTTTAAATAATTTTGCATTTAAAGCTTTGAAATGCCTAGGTATTTTATTATAAATGCGCACACACATTGCCAAGCAGTTACTATTGTATTTAGATAGTCTAGGCAAATCATTTAACACTAGTTTATATGGATCTCGTCGGTTCCGAGGATTGACATCATTTGCAGTCTTAAATAGTTGCTTATTTTTCATAACAAACACACATATTTCGTGAATGTAAAGCGACGGTAACGGTAACAAACCAAGTTTTTTAAATATTGGTCGACATGAGTCGTCGGGCTTAAGTCCACAAATTGCTCTCATGCACTTTTTTTGAGCGATGAATGCTCTTTGGAAGTCAGTGCTGTTACCCCACATTATTAACCCACATTATTAACCCATACCGTAACAACGATTCGACGTACGCGTGGTATGACATTACAGCAGTTTTTATATTAGTTACTTTTTTAACTTGTTTTAATGCATAAACAAATTTATTGATTTTAGTGCTAACATTGTCTATGTGCTCTTTCCAGTTAATGTCTTTATCTATTATTACACCTAAAAATCTGGTACGCGTTACTTCATTGATTTTATTAATATTGAGTTTAATGTCATTTTTGGAATTATTTGATCGATTAAATTGGATGTAAACAGATTTGTCTAAATTTATCATCAAATGGTTAATGTCAAGCCAATGCAATAATCTGTCAATTGTATTATTAATTTCAAGTTCATGTTCTGAAATGGTATTTAGTTTTTTATTAGATGTCACTATAATAGAAATATCGTCAGCAAATAATACGCATTTATGGTTAGTTATTTTTATGATGTCATTTATGTAAATGAGGAATAATATTGGGCCCAGCACACTTCCCTGTGGAACGCCATATTTATTATGTTTATATTCCGATGAATAGGATATAATGACATTATTTTCATTTTTTTTGATTGCTTCTCTTGTAACCAGATTTCTTTTAAATAATAATGTGAATATTTTCATAAGGGTGCGTAGCTGTTATCTACATAGGATTCCATCGAAATAATCTCGCTTTATTAGCTACTTGCTCAAAAATAGATCGCTTCGGGTTGGGATCGGGGGTATAGTAGGTTTCGTTAGAAAGTTACTAAAGACTCGTCTCTATAGACCAAATCTATATATTATTAACTATACTAATCTCTTCTAATAAGAGAGAAAAGCAAATTTTATCAGTTTATTATGTATGCTGAAGGTAATCTCTGGAACACGACACCTATTTGAGAAATTCTTTTACAAAGCCGAGTGCAGAAACCAGTTACATTTAAAGAAAGACAATGGAAAAGAAGAGAATTTAATTCAATTGATTTTTTCAAGAAAATTGAAGAGAGAGGATTTATAAAGAGAAGGGAGTTCTAAATAAATAAATTGGCTCAGCTGGGAGTGGGCGGGACATTAATAGGGTGGTTTAAATCTTACCTTGAAAATAGAGAGTCAAAAGTGGTAGTTAATGGTCATTTTTCTGACGGCTATGTAGCTACTTCTGGAATTCCACAAGGATCACATTTGGGACCTATTCTTTTTAACGTGTTCATTAATGACATCACTGAATGCTTCAAACACTCCCGTTTTTATTTGTTTGCTGATGACTTAAAAATAATGAAACCAATTCAGAGTAACCTAGACTCCATAATGCTTCAAGACGACATTAATAGACTTACAAACTGGTGTACACAAAACAACATGCACCTAAATATCAGTAAGTGTCACTATATCCAGTTCACTCGGAACAAAAAGGTGTTAGGGAATAAATACTACATAGACGGGGTTGAAGTACAAAAACTGACTATTGTTCGCGACCTTGGAGTTCAACTCGATCAAGCACTGAAGTTCGATGTGCACATTCTAAATATTGTGGCTAAGTCCTTTAAGGTACTGGGATTCGTTTTGCGTAACAGTAAAGAATTTACGAGACCATTTACGAAAATTAAGCTCTTCAACACTCTTGTCCGTCTAATCTTGGAGTATAGCTCAGTGGTATGCAATCCGCATTACGATGTCTATACCAAGCGGTTAGAGAGTGTCCAAAAGCGGTTCCTTTACCATCTGTGCTACGGAGATCACTTGGCTAAACAACTGACTAGCTACTCTGATAGGCTGAAACATTACCACTTGGATACACTAGCCAGTCGTAGGAAGAAACTGTACTTCACTATCCTTCACAAAATATTTAGTGGAGTAATAGATTGTAGTGAACTTTTGAGCTCTTTGGTGATTAGAATTCCTACTCGGACTCCCAGGCATAACACATACGAACTTTTCTACATTCCTGGCTCAAAAACCAACTTAGGTCATTACGCTGCTGTGCCAAGGCTTTGTAGGCAATATAACTCAATGGCTAAGACCACCGATTTTGACATCTGTGAATCTCTTGCAAATTATAAAAAATGCCTCAAAAAATTATGTATTTGTTAATTATTTGTTAATTACTATTTTACTATTTTAATTATCCCAATTTTATTGCCAAATATGTTTTGTTTTTTTTTTTTTTTTAATGCTGCTATCACTTTGTTAATTTATTTTTAAATTTAATTTTTCCAACAGCAGTATTTAATTTTTTTTTTAATTGCTATTATGACTTTGTTAATTATTTTATTTTTTTTATTTAATTTTAGTACTACATAATGTGTTGTGTTTTAATTTGATTTGAATGTTTAAATGCTACTATAACTTTGTTAGCTTAGTCATACATCTTATTACGCATGCTGTGGTCTCCTGTAAGTGAAGGAGTACACCTACGTAATACTTTTGTCGTCGATTATTTATTTCATGTGTTTGTGTATATCCTTTGTTGGAGATCCTAAATAAATAAATAAATAAACGTAAATGATAATTAATTCCTAAACGAAAAAATCCATAACCAGTGATACTACTATCAGGTAAACTTTACCATAGTACTGTAATAACTACTGATCTGTGATAAATAATTCATTAATTGAGAATTTTAAGATAATTTGTAATACAAAATTAACAAATCAGACAACCTTAAGTGACATCTCATGGTAATTTTATGAACAGCTTATCCTAAAAACAAATTTTCGAGAAGCAGGCGAATAATACCTTGGCAGAATTGTTTTCTGGATGATCATATTTAAAGTTCAGCATAGCATGCAGAGCATCATCATCATACGGCTCGATTGACAGCCAAAAGAGACGACATTTTCACCACGCCCCACTATGTTATGACATAGCCTTTATGATACCAACGCATGAGCCTAATCACGACAACGCTCGTGTTTTGCATGGAAACAAGGCGCTTACCGAAAATAGGACAATTTCGTGCGTACATTCGATCTCCTACAAAATATTACCAAGGATTTTTTTAAATTAGGTAAGTAAACTTTTCCTGATATTCGCAATTACATCTTGTTGACGATCAAAATCAGGGATTTGTTAAGTAAGCAATACATGAATAGCTGATATGGCAAGGAGTTCAGACTAGGAATCGTATCTCATTACATTTATTTACAAAAAAAAACATGTCATCTAGGCACACGAGCAGAGGAGTAATAAACATAATATCACGCATGTCTTTTCCAAAAGGGATGGGCAAAGGTGTGTACCTACGTGTATGGAACAGTTGATTTTTTTTTAATCTATAATATAAAAATGAATCCCTGAATTTGTTACTAAGCGCAAATCTCGAGAGCAGCTGAACCGATTACGCTAATTCTTTTTTTATTCTGTTTGTTACTGTCAGGACAAGGTTCTTAGGTAGGTAGGTAGGTAGTAGATAGGTGGTAGGTAGTAGGTAGGTGGTAGGTAGTAGGTAGGTGGTAGGTAGTAGGTAGGTGGTAGGTAGTAGGTAGGTGGTAGGTAGGTGGTAAGTAGGTGGTAGGTAGGTGGTAGGTAGGTGGTAGGTAGGTGGTAGGTAGGTGGTAGGTAGGTGGTAGGTTGGTGGTAGATAGGTGGTAGGTAGGTGGTAGGTAGGTGGTAGGTAGGTGGTAGGTAGGTGGTAGGTAGGTGGTAGGTTGGTGGTAGGTAGGTGGTAGGTAGGTGGTAGGTAGGTGGAAGGTAGTAGGTAGGTGGTAGGTAGGTGGTAAGTAGGTGGTAGGTAGGTGGTAGGTAGGTGGTAGGTAGGTGGTAGGTAGGTGGTAGGTAGGTGGTAGGTAGGTGGTAGGTAGGTGGTAGGTAGGTGGTAGGTTGGTGATAGGTAGGTGGTAGGTAGGTGGTAGGTAGGTGGTAGGTAGGTGGTAGGTAGGTGGTAGGTAGGTGGTAGGTTGGTGGTAGGTAGGTGGTAGGTAGGTGGTAGGTAGGTGGTAGGTAGGTGGTAGGTAGGTGGTAGGTAGGTGGTAGGTAGGTGGTAGGTAGATGGTAGGTAGGTGGTAGGTAGGTGGTAGGTAGGTGGTAGGTAGGTGGTAGGTAGGTGGTAGGTAGGTGGTAGGTAGGTGGTAGGTAGGTGGTAGGTAGGTGGTAGGTAGGTGGTAGGTAGGTGGTAGGTAGGTGGTAGGTAGGTGGTAGGTAGGTGGTAGGTAGGTGGTAGGTAGGTGGTAGGTAGGTGGTAGGTAGGTGGTAGGTAGGTGGTAGGTAGTAGCAGGTAGGTAGTAGGAAAAAGGTGCATTGCAACGCATGCAGGGAACAGCTAGTTAATTATATTTTTTTTTGTATAGGCGGTTTCAGAATAATGTACAGAACACGTGGTTACTGTTTTAGGGTCGGTGTCCCCTCCACCTAGTATAGGTAGGTAGTTATACATATTTGCGCATCCATCAAAAAAAAATCAGCAAAGGAACAATAAATGGGTGAAAGAATTTCAAAACAAATGTTAGAAAAATAATTGCTAAAACAATTTTCTATTCAAGGTATTTGAACAGGCTAGAGGGCAACAAATAATACATTGTTAGACTTTCATTTCGTTTCAAGATACTGTGGAAGATACGTTTATTGTTTCAGATATTAATTTCCAGTTATAATGTTAGATAACACATTTTCTTTACATTCCTCTTTCTCCTTTAAACACTTTATTTGAAACTATTCTAAAATACAGTGTGTAAGGGACAGCCCTCCGCAAACTAACAGGGTGCATTGTTTCAGCTCCTTATTTGAATCATATTCCACCGGAATTTTTTTCAGGATATTTTTTTATTTTTTTTCGTTTGTTTAGTTACTATTCCATTATATTACATTCTCTGTACGCAGCACTCCTCCATTTATGTAAATAATACGGCTAAAACCAACAATGGATGTTAAAATACTTTAACGACCGATGCGTGAAATCAGCTGTCCACTTCCTGCCTAGTTGCAGAGGTCATCGAACTCGTCGTCGCGCTTGCCATTCGTTACGTGCGTTTTGCCACGGTAACGATGCATTGCGTATGAGGAAATAAAACAAATCAAATTTATTGGATTCACATAACGTTCCTGAAGTAATTTCTTGTACCGGTCATCTTAGTATGATATACTGAATTCACCCTATTAGTCTGCGGAAGACTGCCCCTTACACCGTGTATATAATATGTACATAGAAAAATATTACATTTGAACATTTTACTTAAATTGCGAGGATCTAGAAATCACCTCTACAACATCTTCAGCTACTATTTTCACTATTCAAGCCAAATACTATTCACAAACAAAACTTTATTTGACACAATAACTCCATTTCATTAGTGCCCCTTTCATTGCAAATGCAGGAAGAACTCAAAGAGAAATGTGTACTCTTAACCCTCTAAAAGCTACTGTAAACATTTATAAGCGATTTTCCTGCGCATAAAATGAATGAAGGACATAAATTCTGAGAAAACGTACCTTTTGGCTCGAGAACACACCAACACGTATTCCTGCTTGGCCACGACCCACACGCTTGAACGACACTTGTGTTGTGGTAACAACTGCTGAGAAATCAAATTAAAAAAAGACCGATCATGTGCGAGTTGGACTTGCATACACTGAATTCTGTAGCACCACACAATATAATAAAAAAAATAAGCTCATTCATATGTCAATTTATACTCAACAGCAAAATAAATTAATGTTTCAGAAAAAAATCCCATAATTATCTCAAACCTAAATATTAAATCTTATTCAAACCAATTTTCGTCGAAAGTTCGTACGTTCTACAAAATTTAAATAATAATTCTAATCTGTTCTAATTTTTTTCTGAATTTTCCCCCTTGGACACAATTTTTACGGCTTTAGAAGCGAATCGGTCGGTCGGTTTCTCGTATTTTGGACTATTTGTATGTTTATAATATTTATTAGTTAATTTCATTTTACTGTATATACGTGTATGTATATATATGTGTATGTACCTATTTATGTATATCAATCTATGTTAACAAAATGGTATTTTTCTTATTTATTTTTTTATACTCTATCACAATACTGTCCTATTTGACCCAAAGGTTGACTGGTAGAGAATGCCTTGTGGCATCAAGTCCGCCTATGTATGTACCACTCTTGTACATGAAGTTTAAATAAATAAATATCTCATCAAAAGTTTAAATTAAAAAAAAAAACCGTATGAGGAACTGAGGAACCTCGATATAAGTTTTTAAGAGCTGTTTATAGATACCTCGTACAGTTATATATGCAGAATTTGTTTTTCAAACTTCAGTTACATGTGTGGAGGGCCACCCTAGACGGACAGGACGAATCTATAAGGGTTCCATTTCTAAAAACTGTGCTACCAGTCACCGCGACAGACGGTACTCATGCGTAGGCCACTAGTTACAAGTCATATCGCCTCAGGTCGTGTACGGGGCCTTATTTCAAGCCATTCAAACTTCAGACTATCAAACAGTGAAAAGAATTTCAAGTGTCTCCAGAAATTCTTTGCTAAATGTTCATCCAGCCTTTTTTGGACACACTACTTTTCTCCAGTGTAGAAGGTGGTTTTCAGTGTACAGCGGACGAAAGTGCAAACTTAGCCTTGAAGTGGCTTTCAGCCTTTGTAAAACACCGAAGCGTAACGTCGAGTGCAATTACAAACCTTGAGAATGTGTTTGAGGTCTCCACGAAAATGATACGGTGTGGGTGTGGAATAAGCAGGTAAGGGGACTACTTATTCATCATAGTATACGGTATGTTCCCTAAAACTGGCAAACTCATGTTTCAATGTAGCAATCGACTTCAAATGGTTTTGTATTTCTCGGCAACTTTCAACTTTCAATATTTTATGACATTTCTTACGAGTATTTTTCCGTCCAAAATTTCAGAAAGACACAAGTGCTAACACGCCAAAGTAATATGAATAGCTACTTCTCCAGCTCTTAAAAAGGAAAATAAGACGTCTATTCAGAAAGTTGAGTGCGAAAAACTCTTTATTTACCATTTGATAACTGGCAGTACAAATGCGAAAAGTTTACAGAAATTAACAAAAAGGTAAGAAACGAAATAAAGGCGCTTCTCCACAGCTACAGCCTACAGCTAAGCTACGCATATAAATAATTATAGGGTGGAAGGAGGGTCACCAATGTGCAAACGGTTACCACGTATTTAGTACCTACATCATTCTGTTCCATACATTTTGACATTTTTTTTTGACATTGAGGGTCTTTTGTAGGAAACAGCTGATATTTTTTTTATCTACTGATGAAAATATTGTATGTGGGGGGAGGTTAATGTACTGAATATATGGTAACCGTTTGTGCTTCGGTGTCCTTTCCATCCTGTATACGTTCGCATCTATGAAAGTGGTCTAAGATAAAATAGAGAGGCAATCAAACAATATATCACGGAAATGTTGTGATCATCGGTTCAGTCGGACCCTTGAAAGCAAAATTACAATATAATTGACACGTTACACTTGTATAGACAGCCTGGGAGCTGTATTTTGGCTCTTGCAAGTGGATTACGATCCTGTTTGCGTTGTTCTATCTACTTGAAGTAAACTAACTCATCACCATCTGCCTAGCCTTTTCCCAACTATATTGGGGTCGGCTTCCAGTCTAACCGGATGCAGCTGAATACCAGTATTTTACATGGAGCGACTGCCTATCTGACCTCCACAACCCAGTCCGTACTGGGTAATACGATACCCCTTGGTAAGACTGGTTGTCAGAAACCCTTGTTGTTGTGGTGGTTGGTGGTTGTGGTTGTTGGTTGTGGTTGTGTGGTTGAAGTAAACTAACTAAATACATTATTAATTAAAAACTTTTAAATAACCTAAAATAAATAAACTAACAACAAACTATAAAAGGGCATCAAAAAACTCCTCCTCAACGCTGTCAGCTGGTAATGTGCCCAAGATACTGGCAGCGTTGCCACGTTGTATGGCAACACTTAGACTCTGGCCAAAGTAAAAGCCAGCCCTTGGGTCACGGGAAGCGTCAACTAGGCGTTTCGAAATTTTCTTAAACAGGCTATGAGCACTCGGACCCCACGACCCCAGAGATAAAGTATATATAAACGTCTATGGCGTCGACCCACGGTCTCGCATATGAACCGCGTGGCTAATTTGGCATATATTACCGTGCACTACATACCTAGTAGTTGACCGTCAACTTCAAGATCACACTTACACTCGCACTTTTGAGCATTGCACTAGATCGGCATTTTTTTTTTTTTTTTTCCGGATGGGAAATCATCAAATGACCCCTCCCACTCTGGGCGGAGCGGAAGGGAGTGTCAGACTTGTACTGACTAAAACCCATCCATGTTCCTTCTTTGCCCTTTGTGTTCCAGGGCCACGGTATCTCTTTCGAACAGTCCCGCATCCCTGGCAGGCATCGGCCCTTGCGGACCCCTACTTATTTGCTGACATCTCTTTGAGGCGCACGTGGAACACGAACGCGCCGTCAACACGGCCTGTCGTCATAAGACGGCCGGACGGCGAGCTGGCCCATAACTCGCCGTCCACAGGCCCGCGCCTACGGTGGCCGGGAGCCACCACGTGACCCCCAACGCCCAGGGCGTCTCCCGCGGCGACTGGGACGGGAGGTTCTTTCCCTCTCACGTCCCGTCACCTCCTTCACTAGCATGACTGCTTCGCAGAAGAAGGTGACGGCTTCCCATTCCCTCTCGCTCCGGACCTTGGCTTGAACCAAGGCCGGACGCGAGAGATCGCCGCCGCCAATCGCCGCTACGAGGACACGGCGGTGTTCCGCCCAAGCGGGGCAGACCTCCACGGTGTGCTCCACCGTGTCCTCCGGACGATCCTCGCAGTGGAAACACCCGGGCGTTTCCTCCCGCCCGATTCGGTGCAGGAACCTCCCGAAACAACCGTGTCCGGTGAGGACCTGCGTCAGGCGGTAGGTGAGGGCGCCGTGGCGCCTCTCTAGCCACTCCTCAAAGAGGGGACTTATCGCCACTATGGTGGCGTGCCCTGCACGGGGTTGCGACAGTCGCTCTCTCCATGTCGCCATGAGATCACGCCGGAGGTCTGTCCGCTGAGCGGCAATTTGCCGCGGCAGCAGAGTTTCCTCCCGACGTAGTGCCTCCGCGCGCCATTCGTGCAGGCGTGCGAGGACTATCGCCTCCAGATCCCATGGCGGCAATCCGGCAAGGAGGCTAGCCGCTTCGCCGGAGATCGTGCGGTACCCCCGGATTAGCCTTATGGCTATTACCTTTTGGGGCGCGTTCAGGTAGTGGGCGGCTTGCCGCCTCAAAGAACGCGCCCACAACGGGGCCCCGTAAAGGGCCATGGACCGCACGACCCCCGCGTATAGCCTCCGGCAGGAGGCGTTTGGACCCCTCAGGTTGAGCAAGAGCCGCTTGAAGGCAGCCCCTGTCCGTTCCAGTTTGGGAGCCACACGTCGGAAGTGCTCCACGAAGTTCCACCGGCTGTCGAGGACGAGTCCTAGGTACTTCAACGTCGACCCGACGCCGATGGAAACCCCTCCTGCCGTCAGTAGGGATCCCGACGGTGGCGCATTAGCCTTATGGCTATTACCTTTTGGGGCGCGTTCAGGTAGTGGGCGACTTGCCGCCTCAAAGAACGCGCCCACAACGGGGCCCCGTAAAGGGTCATGGACCGCACGACCCCCGCGTAGATCGGCATCACCTCTCTTCATTTTAACTAGGTTATCCAGATCCGAGGCGACTGTGTGTTGCAGTTTAGTTTCTTGGAAAGAATTTCGAACAAGCTCAAGCTGAGGTGATGCTGAACCCGTGCAGTGTTTGTCACTGCGTGAACTACAATGAATTTTGTTTTCATATTATATTTAGTGAAAGAAATATTTTTGATGTATTTTTCGTAACAACCAGATCCAAGAAAAGTTCAACAATTTTCTTTGATTTGTTTTACTTACCTTGAAATCCTCGTTTGCGGTTCATAACTGCATGATTCTGTTTGTCATATCATACTTTTTAAGTAATGATAATTAATTTGGAAAAATACGTCAGAAATAAATTTTGTCTTAGAACAAGCTAGGATCGGTGTTCCTTTTCCGACTACATGAAAAATATTGATTTGATGAAGAATATACTTTTTGGAAAATATAGGAATCTAAATAAGGTATCGATTTTAGCTAAGTCGCAGTTTTTTAGAACTCCAGTAAATATATAATTGCTAAAATAAATTAATGGTCGAAGTAACGAGAAATAGTCATCATTTCAGCCGAAAGACGTCCACTGCTGGACATAGGCCTTCCCTAAGTGTCGCTACATTGACCGGTCCCGTGCGTCTCGCATCCATCGGTTCCCTGCAACCTTTACCAGGACATCGGTCCACCTAGTGGGAGGCCTTCCAACGCAATGTCTTTCAGTTCGCGATCGCCACTCCAGAACTTTCCGTCTTTAGAAATAGTAAATGATTAAAATAAATATTTAAAAAACAAACAGCTAAAACCAAACTCATGCTTATCGCTACGCTTTAATTATTTTCTTTTCATGACCCTTTGGTCCCCAAAAACTTAGCCTCAACTTTTCCCAATAACGTATTTATTAAAAAAAAAAGCAACAAACTGAAGTGTTGCAAGCTTACAAAAATCGAATAAACAGTTTTGTAAGTAGTTCCCTAATTCTGGCCGAAGTTTTTCCAACGACTTGCTTGAGAATTTTAGTTTTAATAACTAAGTTAGTTTAACCCTTTTTGTTTCGACATTTCGAATGCTCACATAAACAGAATAATATATTTTACCATTTTATTATCTTAAATGTATTTTGCCGCATTGGCAGTTATTTCAATAATGCGAACTTTAGAAGATGTCAAACCTAATGAAATTTATGTCAATATATGAATCGAGCAGGCACGTTTATTGCTAAGGTACATCGCACACCATGCGTCGCAAGACATAAGCATACTACATACTGATGGGACACTGAGCTTGTTTTTCTAACACGGATTAGGCAGAGAGGTAGGTCTTACGACCCCAGACGGATTATTTACTACACTATTCTACGAAGAATACAGTCATAATTTTAATGAACATTTTTATGTATTAACTCTGATCCATATTGCTTTTGTGGCGCGGCGAGAAATTACCACGCAACGTATGGTGTATATTTGCTATTTCGAAACATTAACTGCTTCAACTTTTTTCTCTTTTTCTCAATTAAATATAACGTTCCTCAAACTCAATTTCTTTCACAATAAAACTCAACTTTATCTCGCTCAGTATACGAAGCGGTTTAAATAAACACATTTCTAAAACATAAAGTATCAAATATCGCAAACACAAATGCAGTCGCAGCATAAATTGATGTATCCGATCGAGGATAACATTGAATACGGTCTGAATGGTAACGGAGAGTACACTAGTGTGGCAACGTAAATATTTGTATTGAAATATTGAAATCGGCACGTAATGCCACTGTTATTGGTTGGAATGTACTTTGAACTTTATTGGAGAGCAGTTTAAGGGTGTGTTTTATTTACAAGGTTGGAGATCCAAATGAAATCTATTTTGCACTAATAGTTTAGGTAATAAAAATATATTTGAGTACTCGGAAGAATACCTAAGGATACATGTATTTGATTCATGTGTTACTACTTGCCGCATACTTTTTAGTGAGAATTTAGAAAATCATTGTTCCAATACGAAAATGAAATAATAATCAGCCACTCAATACTATTATGTATTGAGCGGCTAGTTATTATTTCGTTTCGTTCTCCTAATTCGCCAAAATGATGAACATGATTGTCCTATCGCACGCACGGCGACCAATCAAGCTATACTAAACCAGTTTATGCGGATCTCTCATTGTACGGGAAATCTATGCAAATCAAGGCCAAGTTATACTGGAAATCTATAGCACGATGTGTCGCCGGGCTGACAAGCGCTCATTGAGTTTAACATTATGAAAGCATAATGATGAATTCAGTGTGCGCTTAAGAAATTTTTAGTTATTTCAATTACACCCCTTTGAAGTTTTAGTTCTAGATTTCAGCCCTAGATGTTACTACAACAAAAGGCGTTATACCTACTTTGCCAGTAGCTTTAATTTTATACGTGTAAGTACCTAAGCTTGCACTACGTTGGGTGCAACTGTTACCACCGCGAAACTTAGGGTTCTAAAACAAGTATCTATGGAATGGCGGCACAATCTTGGAAAAACTTGCGTAGTGCAACGCTTGTCACGTAGGTACGTCGAGTGCGACACCTGACGTTGCTGCAACACGGGTGTCGTAACGCTGAGACGTGTCGTTCTAGTCAGCGCGATCACACAACTTGCAATGTGCAACGTGCTAAACCTATGTATGAAATAGTTGGGAAAAGTTTCAAAGTTGAACAAATTAACGTTTTCTTCTTTGTTATGAACATAAATATTTAAAGATAACGTAACAACAGATACCGTCGTTTTGGGTGACTACTGAAAAGCAGATTGGTGCTGTGGGTCACAATTATCACTTGCAGCCGCTAACTACTTCTGATCCACTTTTGTAATTATATTTGTTTTATTTTCGAAGTTTCGACTCTTCACGTAACCAGAGGGCTGGCTCTTTCTTTGGTCAAAGAATTAGCATTGCCATTGAACGTGGCGATGCGGCCAGTCATCTGAGTACAGCTGAGACAGCGACGCGGAGGAGTACAATGACGCCTCAGTGTCCTGCTGTCGTCGTTGTATGTACTTAGTTGTAGTATTAAGCTGATCCTTTTGTTATTAAGATTTTTTCATTTACATTCAAATAATGTTTTTTCTTACCTACTAAAACTAGCTGTATAGCTAACCTCCTACACGAAACGTGCCCACAATACTGTAGGAGAGTAGGCACGTTTTCAAACACACATCTTACATAATGTACATAAACAGCCAAATCCGGAATAATAATCAGGTGTAAGCCATACAAATATTTGTTCATCACTGGATTAAACTCGCAACGATAACACAGAAGTTAATGAACTCGGAAACCGTAGAGAGAGATTTACTTACTCAATTTCGTAGCCACTGAGTCAAACATCGGAGAAATCATTTCAAGACTGAAGATTACGGGTTTATTGCAGCTGGAAGCAGTGATGGTCGAGTTGTAGGGTCGTGGGTTCAAATGTAGACAGACACTTGTCTTTTTGTATATTCATTTTTCGCCACTGCCCCTCAAAACGGAGAAAAAAAACATCTTTGGGAATGAAAATGCCTCGGAACCGAAAAATTCGAAGACATGTGCCATCTACCAACCCTACCAATCTACCAATACCAGGGCCTTCATGGTAAACTTCAAACCGTTCTCCCGTCTCGCAGAGACGTGTATCCCAGGAGTGGGAACATGACAGGCTGAATAAACAGATTTTACTGACAGCTTACTAGTACCTAACTAAACTACAAATAAATCTTGCCCACCTTTTTTGTACAGCTTTCCGTTTCCCCCCACTATTCTTTACCCGTTGTGGCAGAACCATAACCATACCTTGGCATGTGACCTCATAAATTCCATGGCAACATGTTCGTAAGATTTCCAAGTCATTTGGCAAGGTATATTGACGTTGTAGACTGTGTTTCGAACCGTTAAGTTATCGATAGACGACCGGAGGTTACGAGGCTTGTCGTACCATTTTTGTGTTATGGAAAGTTAGTTTTAAAGTAGGAGGTATTGAGAATATGATAGAGGTTGTACACCTTTCCGAAGAAAGCATATACATTTCTTATCACATAATTTTATCTGTCTGAAAACAAACATAATATTAATGCAAGTTATATCAGTTGTCACAATCAACAACGCGGCCATCTACTGATGACAGTATAAAACAAAGTCTCTTCCCGCTGTCAGTCTGTCCCTATGTATGCTTAGATCTTTAAAACTACGCAACGGATTTTGATGCGGTTTTTTTTAATAGATAGAGTGATTCAAGAGGAAGGTTTATATGTATATATTGCACCCGTGCGAAACCGGGGCGGGTCGCTAGTATAATATAGATTAACCAAACTATCATCGATCTGAAAAGGAGAAGTGATATCAATTAGTTTCAGTATCATCCATTCTACTAACGTCACGAACAAAGTATAAGCACAAAATACTATTACATAATCTATATTTATTTATTTAAACTTCATGTACAATAGTGATACATAGGCGGACTTAATGCCACAAGGCATTCTCTACCAGTCAACCTTTGGGTTAAATAAGAAAACATTGTGATAGGGTAAAAAATAAATATATAAAATAACTTCTTGCTATCGAAAATTTATTTAGGCACTTATAATGATACTAATACTTATATACAAATAAAATAAACTAATACATATTTTAACAAAAACCAAAATTAAAAACGAGAAACCTTATAATAATTACCATGACTCGACTTCTAATAGAGAGAGAACTATTTATTCTGACTTAAATAGTGGTTACGCACTTTTCTTTTAAAAGTGAATTTGCTTTCAGCTTTTTTAATGCCAAAAGGTAGCGCGTGTCTGTATCTATACAATGTATGTATTGTAGCTTCCCGATCATCAAACTTTAATGTTGTAGACGATGCTTAAAAGTAAAGAGAGAAAAAACATCGGTCAAGTGCGAGTTGGACTCGCGCACCGTGAGTTTCGAACAAACTTACGGTATTTTGTTATTAAACTACATAAAGGAAAAAATCTGATAATTTAAGACATTGCTTCTTACCAAACTTGATTCTATGTCAACGGGAAGTACCCTAAAGGTTTTGATTCCCTTCCAAAATATGCGACATAAATTTTGATCGCATTGACTAACAAGTTTTAATTTTTTCACACCTGAAAAAGACTGTAGACCCGAGAATTTGATGTACATTTTAACTTGATACCGTAACGCGTTCCTGAGAAAAAGGGTCTTGACAGACAGACAGACAGACAACAAAAGTGATCCTAAAAGGGTTCTTTTCCGTTTGAGGTACGGAACCCTAATAATATAATCACCTATTCAAAAGCCGTAAAGGAAAAACGCTCTCAGCCTTTTTTTACGGCTTCATCCTTGCGCCATATATTTTTGGGAGCCGCATGATATACATCTTTGTGTTGGTAGAATTTACGGACCGATTCACCTGTGTATTGAAGAGGCGTATCATTAAGGGAAATGATTGCTGATATTATACTTCCATACCTTGAACTGCATGAACTGCATGTAAAATACTGGTATTCAGCTGCAACCGGTTAGACTGGAAGCCGACCCCAACATAGTTGGGAAAAGGCGAGCCAGATGATGATGACCTTGAACTGATATTATTATTAGGTCTTTGAAGACTAATTAAGTTCGGTAAACCAGGTTTTCGTACTCGATTGTTGTCTTACTGTGATGATCCGTAATATTCTACGACCAGCATACTAACACTTTGAAGACGACCACAGTTTAGCATTAACTCTACAAAGACTCATTGCATAACCTTAGAATCCGCCTCTCCAATACAAATTCGAATCATACCATCTAAAACCTGTAAAATACTGGTATTCAGCTGAATTCGGAAAGTCTCGAAGCCGTCCCCAACATAGTTGGGAAAAGGCTAGGCAGATGATGACCATCTAAAACCTGGATATACCAAAAAAAAAGGTGATTCGTTTTCCAGTTTCCGGGTCGCCGTAAAATCTCAGAACTACTTAGACTCCAATATTAACCCACAGCGAAAACTTCAGCTTCCAAGAATAAACCATAAACTAAAGCCCCGGAATACTTTACAACAAGCATTGGACATTCGCAGATGATTTAGGGTCAAAGTTTTTAAAGCCTGGCTCGAAGAACAATACTTTATTTAGAAGTTTGGCTCTTAGCCCCCGTGAATATCATTTGAACGTTAATTAGACGGTCTATATAACTCTTATTTTAATGGCTTTGTTTGTTGGGGTAATTTTTTTAGTGTGAAAAAATTAATGGTACAATTCTGTAGGTATTTTGGACCCGTCCATAGTTTTGACAATGTGGGCAATATCTATTTTCTACATATTGCCAACATTGCCAAAGAGAGTATCCAAGAATCGAAAAATCATGACATGTCCCTGCCTGATTACGACACAAAATGTAACCATCTGACCACGAGCTACAAGCCCAAACGCTTGTTTCCACTTTGACTGCAGAGAAAATAAATGAAAGAACTGTTTATATTATGCTACGTGTCGCTTGACACAAGTTGTACCGCCCGAGGCCGTGAACGTAGCTTAATTCTTCATACATCCTACTAAAAACAACTTACCTATGTGCCAGAGAATTCACGTAATCAAGCAATCGACCCAATACATCTTAAGACATCATGATTCACTCAACAGTCAATCTTCTAAATTAGGTCAATTGTTTCACTTGACCTCATAAATGACTTATCAAGACGATCTAAGGCGTCATAAAACTGCATTCTTCTCAACGGCAAAACCAGCGAACGAACGATAAAACGAAACCAGCTGAACGCTTCATTACGACCGGATTTCTGTCTTCATTATCGTCGTGAAACCAAATTCAATTAATTTAAGGACCACAAAGAGACTGCGTTAGGTGGCCGGAGTATTGGTATAAGTAGTTGCAACGTCGGGGATCGCTGAGACTCCCACCCAGTAAATAAGGCGAAATTAAATTAGTAATAGCTCGGAAGCAAGACCTCGGGGCACATAAATATATGAAGTAGCTTGGTAGGGGCGCGTCCATTTGATGCGAATTTACTTAAAAATTCATACTTATGTTGGGGTTTTCACCAAAGCAGAGACTAGAAGAGGCGTGCAAGTTTCGACCAATCACAGCAGATACGAGAGTTGCGATGTGGATTTCCAACACAGTGATTCGTCGATCCCCTCACGTCTTTTCTCCACTTCGCTCGCCTCCAGTTAGGTGCAAACCGGTTCTTTTACCTCTTCATAAAGTTGCTAACGTGTGTTGCATTGGAAGGCCCCCCCACTAGGTGGACCGTGATGGTTGCGGAGATCCGCTGGATGCGAGACGCCCAGGACCGGTCAATATAGTGACACTTGGGGGAGGCCTATGTCCAGCAGTGAATGTCTTTCGGCTGAAATGATGACGATGATAAATTCCAAATACTCAGAGAAGAGAGGGACGCGTGCAGTGTCGTGCCAAAAAAATCAAACCCTTGTAAACACACCCTTAGCTAAGTCAAAGAATTGCAACTTGTGTAATACCCCAGCTAATGAGCGAAAATAACAAGGAGTTTCAAGGAAGCGGATGAAATAAAAGACTTTTCAATTCACTTAACAAATAAATGGCCCGATTCGAATTTACTGGAACCGAAACTAAATAAGCAAGTAATTTAACTACCGGAATGTGAATGTAGAAAGTAGAAACACAAAATATATTTTCGACTTCGCTTGGTATTTTTCAACCCGAAAAATAAAAGAGTTATTTCCTTTTAGGTTTCTAGAACAGAGTGCAAATCGCAATTCATGTCTACAAAACTGACTTCGAAATATTTTTAACCAACCTCCCTTATGCCTGTAGCCAAAAAGCTCAAATAATGCAGAGGTTCAAAGTAAAAAGAAAGAAGGTATATATTGAGAGAAAACTGTTGACAGAAACCCCACATGCTTCAGTAAATAGTAATAAGACTGATAGACATAAACAAGGAACTAGGGGCGGGCAATCCCGGGATGTTTCCCGGAATCCCGGAAAGCGCTCTGTCCCGACAAATAAATTGTTTTATGAAGTTTGTTCCGCAGATGGGGGAAAGAAAAACAAGGATTAATAAGCGAGTTATTCACGCGTTAGAGAGTTACAAAGGATTTGTACGTACCACCGAACCAAAGGAACGAATTATGAAATGTCTGTTTCGCTTTATGGGATTATCTTAACTTCATTTTAGTTTGACGTTTTTCGTTTTTATATTTTTATATCGTTGATAAAATATAGCTGGGGGAAACAGTTCGGGATTTATTTATAAACTCAATTACAATCAAAAACAAAATCCCTTAGCGATATCAAGGTCAATGCATAAGCTTGAACTGACTGTTCATGGAATTTACATTATAAACTGCAAAAAAAAAAAACAAAAGACACAACATCCGAAATAATAAAAAAGTAGTTATAAAAATTAAATGCATTTTAATAAAACATTAAAAAATTTGCATACAGTTTGATTGTTTTGGTATAAATTAGTGCTCATATTAATTGAATGCTGATGTGAACGCCTGCTCCAAGTCTTGAATGAGATCCTCAGCATCTTCCAAACCAATAGAAAGCCTCATAAGGGAATCCGTGATGCCAAGTTCAGCCCGCTGTTTCTCGGGGACCGAAGCATGTGTCATAATCGATCTAGAAATGATTTTATAGCGATTTTAATGCCTGGTTTACGTGACAAGTGAACCTAAACTCTTGGAATTTCAGTTCTCGACGCACAGGGCGTTGAAGATCCAACAGTGAGCTTTTCCATAAAAGGTGTAAACAGACCCTTCACAAAGCCGTCAACAAGCATTCTATTACATCAAAACTAAGTAACACTGCGCAGAAATTATTGCTGGGCCACGAATTTTTATTTTAGGTAAAAAATCACGGTTTACCGTAGGACTCAATGTGACTCAATAGCGCAGGAGTCATGGTGGTATTTAAATAAAGTAATGACATTAAAAATATGCAAAAAAGAAACTTGAATATCTTCGTAACTAGAAGGTTCACAGGTATTGTCCATAACAAGAAAATTATCGCATTGACGGGAGAACAAGTGCCTATAGTGCCTATATACATTATTTTGGCACGAGGAGCTCGTGGCTAAATAATAACAGCCGCTCGGGTCGATCTTTAGGTTAAGCCGTGCTTGCCTAGGTTGTTCTGTGGATGGGTGACCGCCCATTACATACCCAGTTTCCTCCGTGCCTCGGAAAGCACGTTAAGCCTTTGTTCTCGGCTGGCATTTGTAGATCTTTGACAGTCGTTAGGCAGTCAGTGGTCCAAAAAGTCTGACAACCAGTCTTACCTAGCTATTGAGGCCTTTTGTCATGTTTTACTTTTTCAGGGGTATCGTATTACCCAGTACTAACTGGGTTGTGGAGGTCAGATAGGCAGTCTCTCCATGTAAAATGCTGGTATTCAGCTGCATCTGGTTAGACTGGAAGCCGACCCCGATATATTTGGGAAAAGGCTAGGCAGATGATGGTTTTGGCATTCATTTAGGTGTTAAATTGTGTTAGCGAAAACCCACATGTTTTGTTAATTTACAGACAGCAAACATTTAAGGCTGTTCCGGCTATTCCCTTTATAGCCGAGTGCAATCACACAAAAAAATACCCAAAAGGTGGAACGAAGTTTACAGTGGTCGGATTTTCATGGGGCTTTTTTTATTGAGTTCCTGGAGGAGTAAGGAAGAAAGTTAAAAAAAAATTCGCCGCTCGCGATTTTTTTTTTTTTTTTTAATTAAAAAAAATTAAAAATAATTTCTATTAGTATATTTTTTTTTCTATTTATATAAAATTAATTTACAATTATCAGGAAATCGTCTATGCTAAAGTTAAAGAGGGTCATTTTTCTCAATTTTTTTCTAGGACGGTCAACGGAAATATTATCGTGAAAATATCCTTATTATATCTGCTATCCACAGATAACAAAAAGTAAAAAAAATATTTGGAGGTACTCCATAAATATTGATTATTGCCGACGAAGGTGGAACGGGGCCGCTGATAAATTTACAAAAATTATCGTAATTGTAACGTATCCATTTCTCACAATTTCTATTTAAGATTAGTTGCAAGCTTCGATCTCTGCGCGCAATTTATTATCAATACCGATACCGATACCGCTCCCAATTCTTAGCTATTGAGGCCTTTTGTCATGTTTTACTTTTTCAGCAGTAACTAATGTTTAACAAGTATCCTTAAATATTTTTCTAGTTATTATACCTCATTAGATAGCTAATAAAATGAGGATTTGAACAAAAATTAACAAATTGAGTTTAATAGAAACATTTTGGAAAAAAATTGCCTTCATTAACATAGACGATTTTCTGACATTTGCGAATGAATTTTAAGTCACTACACTCATAAAAGTGGTTTTCATGAATATTTTCTGGTCCTGTTGTCTGTGAAAAAGGATCAACTATCAATTTCAAAAGAAATCTTAGACTTAAAATTCGATATTTAAGAAATAATTGAAGAAAATAGGAAATTTTCCAATAAATACTTGAAATATGCATAACATGAATAAAGAACAAAGAAACAGACCAAATTTGCTTTAAATGGATGCATGCAGGTCACACTATTACGCCATAATATGAATCCATCAAATTTGAAGTAATTTATAAACGAAAGAAAATTATACCAAAGGAGTGTAAAAAAAAAAAGGTGCGAGCGGCGGAATTTTTTTTTTTACTTTCTTCTCCTCTCTTCCAGGAACACAATAAAAAAAGCCCCATGAAAATTCGACCACTATAAACTTCGTTCCACCTTATTGTCTAATTGCACTCGACTATTAAGAACTTTACATAATAACACGCCTGTTATCCTCGAAGGTTAAGGCAGAGGTGTACCTAATAGTACATCGGTTCTCTGTCGTTAAAGCTGATTCCAATCGAGCTTCAAAGATCAAAATAAAAGATCCAAAAGAAAACTACCTCTAAAAAGAACACAATTAACGTTGAACCTTGCTGCATGATTCTGGCTTGAAGGGCGCTGTTGGTAAACATTTGAGAAAATTGATTTGAAGAAAAAAGATGGCGGCGATGGTTTAAAGCGTTTAAGAACCATGCTGCAATAATACAACTCCATCTTTTAACTTATGTTCTTTTTAAAGGCGATTCACGATTCTAAATAATACTTCTATTTCACCACCACCCATTCCAACTAAGTACAAGGTGGAAGGGAAACCAGAAACCGATCATTCTGACCCCCCCCCGCTCTACGTAGAATTTTTTCTATATTAGTCGGGTTTTAAATCAGCCATACGTTTTGAACTTTTGACCGTGAAGGTATTGCAGTTTTGAAGGAAACGACTTTTTTTTTAAACTGACGAAAATTTGGTAAGTGGGGGGGGGGTTCAGGTCGATGACCCACCATACAAAGTGGATGATCATTAAAGTACTACTTACGGTACTTCCGCCAAACTTTCGAACCCGCCCAAACTCTCAGCCAGAATGAATACTTGCAGTGAACTCAGGAGTTGTGTCGACTCCTTGAGTGCACCCGTGTGTTTGAAACTGAACACGCCTGAGTGACCGTATGTTTGTTTTTTGGATATTGCGTTTTGCTTGTGAGATGGGAGTTCTGAAATGAAGAAATAAGAATTAGTATATAGTCATAATTATTAAAAGTATCAAAATTAAGGATATGTCTTCCAAAAGGCCAGAAAAATTGCGTACCAGGCATTTTACTGGCAAAATTAAGTAAATCTAAATTATTGTAAAAAAAAATACATTTAAATACAGCTTTAGAACTGGGTATAAATCCAGACGCGGATTTGCAACTGAGAATTTACTCATGGAAAAATATTGCTCAGAGACCAAACCCAGGACCGACAAAGTAGTCACCCTTTCTGACATTAGACTAAGAAGGAAGGAAGTAATAATGTAAAGGAGAGGAGGCCCAATTGTAGGAACATTATTTCACTTGCTTAATCAAAAGGAGTGTATGACGATCGTGTAGCACTGTAATTTCTGCCTAACCCCATGGAAAAAGAGCGTAAATTCCTGTATGTGTTTGTTTGTAGGAATTTATGTGTCCTTAGCCAATGTAAAGAAAAACCAGTAAATAGTAAATGTTGAGACACAATACCTGGATGCATAACTTCAATAATATTGGGATGTTTTTCCAACCACTTAGCAATTTTCAAAGAGGTCTCCCTGTGTCGTTCCATACGCAAAGACAATGTCTTCAGACTCCTGTTGACCAGGTAACAATCGAACGGCGAGGGCACGATCCCCATTGCTGAAAGATTAGATTACATGTAAATACTAAAAATCAAATCTATATGCATTATCAGAATCTTATCGGGATAAAGTTATTTTTACATTCTTATCAGATCTATACAATGCAGGGCGACCTACAGAGCAATCAATAAGGCTAGTTTGAAGGTCATGATTTAATAGTCTTAGATACTGCAGTGATAAACGGCAGATCAAGGGCAAATCGTGAGAAAAGACTTGAGAATAAAATGTGTGAACTCTTATTCACACATTTTATTCTCAAGTCTTTAGAAGAAGATCAACGAAAAGCTGGATGGATCTTTCACTAAGAAAGATGATCTGGCCTTGAAAGAATACCATAAAACTACTTGATTGAATACTAAGATGTCGAGCTACAAAGCATCACAATTCAATATGCGGCCCGCCTGTAGCCTATCGATTGTTCATACAAAACGTTCGAAAGTAATGTACCTATTCAAGAGGAAAATATCGTGAGGAAACCAAAACAGCATTTCTGAGAGATATTTCTCGAAGGCACGTAAAGCCAAGTCTGAGGCCCAAGGGCAGCATTAAAACTCTGAAACCAGGTTAGGCACTAACCACACGAAAAAGAAAGAGGATTTCCGTAATACCGTTCTACCAGCCCATATCTCCGGCAGCCGTAGAAGATTGGTACAGTATAAAGCATTTGCTGCGCTGAACTGGTTTGAATGAGAAGGAGGATAATGGTAATGACATAGATGACCATATCCCAACTTACCAGTCTGTAAAAATTTAAGCCTTTTCGCTAAATCTTCGCTGTTAGTAACAGCTGCTCCCATGACGACATCCGAGTGTCCATTCATGTATTTGGTCAAAGAGTACATTGTTATGTCTGCGCCAAAGTCCAGAGGTCTCTGCAGGTAACACGTGAGGAATGTGTTGTCCACCACAACGAGGATATCACTGCTGCGTTTCTTAGCTATTTTTACTATCTCAGCAATATCTACCACTTTTAAATTCGGGTTTGTTGGTGTTTCCATCCAGACCATCTGAAATTGAAAATTTAGTCTTTGGTTTGGAATGTTAATGCATCATACTTAGGGCATGAGAAACCCGATTTCGGTCCTACAGCAAAACCAGGGTAAAACCGGTTTTACTATAGAACCGAAACCCGGGTCCGCATGCCCTAAATATAATTATGATTGCTCGTCAAAATCCTTGTCATTATCTTCTACAAAATTGACAAGATAGTCAGTCACCTAATTTGCTAAAATCGAATCAGTGGCTTTTGAGCTGCGATCAGAGTAAGATACCTATAAACCATCATTCTCCTGCATTTATCCCAAATAATTTAGTATCTCATCATGTCTTCTTCCGCACATCTCTATTACTCGTCGTCTCAGCAGTTACCTCCTTCCCAGCCATATCATCCTTTAGGTGTTTACGTAACATTGATATGTTATTCAAGACTACTTGCTGTAGTAACTATGTAGGTAATAAGAGACCGTTATCTATAGGTAATTTCTCGATTTAATTGCATACCTTATCTTGTAATAAATAATATTGCTTACTTACTCATTAATCATGATACGATTCGAAAGTAATAATGTTGTGGTTTTTAGTCAACTTATCGTTTATTGTGAAGATAATTATTTACTTAATAGTCTAGATATAGTGTTACATCTCTTTTAGTACTTATTAGGTACTTTGTAAACAATTTGTTAACAATCAACTTTTTTGGATGTAGTTACAAAACGCTTAAAAAAACCCCCCATAGTAAAATCTCTATTTCAATCTCTATTTAAAATTATAGATATCATAAATCAATCAAAAAACAAAAATCAAATTAACCAACCTTCGTATTATCTTGCATCGCCTTTTCTAAATTTCCAGGCTTTGTAAGATCAGTGAATGTCACATCGATCCCCAGTCTCGTTAGAACTTGCCTGAAATTCAAATGAATGCTTTAATTTCCTGTCACACTCATTCCATTGACAGACTTTTTCATGAAAATATGATTAATGTTCCTATTTTGAAAAATAAAGAAGTAGGTGGAGGCGTAATTCTTTTTCTGAAAACGCTCTAAAAAAAAAAATTAAAGCAGTCCCGTAACTACACTTTCATTTAGTCCGGAATTCAGTAACTTACCAGGACCAAGGTTACAACCTGCGCGGGCCTGACATAAGTTACGGCCATCTGCCTGCTACAGAAAGCCCTGAATCTCAATAGTTAGGAACATTAAGGACAGGCTGATAATTGTGTTTGTGTTATTTATGTTTTTGTTTGCTTAGAAAAGTATTCGCGCTTCTAAACACAGTATATTATTAATTTTTCTAAGACATTTCTTACCTCAAAAGACGGTCTGTACCACCATAGACATCGTCCATGGAAACGATGTGATCTCCTTTGTTGAGTAGCGAAGCAATGGTTGTGGTCGCACCAAGACCTGAAGCGTAGGCGTATGCATACTTGGCGCCTTCCAACGCTGCTAGGCATTCTTCCAAGATATACCTCGAAGGGTTCCCTGATCGTGCGTATTTATAGCCCTTAAAATGATTACTAGATATGATTAGTTTTTTCCACTAACTGTATTGTGAAGATCAGAGTCAGTCGCTCTATGTAAGATACTATTCAGCTGCATCCAGTTAAGACTGGCAGCCTATGCTAGACTAGGCTAGGCAGATGAAAATGGTAAGTTTTTTAGTCAATATGCAAAACTTCGCAATATCGAAAGAAGTGGCGAAAGGACCCATGAGCTTAAAATGAACTAAAACTCGTTTGCTGATTGCATCATTGATTGGTCTAATAGTCATAATAGCCGAATAATGGGCTAGAAACTACATGGACACTCTTTTAAATCATAATATTTTTACAAGATGTACAACCGTCGAGAACTTGACATATTTATAACAGTCGAAACGTGGCTGTAGGTACTATTATAACCCTGCGTAATCGTTTAGGTAATAAAGGGCGTGATTTGTTGCTATCATTTAGATAAGTGTTAATATTTAAAAAATTGCAAAATAAATAAATCATACAGTGTGTCCCTCAGGTGCTTGTTTGAACATAGTAGATAAGGTGATAGGCGGCACAACCGCGCCGCACTTCCATTTGTCGGGGTCCTGACCAGCATGGACGGCAACAGTGGCAAAGCCCGGCTTTTGAACCAAGAATCCTTTATTTTCCATCTAAAAGGTTATTAATTAAATAAGCTCGCGAAACAATGAAGATTTCTAAACTAATCATAACTAATCGTCAGTAGTAGCAGCTAGAAATATTATGAGAAACATGAAGCCATGTTTAGCGTTTATATTTCCACTAGCTGTTGCCCGCGACTTACGTCCGCGTGTAATTATTATAATAACTATATTCCCCGTTTTTGCAACATGTTTCATTGACTTTTCGATCTTATTAGTTGTAGCTTGATGTTATATAGTCTATAGTCTTCCTCGATAAATGGGCTATCCAACACTAACAGATTTTTTCAATTCGAACCAGTAGTTCCTGAGATTAGCGCGTTCAACCAAACATATACACAATATTGGTTTCCTTATTGTGAAGAGAAATGTTATTTACTGATACTGTTAGCCTGCGTCATCCCACTGCTGGGCAAAGGCCTCTCCCCATGACTTCCAGTTGCTACGATCCAGGGCTAATGTGGGCCACTGGTCGTTTGTTTTGTCCAACTCGTCCCGCCATCTTCTACGAGGTCTGCCGCGATGCCTTCTGGCTGTGTCCTGGCCCCAGAAAGTGGTTATTTTGGCCCACAGCTCATTGGGCATGCGGCAGACGTGACCAGTCCAGTCCCACTTCAGCTTAGCGGCTTTTTGAGCAACGTCATTAATTTGTGTTTTGGAACGCAGTATGGTGTTGCGTACATGGTCGGTGAGTTTGACGCCTAGAATCCATTCACTCCATTGCACGTTGGCAGACCTTGAGTTTGAACTTTTAACTGTTTGTCAAAGACCAAGTCTGGGATCCATAGGTCAAAATGGGAAGAATGCACATGTCCATGATTTCTCGCTTTAGTGACAAAGGAAGGTTTCCCTTCATAAGCTCTTTCATGGACCAGTAGCTCTTCCAGGCATTTTCGTCTGGTGACTTCCTTGACTTGCCTGGACTGGAAAGAGAATAACTGGCCCAATATTATATCTAAAGAATTCCTTAAGAGCGTTTATAAAAAAAGTGGGCAACGTCGCAAATGGCTGTCAAATATTTCCCTGTTTTTATTAATTTGACAATATTACTGTATGGAAATAAGAAATATGGCTAACTAGTGAACTAAAATATTGATTATGAAATGCAATAATTAATATCATTACACCGAATATTTAGTTCTAGATGTAAAAAAAGTATTTGGAAACTTTCCGAATTCCTTTTTTACACCTGAAACGGTTACAACATCAAATTCAGTGTTTTAATTGCAATTCATTATTGATATTCTAGTTCACTAGTATGCCATGTCTCTTATTTCCAAACAGTAATATTGTAAAATTAATTAAAACAGGTAAATATTTGACAGCTATTTGCGACGATGCCAACTTTTTGGATGAACGTTCTTAAAATAAGTGAACAAAAGTCACAAAATGCTGATTCGATACAACCACTCAACTGATCGTAACTAGACACAAACAAAATGAAAAAAAATATATATATTCCTAAATACACTCAAGATTAACGTCAAAACAATAATACGAGACCAATATATCCTTGTAAACTAATTGACACAAGATGCAATGTAAACAAATTAAAATTACATATAACGTTAACTCACCTTTAATTCCCAATTTCAATTAAATTTACTGATTTTTTCAACACTCCACCACTAGGGCTTGAATTACAATATTAAATGAAGCGCCTCCGATATCGAAACCTTTATTTATTGCACTTCACTATTATCACACATTGATCTCTCTCTTGTCAGCTGTCACTCACACTGACACTGATAACACTACCTATGTACAAATGCCATTCATCTTAACTGAAATAAAACTTTAATATCAGTAAAAAGACTAGTTACAGGGTGAAATTCAGTGATTAACTAAATTAAATAATTATATCTTTTACTTTATCAAAATAACCTTTACAAAAAAAACAAGGTTATAAAAACTTTCTCAAATTGTTTTTATTGATTGATTTCAGGTTAATAAACTGTTGATAGGGCAGGAGAAAAACGTGAACTGTATTCAATAACGCTATCGAGTAATCAACAAGTACCTATTGAGAGCTATTACCAAAGGGCGTGTGCCGAACGACGTAATGACGTTTGTGTTGACTGTGCTGTTGTCAGCCGGTGCGCGTGCGCAGCTGATACGTCCCGCGCCCGCGCCTCTCTTCCCGCAGACAATGCGGGAGTAGTGATGTTCCCAAAATATTCTTGTGAGAAAAATCTGATGTATTTTTAATTTGATATGAGTATATGTATCTTCTACTTAAATTCTTCAATCCATGTTGACTGAGACGACGCAACCGACAGAATACCAATATGGGCCTAGAAACATGACATTTTGCTCACTGATGACAGGAATTCCTCCTTTTATAAAATAGGTGAACACTAAGGAACGATTTTGAAAAATTCAATCCTTAGACTGGTCTAATATAGGTTGAAAGCTTGCATGTTAGTTCGATTCATCAGGCACATGACCGTAAATAATAAATAACCCATTAAAAATATTCATAGCTTAACACCATCTGATTTATTTCAGAATCAATTTCCGGGAATGGACAAAAAAGGGTAAAAGAAAGAAAAACATGTTTAGTTGTCGCAGGGACACGACGTGCATCATACAAAATTACAAAAAAAAATAACATTAAACATACAACGCATAACAAATATTTATACATTCAACAGGACGGAACAAAAAAAAATAACTGCTGCAAGCAGTTTACCACTCATGCAGCATGATACAGCACAGCGCTGTTAGAATTTTTATAAACACATAAACAACATAATGTGTTTTATGTCTACAGACAGACTCATTTTCTTCCGTAAAAGAATGTTATGTATCCAGAAAGTACACCATGCAACCATAGTCCTCACAGCTTGTTGCAAAAAAAAACCGTCATAAAAATAAACTGTAACCAACGGTCCACCGTAATGGCGGAGCCAATGTACTAGAAAACTGTTATTGCAATCTTTAAATACGTTCAGTTGCACATTTGAACGGGACAGATCCGGTCTGTGCTGGAATTACTGGCAGTTTTCATTTAACTTTATACTTTTCTTTACAAATTGAGCAGAGCTTTGAGTATCGGGTCTTTTGTCTTGTGTAAATGAAAAGGATGGCAGAAGAAGACATGCCGCCGACCCCAAATAAATTTGGATAAAGGCTGGAGAATGATAATTTTGTGTAAATTAGTAAAAGAGTATTTAGGAGATTAAATTGTTTGGATCTATTTTTAATGAAAACATCGGTGCCAGCAAAATTTCAGAAAGGTCAGGTGCGTAGTACCCGCAATTGGCGTGGATTTATGACCAGATGAAAGTGGACGAATTAGGTATAAGGAGTAAGCATAGATCGTAGTGGCGTTCTGTAATTTCTGCCTACTCCCATGCGAAAAAGGTGTTAACTTAAGTAATTTTCTGTGGGTCTTTTATTTACAGTCTGTTGCCGGATAAAACCAAACATAGCTTTTTGTTAAAATATTTTAAATCTGATGCGTCATTCCGTTTTATTTTAATATAATATTAACTAAATAAACTTCTGTATTTGAAATACTTCGAATAGTTAATACAGGCTGTTTTAAGCTTTTAGCTTACTAAGATGCTAAACTCACTGAGTATTTTATAAATTGTTTATCGATATTGACGAGTTTCAAACATCACTAACGGTGTCTGCTGGCGGTTATTACCAGAGGTCACTACAGTCATTGTCAATGTTGACCGCTGCACAAAAAATGTCCTCTATTGGTCAAAGAATGTATTTTTATAAAAACAGTTGGTATCCACTTCCAACGTAACACAAACAAACAAACATTTATCGAGCATCAACAATCTTTCAACGAGAGATTAGAATAAACACTCCTAAAAGAAGATCTAGAATTCCTTTCTTATTGATTTCCGGTACAATGAGTATAAGTTAATAATTCCGGGAGTATTTCCCGGAATTTCCCAACCCTATTCCGAACGTAATAAGGTAAAAGTACCAAAATGAGAAGCGAAAAAGCTTGTATTTTGAGCCTAATGAACACAATCGTCCTGGAGAGAAACAAGCCTTTCGAATTCCTTGCGAAAAACGACTATTGCTTCTTTCACCCCACAGCGACAACCCCTTAATCGAATTTCGACCGTAACGTCTCAATTTTAGGGAAAGTTTTTCGCCCTCTCGCTTTTAACAGTTAAGACTTTTTTTAATATTTGGTTCTAAGCATTTTCTTTCAGACTTATAAGCGATCACTTTAGCAGTTAATTGAATGAGATCATAAAAACAGCCCTTTGCTTTCATTATGGTATGTCATTGGTGACGATTTATCTGAGGAGGTTGGTTGTCTGGCCCTTAGTTAATTGATTCCAGCACGCGTAGCATGACCACCGTAGACAAGGGTTTTGTTGACGGCAGATTCGACAAAATGACAGGAAAAGGAATCTGTCATTGTGTCGACACAATCTGTCATTTTGTCGATTCGTCCGTCTAAAAAACCCGTTTTTACGGTGGTCTTGCTACGAGTGCTATAAGGTCAGTTGCTTTGTTACTAAAAATTGTTTGTTTGTCTGCCCCGCTGATGGTGGTCGAAAAGCAAGTACTACAGCTGAGCGTGAAGACTTGGGTTTGCTTCCCCGGTCGGACAAGTGTCATTGGGTTTTTCCATCTGGAAATTCTTCAGTAGGAGCCTGTAAGTGTCGATTTGTGCCCGGTTGATGGCAATAGGAATTGGTCCTGATTACCGAAAGCCTCATCGAATCGTCATTTCATCTACATGTACACCCATTTCAATGTTAGTACAGTCGCCACACATCAAGTTAACACAAACTGTCAAATTTCTCCAAATGATTGTAAGCCGTAAGATGTTCAAAATCGAATGAGAACATTTTACAGTTTGTAGTAACTTGACGCGCTGACGACTGTACGATTTTTTCGAGTGCCAAATGCTCTAAGATCAAAATCGATCAGCTCTACACCGGTTACGGGGTTTAAACATAACTGGCGAAATCAGGCTATACTATTCCAGGATTTTATAGAGAGGTATTATCCACGTGTTACTTAATTCCTTAAAGTTTCATTTATTCCTTAAAGTTTCATTAATTCCTTAAAATTAAGTACTTCCACTTCCTAAACTTTCGGGGGTTACATACAGACTTAAATAAACTCACGCCTTTTTCCCTCGGGGGATAGGCAGAAACGATAGAACGACACATGCTTTGTTGTGTAAGCTCCATCGTCTTTCATACCCTGCGTGCTCAGGGATCCAGATATTTATATATCTAAACTAAAGTTTTTATTGAGCGCCTAAACCTTCTATGACATCATAATTATAATTTAGTTTCATTGATCTACCGCTATCTAGATGGATGGGTAAATAAGGTAATCAGGTACACTGATTTCTGATTAGTCTATTTGAACGGAACGTTTGTCAGCACTTCCTCATTGGTCTAATTGTCACATGCGTTACTGCTGAACATTAAGTCGTCGGTTCAATTCCCCGGTCGAACAAAGTCTTATAGTGCCTTTGATTACTTGGTACATAAAGATAACTATGTTCTACTATACTATATATTATGTTCTTTTTACCCGACTACGGCGAAGACAAAAGGAAGTGTTATGATTTTAGCAGTCTACGTATGTATGTATGTTTGTATTTACATTAAGTATCCTTTTATTAATTTGTAATACATCTAATACAGCTGTCACAAAACACTCTGTATTTTGTAAAATCTACCATAGTCTGTTATTCTTTTTTTAAGACGTTGATATTGGTGTGGGTTACATGTTTGTGATCTTTAGCTTTTAAGAATTTTTTGTATTTTCCGTCGACTGTTTTATGTCCCTAATAAATAAAAATGTTCCTCCGTAGCGCCTACACTATTCATCCGATTTTGATGAAAGGCGTGTCAATAGATTCGTTATTATGGCCGGGTAACAGAGGTTACATTTTATTCAGTAGTAGGGTTTTTTAGTTGTAGTGTACCACACAAATACTTGTTATTATTCACCTTAACCTGATTTCCTCAAATAATCATTACCATTGTCATCGATCGACCACTATCTATATTGTCCTCGATGGAAAGGTAAATAACTTAATCACAGTTGTACACTGAGTTCTGATAAGTCTATTTGTGCATATTTAGTTCCTGGTTTATACGGAAAGCACATTTTCAGAGTTGAGCTAATATTACTAGCAGTCTTTTGTTTCCCGGCAATTGTCTTGCTGGGTAATTACACGACCCTTTTTACTTCAGATATACGCTCCCATTGTATTGAGAACGATTTACGTGTTTTCATCGTTTTAGTACTACGTGAGGGTGAATGGGATTGAAATGTATCGGCGAGTGCATTCGAACATGTTTTGGTTTTAAGTGCGGCATCGTGAATAGAGCTAGCCACCCATTTGTTCTTTTAAAAGTCGTAATGGACTTCATAAGGTATTCGTGAGTACCTAAGCTGCATGCAACTGCAGTAACCACTTACCGCAGTTGCATGTAAGAACCGATATCGGCTTAACGACCTTTCCGAGACACAAAAGTTGAAGAGGTCTCGATACGTACTGGACGGTCACCCATCCACGAACCTAAGGTCGGTTCGTGGATGGGTGACCGTCGACAGCTTAACCTGTGCGGCTGTTTTTGTTTAGCCACGAGAATGGTGATTAATTTTTTAAATGCCTTTTTTGAACATTGATTACCAAACCAAGTCAAAAAGGTACTGTTCAACCCCTTTAATAATTTAACACCATGTATCAAAATCATTTATTTAAATTAGGCTGATAATTAGCACTTTTTGAACGTCAAAGCTTACAAAAGACAGTCCCCCAAAACGCCCGCCATTCGCGCGCATGTCCAAAGACACTCATAAAAACATTTAGGTTCACTAAAAGATCTAAAAACTTATTTCAACCGAATGTACAAACAGACACAAGGTTTCGTCAACACCAGACATCAAACGATTTAACACACCCTGTATAACAGCTGTTGAAAGATCGCTTTTATCAAAATTGAACCTAGACAACGTGTTTTTAAAGTTGCTTTTCGCTTTTTGAGAATGATGTCGGGAAGGCTAGCGTTCAAATGCACTTTGTGTCAGCGCATGTTCAATTTGTACACAAAACGAGTGCGTCGTGCACTATGTGTAGTGTGGAATCAAATCGATGTGATCGGGTACATTTTTTCTGTCAAAGAAATCGAGCATTAGCAGATTTGACTTCAAAGTGAGAAAACAAGGCAAACAAAAAGTTTTAGCAACTTATGAAGCTTTGTAAATGTGGTGCTGTTCCACAAACGATGGGGCACTTAATATTATGTCCTGCGTGTCCTGTTGTATGTTCATTACAGGAACCGATGGACGCTACTAAGGCGCCAAACTCGTGGCTCAGTTCTGGGCCACAATTTAGATTGCCATCCAGACTTTAAGAGGAAGATGAAGTTAATGGTAAAAGTATGACAGCTGTGGACGATATATGAAAACCGGCCATTTGCGAGTCGGACTCGCACATGAAGGGTTCTGTACCATCGTAGTAGTAGAGCCCCTTTAACTTTTAATTTATTTTTATTATTTGTTGTTATAGCAGCACATTCTATAAAAATTTGAACTGTCAATCTATTACGAATCATGAGATACCCGCTGTCAGACAGACGGACGGACGGACAGCGGAGGCCCGTAATAGGGTTCCGTTCGTTACCCTTCGGATACGGAACCCTACAAAAACGTCATATTCCTTCCTAGCATATTCTTTCAGAATGGAAAAACACATAGTCCATACACAGAAAAAGCTTTTATAATTTGTGACTCGACTTTCAATACACCGTGACTTTTTAGTCGTCTTACAAAGGTCGTCCACTCAATGTGCCCGACATAAAATAGCTCTCGGTGCGATTTTTTTTCATTTTTTCATTTCATATATTTTGCATTTCATATTGTAAAAAAGATGTTACAAAGGGCTTAAAGCTAGGTACATAAATATGGTATATTTTTTATCTTCCATAAAAGATACAAAGAAAAATAATAAAAAAAATTAGAATAAAATTATGAAACAATGTTAATGATGTTTACGTGTCAAATGGGAGAACAATACCTACCCAGCACTCGAGTCCAGTAGATCATCGCTCGCAACAGGGTGTTTTAACTACATCATGCGTCATAATACTGAATAATATTTTTATTTTAAATTATTAAAATCTCATAAATACTTTTTTTTCTATGAATGTTTAGTATTCATTGGATACATGAAGTGGGCTGCCGTTGTAAGACGACTAAAAGGTCACGGTGTATACCTATATGATTTGAAAATGTCATTCTTTTGTTAGAGTTAGTAATAGTTCCGACTTTGCGTAGGTTCTACCTACACAAAGCTTTGAGTGGCTTATCCGCCCACTTGCTAAGCTAAACACACGTAAACCACAAACCAGTTAATCAATTAACTGAATTATATTTCAATTAAAATTACCATCACGCGTGGTTAGTAATCAAGCGTCAACCAGTGTAATTGAATAATGTTTCCTTATTGTTATTTTAATAGGAAATGGTTTTCGTTTAGCGCTTATAATTAATAATAGACAGGTATTCGAATATTCCTGCTTCTGACACACCCTTTGAACTTGTAATAGTGTTTTGTAATACATAACTTCAGAGCCCGACATCGCCCGTGTTGTACATAACTGATGGTACCCGTATAAAAAGTAGTCTATGTACAGTCGTCAGCGCATTAAGTTACCACAAACTGTAAAATTTTCGCATTGGATTTTGAACTTAACTATCAACATTTTATGGTTTAAAATCATTTGGAGAAATTTGACTGCTGGCGACGGTACATCCGGAATAAAAATTTACCTTTCAAATTATGAAAGAATTTGTCAAATGAGTGCCGCGGTTCCGGAGATTACCCTCCGCATACATGCAGAATAACAAAACTCGCACTCTCTCTTTTAATATTTGATACCTACTGCATACAAATAAGACTAAGCATTCTTCATTGGCTTAATAAAACAAATGAATTTAATTATAATGATTACTTATTTCATTTAATTATTAATATCTATTCGCCCGATAGCCATAACCATCAGTATTAGTATGAATCTAATAAATTATGTGCCTCTAACCGTTTCATAATTGAACAATACATTATTAAACATACACTAACGTTTTGCGGATGCAGCATCACGCATTGAATTTAAATCACTCTAATACCACACCAGTCAAGTTAACGTTCAGAAGTTCCTCTCTAAACAACGTGAGAAAATAGTACAGTCACGAACACCACATCACAACAACAACATACTTAACAACTTTTAAAAGAGTTTTTCTCCTACCCAGTGGTGGAGACCCCGACTTACGAGCAGTAATTCGTGGGTTCAAACCCAGCCAGGCGCATTACTTTGTGTAAGTTATTACATCACCACTGCTCTCAAAACGGTGAAGGAAAACATCGTGAGGAAACCGGCATGTCCTAGAACCAAAAATTCCAAAAGACATGTGACATCTACCAACCCGCACTGGGCCCGCGTGGTGGATTATAGCCCATTCCCTCTCATAGAGAGGAGGCCTGCGTCCCAGCAGTGGGAACATTAATAGGCTGATTATGCTTTTATTCAATTTAATATTTGTGACGAACATAGTATTTTGGAACTCATATTTTTATGAAAAAGATCCTATCTCCAAGTTAAAATTAGGAAAGTGTATACACATTGGTGCTCGTGACTGAACATGCGTCATCAACATTGGCAGCTTTGTTCCATCCACTGTTGGGTATAGGGACCTCCTCTCTTTTGTACCAAGCTTCTCTGGACTGTGCAAGCCTTAACCAGGTTTTGCCAACGATCATTTGAATATCATCCACCCATCCGTCCTGCCAATATTTGTTCTACCGTCTCTCGGCAGCATTCAGTAACATCGCACTACGGTCTGTTCCACAACTACAAACATTTGATAAAACATTCATGCCAATTTTGTAGTGCCAAGGATAATTAATCAGTTTTTATTTTTTTATTCTGCAATTTTAACAAAATTACCTGTAATCCCCGAAGTATTAGGCAGAAGTGTACCTAATAGTACACTCACAATTCGCCAGTTATGTTTAAGTCCCATGTAATAGTCGAGCCTATTACGATCAACCGGGCGCAAATCCAGAATCCGTGGCTGCCACTGAGAAATTCCTGATAGGAAATCCTCTTAAATTTTTATCGGAGGCTTTTATCAATGATTTCTTCGATTTCGTTATTTAAATAGTTAAACACCATGATCTTCCTGACCTTAACGCATATCACCTTCTTAGCAACACGCTATCATTTACTTCTTTTCTTTCAAATTAGGAACAGTGTTTGTTCACAATTCAACAGATTCATTTACAGACCATAGCTGTATAAGTAAGTAAGTAAGTATATTTATTTGCATAAAATGTGGTATATACAGGATGTTATAAAAATGTTATAGAGCAGGACACATTCCCCCATAATAATAGCATGCAAAATCATCTTTTACATAAGATAGTTACATTAAAATGAACTACATAGGTACGTACCTATTCAACATAGAATATATATAAATACATAAATCTCTAATATAATCTATGAATAATTTAAAGATCTAAGCAAACCATCATTAAACAAAACAATAATACTGAAGCACCATAAACACATCTAATATTCACTAAAGCCATATTCATGCAAGTCATATTAAGTCATATTTATGCTAAGCATGCCTATGTGTGTCTGTGTTCTCGAACGTCGTAGGACTTTAACCTTCTGCACTATTTATTCTCTGCCGCACTCTTCAATATTTCATAACGTGGGTAACAAATACGCCGCATACGAAACGTGCTATTTCACCGAATCGATAAAAAGCACACAACACTTTTTTTACAGGTAAAATAGGGATTTAAAGCTATCCGTTTCTGTTCTATTCCATTACGAATGCAAAATGGTGATACGGTAAAAATGGTTGTTATTTTAGAGAGATTTTGAACAGCGTCCGATGAAATCCATTTGATTGGTCGACATCCTGAAAAAATATTGGTTAGATGGTTGGTAATATTAGCATAACCGTGTCTGAAAATAGTTTTTTATTTATTGTTCCATTAAATATTATTCTAGTAATTGCTAGAATAAAATAAGTTTTTGTGCTTACTGAATGAAAGGAAAATGGTTTTTCCATCAGGAATTTCTCAGTAACAGCCATGGAGTCGAAATTTGCGTCCGGTTGATGGCAATAGGCTCGCCCCCTATCACATGGGACTTAACATAACGGGTGAAATGTGGATTTAGTAATGGGTACACCTTTGCCTAACCCTTCAAGATTACAGGCGTGATATTATGTTCTGTTTTATGGAGACGGATGACACACTCACATTAATGTTTACAAAAACGCCCGCTGGCAATGTCATTCAGGTGTCAAAAGACCCATACAACACTTTAGTTGTACATTTCAACCGTTTGCGTCCTAGACACCTATCTTCAATCCTTTAAAAATCGAACGCCAAATATCAAAACCGTTGCTCCACAATAAATCAATTAATATCCGGTTTCAGGCGATCATAACCGGTTTTAACTGGCCGTGTCCGGCTACACAATGAACCGATTAATTACGTTGGCTATGTAATTAATTTTGGCGAACACTACTAACTTTGGCTGCGGCAGCATTACCGTTTGTGTTAGTATGTCAAACACACACAAATTATTATACTTGAGTGCTATATATAAATTCTATCCTGAATATTTAGTCCTAAAAGGACACTGACCTGCGAGGTCACGCGTAACACAGTTGCTTTCCAATCTAAATGAATAAAAAATAATTAACACGTGTTACAGAATTCCGGAACGTCAATAATTCGGATTTGAATTTAATACGTTGTATTTAATTGAAAAGTAATTATTTAGTGATTTTTAGATAATCAGAAAACTTACTTTATGGCACCTTCCGCTTGTCAGCTTCCGGTGCGCCTAATATTATATTATAATTAGTTAAGATTTTGATGATTTATTGATCAATAATTTTGTTACTAGCAGTATAATTAATATTACACAGCTTATTGAGTGATTTGATTGTAAAGTTTATGTTTTTGTAGAAATGTATAGAAGTCTATGCGTCGGGTATTTGAGTGCGGTCGTTTTGTAACCGTCAAGTGAGAACATTTTAGTGGGATCTCTGACCAAAATAAAATTCGTTATAGGACAACCATATTTTTATTGGGACCATCGAATCCGACACACGTCTTATGACGTACATCACTTGAGGACGCCTCGACTGATTTTTTTGTTGTGTTTGTAATTGTCAGGACCAGGTTTGTATGCAAGAAAATTGTTTTTTCTGCTATCGGCACTTCTTATTTCCTTCATTGGTAAATTGCACCCGTGCGAAACGAGGACAGGTCGCTAGTACCTATTAAGTTTAAAAATTCAACAACATACTGCGTTAGATACGTGGTCGAGCCGACGAATGTGTCAAACATATGGAGAACAGCACACAATTTGTCAAGCTCGAGTCATTTCATACAACAAAGCTATGATTTGAAAACGCGGATGATTCAATTTGGAAAATAATTGAGAAATTCCCTGACTTTTTAATGTTGAAAATTTAACTTCAGTTGGCTTTTCGTAACTTCCTACAAACTATGTCACTCTATTCAACCGACCACTTCTCCCTTCTCAAATAATAATTCCACAAAATTAATATTACATTCTCATTACTTGCAAGATTTGAACGACGTCTTATTGGCGTACATTTTAATTATGCCTTAGAATTTAATATGCGAGCGACCTCAAATACTTGGTACAGTTTCCAAGCCCTTATTCCCTTTATTTGGGAAATCTTTAACATGTTACTCAAAGTTCGACGCTATAACTTTTACAATAATGGTCACCGTTTCCAGGGTTTTTGAGAGAAAACTGTACGATGAAAAGCAATAATATGTGAGGGAAAACCGGTTTCAGTATCTGACAAAAAATAAGAAACGACTCAAAAATAGCATCCTGTGTAATTGTAACAAGTGATAGATATAAATGTTGAGACAATTATATATTACATGAGACATAAAATCAGACAGTCTCTCCAGCCATGTAAAATACTGGTATTTTCACTGGAAAATTCCACCCCAACAGAGGTAGTTCGGCAAGGGCATTTTGTTGATTTATACATCTATACAAATGAATAAAAATTTAAGTGTCTGTTTGTAATATCAAAATAACTGCTTTTTACAGAATACATATAAAAATATATACGGCACTTATAAAAAAAACACATTTTTTTTATTTTTTGGATATTTGTTGTTAGTTCCGGCTAACCTCCTAAACGGCTGGACCAATTATGATGGGACCTCTGCATAGCTGATGTTATAAGGAGTAACTTAAGCTACTTTTATTTTAGAATAAGAATTAAGGTTCCGAGCAAAAAAATAAAAAACCTAGAAATTATTCACATAATCCGATTAAAAAAGGGAAGTTATTTTTTTTTATAATAATTTCACGTGAACGAAGGTCGCGGGCAACAGCTAGTAGCAAACAAAATCAGACAGTCTCAGTCTCTTCAGCTATGTTTAAAACACTGGTATCCTGGAAAATTCCACCCCAACAAAGGTAGTTGGGAACAGGCTCAAGTATTTTGATGATGTCAAATAAAATTACAAGATGAACAGCAAAAATAACAGTTGAAAAGCGATCAAAAGGCTCCGGGTTAGTTAATAGAACGCTATAACGGACTTCAAGCTTTTCAAATAACTTCTAAAATGTTTTCGGATCTTAAGTGTTTCAAAGTTTTGGAGTTCTCAATTAAAATCTCGACCACATCGTCAAGTTTGGGATGCGGTCGTGACTTTGATAAAGTTTTCATAAGAATGGAATCTTATGCAGAATGTGCTAGTCCTTCCTTAGCGTGTTGAGAAAGCTTTTAAATCTTAGTCTTTGAACATGCTTAATATTTTTCTTCAAAAAGTACTATGAATATGTACCTACAATGCTATACATTGTTGCACATTGCTTCAATTTTCATACTGGCTTTAAGGAAACTCAGTATAACATCTGTTCCTGTTTCTGTGCCTGTTCGATATTTAAATAAAGTATTTTCAAAGCTCGGCTCAGCGCTGAATGTGGAACATCTAACCTAGTAGCCTAGTTTTAGTGAAAATAAATAAATGTAGGTTATAACTATTGTGTCTATCTTTTTAAGATTTCACTCTGTATTTCATTAGATACATAGTGCAATCTGAAACGATATAAAGATACATCGGATGCAATTGTTAGAAAATATAACATTAACGCTTTACGTAATTTTTTAATAATCATCTTTAATCACCAATAAATAACGTTCAGTTTGCAGCAGCCTGACCACGAAGGTCTTATTTCAACACAACCTAACAGTGACAACTGTGTGCTACGGTACAGTAACCACACGCGACCCGACACACCATACCCATACACTCGCCCTAATCTCGTCTCACTTACAAAAGACATTCTGCGGATGACAGCACGCGTATCTATGTAGCCGGCTTGTAAAAAAGTAGAAAGTTATTGTTTTTGAGGCTTTTTACACAAACTCACTTGTACTTTTACTGTTCGCGTAGCAAAATTGTGGAATTGAGTTTTATACCTGCGGATTGGTACTGCAATGCGATAACTGAAACTGTAATATTAAATAAAATAAAAATAAACGAATTGAGAACCTCTCCCTTTTTGAAGTCGGTTAAAAAAGAGATGCTGGTTGGTAGGTATATTCAGACTGTATGTTTTTTTGCATAAGTACTTGTTCGATATTATCTATCTATTTAGGGAATGATCAAAATAATATACTATCTTCAGTTCAGCCGAATATTAATTATGATCGCTACCATGCATCATTGTACTAACATCAATAAAATTTCTTTTTGTTTTTTTTTTTTAAGTTCTACAATAACTTAAATCCCGACATTACGGTGTTTGTTGTTTTTATTAAGTTAGAAAAAATATTAAGAGAGCTTGGTTTCTTCATTAAACAAACCAAGCAGGAAGGATTTTGCTGATCTGTTTTACGGACTTGTTTCTCAAACAAACAAGTAACAGATTTTGACGGAAATACAACTTCGCCTCCATGGATTTACGTTCCCAAAGGAAAGTGGGGGAATTGAAGGAAATGGACGTTTTCCTTGATACAGTTAATGGTATAACTTGTAACAACATTGATCGTTGGTTTGGCAATGCGCGAAATTATTTTTGGAAAGTCGTGAACAAATGCAATTATAAAGGAAATAATCGAATAGCAAATTATCGCGATAAATTAATTTGTTTTCCGGAAATCAAATTATTTATAATGTATCTGACTAAAATTTCTCAAAATATAAACTTCTAAAGTAATTTTAAAATATTAAAAACTAGCGACCCGCCCTTGCTTCGCACAGCGCCACCTATCGGGTCCAAAACTATATCTAATGTAGCCTATATTTTAGGTTAAGCATCTAGCAGTAGAGCGATGAAAACTGCGTTCAAATCCATGCAGTAGCTTTTGCGTGATGCGCGTATAAACATACAAACAGAAAGACAGACAGACAAAAATTCTAAAAACTGTTGTTTTGACTTCTGTTGCTCTAATAAAGACCTCCATATATTTATTTATTTTAATATCTTCAATGTACAGACATCGCCTTGTTACAATAGTATTATATGACTTTTTTATGTTTTCTTTTTGTTTTTTTGATTAGATGTGGTCGTGAAACGTCTTTTCTAGGTACCTACCGACAATACAAATATTTACCTGAGTTATTTCCACCTTTCCTAGAACATTATATTATTGTGTTTCCCAAAAGTTATACCTACATGAGTTAGTTACACGACACAATACTTTTCCTTGAGGAAAATGTGGTACAAATATTATTATCATTTCTTCAGGTCAATTACTAATGAAAATAGGGCAACTTATGAGCTTCTTCCTACAATCTTACATATAAATAATATTATGTAGGTACTATGTTTTATGTTGGTTTACTGATAGGACAGATAGGAGGCTAAATAATAACAGCCGCTTGTGTATGTGGCCTTGGTTGGTCCGAGGATGGGTGACCACTAATTACTTACCGAGTTTCCTCCGTGCCTTGGAAACCACGTTCAGCTCTTGGTCCCGGCTGTCATTTGTAGATCTTTGACAGTCGTTACAGTTAGTCAGTGACCCGAAAGTCTGAGAACCAGTCTTACCAAGTGGTATCGTATTACCCAGTACTAAATGGATTGTGGAGGTCAGATATACAGTCGCTCCATGCAAAATACTGGTGTTTACCTGCATCAGGTTAGACTGGAAGCTGATCCCAACACAGTTGGGAAAAGACGCCCTAAGTCTAGTCAGATGATACTGATAAGACAGGTCCACTCAAGTCTGTGTGGTTCTTATCTCAAAAAACCATCTCACATATTAATGTGCATGGTACTCATACGACTTGACTTGACCAAGATTATGTCTGAACCTCTGAGTTTTTTTCGATGTACCTTCACCTGATCTAAATATATGAAATGTTGCCCGCGACCTTCGTCCGCGTGAAATTTTTTATTTTTTTTTTCCCTTCCTCGATTATTTCAAATCGAACCAGTAGTTCCTGAGATTAGCGCGTTCAACCAAACAAACAAATTCTTCAGCTTTATAATATTAAGTATAGATAAGAATAAACGTGTACGTGTGTGACGAAATAATATCAGTTATCAAAACTTGTTTCTTCTACGTTTCTGTCTGTTTTCCCTGTAGTAAAACAACAAAAGCCATAAGACGCGATTACAAAAAAAATATTAACAAAGTCGTATTTGTGACTTAATCACTTTGCCTTTAGTCAAACTATTCTGTCACAACCCACCTCATCCTGATTTTTTTACCCTCCCTACTCATAATATTCGAAATAATTGCCAGCAAGAAAATGAATTATCCCTTATACTGGTGCTATGATAAATAGATATGGTAACACTGGCAGGAATGAGTGATGACAGCAGCATCGTATTTTGATCCACGATGTTACTAATATCCAGGGACTGACAACATTTGTCCCTGTCCAAGAAACTCGCCCCATATATTTTGTTTGTAATGATAATTATTTTTTGTACCTGTGTTTTTAATATTGGCCGATCTATTATCCAAAATATTGCTGCAAAAAATACTTATATATGCATTAACATAACTTCACACCTGTTATTCCCAAAGGGATACACAGAAAACCTAATAGTTCACCTACATTTCGCCAGTTATGTTTAAGTCCCATGTAATAGGGGGCGAGCCTATTGCCATCAAGCATCAACCGGGCACAAATCCAGAATCCGTGGCTGCTACTGCCATGCCATGCCCGACCTGGGAATCGAACCCAGGAGGTCATGCTCAGCAGTCGCGACCACTAGACTTAAGCATATCCTTTTTTTTTTATTAAATTCTAAGTGCAATGTTATTTATATTATTATTGTTCAAGTACATACCTCGGTAGGTAGGTACGCACGACGACCAATCTAGCTATACAAAACCAAATTAAGCTGATGTCTTATTGTACGGGAACCTCATTCAAATCAACGTCACGCTACACTGGATATGTATAGCTTGATGTGTCGCCGTGTGTACTACTCCTTTCACTATCGGTCGACCACTTTTCAACCTTATCGCTCAGAGCATTAGGGTGAAAAGTGGTCGACCGTCAGTGAAGGCGGTAGTACAATAAATTGTTCTTTAGAAAAAATGGCACCTCTCAATTAATCGTTGTGACGATACAGATGCAGTTCCCAGAGGTAAAGAAGAATGACGTAAAAACTTTCTACTTGGTCTATTAAAAGAAAAAATTAAACTAGTTGCCCTAGTTCTTTGTGACGGCAAAAACATCGTTCAGAGAAGTTCCCTCCCGCAAGGGTTTCCAAGAAACTTTTACGTGTTGAAAAAGAAAAACTCTACATTGAAATGGTTACCTTGAAAGTGTTCGTCGTCTCATTATAATAATTTATCAGAACAAAAACAAACTTTTAATTGCGTACAAACACGTGTATGAGCACGTGTAGGATACCCTGGTTTCCCTTTTGTTTCCTTTCCACAAGGTCGTAGAAAAATACGATTAACCAAACCTTCTACCCATATAATTTCTTTTTTATATGGCATTTTTATTTTTTTTGAAGGCCATGTGCACAACTTGCGATAACCAGATTTAACTGCATTACCCAACTCACGGGCCCCTTCATCATCATCATCATCATTTCAGCCGAAAGACGTCCACTGCTGGACATGGGCCTCCCCCAAGTGTCGCCACATTAACGGGCCCCTTACAAACCGGTAATTGTGAGTGGATTGACAAAACTTATTCGGTAACTTACTGCCAATTAGCGCTGACAGAATTTCAGGTTGCGTAGACCCCAAGTTGTTAACATACAGTAAAGTACCTAAGTCTATTTAAATTCAACCTCACCATTTCCGCTCCTAAACAGCACAACAAATTCAAATACGTTCGCCGCCAATTCTGCTGAACCCCATTGTGTCGCAGAAGCTTGAAGACACTCAGTCCCTCCAGCATCCCGGATGCCCCGAGACGCTTTTGTGAGAGAGCGGATAAAAGGTAGCAATAAGCATATTTATTGTATCGTGAAATGTGAATCCATTTGTTATAAGCTCGCTGAAGGGGGATCCCTACTGTGCTAAGTTGGTTGAGGCTCGTATATTACGTAAGGTAAAGTATATTAAGCGATGGGCATGAGTTAGCTCGGGGCATAATTTAACTAGTTTCTGGGAAACAAATCATTGACGTGTTAAAATTATACAAAAATCAAGAGACGCAATTTACTTTTGTAAATTCATTCGACCAATCTTAGATCTTTTTTTAATATTAAATGGGCTTACTCTTGACCTCAATCTTGTCCTGAGGACAGAGATGAGGTCGACGATGCAACGAGCTAACCCAAAAGAAGCCTAATTAACTCGCGACTTAAATAGATTGGGGTCATATGAACTTGGGAAAACCGACGCAGCCAGGAAATTCCACCTTCACTCTTTACGTGGTTTTGACCATTTGTCAGCACTGGATCGGTCACCATTTGTCCACAAATCATTGAGAACGTATTGCTCGTTACTCGTTGACTCTGCTCATGTCAAGCTCGACATGGCCTAAATCCACCCCATTAGACACATTAACAGCTAAGTATAGTTTATTAAATGTAAATTGATATAAACGTACACGATTGGAGAATTTTCATAAGAGATCATCTGTCAAATTTGAGAATCCGCCAATTGCGGCTAAGAATTCGATTTGATGGGCGTTTTGAACAGTTGTCATATCACAACTGAGTCTAACTGAGCTGAGCAAAAACTGATCTTAGAATAGCAATATAAAACAAAATATTGTTATAAAGTCTAAAACAGTTCATTAAATACCACTTTGCCGACCAGTAAGGAACAGCCAGTTAACAGCAAACTTCTAACATATGGCTTCATATAATACAGTTATAGTTCATGGACACAACCCTTTTTATGCACATCGTATTCTGTCATTTTACAGGTGGCTACACAAAGTTTCAGGGCTAAGGCTCCAGGAGTAGATAATAATACAAGGTCAAACTTAACTCCACAGTCGTGAAGATATTAATTATTTATGAAATATGGAAGACTGATAGCTAAACAAAACAGAATAAAAATAGTAAGTGTAACTGACAGCCAATTACAAGTCTTCACTAGTAAATAAGGTCGAATATTTTTTCAGGTGGAGGTAATAAAAATAAATAAATAAATAAAAAGCCTTATGTTTAAGGCTTTTTATGTATTTATTTACTATGTTTATTGTTTTCTTTGAGTTCCCGATATTTCGCAAAAAACGAACAAGAAAGAGGGTAGACCGATTTGTCTGCTCATAAACACCCACCCGCAATAACTTCAGTTTATCCGTGATCATGGTGCTTGCAACAGTGCCGAAATATCGGGAACTCAAAGAAAACAATAAACATGGTAAATATTCCGTCTTCTAGTTATAATAATTTTAGTGACCATGAAAGTTTAAAATCTTAAATACAACTTAGTTATTATGATTCTATGGGTTAGGTACTCTTAGATTGAAAACAAAGACACAAACCACTTACTTGTAATTACAATTTAACAAAATAACACTGGGCATAATGAATCGGGTAAAGTTCCGGAATCTCTCAACTCCGCTACGATCAGAAACAGAATGTCGTCTTCGCAACGAGCTTAAAACATCACGATTCTGTAGAAGCACGCTGTGGGGTAGACTTGTGTAACCACTCTGGCGCGCTTGCGATTCATTTTACTTCGGTACTAATGTACCCCGAAATAAATTGGGATAAGGGGCAGGAAAATGATGATCATTTTAAAAGAGTAACCGTGGAGCTTCTTCCCGGTTCTTCTCCATAGGAAATGACCAACCCGAACCGTGCACCTTTTCTCGACGTTTTATAAGTGCCCATCTAGGCCTATGTGAAATAAAATATTTTGATTTTGATGCTACAACTCAACAACAACTAACTACAATTAACTATACAGAGTCTAGGGATTAAATTAGCTAGCAAATTTCCAAAGATGTAATGGGTGTAGCGATATACAAGACAAAACAAAAAATATTCGACCTTATTTACTAGTGAAGACTTGTAATTGGCTGTCAGTTACACTTACTATTTTTATTCTGTTTTGTTTAGCTATCAGTCTTCCATATTTCATAAATAATTAATATCTTCACGACTGTGGAGTTAAGTTTGACCTTGTATTATTATCTACTCCTGGAGCCTTAGCCCTGAAACTTTGTGTAGCCACCTGTAAAATGACAGAATACGATGTGCATAAAAAGGGTTGTGTCCATGAACTATAACTGTATTATATGAAGCCATATGTTAGAAGTTTGCTGTTAACTGGCTGTTCCTTACTGGTCGGCAAAGTGGTATTTAATGAACTGTTTTAGACTTTATAACAATATTTTGTTTTATATTGCTATTCTAAGATCAGTTTTTGCTCAGCTCAGTTAGACTCAGTTGTGATATGACAACTGTTCAAAACGCCCATCAAATCGAATTCTTAGCCGCAATTGGCGGATTCTCAAATTTGACAGATGATCTCTTATGAAAATTCTCCAATCGTGTATCTAAATATATGAAATGTTGCCCGCGACCTTCGTCCGCGTGAAATTTTTTTATTTTTTTTTTCTCTTCCTCGATTATTTCAAATCGAACCAGTAGTTCCTGAGATTAGCGCGTTCAACCAAACAAACAAATTCTTCAGCTTTATAATATTAAGTATAGATAAGAATAAACGTGTACGTGTGTGACGAAATAATATCAGTTATCAAAACTTGTTTCTTCTACGTTTCTGTCTGTTTTCCCTGTAGTAAAACAACAAAAGCCATAAGACGCGATTACAAAAAAAATATTAACAAAGTCGTATTTGTGACTTAATCACTTTGCCTTTAGTCAAACTATTCTGTCACAACCCACCTCATCCTGATTTTTTTACCCTCCCTACTCATAATATTCGAAATAATTGCCAGCAAGAAAATGAAACATAAGGCTTTTTATTTATTTATTAATTTTTATTAGTGGAGGTAATAAAAATAACTAAAAAGGCTATTTCCTGTTCGATATAAGGCTTTTTATTTATTTATTTTTATTACTTCCACCTGAAAGTAGTTCCTGCTGTACAAATATATAGGTTAGTATTTTATATTTTTTTTATTTAACCCGAATGTCAGGAACCCCTTAAATAGGTGAAGGCCTCCTCCAATGTTTCCAATTGGTTTTGTTTTGGGCTACTTGTAACCATTTTGGGCCAGCAATCGTTTTTAGTTGAGGAGCTCGTGGCTAAATAATAACAGCCGCTCGGGTCGATCTTTAGGGTAAGCCGTGCTTGCCTAGGTTGGTCTGTTGATGGGTGACCGCCCATGACATACCGAGTTTTCTCCGTGCCTCGGAAAGCACGTTAGGCCGTTGGTCCTGGCTGTCATTTGTAGATCTTTGACAGATGTTAGTTAGTCAGTGGCCCAAAAAGTCTGACAACCAGTCTTACCAAGGGGTATCGTATTACCCAGTACTAACTGGGGTGTTGAGGTCAGTTCGCTCCATGTAAAATACTGGTATTCAGCTGCATCCGGTTAGACTGGAAGCCGACCCCAATATAGTTGGGAAAAGGCAGGCAGATGATGAATAGTTTTTATATGTTATTATCATCAGGTGGAGGTATGAAAACGAAAAAAGAAACCACGTTGAAATTGTAAATGCGAAAGAAACTTTGTGTGTATTGCCTTTTCACACCTTAACGGCTGTACAGATTTAGCAAACGGATAGACCCTGACCTTTGTCGGGCAAAAGATACTTTTTATATCGGTAGTAGGACTTGTTCCCTTGGGATAATATCTGACCTCCACGCGGGCGATGACGCGGGCAGAAGCTAGTAACGCATAAAAATAGAAATATCTTCCGAATAATTACTTACTTAGGGTTTGATTTATTAACTGACTTCAAAAAAGGAGCAGGTTCTATGCTCGGCAGTATATCCATAGATACTTGTACACCCTTTTATTTATAAACTTGAATGAAAACAATTGCGTTGTTCGTTCATAATGAAAGAGTACACCAATTTCCAAACCAGACGAAACTATTCAAACTAAATTCCATGAAATAACGCATAAAACTTCGAAACAAAAAAATAAAAAAAAACTTCGTTCCGTAAAAGTACAATAAAAATTTTCAAACCCTTTGTAAAGTTCAGAATCAAATAAATAAACAAAATCAAGAACACAAGAACATTTGAAAGCACAAAACTAAAACGGAAAACTACGTTAAAATATCGTGCGATTTCTAAAGAACTTTTCACTAAACAAAATCACAGTTTCTTTGTTTGGTGACACCTTAAAAATTTACTCGACTGCGCTGGAGGTAAAGAAGGTAATACGTTTTACACGTACAATGTTATATATACGGAACGACTGGCTTGGAAAATACGAAAGAAAATGGAATACAGGAAAGCTGCCATTTTTATTTCTTGAAAGAGTATTTTTAAAAGTATATTTTCACATTTTTCTTGAATCTTTCTGCTTTGTACGTCACCAATTTTGTGTGTTGAAACTGATAATGGTATCATTTTTAATCAATTTCATTGCGTTGTATGGTCGTGCGTCGAGGTGAGCAGCGGAAGCCACATGTGGCAATCTTTTTGTCGTCAAAGTTAGCTCATGTTTACACAATATTACTTTAATTGTAAACTTAAGTTCTGAGCCAACAATTCAACTGGGTGAAAGTCGTTGTAAGTTTTTTTTTTATTATTATTATCTGCCTAGCCTTTTCCCAACTATATTGGGGTCGGCTTCCAGTCTAACCGGATGCAGCTGAATACTAGTATTTAACATGGAGCGACTGCCTATCTGACCTCCACAACCCAGTAAGCACTGAGTAATACGATATCCCTTGGTAATACTGGTTGTCAGACTTTTTGGGCCACTGACTGTCTAACGACTGTCAAAGATCTACAAATGACACCCAGGACCAACGGCTTAACGTGCTTTCCGTGGCACGGAGGAAACTCGGTATGTAATGGGCGATTACCCATCCACAGACCAACCTAGGCAAGCAGAGTTTAACCTAAAGATCGACCCGAGCGGCTGTTATTATTTAGCCACGAATAAAGCCTCCTAAGTAATGTAGGATATACATGGGTACTGTAAATCTCCCACCCGCACCCAAAATACGCGCTTTGACGTGGAGTTGCGGACACCAGCCCGTTATACAATACAATACAATACAATACAATACAATACTTAGGTACTGTAAAATTGTTAGTTTACATACAATAATCAGCTCGGTTGGACCAGTGGCTGAGCGATCGGCTGATGCACGGAACAAATATTTGTATGGCCTATGGTTAGTTATTAAAGGTCTGTCTGTTTGTGTATGTGAGTTTGAATATAAACACACCCACGATACAGGAGATATCTTGCGGGAAAAGGTTAACAAAAAATACCATACAAATTTGTCCAATTGAAGATTTTCGGTAATTTTATTTGCACACAAATAGTACATTCTAGTAACTCATCCCTATAAATCAATGTCGTCAAATGAATTCAATGAACAGAAATAATATCAATTAAAACTTGTATAACAGCATCAAATAACAGTAAATAGTTGCCGTTTAGTAGGCAGTAAAACAGTTTTACTAGATAGTTACTAACTCACGGTTCATTGCCTCACTTTGCCCCGTAATTCAAAGATAATAGCCCCGGGCTATTAATAGGCTATCTCGCCTATTTCCGTCCGAGGAGACGACTTCAAGATTGCATCGGTTATAAGTAGGGGTAGAAGGGGAGGTTTCAGATACTTACTTATTTACTTAAGTATATTTAAATATCTTTGTAAACAAAAAACTAGTGATCGTTTTAGCTTCTTTTCTTAATAGAATTTCTTCCGTATCTTTAGTTTTTGTAACCCAGAAAGACGCGCATTTCTTTATACGTTTCCACTGCTGGAGTTAGCTCTTCCCTAATCACAGTCTTAAATTATTCAGAATCCCTGTCTATGTATTTTTTCTGTATACATATTGCTTTTCTAGGCAAACAAGCTGGTGCTTGGTAATTCAATTTCTAAAACACATAAACCGATTGAGGGATGTGAATTTCACATTGAATCGAGGTTTAAAAATATTTATTCTCAAAAGAAACCAGTCTTACTAAGGGGTATCGTATTACAAAGTACTAACTGGGTTATGGAGGTCAGATAGGCAGACTCCATGTAAAAAACTGGTATTTAGCTGCAACCGGTTAGACTGGAAACCGCCATCGTCATCATCATCATCTGCCTAGCCTTTTCTCAACTATGTTCGGAAAAGGCAAAAGAAACACAAAGTACAGAAAACCACACACATACACACCAAGAACACACACAAGAACAGACAGCACATAAGAACAGAGAACCTTAAAATAATATTAGTAATAAGTTTGTTACAGTTGAATCTACCATTAAAATGTTTCTAACCAATCAATGTCCTCTAAAAAGCAAAAAGCAAACTAGGAACTAAAGCCACCCATTGTCGTACGTTTCAACTGTTATCTAAAACTTTAGAGCCATCGGCAGACATTCAATACGATTGCTTTTTTCTGCGCACTCCAAATAGAACGCTTCAGTCTTTGCCGGGCTCAGATGTAGGGACTAGTGTGCCCATGATTGGCAGAGGAAAATTAATTACTTTTAAAATAAATAAACATCGTATTGCGTATTCGCTTGAAGTCCCTTGGCAGTTTATAAGAATATCTTTAAAAGAAAAAAAAAAACAGTCAAAAAGCAACCTTAAAGTGTAATTGGTATTAAGATCATTGTCCATTTTGGCAGAGTTGTGTCTGTAGCAACAACTCATCCGCGAATTTATTTTAACGAGAACTAATATAACTGCTTTTAACATGACTCCGAATCAGAGATTAACTGTGTATATTTCGTATTCAATATCTTACATCTATCATCTCTTAAATATCTTACATATCGTTATCTAGGTACTAACTAAATATAAGTGTAAACAACAAAAGCAATAGGATGATGCCGTCAAAGTACCTACTCCTCCACATCGATGTCACCAGGAAACGTGACCAGAAGACCGGCAGCATTGCAAAGTACTTGATATTATTTACTGAAGGTATCGGCTGTCTCGTAGGTCAAGTGGTCGCAAGCGCGACTACACAGCATGAGGTCCTGGGTTCGATTCTCGGGTCGGGCAAAGTTTTATTGGGTTTTTCCTTCAGGAATTTCTCAGTAGCAGCCAAGGATTCTGGATTTGTGCCCGGTTGTTGTCAACAGGCTCGCCCCCTATTACATGGGACTTAACACATAACTGGTGAAATGTGGGTGTACTATTACACCTCTACGCCCACCTCCCCATTTTAGGTACACATCTGCCTAACCCTTCGAGGATTACAGGCGTGATGTTATGTCATATTACAATATCGCCATGAACTACAACCCAATTCCTTAACACACCTTCAATCAGAATCAAAGGATTTCGAATAAATTCCTAATCCATTGCGTTAAACTTTTGAACATTCATTTGGTCGACAAAGTAAATAACGCAATGAATGTTGTTGAAATGTAAATGTCTATAGGTGTGTTACACAAGCACCGTGTGTGACGTGCATGGTGAAAAATGCTTGTATGTCATTCTCTTGGACTTTTTAATGGAGAAAAACTGTATCTCAAGTCACAGGTGAAAACCTGATTTGGGAGCCAGGGGACCTATCTGTGCGGGCGTCTTATGACGACAGGCCGTGTTGACGGCGGCTTCTTGTTCCACGCGCGCCTTAAAGAGATGTCAGCAACCATGTAGGGGTCCGCATGGGCCGATGCCTGCCAGGGCTGCGGGACTGTTCGAAAGAGATACCGTGGCCCTGGAAAACAAAGGGCAAAGAAGGAACATGGATGGGTTTTAGTCAGTAGAAGTCTGACACTCCCTTCCGCTCCGCCCAGAGCGAGGGGGGTCATTTGATGATTTCCCATCCGAAAAAGAAAACCTTGTGAAATAAAAGTCTGAAATCGGTAACATCCAGTGAACATGCATGGTGCGTGGTGGTGTTTGATGATGAAAAATAGTTGAATGTCCTCTCTTACACTTTTTAATGGAGAAACACTGTCTTCTAAGTCACATGTGAAAACCTAGTTTGGGAGCCAGGGGACCTATCTGTGGGACATTATGTCTATATGTTATATCTTAAAATGTCTCTAACAATGTTGTCACTGTATTGAAATAAAGAATTTTATTATTTCTCTTCTCTAGAATAAACAAGAAGAATTTTACTATCTCACTCTGCATGAGAGCAAAGCTTTTGCTTACTATTCAGAGAAACAGGCCTGAATTATAATGTTGTATCATCATCTGCCTAGCCTTTTCCCAACTATGTTGGGGTCGGCTTCCAGTCTAACCGGATGCAGCTGAATACCAGTATTTTACATGGTAGTATTAGTACTGGGTAATACGATACCCCTTGGTAAGACTGGTTGTCAGACTTTTTAGGCCACTGACTACCTATAACGACTGTCAAAGATCTACAAATGACACCCGGGACCAACGGCTTAACGTGCTTTCCGAGGCACGGAGGAAACTCGGTATGTAATGGGTGGTCACCCATCCACAGACCAACCTAGGCAAGCGCGGCTTAACCTAAATATCGATCCGAGCGGCTGTTATTACTTAGCCACGAGCTCCTCGTGAATTATAATGTTGTATGTTTGCAATTAATTCAATAACAACGTGTGAAAATTACATAAACAAAACAATTTCGGAAATCCAGCATTTCAATAATAACATGACAACATGTTAAATTCAACAGAGTGTAAATGATTGCAACGTCGAACATCATTTATTTCGCTTTATCCATCGAACGAACATTACTCGTAATTAATAAATGTGGTAAACAAAATGTAAATCAAATGTTTTCGGTTAATTTTACATTAAACAATGCAGATTTTAAGTAAATAAATATTCCAAGTTGTGCCGCGAAATGTTGCATTTCATAATTTATTTTTATGTCAGTGTTTCGGTTGAAGGTTTATAATATTCTCTTTTTATTTATTTTTTACTTGCACAATAACATTTTAATTATGTAGATGATGTTCAAAGTTAAATTTGGCTTATTTCTGCTAAGCATCACGATTTTTAACTACCGCAATACAAACAAAATTTTAAAACGATTCTGGTAAATCGTTATAAAATTTTGTTTGTTTTAAAATACGGTAAAGTTTAATCGGGATCATTTGGCGCGTGGCACTTATTGAAACTAACCACCATCAAACGAAGATGGCGCTTGGTTCGTTTTATAATTTCTTAAAGCATCATCATCTGCCTGGCCTTTTTCCCAGCTGAGTTGGGATCGGCTTCCAGTCTAACCGTTAGTTAGAACGTACTGGAAAATACCGAATACGATACCCCTTGTTGAGAATGGCTGACAGACTTTCGGACCACTGACTACCTGTAACGACTGTCAAAGATCTAAAATGACAGCCGGGACCGGGCTGTTATTATTTAGCCATGACCTCCTCTAATTTCACAAAACAATTCTACCAAAAGCACCCCTGTCAAGGACCTAATGATTGTTGTGGTTCTATAATTTATATGTCAGCGCCTTGAACAACGCAAACACAATCTTTTTCTTTCATCAAAAACACTACTCCGCACTTTACTTTACCATCTTCAAATGATCCCTTGTCGCATTTTACGACGGGTCTGTCCGACCTAAAACTTGGAGTTCACGAAGTCCAGTAGAGCCGAAGGCTACATTTTCGCAGCTTCAATAAAAACGGATCCCGGACTGTCCCATTCGATGCTGACTAATGGCCTCCGTACGGCGCTTGCCCGATCTCAATTTACTTTCACACCATTGCTGCACTTTATTTTCCTGTACACCTAGAAGGGGGTTGCAGAAGTTTAACTCCTCGCAAGAAATCATGTTGGGGTCGGGTTCCTGACTAACCAGATGCAGAGGAGCTCAACACCAGTATTTTACATTGAGAAAATGCTGAAAGCTGCCTATCTGCCCTCCACGGCCCAGTTATACATCACAGATCACAAATCACAGTTTTAAAAAGAACGAGCTGGAGATGGTAGTGCCATCTCTAGCTTAACTTGTGAATTCGCCCTGGTGAGACGATACTTTATTATTACGGTGTTTCATGTTCAGATTTTATGACTGAACAGTCCCGGTGACCGGGATAGCAACGTATATAAAACCTGGACATGGTGTACTTTTATTCCTGAAGCACGTTTCCGTGGGACAATTTCTGACCTCCATTCAGGCGAAGAAGCGGTTAGTATTACATAAAGTAATAGGTCTTCTGCTCTTTCTCTTACATTTCTCAGCACATTGCATGCCGTGATTTGTGGCTCATGGGATGTCTGCGGTGGTTTATTGTCCTTACGGTCCACTAGTGCATGCATCTTCACGTTCCTGCTACCGAAGCACGTTGAATTTTAAGTGGTTACCCACTTTTTGTTTATTTTTGCTGGTGGAGGAAATGGATTCATTAAATCTTACCAGAGCTTTAAGAACTTTGGCGAAACTTCCGATAGCTTAGTCAACGGGGTAATCAATTTAAGGTAGATTTATCGTCTGCTGTTAAAATAATACGTGAAACAATAACAGTGGCCATCACTATTACATCGGAACATTACTATTCACACAGATACACTTCTGCCTAACACTTCGGAATTTCCGAAAGGAGGTCTGATGCTGTTTCATGCTGTTGAGACACCTCATCGGCCCCTAAGCAAACTGTAAGAATGTTTAAAAAAACGTTAACTTGTTTCAAACGAAGTTATAGTTAGCTAGCCTAGAATAGAAACCCAAAATCCACCAGACCAGCTTAATCAAGCTGATTGCACGCAGGTGTTACATCCAAAAATCTTTACAAAAGGTGTTCCTCGCGAATGACAAAAGTTTACCACCGTAAAAAACAAGATGGCGCTTGGAGCTCAGCCAGCAACGTTTAACTAGAGAAGCTATACTTCAACCTTTAACGCCCCTTACACGACCCCAGGCGATACGACTTACATCAGCGACATGCGCGTGTTTCACTTCTTTCCTTCTCGAAAGTATCGTCGCGTCGCAGGATTTCGTTGCCTTAACAAAATGATATTCTATCAGCAAAAACTATAGTAGAAAAGTTAACCACGGTATCGATTACGAATAGTATAGAAGTAATCAGCCTATAATGTTCCCACTGCTCGGACACACTGCCTCCTCTCAATGAAAGGGAATGGGAATCCACCACTCGGGCCCAGACCGATTACGGCACCATATTATTTGGAGCGGATTGACTGACATACAGACAGGCAGACAGACTCGACAGTGGTTCTATAAGGATCCAGTTTTCTTTATTCGGGCATACGGACCCCTAAAAATGTATTGGATTGACTTAACCAAAAACCTTATGCCAATACTGTTCAAAACTATTACAGAAATACCAAACACTCTGAAAGCGGTTACCACTATTATAGGTCTGCAGTCGCTTAACCACTTCTACTTTCATTTATTTTGTCCTCAGTGGTTCTCACACGCGTGACGCTTGAACGTGCAGCTCGTGTCCAACCTGTAACTAGAGAAGCTTTACTTCAATCTTTAAACCACATGACTTATGGGCGTACGTGTCTTCGGGTGATAGGGTGGTTTCCCGTGATTATATCTTGTCTCTACTCTTTGGGAGATGTTCTAGAAGTACGTGATGTAACCGGCAAGTTGCTTGGAAATAGCCTGGGGTTGTTGAACCAAGTTTTACGTAGAACTGTTGTCAAGTTATGGTTTAGACGGGCGGTGGTTGGAGTAAGTCGTAGAAGTAGTGCATGAACCGGCCCCGAACAGGGTTCCCGCTGCCGGTGGAAATGTATCGCGCATGCGATGGACTCAGTGCATTAATGATAATGTCATGCGCATATATTATGTGTTGTTGTTATGGATGCCAATGACGGGATATAAAGGGTGTAAATAGACCTTAACATATCCGAAATGCACTTGTTCTCCCCGTCTTTGCGATCATTTTTTTGTTCTAGACCATACCTGGGAACCTTCTAGTTACGGAGATATTGGGGGTCAAATTTCCAACTTTTTCACAAGTTTTTTTTTAAATGCATTTTTTAATGTAAGATTTTTACTTTAGACACCTCCATGACCCCCGTACTATTCAATCCATCCATCAGCACAATGCTTTGAGTGCTTTCCATCGAGTCCTACCGTAAAACGTGATTTTTCTCCCCAAAAAAAAAAGTCGATTCCCAGCAATAATTTTTGTGTAAAGTTACTTAGTTTGATGTACAGAATACTTGGTTAACGGCTATGTGAAGGGTCTGTTTACACCCTGTATAATTTTTCTTGCTCTCTGAATAAAGACAATATTAATGAGGGGAGGAAGGGGAGAAGTAAAAACGAAAAGTACAGTAATTACCTTGCAATGTGACACAAATGGATTAAAATAATTGTAATAATACTTATTCGCGATTCAAACAGAGAACACGGTTTTCACAATTACTTACAAACGTTTGATTCGAGCGCATGGATACTTACTTAAATGAGCAATAAACGTACATCTACCGACCGTGCATAAAAGTTTATTAATAATAATCGTTTAATTTTAGCTTAGGCTTTTTTTTTTTTTTTTTTTTTTTTCTTTTTTTCTCCGGATGGGAAATCATCAAATGACCCCCCCCACTCTGGGCGGAGCGGAGGGGAGTGTCAGACTTGTACTGACTAAAACCCATCCATGTTCCTTCTCTGCCCTTTGTGTTCCAGGGCCACGGTATCTCTTTCGAACAGTCCCGCAGCCCTGGCAGGCATCGGCCCATGCGGACCCCTACTTGATTGCTGACATCTCTTTGAGGCGCGCGTGGAACACGAACGCGCCGTCGACACAGCCTGTCGTCATAAGACGGCCGGACGGCGAGCTAGCCCATAACTCGCCGTCCCCAGGCCAGCGCCTACGGTGGTCGGAAGCCACCACGTGACCCCCGACGCCCAGGGCGTCTCCCGCGGCGGCTGGGACGTGAGGTTCTTTCCCTCTCACGTCCTGCCACCTCCTTCACTAGCATGACTGCTTCGCAGAAGGAGGTGACGGCTTCCCATTCTCTCTCGCTCCGGACCATGGCTTGAACCAAGGCCGGACGCGAGAGATTGCCGCCGCCAATCGCCGCTATGAGGACACGGCGGTGCTCCGCCCAAGCGGGGCAGACCTCCACGGTGTGTTCCACCGTGTCCTCCGGACGATCCTCGCAGTGGAAACACCCGGGCGTTTCCTCCCGCCCGATTCGGTGCAGGAACCTCCCGAAACAACCGTGTCCGGTGAGGACCTGCGTCAGACGGTAGGTGAGGGCGCCGTGGGGCCTCTCTAGCCACTCCTCAAAGAGGGGACTTATCGCCTCTATGGTGGCGTGCCCTGCACGGGGTTGCGACAGTCGCTCTCTCCATGTCGCCATGAGATCACGCCGGAGGTCTGTCCGCTGAGCGGTAATTTGTCGCGGCAGCGGAGTTTCCCCCCTATATAGTGCTTCCGCGCGCCATTCATGCAGGCGCGCGAGGACTATCGCCTCCAGATCCCATGGCGGCAATCCGGCAAGGAGGCTAGCCGCCTCGCCAGAGATCGTGCGGTACCCCCGGATTAGCCTTATGGCTATCACCTTTTGGGGCGCGTTCAGGTAGTGGGCGGCTTGCCGCCTCAAAGAACGCGCCCACACCGGGGCCCCGTAAAGGGCCATGGACCGCACGACCCCCGCGTAAAGCTTCCGGCAGGAGGCGTTTGGACCCCTCAGGTTGGGCAAGAGCCGCTTGAAAGCAGCCCCCGTCCGTTCCAGTTTGGGAGCCAAACGTCGGAAGTGCTCCACGAAGTTCCACCGACTGTCGAGGACGAGTCCTAGGTATTTCAACGTAGACCCGACGCCGATGGGAACCCCTCCTGCCATCAGTAGGGATCCCGACGGTGGCGCATTTCGAGGCCCATGAAAACACATGGCCTCGGACTTGTGCAATGCCACCTCGAGTCCCAATTGCCGGATCCTCTCCACAACTATCGCAACCCCGCGTGTCATGTTTTCGGCCGCCGCCTCGTGCGACCTCCCTTGCGCCAGTACCAGCGTGTCGTCAGCGTAGCAAACTACACTGACGCCGGTAGGGAGGTCGGCGCGCAGCACCCAGTCGTAACCGATGTTCCACAAGGCCGGCCCCAGAACCGAACCCTGTGGAACACCGCACGACATCTCTCGCCGGTTCCATTCTCCGCTCCGACTGGGGTAGATGACGGCTCTATCCGTCAGGTAGTCCCCGACCACGCGACGAAGGTAGGTCGGCACCCCGTGATACCGGAGTGCCTCCGCAATGCAGGTCCAGGGCATGGAGTTGAAGGCGTTGGCGATGTCAAGAGACACCGCCAAGACAACCCCGCCCCGGGACACCGCGTCCCCCGTCGTGAGGGCTCTCACGCGCATGATGGCGTCCACCGTCGAGCGCCCCTTGCGGAAACCAAACTGGTGTTCCGCAAGATCCGGCCCCATCCCTGCAAGGTGCCCGGCGAGGCGGTTGGGAATGACTCTTTCAAAGAGCTTGCCCACCTCGTCGAGCAACACGATGGGCCGGTATGCGGACGGAAAGTCCGCAGGGCGCCCTGGCTTCCGGATTAGGACCAGCTTCCCCGTCTTCCAACGAAGCGGGAACTGGCCTCTCTCCAAGCATGCGCTTAGGAGCCCTTCCAGTCGGGGCCCGAGAGCCTCAAAGGCCAGGACCCAGGCTTTGCCAGGCAAGCCATCGGGTCCCGGGGCGGTATTTCTGGCTTTCAGCCTGCGTACCGCCACTCTCAGGTCTACCCCAGTCACCTCCGGAACGTCATCGTCGTCATCGGTGTGGTTCGCTTCCGGCACCGCACGCGGTGACGGAGCCATAGGCGGGGGAGGATGCTCCCCTCGCGAAGGGAACAGAGCGCTCACCACGTCCTCCACGAGCTCAGGCCGGAGACTCTGCGTTAGCGGGGGGGCCCGGGTGCGGAGTTTGTCCCGCACCATCTTGTAAGGGCGCCCCCACGGATCTCCGTTCAGAGACTCCAGCATCTCCTCGCGGGCCAAATTCTTGGCCCGCCGGACAGCCTCTTGGAGGGCGGTCTTCGCCGCTCTGTACCCCTCGTACAGCTCCGCCTCAATGGCTGCCGCATCCGGAGGGCGGATGCGGAGCCTGCGATGCCTGGCGTACAGGTGCCGCGCGGCAACGCACGCCTTGCGCAGAGACGTCAGCTCTTGCGACCACCAGTACACCTGACGCCGGGCGCTTCCTGGCCGAACTCGGGGCATTGCCACGTCGCAAATCTCGGACATGGCCTCCTGGAACCAACCCGCCTCGTTGTTGATGTCGGCAGGCCTGACCGGTGATGACACCCAGGCCTGCACGATTGAGGCTTCCAGGAGGAGCTCCCGGTCCAGCTGCTTCAGCGCCCATCGCGGACCACTCGGGGCCTGTAGGACCGGTGCGCTTGAGGTCTGAGTGGAGACGTCGAACCGGATGTACCGGTGGTCGGAATAGGTCTCCACCCCCTCCATGACGCGCCAGTCGACGACACGCGGTGACAGAGCGGGGCTAGCGAACGAGATGTCCACCACCGACTCGCCCCGCATCCGCACGCACGTGGGGACAGAACCCCGATTTAGGACGACTAGACCTGTCTCCAGAGCCCAGTCCTCCACCATCCTACCCCGCACGTCCGTGTAACGAGAACCCCAAGCCAAGTTCTTGGCATTGAAGTCCCCGAGCACAAGCACGGGGAGGGAATGGCTTCCGATGACGACACTCAACTCCGTGAGGGAGTTGTGGAACTCGGCGAGAGTTCGGCTCGGGGAGAAGTAGACTCCCACTACAACGATCTCCCCGAACCGTGCTGCCACGCACCCCTGACCCTTCCTGACACTCTCAAGGGTCGGGGTACCGGCGGCGGCCGACGCAATTATGGTCACTGAGCCGCTAAGGTCCTCCACCCAGTCATCCCTGGGCGGGACAAAGTACGGCTCAGCGACCACGGCGATGTTAATCGACCACTGCGCCATGCTCTGGAGCAACAGATCCTGAGCGCAGGCGCAGTGGTTGATATTCGCCTGGAGAAGGCGTAATGGGGCCGTTACTGGCACTCCATTTCAGCCCCCTCCCGAGCCCCCTGCGAGGGCACAGCTGCGGAAGTTGCAGCAGTAGCGGCAGCGGCGGCGACAGTGGCGGCGGCTGCGGTGGTGGCGACGGTGGGGGTTTTGACGGTGGTGGCGGAGGGCCTTTTTTGCCCCTGGCCTTGGCGGGAGTACCGCAGGCCTTGCTCCCTGCCCGGTGATCGGCCGGCCTGCCAGCTGCCGCACATGCGGCGCAGTGCGGTGCGGCAGAGCAGGCCGCGGCCAAGTGACCGGGCTGGCCGCAGCGGAAGCACAGGCCACTGCGGTCCACCTCCGAGGTGCACCGGACCGACACGTGGTGCCCCACATGACAGCGGAAGCACCTCAGAGGCCTGGGCTCCAGCAGCTTCACCTGCGCTGACACCCAGCCCATCAAGAGCCTTCGGCCCTCCACAATGGCTTTCGCCACCGTCACAGGGCAGCTTACCGTTACGGTTCGCATGCCCGACAGATCCGGACGTAAGGTGCCTGCTTTGACCTGCTCGGCAGGACACCCACCGGTCCTGGTGACGGCGGCCACCACCTCCTCCTCGGTCACCGAGTCGTCCAGACCCAGAATGCGCAGGTCTGCGCATTTGACGGGCCTGGACACTCGGGCCTCGTCCGCATTTAAGGACGCTCTGAGCTTTTCGGCCAGAGCGTCAGCGGACGAGCCACGGGTTTCGCCGGGGATCTCTAGCACTCGAGCCCCTGTTGCGGTCACTCTAAGCCGGAGGCCCCCGGCGATCCCGAGCTCTCTGAGATCCACCGTCGCCTTCGCTTTAGCTAGCACGTCGCGGTAGGTGACGCCCCTCTTTTCCGCATCCGGCTGTAGCGTTATCACCACAGCTGCGGTTTTCGGGGCGCTGAGCCCAGCCGCGACGCTTCGCTCCTTTTGTCGGCGCTTCCGCTCCCGCTTCTTGGCCTTTTTTGCCGCCTTTCGCTCCCTCGCTCTTTCTCCGGCCACCTGCCACCCGGACTCGGCCACAGAAGGCTTAGTGGGCGGGGGAGGCGGCGGTGGCGGTGGCGGCTGTCTTGCGGCTGTTGCCGGTACATACGCCGCCTTGCCCTTCTTTTGGGCCACCGCCTTGCTCTGCCTCAGGGCCGCCGCCCTCCCGACCGGAGCCGGTTTCGCCAGAGCCGGCTTTTCGGGGGCCGACGTAACCCTGCCGGAGAGCCGGCTGGACGGCCCCGGTGCGGAGGCCACAGCAGCCGCATATGTGGCCGACTTGTTTGCCGCCTGGGGGGGGCGCAGGACAATGCCCTCCAGAACGGAGAACCGCGCCTGGAAGGCAGCCAGCTCCTGCCGAACCAGGTTGAGAACCTGGTTCTCCACCGACACGGGCTGACTTGGTCGCTGCTGGCCCCCATTTTGGGGCGCCTCGCGAGAGCCGGACTCGCGCAGATCGGCCAGGTCTGCTCGGAGCTTCTTGTTCTCCTCTTGGAGAAGCTCCGTAGCAGCCGTCAGGCGAGCGACCTCCGCCCGCAGTTTGGCAACTTCGTCTGGTGGAGGCCCCGCATATCTGGCCTTCGCTGCCGCTATGATGGAGGCGGCCGCTGCAGGTATGGCCCTTTGTCTAGTAGAGGGCTTCTGCTTGTAGGACACAGCCCTCAGCGCCACCTCCACCTCCTTCGCAAACTCGGCCTTGCGCTCCGCATCTGAGCCGCCGTCTGCGACCGCCTCGTCACCAGAGGAGCCCGAACGATCCACCCCGTGACCGGCCACCCCCGGGTGGCGCCCTTCCTCGGCAAGCCGCGCCGACCTCTCGGTGACAGAGAGGCCTCTCCCCTTGCCGCGGATCCCGCCACGCTTGCTGGTGGGGATCTTGCGAGCCGAAGCCAGCTCCCCCTCTGACGACGACTCTCGGTCGCCTACCGGCCTGGATCGCTTGCGTAGGAACTCCCTGTTCCCCGCAGCAGCCCCGGGCCTCCCGCGCCGGGAGCTCTCTGAGCCTCCCGCGCTCACATCGTTGGATGCGGCGCCGGACTCCGACCCCGCATCCCTCTCCTTCCTTCCTTCGCCGTTATCGGCCGTATTTTGGGTTAATTGTTCTTTCATACAGTTCCCACGAGTATGGGGGAAATAAAAAGTCCATCTGGGCAGTGCCCCCTGTACCCAGATAAGCCATAGCCAGGCCCGGCAGTGGTTCGCACTAACGACTGATTTTCCATAGGAACCCGTCAGCCATACATCTCCTCGCGATGCGCCGCCGCTTGAGATTCGGGGTAACTTTTTATAGAGGTTTTCTACCTCGTGGTCCGGGCGGTTAAGCCAAGACCCTCGGTCCCAATCGAAGCCGCGAGACGTGTTCCACGACACTTCGACGGAGGGATTACGATATCGACGGGGACAGTGAAGGACTGTGTCCTTCACTGTCTGCTCGGAGGCAGGGTAAGTGCACACCGAGCCCGCCCTTGCTCCTCCGCTGTGCCCTCTGCTTGTCAGAGGGTCACGCGGAACAACGCCCCCTAGGCCCACAATGGGCCCCTCCCATGTCAGAATATTAGCCATGGACAGTAACATTCCCCGAAGAATAAGAATCTCTTCCCATTCCTCGGGGAAGGACACTGCCCACGCCCAGGGTGCACCGGCCCAGCAGCTGCTATTCCCTCCAGACGTATCGAGAGGGACCGGCAGCCATCAGGCACACGAGGAGGAATTCTGACAACACACCCCATTTTAGCTTAGGCTTACACGCAAAATAAGTTAAAAAAAATTAAATTACAAAAAATAAAACGATTATCAGGTTGCAACAAAATATTTGGTGGACATATAAATGGTGTTTAACCAATATTTTTAACAAGTTCCTTTATCATTAACGTGCATTTTTCACCTTTTCGAAGTGTCACTTTAATTAATAACTTTGGCATTTCGACGTCCAAAAAAGTAAACGCAAACCAGCTTAGTATTTTCATTTCTCCAATGTACCTAACCAAAAGAACCAAGAAGAACCGTATCTCACAAACAATACAGCACTAAAAAGAGCAAAAATCCACCCTTTGTTTCAAAGCTTAGGTACATCTCTTTCCCTTGCTTCGTAATATTTAATAATTTTAACGAGAATGCTGGAAAAAATTCGCGTAGACAAAAGTGAAATTAACGAAATGTTTGAGTTTATTTTTTTGAGCCATAAAGCAGAGGAGGAGGTGTCGATGAAAGCGTTGAGGGTTTTATGTTAATTTTAGAATGACCGAGGATTATCTTTAGGGTTAACTTGAGACGGTAAATAACCCTTTGACACTTTTTTGGGAAGATTAATTAAATATGCAGTTTTTTTTACTACATCAATAATTTGATGTTTTTTGCATTACAAATGCATCTTGTTATTTGGCCATTGCTCCTCTCTAACGATTATTTTTTCACACAGATCTTTTTTACGGGATTGTAGCATGTGAGAATTCTGCAACCAACAGGTTCTCTGACAATTGCAAAGCTTGGCCTGCTAAAAATTATCTTTACACTAGAAACGCCCGTATGAAAATACATTTGGCACCTTAATTATTATGTTACCCACAGTTGTATTATGAATCTTCTCCTTTCTTCTTGATGGTGTCAGAGTTTTTTGCCGCCCATGGGCCTCTGACTCGGGTGTACATGCCGCCGATCGTCTCTCAGGCAGGCTTCCTCACGATGTGTTCCTTCACCGAAGCAAGTGATAATTATACAAGAATCCGAAAAATCAGAAGAATAATGAATGATGCACTATTACATCACCATCACCATCTTAAGATTCGCGTACCGACCACTGCAATGTCTACAAAATGAAATTTGAACGTCATATTGCATGTCTGAATGCTATGCAATTGCATAAGCGTTCGTATGCACATACATTCAAAGAAAAAACTATGAAGCAAAGCAAACTGTCAACAAAAAGATTCCAAAGTTCTCCCAGACAGAACCAACAATGCAAAAACATTCCCGCCTGACCCGTCTACCAATAAAACTTTTCAAAGAAAATAAAACAATGAATCCAGACGAATGATCTAAAATATACAATTATGAAGAGCAACCGTTTCAAATCCACTCTCCCAGAAATACTTCACAACTTAATGTTTTAAAATCTTGAATATTTATAGGATTAAATAAAGAGCAACGTTCAAGTTTGAACTGTTGAGGATAGGAGAAGTTATCAAAGTATTTTCTCTTTGTCTTGAAGGTAGTCTTTAGTTTTCATGGCACAATGGTCGATGGGTCCAACTTTACAGTTGAAAATTTTCAGAGCTCATTATTTCGCCGGTCCTAATACACTGCACCATGCTGCTGGATTACCAACGTCAAATCGGATGAAAGAACTTCACTGTTGGAAATAAGTAAGCGTTGCCTTGTCGACGAAGGCGGCTAGAAACGTGATTCATATTACCTTATTATGATTGTGCTAAAGCACCATTTTTAGGGGCCCAGCTACTGCGGTTTTCGGTGCCTGCGATATTCCCGGGGCCTTCATCAGATGACCGGTCCACCTTGTGGGAAGCCTTCCAACGTTTTCTGGTACGTGGTCGCTACTCCAGAACCTTTAGTAGGTGGCTGTAATTTATTGTAAACTAGCGACACGCTCCGCCTTCGCACGGGTGCAATGTAGATACACACATAGAGTGATTCAAGAGGAAGGTTTTTATGTATATACATAAAAACCTTCCTCTTGAATCACTCTATCTATTGCTGAAAACTGCATTAAAATCCGTTGCGTAGTTTAAAAGATCTAACCGTATAGACAGTGCGAGCGAATTTGTTTTATACTATGTAAAGAAAAAATAGGCAGTAGATAAAACTATTCAAGTTTTTAACAAAAAAACTACTAATCCATCAAAATTATTCAATGAAATGATGTTCATTATTGTTTAAGTACGTTATTTAAAAAAATTGTCATTATCATTCGCCCTTATCACAATTTATTTGGGGTCAGCATGTCTTCTTCTTCCACACTTCTCTATTACTCGTCATCTCAGCAATCATCTCCTTTCTAGCCATATCATCCTTTACACAGTTCATCCATCGTTTCTTTGGTCTTCCTCTAATACTCTTATAGCCATCTATAATAAACGTAGCGTGACGCTTTACGGTTCCGTGTCGATTAGTCTTCACTTATCCCGGGCAGCGAGTGCACGTACCCTTAAAGTAGTTCATCTACTTACTGATAATTTGATGGTTTTATTCTAAACCCTAACTAGTGTTTCTAGTGAACACCACATTTTTCATTCATACTCAACATTTTCCTGTCCGTGATTTATACATTTTCATGTTCCATGTCCATAATTTATTCAAATATTGTTTTTTTGTCAAGGTTGTATTGACCTTGATCCATAAAAAATCGAAATTATTAACTAATATTCAATTTCCTCTCTAAAATGTTCCTCAATAAACCGAATTCCAAATAAATCACCTCGCTACATTCAAAATGAATTTACTCGGCTTTAAATCAGTTTCGTCAATTATGTTGTTACGGCCAGAAACATGATTCTTCGACGCTTTCATGATTAATTTTGTTTTCCTATTAATTCAATATTAAAGTTTGTTCTCATTTATTCTCGGTTAACATTTTAATGAGTGTTTACTTTGTTCCCGTTTTTAATGAACGATTTAATTTTATACTCGTTATATTTTGTCGCTTCATTATAATGCATCATTGTCATACTCATCAGAATCTTAGAATCATCAGGCTTATAATTCACTTATTAAATTCGACTTACACACATCAAGTTACAAGTATCAACTTGTTATCAAAAAGTGTTATGAAATAATTGTATAAAGCTTTTTCTTTGTCGTTCACCTTTATCTACATTTTTGTCAAGTTATTTTTGGTGTAGGCGAGAAACGAACTTAGTAGACACATCATGTAGGATACATGTAATGTACCTTGAAAGACACAGCTATAAAAAATATCAAATGGAAACTTAGGTATAGTTACAAGGTGTAAACGGACCCTTCACGAAGCCGCCAACCAAGCATTCCATCAAACTAAGTAACTCTACGCAAAAAAATATTGCTGGGAAACTGGGACATTTTTTTTTGGGGTGAAAAATCATGTTTTACGGTAGGACTCAATGTAACGCACTCAAAACATTGTGCTGATGAATGCATTGATTTTAAAGTAAAGTTATAACATTACAAACTTGTATTGTTGTTAGTTTGACCCCAAATATCTCTGTAACTAGAAGGTTCTCAGGTATGATCCAGAAAAAAATATTGCAATGACGGGTAGAACAAGTGCCTTTCGGCTTCGTTAAGAGTACTTCTACACCTATTATTCTGACAAAGAGACAGCAGACAATGAAGTGAATTCATGTCGAGAGAGCAATCTGATGAGCATTGCTCATTCCTTCTATGGTAAAGAGATTTTTTTTTAATTACATAACATAACGTAAACAGACCTGTAATACGGTGGACGCCATCATGCGCGTGAGAGCCCTCACGACGGGGGACACGGTGTCCCGGGGCGGGGTCGTCTTGGCGGTGTCTCTTGACATCGCCAAAGCCTTCAACTCCATGCCCTGGAGCTGCATTAGGGAGGCACTCCGGTATCACCGGGTGCCGACCTACCTTCGTCGTGTGGTCGGGGACTACCTGACGGATAGAGCCGTCATCTACCCTGGTCGAAGCGGAGAATGGAACCGGCGAGAGATGTCGTGCGGTGTTCCACAGGGATCGGTTCTGGGTGTGCAACATCGGTTACGACTGGGTGCTGCGCGCCGACCTCCCTACCGGCGTCAGCGTAGTTTGCTACGCTGACGACACGCTGGTACTAGACAGACCTCCGGCGTGATCTCATGGCGACATGGAGAGAGCGACTGTCGCAGCCCCGTGCAGGGCACGCCACCATAGTGGCGATAAGTCCCCTTTTTGAGGAGTGGCTAGAGAGGCGCCACGGCGCCCTCACCTACCGCCTGACGCAGGTCCTCACCGGACACGGTTGTTTCGGGAGGTTCCTGCACCGAATCGGGCGGGAGGAAACGCCCGGGTGTTTCCACTGCGAGGATCGTCCGGAGGACATGGTGGAGCACACCGTGGAGGTCTGCCCCGCTTGGGCGGAGCACCGCCGTGTCCTCGTAGCGGCGATTGGCGGCGGCGATCTCTCGCGTCCGGCCTTGGTTCAAGCCATGGTCCGGAGCGAGAGGGAATGTGAAGCCGTCACCTCCTCCTGCGAAGCAGTCATGCTAGTGAAGGAGGTGGCGGGACGTGAGAGGGAAAGAACCTCACGTCCCAGCCGCCGCGGGAGACGCCCTGGGCGTCGGGGGTCACGTGGTGGCTCCCGGCCACCGTAGGCGCGGGCCTGTGGACGGCGAGTTATGGGCTAGCTCGCCGTCCGGCCGTCTTATGACGACAGGCCGTGTCGACGGCGCGTTCGTGTTCCACGCGCGCCTCAAAGAGATGACAGCAACCACGTAGGGGTCCGCATGGGCCGATGCCTGCCAGGGCTGCGGGACTGTTCGAAAGAGATACCGTGGCCCTGGAACACAAAGGGCAAAGAAGGAACATGGATGGGTTTTAGTCAGTACAAGTCTGACACTCCCTTCCGCTCCGCCCAGAGTGGGGGGGTCATTTGATGATTCCCCATACGAGAAAAAAAAAAAAAAAAAAAAATCACACCTGTAATCCCCGAAAGGTTAGGCAGAGGTGTACCTAATAGTACACCCACATTTCACCAATTATATTTAGGTCCCATGTAATAGGGGGCAAGCCTATTGCCATCAACCGGGCGCAAATCCAGACTCTGTGGCTGCTACTGAGAAATTCCTGATGGAAAAACCCAATAACACTTTCTCTGACCTGAGAATCGACCCCGGACCTCATGCTCAGCAGTCGCGCTTGCGACTACTAGACCAACGAGGCAGGACTTTTATTAAGTAGAATACGTCTTGCCACTTGCAGCTAACACACTTTCACTAATCACCTAAACAAAAATGTTATCTCACCCAATGATTCGTGTAACTACTAGACAGGGCTCCAATTCTGCTTGTCCTCATAAAACAGGGAAGTTCTCAGACTTGACATTAATATCCATAGTCCCCGCCTCGTTAAGCACGAGCTACATTCTAGGTTGAAACTCGCTAACTGCGGCCCAGAAACCGCATCCTAACTTCAACCACGTACAACTACCGGAATTCGTTTGTTACAATCCGCCGCCGGAATTCCATAACTGAATCCGATTTCAAAGTCGCTACGTTTTAAACGGATTTCGCGGAAAAAATGTGGAATATTATTGTGAAGCCATGCTGGTGAGGTTTTTAGTTTTATCGTGTTTGATGTGTTGTGGAGTCAGTAGGGAGTCAGGAGTAGTATAAATGATGTATGTTGGTCTGAGCAAAGGTGAGTACTGACTAATAGATAATAAGAAGTACTGATAGTTTCAATCATATCTTTCCGAGCTCATACAAGTCGTTTGCCTTGGTGGGATGGAGAAGTTAAGGACTTTCCTTTCTTATTTGACTCCTTTTGGAGATGAATATTCAAAAATCCATCCTTAGTGCTCACTTTTGATAGAATTACAAAGAATAGCTTCAACACCCAGTGACTGTCCGTCATTTGTAAATGACAGGATGAATTAAAGACTTTTAACATAACTTCACGACAGCAATCCCCGAAGGGTAGGACAGAGATGCACCTAACAGTACACCCACATGTCGGCAGTTATGTTTAAGTCCCATGTAATAGGAGGCGAGCCTATTGCCATCAACCGGGCACTCATCCATACTCCGTGGCTGCTACTGAAATAATCCTGATGGAGAAGCCCAAGAGCATTTTATCTCACCCAATGATTCGAATAACTGCTAGACAGGGCTCCAATTCTGCTTGTCCCCATAAAACAAGGAAGTAAAAGAGCGCACACAATAAATCAAGTTTATTGCTGAAACTTAGTGAGGCATTACCAGAAGTTTTCGACCTTTGTGTAAAAAATATTTTATGTTGCTCCGAGAGATATACAAGCTGTGATAAAAAAGTTACAATTGAAGGTGTTTCTTTAAATTATGGGGATGCTGTTTTATTTAATACTAGCTTTTTGCCGCCGTTTTACCGGGATGTAACTGAGTACATATTTGAATTTCAGATATATATTGGACTTAGGTTATCTAACCATTCGACAATAAACTTACATTATTTTAATTTTCAGGTTTAGGGTCGTTCGATATTTAAATTTGACATTTTACCCGCAGGTATTTTAATGTTCAACATTCAAATGTGTACCCAACTGGATGACCTTGCCCTAAGCCAAGTCATGGTATATCTGTATTAATCTCTTTGTTAAGAAAAATAACAGATATTATATTATATTACGAGACTAGCTCATCGCGTGTTGAAATTAGCGATTTCAGATCATACACTATTCTCGTCATCAACCTCCTAACCTTTTTGGGACCTGCTTCCATATTCCTGAGGGATAAAACCAATAACTCTTTACCCGACCCGGGAAACGAACCCTGGAATGAATGCCTTTTTTTGTCTTGTCAGTCTTACAGCCTGCCACATTAATTGAACACAATTTAAGCACAATACTATTTTGTAAAAATTAAAAAAATAAAGACTCGTTTGTCAAACCTTACGCAAACAGCAAAGGTCGCACTTGGACACAGCTTATGCTGTGGCCTCAAACTTTTCCTTCTCGGAGTTTCAAAAAGACCAGCTGTCGCACTCTGCGTTTCTTGACAACAAGAAATTTAATCTGGTAAAGTGTTTCACGGTATTATGGGCTATATGCAGTCTAATGCAACTATGAGAATTGCAAAACACTGGAAATCTAGAAGCAGTTTACTTAGGAAACAGGTAACTTGCTTACAAATAGGAATCTAGACTAGATACCAAGAAATACTTTTATTAAAGAGCTTTTTCCTATTCTTACCTAGTTGTATGCATTGTTACATCCACATTTCGTCAGTTATGTTTAAGTCCCATTTAATAGGGGGCGAGCCTATTGCCAACAACCGGGTGCAATTATAGACTCCGTGGCTGCTACTAAGAAATTCTTGATGGAAAAACCCAATAACACATTGTACGATGTAGGTGTACTATTAGGTACACCTACATCGTACAATGGTGTGCCTAACCCTTCGGGGTTTACAGGCGTGATGTTATGTTAAGATGTTGTATGTATTGGTACCCCAAAGGGCGTAGACAAGGTGACAATCCATAAGCGATAACAAAGCCATAAATTATAGATAAGTCAAAAATTCAATTATAAGTTACCGAAAAGTTTATCTGAATCTTGTTGAAAGCCTTTGCTAAAATACGAAACGGTTTTAAAGCGATTCCCGCTTGTCCTGGTCCTTAGTTGACAGCTTAACCTTTCTTTATACCAAATAGACTTGCATCTGGCCTTAACTCGCCTCTTGTGAAGCAATGATGTGGCCCAGGGTGGAGCACGCTTGCCTAGAACTTCACTCGAACTTTGAAGAGATCCAGATTATAATGATCAGAAAATACAGAAGCCGGTAGTGAACTCCACGGACTGGCGGTTCGCACAATATATGTGGAAGCATAGCGCTTTGTTCGGGTCCGTGGAAGACGCTTCATCGATCTCTACTCGTCCGATGATAGAATGGGGATGGGGGAATTAGATTGCGTAATTCCAAAGCACAGTCTACGGAATGTTACCGATAGGCTGGCCACTTTGAAGCGATGTTCTGAAGCTTGCAGCTGGTACTTGGCTGATCCATCCCAAAGGTGCGAAGGTGCTCCATGCATGATCGAAATTGTGCTTGGTATAACGTGAGCAGCTGTTCCAGCGTGAAGTACCTTTTTACGATAGAAAAGTAACTACTACAATTAGACACAAGTGAGATTCAGCGATACATTTCCAAACAAACGGAAGACACCACATGTAAATGCTTATCTAGTAAAATTCTGAATGCTCCATGAGCACGAAATAGTTTGAATAGAAACACTGCTATACAACTCACTGTACCTTCGCACGTGCCGTTTTGCACATCAGAGATGAAACGGAACACTGAACAAACATTTGCCGATAGATTAATAAGCAGACGCGTAGGTCCTACGCTATGCGGGGAAATAGACTTTAATTTTGTAAGATAAGATATATTTATTTGCTCCAAACATGTTTACGCACACAATAATAAAAATTGCGTGCAGGATAACATAAAATAAAATTTGTTCAGACATATTTTCTACATACTATAATGTGCAAATGTTTAGAATACTACAGTAAATTGTGATTTTTAATATATCATATCAATCCAACAAAAAATACTAAATGGCAAAATCTAATTACTAAAATAAAAATAAAATATAATCATAATTTAATCTATGTCTGTAAAAATAGCAATAAATGTCATTAGTAATAAATGTCAAAATGATAGATACATGTCAAAAGCAAAAAAAAAACATAATTAAAAATAATATGTAAATAATTTGTGAACGCATATTTTGTTTACTTCTTATTTACTAATACTAGAACTACACGAGAATAGTTTATGCTATAATTACCATGATTATCATGAGGTGTCGGTGAGACTAAAGTTAATTTAATAATAGCCACTCGTATTGGCTATTAACTGTGAATCTTTTTTTTTCTTATTATATCCAACGAACTTTTCCTCTTAAATATTGTAAACAGGGAAAGCAAAAAAGTTATTTAATCCCATAATTTAAAATGTACGTAAAGTAAATCAACATACATTATTAAACACATTCAGTCGTATCGTTTCCACCTGGGATATACTCTACTGACGGAAACGGATATCTGAAATTGTGTATTCGCTGAAAAAAGATACGCAAGTATCCTGAATAGCGTCATTCTCTTCGATGAACAGTCGATAGAGATAAAAATCTTTGTCGAATTCACACAATGACTTTGTTTGTTTTTTTTTTTAAAGTGTCTTCGTTCGAAATTCGATTTTTGAACTCGATTTTTAAGAAAAAGATTCAAATCTTTTTAGTAAAGGAGCTTTTTGTCTCACGGAAATTAATGAATTAATGGAAACTGTCAATTTAACTTGCTTGTTAAAAAGACATGGTGCGCTGACCCCAAATGAATTGGGATAAAGGGCAAGAGAATGATGATCAGTCAACTTTTAAACAATTAATTTCCCTGTCTTTACTTGTAGTTAAATAGATATATTATTTCCTAGTAAGCTCCAATATCGATTCAAGAAGCCTTGAAAAAACTTTAATTTATAAGAAAAATTGTCGGAAAGCTGGTGTCGAGTAGGTAAGCTGTTCTGATTAAATCACCAAAATTACTAAAACCGGAAAAGTCGAAATTAAATTCGATGACGAGATTAATCCGAGTAAGGATTCTGGAACTCCCATTTTTATATTAACAAATTCACTTCCTACTCCAAAAATGATAACCAAATTAATAATAAAACAGCTCGGTAAAAAACGTGCCAATGTAATCTCTCCCAAGGGTGTCGTAAGGAACGACTAAAGGCCGAAGGATCAAGCTATAAATTAATAACTTAAGTCCTTCCAAGTTTTTTTTAACGAAAAACACGCTAGCAGGTCATATGAGGACCATTTGTTTAAATATTATATGATAAAGTACTCTTATTCGCACACTAGGTTTTAAACAACACGTAAAAAAACATCTTGACGCCTGGAGCAACGTTTCTGCAATCAGCAATTTTACAACCTTTAATGTTTTTTGCATGTTTTCAAATAAATAATTTACTACCAGCAAGGTAATAGAGTAATACACAAACAATTTACAATGCTATTTATTTTGGCAATTCAGCAACGTTCATTGCGTCATTTACGCTGTCTAGCCGACGACTTTTTCAAACACATGGGGTATTGGATTAGAAAACTCCTTCAAAATCCATCAACTAGTTACATAATGTATAGACTACGCAGTAAAAAAGACACATAACTTAACATAGCTTAACGCCTCTTTCCCCTAGCGGTTAGAGGCAGAGGTGTACCCAAGATACACCCAAATTCCGCCAGTTATAGATTTTGTTCCAGTCAATGCATCACCTATATTTATTTATTTATATTGGATTACCAACAAGTCACATTACAATTTTTTCTTATATAAAATGAAAACTATTACAAAATACCTGGTCTTGTAACGCACACTCAATTACAGGTAACCACAGTTTACATATTATCGAGTACACACGCTCTAAATACATAATTTAAAAGAAATTAAAATTGGGAATACATAAATTTAAACAACCATGCTATTATCAATATTAGAATACAGTCAATCAAATAAAAATTTACATAGTAATGTCATGAGGAATTAATAATGGTTGATTGAGATTAAAATACAAATACAAATTAAATAATTAAAATACAAATTAAATTAAAATACAAATTAAATTAAAATTGCGATGATAATTTATTATTAATTGATTAATTTTTGGAATGATAATTCAAATGTCCTCTAACTGAAACTGGTTATATATATTTTTTTTAAATACGTTAAGACTATCGTGATTAATGTCGAGTTCAGCTTTGCGCCATATAGCGTTATACAATTTGGTTGCTCTCGCAGGGGGGGAGTTGTCACCTAGGTTGGTTTTGTGCACAGGTTGTCTGAACAAAATGTAGGTATGTGACCGGGGCAACCTGCTAGGAACATTGATCAATATTTTTGACAGAAGGTCGGTATTTATTTTGGATGTCATTAATTTGTGAAGGAAGCATAAATCCAGTACTTTTCTGCGATTGTTTAGACTTTGAAGTTTAAAGTGAAGAGCACGGTCCTTGTAAGATTTTAATTGTTGCGCGGTTTTGTTTTTAAAAGATAAATGATACAAAAACCTCCATTGGACTCGCTCAATACGCTGCTTATGAACGTTGTAATGAGGTGACCATACCTGTGAACAGTACTCCAGATTACTGCGAAACAACGTCTCATATAGAATAATTTTAGTCTGAGAGTTGCTGAACGGTTTTGAGATTCTTAATACAAAACCTAGCATTTTGTTTGCATTTGATGTTATCTTATCAAAGTGGTTATTGTACGTCAATTTGCTGTCCATCAAGATCCCCAGGTCCCGGATATTATTCACTTCCTTAAGGGTGTTACTCAAAATTGGGTATTTTGTGCTATAAACGTTTTTATTGCGACAAAATTTTTATATGTATATTCAATGCAAAAGAAAGCTAAGTTTGTAACATATATCCTCCTTGAATCAGATAATTAAACTTACTTTAAAGTTAGGCAAATTAAGTAATTAACAGAAACCTGCAGACTCTCCAAGTTAGTGGTAACTTAAACGTAACTTAATCCTCAGTCGTAACCTTATGTTAATTCAGACATGAACTTAATTCGGGTATTCGTGCCATCTAAGTTAAAATTAGGTAAGTTTTCAGTTTATATTGTTTGTGTCCTAGATCTGGCAACTTATATAAGTTATAAAATTACTTTTATGCTTTCTTACTTTTTATGTTTTCGTACACAGTACATAGAGAGAGTGGCAATATTATCGGTAGCCAATGACAATAACACAAAATCCAGGTGAAATAGATTTCGAGTCTTTTATAAGCACTTTTAGGGCTTGTTTCACCATCTACGAAAAGTTCTCGTTAACTTAGCAGACAGATAATTTCATACAAACCCTGTTCCGTTTTTTTTTTTAATTTATCCTGGAAGTAGTGGCTATTCGGACGTCGCGGAATAGGCTCCTTATACAACTATATCAAAAATATGTCCGATAATAAATTACGTACCTACAACCTCTACAGGTAACATCTAAATAGATGCATTTCTTTTATGAATCTGGCATTCAAAAAATACGTCTTTCTTTAGAAGACAGACAGTTTTTCATGAATTCTTCGCATTAAAAAATAAGGAGCTGAAATTATCCGGAAAAAACGGAAGTACCGACATAGCTTGTAAAGTAAGCAAACTGAAGTATCCGAAGGAGCGATGGTTGATAGATAAAACGAGTCCCTGGAGTGGCGTCCGCGTATCGATTTGCGTAATGATGGAAGCCCTCAAAGCTTCGACCGAGGACCTTAAGGCTGCAGTCAGCAGTGGCCTGCGGAAGGCTGATTCAAGGCTAAGTTGGGGTTTTCATGCTACATTAGCTTCCTTACCTGCATCCTAAAACTGTAAGTACGTATATCTACACTTATTGACGTTATTATGGTTGCTTAGTGTATTTGTAACCGCAGCCGCGGCTAATAACTCGTGCTAATCTAATTAATAGTGCTAACGCAGTCAGCTTTCGCAATCGCAGTAACTCAGAGCACATTAGTAGGTAATGATCAAATGTCGACTACATTAGGCCCTACTAAAGCAATTCGTTTGTGTATTAGTAAACTATAAACGTAACTTTATCTTATAGGTAAAGTTACTTTTTTAAACCGACATGGGCACATTGGTCACCAACACTATCATTAACACTAAAAACGGGATATTTACCATATTTAACTATTACGGTATTTATTTTGAGTTCTCAATATTTGGGTGTTAACACCCACCCGCAATAACTTCAGTTTTTCCGTGATCACACCGTGCTTGCAACGGTGCCGAATTATCGGGAACTCAAAATAAATAGTTAACATGGTAAATGTACTGTTTAGTGTTTATGTTTTCTCAACAAAACAAACTGGAAAAAGTTAAAATTTGATAAGCCAAGAAGAAGACAGAAGTGTCTAAATAGCTTTAAAAAAAGTTCATAATTATGAAGGAAGCGCAAGTAATTTTTAATTTTAATGATTTTTAATTAAATATTCATTGAATAGGATTAAATGAGTTCGTTTAATCCTATTGCCTGTAACTGGCCTACTTGAAATAAATGCTTTGATTTTGACTAATATAGTTTTAAGGTTCTATTTACTAAAGAAAATGTGTTTTTACTGTATATAAGGTCTGCCTTTCATACACGAAATATTTTAAGAGTAACTTCTATAAGTCGTAAAGTCGCCATAGCAACGTAAAAAAAAAACAGAGTGTTTTTTTTTACAAAATTATTATAATTCTAAAATTTTTTGAGGCTTTGCATAAAACCTTTACTCCCATATTCTAACAATGACAGGAGGTAAATACGACGTAGTAAACTACCGTAATGGATGCTTAAAAATAAGGAGCCAGTATTTATTTTGTGGGTCAAGTAATTTTAAATTATTTATTTTTTATAAAAAAATATGCTTAAATAAAAAATAAATCCCTTGAAATGACTTTGTTATAGCCGTTAGATGATTCCCTGAAAATATTTTGTGTATGAATAGTTAGACCCAATATATGTTAGTCTTTAAGTATAAAGGGTGTAAATAGACCCTTAACATAAACGAAAGGCACTTGTTCTCCCCGCCACTGCGATATTTTTTTTGTTCTAGACCATACCTGGGAACCTTCTAATTACAGAGTCAAAGTTCCAACTTTTTCACAAGTTTTTTTTTTTTTAAATACATGTTTTTAATGTAAGATTTTTACTTAACACACCTCCACGACCCTCGTACTATTCAATCCATTCATCAGCACAATGCTATGAGTGCTTTCCATCGAGTCCTACCGTAAAACGTGATTTTTCACCCCAAAAAAAAAAGTCGAGTCCCACCCAGCAATATTTTTTCCGTAAAGTTACTTAGTTTGATGTACAGAATGCTTGGTTGACGGATATGTGAAGGGTCTGTTTACACCCGGTATATTTATGGGCCAAAGTTGCCTAAAAATTAAAAAATGTTATATGAGTTGAAAAAGTCATTTAAGTTTTTTGCAAGTGTTTAACTAAAATTGTTCACGTAGCTACCGATAGATGGCGTTGTTAGTTGAGCGGCGATTCCTGAATCGCGCTATTAAGATTTTCCGCCGCTTAACTAGGTCAATTCCATTTGTCAAGCAAAAATGATCTAAATAGACGGTCACAAGATAGGACTACTCGTTTCAATATCTTCATTCTAGCTAGCGTACAGAGTGCTGCAAAAGTGTCTTATCTGTGAGTGAAAATTCGTGACGCTCAAGTATCGGGTTGTTCAACAAGATTTGAAGGTACAGCTTTGTGCATGAGAGGCGAAGCCTTAACCACAAACATAATAACTAATAATATGTCATTACAACAAGCTTACTCAGACAGTTAGTCGTCTCAGCGAACAGATCGGGGCAATATATCAGGTTATCATAATTAGAGCTAATGTCGCTAATTAACGGTCCAACACCAAGCATTAAATGTTATCTAACTCATGTTACACTGTTAGTTAAGTAAATAGTTGTTAACTAAAGTATCTGTTTGGTTTATAATGTTCAAATTGATTTAGTAGTAAGAGCTAGGCGGGCAAAGTGTAAGCAGCCACTGAGTCTGGAGTCTGTCTGGTGACCGGGTGAACTGTTGGTAGACTTGCCGTTCTTTTACTTATACATCAGACATGACACAAGGTAGCTGTGGTATTTTTGAGTTTCACAAACAGCTAAACCTGGTCATTTCTTTTTTCCTCATATGAATTCCCTGAAATCATAAAACACTGGGAGGGGACGCTGTAGTAGGATATACACTGATCTTATTGGTGAGGCTCTTTAGAAAGGTCCGGTGCGTAATACTCGCTACTGGCGTGCGTGTATGGCCAGATGTATGAACCGCGTGTATGATGTATATCGTAGCAGGTGGCGTTCTGTAGTTTCTGCCGGGTCCATTGGAAAAGGCGTGAGTTTTAGTAGTAAGTTAATGAGATCATAAAAAACGACAACCCGACTTAAATGTCAAAACATGATAACCCGAAAATAAGTAATTATAGCAAATTTTTGGCTTATAATTTCTCAGAAATAAACAAAACTAAATAAATACTGTTTGCTGCGTCATTAAGAAACAATTTATCCTCCGATTCTACGTCCGCATATTTCCTTAATAAGCAGGAGTAAGTAGGTATCTAAACCAGATGAGAGGGCACATAGGAGATGACCTCATTTCTATTCTGCTTGTTATGGAAAGTGTCCTGTCCTGATCTTCCTCCTAGCTGAAGGTTGAATCCGTTATTGACATATAATTAAAAAAACTGACTTCCAAAAAAACACAAAAAAAGTTTAAAATAACCTTACTATCGGAATTCGGTGACTTAGTTTGTTTCTTTGACTTTTTTGCTACAGATTGTTTATTTTTATTTTGCAAAAAAGTTTTTTATTTTACCCTTTTTAGTTGTAGCACTTTTTAGTTGTACCTTTTTTGTTATAACATATACCACACAAATTCTTGACATGAATCAATTTGTACATTGTTACTATGGACCATCATGTTAACATAGGCCAAGAAGAAAAAAAAACACTAACACAAAAACACAAACTACTGAACCGATTTTGATGACCTATATATGTATATAGTCTATGGGACCAATTGGAAAGTATATCCTTGCATATAAAAAAAGAACTTTTCAAATCATTTAATAAATGACGGAGTTATGAGGTAACAAACATTTAAAAAAAACCGAATTGAGAACCTCCTCCTTTAGCTCGTGGCTAAATAACTACAGCCGCTCGGGTCGATCTTTAGGTTAAGCCGTGCTTGCCTAGGTTGGTCTGTGGATGGGTGACCGCCCATTACATACCGAGTTTCCTCCGTGCCTCGGAAAGCACGTTAAGCCGTTGGTCCCGGCTGTCATTTGTAGATCTTTGACAGTCGTTAGGCAGTCAGTGACCCAAAAAGTCTGACAACCAGTTTTACCAAGGGGTATCGTATTACCCAGTACTAACTGGGTTGTGTAGGTCAGATAGGCAGTCGCTCCATGTAAAATACTGGTATTCAGCTGCATCCGGTTAGACTGGAAGCCGACCCCAATATAGTTGGGAAAAGGCTAGGCAGATGATGAGAACCTCCTCCTTTTTTAAGTCTGTTAAAAATAACATTAAAAGCAACGTATATAAGGTTACATAATAAGTGCACAACCTCTTGACTGGCCACTCTGACCATGATACTGAATAACTTTTGGAAATACATAACTTTTTATAGAATTTCAAGAACAAAAGTTGTTCAATTTCACACGAAAGGTTGTTCGTTTGTGTTACACCTAGTATGTAAGTAGGTACTTACGGTGCCATAATGAAGTATCCATCTATCACATAATGTTCTTCGAATAGATTGATTATTTTTAGCATCATATCAATATTGGGTCAATAATTGCTTTCACCGTCTGACTCTTCATATTGTCAGACATATATGGAGGGTTTGCTTACCCTTCCCAAAATATCTTTATTTTACTTGGGTTTTAGTTACAAAAACACTGTTTTTATAAACAAAGTAATGGTGGCACCACACTTGGCAGATCTGGGCAAATATTCGACGACTATCATTAAAACAAAGTGAACTATATCGCAATAGGTATAAAAAAACATTTTTTTTGATCCGATATCGCGAAAATTTTGACAAATACGCCAAGTGAAGTGCCAGCATAACGATCAATCAGCAGATATATCTGCCTATGTGATGTCATAAAACCATCTTTAATAACAAAGAACGTACACAACGCTGACCTGTGGCCTCTTCTAGAGTCTGTAAACAAAGTCCAATAGACAAAAGAGCTTTTATGTGCAATAGGCTCGCCCCTATCACATAGGTAGGACCCAAATGTAACTGGCGAAATGTGGGTAAACTATGGGAGTATGGGTTCATATCTGCTTATCCCTTCAGGTAATACAAGCGTCATGTTATTCTATGTTAAGAAAGAGAGAATCCTGCGTATATCGTATTATCCACTATCGTACTAGCCGGGTTGTGGAGCTCAGATAGGCAGTCACTCCATGTAAAATACTGGTACTCAGCTGCATCCGGTTAGAGTGGAAGCCGACCCCAACATAGTTGGGAAAAAGCTTAGCAGAAGATGAATAAGAGAATCTTTCAACAATTTGGTCAACTGACTAGTAAGTGAGAGTTTGTATAAAGTTTTAAGAATTATGCACACGACACCTGGTCTTGGAGCCTCTTATTTTGTCTTAATTCTGCAGATAATATCTTTAAGACAAAGTCCTTTGTAAACTGAATAGGCACTTATTAGTAAAATCTAGGAATCACAACAAACAGCAAATCATTTGTTGTATATTTATCAAACAAGAGGAATAAAGAATTCAAAAAAGAAGTGAAGCGCTACAAATGTGATTAGGTTATCAAAGTACGTGCTAAGCGTGAAGATTATAGCGTCATTACTTATGATATTACAGAAAATACACTACACTTATACTATACTTATTAATAGTTCTATAAGTCTCGCTATCTAATAACATAAACAACACAAAGACCAACTTGTTATCACTATTCAGTAAAAAACAAGAATAAGATCTAAAAACTTTATTTAGAAACACTTTCTAATATCTAACGGGAACAAATTCGATCTCGTCTTTCAGATCTACAGCGTAGGTAGTGGCTTCCACTGTGTTCCTGTCGGGAATTTCATTGGTTTTCAGCTCGTTTTCTTTGTTCAAGTCTCCTCGCCCTAAGCCGACATCAACGTCTTGAACTCCTTCACTAGCATTAGGTTCAATGTCTTCGCGACTTCCTGCGAAGTATGGCCGAGAAGTGGTATCATACTGTTGTTCCGTCGTTGTTGGAATAACTTCTGTCGGCTTCACGACCGCTCCATCCTTCAACGGGAACGTAATCTTCAAAACTCCATTCTCGAAGATCCAGTTGCCAGTCACGTTCACAGACTCGGGCAGAGTCCTCACATCCAAGTAATTCCTCTCACTGCCTTCTGCGTACTTGTGGGTCGCTTGAATCATCAGCAATCCTTGGCGGGCCTTCACGACGATGTCTTTGTCGTTGAACTCTGGCAGAGGAATTGTTATCTTGTACTCGGTACCTTCGATTCCTTCTTGAGACACGCTGGTGGGGAAGCGGTGGGAGAAGTCAGCTAGCATGTCGTCCAGCTCCTTCAGTTCTTTGGAGAGGTCAGACCAGAACCTTCCAGTGTCGAAGATATTGTCATCGACGTAGGGATGACTTCTCATGTGGTAGTTTGAGAAGAATGGTGATCTGCTTTGCGGGGGCCCGAACGAGAATTCGAACTGCGGGGCTGCGTATGCCCCTACGAGGAGTCCGCACAGTAGTAAGGCGATCATGTTGTCTCAATGTTCGTGAATCACTGGTGCGCGGGGCTGGTCACTGCATCTTATATGCCCGGACGTTAGGTTCATAGGTTATCTTCCTTATCGCCACTTCTGGACTGTGCAAACAATTTTGTCTGCTCTGAACAAGAGGTCGTGGTTTCTGAGAAATACAATTGCTTTGTCTACTCGTTTACGACTGTATGTTCTATGTGTTAATGTATATTTTCGCTTGATTGGTTAGGTGTCCTATTCGGTATCGGTAATGTACCTATTAGGGTTAATGCACATAGTCGGTTATATTAATACAACATTATTACGCAGTAATATTCAATTACATTCATCTTTTATTATTTTCAGAAACCTATCTGTCTGTTTTGGGATTTCCGTAAACATGTGGCATCCCGCACCGCCATCTTAAACAGATTAGCCGTAATTGCTGACACAGATTAAGGAGGGCTGCACCGCACTCCAATATCCTCCTACATCACTCTTTTAAATTAGAGATATAAGAAAATATCGCGCTATATCGTGCTGTGCGTTTAGCTTTGCACAGCAGCAAGCTATTAACATACAGCTGGCAGGCCGCAGGCTATTATCATTATTATGATAATTGCCTGTATTAATAATTGAACAAGTTTCATTTCAGCGTATTTTCACTTATTACTACTGGAATGTTTAGATATAAATAATGTATGTTTTCTTTTTATTTTCACCACCGGTACTTTGCTTTACAGCATAGGCCTCCCCATAGGTGTTCTAGCATCACATAATGAGCATCATCGCTTAGCCTTTAAGTATTTTTAAATGTCAAGCGCTTAAATTTTTTTGTGGGTATACCACGTCTCGTACTTTATTAAAGAGCTTGACTTTCACGCTTGCTCAATGGGGGCTGATGATTTCAGACCTAGGTCCAGAGTTTCCTTACAATGGTTCACGTCATCGTCGATTACTTTTGTCTAAAAATTCTCAGAAAGTACGTATAACTTTGAATTCCCCGTTGAAGTCTTATTAGTACTTGCTGGGTTTGAACACACAACTTGGAGTGTATAAGTAAAACTTCTGTTCTTCCGTGGGGTGGGGACCTGGTGATTTGTAACACAGGCATTATACGCCTAACTCAAACACCAGCTCCTCACATTGCTAAAAAGACAAATAATATGTGAAACCTAAAATAAGCTTGTCATTGTGAGGAGAAATAAAGAACTTATTATATTATTATATTATATTATGAATCGGATAAAGAACGAGCCAACACGAGATCGTTTATACCTAAGTAGCCAACAAAAATAGTGTGCACCCAGCTTTAAACTCGATGGTCTACAAGAACAAAGTGAATTGTTTACCCGTTTTCCATTATTTAATTAAAGACATCTGTTTCTTTCAATGAATCATATTGTTGCAATGAGATCATTAAATAGTGACAAATTTTATTTTCTAGAATTATAAGTGCAACGTCATACCTATAGTGCGTCTTCGATCTTGTTCTAGACATTTCTTTTGTTGGACATCGAATGAAGTGTGATAACTATTTACATTCTCGGCAAAGTATTATACATACATACCCTTATCTTAGAAAAGATTTATATACTACGACCAGTCTCAAGTTGTGTATAACTTTGCTACTAATAGTCCTCCCGACTGAATTCGGAATTTCTTAGGTGACACTAGCCATCGACGCCGGAGACAATATATTGCATAAGTGTGTGCGCAGACACAGGTGTAATCTCTCTTCGCTAATTGTGTTAGTCTGATGACCAGAGAGAGTTCGGGTGCAAGACCAGCGCTTTAACGCGCTTACCGAAGCATGGATTTCCGGCCGTTTTCCAAACTCCTTGGGCGACATGAGGAAAAACTTAGACCCCATGCCTTGATTGCTTAGTGGTCATGAAACCAACGGAGCAGTCTGTGCTACTACAACCTACGTAGACTATCTGGAATGATAGAGGATGAAAGGATATCCTATTTTATTGCGAAACTTCTTTTTCGATTTTTAAGAGAACGAACACATTTCTTCAACAGTTTCATCCTGCGATATCTCTTAATATCCTCGGTGCAGGCTTTTCGACCTACCACGAATAAGGAAGGACCACTTCTTAGAGTTATAGGTAATTTTTTTTTTCGGATGGTAAATCATCAAATGACCCCTCCCGCTCTGGGCGGAGTGAAAGGGAAAGTCAGACTTCTACTGACTAAAACCCATCCATGTTCTTTCTTTGCCCTTTGTGTTCCAGGGCCGCGGTATGTCTTTCGACCAGTCTCGCAACCCCGGCAGACATCGGCCCTTGCGGACCCTCCCTGGTTGCTGATAACTCTTTGAGGCGCGCGTGGAACACGAACGCGCGGTCGATACGGCCTGTCGTCATAAGACGGGTGGGCGGCGAGCTAGCACATAACTCAACGTCCAAAGGCCTGCGCTTACGGTGGCCGGGATCCACCACGTGGCCTCTGGCGCCCGGAGCGTGTCCCGCGGCGGCTAAAACGTGAGGTTCTTTCCCTCTCATGTCCCGCCATCTCCTTTGCTAGCATGATTGCTTCGCAGAAGGAGGTGACGGCTTCCCATTCCCTCTTGCCCTGGACCATGGCTTGAACCAGGGCCGGACGCGAGAGGTCGCCGCCGCCAATCGCCGCTACGAGGACACGGCGGTGGTCCGGCCAAGCGCGGGAGACCTCCACGGTGTCCTTCACCGTGTCCTCCGGACGATCCGCACAGTGATTACACCCGGGCGTTTCCTCCCGCCCAGCTATAGGTACCTTCAGGTTCTCTGGGTGCCCGGTTTCATGTCAATAGGCACGCCCCCTGTTACATAACTGGCGATACCATGGTTTCTCGATGCGACAACGCACCATACAACGCCATGTTCAAAGCAATTCCAAACGAACAGATTAAAGAATGCCAATTTGCACTAACAGTAGTTAGAAAGGTCAGCACTATAGATAGTGACCGGAGCTATAGCTGCCTAACTGATAGCTTGGGGGAAAACCCAGGTTTAACAACCTAACAAATTGTTGCAAGGTCGGCCTGTGGATGACCATTACACACACAGTTTCCCTCCGTGTCTCGGAATGCACGTTAAGCCGTTGGTCCCGGTTGTCATTTGTAGATCTTTGACAGTGGTTACAGGTAGTCAGTGGCCCGAAATACTGTTAGTTTACAACTGGGTTGTAGAAGTCAGATAAGCAGTCGCTACATGTAAAATACTGGCATTCAGCTACATCCTTTAGGACTGAAAGCCGACCTCAACGTAGTTGGGAAAAGGCTAAGCAGATGATGATGAATTTGAATTTAACATAAGGCACTCTAAGTCAGTGTCTAAAATAGTTCAACAACTTAACAAATGTACTCTCTCTTCTCTCACACTCATACCCATAGTTCGATGCATACAAGTCAATCCACACATCATACCAGGGTGACAGGGTCGTGGTCTGAAGCTCCGCCAGCACTGAAGCACTGAATGTGTAGATAAACCTGTATTTGACACTCCGTGCTTTTATAGGCACGTAGGTCATACAGACAACTTCCTAACTCCCGTCTGCTGTATAAAAAATCCTGACAGAAAACGTAACAATTTACCCGACTTCTGCATTGAACTTATATCCCAACAGTCGCGCTTCTGGCTTAGTTCTGCGTTTTGTTCTGTCCACTTTCAAGGAATTAATTCAACGCCATCTGTACCTGGATTGCCGAAGTCATTACATTCTTATTAATGTGCCATTTCAACGTGGTTACTTGAGACATCAATAGATGGCGCTAGTGCCATTCCAACGTGGCTACTCGAGACTTCAAGAGATGGCGCTAATCTCAAAATGTATTAAGAGTAAAATTGGGTGTAAGTAGCAAGCGAAGAAATGCGATCATGTCCAAGTCAAACTATTATGAGGTGACAAGAAAAAAAGCCAGTGAATCTACGGCCATTTGAGTATACCTACGTAACACGTCAAAGCCATTATTAAATTTTGTTATCCTAGGTCAGGCCGGCAAGGTGTACTTTGCTATTTATAGCCTGCATTTCTAGCTACATAATGTATGTATAGTATCATGTAGTTGGGTGGGTGTGGTGGTGTAGTGGGAATTATGTACTGTGTGTTATCCTTTGGTCTCAAAACATTGAAGTTGCAAAACGTTCATATCTCATAAGATCCAAATCTCAAAACCTCTCAAGTTGCAAAATAATCAAGTCTCAAAACATCCATGTCTCATAATATTCAATTTTTTTTTTGTATTTTCACTTATTTATTTATTTATAACACTTCAAGCACAAAAGTACAGAGGCGGACTTAATGCCATAGGCATTTTCTACCAGTCAACCTTTAGGTGATGCAGAGACAAGCAGTGGTAGGTGTATACCTGAAAATAATTTTAATTAATACTAAGATTAGCTACAAGGATATATAAAATACTATAAATATATATCAAAATTTAGACATTTACACGAATATACTAAAATAAAAACACAAACCATGGGGAAAACATTACCGTTGTGACGAAACTGCCAGCTTCTTCCGAATGTACTCGCGAACTTTAATTTTAAAAGAAAAGCGATTGGTTACCATCCTGATTTCCTGGAGAAGCGCATTCCACAGAGAAATAGACTAGACAAAGAAAGATCGGTGAATGAAGTCAATGCGATGAGAGGGACTTATTAAAAACAAAGAAGATTTCATTCATGATTTTCCTTTCATTTAATTTATTATGATTGTTAGAGAGACTCGATCCTTATGATTGACCCTATCGATTGATGCCATAAAAGTACAGGCTGTTATTTTTTTTAAATTTAGCCGGTTTGATTCCCGAGTGTGGCAAGCAAATTTTCTAAAATCTTTGAATGCAGATTTATTTCTTTCTAAAAATAAAGGAATATTCCTTTGAGTAAAATTTTTTATCTCCAGTATTTAGAGTACTTTCCCTCCAGGTGGCGTTGAAAAATTCCAATGGGTAAATTACCATTTTGATTTACATAAAAAAAGGAGTATAATACTAACAATTATTGTGTTGGATTCAGATTTGAGTTTCTGATTGACAACTGATAGTTTTTTTTTTGTTTTTAATAAAACGTTGCTTTATAATTTATTTGTTTTATTTTCCTATTTCTCTGAAACTCTGATCTTAGTGTTTTTTTTCCTTAACCGAGATAAATAGTACCTAAAGAAGTAAAGTTACATACCATCTTCGTGATCATTTGTCTTTTATTCATTTTTTTGTATTTCAGATTCTTATGACCTACAATGATTTCGAGTGAGTTTTAGATCAGAAACAGGATCAATTAACATAAAAAAATGTATTGATTAAAATTTTCAAACCAAAATGTATGGGAAAAGCTTTTTGAAATTTATGACTTTTTTAGTACTTCAACCTGGGTTGGTCCCATAGAAGTTCTTGATCAGTATTAGAAACAGGATTGATTGTCTTCAAAAAAATGTTGTGTATAAATTTTTTTTTGAAAATCTGTGAATGGGTTTCACAATTTTACGAAAAATTATGGATAGTCTCTAAGACCATTTTCATGTAGCTGCGACGGTTAAGGTAGTTAACTGCTTAACCCCTTACTGCTCTGTTGAACGTTTCCACCCTGTATAATATTACATCTTACATGTCCACTTTGTAAGGTTGGGTATTGGAGAAGAGTAAAACGCTCTGACTGCTCGTTGATAACTGACTCATTTATTAATAAGGATTAGTATTTAAGTACACGAGTATATGTATGCAAACTTAGTACATAGGTTATACACTACACCTTCCCCGGAACGATAAAATAAAATATTATGTTAGATTATTTTATTTTTATGAGTAAACATTTAACAAACATTTTGGTAATGTATGTTTACCTTTTTATTTATTTTTTTAAATAAAATTATACAAAAGTATATACGGTATGAAGTACAAGATTAACATGGATAAAATAACAAGATAATATTACAAAGGTATATGTTTAACAAATAGAATTTTCTCAATGTTAAATATTAGTACCTACTTACTAAAATCAAAAATAATACATGGGTGTATAAAATAAGAATATTATGAATAATATATCTTAGTCCTATTCTTATGAACTAAATCAGTTTTTCCATTATGTTTCAATATTTCAACATTTGGCGAAACATCTTGGATAACTAAATATGGTCCATTATAAATACTTAGGAGTTTGTTTCCTGTCTCGTTTTTCACTAGTACCAAGTCATTTTGTTTATACATAATAGGATTGCACTTTAGATCATGCCTTCGTTTTCTTAGTGATCTACTTTCCAATAAATTATCATATGCTTCTTTTTGCGATGTTTGCAATCTGTATTTCAATTCTAAGGGATATCATAGTTATAAATTGGATCTACTGATTTTTGCCTTAGATTGGATGGTATATTGCATCATTTTCCAAATACAAGTTCGAAAGGCGTAAATTTGGTAGCGGTGTGAACTGAAGTATTATAGGAAAAGCACCAAAAGGGTAGCCATGTACTCCATGAACTCGGATGGTTGTTAGTTTGAATTCTTAGGTAATTACCCAAACTTTTATGAGTGTTTTCCAGAGAACCTATTGTTTCGTGATGGTATGCAGTAGAATTTAGAGTAGTTATATTGAGAAGTTTACATGTTTCTTTGAAAACAGATGACAAAAATTCAGTTCCTCTATCAGTGGCTACTCTAGCGGGAATACCAAATCTAAGTATAAAATTATTAACAAAATTTTTCGCTATCTCTTCTGAACTTTTAGTTGTCATAGTATAAGCTTCTACATATTTACTTAGCTCGCATTGGATAGTAAGAATATATAAATTATTATAATCGTCGCGATCTAACGGACCTACTACGTCGAGGAAAACTTTTTCCATTGCCGAATTAGCTGTTGTTGTAACAACCAACGGCTCTCTAACATAATGAGAAGTATGTTTTTGTTTTTGACACTTATCACATTTCCTAACAAATTGTTTTACGTCTCTTTCTAGACCTGGCCAAAAATAATATTTCTTGATGTTATTATACATTCGTCTTATACCAGCGTGGCCACTTGTTGGTAGAAGATGAAAATCATTCAATATTACTTTTTGGTCGTCGTTATTTTCAATTATTCTTATGTCATTTAGAATACACAATCGCGGACCGGTCCAGTTTGTATACGACTTTATTTCTGTCGATACTTTTTTTATAAATTCATCGTAAATTTGTTTTCTTACAAAAATTAATTCGTGCACGTTAATTCTTTCACAAAAATATTTCAGTTCCCTCACAAATGCGGCTAGCGTCAATTGTGATTGGGAAACTGGATTTATAAATAACGTCCTTCTCGATGACGAATAACATAACACTTTATTCTCTATTTCTATCTCATTAGATCTACGTAGGTTATTTAACTCATTATATTCTATAAATTTAAGTTCTACAGACATCCTCGATTTACTATAGATCTCCACGACTCTTGGTTGCGCAGGCCAATCGTCAGTAGATGCCATAGCACTTGGAGAATGTCGCGACTCCTGCACTTTTCTATATTGCGAACGCGTCATAACCGTGATTATGCTTTCATGCATATTTTTTAAGTCCGTTGATGAGATAGGTAGTCGTGACATTGAATCTGCTGGAATATTTGTGGATCCTTTGATATAGTCTACGATAAAATCGTACTCTTCTAGTAGAAGTCTGAACTTCATAAGACGACTAGATGGGTCTCGCATGCCAAATAAATAAATTAGTGGTTTATGGTCGGTTTCAATTACAAATGTGCGGCCATACAAATAGGGACGACAATGTTTCACTGCCCATACTATCGCTAACAGTTCTTTTTCCACAGTTGGGTAGTGGCCAGTTACTCAAGCACGTATTTTGTCAGGATCGGGCAAAACACCTTCGCTCGTTATAACATGTCCTAAATACAATATATCCTTTTTAAGAAAGTTACATTTATGGGGATTCAACTTTAAATTTACCTGTCGCAATCTAGTAAAAACATCTATGACATTTTTGGTATGGTTTTGTAACGAATTTCCAAATACAATAAGGTCATCTAAATATATTAAGCACTTTTCGTATGTCAAACCTGACATTGCGACAGTCATCATTTTTGAAAACGCATTAGGACTTGGCATTACCCATTGGCATTCTCGTCATCTGATATTGTCCTGAGACGGTAGCAGTACTTTTGTCTTCGGTATCCGAAACTTTATACTGTCCAGAACAAAATGCTGTGTATTTTCGACTTTCTGGGTCAAGGTCACATTGGTAATATCCATTGGAAAGGTCAAGAGTAGTAAAGTATACAGAACCCGAAAGGGAATCCAATATTTCAGTAATATTCGGGAGAGGGAATTTGTCATCTTGTGTACGGTTATTTAATTTCCTATAATCAATTACTAAGCGCCAATTCTGATTGCCCGTATTATCTACCTTTTTTGGAACCAATAACAATGGACTTGACCATTCTGATTGACAAGGTTCAATTATACCTTCTCGTAACATGTTACTAATCTGCTTGTTTACTTCTTGTTTTTGCGAATATGGTATTCTGTACGGTTTACTAAATACTGGTTGAGCATTGGCTTGTAAACTAATTTGATGTTTGTAAATGTTTGTGGTTGTTAACTTATCACCTGGCAATAAAAATATATCGGTAAATTTCGCACAAATATTTTCAATCGTTATTTTCTCTTCGTCGTTCAAATGTTTTAAATTTAAAAAGTTAAACAATTTTTTAACACGGTCTGCGCTGGCATTTCTACATTGTTCAAAAGTACACAAATTATAATCACTAAGTTTATGTAAAGTTGGTTCAATAGTGTCTAAGTGAACCTCAGTCTCGTTTGTATTAAGGATTTTAATAGGTATCATACCATTCGTTGGTTTAACTAATACGCTAGCAATGAATATTCCCGTTCGTAATTCAGACGAACAAACAAGACTCTCTTTGGTAATGTTAGTAGGTATGTAATGTATTGATTCGGACCTTGGCGGCAACGTTAATTTATAAGAAAAACTTGAATTATTTGATTTCAACGGTAATATTACTTTTTCTTTTCTTATATTATTATTTAATGTTATAGTTTTACAACTGTAATTTAATATAACATTGAATTCCGTAAGAAAATCCTGCCCTAAAATAGCATGCGCCATACATGGCAAAGTTTTGAATACATAAAATTTCTGATTAAACAATTGTCCCCCTGAATCATAACAATTGCTCATAGTTAAATAAACATATCCGATTGCTTCTATTGTACCACCGATTCCGCTTATCTTTATGCTCTCTTTATGGATCGGTATGTTTAATTCAATAACATGTTTATATTTAATGGCACAAATTGAAGCGCCGGTGTCGATTAAAAATAAGTACCTAGTTATATTAATCTACGTATAATTCTATGCAACAATGACTATTACTTGCAAATACAAACCCCTTATTCACGAAAAAACTTGCTCTGCTCCTCGGTTGAATTAGTTTTTGGGGACTCTTCGTTTTTTAGAACGTGAATATTTGCATCACAACGTTGCACGTTCCGTTGATAGCCTCTGGAGTTGTTGTACCTATTATGTCAATTATGGTACGTACCTCGATTCTGTTTAGGCTTACCTCGACTATAGTTCTGGAAAGTTCGTCCACGGCCTCGGTAGAAAGTCGCAATACGATGGCCCGTAGTCCGGCTAAAATTGTTATATGTGGAGGCACCTCGAGACTGGCTCCTCGATTATGCTGACTTTGAAAATAATTATTACGTCTCCTAAATGTTAAAATATTTTCAGACTGAGACGGCATTGCAATGGTCTCTTCATCTATAGTTGCTTGCACCGCGTCCTTTAAGGTTTCAAATTTTTGTGCTGCTATTATAGTACTGAGTCGTCTATTGCGTAATCCGTCGGCAAAACGTTTAATGGCTTGTTTTTCGTTTAATGGTTGTAAAATCTTGAGATTTTCCGTTTTGCCCTCGGCTTGCGCTTTAGATAAATCCATAAATAGTTCAGTCAACTCCTTACCATAATCATTAATCGACCTTTGATCTTGTCGCGAAGTCTGAAGTTTAATTTGCAAGGCGACGACATTCTTTTTAGGCAAAAGAGTCATTCGCATATCAGTAAGTAATGCATCAATGGATGGATAATCAGATTCAAGTCTTAATTTTGCTTGTTGAGAGAGACGACTCTTTAAGACAAAGTTAACTAAATTTAATTTACACTGTTCGGTTTTTAAAGTAGAGCTATAGTAATCGATACCATCAATTAATTGACGAGTCGTCAATTCCTCATTATTCATAACTGGTAACAAACTCAAGGCTATCTTTAAATTAAACTCCATTTTGGACTCGAGATTCGATGTTGAGTCAAATAGTTCACAACTACTCTTATCAGTTAGTGGTATATGCAATTTATTACAAAACTCTTTTATTTGAGAATATAACTCAGCAATTTTATCACAATGCGATTTAATTAACGACAAAATTTCGCCACTTAATGTCTTATCATCTATTTGTTTTCTAATGCTTGGAAGTAACACAGAATAACTATTATACACAATAGTTGCTTCATTCAACTTTTCTTTCATCCGCTCCGGTGTCCTCCTTTCAATACTCAATTTAAATAAATTTTCTTTTATTTTTCTTAAATTTTCATATATATCATTGAGCTCATGAGCCATAATTTGACATTTTTATGGTAAATAGAGTAACTAGCATACTTATTAACTAATAAATGGTTATATAAATCGGGTTACCATAATTCAACGCTTTATCATCGGTTTTCGTTTGTTTTTACGCACAAAACGCACTCTTGACACTTCACTTTCACATTATCCTTACGTTAACATTTATCACACATTTGGTTTAAGCACAAAATCTTCTTTAGGAAGTGAAGGTCTCAACCCTGGACTGTTTGAACACGACGAACATCTATTTCCTTCTGCAGTTCCTCTGCGACCACAACGAGAAAACGAATTCCTCAAAGTTTGACGAAGGATTTGGTCATTAATCCAAGTATGATGGCAGTTCTTATAACATTTGTATAGGAAATAGGCTGCCAATACCAGCAACAAACCCAAAATTATCATCATCACAATACTTATTGCAGAAAGATGAAATTGTAGCTGGTCGGTACTAGCCACATTCGAAGCTCCAATGCCATTCTGGTTTATTATCACTTCTTCACGTTTTGGAGTGTTAGAATTGCACATTGCAAAGTTTATGAAAGTTCTCGAAATAAGTTCAATAGCGCAACGTATACTTAGAACGAGAGTCTGTACCACACGCACCGTGCGCCTGTATTGCGACCCGACACCCCATCACCAAACATGGCAGGGTCGCCATGTAAGGTTGGGTATTGGAGAAGAGTAAAACGCTCTGACTGCTCGTTGATAACTGACTCATTTATTAATAAGGATTAGTATTTATAGTACACGAGTATATGTATGCAAACTTAGTACATAGGTTATGCACTACAACTTATTAAAAAAAAAAAAAATAAAAAATATTATGAGACATGGATGTTTTGAGACTTGATTATTTTGCAACTTGAACGTTTTGAGATGTAGATATTTTGCTATTTGGATCTTATGAGATATAAATGTTTTGCAACTTGAATGTTTTGAGACTAAACCTGTATTACGTGTGGTACCTACCTGTATGGACAATTTACCTATGCCAATGTCTTTGTGAAATAGTCTTGAATCTTAGAATAATAACGTCTTGAATGCTCCTATTCCCTACAATTTGTACAGATCACATCAGGGAAATCAAACAAATAAATAGTGATTAATGACTAGTACGTCATTTAATCATTCATTCAACATAAATAATCGCAGATTCACAACAATCACAAGTCACAACACAAAATTAGCAGAGCACGGAATGATTAATTAAAGTCCTATTTTCTATTCCTGTTCGTCCTTGTTGCCTTCTTGCTTCCTCATGGGTCCAGTGTGACCAATTTGCACTTCGACATACTACTTATGTCTGAGTGAATATTAAAAGCTAATAGCCGAGCTATTTTGTGTCTACATCTAATAGGTAGATACACTTTACCCCGAGTCGACTGAAGTTTATCAACAAAAGTGTTGATATCAAGATATATAAGTTTGTCACTATAGTGACCTACTAAAAAATGTACATGTTTATTTAACATATGTATAAAATTGTTTTTTCTATTAGATAAATTTTTAAAATATGGGAAAGCACACAATATGATTTTATTACTATTTAACTTTAACAACTCTGATACACAGTCAGTGATGTCTTCCTTTTTAATCTTAGAACTATTACCAGCGCCATCTTGGATTTTCATTTTGACCTCATTTTTGTTATCGGGGTCCCCGAAAAGCACGAAAATGACACCTATGACGACAAAGCTGGAAATTTTCATTGGCGCCATCTTGAATTTTCAACACGAACGCGCGGTCGACACGGCCTGTTGTCATAAGACGGGCGGACGGCGAGCTAGCACATAACTCACTGTCCAAAGGCCCGCGCCTACGGTGACCGGGATCCACCACGTGGCCCCCGGCGCCCGGGGCGTGTCCCGCGGCGGCTGAAACGTGAAGTTCTGTCCCTCTCATGTCCCGCCATCTCCTTCGCTAGCATGATTGCTTCGCAGAAGGAGGTGACGGCTTCCCATTCCCTCTCGCTCCGGACGCGAGAGGTCGCCGCCGCCAATCGCCGCTACGAGGACACGGCGGTGGTCCGCCCAAGCGGGGGAGAAATCCATGGTGTCCTTCACCGTGTCCTCCAGACGATCCGCACAGTGATTACACCCGGGCGTTTCCTCCCGCCCAGCTATAGGTACCTTCAGGTCCTCTTGGTGCCCGGTTTCATGTCAATAGGCACGCCCCCTGTTATATAACTGGCGACTGGTTTCTCGATGCGACAACGCATCATACAACGCCATGTTCAAAGCAATTCCAAACTGTTGCAACCCCGTGCAGGGCACGCTACCATAGTGGCGATAAGTCCCCTCTTTGAGGAGTGGCTAGAGAGGCGCCACGGCGCCCTCACCTACCGCCTGACGCAGGTCCTCACCGGACACGGTTGTTTCCGCAGGTTCCTGCACCGAATCGGGCGGGAGGAAACGCCCGGGTGTTTCCACTGCGAGATCGTCCGGAGGACACGGTGGAGCACACCGTGGAGGTCTGCCCCGCTTGGGTGGAGCACCGACGTGTCCTCGTAGCGGCGATTGGCGGCGGCGATCTCTCGCGTCCGGCCTTGGTTCAAGCCATGGTCCGGAGCCAGAGGGAATGGGAAGCCGTCACCTCCTTCTGCGAAGCAGTCATGCTAGTGAAAGAGGTGGCGGGACGTGAGAGGGAAAGAACCTCTCGTCCCAGTCGCCGCGGGAGACGCCCTGGGCGTTGGGGGTCACGTGGTGGCTCCCGGCCACCGTAGGCGCGGGCCTGTGGACGGCGAGTTATGGGCCAGCTCGCCGTCTGGCCGTCTTATGACGACAGGCCGTGTCGACGGCGCGTTCGTGTTCCACGTGCGCCTCAAAGTGATGTCAGCAAATAAGTAGGGGTCCGCAAGGGCCAATGCCTGCCAGGGCTGCGGGACTGTTCGAAAGAGATACCGTGGCCCTGGAACACAAAGGGCAAAGAAGGAACATGGATGGGTTTTAGTCAGTACAAGTCTGACACTCCCTTCCGCTCCGCCCAGAGCGGGGGGGGTCATTTGATGATTTCCCATCCGGAAAAAAAAAAAAAAAGCTTCTTCCGAATGTACTCGCTTTAATTATAAAAGATAAGCGATTGGTTACCATCCTGATTTCCTGGAGAAGCGCATTCCACAGAGAAATAGACTGGACAAAGAAAGATCGGTGAATGAAGTCAATGCGATGAGAGGGACTTATTAAATACAAAGAAGATTTCATGATTTTCCTTTCATTTAATTTATTATGATTGTTAGAGAGACTCGATCCTTATGATTGACCCTATCGATTGATGCCATAACAGTACAGGCTGTTATTTTTTTTAAATTTAGCCCGTTTGATTCCCGAGTGTGGCAAGCAAATTTTCTAAAATCTTAGAATGCAGATTTATTTCATTTTAAAAATAAAGGAATATTCCTTTGAGTAAAATTTTCTATCTCCAGTATTTAGAGTACTTTCCCTCCTGGTGGCGTTGAAAAATTCCAATGGGTAAATTACCATTTTGATTTACATAAAAAAAGGAGTATAATAGCAACAAACATTTTTTTGGATTCAGATTTGTGTTTCTGATTGACAACTGATAGAGTTTTTTTTGTTTTTAATAAAACGGTGCTTTATAATTTATTTATTTCATTTTCCTATTTCTCCGAAACTCTGATTTTGGTGTTTTTTTTCCTTAACCGCGATAAATAGTAATTAAAGAAAATAGTAAAGTTACAAACCATCTTCGTGATCATTTGTCTTTTATTATTTTTTTTGTTTTCATATTCACAAATTAATTCTTATGACCTGATTTCGAGTGAGTTTTAGATCAGAAACAGGATCAATTAACATAAAAAAATGTATTGGTTAAAATTTTCAAACCAAAATGTATGGGAAAAGCTTTTTGAAATTTATGACTTTTAAAGTACTCTAACCTGGGTCGGTCCCATAGAAGTTTTTGATCAGTATTAGAAACAGGATTGATTGACATCAAAAAAATGTTGTGTATGAAATGGCCATTTTCTTACTAACTGTAATTTTTTTTTGAAAATCCGTGAATGGGTATCACAATTTCACGAAAAATTATGGATAGTCTCTAAGACCATTTTCATGCAGCTGCAACGGTTAAGGTACCCCCCCCCCCTTACTGTCCCGTTGAACGTTTCCACCCTGTATAATATTAAATCTTACACGTCCACTTATTAAAAATACAAAAAAAAAGTTATATTATGAGACATGGATGTTTTGAGACTTAATTATTTTGCAACTTGAACATTTTGAGATATTTTGCAATTTGGATCTTATGACATAGAAATGTTTTGCAACTTGAATGTTTCGAGATTAAACCTGTGTTACGTGCGGTATCTACCTGTAGCTATCATATGGTATGGACAATTTACCTATGCCGATGTCTTTGTGGAATAGTCTTGAATCTTAGAATAATAACGTCTTGAATGCTCCTATTCCCTACAATTTGTACAGATCACATCAGGGAAATCAAACAATAGTGTTTAATGACTAGTACGTCATTTAGTCAGTCATTTATTCCTAAATAATTAAATTAATTATTTAGGAACAAAAATAATCGCAGATTCACAACAATCACAAGTCACAACACAAAATTAGCAGAGCACGGAATGATTAATTAAAGGTAAACACACACACTAAACACTTCAAGAACCTATTTTCTATTCCTGTTCCTCCTTGTTGCCTTCTTGCTTCCTCATGGGTCCAGTGTGACCGATTTGCACCACCCTCTCATTAGATTCCTTTGGTTTCAAAGGCGCTGTGATTGACAAAACACCATCGGAAGACAATGTTGACATTACCGAATCTGCATCAATACCTTTTGGTAAAGCATACCGCCGGTTGAAGCTTCGAGAAATTAATCCATGTTCATCCTGCTTCTCTTCATGCTTAGCTTCAATCACTAAGAAACCATCAACTGTTTTTACTGATATTTCTTCCGGAGCGAAGTGCTGAACGTCTAAATTCACCTGGAATTTGTCCTTGTCCGCCCTGATTATGGAACCGATGTCTCCCGCCGCGGCTTGTAGGTTTCTCCAGGGCCTATAGTAGTCCCGACTGAGTTGAGGAACTGCGATGATGGTTAGTTGATCTTCAGGGGTTAAACCCAAGCCAAAATGCTGATCGTGCAAGCGACGAGGGCACTGCCTAGGATGTTCGTAGTCGAAGAAGAACGGATATAGCGACATTTTAACTGGTTTAGTAGTCTTCACTGGTTCAATAATTAACTTCACTGATACATAATTCACTTGAAAATTGCGAAGAAACTCTTCAAAACACTCCGATACTTTGTTTAGCTCGCTTCCTTCGATGTTGTTGTCTGAACTCTGACTGAATTGAATAGGAAACTAGGAATCAGTGCTGCCAATAAAAAAATTTCGATTCCCCGTGTCGGTGTTGTCAATTCCCCGCTTCTTTTTTATTCATTCCCCACAAAGTCCCCAAAATGATATTTTTGGATTAAAAACGCTGTTTTATACAATTTGATAATAAAATTTGTTTAATAAACTACTAAAACTTTTATGAAATACTATACCTTATAAGTTTATTTCCTGCGGAACAAGGGCGGTTCTCAAGGAAACCGTATTGCACACCTCGAACGCGAAGCGGAGAGGTAGCGCTTTACTGTCGACAAACTTAAATTCTGGGTTCCGATTAACTTATGCTGAACGTGCAACTTACCTGTTTTTTAACAGTAGATGTACTTTTTTACCCTTTCCATAATTTTATTGAAAATTTCAACCGTTCGCACTAATTTAAAAAATCGACAACCATGATCAATTAGTTCATGATGTAGAAATGGATGCGTTCAGAAATACAAAATCGTGTTCAAATGACAGTTGAGCAGGCATTTGAGTGGTGTTGCCATTTAAAATTATGTTTGTAATGTCGAGCTGTTTCTGCCAAGTCCAAACGTGATTTTTTAAGTGTAAGTAAATCGCGACATAAAATAGTTTTAGCCCACCGAAAAAATTGGCCTGGATTCATAGATTTTTGTCATTCCCACGCTCTCCCCGCGCTAACACTCAATTCCCCGCAAATCGGGGATTTTCCCCGCGATTGGCAGCACTGATAGGAATACCAATCAATGGCCGGCTTGATATTTATATTGAAAGCAGCGCCATCTAGTAGCGAAAAGAATTTTCTGGAACGTGTTTCTAGAATGTACACGATGACACTCGCGCATGCGTTTTGTTTGCAGATGTTTGAAATATTTTTTCGCGACTCATCTCTAGTGTCAGGAGTTCAAGATTGTTGAAATAGATTTTTTTAAACTTTTTATTACTATTTATCTCTCGGTCAATGGGGAGGCCTAAGTCCAGCAGTGGACGTCTTTCGGCTGAAATGATGATGATGATGATGATGATGATTTATCTCTGCATTTTTCGGTCCAGATTTATTAATATATAATATGGTACGTATCTATTAAAACATTAAAAAAAGTGCAATAAACTTATCGAATATATTTAAAATACCTAAACAATGTCATAATAATGTCAAAACAACCTGATTTTTAAATTAATCACAAGCATTTATGTCACAATGCCGTCTTTCAAAATAAGGAAATAATTCACGTCATTGTGTCACCTCAAAGCAAACGAAACCGAATGTTCTTGACGCCTGACTCTGAAGCGCTGCCTAGTGCCGAGTAGCGTAAAACTGATTTCTGGAAGTTTTTACTGAGAACTATGTCGTTCGGTATATTTCACGAAAAAGATTTCTCTAGATTAGATAACAGTAGGCAGTAGAATAGATACTTCTCTAACAATATGACTACCGTACATAAAAAAAAAGAAATATTCTTGAAAATGTAAACTACCGAAACCTCTAATAAAATAAAGGTATTTTTAAAGGAAATAAGTAGATGGCGTTAGATAGATGATTACGTAGATAGAGGCAAGTAATTATGAACAAGACAAGTTAATTAACAATTATATATCGGTGGTGTTTTTTTCTTCAATGTTTTTTAACGTTACTGGTGCACTTCTATTTCTATATCCTACTTTTGATTAGAATTATAATGTCGGAATTATAGGTGTAGGTAGTAAAATACGTAATTTTCATACAATAGTTTAAGGTCGCTGAATAAAAAAAAAATATGCACCTAGTCATCCAGTAACGTTCCTACTGTACACAAAGGATTCTCATCTGTGAGATTTTCGTTCAGTTTTTGTAAACGAGATAGCTAGGTAAGTACCTACTAACGCTTTAGTCAGGTAGGTACCTTCAATGTTACTATTCTTTGATATAATATTGCAACATTGAACTAGCGCGCTAGCTTGTTGAATACAGATTATACAGAAGACATCGACAATGAAAAAACACTCTCTGAAACTAGTTAGAATCTTAGCGAGTTTGCTTTAGCTAGGGTGTAGCTCAAGCGACCTCGTATGTTATCCATCCCAACCCTAATCCCATTCGCTCGCAGGCGCGGATACAGTATTTCGTTTAAATAATAAACTTTGATAATTAAGGCGAGGCTAACCCGAGCGCCGTATGCATCAATCGCTTACCCGAACCGCACGGAGAGGCGATACGTAACAAATTACACGGCGTGAAAACGCGCGCCCTTAGCGCACTGGTCATGAGTTCGCAATTTTGAATTTTAATTTTGACCATATTTTCGTTATCAGCGACCCCGGAAACCATGAAAATGACACCCATGACGAAACAACCAAAATTTTTCGTCGGCGCCATCTTGAATCTTAATTTTGACCTCATTTTCGTTATCAACGACCCTAAAAACAACGAAACCGACACCCATGACGAAAAAACCGAAAATTTTCGTCGGCGCCATGTTGGATTTTCATTTTGACCGTCTTTTCGTTATCAGCGACCCCATAAAGCACGAAAATGACACCCATGACGACAAAGCTGAAAATTTTCGTCAGTGCCATCTTGGATTTTCATTTTGACCTTATTTTCGTTATCAGCGACCCCGGAAACCATGAAAATGACACCCATGACGAAACAACCAAAATTTTTCGTCGGCGCCATCTTGAATCTTAATTTTGACCTCATTTTCGTTATCAACGACCCTAAAAACAACGAAACCGACACCCATGACGAAAAAACTGAAAATTTTCGTCGGCGCCATTTTGGATTTTCATTTTGACCGTCTTTTCGTTATCAGCGACCCCATAAAGCACGAAAATGACACCCATGACGACAAAGCTGAAAATTTTCGTCGGCGCCATCTTGAATTTTAATTTTGACCTCATTTTCGTTATCAGCGACCCCGAAAACCAAGAAAATGACACCCATGACGCAAAAACCGAAAATTTTCGTCGGCGCCATCTTGGATTTTCATTTTGACCTCATTTTTGTTATCAGCGACCCCGAAAAGCACGAAAATGACACCTATGACGACAAAGCTGAAAATTTTCATTGGCGCCATCTTGAATTTTCAACACGAACGCGCGGTCGACACGGCCTGTGGTCATAAGACGGGCGGACGGCGAGCTAGCACATAACTCACCGTCCAAAGGCCCGCGCCTACAGTGGCCGGGATCCACCACGTGGCCCCCGGCGCCCGGGGCGTGTCCCGCGGCGGCTGAAACGTGAGGTTTTTTCCCTCTCATGTCCCGCCATCTCCTTCGCTAGCATGATTGCTTCGCAGAAGGAGGTGACGGCTTCCCATTCCCTCTCGCTACGGACCATGGCTTGAACTAGGGCCGGACGCGAGAGGTCGCCGCCGCCAATAGGTACCTTCAGGTTCTCTGGGTGCCCGGTTTCAACAAATAAAAGAATGCCAATTTTTACTAACATTAAGTGACTCCTAAAGGAAAGCCTAAATAAATATGTCTTCAGAAATTGTAATACATTACTTTAAGTATCGCTTAGTTATCTTGAAAGCGGATAAGAGTATAAGGACAGAAATTCGAGATAGGCCTAACCAATGACAAAACTCATGTGGAATTTTCCGATGCTTGTAAAATAGATATAGAGACATTAGTTTAGTTAGAAAGGTCAGCACTATAGATAGTGACCGGAGCTATAACTGCCTAACTGATAGCTTGGTGGGAAAACCCAGGTTTAACAACCTAACAAATTGTTGCAAGGTCGGCCTGTGGATGACCATTACACACACAGTTTCACTCCGTGTCTCGGAATGCACGTTAAGCCGTTGGTCCCGGTTGTCATTTGTAGATCTTTGACAGTGGTTACAGGTAGTCAGTGGCCCGAAAGACTGTTAGTTTACAACTGGGTTGTAGAAGTCAGATAAGCAGTCGATACATGTAAAATACTGGCTTTCAGCTACATCCTTTAGGACTGGAAGCTGACCTCAACATACTTGGGAAAAGGCTAAGCAGATGATGATGAATTTGAATTTAACATAAGGCACTCTAAGTCAGTGTCTAAAATAGTTCAACAACTTAACAAATGTACTCTCTCTTCTCTCACACTCATACCCATAGTTCGATGCATACAGGTCAATCCACACATCATACTAGGATGACAGGGTCGTGGTCTGAAGTTCCTCCAGCACTGAAACACCTTTATTTGACATTCCGTGCTTTTATAGGCACGTAGGTCATACAGACTACTTCTTAACTCCGGTCTGCTGTAGGAAACATCCTGACAAAAAACGTAACATTTTACCTGACTTCGGCATCGAACTTATATCCCAACAGTCGCGCTTCTGGCTTAGTTCTGCGTTTTGTTCTGTCCACGTTAAAGGAATTAATTCAACGCCATCTGTACCTGGATTAGCGAACTCATTACATTCTTACTAATGTGTCATTTCAACGTGGTTACTCAAGAGTTCAATAGATGGCGCTAGTGCCATTCCAACGTGGCTACTCGAGACTATGAGATGCCGCTATTCTCAAAATGTATTGAGAGTTCTTGAAAATTTGGTGTAAGTAGAAAGTAAAGAAATACAATCATGTCCAAGTCAAACTATTATGAGGTGACAAGAGAAAAAGCCAGTGAATCTACGGCCATTTGAGTATACCTACGTAACACGTCAAAGTCCTTATTAAATTTTGTTATCCTAGGTCAGGCAGGCAAGGTGTACTTTGCTATTTATAGCCTGCATGTCTAGCTACATAATGTATGTATACGTAGTATCATGTAGGTGGGTGGGTGATATGGCAGCAATGATCTACTGTGTGTTATCCTTTTTGGTCTCAAAACATTCAAGTTGCAAAACGTTCATATCTCATAAGATCCAAATCTCAAAACCTCTCAAGATGCAAAATAATCAAGTCTCAAAACATCCATGTCTCATAATATTCAATTTTTTTTTTGTATTTCCACTTATTTATTTATTTATTTAACACTTTTTTTTTTTTTTTTTTTTCCGGATGGGAAATCATCAAATGACCCCCCCCACTCTGGGCGGAGCAGAAGGGAGTGTCAGACTTGTACTGACTAAAACCCATCCATGTTCCTTCTTTGCCCTTTGTGTTCCAGGGCCACGGTATCTCTTTCGAACAGTCCCGCAGCCCTGGCAGGCATCGGCCCTTGCGGACCCCTACTTATTTGCTGACATCTCTTTGAGGCGCACGTGGAACACGAACGCGCCGTCGACACGGCCTGTCGTCATAAGACGGCCGGACGGCGAGCTGGCCCATAACTCGCCGTCCACAGGCCCGCGCCTACGGTGGCCGGGAGCCACCACGTGACCCCCAACGCCCAGGGCGTCTCCCGCGGCGATTGGGACGTGAGGTTCTTTCCCTCTCACGTCCCGCCACCTCCTTCACTAGCATGACTGCTTCGCAGAAGGAGGTGACGGCTTCCCATTCCCTCTCGCTCCGGACCATAGCTTGAACCAAGGCCGGACGCGAGAGATCGCCGCCGCCAATCGCCGCTACGAGGACGCGGCGGTGCTCCGCCCAAGCGGGGCAGACCTCCACGGTGTGCTCCACCGTGTCCTCCGGACGATCCTCGCAGTGGAAACACCCGGGCGTTTCCTCCCGCCCGATTCGGTGCAGGAACCTCCCGAAACAACCGTGTCCGGTGAGGACCTGCGTCAGGCGGTAAGTGAGGGCGCCGTGGCGCCTCTCTAGCCACTCCTCAAAGAGGGGACTTATCGCCACTATGGTGGCGTGCCCTGCACGGGGTTGCGACAGTCGCTCTCTCCATGTCGCCATGAGATCACGCCGGAGGTCTGTCCGCTGAACAGCAATTTGCCGCGGCAGCGGAGTTTCCTCCCGACGTAGTGCCTCCGCGCGCCATTCGTGCAGGCGTGCGAGGACTATCGCCTCCAGATCCCATGGCGGCAATCCGGCAAGGAGGCTAGCCGCTTCGCCGGAGATCGTGCGGTACCCCCGGATTAGCCTTATGGCTATTACCTTTTGGGGCGCGTTCAGGTAGTGGGCGGCTTGCCGCCTCAAAGAACGCGCCCACACCGGGGCCCCGTAAAGGGCCATGGACCGCACGACCCCCGCGTATAGCCTCCGGCAGGAGGCGTTTGGACCCCTCAGGTTGGGCAAGAGCCGCTTGAAGGCAGCCCCTGTCCGTTCCAGTTTGGGAGCCAAACGTCGGAAGTGCTCCACGAAGTTCCACCGGCTGTCGAGGACGAGTCCTAGGTACTTCAACGTCGACCCGACGCCGATGGAAACCCCTCCTGCCGTCAGTAGGGATCCCGACGGTGGCGCATTCCGAGGCCCATGAAAACACATGGCCTCGGACTTGTGCAGTGCCACCTCGAGACCCAATTGCCGGATCCTCTCCACGACTATCGCAACCCCGCGTGTCATGTTTTCGGCCGCCGCCTCGTGCGACCTCCCTTGTGCCAGTACCAGCGTGTCGTCAGCGTAGCAAACTACACTGACGCCGGTAGGGAGGTCGGCGCGCAGCACCCAGTCGTAACCGATGTTCCACAAGGCCGGCCCCAGAACCGATCCCTGTGGAACACCGCACGACATCTCTCGCCGGTTCCATTCTCCGCTTCGACCAGGGTAGATGACGGCTCTATCCGTCAGGTAGTCCCCGACCACACGACGAAGGTAGGTCGGCACCCGGTGATACCGGAGTGCCTCCCCAATGCAGCTCCAGGGCATGGAGTTGAAGGCGTTGGAGATGTCAAGAGACACCGCCAAGACGACCCCGCCCCGGGACACCGCGTCCCCCGTCGTGAGGGCTCTCACGCGCATGATGGCGTCCACCGTCGAGCGCCCCTTGCGGAAACCAAACTGGTGTTCCGCAAGATCCGGCCCCATCCCCACAAGGTGCCCGGCGAGGCGGTTGGCAATGACTCTTTCAAAGAGCTTGCCCACCTCGTCGAGCAGCACGATGGGATTTATTTAACACTTCAAGCACAAAAGTACAGAGGCGGACTTAATGCCATAGGCATTTTCTACCAGTCAACCTTTGGGTGATGCAGAGACAAGCAGTGGTAGGTGTATACCTGAAAATAATTTTAATTAATACTAAGATTAGCTACAAGGATATATAAAATACTATAAATATATATCAAAATTTAGACATTTACACGAATATACTAAAATAAAAACACAAACAATGGGGAAAACATTACCGTTGTGACGAAACTGCCAGCTTCTTCCGAATGTACTCGCGAACTTTAATTTTAAAAGAAAAGCGATTGGTTACCATCCTGATTTCCTGGAGAAGCGCATTCCACAGAGAAATAGACTAGACAAAGAAAGATCGGTGAATGAAGTCAATGCGATGAGAGGGACTTATTAAAAACAAAGAAGATTTCATTCATGATTTTCCTTTCATTTAATTTATTATGATTGTTAGAGAGACTCGATCCTTATGATTGACCCTATCGATTGATGCCATAAAAGTACAGGCTGTTATTTTTTTTTAATTTAGCCGGTTTGATTCCCGAGTGTGGCAAGCAAATTTTCTAAAATCTTTGAATGCAGATTTATTTCTTTCTAAAAATAAAGGAATATTCCTTTGAGTAAAATTTTTTATCTCCAGTATTTAGAGTACTTTCCCTCCAGGTGGCGTTGAAAAATTCCAATGGGTAAATTACCATTTTGATTTACATAAAAAAAGGAGTATAATACTAACAATTATTGTGTTGGATTCAGATTTGAGTTTCTGATTGACAACTGATAGTTTTTTTTTTTGTTTTTAATAAAACGTTGCTTTATAATTTATTTGTTTTATTTTCCTATTTCTCTGAAACTCTGATCTTAGTGTTTTTTTTCCTTAACCGAGATAAATAGTACCTAAAGAAGTAAAGTTACATACCATCTTCGTGATCATTTGTCTTTTATTCATTTTTTTGTATTTCAGATTCTTATGACCTACAATGATTTCGAGTGAGTTTTAGATCAGAAACAGGATCAATTAACATAAAAAAATGTATTGGTTAAAATTTTCAAACCAAAATGTATGGGAAAAGCTTTTTGAAATTTATGACTTTTTTAGTACTTCAACCTGGGTTGGTCCCATAGAAGTTTTTGATCAGTATTAGAAACAGGATTGATTGTCTTCAAAAAAATGTTGTGTATAAAATTTTTTTTGAAAATCTGTGAATGGGTATCACAATTTTACGAAAAATTATGGATAGTCTCTAAGACCATTTTCATGTAGCTGCGACGGTTAAGGTAGTTAACTGCTTAACCCCTTACTGCTCTGTTGAACGTTTCCACCCTGTATAATATGTGTCCCTTCGTCCAGCATACTCACCATGGAATCCTGATATTTCATGAATGTCAAAAAACTGTTCTGAAATAGTGCTAAATAGTGCCCAAAGGAAAAAAATAGTGCTCTTGTACTTGCGAAGTTATAGCCATAGTTCGATGAGTATGCTGGACGAAGGTTTCGCCCAGCATACTCACCTCCGTCCGGAGAATCTGTATACGCTTCAAACATAATTCATACTTCAAAAAATAGTTCCCAAATAGTGCCAAACGGTGCCCAAAAAGAAAAAACAGTGCTCGAATAACTTCGGAGTTATAGGCTTCGTTCAGTGAGTATGCTGGGCGTAGGTTCTACGCCCAGCATACTCACCTCAGTGCGCGAATATCGAACGAGCTATAGGTACAATTTACGTCTCAAAAAATTGTGCTTGAAATAGTGCCCAATATCAGTCCAATTTTTGCTTGACTTTTGACCTAGAAAACCATTAAATTTGATTGTAAACTTCTACATACATTACATTGAGTACAGTCGAATACAATATTATTAACTTTCTTTCTAACAATTTTTGTCTTCTGTAAATTATTAATTGTCTATGTAAGGGAGTATTTACTTTAGAATCGCAATATTATTAATTACACATTATTTTAATAATACTTTATAATAATATGATTAAGCCTTCGCGCGTCGCATGGGACCCCGGTAGCTAGGAACAATGATTTTATATATTTTGTCTAGATCACGGCGCTTGAAGGATTAAGATATCAAATGAAGTAAATCATGCATGAAAAATAAAGTTGCTGTTATTAATGCTTACATTACAACTGACAAAATTATTCAAAATAATCATTTTCCGGATCAAGGACGGTACCACAACGTTTACGGAATTGACCTGTATTCCTCATGTGATAAAGTTCAATATAGTGTGGCAGTAATGGATGCACGTACGGTCAATAGGTATGGGGCTTACGACGCGCGGCGCCCGCGACGCAAATGAATATGTTTATGTTTAAATACTAGATGGCGCTGCCCTAACATCTTACGATTATTAGACAAGACTGATCTGTATTTTGAAGGTGATAAGGGTCCATTTTGTGTCACAAAGCAATCGAAACGAACAAGCGCTTCTCAGTTTCTTTGTTTGTTTACTTCGTCGCACATCATTATAATAACGCCGGCTTTTGAGTTTGACTACATAGTGGGTTGCAAAACCAAACAATGTGTTGGTGATGTCATTATTTACCTATATAAAATTGTGTATCTAGTACGTAATCAATATAGGAGCTGCACCCAAATCAGTAAGTATATTTCAATTTATAATAGTGGCATTTAACTAAATTGATTTTACACTCATTCATTAATTGCACTGTAAAACTAGGTAGCAAGCGAGTTGGTTTTACAAAAACACGTTCATTTTTTCGTTGAATATGACACTGTACACTTAAAATTAAGGACATGCTTAAGAAGTTTTAAAAATGGGTACCTACTTAGTTACTTTTTTAAAGGTTTGATGTAGGTAGGTACACACATAATAACGTAATGTAACTTGTTTGTTTATCTAATTGGATCTCAAATACCTATTTATATACCTACTTCTGCGGAGGCCTGGTTTTATCCTCCAATTCTACTGGAAATGAAACACTGTCTTATTTGCTAGGATATAATTTACTTTTCTTCAATTTTTTTATTACAAGCTTGTCCTCGTTACCCGTCAGGATCTGTTCTCGTCTTAAGTTCACGTTAGTTACATTTCAATATCGAAATAGGTAGAATCAGTCAGCGCGAGCGTCGGTAGTAAGTATAAACGTAACTATAGAATTAACACAGATGTATTTTTTAGATAATATGACGTGAAGTGAAGACTATTACCGATTGTCATCCGGCGAATGCACTTAAACTTTTAAGTGTCGTCAACCTATTCATCACATTTTCTATGGGAGTTGTGACTTCGGGAAATCGTCTTCAGCCTCGTGTTTTGCCCCTTCGCTATTTATAATAGAAATCACGCTAAAATAATGGAAAACACGTAAGTGCTTAAGTACCTTTAGAGGAAGGCTGGAGCCTGTCATACCTATATTAAATTATTTAAATACGTGTTATTTTCAGATTATCTTGAAGACACAATGTTTACCACGTTAGAAGACAACTTTTTCTGACTCGTACTGCGTGAGCGGTGGGGCCCGTTATGTTTTTTACATCTATAGTTGGTATTTTCAGGTAATATAGGTAGTATAAGTACACAAGTGTTCATAATGTTATTGATGTTGATTTATATGTTAGTTAGTTAGTTGTTATTTCATATTATGTTAATATTGAAAACAAATGGCATAATAATTTGTGATAATTCTTGTGAATCTAACGACATGGATCAGCAAGGAAAACGAGGGCCTAAACCAAAGGTTTCATTAGAAACGCAAAAATTAGTAATTTCAGAATTCAAAGATGACTTTTTTAAAAATATTCCTTCCGCAAATGACTCAATTTATAAACAAATTCAAACACGGTTAAATTACAAAATGAGTATTAAATCAATCATATTAAGCATAAAACGAAATTACGAATACTTTTTTGGTGTTGATAAAAAAGAAATAATTCGTAATAATGATTCTAATTTGATAAATCAAAAGTCTACATCGTCATCAAACGAAAGCATTAATTATAGTGTTTCGGAGAACACCAGTACGCATACATTTTATATGGATACAATAACTTGGGATAGTATTAAGCCTCAAAGGTATTTTTATCACCGAAATATCAAAATCGCCCCTGGTAGTCTGTATAATGTCAGACGTAAATTAAAACCAAACCAATGGACTAATGTAATTCAAATGCATCTATGGAAAGAAATAAGATCTTTATGCACTTGGTGTTTTAAAAATAATATTGTGAAAGACAATTACGAAATCAAATGCACAGGATATTGTAATCAATGTCACGCAAAAATAATTATAACAACTAACTTAGAAACGGAAAATTTAATTAAACTAGAATGTTGCATAATTAATGAAAATAAAAAGTACTCTCATAACACCAGTAAAAAAAACCGATTACGGTATTACCAAATAAGGGAATTAGGTGAAAAATTACAACACGAAGCAGCAGCTTCTATAAGATATAAATTAGCCTCAACTTTAATGAAGAAAAATGACAAGGAACCTCCAGTATTGCCAAAATTACAAACACTACATCGAATTAAACATGAAAATAAAAAAGTTGATGTTTTCCATCCCAACCCAATATTGTCACTTACTTGTATGTGTGTTTCACCACCTTTTGATAAATGTGTTAGATATGTTTCTGCTTTTCCATTTTATACATTTTACTGGACGGACGATCAAAAGAATTATTATAAAAAATGCCAAAAAGAGTTTAATTATATTAGAGTTTCTATAGACGCAACAGGTTCTATATTTAATAAAAATCTTCGGCCTGTCGTCAATGAACACACACAACTATCTCAAGAGTCGCAAAGTCCTATATTTTTGTATGTTATGATGACAGATACAACCGTTAAAAGTAGCGTGCCAATTTCACAGTGTATATCAGAAAGTCACTCTTTAGATACTATTGCTAGCTGGTTACAATCTTGGTTGGCTAATGGAAAACCTCCAAATGAAGTAGTAACTGATGATTCCGCAGCTTTAGTAGGTGCGGTGGTAAAAGTATTTTGTGGTTATAAATCCACCTCTGACTACTTAAATACATGTTTTAATATTTTAGAAAATAGAACCAAAAAAATTCCAACCTGTTATGTTCGCCTTGATACTTCGCATTTCATAAAAACATTGTACAATCAAAGTATTTTCAAAAATATAGACACTAGAGTAACAAAATTTTTTGTTGATTGTATGATTCTGATTAAAAAATGTGTTTCATACGGAGAGGTAAAGAAAATTATAGAAAATGTTTATATTATAGCAAATAATAAACACCGCGGCAGTAGAAATGGAAATTTAACACGGTGTGAAACGGCGATTTTAGAATTAAAAAACCGGATCAAAACTAATTTGCAGGAATGTGAAATACAAAATGTAGATTCGGAAAATCACGTTCCAATTAAACATTCTTTATGGGAGGGATTAGATAAAGAAGAAAACCCGCTTCTGAAAATGTATAAAGATCTTGAGGAGAAAGAAGATTTAATTAAACAATTGTGTGATCAAGAAACTGAAATCGAAAATATTTATTACTTGCCGGAAATAAAGGACACTTTGATTAGGATTCTTAAAAAACTTCCACTATGGGGAAATATAATGATGACTTATTTTAACAGTAATTATTGTACTCCAACCAGTTCAAATGTAGAAAGTTATATGAAAGACGTAAAAAAGTTATTTTTTAAAACAAATTCAAATAAGTACCGCGTAGATGAGTTTATTATTAAACACGAGCCTTTGATAACCGGTTCCATACGCTTAGCCAAAAGTGACTTGATTGATGTTCAAGAAGGAACTGAAAATATTGTCGATGAAAAAAATGAAATAAGTGACCATAACACACCACAAATAAATACTCTCGTCAATGATGAATCATTTTATGAAAACTCAATTTTTAGGAGCGAACCAAATTATATTGAAGAATGGCGGGGACTGGTGTCTAAACAGAAGAAAAATAAAAAACGAATCAATCGTCGTACAAAATTACATATTTTACAAAACGGCAGTGTTTCTACTTCAGGAACATACAGATTCACGTTTATTAATACGTGTGCTTTTGATTCCGTGGTCCAAAGTTTTTCAATTGCATATTTAGATAGACCTAATATTAGAAAATATATCAATGATAAAAAAAACGATCTTTCACAACTGACCAGAAGTTTGATCACGTATGACAATCTAAAGAAAATCACTAAGAAGGCTAGAAAACCAAAAGATATTTACACTACTCGTTCTAAGGTATTGGCTAAAATATATGATACTGTGGAATCCGATTTTAGTAGTTGCAAAAATTGTGAGTGTAATGTAACTTTTATAATAGATAACATACAAAGTTATGGTTTTTATAGTGCTAATAGATACTTAAATTGTACAAACCAGAACTGTGAAATCAATAAAGGTTCTGGCACAAAATGTAGTTGGATTCCAATAAATGTAAACATATTGACGACTCAAGGTATTGGAGCCCTTAATGAAGCTCTATTAGTAAATGATACTGAAAGGAAATGTAAATACCAATTATGTAACGGTAAAAACGCATACAAATATGAAGTACTAGACTTCGTATTTATTGAAATTAATACTTCAATTGAAATAGAAATTGATGAAATTCCTAAAGAGATCATAATAAACGGTGACACCTTTAAAATTCTGTCGGTAATAGATTTTACAAATGGTGAATCAGGACGCATGGGGCATTACAAGTCAAAGTGCTATCGATTGCTAAAGAGAACTTGGAACTGCTATGATGACCTTAGTAAAAAAGTTTGTAGTAATTCCCAATATACTGTACCACACTGCATTATTTATACGCGAATGTAAGATGAAGATCGGTCCTAACTTGTTAGTTCCTATTTTGTTATTGTTTGTTTGTTTTTTTTTTGTTCTTGTAAAAGTTATTTTATTAATAACTTACAGAAATGTGATTATAAACTGTGATTGTTAATTTGTAATTACTATAGGGTATTTAATATTAATAAAAAAAACGTGATTATAAACTGTGATTGCTCAATTTATACTTATTTGTAAGATAATTTTATTGTGATTAAAACGTTGTAGCAGTAAAACAAAGTACAAGTACCTACGTGTTATATTTTAGAAAGTTTTACCAATATTTGGCTAAACATTTTTTTATATGTATATTATATACAATATTAAAACTACAATTTTTTCTATTTACATTGATTATATTATGAATGTTAACAAAAGCTGTGAACTAGTTAACTAGAATTCTGATTACTTTGGCCCTTTAAATAGTAATAAATAACGTAAGTAATTAAAAATGTTTTTTATTGCTAAACCTTTCATTGATGAAACTATTGGAAAGAGTTTTAAAAATTTGTATAACTATGTCACAGTACTAGTTTTGACTGGTTTTGCCTGCAACATATATACAAAAAGAAACTGTATAATTTCCTTTTTACAATTTTTCAAGATATTAATTTTATTGGCTGCAAATGACTGTTTTTATTCAGACAAACACACAATGCAATGAAGTAATAGACTTCATTTACGACTAAAGTTTCATTCATTTATTATTATTTATAAAATATATAATAATGCATTTAATCGAAAGTTTTTGACATGTGAGAAAATACCATAATTATTTCCAATAACATGAAGTCTACAATTAGAAAGTTTAATATTTTTGTCCAAAAACATGTGTCGACGACTGTGTCTACGTTAGTATGTAGAAGTTTACATTAAAATTTAATGGTTTTCTAAGTCAAAAGTCAAGCAAAAATTGGACTGATATTGGGCACTATTTCAAGCACAATTTTTTGAGACGTAAATTGTACCTATAGCTCGTTCGATATTCGCGCACTGAGGTGAGTATGCTGGGCGTAGAACCTACGCCCAGCATACTCACTGAACGAAGCCTATAACTCCGAAGTTATTCGAGCACTGTTTTTTCTTTTTGGGCACCGTTTGGCACTATTTGGGAACTATTTTTTGAAGTATGAATTATGTTTGAAGCGTATACAGATTCTCCGGACGGAGGTGAGTATGCTGGGCGAAACCTTCGTCCAGCATACTCATCGAACTATGGCTATAACTTCGCAAGTACAAGAGCACTATTTTTTTCCTTTGGGCACTATTTAGCACTATTTCAGAACAGTTTTTTGACATTCATGAAATATCAGGATTCCATGGTGAGTATGCTGGACGAAGGGACACTATAATATTACATCTTACACATCCACTTAGTAAAAATACAAAAAAAAAGTAATATTATGAGACATGGATGTTTTGAGACTTGATTATTTTGCAACTTAAACGTTTTGAGATGTAGATATTTTGCAATTTGGATCTTATGAGATAAAAATGTTTTGCAACTTGAATTTTTTTTTATTTTATTTTATTTATTTAGGTAACCAACAGCAATCCATAAAATTATTTTACAAAATATACGTGTTACAGTTAATATGGCCAATTATAGGTTTCCCTGTATAACTGGGATATTTGTATAAATAAATGCATACGGACTAATGCCAGATATTGGCAATTAAACAAAAAATAATAATAATAGCAATACAATACAAAATTAAATTACATAAGGTTAAATTAAGCTTAAATATAAAACAAAAAAAAAGGTGGATTAATACAAGATATTAGAACAAGAAAAAGAAAAAGAATTTGAGACTGAACTGAATGTTTCGAGACTAAACCTGTGTTACGTGTGATACCTACCTATAGCTATCATATGGTATGGACAATTTACCTATGCCGATGTCTTTGTGGAATAGTCTTGAATCTTAGAATAATAACGTCTTGAATGCTCCTATTCCCTACAATTTGTACAGATCACATCAGGGAAATCAAACAATAGTGTTTAATGACTAGTACGTCATTTAATCACTCATTTATTCCTAATTAAATTAATAATTTAGGAACAAAAATAATCGCAGATTCACAACAATCACAAGTCACAACACAAAATTAGCAGAGCACGGAATGATTAATTGTAAACACACACACTAAACACTTCAAGAACCTATTTTCTATTCCTGTTCCTCCTTGTTGCCTTCTTGCTTCCTCATGGGTCCAGTGTGAACGATTTGCACCACCCTCTCATTAGATTCCTTTGGTTTCAAAGGCGCTGTGATTGACAAAACACCATCGGAAGACAATGTTGACATGACCGAGTCTGCATCAATACCTTTTGGTAAAGCATACCGCCGGTTGAAGCTTCGAGAAATGAATCCATGTTCATCCTGCTTCTCTTCATGCTTAGCTTCAATCACTAAGAAACCATCAACTGTTTTTACTGATATTTCTTCCGGAGCGAAGTGCTGAACGTCTAAATTCACCTGGAATTTGTCCTTGTCCGCCCTGATTGTGGAACCGGTGTCTTGCGCCGCGGCTTGTAGGTTTCTCCAGGGCCTATAGTAGTCCCGAGTGAGTTGAGGAACTGCGATGATGGTTAGTTGATCTTTAGGGGTTAATCCCAAGCCGAAATGCTGATCATGCAAGCGTCGAGGGCACTGCCTTGGACGTTCGTAGTCGAAGAAAAACGGATATAGCGACATTTTAACTGGTTTAGTAGTCTTCACTGGTTCAATAATTAACTTCACTGATAGATAATTCTCTTAAAAATCGCATAGAAACTCTTCAAAACACTCCGATACTTTGTTTAGGTCGCTTCCTTCGATTTCGATGTTGTTGTCTGACGTCTGAACAAAAGGTATATTAATGTATGGTCTGAACTCTGATCAAATTGAATATGAATACCTTTTTTTTTTTTTTTTTTTTTTTTTTTTTTTTTTTTTTTTTTTTTTGAAATGACCACTCGCAGTACAACATCTACTAGAGGTTGTTCCTGCTTAACCGAACTTATCCTGTGGTGGCCAAAAATTACTTTAAGGCCCCCAGCCAGGGCTTACAAACTAAGGATATTCATTATTAAATGAACAGTCACTAAGGGCACCCCCTGCGGGGTTCGGGCCTCGACTTAGTGCGTCATTGAGGGGGGGGCAGCTAGGGTCAGGCTGGGTCGAATTATTATTTAGGGAGTTTAACGTTACTGGCTCAGCGGCGCGGGCTGGCACGTCGAGCAAGGGTCGGGCGGTAGTATTACGGGGAGGTCGCGGAGGGCCCCGGCGGCGGGGCCGGAATCGCGGTCGGTTTTTGTGTGTGTATTTTTTAATGGTACTTGTTTCCCTACAGCTCTCTTGAAGGAGGGTGATGGGGTCATCGGGTTCAAGAAGGGTGAGCCTTGGTCGGCGGATCTTTGCTATTTTGGAGGGGACGTATCGGGCGGCCGATGAAATTAGGGGGTTGGGGTGTTTCTCGGCTGATTCTAGGAAACGTTTCGTGAGACGTTTCATGCATTGTTTAATGGTTGGGACTTTAAGGTCGACATGGAGTCGTTCATTCCTTACGAACCACGGGGCACCCGTGGCTTTTCGGAGAAATCTGTTTTGAAGGGTCTGCATCCTATGGAGGTGGTGGGGCTTGGCATGAGCGAACACAGGGCAAGCGTACGTCATGATCGGCCGAATGCACGCGGTGTAAATACGCAGTTTGCATTTAAGTGACAATTTGCTGCGCGCATTCAGCACAGAATGGAGCCTGCCGAGAGCGAAAGCGGCGCGCGAACGTACCGTCTTTATGTGCTCTCCGAAGGATAGGCGTTGGTCTAGGATGACCCCCAGGTATTTGGCTCGCCGCTCCCAAGGGATTGGTTTGCCGAACATGGAGATCGGACTGGGACTCTGAGGGAAGCGTCTACGAGGGCTGGAGAAAAGGACCGCCTGGCTCTTATCGGGATTAACTTCGATTCTCCATTTCCGGAACCAAGCGCCCAAGGCGTTTGCGGAGGTTTGGAGAATACGGACTATGTTCGTGGGATTCCTACCTGAGTAGTAAATGGCCGTATCGTCAGCGAAGAGGGCTAACTGGGCCGATTTACCCTTGGGGATGTCGCTAGTAAACAGCGTGAAAGCTAATGGGGATAGCACAGAGCCCTGGGGGACTCCGGCGCGGATCGGGTGGGGGGCAGAAAGCGCACCCTCAATGCGGTATTGGAAGGTGCGATTCGACAGAAAGTCTCGTAGGATGAGCACGAGGCGATCAGGCACACCGAGCTGATACAGCTTGTATATCAGCCCGTTGTGCCAGACCTTGTCGAAAGCTTTCGCTATATCAAAGAACAAGGCACCAGTCATCAAGCCCCGCTGGTAGCGGTCGCTGATATGCTCGACTATGCGGTGCACCTGTTGGACACAAGAGTGATTGGATCTAAAGCCAAACTGCTCTTTAGGAATGAGACTCTTTGCCTCGGCGTAGTTTTTGAGACGCTTATAAATAAGCCTCTCATAGACCTTACCCATGACATTGAGGAGACTGATGGAGCGATAACTACTAGGGGAAGACTTTGGTTTACCCGGCTTGGGAATACCGATGACGGTAGCCTGTTTCCACGATTGTGGAAACATGTTGTTTGCCAACGCGCCATTGAAGATGGCGGTCATTAGCATAATGAGAGCGGCGGGGAACATTTTGAACACCTTATTGGTGATTCCGTCTGAGCCAGGGGCTTTTCGGGGTTTGAGTCGCCTGATGATTTCCTCTACCTCGTCTGGAGTGACTGGGGGCATAGGGTCATCAGGGTCCTCTACAGGAGGAAGGGAGGACCGGCGTTCGACTTCAGCATTCACTTCAGCGAGGTGAGCTGGGTCTACTGGCTGAGTACTGGGGGAGCATTGGGACTCTAGGCTGTCGGCCAGACATTCGGCTTTGTCATCGTCGTCGAAAGCGACGCTCTTATCGGGGCGGGTGAGAGGGGGCATGGATGCGGTTTCAGAGGCGCGGAGCTTCCTCTGGAGATCCCAGAATGCCTGGTGGGTCGGCTCGAGTTCATTGAGCATTTTATTCCATTGGTCATTACGCAGCTCTTTGACGCGCCTACTTACTTTGCGTTGTAAGTATCGCATAAAAGCTTTGTTACTGGCACAAGGGAATGCTCTGTAAGCACGAGTGGCCGCGTTCTTCTCGGTCACAAGATCACGCACATCGTCCGGAAGTTTCCAGCGGTGGTCTACCGCTGGAGCCTCCCTTGAGCACTCGCTCAGGACGGATTGCACGTGTTCCGTGAACGAGCTGATCGCGGCCTCCGTGTCGGCTACAGTCTCAATGATATCTGGAATCTTAACCAGGTAAGGGGACTCGGTGGATTTCAGCAATTCGCTTACTTTCCCCCAGTCCGTGATCACTTTGGTGGGGAGGGGGTGGCTGGGATCGAAGGGACCAGATCTGGGAGCGAACTCCAAGATTACTGGTCTGTGATCCGAGTCGAGTTCGTCGATCGCTTCTACGGAATGCAATCGCAGGTTTACATTCTTCAGGAGCGCGATATCAAGCACATCAGGGCGCTGATTAGGGACATTGGGAAAGTGAGTAGGATGCATCGGAGCGATAACATCAAAATTGAGGGGGCTACAGAGGTCGAATAGAACCCTGCCTCTGGAGTTAATCGTATGACAATTCCAAGAGGAGTGTTTTGCGTTAAGATCCCCCGCCAGAAGGACGGAGTCACTTAGGTTGAAAATGGCGGTGAGGTCGCCTCTTAGAGAGGCGGTATTCCCCCCCCAGCTGTTAGGGGGGAGGTACGCCGAAACAATCGTGATGGGCTGGTGGCCTGACATGCCCAGCCGACAGACTGAGACCTCAAGATTGGTGAGGGACGGGGGGTCCATTGGGATGCAGTATAGAGCTGATTTGAAATAGATGAGAGTACCTCCCTTGTGACACCGAGTCCTATCGTTGCGAACTATCCGATAGTTAGCAATTCTCGGGTCACGTTGGTGGGGCTTAAGGAAGGACTCTTGGACTAACAGTATGTCAAGGTGATGGTCGCGGAGGAAGCCGGCGATCTCATCACGTTGGCCAGAAAGGCCGTTGGCGTTGAAGGTCCCTATTTTTAGGGATTTCGGTTTTAATCTGCATGGGGGGGCTTTATCCATTACGGATTATTATGAGGGAGGTTTTGGAGGGCTTGGGTAACGTCCGGGTAGGCGTTGTAAATGCCTGCCAGGAGGACGAAATCGCCCTTGCAGGCGATAATGTCCCGAGCCATTTGTTTAGCCCTATGAATACCAATCAATAGCGGCTTGATATTTATATTGAAAGCAGCGCCATCTAGTAGCGAAGAGAATTTTCTGGAATGTTTTTCTAGAATGTACACGATGACACTCGCGCATGCGTTTTGTTTGCAGATGTTTGAAACATTTTTTCGCGACTCATCTCTAGTGTCAGGAGTTCAAGATTATTGAAATAGATTTTTTAAACTTTTTATTACTATTAATTATTTATCTCTCGGTCAATGTGGCGACACTTGGGGACGTCTTTCGGCTGAAATGATGATGATGATGATTTATTTCTGCATTTTTCGGTCCAGATTATTAATATTTGTAATATGGTACGTATCTATTAAAACATTAAAAAAAGTGCAATAAACTCATCGAATATATTTAAAATACCTAAACAATGTCATAATAATGTGAAAACAACTTGATTTTTAAATTAATCACAAGAATTTATTTCATAATACCGTCTTACAAAATAAGGAAATAATTCACGTCATTGTGTCACCTCAAAGTAAACGAAACCGAATGTTCTTGATGCCTGACTCTGAAGCGCCGCCTAGTGCCGAGTAGCGTAAAACTGATTTCTGGAAGTTTTTACTGAGAACTATGTCGTTCGGTGTATTTCTCGAAAAATATTTCTCTAGATTAGATAACAGTAGGCAGTAGAACAGATACTTCTCTAACAATATGACTACCGTATATCAAAAAAAAAAGAAATATTCTTGAAAATGTAAACTACCGTAACCTCTAATAAAATAAAGATATTTTTAAGGAAATAAGTAGATGGCGTTAGATAGATGATTACGTAGATAGAGGCAGGTAGGTAATTATGAACAAGACAAGTTATTAACAATTATATATCGGTGGTGTTTTATTTCTTCAATTTTTTTTAACGTTACTGGTGTGTCTCTGCATTTCTATTTCTATATCCTGTATAGTTTATGAATTAAAAAAAAATATGCACCTAGTCATCCAGTAACTTTCCTACTGTACACAAAGGATTCTCATCTGTGAGATTTTCGTTCAGTTTTTGTAAACGAGATAGCTAGGTAAGTACGTACCTACTAACGCTTTAGTCAGGTAGGTACCTTCAATGTTACTATTCTTTGATATAATATTGCAACATTAAACTAGCGCGCAAGCTTGTTGAATACAGATTATAGAGAAGACATCGACAATGAAAAAACACTCTCTGAAACTAGTTAGAATTTTAGCGAGTTCGCTTTAGCTAGGGTGTAGCTAAAGCGACCTCGTATGTTATCCATCCCAACCCAACCCTAATCCCATTCGCTCACAGGCGCGGATAAAGTATTTCGTTTAAATAATAAACTTTTGATAATTAATGGAAACAGGTTTTACTTTGTTTTTATCTACATAATATATAAAATGATAAACTGACTGACTGACTGACTGGGTGATATATCAACAGACAGCCCAAACCGCTGGTCCTAGAGACATGAAACTTGGAAGGTGTGTTCTTTGTGAAGAGTAAGTATCCAATAAGAAAGGATTTTTGGGAATTCTACCCCAAAAGGGGTAAAATAGGGGATGGAAGATTATATGAAATTCCGTCAGTTTTGAAGCTAGGATCTTAAAATTTTGTGTTTAGGCTGACAATTGAAAATTAATTTATATGTGTCTCAGCGTTTTTGATAATTCTACCCCGAAGGGTTAAAAAGTGGGATGAAGGTAAGTAACTAGGTGGTATGTTTGTTCGGGTGGAATCTTACAACTCAATTTTGAACAACCGATTGAGCTCAAATTTTGCATAAACCTTTGGTTCTGGTGACATTTTTACGACAGACATTCCTTAATCCTGCAGCCAGGATCGTCTCATCAAGAGAGAACTCTTCAACGGTTGGCACGGACGCGAAACTTTGTATACGCGTTCAAGTTTGATAGGTAAAGACGATTTTTATCATGACCTCATCCTGCTGCCAGGATCGTCTTCTCACGAAGAACCTTTTCAACGGTTACTAGCGATTTTAAAAATGCCTTTTTAAGTTAAAATCACTAATATTTCGGCTTATGTTTGGAAACAAACACAACGGAAATCGTTTTTTTTTTAATTTCATCCCACAAGGGGGTGAAAAGAGGGATGAAGTTTTGTATTGAAGTTGTTTGTTCATAAATAAAAATATTAAAGACAAGCCGATGGAGTGATTTTGCAAAAGAGCCATTTTGACTCCCAAAAACGACCAAGCCGCTGCGATCAACGAAATGTTGATAAATACATTCAAAGGTAAAGAAATAATGTATAATTCTGTTGAAACTATGGTCGATATGGACGAGTCGGTTAATTATCCTGTAGAATTTTTAAACTCTCTTAATCCTCCGGGTATTCCGTGTCACAGACTTATGTTGCGTGTAGGTGCTTCTGTAATGTTGCTTCGAAATATACAGCCTCCAAAATTGTGCAATAGAACTAGACTCCAAGTAACAACAGCTCTCCGCCGCAAAGTTCTTGAAGTCAAAATAGTAACTGGATCGGACAGAGGAGAAACAGTCTTCGTGCCGCGTATACCATTGATACCAAATTACAGTAAAGACTGCAGTTCCCTATCAAGGTTTGTTTCGCGATGACTATTACTAAGTCACAGGGACAAACTTTGAAATTTGCTGGAGTTGATTTGCGGCAAGACTGTTTCTCCCACGGCCAGTTTTATGTGGCTTGCTCACGTGTAAGCTCTCCAAGTGGCCTGGTTGTTTTAGTGTCCGCTTCCGAATTAGTTAAAAACATTGTATATAAAGAAATACTGTGAAGGACGGTATTTAGGTAGATACCGGTCCTTTACAGTAGGTATTTCTTTACAGTATTCCTCAAATATCACACGTAGTGGATGACAATTAGCCATGAACGAACAAAACTCTATATTGTTACTGTTATAATAATTAATTATTCATCTGCCTAGCCTTTTCCCAACTATGTTGGGGTCGGCTTCCAGTCTAACCGGATGCAGCTGAATACCAGTATTTTACATGGAGCGACTGCCTATCTGACCTCCACAACCCAGTTAGTACTGGGTAATACGATACCCCTTGGTAAGACTGGTTGTCAGACTTTTGGGCCACTGACTACCTATAACGACTGTCAAAGATCTAAAATGACACCCGGGACCAACGGCTTAACGTGCTTTCCGAGGCACGGAGGAAACTCGGTATGTAATGGACGGTCACCCATCCACAGACCAACCTAGGCAAGCACGGCTTAACCTAAAGATCGACCCGAGCGGCTGTTGTTATTTAGCCACGAGCTCATAATTGGTAAATATTAAGCCGATATTAACACGATATATAGATTATAGTTACCTGGCTTACTTATTAGTTTACCTAACTAGTTATACCATTTAATAAGCAATTAAAACTTAAATTAACCTTCAAAAGGTTAATTTAAGTCTATAATAATTAATTATTATCTAAAAAAAAAGAATTTAAACTCTACACGGACAAAGTAAAATAAAATAGTAACGAAGTCAAACCTTACATTAATTATTCGAGTCTGATGCCGAAAATATTTTTAGAATTTTGGTCAGTTTGTTTGGATGTATGTTCCAGTTTGCACAAAAACGGCTGAACGCATTTGAATGATATTGGCACACAGATCGTTTATAACCTGGATTAACCTTTAGGTTACTTTTTAATCGTAACGTAGTAGTACGTTCCCGTCGGATATTTTTCGACATCCACGCGGGCGAAGCCACGGCCAAAAGCTAGTTCTAAATAAATGAACACAAAGAATGATATGTTTGTAACCACCCTAAATTCCGATGAAATTTTAACAAGCCCTTCCCTTCGTACATTTTGTTTGAATGTTCATTGATTTGTTTCTAGAACAGCTGTTTATCAAGTTTTCTTGGAGTATTAAATACTTATAGCTATTCCGAGCTATCGGCACAATATATTCTTATCTGGATTTTGCTGTCACTGTAGGTACCTACCTACCTAAACTCTTCAAATATAAACAACTAGGTACTCATCAGAAAACCTCATCACCTACCTAAACATGCATTAGTAAACAACATTGTACCATTAAGGCGAGGTTACCCCGAGCGCCGTATGCATCAATCGCTTACCCCAGCCCCCGCACGGAGAGGCGATACGTAACAAATTACGAGGCGGGAAAACGCGGGCGCTTAGCGCACTGGGGCTGCAGTCTCGACATAGATAGCGACAAAAATCAAATTTCTTTATTAGATTTTCAACTTTATTTCGAAACCTTAAGGTTGAAAATCTATTAAAGAAATTTGACATCGTTATGACTTAACGACCGATTTTTGTCGCTATCTATGTCGAGACTGCAGCCCCAGGTCATGAGTTCACGAACTCGGATAGGTACTAAGTTGCGTTACAGGGTAGAACGATGCAGTAAAACAACTTAAATTGATATGTATAAGTTCACTTTGTTTTATTTTTATAGAAAGTATTGGTTATAGATAGATTACGAACCTACGTATTCTATGAACGTGAACCTAATTACTAACAATTAAAATAAGTAGATATAATTAAAAATAAGAAGGTATACTTATTTATTTTTGTGAATAAGGTGAATTTAAAATCTGTCTGACACTAAGATCATGAATACGGGTATGATTCAAAACTACACGCCACGCGCCATTCGGTTTTTAAAAAAATTGTGCTTTACTTTTTTTTGGTTTTGTCGTCATGGGTGTCATTTTCATGGTTTTCGGGGTCGCTGATAACGAAAATGAGGTCAAAATTAAAATTCAAGATGGCGCCAATGAAAATTTTCGATTTTGTCGTCATGGGTGTCATTTTCGTGGTTTTTGGGGTCGCTCATAACGAAACTGAGGTCAAAATGAAAATCCAAGCTGGCGCCGACGAAAATTTTCGGTATTTTCGTCATGGGTGTCATTTTCATGGGTTTCGTGGTCGCTGATAACGAAAATTAGGTCAAAATTAAAATTCAAGATGGCGCCAACGAAAATTTTAGCTTTGTCGTCATGGGTGTCATTTTCGTGGTTTTCGGGGTCGCTGATAACGAAAATGAGTACAAAATGAAAATCCATGATGCTGCCGACGTGAATTTTCTGTTTTTTCGTCATGGGTGTCATTTTCATGGTTTTCGGGGTCGCTAATAACGAAAATTAGGTCAAACTTAAAATTCAAGATTGCGCCAATTAAAATTTTCAGCTTTGTCGTCATGGGTGTCTTTTTCATGGTTTTCGGGGTCGCTAATAACAAAAATTAGGTCAAAAAGAAAATCCAACATGGCGCCGACGAAAATTTTTGGATTTTTCGTCATGGGTGTCATTTTCATGGTTTTCAGGGTCGCTGATAACGAAAATTAGGTCAAAATTAAAATTCAAGATGGCGCCAATTAAAATTTTCAGCTTTGTCGTCATGGGTGTCATTTTCATGCTTTACGAGGTCATTGATAACGAAAATGAGGTCAAAATGAAAATTCGATAACACCAAAAATTATTTTTTTGTTTTTACGTCATGGGTATCACTTTCATGGTGTTCGGGGTCACTGATAACGCAAAATAAGTTCAAAATAAACAGAAACAAAAAAAATTTTTTTTTTCATCGACTCCGAAAACCATGAAAATGACACCCATGACGAAAAAACCCGATAATTTTCGTCGGCGCCATCTTGGATTTTCAATTTGTCCTCATTTTCGTTATCAGCGACCCTAAAAACAACGAAACCGACACCCATGACGAAAAAAACAGAAAATTTTCGTCGGCGCCATGTTGGATTTTCATTTTGGCCTCATTTTTGTTATCAGCGACAACGAAAAGCACGAAAATAACACCCATGACGACAAAACTGAAAATTTTTATTTTCGCCATCTTGAATTTTAATTTTGTCCTCATTTTCGTTATCAGCGACCCCGAAAACCATGAAAATGACACCCATGACGAAAAAACCGAAAAAATTTGTTGGCGCTATCTTGGATTTTCATTTTGACCTCATTTTCTTTATTAAAGACCCAGAAAAGCACAAAAATTACACCCATGACGACAAAGCTGACAATTTTAATTGGTGCCATCTTGGATTTTCATTTTGACCTCATTTTCGTTGTCAGCAACCCCGAAAACCATGAAAATGACACCCATGACGACAAAACCAAAAATTTTCATCGGCACCATCTTGGTTTTTAATTTTGACCTAATCTTCGTTATCAGCGACCCCAAAAACCATGAAAATGACATTTATGACGACAAAACTGAAAATTTTTATTGGCGCCATCTTGAATTTTAATTTTGACCTAATTTTCGTTATTAAAGACCCAGAAAAGCACAAAAATGACACCCATGACGACAAAGCTGACAATTTTAATTGGTGCCATCTTGTATTTTCATTTTGACCTCATTTTCGTTATCAGCAACCCCGAAAACCATGAAAATGACACCCATGACGACAAAACCGAAAATTTTTATTGGCGCCATCTTGGATTTTCATTTTGACCTCATTTTCGTTATTAACGACCTCGGAAAGCACGAAAATGACACCCATGACGACAAAACCAAAAATTTTCATCGGCACCATCTTGGTTTTTCATTTTGACCTAATCTTTGTTATCAGCGACCCCGAAAACCATGAAAATGACACCCATAACAAAAAAACCAAAAAAATTTGATGGCGCCATCTTGGATTTTCATTTTGACCTCATTTTCGTTATTAAAGACCCAGAAAAGCACAAAAATGACACCCATGACGACAAAGCTGACAATTTTAATTGGTGCCATCTTGTATTTTCATTTTGACCTCATTTTCGTTATCAGCAACCCCGAAAACCATGAAAATGACACCCATGACGACAAAACCGAAAATTTTCATTGGCGCCATCTTGGATTTTCATTTTGACCTCATTTTCGTTATTAACGACCCCGGAAAGCACGAAAATGACACCCATGACGACAAAACCAAAAATTTTCATCGGCACCATCTTGGATTTTCATTTTGACCTAATGTTCGTTATCAGCGACCCCAAAAACCATGAAAATGACATCCATGACGAAAAAACCAAAAATTTTTGTCGGCACCATCTTAGATTTTCATTTTGCCTTTATGTTCGTTATCAGCGACGCCGAAACCCATGAAAATGACACACATGACCACAAAGCTGAAAATTTTCATTGGCGCCATCTTGAATTTTAATTTTGACCTATGTTTCGTTATCAGCGACCCCGAAACCATGAAAATAACACCCATGACGAAAAAACCGAATATTTTCGTCGGCGCCACCTTGGATTTTCATTTTGTCCTCATTTTCGTTATCAGCGACCCCGAAAACCATGAAATGATACCCATGACGACAAAACCGAAAATTTTCGTCGGCGCCATCTTGGATTTTAATTTTGTCGTCATTTTCGTTATCAGCGGCCCGGAAAACCATGAAAATTACACCTATGACGACAAAACCGAAAAATTTCATTGGCGCTATCTTGAATTTTAATTTTTTCCTCATTTTCGTTATCAGTGACCCCGAAAACCCTGAAAATGACACCCATGACGACAAAACCAAAAATTTTTGTCGGCGCCATCTTGGATTTTCATTTTGTCCTCATTTTCGTTATCAGCGGCCCCGAAAACCATGAAAATGACACCCATGACGACTAAACCGAAAATTTTCATTGGCGCCATCTTGACTTTTAATTTTGACCTAATTTTCGTTATCAGCAACCCAGAAAACCATGAAAATGACACCCATGACGAAAAAACCGAAAGTTTTCGTCGGCGCCATCTTGGATTTTCATTTTGACCTCATTTTCGTTATTAACGACCCCGAAAAGCACGAAAATGACACCCATGACGACAAAACCAAAAATTTTTGTCGTCGCACTCTTGGATTTTCATTTTGACCTAATTTTCGTTATCAGCGACCCCGAAAACCTTGAAAATGACACCCATGACGAAAAAACCGAAAAAAAGTAAAGCATAAAATGCAGAGGAAGTAAAACAAAAAAAATTAAAGTGTATTTATCTTTAATATGTAAATAAGTCAACAAAATAAAAAAAAACTAGTAGGTACACACGGCGGCACATGAAGCTGTGATTTCCAGTATAAATTGGCCTCGCTTTGTATAGATTTCCTATACAATGAGAGATCCGCATAAACTGGTTTTGTACAGCTTGATCGGTCGTCGTGCGTACAAAATACGATATCGACCATTACTCATTCTATCTCGTTCTCCCCTACTTACTTTCTTTTTCTGCCCATGTCGAACTCGATAATCTTCGGGTTACCGGGCTCCCTATAAACTTTTTTAGAACTCCTTACAAAAAAAAAATTATTGGAATAAATGTTTTGAGTTTAGTAGGCCAGTTACAGGCAGTTTTGAATTGTCGAAAAAAAGATAATAAAATGAAGCTACAGTCCCATTCAAAAGGCATAATAACTGTGAAAGTACTGTAGTTGCCCATTCCAAAGTTACCGAAATTTATAAATAATATTGCGAATTCATAAATACCGACTTTTGCAACGACACAATAAAGTTCAATTTCGGCCACGCAGCGCTAATTACCTACAGTTATATTCTCCTAGAAGCTGCCTCTCTTTCTATTGCGTAACTCTTATCTTCTACCTTCTGACTACGTTCCCTATTAGGTACCTACTGTGAACAAATAACATTTCAAATAAACCTAGGTTCGGTGTTTACTAAGTAATATTTTTTACAAACTATTTTTGGCTCAGCTCGTAACAGAACTTAGCGGGGGTGGGGTGGCGGGTTCGAAAAATTGGGACCCGAAAATTTTCTGTTTTTTTTTTTGTCATGGGTGTCGGTTTCGTTGTTTATAGGGTCGCTGATAACGAAAATGAGAACAAAATGAAAATCCAAGATGGCGCTGACGAAAATTTTCGGGTTTTTTTGTCATTGGTGGTTGGTGATTGGTTTTCGGAGTCGATGAAAAAAAAATTTTTTTTTTTTTCTGTTTATTTTGAACTTATTTTGCGTTATCAGTGACCCCGAAACCATGAAAATGATACCCATGACGTAAAAACAAAAAAAAATTTTTTGGTGTTATCGAATTTTTATTTTGTTCTCATTTTCGTTATCAGCGACCCTATAAACAACGAAACCGACACCCATGACAAAAAAAAAAACAGAAAATTTTCGTCGGCGCCATGTTGGATTTTCATTTTGGCCTCATTTTTGTTATCAGCGACCCCGAAAAGCACAAAAATAACACCCATAACGACAAAACTGAAAATTTTTATTGGCGCCATCTTGAATTTTAATTTTGTCCTCATTTTCGTTATCAGCGACCCCGAAAACCACGAAAATGACACCCATGACGACAAAGCTAAAATTTTCATTGGCGCCATTTTGAATTTTAATTTTGACCAAATTTTCGTTATCAGCGACCACGAAAACCATGAAAATGACACCCATGACGAAAATACCGAAAATTTTCGTCGGCGCCAGCTTGGATTTTCATTTTGACCTCAGTTTCGTTATCAGCGACCCCAAAAACCACGAAAATGACACTCATGAAGAAAAAATCGAAAATTATCGTCGCCGCCATCTTGGATTTTCATTTTGGCCTAATTTTAGTTATCAGCGACCCCAAAAACCACGAAAACGAAACCCATGACAACAAAACCGAAAAAAAAGTAAGACATTTTTTTTAAAAACCGAATGGCGCGTCGCTTGTAGTTTTGAATCATACCCGTATTCATGATCTTAGTGTCAGTCAGATTTTTAATTCACCTTATTCACAAAAAAAAATAAGTATACCTTCTTATTTTTAATTATAACTACTTATTTTAATTGTTAGTAATTAGGTTCACGTTCATAGAATACCCTACGTATTCTATGAACGTGAACCCTATTCCTAATCCTATATTCCTAATCTATCTATAACGAATACTTTCTATAAAAATAAAACAAAGTGAACTTATACATATCAATTCAAGTTGTTTTACTGCATCGCTCTACCCTGTAACGCAACTTAGTACCTATCCGAGTTCGTGAACTCATGACCAGTGCGCTAAGCGCCCGCGTTTTTCTCTCCGTGCGGGGGCTGGGGTAAGCGATTGATGCATACGGTGCTCGGGGTAACCTCGCCTTAACAGAAACAGTACTATAACGGTTTATGCACGGCCCGAATCATAACCTGGGGCTCGTTGGCAAGCAGAAAAGCTACGTTTTAAATTACGGGAAAACCGGATAAGTACCTACCTAATTTTTCGAAACACATGGAATCAGCGTCTACCGCGAAAACCAATGAAAAAAAAAATTGCATCTATGGTTGCACAGATGGTTGTGTCAAGCGGCGGCGCCATACTTAGTAAACATGGTCAAAACTCGATAAAAACTTCGTAAAAATTAAAAGTTATCACATCATTGCGAGATAAGGTTAATTTAATTTTTAATATTTTTATACGCAAACCCTGCGTAGACAAAACAGCCAAAAAAAAAACACAGAAACAGCTGAAGGTTAATTTAAGTTTTAATTGCTTATTAAATGGTATAACTAGTTAGGTAAACTAATAAGTAAGCCAGGTAACTATAATCTATATATCGTGTTAATATCGGCTTAATATTTACCAATTATGAGCTCGTGGGTAAATAATAACAGCCGCTCGGATCGATCTTTAGGTTAAGCCGTGCTTGCCTAGGTAGGTCTGTGGATGGGTGACCACCCATTACATACCGAGTTTCCTCCGTGCCTCGGAAAGCACATTAAGCCGTTGGTCTCGGCTGTCATTTGTAGATCTTTGATAGTCGTTACAGGTAGTCAGTGGCCCAAAAAGTCTGATAACTAGTCTTACCAAGGGGTTTCGTATTACCCAGTACTGGGTTGTGGAGGTCAGATAGGCAGTCGCTCCATGTAAAATACTGGTATTCAGCTGCATCCGGTTAGACTGGAAGCCGACCCCAACATAGTTTGGAAAAGGCTAGGCAGATGATGATTTACTAATTATCCGTTTTTCTGAGGACCTATCAAAAAATTAAAAAGTCCTAAGATAGAAAATAGACATTTTGTACGTTTTTGCGCACGGAGGTCGGGCGCTCAAGGATTTAAACACTAACGTGAGCGGAACGATCGCAAAATTTCACGATTCTGTGAAAATACCAACAGAAATGGGACAACTGTGCAACATGTCCCGATGTACGGGACGTATAGCAACCCCATCCTATTGTCATATCATATCAACCATAAATAGATTAGATTGTCCTGAAGCTACTTGAATATGTTACAGTCAGACTGTAACTATTCAGTTTGCTTGTGTGTGTGTGCACTACCTACCATACATCTCCTGTTACTGAATGGTATGCAGGAAACAAAAACCTTTCATTCATGTCGTGTAACAGGTCATATCTTACTATTTAATAGGCATGTATTAATAGAACCCTATTTAGATTTCGGGGCATTTACGACCAACTTTGAAAAGGCCAGAAAGTTGAAACATTGTTTTCTACTTTTATAAAAAAAAACTTTATCAATAATAAAATACTAAAAAGGTTTTAAGAGGATAATTATAATTAGAAAATCAATAAGTTTTAAAATTACATTTAAAATACATACTTCCCAATAATGAGCATCACCAGGGCAAGAAAATGATGATGTTGACTTCTCAATAATAATAATTCAAAATTCTTACATATTATTGAATGATTTTTCTGACATTTCAATCTAACGACTTGTGATTGTGACACGTCTGCAAGACTATGCGACTTATTCGTGGCGATATTTATTGATAAACTTCTAACGGAGCACGAACAGAAAAAAGAAAATAAACAGTTTGATAGTAAGCCGACAATTGCAGGCTAATATAGGGTATAGTCGGTATGGTCTTGTGTGAATGAAAAGATAAAAATCTTACGCTCACAGTCGTAGCCGGTGGCAGAAAATAATACGTTGTCTTATGGGGATCATGCAAATTATGCTATTACGGAGTAAATAGGTATCTCCATAATTATGTACATATTTAAAGTATATTCGGTTGAAAAGTTAAATAGGTTGATAAGTCAGAAATAAAAATCACAGTAGCATACCAACTGTTTGCAACGACTGGCCAGAGATACGGCAGCCATAGTTTGCGCACAATGCCATGCGCAGTGCAAATTGATTCGGAAACGTCAGAAGAAGCTGACCGGCATTTATTTTACGCTTTGAAAATAATCTGAAAATATGTCGATGCTCCCATTTCTTTTCGATATGGATGGCCCCAGGCGCTTATCGGACCAACAATTTGCGTTGGCACTAACGCCTGAAGATATTTTGACGATGATGTCTCCGCAACTCCAGCTGTCGAACCAGTACTTTCGACCCTGGAGACGACTGTCAACCATGCTGCGAGACTCTGGATCAATAATCAAATCTGATAGGGCGAAGTTCCAGATCAATTTGGATGTGCAGCACTTCGCGCCTGATGATATTGCGGTGAAAACTGCTGACGGGTTTGTCGTTATTGAAGCTTGTCACGGTGAGAAGAGAGATGAACATGGATGGGTGTCCCGTCAGTTTAGAAGACGATACGCCTTACCTGAGAGCTGCAGCATGAACGCCGTGCAGTCTCGTCTGTCATCGGATGGAGTTCTAACTGTCAACGCGCCTCTCGTCCGTTCCCAAGCTACGAATGAACGCGTAGTTCCAATCGTTCAGACGGGACCAGTGAGGACCCAGCCTGACGGAACAAAAGGTGGAGAATTAGGAGACGGAGAAAGTCCATTAAAGGAGGAAAACGGGAAGTAAATTCAGTTGCAGCTGTTGTGATGGGCGCTATGCCAATCCCAAAATAGCTCCTTCCGTTTGATCATGACCCTCAATGGAAAACAAATTGTGTGTGTGATGTAACTCACCCATCGTTGGCGAAACATTAATAAGCATTCCAATAATAACTTGGTGGTCTTATGTACGGAAAATTCTAAATAAATTTCTTTTTGTGTACCTACGAGTTTTGTTTAATTACTAAATAACACTTAAATTATATCGTATCCATGATACAAAAGCAAACAAAGCTGTTCAGTTACAATTTTTTAACTACATACCTTCAAAAAGTTTTTTTTTGCGACAGAGTACCTACACTGATTTGCAAATTATTTACCTACAGCAAAAGACCTGTGCGTACTTTAAAAAATGTGAAAAGAGTGTGTTCTATCTTGTGTAGTAAAACTTTTATTGAACCAAAATTAAATGTAATGTTTATTTAATCATTTTAACTCCAGACGTAGGAAATCTGGAGTTCAAATGATTAAATTAATAAGCTTTAGCAAATAATAAATTGAAATAAAACAAAAGGGATACTTAACACGTTTATTTCAAAATTAAAAATAGGCGAAATATAGCACAGATTCAAATCAGTCTTACAAAGAAAATAATACAATGATTATTTACATATATTTACAAATTCACTTCTCCTCAGCAATAAGTTTTGGAGACCCTAGCTCCTCCTTGATGGGTCCTGTGCGAGTGATTGGCACGATCTTCTCTCCAGCCGAAGGCATGGCCAGGACTTTAGGTGCTGTGACGGTTAAGACACCGTCTGACGACAATTTTGATTCCACAGTGTCAGGCAAGCATTCTTTTGGAAGCGCATACCGCCTCACAAACTGCCTGGAAATATAACCATGCTCATCTTGCTTCTCCTCGTGCTGTCCCTCGACGATCACCTGTCCATTAATCACTTTAACGTTTATTTCTTCAGGTTTGAAATGCTGGACGTCAACGTTTACCTGGAACTTTTTATCGTCTGACGTAATTTTGCCGAAGCTGTTCAGCGCAAGCTGGTTCATCTCTGATGACAGCCGTTCCATTGGCTGCATAAGGTTTTCCCATGGTCGGAAGGCACTTTCCCACGGCTTTAACGATGTACCGAGGAAATCACGAGGCATTAGCTGATTGATTGGTGAGTAACCGAAGAAATTCTCAGGTCTGTAGAAATCCCTCTCCATCATGCGGAACGGCCTCTCAAAGTCGTAGAAGTAAGGAATCACCGACATTTTTGGTAACGGTTAGTTTGTTTAATTTGTTCGTTTTAGTTTGAACAGTTCACTTTGTTCGTAAACAACTGCAGGGTTCTCGTCCGTTCCCCGTATTTATATTCGGGCGACGCTAACGCCACCTGTTATTGGTGGGGCGTGTTCTTTCGAGAAACTTGCTACACTAGACTTCAAAGCGAACGTTGTAGAAAGCGCGAGGCGCATCTCGTTGGTTGTTGGTTCTAGAAAATGACCCAGTAGATTAGAATGTGCGGCTTCGTTATTTAGGATAGCGCCATCGTGTAGTGAGTAGTAAAACTAAATAATTCGATAAAGCAAGAGTGATAATTTTTAGTAGATAAGTATGAATAGTCCAACAAACACAGTAATTTAGGTAAAAAGAAAGAGGATAATGATATTATGTTATTGTTGATATGATATTAATAAATAGGTACTGTGCTGATTAAATACTGTCTCAGTAGGTACCCTAAAAAATGTAAGTTATAAGTTACGTAGGTAGGTACTTACAACAAAATTAACAAACGCACTCTTGCACAGTGACAGAGCGTTTGGCTTTTGTATGACCAACACAATTGAAAAAAGATACAGCAGCAAGCAGTGCAATAGGATGTTTTGAAATAAGTGATGTTGTATTGTATTGTAGGTATAACGGGCTGGTGTCCGCAACTCCACGTCCAAAGCGCGTATTTTGCGTGCGAGTATAAGTGATGTCACAGATAATATAATGTGATGTTATGCCGCTGTTATTCACGAGTGATTTTACCCATTAAAAAACTTGCTTGCCCTGAATTGTCCTGCAAATCCCAATGGAAGAGAAAACCATATAAGGGAATACTATCATTAACACTTAAAACGGGATATTTACCATGTTTAGTATTTGTTTTGAGTTCCCTATATTTACGGAAATATTTTATCTGAAGCGTGTTTCAGAAAACATTTAATATCTTAAAAAAATGAATTACCAGTAGGTACCTACTTTTCGTTTTTCATACTTTTAGTAGGTACCTACGTCGAAGGTAAAACACGTGGTTTTAAGAAGGGGTAGGTAGGTACGCTACCTAGTCACGTGTAGCGGTACACTGCAGGGCATGAGTTCCTCATTTCGATTTCCAGATCAGGCTCAGTGTTACTTACATAATGGGTTTCCCATCAGTTTGGATTTATGCCCGGTTGATGGCAGTAGGGTCGCCCGTCACCCCTGGCGAAATGTGACTGGTTTATAAGTGCAGCTCTGCCTAACCCTTTAGGGATTACAGGCTCGAAAGAAAAAATATTTAGACACTTTGACACAATAAAACCATCTAATATTTTTCAAACTTTCCTTTAGAACTAGGTAGGTAGGTATGACGTAAGCATTGGAATTCGTCAGCCTACACAATTAGCTAGTGGTAAATGCATAGACAATATCGTTCATAATATCAGAGGTAGTAAGTGTGCAGTACTTGATCTTGCGTTATCTGATCATACTCCCCAAGTGATCAAATGTGCTGTGAAAAAAACTGCATTAGTACCTACCTATGCTCTAAAGCGCGACTATTGCTAAGAAAACTAAATTCTTGGATTCTCTTTAGAATCTTGGTTTTAGTGAAGTCTATCTACACGACAATCCTGAGGAAGCATTTAACTGTTTCTATGACCTATTTACGATTTTTAACCGACTTTCTTCAAACAGGAGGAGGTTCTCAATTCGGTTGTATTTTTTATGTTTCTTACCTCATAACTCCGTCATTTCTTAACCGATTTGAACCTACTTTCCGATTGGTCCCATAGAAATTTCATCAAAATCGGTTCAGTAATTTGGTTGGGTTCTGGTACCTATTTGTTTAGGCCACTAGGTATACGTGTTTTTTTCTTCTTGGGCTATGTTGATAATATAATGATCTTCTTAATAACTTCTAGTTACAATGTAAAAATTATTTTATATTGCCATTTACTGGCAAAACATAATGCACATATTTTAAACAATACATATACAATCTGTAACTATACCTTTAAAAAAAAAAAATAAACAATTGATTGATTGATGTTAAGTTACAATACACGAATTAGATACCTAATGCCAAGGTGGAATATTTTCATTGTTTGTTACTGCTAATAAGTTAAGTATTAAAAAATGGTATAATAGGTATTGCATGATTAAATGCATTCATAAAATGGTGGCAATAATATCCATATAAGTATGAAATTAAAACAGTCGTTGACTTTGTGGCTACTGATAATTTTATACAGGATGCTTTATTATCGCTTCTTGAATAATATCAAGTAGGTACATACATTATTGTTGGTGGTTTATGCGCTCTTATTATGCAGTTGTAGTACAAATATTTGGAAGCATCTGCATAATTATGTTGTAGCACTATACCTGTACCTACATCTGCTGCGAAGCAGCATTGACGTTTCATGAACAGTTGGAGTAGGTAGTTACCTACGACTGTCAAACTAAATAAATGGTTACATAAACATAAGCTATCTTAGAACGTCTATTTCTTAGTTGTCGCACGATGGTGTCTTAAATATTGCTGGCCCAAAACGTCACCACTTCTCAACGGCGTCATCGGTGGCAGTGGCTGCGCAGAGGTCACTTTAGTCTTTTTTTTATATGATTGCATGTTTTGGGGCACAGAGATAATCTTGTGCTCGGGCTGATCGGAGACAGTTCAGATACCTAATTCCATGTAAACCACGTGACTACTAGGTTAGTTAAAGGGAAATTATTAATCGGGCGAATAAAAATTTAATTGGCCACCAATATACTAAATGGGCGACTATTGCACCAAAGTAAGTAACTATTTATAAATGGGAAATTATTAATCGGGCGAATAAAAATTTAATTGGCGACCAATATACTAAATGGGCGACTATTGTACCAAAGTAAGTAACTATTTATCTGGTCATTGCGGCAAGGAGAATTAAGGAAGCAAGAGCGAGCGAATGCTGAGAGAGACTTGTGGCACCCCGACTCGGACAGGTTAGGTTCGAAGGGGATGGCGGGGTCTAGTGAGCGAGCGAAGTGAGCGAACTAAGACCCCGCCATCCCCTTCGTGTTAGGTTGCTTTAAACTCTGTAAACAGAAATAGGAGCCCCGCTCAGCGGGGGTTCGTCGACTACGCCTTATCTACAATCTAGTGATTAATAACCTTGTTTTAAGTTTTTTACAGGAGTCCTTGAATTATCACATAATCGTACTGAACAACTAGTAACTCAAATTTCTATTTTCAAGTCGCTGTTTTAAACATTAGTATTAGCCCACTGTTTGTCGCTCACTTAGTATTGAAATACAAAGGTGAAAGGTGTCAAAAATATTGAAAATGGGCTACTGAAGTAGCCCATTTTCAATATTTTTGACACCTTTAATTTGAATTTATGTTCGCTCGTTTAAATACTACCTTTAGTTAAAGTTACTTTTACGAAAGAAAAAAGCAGCTGTCCCATACAAAATCACAATACCGTACTCGAAGTAAATGAATGGGAAAGCTGTTTTGTTTACGCGATTACGATATTGTTAGTCCTATGGACAAAGTTGTTCAGTTTAATGATCTATACCACATCCGTGATTATGACTTCACCCGCCATTCTGATACAATGCTGTCCAGAGATACCTAATCTATCTACCTACTTACTTTTTGTAAATTACCTAAAGCATCATAGGAAAAAGATAGCTAACTATTTATTTTTATGATTTTCCAAACAATTGTATCCCAAAACAATACGCGGCGTTGCTATAGCAACCTGCTGTGTGTCGAGATACCTACCTACCTGCCCCATTGTCTCGATACCAGGAAAGCAGGAACGGCCAGGTACCAAGCACAAGTCGCCAAGTTGGAGCACAATTTGGCGACTGTGGCTTGTTGTGGATAGTAGGCTATGTAGGCTGGCCCTGGGCCCGTATTGTAGAGTGCGACAGAGATGGAGCTATACAGGACGTCTAGCTGCATCTCTTTCCCACTCTGGAATGAAACAGATACAGTTTTAAGATGCCATAGTACGCCACCTGGGTATCTGTCGCTTTTTGCAAATAGCCATCCTGTCTCTTAGTACTATCGCCTGTTCTGAATAGCGTATTCACTTCTATCCTAGCGTTTTAGAGCACCCTGTATGTAATGTGTTTATAATTAGTGCAATACGAACGTGCTATCTATTCGCCGGACAATAGTATGCCTCCGACCGGGCTATTGAGATAACGGAATAATGACTTCTATGTGTTTGTTGCACTGTTTTGTATACCTCGTTTTAATTTATGGGTATGTACCTAGATTTATATTTTGAGTGTTTGTGTGTTTTATTTATTGGAGTACTTACCTAGAATACAGGTCGAGTAAAATGACCATTTAGATACAGGGACCGTCGACGTCTATAGGAGGTGGAGGGACACCGACGCACTTGACATACGGTTACCACGTAGGTACTCGGTACATTATTCTGATCTTATCGTATTTGCACAAAAATGCAATACAATAAGGTCACAATGTATGGAACATCTGAATTACGACATTTTTCATCGGTAATTAAAATAATCAGATATTCCTTACATTTTGACCTTGTTGTATTGCACTTTTGTAAAATTCGATAAGCTCAGAATTATGTACTGAACACGTGGTGTTCCTTCCATCCTCTTTACCTACGTAGGGTCGCTACATCATTTAAGGTTGTATTTAATCTTAACTTTTAAACCTAAGTAGGTAGCTTTCGTAAATAGGTAGGTCTATAGTTTCCATTATTGTTATCACTAATTAAAACCTTATTATTGTTTAGTTGCTCCAACCAATCTTTATATCTACCTACCTTTATTAGGTAAAACCAAGATACTTAGAGGTACCCATAGGAGGCTAAAGAGGACCTCGTGGCTAAACAATAACAGCCGCTTGGTTTGATCTTTAGGTTAAGCCGTGCTTACTTAGGTTAGTGTGTGGATAGGTGACCACCCATTACATACCGAGTTTCTTCCGTGTCTCGGAGAGCACGTTAAGCTGTTTGGTCCCGGCTGTCATTTGTAAATCTTTTTCATTGACAGTCGTTACAGGTAGTCAGTGGTCCAAAAGTCTGACACCAGTCTTACCAAGGGGTATCGTATTACCCAGTACTGACTGAGTTGTGGAGGTCAGATAGGTAGTCGCTTTATGTAAAATACTGGTATTCAGCTGCATCCGGTTAGACTGGAAGCCGACCCCAACTTAGTTGGGAAAAGGCTAGGCAGATGAGGAATTAGAGGTACCTATGACCTAGGTACCTACTAAATGGGGTATTAGGTTCAGCTAGAGGATGTACATATCACTACATAGTATAAAACAAAGTCACTTCCCGCTGTATGTCTTTCCCTATGTATGCTTAGATCTTTAAAACTACGCAACGGATTTTAATGCAGTTTTCAGCAATAGATAAAGTGATTCAAGAGGAAGGTTTATATGTATATATTGCACCCGTGCGAAGCCGGGTAGGTTCGCTAGTAAACAAATAAAACAATGTATCAAAACACTGACTCACCTTTAGAAAATTTGAAGATTGTTAACAAAACATTCAGTCATCAGTTCTAAAGAAAACAAACACATGGCAATAAAATAATAAACATAACATCATGCAAGTACCGCCCCAAAGGGCAGAGGTGTAGGTACCTAATAGTACACACACACACCACATCCACATTTCTCCAGTTATGTTAAAACCAATGTAGTAGAGGGAACTTTGATGGGAACTTTGCAAAAACTCAGGCTCCGGGCTGCGTCTGGGTAAATTCCTAAAAGCTTACAAAAATAACTTGCCAATTAAATCAATTGATGTGACAAAGATAGCAAAAACATTAGCATAATCAGTCTATAATGTCCCAACTGGGAGCAGGCCTACTCTCAGTGAGGAATGGGCCATAATACAGCACGCCCAGTGCGGATCGGTGGATGTCCCACAAAATAAAAAAAAACAAAATCAATTTTATTTGTGATACGAGAGGAAAACACAAATTATTTGGTAGGTATGTCAAAATTAATAGAATGATGATAAATAAATAAAACAAAAATTATAAAATGTCACAATATGGAATAACTTCTGTAGAAGTTATTCCATATTGTGATGTCAATGCTTAAATAAATAATCATAAATTACAATTAGTCTCATTATTCAATTCAAAATGTTTTATTTATGTGTATTCTCCAGTCGTAGAAATAAATAAGTCTATTAATTTATCATTCAGAAAGTCATCAGTCGTATAATAACATTCTCAACTAATAAGTTTTAATTTTTTTTTAATTGTGTAACATCCAATTTTTTTTTATGACATCTGGTAATTTATTGTAAATGCACGGTGCCATGCCTAAAACGCTCTTGCTCACTAAGGTAGTCTTACAACGCTATTGTTAAAAAGAGTTTGCGTATTGGCTACGAATCGCAACATCTCGTAACGATGAACACTTTTCGAACAACCTCATGTTTGTTTTAATGAAAACACTAATTTCAAAAATATGTAATGATGGTAAGGTAAGTATTTTCAGCGATTTAAAGAATGTACACAGCTGTCATCAATTTTCAGACTGTTCGAGTTTAAATCGAACACTAAGCGAAAATGCATAATTGCATCGACCGCAAGTATGCACATTCGCTCGTTCACCAAAATGTGGGCCAGTTCGTGTTCAGATCTCGCTAGAAGACACCGTGTACTCAAAACCATTACCATTGTCTTGTAACTATTATAGTGATTTAATATAGCTATTTCTCTTAAAATTCGAGACTTTAACTTTTCTCGCCTAGAGCTATTTTATGTCGGGTACATTTAGCGGACGACCTTTGTAAGACGACTAAAAAGTTACGGTGTATTTGTCAGATCCGGTCAATAGTACGGACATAAAATGAGAGCGAAAAAGCGCCCCAGTGTGCAGTGGTGATATCACGCGACTTACTAACCAGTCTACCCACCACAAGCCTAAAGGAGTAAATCCTGACAAATCCGACATATAGATTAATCATCATTAACATTAATCATCATTAACATTAATCATCAATAACATTAATCATCATTAACATTAATCATCATTAACATTAATCATCAATAACATTAATCATCATTAACATTAATCATCAATAACATTAATCATCATTAACATTAATCATCATTAACATTAATCATCATTAACATTGTGAATTTATGCATGACTCACAGATATTCATTGCATTTTATTCGTTTCAGCGTGAGTTCCAGCGATCCCCACAATGTATTTGATTCGCAAATGTGCTTCCCCAATGGGTTCGTGTTCGGAGTGGCAACAGCTTCTTACCAGATCGAAGGGGCTTGGAATGTGTCAGGTAATTCGACTGGATTAAAGAGGTATCTATTCGGTTACAATGGGCGTCACTAGAAGGCTGAAAGTCACCCAAATGTCAAGAGAGTAGGCTATGCCAAGGCTATCCTTGGAGTTTCCTTTTGCGAATCAGAAATAAAGTGTACCAAGATAACCGAAGTAGCCCGAAGAATTGTTGCAATGAGTAGGTATATTCCTCGCAGAACGATGGGGCTAAAAGTTTTGGAGTAGCGACTATGTAGGTACCGGAAGGCACAGGGTTGTAAGGGTTCCCACAGAACGATGAACTGGAGAAAGCCGCGTGAATCAACTGGAACCGAGACACATAGAACTGGCCGATGTGGCGCAATTAAGTCTTATGTCCAATAGAGAACTTCTTTTAGCAGTTATGATGCTTGATTTTTCAGGTAAAGGCGAGAGCATATGGGACAGATATACCCACGAACACCCAGAACGAATATTTGACCACCAAACTGGAGACATCGCTGTTGGATCCTACTACAAGGTGACGGAAGATGTCAGGCTGATGACGCAGCTAGGAATCAGCTTCTACCGATTTTCCATTTCGTGGCCGAGGATACTGCCTGATGGGTTGAGCAAGTGAGTGATGCCAATACCTTCTCTTATTCGACACATTGGCGCTACGTATAGTTACTTCCTTTTTCCAGAAACTTTGATCAAAACTACAGATTAAGATAAAAATGAGAAAAAAAGGAAATGGTTGGCTTTAGTATTTGTATCTAACCAAGTACCTACATAACAGATAAAATGAGGCTTCTAGCCTAGCCCCCGAAGGCCTGAAGGGTACGGTAGAAGTGTTTTTCTCTATTACAATGGTCCATGACGTTATATCTTACGGTAAACATTTATCTTCTTAGGTGTTCAGTCCACAAAGGATCTTTTATTGTATTCTTATGAGCCTACATGGGCGTGTTACCCAGGGGCGGTTCTAACTGCATGATGGTGGCAAATCCTTCACTTTCTTCCCCCCAGCAATGTGAACGAGGCCGGCATCAGATACTACAAGGAGTTGCTAGACGAGCTGAAACGCAACCACATCGCTCCCGTGGTGACGATGTACCACTGGGACCTGCCGCAATGTTTGCAGGACCTCGGTGGATGGACCAACCCGATCATGGCTGATTACTTCACCGACTATGCCAGAGTAAGTGCTAAGTTTTGCAATCGTATAACTGCCAGCCATTAACCACGCTATCTTGGTTGTAACTTAGCCTAAGAATTTAGACTCAAGAGACGGTACTTTGCAAAAAAGGGCTAGAATGACAAAAAATAAGCACAACAAAGCATATTTACAAACCCAAACAAAGCATATTTACAAACCCAAACAAAGCATATTTACACTGCGATTAACTTGGACGTAGCGCTGGCCGGCCGCAACCAGTGCCGCTGATCTCGCATTCAGTCATAATGTCGACGCGACAAAAACAATTTCGTGGACCGCATCTGCCATGAAATTGAATTTTTGTTCTTATTGCACACAAAAAACAAATAGCACACACGCGCTCAAAATCCAAAATGCTGAATTTTTATCGTTAGCCGATTTCCCCACAGGTTCTTCTCAACAACTTCGGCGACCAGGTCAAGATCTGGATCACCTTTAACGAGCCGCTTTCCTTCTGCCAAGGCGGGTACGGCGGTGACGACGCGCCTGGGGCCAGGTCCAGTGGCTTCGAGGACTACATGTGTGGTCATAATGTGCTCAGGGCTCATGGGATGGTCTATAGGATGTTCGATAAGGAATTTCGGGAGAAAATTGGAGGTAAGATGACGTAATACGCCCGCGTTGTTATTCTTAAAACGGTGTCTACCAATTCGATATTTTAAAAATTCCCATCTGGTAGTCCCCTAAAATCACATACGTTTTTGCCGAATGGGAAAGACTCGTTTCGATAGTCGTTTTTAAAATTCTCAAGAAGTAAGTGGCCAGCCGAGCACAAATACCACGTTCGTGCTTGTGACCTAGTCAGTCCAACGTAGTCGATCATCAAAAATTTGTTTGTATTTGCTTATTTTAATGCTTAGGCCGCGGAGCGCACAGAGGAAAAATTTAAAACTATACGTGTTTCAGGTCATATGGGCATCACGATATCATTTAGCTGGTTAGAGGCTGCAACGACATCTACAGAGGATCATGAGGCAGCGGAAACTGCCAGGCAATTCAACGCGAGTATAATCTTGTACCATATTATGTAGTGGTCTCTGTCGCAGCTGTCATTTATTATTCGGTAAAGCCAAAAGAAAGGGTTGTGATTTTAACGGTCTATATATATATATATATGTTTGTTTTTCAGACGTTTTATTGCAGTTATCATAGATTAATATTATACACGGTGAAATTTTTCAACGCCACCTGAAGGCAAAGTACTCTCAATACTGGAGATAGAAAATTTTACTCAAACGAAAAATTCTTTTATTTTTAATAAAAATAAACAAATTCAAAGATTTTCGAAAATTCGCAATAAATGGGCCAACTCTTGACCTCTATCTAGTCCTGAGGACAGAGGTGAGGTCGACGATGAAACGAGCTAACTCAAAAGAAGCCTATTTATTACTCGCGACTTAAATAGATTGGGGTCATATGAACTTGGGAACACCGACGCAGGCAGGGAATCCCACTCCTTGGCTGCGCGAATAATAAACAATGTAGCAAGGCGCTGCGCACAGTTCCTGAAGAAGCTTTCTGTTATGCCATCAGGACCGCTAGCATTGTCCACGTCCAGACGTGGACAATGCTAGCGGTCCTGATGGAAGTTGATTTGTGGTCCTGATTGAAAGTTTTTCGTAGACATACTCGACTCCATAGCCCAGGCTATGGAGTCGAGTATGTCTACGAAAAACTTTCATGTGTATTGTGATCTCCGGCATGGAAGAATCACAGTGAGGAATCGTTGGTGGCTGTTTATAGTCAGTATCTAGACGTGAATTGCTCCCAAATAGAGATGCAAACATTTTGTTTGCCTTCTTGGTAGCGGAGTGAGCTAGCGACCCATCCGGTTTTTGCAGGGGATAATGTGGGCCGGCGAAAGTTGGTTCCGACTGACTTGGATAGAGACCAAAACTGTGTACATCAGAGGTGTAGGACGCCAATTTTGCCCCTATGCGACTGACGTGGTCGAAACGTGCCTTTCGAAATGCCCGCTTACAGGACTTTGCGGCAGAATTAAAAGCTGTTTTCTTCGCGCGAACCCGTCGAGCTCGAACTTTGCGGTCACGGGCTTGCACCCAGGCTTGGTATGCAGAGTGCATTCGTGCCTCAGCACGAGTACAGTCCACATTAAACCAAGGACGGGCTTTGTGACCGAGCGGTATGTCGGAGAATGGAATAAAGTATTCCATTCCCTGCCGTATCACGTCCGCAACCGCTTCAGCTGAACAAGTAGGGTCGCCCGAAGTAAAGCACACTGGATGCCAAGGGAAGGATGCAAAACATCCCAGTCTGCTGACTCGTATCGCCAAACTCGCCTCTCGCTCCTAGGGATCTGGAGGAGAGCTGATAGATACGGACTTTACCAGACAGTGGCGAGATGTTCCCAGTGGGTGCCTATCTGGGTCAGTGGTCAGCAGCAAGTCCAAGCAGTTGAGTGTGCGTTCGTCAACATCTGTCACCCGCGTAGCTTCATTCACCAGCTGGGTAAAATTTTGCGACAATGAAAATCTGCGCGCCTCTGGAAAGGGAACAACCATTCATCGTGGTGAGCATTAAACTTTCCCAGAAAAAAAAGCTCCGCCATTGAGTATCGTTGCTGGGCACAATCCGCCTTCTCCATCAGATGCTCAAAGAGCCTGGTCGTCTCCTGGTCACCGCTATGCAACCGGTAGACACAGACGTAGAGTGATTTCTCGACCCGGGTATCCACCAGTATCCAGATAGTAGATAACCCGGAATCCTCAAACCAACGGGGACGCCGAAAGAATATGTCATCGCGGACGTACATACAGACCTCAGTTTGTTTTACGAACTTATGTTCAAGCGGGTAACCTGGGTAGTCGCAATCTGCGTCTCCGTAAAAAGAATAGGTGCGGCTTCTCGGTCTCAAGGTGGTGGTGGACCGAATCGAAATTTCAGTGCAACCCACTGATGTCGGTGAGATGCACTTTAAGTGGTAGGAAGTGCCTCCGCTTCAAAACCGTTTTCTTTTTAAGTTTTTTCGGCTAAATTAAGCTAGCTTCCGGCAGGAGGGTGGTCGCGCACCAGGCGGCCGAAGCCTACCACCGCTGTAAGGGATCTTCAGCCGTCACTACAGTCCGTAGAGACGCGTGGTGCCGTTGCCCGGGGTGGACCACTAGGAGGTCGAACCCAACCACCCGTAAATAAAAAAAAAAGTTAACATTTCATGGTTTTCCTTTCATTTAATTTATCATGTTTGTTGGAGAGATTTGATCCTTATGATTGACCATATCGATTGATGCCATAAAAGTACAGGGTGTTATTTTTTTGGAATTTAGCTGGTTCGATTCTCGAATGTGGCAAGCGAAATTTCGAAAATATTTGAATGCAGATTTATTTATTTTTTAAAATAAAGAAATATTTCCTTTGAGTAAAATTTTCTATCCCCAGCATTTAGAGTACTTTCCCTCCAGGTGGCTTTGAAAAATTGCACCCTGTATATCCTCTAGTATTGGGTACCGAGCCAATTTCATCTAACTTGCCCATTATTTTTACAGTTCGGTTGGTTCGCGAACCCAATATTCTCGAAAGTTGGCGACTATCCTCCTATAATGCGATGGGTCATTGATGAAAACTCCAAGAGGCAAGGCTTCTCCCGTTCAAGACTGCCCTACTTCACTCCCCAAGAAGTGAAGATGATAAGAGGAGCTTACGACTTTCTGGGCTTGAACCACTACACTACGTACCTCGTTCAGCATGGGCACAAGAAGATAAGGAGTCAGCCGTCGTACGATGATGATGTGAATGTTAGAATTCATCAGAAGGAGGATTGGCCTAAGACTAATTCGACTTGGTTAAGGGTAAGGCTTTCGTAATCTTAGAGCAAGTTTCACCAATTAAAAATGAACCAGTATTTTTACAGTTGCCATAGAGCAAGTTTCACCAATTAAAAATGAACCAGTATTTTTACAGTTGCCATCCCCATTTACAATTGCGGTCGCTTTGGGAATTATACTATAAAAAACGAGCTTTTATTAAAATGAAAATGTTTATCTACCAAACGCGTATTTAAAGTTTCGTGTCCGTTCTATTAACCGATGACGAGTTATCTCGTGAGGAGACGATCCTGGCTGCAGGACCAACTCATCTCTGTCATAAAAATATATTGTCACCAGAATCAAGTGTGTGCAAAATTTGGTTGGTGGGAACTAGATTGAAATTCAGTTACAGGATTTGACTAATACATACTAACGAGGCAAGCTAAATACAAGCTTTTAAAAAATACCCTTCCTTTTCACAGGTAGTGCCCTGGGGCTTCAGGAAAGCCCTGAACTACGTGAGAATAAACTACAAGAACCCTAAGATCCTGGTGACTGAAAACGGCATGTCCTCCGAACCAGGTCTTCATGACACGAAGAGGGTCAACTATATAGACGCGTATTTGAGGTCGATGCACACAGCTATTTATAAGGACGGCTGTCTCGTCATAGGATATACGTACTGGTCTCTGATGGACAACTTTGAATGGACTAGAGGATTTTCGTAAGTTGCGGTGCAGCTTCAGAAAAGTCTATGGTCAGCAGCTGATTTCGTTAGGCAGAGTTGATCGATAATTACTTTGTGGTTAAAACCTGACTGTATCAAAAAAACAGGTTCTGTTTTTCTTCATTAAACTCCAATTCATACTCCAGAGAATTGATATCTACAAACCTGATACTGATACTGTTAGCCTGCGTCATCGCACTGCTGGGCAAAGGCCTCTTCTCCCCATGACTTCGTTTCGATCCAGGGCTAATGTGGATCACTGGTCGTTGGTTCTGTCCAGCTCGTCCCGCCATCTGCTACGAGCTCTGCCGCGACGCCTTCTGGCTGTGTCAGGGCTGCAGAAAGTGGTTATTTTGGCCCACAACTCATTGGTCATGCGGCAGACGGCCAGTTCAGTCCCACTTCAGTTTAGCTTATCAACAAACCTACCTAGGTGAAATAAGCGTCATAATTGATTTTTTTATTTTTCAGCGAGCGTTTCGGCCTGCACGAAGTGGATTACAAGTCACCAAAACTGACAAGAACACCGCGCTTCTCTGCTAGATACTTTACCAACGTAGCCAGGACCGGATGCTTGCCGAATAACTTCGCAGACTATGCTTATAGTACCTACTGATTACTTATGCTAACCAGTGTTTTTCGAGTTTAACAGAGTGCAATTACACAAAAAATACTCAAAAGGTGGAATGAAGTTAAGGGAAATTCCGACCACTGAACTTCTTTCCACTTTATTGTTTATTTGCACTAGACTAGTTGTTAAGCAAATTTAAAACTATTGCACCAATTGGTTTCTGAATAAAGATGTAGGTAGTAAGATTCTTTGCATTCTTTTAAAACTTATTACCCAAAAAACATAAGTTGAATTCTGTGGGCAAAAAGTTTGACAACCAGTCTTACCACGGCGTATCGTATTACCCAGTACTAACTGGGTTGTGGAGGTCAAATAGGCAGTCGCTCCATGTAAAATACTGGTATTCAGCTGCATCCGGTTAGACTGGAAGCCGACCCCAACATAGTTGGGAAAAGGCTAGCCAGATGATGATGATGTGAATTCTGTGTGTATTGCTTGAAGGAGAGAGAAGAGTGACAAGTTCTCAAGTCCCAACTTAAAATTCTCTCAGAAACCGGGTTTAAATCTTACTTTTTGTAGTAAAGGGAGACTTTCATTTGACTGATATTTAGCTTTGGCGCGTGGCCGTAGTCGGGACTAACGTCGACATCATGTTGGTGCGCGGTTGCCGTAGTCGGGACTAACGTGGCCATCTTGTTTTTTACCCGACTGCGGCGAAGCCCAAAAGGAGGGTTATGTTTTTTTGACCTGTATGTATGTGGGTATGTATGTATTTATGTATGTCCGTTTCTATGTTCCCTCGTAACTGTTAAACGGATGAACGGATTTGGGTAAATTATACGTCGTTAGGTTCGTCTAGGTATCACGAGTGTTGCTACATTGAAATAAAAAAACAAAGAAAAATGGCGGATTTCGGGTGCCATATCGTGGTATTAAAATTATTTTTTTCTTCCTATACCATCGAGTGGGTTATCAAAATGAAGGGGGCTTAAAAGGTTATTACAAAAAATTTAAATAACTTATGTTTAAAAGTAATTTGAAGTGACAAATCGTATAAAAAGGGGGAAAATCGTAAACAGGCTGTCTCACGGCTATGTCACACCACCTTAAATATTGTATATAGAAAGTTTTACTAAAAAAAGACTTCATATTGATTTTTAAAATAATCAGAACTGCGTTCAAAGATTTTTAAATAATCACCTGCCTAAACCGGTAAGCGAACACACCCATAATGTGAAAAAAAAAAAATTTTATAATAACGGTCGAAAAAGTTGATAAGGATTATTTTTCCTCTATAACATACCATCGGAAATAAAAGGAAGACCATGAAATTTTACATTTTATGTTAAACTAGCGTATGCCCGCGGCTTCTCCCGCGTGGAGTTCGGGAATTGCCCACAGGGCTTACTTCTGGGATAATAAGTAATCTATGTGCTATACCAGACTATAATCTATCTCTGTGCCAGTGTGTAACAAACATCTATCCATTTAGACTTTCACATTTATAATAGTTTATCCAGCCGCTCGGGTCGATGTTTAGGTTAAGCCGTGCTTGCTTGCATTCCATTTTCATAATTTTATATTCAAATGGACCCCGCCTGCTTCCAACTTTTGTTTAATTTAAAATATGCTTGTTTTATGCTTTTCAGTTTTAACAGTCGGGTTTTTTAAATTTTTAATATCAATGCAATTTCTACGACGGACGATTCCAAAAGCTCACCAACAGCGCCTAACAATGTCGTTAAAGCGCCGAAAAGACCATGCTGCACTATCATTATACAAGTTGGAAGGGCCGCCGACGCTAAAACGGTTACCACGTATTTAGTGTCCAGTTTTTCCATACATTTTGAGTTTTGACAGTGTAGGTATTGTACTTAACAGCTGTTTTTTTAATAACCGTCGAAAAATTATATATGTAAGAAAGAAAGAATAAAGAAAACATATTTATTTGGTCCATGCCACAAGTGCACACAAGCACAAAAAATTTTTTTTTAATAAAAATGTTAAAACTAAAAAAAAAGGAGATAATATTGTGTGTCTCACGGCTGCGCCAAATAGGCCCCAGTTCAGCAAACTGCCGAGCAGCTAGTGCCCGACGGTGATTTACAACTGAACCTGAGATGGTAATGTGACGGACATAAAACAGTTTTGTTTCTAATTAGGTATGTGTAGATATGCTTGAATAGGTACTTAAATAGAACTAAACTGTGTATAGTAATAACAAATAAGAATGCGTAGGTACTTATTAAAAAAATATGTGTGAATAGAACGATGTACTGAACATCAGGGTCGGTGGTCCACCTTGTTTTTCACAGGCCACAAGAGGCCACTCACAGATATAGATATACCTAGATAACGCAAGTATCACGATCCGTGTGAAAACCAAACATGACATTTTGATTACCTACTATGACATCACAAGAACTATTTAGTTACTATACAAAAAAGTAACTATACAAAACGTACGTACATTTTTAAATGCCTACAATTAGGTTCTTGAGTTGTTTAACGTTGTTGTTTTAAACAAATTAGCTTGCGGCGACCTGCAACAGTAGCCACGTTAAGCATAAAATGCTTAAGCCGGACACGCGAAGAGGGTGGTCTTGCGTTATCTAAGTATATCTATACCTGTGGGGCCAGTGCATTTTAAAAGGTATATAATATTTATAGTTCAAATAAACATACGATACCTTATCTCAAGGTAAGCTGCAAAAAAATCACAAGTTTCTAAAATGTATTCATTTATTGATTTTTCTTTACCCATACTAATAACTTAAAATTATTTAACTGTATACATGATTGGACCAGATAGGATGGTCTGGACCATGACAATTATTAAGCTATGGTTTACTTACTAATAAATATTACGCTATATACAAATAAGTATTGTTTAATCAACTTTTACTTATAAATTCGGATTTTATTGGGAACACGTTTCTATGAAATATAAAAATATATCTTTTTGGTATGTTGATTATAAAAGCAAAAATATCGATTTCCATCGGTTGAATTAAACCTTTTTTTTATATCTAGGTATATACTTTTTTACGAGTAACAATATTAAAATGCTATAATACCCTCATTTCTTGATAATTAACATTATATTGTCTTCGGGTAATAAGTGATAATATCCAATCTTAATATCATCGTTAATTTTATCTTTGAACAATTTTAAAGTTACATGTAGCCTCTTATTTAATATATTTTTGGCTGTAGCCTCACAAATGTTAATATACTTACATAACACACGCTAGTAACACTTTACATTGCTTTACTGGTAATAGTTAACAAAATGCCATTTTATCTTGATCACAATATAAAACAAATTCTGTTAAACGATTTTAGCTCTTATCTTAGGCTTAAAGCACAGCGCACGGTCCTAAAATTGCATAAATTGTGTGCGGCTTAATATGAATGCAATACAAATACAATAAAGGTCTAAGACACACTATTCGTTCACAAAGTTGTGGCGCTTTTTTGTGCAATATGTATGCAACAAAACGCTTAGATAGCCAAGGCGTAAAATTTACAAAAATACTTGATATTCTTATATATTTCAAACAATTCTAAGATACTACGCATGAGGTGGTTGTGTTCTAACTATAATAAATACTGTCGCGCAGTGTGCGCGGGCGCTTGGGCTGACATCTATAGAGCTAATGATCATGTTGTTCAAGCGAAGTCCAGTAGCGATGTTCATAATGGCATGAAACGCCTAACTTCATGTCAGAGATATTTTCGTATAAAACGCTACTGTACTTGGATTGAGTGAATCCTAAGTTTGTTCTTATAGATCTCGGCCTTCATATCCACTAGATGGAAATTTATACGAAGTTGGCGTGGTTAAAGGAAAATATTCATCTTAATTTATAATAATATCTTAATATCAAAATCTAGGCTTCCATATTTATAGTCTTTAAAAGTCTAGAGCTATTTTGATAACAGCGTACAGCCACGGACATTTTGTAACAACTTTCATAATTTTTTAAAAGCAAAGTATTTTTTTTTGACAAAATGAGCCTTAAAATTTTACTTACTCAATTTCTATTATAGCACCATTTTAGCACCAAAAACTTTTTGCATTGAACCTCCTTGCTCCACAATTCTACTACTAACCTAACCACGCCAACGAACACGATCTTTGTACAAAGAGTAGTGTACCAACACTCAAGCTTGCGGCATCTTGCACTGGCTGCAGTCTTCCATGCCGTCGTTGAACTCCTCGATCTGTAGCGTCATCTCGAAGAAGTTGTATTTGTCGTGGACTAGACGGGTCGCTTCTTCTAGGACTTTCTGGGGACTTACTCCGGTACCTGTGGATTTTGTTTTGAGTTTGTTTAAGCTAATTCTTCAGTAAAGCTGAGTAGGTGTCTAATAAATTGATATGAGGAGCATTGTACCATCACAATAGAGCTTTAGAAAACTTATAGTAAGTCTTTTGAAGGTGAGATGTGATGATTTAAAGTAGTAGTTGAGCAGATACAGACTACAATCTTCTCAAAATCATACGATAAAGGAAGTGAAGGTAGTAATTACAGGACCCACCACCTCCAGGTAAGCTACCAACCAGCCATCCACCTCTGGAGTCATGTCGCCACCTATTTCCTGGCTTTTTTGTTCAGGCAGTCTTAGCAAGAAGACGGTATAAGAGTAGTGTACTCACGTATAGCGAGATGCGCGGACAGCGCCGTCTTGTCGAGCGACAGCGCCCACATGCGCAGGTTGTGCACGCGCACCACGCCGGGCAGCGACAGGAACGTGTTGGCGACCTCCTGCACACACATGCGGATTGGTCCATATTATATCCGTACTTATGTTATAAAGTGGTCAAGTTTAAGTTAAGAGGTAATCTGCAAAACCACTCCTTCGATTTCAAAACGTTCTTCCCTGAAGAACGCTACACTACCACGCGTAGAGGACACGTTTCTTAAAAAAAAACAAGAACCCGGATTGTCATAAGAAACAGAAAATCTGGCAACACCTTTCAAGATCAGTATTGCCCAGTTTGCCAACAGTTGGCCCATATAAAACATGGGTTTTAAGCTGCATCTGATTCATTCTAGTTAGAAATAGGATTTATAGATGTTAAGTTTGAATGCAACCGCACGACAATTTTGAAGTTTCTCCATTCTACATCGTAAACTTTACTCCATGCTTAACATTTAGTGGAAGGGTTACAGAAACCCAACCGGTCTCTTGAAGATTACGTAAATGTTACCTGGAAATCAACGCCTCTGGGCGATCCCTCCATAAGCACTAGCAGGGCATCCTTGATGATGTTGAATGTTGTGATCAGCACCAACACAGAGAACAGGAACGTGCAGATCGGGTCCACTAGGCTCCAACTCGGCTGTGGAGAGAAAATAACGTTTTTTTTATATTCTTGGCTCTGCTGTTTTTTAAATGTATCGATAGACAAACCTATACTTGGTCTAGATATTAATTTTGATCAGTCAGGTTCAATTTTGTCTATTAATTATTACCAACAATTTATGCGATATTAGATGGAAGTTGATGACATAGATATTTAGTTGCATCCAGTACGCAATAATTCATCCCTGACGTTATACACATTCAGTCAAAAAAGTATCGGGTTTGGATGATTTGTTTATGGTTCCAAATTATTTTTTTTTGGTATTTTTATTGTTGTTAGATTGGCACAACTGTTTTCCATTTTGGCTTGGAGTTTGAGTTACATCTGTTATGTAGATTAAATACAGTGCTGTTTTTAGTTAGATCATATATAGTGTGTATTGCGAATTTCATAATGGACAAAAAAACATCGAAGAGTTTGTCTTAAATTTTGCATCGCCAACGAAATTTCGAGTTCGGAGTCCCTGAAAATGTTACAGAAGGCTTACGGTGAATCGACTTTATCAAAAACACGTGCTTATGAGTGGTGCAAAGCGTTCAAAAGCGGAGAAGTATTCACCAGATATGATTCCAGCAGACTTCTTTTTTTTTCCTAAACTCAAAATACCACTTCGTGGCACCCGTTTTCATTCGGTAGAAGACTTATTGGGGAATTCGCGGCGAAAACTGAACGCATTTCGGAAAAAGCGTATAAAAATGTTTTGATGATTGGATTATTCGTTGGTGGTGGAAGGTGATAAAATAACTTTGGGTGAATCCTAACATTTTGAGTATTATTGATCGTTTCCCGGTACTTTCTTGACAGAGTAGTATAACAGTCACATGTTTATATTTCTCACCTTAAAGTAAATAACAATGGCCGCTATGAGCACTCCGAAGCTCTGCAGGAAGTCTCCGAGTACGTGTATGAACGCTGCCCTGACGTTGATGTTCTCTTGGTGATGTTCGTGTGAGTGCGATGTTGAGCTTTCTGCGTCCGAGTCTCCGCGTTCCTTCTGAAAGTGGAAAACAAACAATTTTTTTATAATTTTGAGACCAGTGTGCAATATTGATTATTTTTCTTGGTGAGTGAAAAAAGTCATGAGCGCAATTAAAGCCAATAATTTTGTGATCATTAACTCGACGTATGTGGAGTCTAATCCACATGGTCATCATAGTAGTTTTTAAGGTCTATCTTTTTCTACACGAAATTATTTTAAGAGTAACTTCTATGAGTCGTAAAGTCGCCATAGCAATGAAAAAAAAAATATCTGAGTTTTTTTTTACGAAATTATTATAATTCTAAAATTTTTTGAGACTTTTTGCATAAAACCTTACTCCCATATTGTAACAATGACAGTAGGTAAATACGACGTAGTATACTAACGTAATGGATGCTTAAAAATAAGGAGCCAGTATTCATTTTGTAGGTCAAGTGTTTTTAAATTATTTATTTTTATTAAAAAATATACTCAGATAAAACAAAAATCCCTTGAAATGGCTTTGTTATAGAGGTTAGATGATTCCCTGAAAATATTTCGTGTATGAATAGTTAGACCTTATATATCTATGGGCCATTGCAACCTGAAATAAATGATGTTGTAGTTGTTGAGGTACGAAATTTTACACGAAAAACAATCTAGTTTGTTATCGAGTGTACCTCTTCTCGTGTGTGTGTGTGTGTTTATTTATGGTAGTGAATGTTTGTGAATGTTGTATGTGGATTTATATCTGGAAAATAAATATTTAATTTCATTGCTCAATTTCAAGAGCCCTTAAGTTATTATCCTGGATATGACAGTTACCTTGTTATTAAGCACTGGATTGCTGCCTCCATGCGAGTGTCCATGTCCACCGCCTCCTCCGTGACTGTGTCCGTGCTGATGCAGCGTCAGACCCATGCTGTAATAAACAGATAAAAACGCGTTACTTTCATACAAAGGAAAGTGGGTCTTAACTCTTCTGTCATAGGTCTTATGTTGTATTATATGGTTTCTTGTGGCCCAGCGGTTGTTGTCGGGTTTCTGTAAGACTAAATGTAAGTTAATCGTGCGGATTAACTTTAATACAGCGATGTAGGATATATGCTTGGTCATGTTTAAGTATTGATGTTTTAACTATTGCTATTATAATTTTTAATATTTCTTTTTTAATGTAATTTTACTGTTTATATTGTTTTATTTTATGTTGTAGCATCGTATTGGACTTGGTCTGTAATGTGGCTATAATTTGGTGGTAAATAAATAATAAGTAAATGTCAGTTTAGTTCGTATATGGCCGTATAGATGTCGCCACAAGTTCCTACGACTGCAATTTTTTTATTTACCTACTTGAAATATCAGTTCAGCTGCTATTAGGGTTAACAGCTTCGATACCTCCACACTGAATACTCACACAAGGTTGACAGCGACCCCCACAGCGGAGGTTATCAACATGACGAGCGCGTTGATCTCGAACTCCTTGTAGATGACTCTCTGCACCGCCATGTACACCAGAATGCCGGTCACCACCCAGATCAGGAGCACGGATGTTAGGGCGCCTATTACTTCGGCACGGTACCAGCCGAACGGCATCCTGGAAGATAGAAGAGGTTTTTGTAGAGTGTGGAGTATAACTTCTTGGTCACATGGACCATATTTCGAGTTCCGGATAGATGCCAACCAATCTATCCTTCCTCTTATCAACCCACACTGGGCCCGCGTGGTATACGGCAAACTCCCTATCTTAGAGTGGAGGCCTGTGTCCCAGCAGTGGGAACATTATGGACTGATTATGCATGTGCTTAGTTTTCCTCCTGGAAATCAAGACATTGCATGCGATTCTGAGGCGATATGCTATCCCACGTCTGATACAATAAACATTATATGCCTGTAAAATGCACTACGTAAAGTATGCCAGTATCATGCATGCCATCATGCCACACAACATCTGATCAGTAAATGTCACCGTGACATGCAAGCTACTTGCATATTATAATAAGCAAGGTTCTACTCTGTTTAGGCATTAGCGTGTGAACTTATATTGTATCATGAGCCATAACATCAATGGAGGACAGGAACAACAGGAGAATAAAGTCACCAAGCCAAAAAACGCTTGTTATAAAATTTGGTTTAGCAGTCATTCTTACCGTCTCGTAGCAGGCCTGCTCGACACCCATAGTGAGAACAGCGATATCATAAAGCTAGCAAAGTCTGTGAGGAGGTGGGCAGCGTCTGTGGCTATCGCTAAACTGTTTGATAAATAACCACCTGCAAAGTGAAAGAAACATGTTAAAATACATAACTGGAGTATTGCTGTGTTCTTTTTGAAAGGTTTACTTTACGATGAAATTGAAATTATATTAGTAACTTTGTTTTCACGAAAGTCTGACAGTCAGTCTAACCAAGGGGCATTGTGGGTACTGGGTGTAGAGGTCAGATAGGCAGTCGCTCTGCTGTACCATGTGCGGCTAGAAGCCGATCCCAACGTAGTTGAAGTTTGTTTCCGAGGTTGACAAATTCACAATAATTTTGCTAGGTATTTCGTATTTTTTGACTCCATATTTTTTTTTCCAGTTCTATTTTTTCCATTTAACCATGACCGATATATGTATAACTATTAGTATTCGACACAATGTACAAATGACATAAGGCTATTTGATATTGTAATCATGCTTCATGTAAATAATAAAAAAAATTGGACACGTGCCATTTTCGATAACTAACCCACTTACAGATTACTCGGTCACCACAGGCTATTTGAAATTCTTTTAACGTAAGTACCTACAGACAATTATGCAAGCCATTGTTTACGAAAACGCATTTTATTATTACAATATATTGAATGTACGTATTTGGTATTGTCGCTACGTGCTGGCTTTAAGTATCTTGTAGTACATGACTTTAGATGAGCTAGACCCATACTAAATCATCATCATCATCATCTGCCCAGCCTTTTCCCAACTATGTTGGGGTCGGCTTCCAGTCTAACCGGATGCAGCTGAATACCAGTATTTTATATGGAGCGACTGCCTATCTGACCTCCACAACCCAGTTAGTACTGGGTAATACGATACCCCTTGGTAAGACTGGTTGTCAGACTTTTTGGGCCACTGACTACCTATAACGACTGTCAAAGATCTACAAATAACACCCGGGACCAACGGCTTAACGTGCTTTCCGAGGCACGGAGGAAACTCAGTATGTAATGGGTGGTCACCCATCCACAGACTAACCTAGGCAAGCGCGGCTTAACCTAAAGATCGATCCGGGCGGCTGTTATTACTTAGCCACGAGCTCCTCCAGCTCCATACTAAATACTGGCTAATAATGTTGGTTTGGAAATAAGTAGGATAATTGCTACCAAGGAGATTACGACACATGGCTGAAATCGGCAATCCTTCCCTTCAAGTCTTCGTCTTGAACTTCACCAGTATATAAATCCTTCGAACGTGTTACATGGTAGTATTAAACTGCGGAAACAGGGACGCATTTAATTGGGTGTTTATATTATACAACATTATTTTTAGTATATGCGAAACCTGAATATAGTTTGTTCAGAGTAAGTAATTTACTGTATCGATTCCAATCATTTTTAAACCATGTTATATTTTGTCCCAAAAATATTTAAATAAAGTAACAAGTTGGACACAGAGCGACATTAAGTACCTATCGCAATTATTTAGGTACCTACTGCCAAATTATTATTATCAATAAACTCAAGACGACGCTAAAAGCGCACACGCGTGCGCGCTGTGTGGTGACCACGTTTTTGTACGGACAACTAGGTAGCAGAACAAGCTTATGACATTCGTGATTTTTCATGATACCGTTTTGATATTTAGTACATAGATTCTTTACATAAAATACTAGACACGTGTTTCAAATTTCGCATATACTAAAACTAATGTACTATACAAGGGGTTCTTACTCACCTACAATTTCACCTATCATAAATACAACACATAGTATGCTGGCTATGATCAACTTTCTTCGCGCCCGTTTGTCTATCTCTTCGTTCCTAGATCTGTGGCAATGTCCTGAAACAATCAAAACAAACACTTATCAAACGGTAGATTAGAATAGTAAACTATGCATTTTTTTTGTTAGCCTGTTTGTGTGTCCCACTGCTGGGCAAAGGCCTCCCCTTTCTCCTTCGAAACCTCTCTGACCTGTGCGATATCTGGCCATGTTCGCCCCATACAAACTACGCATACTGAAATATTATTGCAAGTGTCTATACAAAAATAATATGCAGTAACTGTAAGGGAAGAAATAAATATACATTTGACACAGAATGGAAAAAAAAACATCCGTCAAGGAATTTCTCCTGTATCGTGGGTGCGTTTACAAACATTTAAACTCAAAAACAGCCAGGCCCGGAACAACTACCTGTGGGCCATACATGTATTTGTTCCGTGCGGGAATCGAATCTATAAAAAGGTCACAAAAATAACTTTCATCCTCTATTTAAAATCCTTCAAAGGATGATTTTTTCATTTTTTTTTTTGATAGTGTTAAGTAGGTATATACTTTTTATAAAGAAATTTTTAACTATTGCGCAATTTTTTATGATTTGTATGCGTTGTCTGCCAGTTGTAACGAAATAAAATGCAAACCGCCACTTGTAAATTACTATGATTTCAAAATTTAAAGAATAAGGTAGATTTAAAATAAAATATAAAACTACATTCGCGATTTTCTGTTTTGGTTTAGTGTCATGAGACGAAAGAAATTTAAAACGAGAAGTTTCTGGTATCAAATAACTTTTCAGATTTAAATTATTAAGAAATAAAGATATTGGACGACTTAAACAAAACAATTTGATTAGATAATTTAAAGAATACAATTCCAATATATCTAAATTACATTTGTTAATTTACGTCTTCAGTGCTCAAGGATGCCGTCTTGGTTGACTTGATGTGTTTACCGCCGCTGGCGATTAACGAAAAGCGAGTACAGTTTACCTCTGATATGCACCCTATGTCGCCAAGAATAAAGACTGAATAAATACTGCAAAATCAGACGCACGCGAAACGTGTCAATACAGCTACACGGGTCGACCTCCAAGGTTAAGCAGTCTGCCAAGCGAATCATGGCAAACCTCACGCTCGGTGTCTTGACGAGTTGCTTCGCCGTGTACCGTCGTACAAACTCTCCGTTCAGTGTCCCATTTTTATTCTATGAGAAAGGGAAATAGAAAGGGCCGAGAAAGGGCCAAAAAATACGGCCCTGTCTACTGGTTTTAAACCTATGATAAATGGAAAATTTCTGTTAAAAAAACCAGTTTCGAGGGCAATCCTATCTTAAGGGGAGATACGATAAAAACGACATTGAAGTATGGAAGCAATAGAACATTCATAAATGATCAATACCTACCAGGAAAAACGAACAAAATTGTCACGAAAACACTGTTATGTAAGCGACTTGTTTTAAAAACTCAGGAACTTATTTTAGCTAAGCATTTACATTTATTTTATTTTTAAATATTTCACTACATAGCAGGTTACAACAAATCTTCAGTAAATTTTTGCAGATCAGTAAAATTTTCACGAATGACAATCTCCAAGACTCGAATGTTCATGGTATAATAATATACTTCGCCTCTATATATTTTTCCTCTATATATTCTCTTCCCACGATGGCCCAAGACTACGTCACGATAAGTGATACCATTGATTGTCCTTTTCAGTAAATTTAGGGACTCTCATTTAGTGAATGAAAATAAAATAAATTACTAACTAGCTTATCTATTTAGTAACTCGTGTGATTCATCTATTTATTTTTAAATTAGTTTAAATATTGAATTATTAGTTCATAATTGCTTTGTTAAGTTAAAAAATGCATTTTGCTCGGGTAATTCAATCACACACCGTGGCAACACATTGACAGCATCGCAACTGATGACATATTCTTGGGCCAATCACGTGACCCAGCTGTCACGGGAAGAGAATACTGAGGCGAAGTATATTATTATACCATGCGAATGTTGTAACTTTTTTTATTACTCTTCCAATTTCTAATTTGACAATTTAAAATAAAACTTACAAAAAAAAGAAAAAAAAAGGCTTTAAGGTTTCAAGCAGAGAGGTTTAAATGCAGAGGAACTGCACTGCACAATTAATGAAATAATTTTAGATTTTTTAAAGAGAAGATAATAGCAAACTAAAAAAAGGATTACGAAAAACAACTTTCAGAGTAACAACGATCGAGTCAATAATTTCTATTTGATCATTCTGATTGTAGAAATAAGTTAGGTTAAACACAAAACTCATACAATGAGACCACTGCTAATGAATTGTAGTAAGTATGGTACATTATAAGTAAACAAGCTACCCAAGGATCAAATTAAGAAGGCGAAAACTTGGGTGGCCTTAGGGTTGCCAGATGCTAAGTAAACTGATATTGAAGAGAAGTAATCCGATCTTTGATTTACAATATCAAGTGAAGTGAAGGAATCCAGAATACGAGTAACAGACTGGGAAGGAATAAACCATTTTTAAGGAAAAATACTCAATGTCATTGTAAAACGAACTGTTTTTCAATTAGAAGTTAAAACAAAAATATACCCTATAATATCCGCCGTATTATCGAACAAAATGAAGCTTTAAATGTCATTTACTGATTTTTCACATGTGTATCTTACAATATTTTAGCAATTATGACACTGTTTAGTAACAGTTGATATTTATCTGAGTATATTATGTATACTTGGTATGTTGGCTCGGTAGATTTAAGAAGCTGATGCAGCTACAGTAAACATTCGGCTTACCATAATCCAATATCAAAGATTACTAGATGAAATATTGGTCCAAAAATCGCTAAGAAATCCTGTCGTGCCAGTGACACGAAGAAGATTCTTTAGATTAGCACCAAATAATCTATTACCGGTACCTATTGCATAAATTCATTGTAGCTCGAACTAATCAGATCAATGGCTTCACCAATCAAATCTATAATCTCTGGTTTAGAATTTAAGGTTCCAATTTTATCATCCTTAGTGCCATACTCACTTTCAACTTCTGATATGCTTCCATTGTGTCCGTCCCCGTTGTCTCCATCGGTACTGGTTTCTATGACCGCGCAGCATCCTGTGGATGGGTTGCCGTGCACACAGAAGATGACCCGGCGACCCTTCGCGGGGCTGTCTGTGCCGTACGATACTTTGCCTTCTTTGAACCTGGAAAAGAAAGAGAAGACTTTAAATAAAACGAGAAAAGACATCGAGTGTGTGAGAGGGTATACTACAGGTCACATCTCTGCATTGAAGACATAGACGTATTTTTATGTTATATCAATCCTGACCAACGGGTCGGTCTTTTAGTTTGACAGTTGACTGCCAAAATCTTTACCTTTCAATTCGACTTTCAGATGAGAAAACTTAACCAAGTATAGTTGTAGTTTTTAATATTTAATGATGATTGTAAGAATATCTAAGAGAAGAGGAGTTTTGCAAGGCTTGTAAAGATGAAGGAATTTGCCGTATCTGCAATGAACAAACAGTTTCTGCAATTGGTAATGTAGATGACTTCCTTGCAAGCATTGCGGATACTGACAATCTGTGTTACAATCATACTAGGAGACTATGTGTTAGTATCTCATCTTCTGAATTTATAAAAATCACGTATCATGTTCGCACAATAATTTCCGAAGCCACCAAACAATTCCAATGAATATTTGTGAATGTGTATACATGGTTGGTTTCAGCTTCAAAACCAGGATATTTTGGACCCGACGGGTAGCGCCGTGCAAAGCAAGGGCCGCTAGTACAATTATAAGATGATGTATTAAAATGCTCTGATATTCTTTAATAAAGAATAATAAAGTTGGTAAAACTAAGATTCTAGATTGCATCACTATACATACATCTAATGATATAAATCACACCTATGGCTTACAATTTCAAATTCAATTAGATCTGATATAGGACGTGGGACTTAAGGTCAATTGTCCGAAGGTGAGGAGCATTTAATTGAAAAACCCGGGAACTATAGTATAGACAGCTGTGCGGTAAATACGGAATTCATTTAGTTCCGCCTCACGCTTTTTTGCATTGTTGATATTATATGCTTTGACCCGTAAAGCATTTTAAATCAATTGTCATTTTGAGGCAAATTGTCACCAACAATCAATGTATATTATGCCTATTACTGCTTTTATATGGAACTAGCTATTGCCCACGGCTTCACTCACGTGTTCGCAAATTATCCCGCGGGATCGTACTACTCTGATAAAAAGTCCTATGTCCTAATTCAGGTCTTGGTATTCCTGTGTGCTTTTTTTTTTTTTATTTATGTACAACACCTAATCTGTACCTACTTTTATAGCAAATAAAATTCTGATCTGATTCTGATTCTAGATAAAATTGCTTTCGCATTTATAAGGATTGGATAATTCTATGTTAGTTTCAGCATGTTTTTAATTTAAGTTCTCTAATTACGGAGTAGTCGTATCAATTTGTGAATTCCATCTTTTATCTTCAGTCCAATTTTAAGAAAGAACCGACGCGCGACGTTCGTTTTTTCGCCTCTACAAAGTGGATAATTTATAAGAGAAGTTCGAGGACCTAGTTAATACCGAAACTACTCCAATTTGACGATGTCACTAACGACGATCCGATCGCAAGGAAGACTCGACACTAGAGCTCCATTAAGCTAGCAGTAAACAGTCAGCAAAAACGACTGAAATTTGCATGTGAATAGGATTACTAGGGTAAGGGAAAAGAAGTGTAGGACCTATACAAGAATTCTAATGAGTTTATTGATATAATTCCGAGTTTTATACCGAATGAGAAACAGTTATGACGAGTGCTACTAGACCAAACAAGCGATCGAATGCAATGATAACGTAACCATGATTAACACCAAATTAACGTAGGTACGGTAAATTAGAGTCGAGTGTAAACAATTCTATTATCTCATTTCTGAAATCATAACATGCTCCGTTTATTGTCACTGGGAAAAACAATCTCAATATTGCCCGAGGGCCAGTAGACAATACAAGAAAAGAAAACCGGCTCTGGTGGAAAATTATATTTAAGGAGATGACTGCCCTGGAGAGTAAATGTAGTGTTGTCCTGAAAACCATGGAGCACTTAATATTGTGTCCTGTTGTCTGCACGTTAAAGGAACTGAAGGAGGCTACTGAAGACGCTAAAGTCGTTTCCAAATTCTAGGCCGACTCAGTTTCGATCAACACGCAAGAGAAGAAGAAGTAGACGACAATGAATCTAATGACGAAAATGGCTCTGTTATTCTTTTGGAAATTCAACCCCAAAAAAACGTGATAAATCCACTAAGCAAAGCTAATTCAAGGCATGAAATTGTATCGACGTAATCCACACAGCATAAACTACTTTGTGACGCATTACAAACATTTTTCATGCATTTCATCTAGCTCATGGAATGTAATTACTTCTAATGCTTAATTTCTAGTTTCACGTTCACTTCCATGTGGTGGAATATTTCCACAAGTGTCCAATTTTGAGTACATTCACAGACAATAGTGAATCAGATGACAAACAAGTAGATTATCCCATTGCAGCTGACCAATCACCGCATAACAACGCGTTTACTGTCATTGCTGGCTATCAAGTCATCAGGCAAACTGTTGTTTTGTTTGGTATTGTTAATACCTATTGTGATAGCTGTGGTAGGTTTGGTATGATATCTTTCTTTGGGTTTTTTTTTTTTTTTTATCGAATGGAAGTGGTATAGCTTTTTCCTGTTTGTGCTTTGACCTAGAATGTTTCTTCCTAACTTTGGAGTTCTTGTACTTAGTTGATTCAAAACTGCTTCTCAATTGGGTAAGGCTTAATTTTCAATCAAGAGAAAGAATACACATTAGATAATAGAAACCTTGAAGAGATATACATATGCATAGAAACTGTATGATCGTATGATACCTTTGTAGACCCCTAGGTCTCCGACGAGACGAGACAGATATGTACAATACTGAACCATGTATCATACATTTATGTAGCATTATCATTCAAGCGAGCACAATTTATCGCATTCGAATATTTAGGACCACTTGCAACAAAAAACATTAAATTACATCCCTATCATCTTTAAACTATTGACAGAAAAAGAATGACGTTTAGCACACTTTGAGAATGCAAGTGGATTTTATTAAACTTAAACAATTAGCTTAATCTAGGTTACTAGAGCAAACAGGGATTCTCTTTGTATAAACCTCCTTACATATTCCTATCTATTTGTATACAACATTATTTTTAGTATATCAGAAACCTGAATATAGTTTGTTCAGAATCCAACATTTTTTGAACCATGTGTTATTTTTTGTCCCAAAAATACATATTTAAAAAAGGTTACAAGTTGGACACCAAGCGACACTAAGTATCTATCGCAATAATTTAGGTACCTACTGCCAAATTATTATTGTCAATGAGCTCAAGACGACGCTGGAGGCGCACGCGCGGCGGCGCCGCGTGGTGACTACGGTTTTGTGCGGACAACCAGGTAACTGAACAAGCTTATAAGTTTTTGATTTTTCATGATACAGTTTTAGGAGATTTCATACATAGATTTTTTACGTAAAAATAATAGACACGTGTTTCAGGTTTCACATATATTAAAACTAATGTTGTATATCTGTAGATAATTAGTATTAATTGTCAATGCAAAGCGATATAATATTTACATGCAAAACATTAATTGTTATCGTGGCTAATATTATTATACGTGATATAGTATTATAAACAATACACCTTATCGTTAACTAACAGAGCTATCGTGTGAGATTACACGAGCCTTTTAGAGTTCATTTCTGTGAAACCTGGCGGTGTCTGCTTCTCCTGCCCTTGTCCCAATTTATTCGAGGCAGCATGTCTTTTTCTTCCATTCCTCTCTATAACTCGTCATCCAATCAGTCACCTTTTTCTACATCTTTCACACAGTCCATCCATCGTTTCTTTGGTCTCCGGCTACTATTATAGCCATCACTTATACATTTATACTTAAAACCTTCCTCACATGTTCCTCATTCCTCCGCTTTACATGCCCATACCATACATCAAATATTTTAAATTAGGTTTTACAGAAAGGAGATTTCAGCAGCTATTCCATTCAAGTTGGCAACTGAAGGACTTGTATAGTATCTATATCTACTTCATTATTTTTTGGAACCTAACTTTAACTTCATAGGAAAATCCACAGATGTAATTAGTTGGAAACTGGCTAGTATGATAAGACTCCGCAAATCTTGCTTTTAAGTATTGAGCAAAAGACCCAAGAGAGAAGAAATAGGCCTGGCAAGATTCCTGTCAATGGTTAAAGCGCAGAATTCAAAACTTCTTCGAACTTCTGCTCTGAAGGCCAAACCGCTAGCGAGCGAGCGAGCGTGCGAGCCGGGCGAGGCATCGTTTCACCTTTTTTCATACTTTGGTTCATACCGCGAACTACCAAAAGAGCCGAAACGAAGTTTGAAAAGAGGCTCGCCCGGCTCGTTCGCTCGCTCGCTCGCAAGCTGGCGGTGTGGCTTCCAGAGCAAACAGAAGAACGAAGAAGTTGTAAATTCACCAAACAAACATTATCAAGAACATTTTTCTAAAACACACAGTAAAGTGTAGCAGTACGTGTTACAAAAAAACCTATTTTCTCGTGTGTTTACGACTTTCGTTGATAAGAAGATAACCACGTTTTCCATTTGTTATGATTTCTCATAAAATATAATGTAATGGCATTGGAACGAGCAATAGAATTACTGAAATATGGACACGTAATAAGCGCAGATTTAACAGGACAATTTCAGCAGCATGGTTGATTAATTAATTATTTCTAGAGTGGAAAAATGCTGATTAGAACAGGGTGATACCGGTACAAAGAAAATTCTGGCTGCGCATAGGAAAGCGAACCTGAAAGCTAAATGCGCGATTGGTATGTGGAGTTGCACACCAGTCCGATATACTACTGTAATTACAAAAGAAAAAACAAACACCCTACATTTTTTTTCTCTTCATAGATATAAGTATAAACCAGCAATCTAAAATCAATTAAAATTATAGCTACTACCTGTTCAATTCGCCGCTTTTCACATTTTTATCAATTACTTATCGTAATCGGCGCTAATGTGGGTTATCGAGAGATAGTAGTTTTTTAAGGGCATACAGTAGGGTTTAACGACCTATTAATAAAGTGCCACGTACGACCTTGTTCCGGGCAAAACGGGGAAACGTTTCGTTCACGTGATTTTGATAAAGAATATTGTAGTAAAGGATGTTTGTCGTGATTGGATGTGCATTTTGTCTTCATCTTACTGTCCCGTTTTAGTCGGGGTTGGTGCAGCACGATTTTATTTTCCATTCTTCCCTGGTGACCGTCACGCTATCATTTACAAAATTCTTTAAAAAAAAAATTATATAATTCTGCTCAGAATACATCCTCATTCTTCATCTTCCATCTTTTCTGTTTGTCTTTCGCTCTCTCCATCCATCAACATATCAAATGTACGTGTCTAAAAGACTGGTGATTATATATCACCACTGTTTTAGACACATCCATAATTTTCTTGTCATACTTGACAAGCGTTGACTTGGTGATGGCATTAACATTAATAAGTAAATTACGTTAACAGGCAACTGTAAAGATGACAGGTAAATGATGATGGCTTTGACCTAAATGCGGATCTCCTCGACAAACTTGACCGTCTTCTAAATAACTGCATTCGATTCGTTTTCAATTTGCGTAAATATGATCATGTCTCCGAACACCGGACTCTTCTTAAGTGGTTGCCCATACGTCAGCGTAGGGAGCAAAGGGCGCTTACCACCTTGTTTTCTTTTCTTGTTTCTCCCACTTCCCCTAGTTACCTTGCTCCCCACTTTCAGTATATTTGTGCCAACCATAATAGGAGCCTGCGATCATCGCAAAACCGTATGCTTCAATGTCCCTCTCACCGCACTGATTTCATTCACCGATCTTTCTTTGTCCAGTCTATTTCTCTGTGGAATGCGCTTCCCCAGGAAATCAGGATGGCAACCAATCGCTTATCTTTTAAAATTAAAGTTCGTGAGTACATTCGGAAGAAGCTGGCAGTTTCGTCACAACGGTAATGTTTTCCCCATGGTTTGTGTTTTTATTTTGGTATATTCGTGGAAATGTTTATTTACATTAATTTAAATTTTGATATATATTTATAGTATTTGATATATATTTATAGTATTTTATATATCCTTGTAGTTAATCTTATTATTATTTAAAATTATTTTCAGATTTACACCTACCACTGCTTGTCTCTGCATCACCCAAAGGTTGACTGGTAGAAAATGCCTATGGCATTAAGTCCGCCTCTGTACTTATGTGCTTGAAGTGTTAAATAAATAAATAAATAAATAAAAGTCTAAAGAAAGCCATAATAACTGCTGTTTTCGAAATCTCACAAATTCAAACCAAATAGAAAAACTAAATTCGAAAAATATCCGATTGATAACTGTGTAGCAGTTACAACTATTATGAACTGAGCCTCTATTACACCCGACTACCCGAGACTTTGACAAGCAAAAAGATCATTATTTACAAACTCAACGACAAGAATTCCAGATGAAACCATGTAGCAAAACATATAACAAAATTTAACTCACATCCGTATGACATAATAATATTATTATTGTAGGAAGCGTATAATATTTAGTCTTGACTGTCAAGAGACATACGCGCACCGTGGGATCGTATATTGTATGTATACCTACCTCAGTGACAGGTGATTAACCCATATATGCCCATTGATTCGAAAACGAAACAAGAAGTAGTACTTTCATAAAAGCATCGTAAATCGTTTGTTACCGCAGTAAAATGTAAAAAAACGCCATCTATCGCAAGGCTATGTAAGTAGGTTCTATTTGCAGCAAAGATTTTTGAGCAGCGTTGACATTTGATTCAAATAGTAACCAGTGCGATTTGTGTGGTCTTTTACGTCGCGCAACAATCATGTCGTCTGCCAGAAAAAAGTAAGTAACTGTTTAATTGAGTAAAGCTTTGTACTTATCAAAGGTTTTTAGTAAATTTGGGTAAATTATAAACTTATTCGTGTATTTAGAATGAGTAAATAATAATCTATAAATACCTATTCTGTCTTTATAACTTTCGTATTTCGAAAACGATACGTCGGGCAAATATACTGGTGAGACTTGTACTAAATCTATTTTTTTTGTTTTAGACGGAGCACACAGTTAACTACCAATGAAATCGTTGATTTAATCCATGATTTAGCTTCGGATGATGAAGTGACAGCAGCTGATGTATACATCGATCCTCCAGGCAATGGAATTGTGTCAGATTCTGACTCGGGGGACGAAACAAATGTAAGTTTTGAAAATTTCTCGCGTCGTCAACTTTTGGCACCTGCTGAACTGACACTAAGTGGAACAAATATCAGTGATGGCAGCGAGTCTGAAGAAGAAGTTTTACACCCAAGCACGTCATACCAGCCACAATCTTTATCAACCCGTAAGCGGGGCCGGCCATTGCGATCTATAGGTAATCCTCCGCTTCTACCTCCACCGCCAACTCTACCACCTAAGACAGCCCGAAAATGGTTGAAGCGAGACTTACCCCAACATCATGATGAGTGGATCGCACCATTCCCAAGATCAATAATTACTTTATCTGATGCTTCAGAACCAGTGGATTTCTTTGAATTGTTTTTTAGCCACGAAGTTATTATGCACATTGTCCGTCACTCTGTTATTTATGCAGTACAAAAAGGAAACCCAGGGTTTACCCTCTCTGATAGTGACATATATTGTTTCATTGGCATTTTGATATTGACTGGATATTCTCCACTGCCACGACGTCGGATGTATTGGGAGACTAACGAAGATACACACAATATCTTGGTGGCGAAATCCATGCGGAGAAACCGATTCGAAGAAATTCTTCGACATTTCCATGTGGCCGATAACACCAACCTTTGCCCTAATGACAAAATGGCTAAAGTTCGCCCTCTTTTTGATTTACTGAATAAGAAGTTCCTGCAATATGCTGTAATGGAAAAGGACATCAGCATAGACGAATCTATGATACCTTATTATGGTAGACACGGTTGTAAGCAGCATATCAGGGGAAAGCCTATTAGATTTGGCTTCAAGACGTGGATTGCGGCCTTGCGCTTAGGATATTGCTTATACGCCGACCCGTATCAAGGCCGTTATGAAACATACAGTACTGGCTTGGGACAATATGTTGTGCAAAAACTAATGACTGAGATTCAGAATGTCTACGAAGAAACAAGATTCTCAGTTTTCATCGACAACTTCTTCACAGGATTACCGTTGATAACAACAATGAAAGGAAAAAATATATTAGTGACGGGTACAGTTCGTGGTAATCGTACTGAGAAGTGTCCTTTGAAAGACGACAAGTTATGCAAGAAAGAACAGCGAGGTTACCATGATAGTCGGCTCAATGTAAACAGCGGCATTTGTGCAGTACGCTGGAACGATAACAGTGTAGTGACTCTGTTATCCAGTGAATACGGCGTGGAGCCTATACGAACTGCAAGGAGATACTCAGCTGCGCAAAAACAAAGAGTAAATGTGCCACAACCCAACGTTGTATACCAATACAATCGTTTTATGGGAGGGGTTGATCGGTTGGATGCAAATATAGGTACCTATCGAATAGCAATGAGGGGCAAAAAGTGGTATATTCCCTTACTTTTCTGGTTGATAGACGTTGCCGTCAACAATGCTACCCTGCTAGCTCGCAATTACTCTAACGATATAGATACGCTCGAGTTTCGACGTAGCATTGCCCGAACCTTACTTCAAAAGTATGGCAATGATAAGCAGCGTCCGGGACCTAGCAAACGGGTATCTACGAATGTACCTACATCAATACGAAAGCATAACGCCGAGCACATGATCGGCAGGGCACCTAGTCGGCTGCAATGTGCCTATTGCAAAAGTCTAACAGTCACCTTTTGTCAAAAATGTGAAGTCAATTTACATTCTAAATGTTTCTCTGCATTTCATTCTTAATTGTTTACTATAATTTCGTGTGAATATCAAATAAATAATAAATAAACTCATTATAACATATTTGTTTTAATTACCTATAACGAATGTAGGATATTTGCCCATTGTTTCGTTTTCGAACACCTCTAAAATACCTACTAAACAAAAATATTTTTTACTAAAACTAGTCAATACTAATACAGGGCTTTATCAACATAAACATATCTGAAAATAACCAAAATCGGAATCATAAAATAGTTCTGGGCATATATGGGTTAACAGTAGCCATACCAAAATCAGCCTTATTGCAACGACACAATGACGCTGTCACCACAGATAAATGCTTTGTTGTTAGAGGCTTTGTTGTTCTAGTGAACTCTAGTCTAGCAAGCGCTACTGCTGAACATGAGGAGTAAGGCAAAATATTCCTGGCGTCTGGATTTGTGTCCGGTGGATGGCTATAAGCTCACCGCCTACTACTTAAGACGTAACAATACGTTTGGCGTAATTTTGGTGTACTTACTTTGCACCTCTGCAGGACCCTTCGGGGATTACAGGCGTGATGTTATGTTTATAACATGCGGTTGACCGTAGATCTGTAACTTGTGAGTAATGCCGCACACGTGGCAACAAATTGTACCATTTTGTACACAATAGTGCTGTGCTTGTGCTGTTATCATAATGGAGATATTATTTTTATAGTATTTTCTGAGTAATAGGACTTTGTGGAGACTAAAGGAATGTTGCTGTATCAGCCTTGTGTTGTTTACGATTGGTGCAGTCCACCTGTCCGTTTTCGGCCATGGCGGCCATTTTGAGCGGAGATTAGCCATCGATATTTTAGTGCACAACCACGTGCGCAAACACAGGTATACTACTGCAATCAGCAATCCTACACGACCGAAGAAAAATCAAGCCAGGACCAACGGCATTTACATTCGAAAACAATTATACGATTGGTTTAGTTGAACATTAACGCAATTGTCAATGTTTTAGGCTAAGGTCGAGTTACTGGTTTTATATTGTTCCGTCCATTCAATATTAAAGATCTTGATTATCACACATTTAGTTCGAAGTATATGAGATGAGAACCTGCCTGCCAGCCTACCACAACCGCGGCTGAATGTTAAAAAACAATCTCCATTCTTCTCTGTTATTTTTTTATTAACTACTCGCAGATCAACAACTATAGAAGGTTGTAACTGCTTAACCGGACTATCCTGTGGTGGCCAAAAATTACTTTAAGGCCCTAAGCAGGGCTTACAAACTAGGATATTACATTAAATGAACGATCGCTAAGGGCGTCCTCTGTGGGGTTCGGACCTCGGCTTAGTGCGTCATTGATAGGAGGGCAGCTAGGGTCAGGCTGGCTCGAATTATCCATTCTTCTGTCTGTGTTTAAGATGAAGACCTACATTGATTTTAGTACTTTATACATATTGTTTGAGCCCAGTAGGTGGCCACGCTGATTGCTGCATCAGTGACCTTCTTAAGGTTACCTATGAGAACCAGTCTACCAGATCCGAAGCTGTTTCACCAAATTTTGACTGACGGGTCTAAAGTAGAGGTGTTAACAAACTTCGTAAAGAACCACCAATTCACACAATAATATGCAAATACACGTATTTGGCAAAGATACGTTCTTTCGTAAATCTATGACGTCTGTAGGCTACAAGCTGCAACTGCGATACCTATCAATCAAGTCATTGAAGCCAATGTCTCGTACTCTGATGAAAGGACATCATGTTAATGTCTCTTCAATTTACTTTACTGGAAACACCACCTGTCAGGCATTGGTTACCAATGACAATAGTACGGTATTGACAATGGTTATTTGACAGAACAATAATTATACGTTCCATTCATCGTGGTCGAGTTCCATTCCAAATTATTGTAACGAGATGATACAGCAACGTCTACGTGAGTAAAGTTTTCAGTATGAATTGACGGTGAAGTTAAATGGAAGACCAAATAAACGATGTATGGACAGTGTGAAACACGACATGGCTATAAAGGGGGTAACTATTGTGATGACTAACCGGGTAACTAGAGAAGCATGGTAGAAGAAAATGCAAGCTACGCCGACTCCAAATAAAAGAGAGTAAAAGCATGATGATGATGAAGCAGGCAAGATGATGGTGGATGATGATGTCAAAAATATTGACAATATTGAGTTTCTTGCAAAACTAATGTGGAATTTGTTTACAACCTCTTTTTGTTTTGGATTTGCTCTAACGTTAATGAAGATCGACTTTTCCAATATAAAGATACCGGTAACGGTAGGGGAATTAATAATATCTAGTCTTTACACATTTAATGTTTGTCACAGACATGGTTACGTTTGTTGCTCTTGACCAAGTGACACAAGTAAGCATCACGGAAATAAAATTGCTAATTACAACACTAATCCTAACATAAGATAAGAAGTTATTCTTATCAAAAACGTCGTAAAGCTTAAACTAAGGCCACGTGTTGTTATTCACTTAATTAAAAAGCTGCTTATTCATTCATATTAACCTAGAAATATTACATAGGCGGTACAATAGACGACGTAGCGGAAGACCAAGGCGAAGATGGCGGGACAAGCTTGAATCTTATAAAGAACTGGCTGACACAGAATTGTGTGGAAAACGGAGAAGGTGGTCATTGCCCAGCAGTGGGGCAGTTATGGCTAGTCAGTTAGATATTATAATAAGACAACTAAGTGTTAACAATGCGATAGCAACACAACCCAAAATCAATTCTGCTGAAGTTGAATTACGGAGCTGACAACTACAATAATTTCAAAGGTAACATTTAGATATTGTGTAGAGTAAATACGATACTTATCTCATAAACATACATACAAGGACTGAAAAGTAAACGAGGCGAGGTCATTAAACGGGTAAACAACGAAACGACTAACATCCAATGATATTCCAATGACGATTTTCAGGCTTCATACAAAACGAATGATGGACAGTGATGAGAAGGTAGCTTAGGCTGTTGTAAATGGTATACCAGAACCAATGTAGCAACAGTTACAGTGGGAAGCAATTCAGTGGTCACACTAGTCTTGAACAGTAATAACGTAACACTGAGTTACTAATTCAATAGAGATGATGGCAAGAAACAAACAATTAATTGATTAAAGTATCGACACAAAAAAAAGAATGCAGTGTACTGCAGAACAATTTTATATTTTTTTATGGGAAAAATTTCATGCTGGTTGGAGATTGAAATACCACCATAATAATGTGCTAAGGTTTGATGACAAACTACACAAATTTTTAACCTTGTGTAGCTGTTTCAAGATACAAATAAATTTTCTCAGATTCCATGTTCAGTGCATATTATATTTCACGATCCTATCATCCTACCTAATTAACTTAAGAATTAAAACTTACTGCAGTAAAGGCTTCGTGTCTGTCATTTTGCTCCAAATAAATCACTACACAGCACTTAAAATCACAAAATCCAAATATTTTACGAAAGAGAGAAAATGAAACGTCAAGCTGTCATATTAGTAGCGTCCTCGGGTGACTACTAATTTAAATCTAATAGCTATTACTGCTATCGTTATCTCGATTCTCGGAACATCGAATGAGCCACTCCCTGCACAAATTGTAGGTAGATAAGTGCAACTACCAACTGATAATAGTAATAGTATGTCGGGAACCGTGGCTATGTAAATATTTTCGTATTCAAACTGATTTTAGAGTTGAGGGTATAGTTGCAATGGAATCAAATGCTTTGAAAACGCGTGCACTTAAATTATGAAATGACGCTGATTTGTCACAAAAATAATTGACTAAGCAAAACCAGGGTTACATTCTTTTTTTTGTAGGTGACACAGTGATTAATGATGAATGATGATATACACAATTTTAAAATTGTTTTTCAAAAGGTTGCACTGCTAAAATTAATTTACAAATTCGGTATCTTTTTTATCATTTATCGTACGGATTATGTAGTATTGATAGTAAAACGTTGTAATACCTAATTATTTATGTAATAGAAGCGTGAAATGTGAAAGTAACACATTATGTAATGTACTTTGTGTATTGTTTTATTATCCCACAGTTTGTGTTCCATGGTTCCGTGCACCCATGGGTCATGTGTAGAATAAGTCGCTAAAGCCCAGCTAACAGCAACACCAAAAAAAATTGTAGGTAGGCCAGGTAGAACATTACGTAGCTTGTTATGGCTTCATTATCTAATTTGGCTGCCAATTCGTCTAGATGAGGCTGTCTAACATTTCTTCTCTTCCTGAAGTTTGTTACTTTCTACTAAAAGTTCCCTACTTGGTATCTCACCCTTTAAATTATAATAGCAGCGACCTCAAATTGAGCAACGCTCTGGTCTCACCATATTTTTACTTTACAATGTTGCCTATCTTATCTTATCATTCAACTGACTGGATTATACAAATAATCGACGATAATTATTTATCTACCGACTTTCGGACAGGTTACGAAGGGGAGACTTGTTTGTCCACCGCTTGTCGTAGCGGAAAGAAAAAATCCAAGATACTGATAAAGAAAACTTGAATAAAATGCATAACATTTGTCTTGTACGTTCAGGGTCGAGGGGATCGATTTTTAAATTGCAGTAACGGTAACACTATCGATCGGTGACTCCGCGGCTCATCCCACGCGGCCCACTCAGCCAGCGTTGACCGCGCTGTGTCTTCGAGACAGTGGAGGACACGGTTATAGTGACCAAACTACGCCTACAGCAACTTGGATTAAAACTTAATCAAGTGGTCACAGGCTGCGTTCGCATTTGGTAAGAATTGCCCAACGTAGTCACTCTTCGAGACACGAATAGTGATTATGCCAGAAAAGCAAACCAGAAATAACTACAAGTTGTATAGTTCCGGACTTGCTTTTTACCAATCCAAATGTGTAGTCGAAACATCGGGATGTACAAAACTTATCTAGTAAGCTACTGCGACCTCTCTTCCATGCAGTAAAACGTCAAATTCAAATGGTCCTTCAAGACGCAGACAGTAATCGTGTGGAAACGTAATCAGTGTATAATTAGCGCCTATCACACTTCGCACGTTTAAAGAACGAATTGTGTGAAACGTATGCTATTTTAATTGTCGAGGCGTGATCGTGACCACGTTGTAACTCATCAACATTCGTTAGGAAACAGTTTACTTAATATAACATTTCAGACCAATGAAAAAATATTTGTGTGACCGTATTCTATAGAATTAAAGATTCTGGAACAATGTACCATTTGACCGTATTCTACAGAATAAAAGAACAATGAACCAATAGATGGAGGAATCAATGACAACGGCAATGGAATTATTATATGATTGAACTGGCTTCTTCAGAAGTACCAAACATGTCATACAACTAGATGACATATAGGCCGATGTCTATGTAAATATTCACTATCATATTCTTGTCACATAGAATAGTAATGTCCTCAATGAAGTACAAAGTACCCATCGCGATAGCCTAGTATTTAATTAACCTCATACTTATAACATTAGAACTGATAATTTAAGGGTCTGTTGTTGACCTCGTTGGACATAGCTACTACAATACTATTTATTAGTACTTAACAACTAGCTAATGTGCTGGCTTGCCGTGAAAAAGTAAGAAAAACAAATGCAATATTAATTATAATTGTGATGGCAGTATTCAGAACTCCGGCCATGAGAAGAACTATAACATACAGTATTGGTAAGTTACATACAGTACGGCGTAAATGTTGAAAGAAACGACTTTGTGTCTCCAGGACAAGCTACTCGCTGAACAGAAGAGACGCTAGATATCCTAAACTACTGTGTGGCGGATTGAAACCCACCCTATGAGCTGTAGACGGTTACACATAGTACAGTAAAAAAAGTTGCACGTTGGAAAGGCTTTTTGGATAAGGTACGACATTGAGTTAAAACTTACATGTCACAAATCACAATCATGAATAAAATTATTTTGCGATTTGATACAAGATTTTTGCATTGCCGAAAAAGGCGTTCCGCCATTTTTGATTTCCATTTCAGATGAATCGGGTTACCTACGTATTATTTAGACATTAGTTCAGCTGTTTAGACTGTAGGTGGTAATATTCAAAACTGCTTAAATGGACAATATTTTTAACACCTATGTGTTCGCGTGAAAAATCAATTTTCACGATTATTATCACCGTCCAAAACCTACCATTCACTAGTAATATTATTTAAAAGTTTTTTAAATAAACAAGCCATAATGGAGACGGTCTGTGTCATTTTTGAAGAACAAAAGAAGACGAGCAAACAGCAGCTGTCTTATGATCTCATGTTAGTACGTGCGTAAAACTTGTAAAAATCCGTCTGTCACTGTACATAATAATATGTCGATTAAATAATTATCTTGCATGGGATTCTGTTAAGATACTAAATGAGATAAAACCCACACACACCAAACTATAGGAAACAACAACGGAAAGATATAACATAAAAGATGGAATGAATGATGATATTTTTTTAAACAAAACTACATCATTCTAATGCCCATCAACAGAACTTATTTGCAAATGATTCCCGATTTTTTACTTTTCCATTGCAATATTATGTATTATCATGAATGGTACATACTGAATCCGTACATTTGCAGCATTATAGTAACATGGTACCATGGTGCATGGCAGTTCCTAGTAACTCTATCTAGCCAATAAAGTGCAGATATTTACGACATCGAGCATTGCGGTCGGACCAACCACACATGTACTCATACCGGCACAATTCACGCCCCATACACATATAGAATGAGCATGAGCAGTATTACTTACTTCCGATGGTAAACTTTCTACTTCACATAGAAATCGAGAATCATAATAACTTTTTATATCCTCTAGATGAGTTTCCATTTCCTATTGGGAGTAAAACAACAGAATTACGTTTCGTCTAAGGTTTTTATCATCTTTCAACATGTCCGCAAAGAGAATCAAGAAATAACCTAATTTAGTTGGTTCTCTGGAAAACAATTCGCTATCCAGAATGTTCTTAGGCGCTGAATCTGATTTGATAATCAGAATTGGAAAACAATATACTGTTATTATAAGTCTGTGTGACAAAACAATAGAACGATCAACATAGAGACGATAGATCTATCATAACTGAAACTGTTGTGGCGTATAGGTAGCACGCAAATCGAACGTTGCTCAGATGAAAATATTGACATTATAGGATCGTCTCTCTATGTCTCTTGGCTAGCTGCACGTTCGGTTAATGATAGCCACCCACAATATGATTAGGTCGCATTGAAAAAATTGAAGTCTTTAAGATCCTCACAACTACTGTCCGAATATGGAGCGACTGCCTATCTGAATAGTTAAGACAATGTCCTCTATAAAATTGAATAGGTTCTTCTAGAGTGGCGTCATATCCTTCTCATGAAAATCAGAAACAATAGAGAGAGTACGATCAACTACGATAGCATCCACATTCAAAAGTTTCCATTCTTGGTAAAGGTCAGAATTATCGCTTATCGCCAACAGATTTCTATTGATCCTACTGACGCAGCGGTTATTAGTGCAGAGCAGTCGAACAAAAAGACATGGTACACTACGCCGAGATTTTAAATAGCCCTGACCGTGACATCTTATTATTTCGAGTGGTCGAAGATCAGTAATTCAGTACATTCAATTTTTATTCAATCTGGTACGCAAGAGGTTCAACCTATAATTTATATTTATATCAAACCGTAAATTGTATCAATATTATCGTTCTATGATGATGTTGTTGTTGTTCGTTCTGTGTTCGTTATACTGGACTGGATTCATCAATATTATGAGAATTTTCGAAGATTCAACGTTTAATAGAGTGGTGGCAAATATTGTGATGACTATTTCGTTTCAAATTAAGCAATCGAGTGATTGGATTTCTCTATTGAATACATTTATAAGTTCAGTTTCCTGAACTAACAAAGAGCTGAAAGATGTTTAAGTGGTAAATCTTAGAAGTTACATGCAGAAGCTATATCAGACATATGATTAAGAATTCTCGCAATCGAAATTAGGCTAGCTGTAAGAAAACCCAATTCTGGGTTAAGCTCGCCATTGTACATAAGGTTAAATTTTTGCAATTTTTATGTATATTTGTTATTTTGTGTGCAATAAAGAATAAGAATAAATAATAAGGATGAATAAGACGAGGGTTTTGTGTACTTTCTCGGGGTATTATATTGGATCCTACGATAACTAACCGTCAGAAAGTCTCTCACATCATATTTGTATTGTGTAGTGTGTGTGTGTGGAGTGTGTAGTTGTGTTTTACTCCAATTTCACCCTGTTTAGCTTGCCGATATTTCTGCAACAACATTGTAAAAAATCTTAGTACCGTAGTTCAGAAGTAACATGTTATCAATACGTACTTGCCGCACTTACCCACTTCGATTTGGCTATATAACGCTTTTTTCTTTATAAAAATTGGCAGAAGATAAGAGAATTCTATAACTAACTAACTACATTTTCAGCTTAACGAATCCTGAAAACGGATATTATTATTTTTAGATCTTAAAGAATCTGGTCCTCAAATCGTTAATTAATAGGACCGGTCCTTCGATACATGTCTTAGGTTGGGTTAACTTCTATTGCAATTGCCTTTTCTATTTGATTACTAACATAAATGAACAATTCTAAAACTGGGTCAGAGATAAGCATATAATTTACTATATTGTTCTGAAAATTTGATACTTTAATGGCGTACGCTCTTTTTAGATACATAGGTAATTGACACATAATATTGACATGGAAACCTAAATTAAATAAGAGTGACATAGAAACTAGACAATAAATAGTGGTTTACACGATTTCTTTTATTATTTTTTTTATTAGCTAGTACTGTCCCACTGCTGGGCAAAGGCTTCCTCCAATTCCCTTCAACTGCTCTTTTCCTCCGGCCTCTTCGGGCCGGACCTCGTGGTACGCGTTAAAATAGTCTCCCCACCTCTTTCTGGGCCGGCCTCGGCGGCGCCGTCCGTCTTCCGGCAACCATCGTGTGGAGATTATTATTACAAATCTAGCTTATATTTATTCAAAGGACTGTCCTATTATTTTTTTGTCATGGAAACAAGATGACAATAAATCTAAGTACCGTTTTTTTGTGATAAGTAGCTTTAAAATGTTTTTGCTTTGTTGTGATCTTACTTATGATGAAAGTTGTATGATACTTAATTAACATTATTTGCAAACTATCCATAGACTTAAAATAATAACGAAAATATAGGCAGGTACAAGACAAGTATCAAAAGGGGAAAAATCCAGGGCGTCAATAAATTCGTTTTTCGTCGTGTTTTGCTGTCAACGGGGTAAGGGCACAGAAAGATGATTATTTGGTCAAAAAAGGAGTGCACCAAGCGCTTGGCGATATCCCGAAAGACTCGGACCCCATGGCCCTAGTGTATCAACCCCAAAAGGCTCAAACACATAACTACTAATTAGGTTAATGCCTTCTCGACATTTGAGGTTTTCAGCACCTGCAGCAGCCCCCCAGTACAGCCCACCGTTACAATAATAAATAGTTTCATGGAAAGAAATCTTGAATTAAAGTTAACAAGCTATTTGCCCCATTAATTCTGTAAGTGACTAGTTTTATTAGTTTATACATAAACAAGGTCATGCCTACTAATTTAGTAGGTAATTGAAAAAATTTACCTAAAAATAAGAATAAAATTGGTTGACTTCCTCAAGTTAATAATCATCATCATCATCGTCATCCACAGTCCGACTTCACCCCTGCTGGTTATAGGCATCTCTCCGCTTGTGCTAAGCTCCACGTTCTTGTGGCAGCCTCATTCAGGACAGTACCTTTATACATACTTGACGGAAATTAGTCAATATACTTTAAATGAGCAATAGCCTTGCAAACTTATTGATTAGTAACAATTAGTTTCTTCAAGCCCTATACACTATTATTATACATTGCCCCAAACACTTATAAATACTGTGTTTATACAATTTAGTGATCCATAACTTGCATTAGTGAAGTATTTATTTTTTCTTGCCTTGACTAATTAATAATACAATTGCCAATTTCCACTAGCCATAGCAATTTTTATGATGCAATAATTAGGAATGATATTGGCTGTTATCAACAGAAAAAGAAAACAATTAGAATGACGGGATTATTCCAACTATGGTTAAAGTCAAGTAAGTGCCTATTAATTATAATTAATGTCTGCTTAAATATGTAACATTTTCTTAAATGTCTCATAACTATTAGCAGCATTTATAAATAAGCCCATAAGATTTAAAATATTTGTTAAGCATCTATAATAACAGTAATAAAAAAATTTTACTTAGACGAAAAAAAAAGTGGTAAAGGCATCATCAATCATCCAGAGGTCAATTGAAGTTCTTAAATCAAAGCAACTATAACACTTGTCAGTAAAAGATAACATAGATATTAATCAATATCTGTCAATCAAATGTTATTGAATTGAATTGTCTGATAACACCATCACTTTACTTCAATGATGAATTTGAAGGTATAAGTTAATCGCTACTAGCATGAGGTGCACAATCTATTTGATGAGCATGAAAGGCTTACCGTGAATGTCAGATTATTTTTTTATGATAAATTGCTAGCTAAGGCGAAATGAACTCGGACTCAAAAGCATATAGCAGTTTCCCAAATAGGTATGTTGTTTTTAAGGTCAAATATTCCATATTCCTTTTCGTTAGAAAATAAATGAATGCTTTTTGTACCAATAAGTATTGCGTACTGCTGTTTTTTTAAATATGTTGAAATAAAGAATACTGAGTATGATTCATAGTAATTAAGAAAACATTTTTTTATTAAGCATATTTATTTTAATTATCATTAAGGACCGTTACCTAAATATAATGATTGGTTTTACTGTCTTGTAAACAAATCTATATTCATTCAAAACAAAGTTTCAGTAAAGCATTTAATATAAATTAATCTTCAGTGTTTATGTAGGTAATACAAAAATGAACATGTCATTATTTCAAGCACCTACAGATATTTTTTGATGGGTATAGATAACATGCACTACGTGCAAGATGCACCTTTGCCAAGATAAAGTTAACAGAATCCTATTTATCTCAGCGGCATATCTGTTGTCATTAAACATACTAATAATAAAGGGTGTAAATCCTTAACAAAGCCGAGAGGCTTTTGTTCTCCCTGTCTTTGTGATAATTTTTTTGTTCTAGATCATACCTGGGAACCTTCTAGTTACAGAGATATTGGTAGTCAAAGTTCCAACTTTTTCACAAGTTTTTTTTTAAATACTTGTTTTAATGTAAGGTTTTTACTTTAAACACCTCCATGACCCCCTACTATTCAATCAATTCATCAACACAATGCTTTGAGTGTGTTCCATCGAGTCCTACCGTAAAATGTGATTTTTCACCCTAAAAAAAAGTCATTTCCCAGAAATAATTTTTGCGTAAAGTAACTTAGTTTGATGTACAGAATGCTTGGTTGATGGCTTTGTGAAGGGTCTGTATATTTAAATTTTTGATTGTTTGGTTATGAAAACTCATTCAAAAAGTAAGAAATTTCAAATCTAAGTTATTAAATTATGTGATGACTTAGATATTTTTGGGAGACTGGCTTAAGAAGACCATACTTTGGAAAAAGTGGAAAGCTATGAATGAGACCTTTGCCCAGCAGCGGGACAAAATAGTTTTAACAAAAAAAATGTATGGCTGAAATATTTTCACCTCAGATAAAAGCAAATTAAAATATATTAAAAAAAACATAATTTATTAATATGAATGTTGCTTACTTATTCCTATAATTGCCATTGTTGTGGTAGTTTATGAAATTATTAATAATAGTTAAGTAAGTAGGTACTTTTCTTTTTTAGGTATGCATTATTTTCTCATAATAGGTTGAATAAACTACTTCATAGTTGTATAAACTTACTAACATAAAAATGGATAATGTGAAAGTCTAACCCATTTTACAATAAAATACAAATTAAACACTTGTGATAGATCTAAAACTTTAAATATTAAAAAAAAACTTACCTAGGTATGAAGTAAATATTTGGACTATTATTTTGTTATGTGATCATTTAAAATTGAAATTCGATACTTATGTACTATGATTATCCCAAATATTCTAGTTGACTTTCATTACTGTAAATAACAAACGAAAACAAATAACAACAATAAAATAATAACATGAAGAACTGACAGAACTTTTAGTTTAGAAGTAAACAAACAACAGTCGCACGTCAAATTTTTGGCAGAGGTCGTCACGGTGATTGTTTGAAATTCGAATTAATGTAATTATGTCACCAGTATTTCGTAAACAATAAACTTACCCGTTCATATTGTTGTGACCTCCTTGCTCCGACACTCTGCTACCGACTAGACAGCCTGGAGTCTCAGACTTCTCTGAAACATGATGGTCTTCAATGTCTTCCAATATCGCCGCTCGATCCGCATTCGTTTTATTCAACTTATCACTTGACAAACTTTTCGATCTATACCTCCCGTTTATTGGCGCCAAATTTTTATCAGTAAACGCACTAAAACTATTCAACTTTGTATCGTTTGCATATTTCTCGCTAATTACATTAGATGACATTTCGTAGTCGTAAATATGCGCGCACGTCAACACTGGTTGTCAATCTCAGCTGCGGCGATACACGACTGACGGTCCGCGAAGTAAACCTAACGTTTTGCCGGACAAAATAATGGCATACGGCCCACTTAGAGAGTACATTGTACTTTATTGTACTTGGAACTGAAAGTGGAATATATAAATTGGTCGAATTATAGCGACAGATCCGCAATGTGAAAAAACGTTTTGTTTCAATGCCGGAATCGGAACGTCAGCCGGGGTGAAGGCGAGGTGCATTGTGCGATCCACCGCACAATTACCAGAGCTCATCTTAAACAATATGACAATAAATACTAAATAGGAAGTTTATTTCTTCTGAAAAGAAGAATATAAGGTAGACAAATGATAATATTAGAACCAAAAAAATAGGCTATCTCCGGATGCTTACTATAAGGAACGTTTTTTAGAGGCGGAACGGAACTATTTCCGGTCAGTGTTGGAAATAAAAAGGGAAATATGTTTTGAATAATGTGTAATGGCCGTTTTCTCTGTTAATTATATCACGTATCAGTTAATTAATCTTACCAGTGATCATAAAAAACTAAATCGTTTATGTTGAAAATCATAATGAAATGTTTCTCTAGATGTTTTTTCACTTTCTACATTTTCTAATTTTTGAAATATCTAATATATAAATAAACTAAGCTGAAAAAAATAAAATCAAACTTACATGCTCCTGTGGGTAGTTACTGTCAATCTCAGTGTGACTGTGAAATAAAGGGTTTGTTCAATTTATTTGTCTGCCTGGCACTGATTTTTTTTATTACGTCGCTTGTCAGAATTGAAATGCTGTAACACGTTGTTCCGAGGCTGGACACTTGACCTCAAAAATACGTGCACAGCTTTCAAACACTTGTATAACTCTGACTATATTATCACCAATTTTCCTAGTATTTTACAGCTATCAAACAAGATTTTATCGGGCTGACTCTTTATTTAATAAACTTCATTATTTACTGAGAAATAAAAACATAATTCCTTCGTTAATGCCTTTTATACGTCTGTCTGTGTCACATTTTTATTTACGATGCCTCCATATTTTGAAACCTTTTGTTGTAATAGTACATTATTACCCTAGGGGTGAAAGTAACTTATTTGGTCCCGAGACGGGGTTTGGCGCCCGAGCGTAGCGAGGGCGCAAATAGTTCGTGGGACTAAATATGTCCCGAAGCAGACACTGTGCTTTTGATTACGAATACAAGGAAAGTAAAATAAAAACATGAATTAGGTAACTACAGAAAAACTGAGTGATTTTTATTTTACATAAATCAATAACTTTGCTGAGATATTTATTTAAAGTTTATGGTAAAATTAGAACAATTAGTTATAGTTAGTGAAAGGTTTTTGCCAGGTATGTTGAAATTTAATATTTTTTGGGAAACTTGAGTTTCTACAGTATCCAAGGATTCTTGGGTTAATGTTGGGGACATTCATTTTTGTCTATTTTCTTCAGCTGTTACAGCAATATTTTTGGATTGCACCGGATAATCTTTTGAAGTGCTCGGTTGTGTGGAGAATCAGTGGAATGCAGATTTATCATTTCTGTTACTCTGTGTGATATCTTGGTTTTATTTTCCCTTCAGCTACTTTACTCGACTTCCAACCTCCATGCCTTTTAATTACAGTTAAATCGGCACCAGAATCGGCTAGCAAAGTTGCCGATGTTCTGCAAAAGCAGTGACCCGAATTTAGATTTGAGTTTGGCAAATTAAGGCTTTAGAAATACTCGAAATCTTATTTTAGCCAATTACTTGCCGCAGACACTTCTCTTTATGATAACTTATGAAAAAACAGTTCGTTTCTATAGGTACCACTTGGTCGTACTTTTTGGTATTTTTTACAAATTCTTTTTTAATAACGAAGGTTCGGTCAACTTTGGTTTTAGTGCCACGTTACTTCACCAGTATTATATCACCTTGTTTCTCAATGTCATCCACCTTCATATTTACTAGTTCGATACTTCTGCAAGCGCGACTTATTGCCAATATCAACACGCCTGAAAAGTAGTTAAATTGTATAATTACATTTTGATACCAATTTCTTATATGCGAATAACAATAAAAAGAATTGCTTACCTTCATTACCAGGTATATTTCGTCAAGCACTTGGTTTAAGAAGGTTTCTACCTCTTGAGAAGTGAAAACTTTGGATTTTTTCGATTTAAATCCATCAGATTACCTTTTGAGAAACGATGTTAGTCTTTCGAAATCCTTTAAATGTACATTGTGTTTAGTACTTAATGTTATAATACACGCACAGATTTTACAGATTGTACTTCGGTGAGTGTGCCCAAGAGCTCCACGAGCTCATTCCACCATCTCCCTTCTACCACCGGGAGTCCAGACGTACTGCAGGTTATCACCCATACCTTGTCGAGGTTCCACATATTCGCACGAAGCGCTTTGCTGCATCATTTATGCGCACAGCCAAGGAGTGGAATTCCCTGCCTGCGTCGGTGTTCCCAAGTTATATATAAATAGGCTTCTTTTGGGTTAGCTCGTTCCATCGTCGACCTCATCTCTGTCCTCTGGACTAGATTGAGGTCAAGAGTAAGCCCATTAATTATAAAAAAAAAAAAAAAACACTCATAATGTTGAAGGTTTGAAAGTCTTTGATAATTCGTTGAAATACATATATTAACAAAACGTTTTCTGATCACGATTTCGCTTTTTCATAAAATCGTCGTACGATTTTAGGTATATTTGTTTTGATTTAGGTGGTCAAACGTTTTCCACTACTGCTTTAGCCTCTTCTCTTACGAAATCAGGCGTTAAATCCATATCTGAATCAGATGAACTCATCAATCAGTGTTAAGAGCGTTAACGTCTTACGGCATTTCATAAAAACTTTCAAGTGATTTTGTGTAGAAATGACTGAACCGATTTTAATGAAACTTCGTACGCATTAGCAGGTTACATAAGTCTAAAGATTTGACAAAGAACTTTTCGAAAAATAGTGTTACAGCTAAATTAGACCGATTTTAGATTTTCCATAGAAACAGAAATGTCCAATTATCTTTTTTAAAAAAAGAACATTTCGAAAAGTTTTCTATCAAATCTTTACAAATCTCTGCTATTCAGAAGTATAAACTCTACAACTCGAAAAAATAAATGAAATTCGAAATGCCACTTTCCCGCCTATTTTGTTTTTTTTTTTCAGTGGCCGGCCAGCTATTCAGCCATTATTTTTCATTTTCATCATTGAAAAAATGGTAAATATTTTGCCCAAATCTATGTTATTTTAAAAAAATTGTTAAAACTAAATTATAATAAAGACATTTAAAAAAAATATTCTTTAATTAATATATGTTACTTATTTCAATTTTACATCGCGCTGTAATTGAGTGGCTGTATAGAACGTTGGAACAAGGTTCAATAGAAATGTAAAAAAAGAACTAGTTTTTTTTATAATTTGACAGGCGTCAGTTAAAATCGATTCTCCCTAGGGCTGAAAAGTATTACTTTTAACCCGCTCCTCAGGCAACTTCAGACCTACTTTCCGAGTATGAGTAATGAAAAGTTAATTAAAAATGTGTTTAACAATATCTAAACATTTTTCAGAACTAGTTCAAAACATTCGTTTCTTATCGTCTTCGTAGTAGGTACACGTTTTGCTATAAGTCACTAAGCACATTATGTAGAACGGCAGTTGTTTTTCCAGCTCAGTAGTTTCTCTAAAAGTATAATTTGCATAATTATCTAAAAAGTAGGTAATGCTCGACCCATTTTCTGGCTTTTAATAGTGACATAATTACAGGTAAAAAGCTGCCCTATTTCAATGAATCAATCATAAGGCTGCCATCAGACGGACTGCATGGCAGCAACCGCGCGCAGTCGATATATTCAACTGTTGAAAAAATATCCAACGGAACAGTTGAATATGTCGACTGCGCGCGGTTTCTGCGATGCAGTCGATAGGTATATTGAACAGTAGACGAACTGCATCGCACCGTATGGTGGTGCTGTGATGCAGTCCTTCTGATGGCAGTCTTACATGACTATTTTTCCCGAAATGTTAGGCATAGGGTAGCTAGCTATTAGGAGAAGGTACCTAGGTACATAGGTACATATACGGACACCCACATTTCGCTAGTTATGTTTGAGTCTAAAACAATAGGGACGAGGCCTATTGCCATTAACCGGACAAATCCAAATTTCAACGGATTCATTACAGTCTGAATTTTTGCCCCTGAAAAATGTCCTTTAATTTATCCAGTTATAATGGTTTGGGTTATTTTCACACGTCTCATGATCTTATCAGATGTGGTGGGATATCTATTACCTAATTTACCTATGGTTTGTTTTAAACAAGGACAAAAATGTGTTTTCTTCCAATTAAGTAGAAACAGAATTAATATCCTTGTAGGACTGTAGGTAAAATTTGTGGTAACAAATAAATAATAGATTTTGACACAAGTGGGCAATCTTTGTCATTACAGCCGCGGCGCAATTCACGCTGACGCTTCGCTAATTTGTTATTACGCTTTAACAAAATGTACTCTAGATTGCATAAACGTTACTCCTATTATGTTTTAATCAAATCGTCATAGCTGGATTAACACATCTGCATAATTACCTAGGCAGGTACCTATACCTACCTAGGTAATTATGCAGATGAAAAAGTAATAAAAGGAAACAACATAAAGCGTGCTTTTTCATTTTAATTTAGGTATGTTTCCATACGCATACGCTGTGGTCTTTGTTGGCATCCTGGATTGTCTTCTTTGGTATCGGCAGAAATTTTGGGCATACCTTGCTGATGGCGTAGAAGTATAATATTATCCAGGCAGGAAGGTAGGAGCGAGTCTGACTATCCACGATGCCTAATCACCAGGAGTTACATATTTTACCATTCTTGAAGGCCACTATGTCAAAAACAGCACTGGCCTCCTTTCTTCCTCGTATCGATGATTCATGCTAAGGTAACCCGCGAAATTGAAATTTTCTTAGATTTCAGACAGAAGAAAATACTACCAGGGCGCTTCCACCTTAAATAAGCTTTGATCAGAACTCTGTCACTTCAACGGCTTAATCAATGGCTTCGGACAGGTCCCTCGAGGTCTACATGTAGTTGTACTGCCGGGCAGTAGCCGAGACATCGTTGGTGAGAATCCACAGTCACACTTGCTTCCTCGGAATACCTACCTCAATCAGACTAAGGTGTACCTGCAGTCACCTACCGTACCGGCTTCGTTCGTAGTCAGTTAAGAATAAGGAATGCACTCTCGACTCCAGATTAGAAATTACAATCTCGCGAGATCCGATTTTCGAGATCTCGGATAGTTTAAAAAAAAAGAAATAAAACTTTATTATTTAATGTATTTTTTGAAAATCAACAAAAACAATAAAATTTATAACACTGTCAGTCAAATGCGAAAAAGTCTAGTTCTAGTGTGTGAGTTCTTGGTTCAGGTGGTTGTATCTTTGCCAGATATTTCATTAAGTTTGTCGTTGACTAGGGTCAATTTTACGATATAAAACCTAAATATAGGTATATTTTATTTACTATCGGTCTAGTTCTATGTTTCCCTATCGGTAGAAGTATTGCACAACCTAGATATAGCGCGAGGTGAATAAAGTAAATGTAGGTAACTAGGTGGTGTAGGAGAACATTTTCGAAATGTCTTTGTAAAATTAAAATAATTGGAAATTTCTGTTTCTTTGCAAAGTCGGTCTAATTTAGCTGTAACACTATTTTTCGAAAATTTTCTCTGATAACTTTTTAAACCTATGTATCTTGCTTATGCGTATGAAGTTTCATTAAAATCGGTTCAGTCATTTCGAAAAAAAAAGGACTTGAAAGTTTGTATCAAATGCCGAAAGTCGTAAACGCTCATGAGGTTCCCTATCTCACCCCCTGTTACGCGGAGCGGGCGAAATTTGGATATACTACACCTCCACCTAACCTTTCGGCAGACATTGAGTCTATATTTATACTGCAAAAAAGAGCCATCAGAGCCATATATAATCTTCGTAGGCGCGATACTCTAAGGGAACTGTTTAAGGAAATTAACATCATGACGGTACATTGTCAATACATCTACGAAAACATAATGTATGTAAGAAAAAATCTACATCTTTTTAATAAAAGAGGTGACAGACACAATTACAGTATTAAACTGAATGAAACGAAATTTAAAACATGCATTAAACGCACACTATGTAAGAAAGCATATTACAAGTTGGACAATTATATCACTGATAAAAATGCTTGGCTCAATGCCGGTCCTGCTCCACAAGAACAGGGGCGCCTAAATTGATAGCATTAAATAGTATTGTTGGAGCTGCTGAAGATTGTATAACTATCTTTGCATTGTATAGAGTCAATCTCTTTTGTATTATATAGCCGCCTGGCCCATATTGTGTGAGTACTATGTACTAGAAAGCTGTCATTCGCTGGAAACCTGCGTCTTTTCTTGACTTGAATGTGCCCTGGCGGTTAGGAGTATGTCATGCTCACTCAAATGTCTCGCTGATGGTGGCACGTGTGTCAAATCATTTAGTTCCCCTCAAAATGGTTGAGTTGAATGGTGCTGATACATGCGTCATGTTCGTGAACGGGCGCTGTCAGTTGTGACTGGTCATCTCTTATTTGCCACGGCTTATTTGAATTAATTATTTTACTTTTGAATTGTTTTTACTATGGACAGTTTTAACATACACATCTGACTGCATCGTTCTCACATAATGTACCATCTCAACATGAATGATGTAACCAAGGTTTTGTTAAAGTATTCTGATTTAAAAGAGTGTCTATGGAGTTTTTTTGCCCGTTCTTCTCCATAGAGATCTACGTTAGGGAATGGGCAACTACAGTACTTTCACAGTTTTTGTGACTTGTGACTGGGACTGTAGCTATATTTTACTGTATCTTTGTTTCGACAATTCAAAAGTGCATGTAACTGGCCTACTTGAAATAAATGCTTTGATTTTGATTTTCGGGGATTATAGGTTACAGGCGTGATGTTTTGTTAAGAACCCATGGAGGTTAGATTTTCATGAATAGAGCCAAGATTAGAAAACGTAAACCAAAGTTATTTAGGATTGGATTGCCTAAATGCCTAGGTAAGAGATGATATATTATAACCCAGGTATACCAACCCATTGTAGCTAGAGCTTGGAAAAAAGTTTATTTCTCATACTTAGATCCCAAAACAAATTAAAAGGTCTTCCATTTTGATAACTGGAGCTAATTATTCATTGTCAAAGGTGCTGAGAGTTTTAGATCCAAACCAGGCCTGCTGGAGAGTGAGAGATTATTAAAATAATATCAAGGTACTGGCTGCTGCCTTTGACTGCCTATCCACTTAACATCACTGAAAAAATGTTTACTGAAACGAAAATGTGCTTCTAGTGTTAACTAGTTAATAATTTTTATATCGTTTACAAATCTATTCATATCTTAGAACACATGAAATAAAACAGTATAAGAATACTAAGAAGCCATTGCGTGCTATTTTACAATAAAACATTATAAAAACTGTTACAATCATACTAAAGCTATTTTGTTGACACTCAATAATAACAAATGTAAAATATCGAACGTGTTTAAATTTCCCACACGAGTTCCAGGTTTGTGTGTTATGGTAGGATATAATTTATCGGATGGTGTTGGTGTCCCTACGTTTTTACATATTTATTAAAAGGCATTGCCCTGTAGTATGTATAAAGGGTGTAAATAGACCCTTAACATAAACGAAAGGCACTTGTTCTCCCCGTCACTGCGATCATTTTTTTGTTCTAGGCCATACCTGGGAACCTTCTAGTTACGGAGATATTGGGGGTCAAAGTTCCAACTTTTACACAAGTTTTTTTTTTTAAATACATGTTTTTAATGTAAGATTTTTACTTTACACACCTCCAAGACCCCCCGTACTATTCAATCTATTCATCAGCACAATGCTATAAGTGCTTTCCATCGAGTCCTACCGTAAAATGTGATTTTTCACCCCAAAAAAAAAGTTGATTCCCAGCAATAATTTTTGCATAAAGTTACTTAGTTTGGTGTACAGGATGCTTGGTTGACGGATATGTGAAGGGCCTGTTTACACCCGGTATAACATACTTTTAATAAATTTAAAAATCAGGCGAAGGGCTAATTTTGGGGAATATTTCATAGATCATTCTCTTCTAATAATTACGAGCGAAGATCACTTTATGGTCAAATCTGTATTTAACATCTAAAGAAAATATTTCTTATACACCGTGACTTTTTAGTCGTCTTACAACGCAGCCCACCTCATGTATAAAATGAATACTAAACATTCATAAAAAAAATAGGTATTTATGAGATTTTAATAATTGAAAAATAAAAATATTTTTCAGTATTATGACGCATGACGTAGTTAAAACACCCTGTTGCGAGCGATGATCTACTGGACTCGAGTGCTGGGTAGGTATATGTTCTCCCATTTGACAAGTTAACATCATTAACTGGATGTTTCATAATGTTATTCTAATTTTTTATTATTATTTTTCTTTGTACCTATTATGGAAAATAAAAAAAAATCGCGCCTAGAGCTATTTTATGTCGGGTACATTGAGTGGACGACCTTTGTAAGACGACTAAAAAGTCACGGTGTACCTGTAGTCGCAGTTGCTAGGTTAGGAGTTAGGACACATCACACAAATATTGTCTCAAAAGTCAGTAAAGGGGATCAAATACTAGCCTACTATGATTCAACTTCAAACATTATGACATGAACACTACGTAATTCAGACAGTGTTTCACAATAGTTTCTCTATTACTAATAACCTAGTTATATGTATGGTTATACGCGTTGGTGTGCCCCCGTTTTTTTAATGAATTTGGTGTTTTTTGATGAATTATAATGTTATGGGTTTTTTGGGCTACTTATATCACCAACACGGATTTTGGGACCGTGTAGGTGGTAGGTGGTCAACAACGTTGACTGACAGACTTATCATTTATCTTATTACCTACTACTGGGTACTACTGGGTATGTCATAAGGATAACAAATAATCTGGCTATATCTTTCCCATTGCTAGGAACATTTAAGAATGATAATGATTTAGCTTGTACCGACAAAATTAAAGGCAAAGAAGCGTTCTGTGGTGACATGAGAATTCATCATCAACCAGGAAACAATATACCTATTCAATTGATTGTTTTGGTACCCGAAGTTGGTTGTTTCCCGTTGAGACCATTGAGAAATGCGGGGTAGAAGGGACACCGACGCGAAAAGGATTACCACGTATTCAGTATATCATTCTGAGCCCCCACATTGAAATTTTTCATCGGTTATTTAAAAAAAAATCAGCTGTTCCATACATTTTCACCGTGTAGGTATTGCACTTTAGTAGGAAAAACCTGATTTTTTTTTGTGTATTGTGGGGGACAATGATATACTGAATACGTGGTAACCGTTTTCGCGTCGGTTCCCTTCCACTGTATAAATCAATGGTTGAGAAATCTCACAAACACTACCTAATAATGCTACAATAAAATCAACCGTATTGTTATCTGTATAGTTAGTCCCATAGTTTCAGTTGATTGGTGAACCACAGATAGTCCGTAAAAACCATGGTCAAGGCAAGGTGACGTTTTTAGTGGCCGGCAAAGTTTTTATCATCTGTGGTCACTATAAAAGTTAATAGAACGAATGAATTAGGGCAAATGATACTCTGTGCTCTATTGGAATATTGTAACAAAAGGTTACCGAAGAGGGTTTTTCAGCAACCACAACAGACGAAAACTTGATAGCTGAGTAGGTGGGACGTGATGAGCGAAAATCAAAATTAGATTTAAAAAAAAAACAGGTAGGAACTCCTTACAGAAGTCTGTAAACACAGGTTGGAAAGAAGCATCACACGGAATCGTGGCTGGTAGCTAAATTAATGAGGAACACAGTGGACCGTGGAACTCTACTCATTCTCCATTAAAAGGGGAGGATCCTCCGACTAGACGGGTGTAGAGTCTGGTGGGTTCCTTCTAAAGTCTGCCCGATGGTTGCTTTTGGGCTGTTGTGTCCTTATCTCGCGGAGAACTGCTTTTACGTGACATCAGGTATAAAGCGTCATTTATATGCGGAGACAACTTCAAATTGCAGTTGCAGATGAAATTACAATAGGTCATTTATTATGGCTGCTACAATAACTACAATATTATGTATTGACTTCTAGAGCATAACTTTACATTTTAGACATAACACAACGGTCAGTTCACCATAAGAATAAGAATAAGAATAAATTTATTAATCCATTGTTACAAACATTTTCTTTATCTAACTAGAGCTACTATGATATAATCGTAACAAATTGAAATTTAACATGATAATTAGTAAACAGAGGTCCCCAAACTAGGCTCCGCCTGTATCTTGGGGGCCAAAGTTGCGTTAACTTAAAATTAAAACACATATTGTTGAAAGCATAAAGCCATAAGAAGTATCAGCTTATAATGTTCACACTGCTAGCGAATGATATGAAAGAGAAAGAAGTAAATGTTGTCGTGCCGTCTGACAGGGGAGAATGGAAGAACGTGTAGCGCCGACCCCAAGTAGAATGGGACAAGGACTGGAAGATGATGACGAATGTTCCCACTGCTATGACACTGGCCGCTGAGACAAGGGATCACAGTTTTTTTACAACTTAGCTTCTAATAACCTCGCTGTAGTATCTTAAATCTTTTGTAGTTTAAATAAATTGTCTTTTATTGGCAATTTCACTTTCCTCGTTCCTATGTTAGGTATCTGGTCACATCTTTATTAAATCCTTATTAGAGCTGTAAACGCAGGCAACAAGCTTCTCGTTGGCTAGCAATAAATCGCTTAGATGATAGCATCATCCGTTGATAACATCACACTGTGAAATTATATAGTTTCCGTGCATTTCCGTAACTACGTAACTCATCATATTTCGCCACTAACATAGAACACCACATTGTACGTATGTTGTACATTATTTCAGCAAAGACGTATAGAATGATTATTAATTATAAATGAACAGAGCACTTTGACCGTGACCACGCGAGACCCTTATCGTCCAAGAATACAGCAAGAAATTAATGAAATAAAATCGTCAAACATGAGAATGCTGAAGTAATTAGTACTTCAGCATTTTCATATTTCATGATATCCAAATTTTTTCATAATTGTTATTCACCTACTGGGTACCTTGGACAATGATCTATGGGCCATAGAAGTTTTGTGAACAATTAACAATTTGTCAATAATATTCACGTAAGGGGGCCGGTGACGGTGACTGCAAAAACCTTCCAACAATTGTTAACTTTTCTACACTTCTCGATTTTCTAGATCTTTCGTCATTCATTCACTGCAGCGCTGTCAACTGTCAGCTGTTTTGGAGTGTCGAGGCCACGGTCAACAGACCATAACCTTTTCCTTCTTCACTTACAGGTTGTGTTCCTTCCATGGTGGTCAATGATTTTCCTTTAACGTAAACGTCTAACGCTCAGCCCACATGTCTCTGTCACGGTTTAAGTGGCGGGTCGTTGTGGTTATAGTTTAAGTTATTTCCATCGCTATGCTGCATTCATTTTACTAGTTCTGAAATAAGCACCTTGCAATATTGTTTTTTTTTAAATACCTAGTTCATAATGTCAGACTGGTCAAAGGCGTCCCGCATATCCTTACAGGAACTCTTTTCCAGCGACACCTCGAGGCAGCCTTCGTGATCTCGCCTTTTCAGTCTCCTCACCTTTTCCTGGGCCTCTGCTGCTAATTAGTAAGTTCATTTTCTGGAAAATTTCAACAACAAAAATAGTGTTTGTTCTCCTACTGGTTGACTTTGGTCCGTGTGTTAAATCAAGCACTTGCATCAATATCGTCAATTCCTAGGACAGTTCCACCGTCATAGACGTCCTTGTTACCAAATCGGTCCAGTCCTGTGTCGTCATCGTCACGCCGACGACCTCTATATGAAGCGCACGTCCTCACACATCTAGTCCATACTTAAGTACATATACATCGATATCTATAACAGAAGGACCACCATCGTCTCCGTGTTACGTGATGGTCGTCACACAGAGCGTGTGATACAGAGTAGCAAACGTCTCAAGCAAGCAAGAATGGCTTAAACAGTGAACTACTGGTGGTAATGGTGATCGAGGATGTTGACCAATGAGGAGTACCGCCCTTTTTAGAGTCACAACGACACTGAAGTTAGGTTCGACTGCATTTTTAAATGATTCTGCCAGTACCGTCCATCATCAACATCATCTGCCTTGCCTTTTCCCAACTATGTTGGGGTTGGCTTCCAGTCTAACCGGATGCAGCTGAATACCAGTATTTTACATGGAGCGACTGCCTATCTGACCTCCACAACCCAGTTACTACTGGGTAATACGATACCCCTTCCTGCCAGTACCGTCCATTATTTTATAAAAAAAAAACGATTGCCCTTGGGCGCATATCTATCAAATTTTGCACTTCTTAATAAATTGATTGTAAGCAGTTGGTCTTCTGAAATATTTTCATCGTTCTTTTCTTGATCACCGCGTGTCGCTCGTGTAGTTGCACCGTCGCCGCACGCGCAACTAGATAATTATTCGTAACAATGAATTGAATAACAGTCTCAAAACTTGATTACTAGTGTTATTAGGTTAGGTGCAGTCACGTGAAAATATACAGAATTGTTTTTTTTCAGTTGTTGTGAATTAGAAGTTGGCCCTTTTGATGCGGTGAGAGGAGACAGCATATATTTATCTGGTCATTTGAGCATTTATTTATTTTGCTGATATCCTCAATAATTTAAAATGATTAGGTGCTTGTGTACCCACTTGTCTCAGGAGTTAGGACTCCTGGAGTAAGTTATTCCTGTCCTCTAAACAGGAACTAATTTGAGAACAAATCATGCCGCATGCCTAATCAAGATTCAATAAGTTATCCACGGTCTGGCTGCTCACGGTATACTGTGAAACCAGCTGGTCTTTAAGTTATTAAATCCGACACTCATGACGACTCTCCTTCAAGAAAATTAAACTCTTTAACTTCTGTGATACCGATGATTGACTTTCTTTCTTGGTGGAGTAAATAGGTACAAAAAAGATAGAAAAGTTAACAAATCGAAAACATTCATAGAATTTGCATGGAGCGACTGCCTACCTGACTTCCACTACCTACATTTAATTTATAACCAATGTAGGTATACACAGTTACAGCGTAGTCCTTGTAGAATTCTAGATGCTTCGATTTGTTAACTTTTCTATTGTTTTTTTTACGTTTTTGTAAAGTAAGCAACTTGTAGTGAGGCCTACCTCCGCCGACCTCCCATACTTAAGTACCTACTAACGCTGTAACATAATAATATTGTAAAACCAAATAATTTTAAGAGAGTAACCATGGAGTTTCTTGCTGGTTCTTCCGCATAAGAAACGAGTGTTTTCCTATGCAGGTTAAGAACTGCGCACCTATTTTTCGACGTTTTATTAAGTGCCCATGTAGGCGTAGGTGATATAAATTATTTTGATTTGAATTTACGAAACATAAATAAGTTTAGGTAAATGACGATGGACCCCACCACCGCCATCTACGTAGCCTTTTCCCCAGGTACCTACACAACTACGCACGAACATTACGCAACGCTAATAATGTTATCATTCCACAGTATTGTTGACTGTTACCCGTTTGTTTGCTATTGTTGCCAGCGGCGCCTGCGTGTAGCGGGTTCCCTGAAATATAAGCATGACACTCGAGGTCTTGTCTCGAAATTGTTTATGAGACGCGTACTAATTATACATCGTACAAGTGTACTACGCGGAATGAAGACATAAATTAACATACCTTTTACAACTACTTGAAGATGGTTTAATGAGTGAATTTGTGGGTATTTTCAGTTTCGAAAAAGTCTCAAAAAACTTCCATAATTGACAAGACTTTAAGATCTATAAAGTACGGAATAGCAAAATAGGAGTAAAAGAGGTTCTTCGCAAGATGGAATACTCTAACTTGTAAAATGACCATGTGCATTTCTTCCTAAACCTTCGGTAAAGCAGGCGTAAAGTAATCCTGCTGTGAAGAGTAGTTTGAGTATATCGCCTATGCCAATAGTGACCAGTAATACTAAGTATTAATTGTATTCAGTATGATTAAAGAAGCTACCCGGAAGACCGGTTAGTATGCACATGGCAACGGCAGCAGTTGGCAATTATGCCATCCTGATGACAATTGTTACGACAATTTACTGCATAGGCCTACGTTCTATCGTACGTAGATTGTTTAATAATGAACGAATACATAATAAATGTATTATATGTATGACTATCATGACAATCGTCATGTTATAATTAGAACATGGCCACTACCATAGCTTCCGTCATTGTCATCATGTCCGCAGGAAAATAGAACACAGGTCTGATCACCCACAGTGAACTACATATATTGAAGGTTTAAGTCCAAGAGCCTTGGTCTCACTGAGTCATGTGCGTAATAACGCAGGACGAAGGTCAAGAATAATTGAAGGCAAACAATCGAGAGGCAGAGCGACTGTCTCCTGACGAGGATTGGGTGTGAACCCAGTCAGGCGACATCATCATCAAGTGTTTATTTAGTTCATCACTAAACTTATACTGTCACTTACAGGATATCTTCCGTGTTTGTTCATTATTTTGAGCTCCCGATATTTCGACGCTGTTCCAAGCGCCATGATCGCGGGTTGACTGGAGAATAATGTATATGTAATGTATAATGTGGATGGAAAATAAATTGTTAAGGGCAGACAAATCTGTCTACCTTCTTTCTTTGTCTTTTGTTACGCGCACTACTGGAACTCGACCCTAACTACTCTACTCATTTTCATCACTGCTCTCAAAACGGTGCAAAAATAATATATCTTGAGGAAACTAGCAAGTCCTACAATCAAAAAATTCGAAGTCATCTAACGTTTAGGTATGAACCCGCATGGGACCCGGGTGGTGGGTTAAAGCCCGCTCTCTCTCGCAGAGAGGAAGAAAGTACGAACTTTGAAGGTGTTTGGAAAAATTTATAAAAAGTACTTTTTTTTTTACAAACGATATTCACAATCTCAGACAGAGTCCTATATCCACCATTTCGCAGGGACCACACTGCAAGAGAAACCACTCATGTGATTAAATAATACACACAACAATTATAATGTACGCCATATTTAATTGTTATACAATAATGATCTATTTGGCTGTGTCGAAAGGAAAGTATTTACGCAACTTCGGTCAGTGTGCCTAATTGTAATGCCTGGCCTATTGTGGATCGCGTGTTGATACTGACCCACTGATTTTGTTACATTTTATAGACCAAAGACAACTTGAACCGTGGCAGAACTTGGAACTAAAAAAAGTATGCAATTTGACGTCTCGTTTGACAGTTTCCGTAGTTAGCAGCGCTACTTCTAAGTGTCAAGTTAAAATGGTCAGTCTTTATAGTTACGTGATGGAATGTCGTCATTTATTTATTTCAGTTTATTTTGTGGTTGTTTTATGTGAGATGTATGAAATATGTTGTTCATGGGTGGTAATCATGCGTTAATTTGATATGTGGGTGATCGATAGTGAGGATTGAAATGGTGGTTATGTAGTATCAATGGCACAATAGTAATAGAATAGACTCGTTCTACTTTTGAATTAAATAACAATTCAAGCCTGCATTTATTAACTTAATACGGAGCAGACTAAATGAAAAATGTAATATGTTTAATAAAAAGTTCAGTTTGATGCAGCACTTTCGAAAAGTTCTCCCAGAAATATATATGTTCCCTATGAAAGTTTATATGGAATACGATATCGTCATAGTCGCGGGAGACAGATGGATGAGGGACGCACAGAACCGAGCAACTTCTCGGCTATAGGCCTATCCCCAACAGTGGGTGATTCCGGGTTGAAATGATGATAATGATAGTCATTTAGGCAATGGAAATCTCAACGCGCGCACCGGGCTTGTGACATAATAAATCAGTTTTTTTACAAAATATTAAAGCTGATTTTTCATTAATATGTTTCCCTAATTAATTACAAGTATTAAATAGCCGACGTGGTAATAGATTAAGTATGTAGTATGTATACACTTTCCTAAATTTAAAAGCAATATTTGCGAGGAATATCGATAGTAACTTGGAGATGGTATCTTTTTCATAAAAATATGAGTTCCAGAATAATATTTTCGTAATAACATGCAATTTTAATAAGGACAGTATTAGAAAACACTTATTGGTGCTCGTGACTGTACTGTCTAATGTAACAAAACTATAGCGCGATTCAGGATTCCAACCGGATAGTACAACGCCATGTGTCGAACTCGACGAAAACGATGCGGGCTGGATTAGGTTTAGTCATAAAGTTTAATATAGTCTTTTATTTTTAACCCTTCTACAAAACGAATATTATTTATCATTATCACTTAACTAAAGATAAGTCCTGTACTTACCCATATTTATTACTGTCAAGTCATTTTCAACATTGGTAGTAAAAAGCACGATCGACTTTATTTCCTCGGACGAGCTGTTTCACTGAGAAGGAGTTCTATGTTTTTTGTTATGTACCTACTTAGATAGGTTGTACATCAAAATTAACCGCTCTCGTCTGTCTGTGTGACCGCCTTGTAAATTATACAAAGTACCTAAAATGCCACCCAAGTAGGCACTTTACTTTGTATAATTTAGGTACATTTTCGTCTCCACGAGACGAGTGACCCTCGAAAGCCACAATACGTAAGTTAGTGTACAAGTTATAACAACTATTCTTCTATATTTATCGCGATTAGAGATCGTCAAAGCGTGTCTAATAAATAAAAACAAAACGTTTCCTCTTCCGACTCCGCCATTTTGTGTTTTTGTCGCGGAAGTACTTCCGGTACTTAGAGGTTGACAATTGATTGAAAAAAGACTAATAAAGTTGAAACGAACATGTTCAATAAATGTAATATTAAATTATTAAAGAGTCGGAACTTTAAAAAAAAAACGCTATTACGGCATCAAAACAATGTGCTTCGACAAATTGTAGTTAGATCATCACAATTGATTCTGGGAAGAGAGACGTAGAGGTGTTGCTTTCCACATTTAGCTAAGTGAAAGTCTTCACAAAAAAGAGAAACGACCCAGAATTCATTTCCTACTAAGCTCAAACTTTGATAAATGGATTAATATTTTTATCTGCGTATTAAGCGCCCGAGGAAAAGCTTATAGCAAAAAGTATTTACTCGCTTAGTTGTTTCACTTTTTCTTGCGGGCGCATCGTCAATCGGTATCTAAATATATTACTCTATGTTACGCTATGACAAAACTTTGTGCTCACAATCACAACCTAATGAGTTTTGGATGATTCCTACAGAGATAGAGGTTGGACGGAAAATAAGATCGTAGGATGGCAATTTTCAAACGCTTCGCCTATTTATCGAAAGTTTAACGTGAAGCACAAGTAAAAATGGGGTTTCCATCGGCGTCGGGTCGACGTTGAAGTACCTAGGACTCGTCCTCGACAGCCGGTGGAACTTCGTGGAGCACTTCCGACGTTTGGCTCCCAAACTGGAACGGACAGGGGCTGCCTTCAAGCGGCTCTTGCGAAACCTGAGGGGTCCAAACGCCCCCTGCCGGAGGCTATACACGGGGGTCGTGCGGTCCATGGCCCTTTACGGGGCCCCGGTGTGGGCACGTTCTTTGAGGCGGCAAGCCGCCCACTACCTGAACGCGCCCCAAAAGGTAGTAGCCATAAGGCTAATCCGGGGGTACCGCACGATCTCCGGCGAGGCAGCTAGCCTCCTTGCCGGATTGCCGCCATGGGATCTGGAGGCGATAGTCCTCGCGCGCCTGCACGAATGGCGCGCGGAGGCACTACGTCGGGGGGAAACCCCGCTGCCGCGGCAAATTGCCGCTCAGCGGACAGACCTCCGGCGTGATCTCATGGCGACATGGAGAGAGCGACTGTCGCAACCCCGTGCAGGGCACCCCTCTTTGAGGAGTGGCTAGAGAGGCGCCACGGCGCCCTCACCTATCGCCTGACGCAGGTCCTCACCGGACACGGTTGTTTCGGGAGGTTCCTACACCGAATCGGGCGGGAGGAAACGCCCGGGTGTTTCCACTGCGAGGATCGTCCGGAGGACACGGTGGAGCACACCGTGGAGGTCTGCCCCGCTTGGGTGGAGCACCGCCGTGTCCTCGTAGCGGCGATTGGCGGCGGCGATCTCTCGCGTCCGGCCTTGGTTCAAGCCATGGCCCGGAGCGAGAGGGAATGGGAAGCCGTCACCTCCTTCTGTGAAGCAGTCATGCTAGTGAAGGAGGTGGCGGGACGTGAAAGGGAAAGAATCTCACGTCCCAGTCGCCGCGGGAGACGCCCTGGGCGTCGGGGGTCACGTGTTGGCTCCCGGCCACCGTAGGCGCGGGCCTGTGGACGGCGAGTTATGGGCCAGCTCGCCGTCCGGCCGTCTTATGACGACAGGCCGACGTGTCGACGGCGCGTTCGTGTTCCACATGCGCCTCAAAGAGATGTCAGCAAATAAGTAGGGGTCCGCAAGGGCCGATGCCTGCCAGGGCTGCGAGACTGTTCGAAAGAGATACCGTGGCCCTGGAACACAAAGGGCAAAGAAGAAACATGTATGGGTTTTAGTCAGTACAAGTCTGACACTCCCTTCCGCTCCGCCCAGAGTGGGGGGGGGGGGGTCATTTGATGATTTCCAATCCGAAAAAAAAAAAAAAAAGAAATGCACAAGTAAATAAAATCAAGTTCTAGGCGTTGTGTTGTCTAGGTTCTAAGTATGAAAGCGCCTAAAGCTTTAAGGACAGCAACACATTACACATTGACAATACCTTGCTCACTAAAATTATGAAGATAATAAAAGTCAACTAAACAAGAAAGTGTAGGCCCACAGCTGGGCAAACAAAGGTCTTCCTCATGTTTCCACATGTAGTATTTCAATAGCCAGTTTTATCAAATCAGTAAGGAAAAGTGTCGGTTTTGATTCACACCATAATCGAACTTGACCTGATGACCATGCCCTTGTCTTTAGTCAAAAGGTCATACTATTCTATATACAGTCCCTTATATAGACCACGGGCACAGGAAAACAGACCGCGACTTGAATGTATACGACCTCTTTAAGATGGTGACTGGAGGAATTAATTAGATGTGTTACAAGTAATTTTGTAGGTGCTTTGGTGCAGTTGACATGGTTACAAATAGGTAGACAAGATGAGGTACAATTGATTGCTATGTATGTATTGTTCTTTGAATGAGTGTGATAAAACCATACTCATTTATTCTCATTAATATGTTAAATGCGGAAGTCACTTAGTTAGTTTATCTGTTACCTTTTTTCGCCATAACGACTTAACGTATTTCGGTAAAACTTGGTACATATGTACGTAGGTAAACCATGACCTCTTTTTACCTTAATAGTATGTTCCTGTGGGATAATCACGAAAATTCTGAACTCCACGCGGACGAAGGCGCAGGCAAAAGTAGTAGTACTTAGTTTCTACAAAATGTATTATCATATAAATATAAAATAAGAATAGTGTCTCTAGTCTACTCTTGACTTAATGTTTTGAAAAAGAGATTTTTCTAGAGAACGGACTGATAATCATATCGATATAAAATTAAAAAAGGGGAGAAGACTTCAATTAAACATTATTTATCACCAGTGGCATTAATACCGATATTCTTGAAAGTCATAGAAAAAGTAATATATCATCGAATGTAAGATTTTCTCGAAAGTAATAATGTACTGGTTGATAAAAAATGGTTTTAGAAAAAACAAGTCAATAAATGTTGTTATTTATGATTTTCTTAAGAAAATTATGTCAAGTGTAGTATGGACATGACGAAGGCCGTTGATCATACTATACTTATCAACAAACTAGAAAGATATGAAATACGCGGCAATGATCATGATCTTATCACATCACATTTGAGCAACCGGCAACAATACACAGAAATAACAAATATAACTATTAAAACCAAACGTGAAATCAAATATCGGTCAAAACCTAGAACGGTGAAGTACGGCGTACCTCAGGGGAGCGTATTGGGTCCCCCACTATTTCTGGTGTACATAAATGATCTTCCAAAAAGTAAAAATACCCAACAGTATTATTTGCTGATGATTGTACAATAATGATAAAAAAGATGAGTCCTACAATTATGAACAAGAAATCAATGACACGCTAAAGCAAACTATTGATTGGTTAGACTCGAATAATTTAAAAATAAATTCAGAAAAGACGTGTATAATAGGAACATTCCCGTCCATGTATGGGAAAAAAATATCTTTGAGCTACGGCTACGCAAAAGGTATTTAAAGTTGCGTTTTGACACATAGATTACGATAAGTATAAAATTTTATTAGATATCTGTCATCTTGAGGCTTCTACGGGTCCTTGAAGATTTTTAAATTTGCCATTTTTAGGGGTTCCTAAAACAAACTTTAAATTTCTGACTAGCCAAAATCAAAAAAAAAAAATAATTGTGACACCCTAGTGGCATTTTAGTCAGCGACAACGACAACAACTATCGGTTAATATTAGTCACAATGGACATTCAGTTACAAAAACGGATACTTCAAAGGATACACAGTCAACTTACGTGGAAACCGCATGTTGAAGAAATTTGTAAAAGACTTAACTTTTGCTTTCGCTCCTGTCCAAATTTGTTAACCGTGACGCCGTGCTTATTGCCTACTATAACTGCGCCTGCGTAGAATCAGTTCTAAGATACGGAGTCCTTTTTTGGGGTAACTCGACAGACAATCATTAGCTACGTTTTCATCGCACAAAAATGCGTACACGCTATATGTAGTCTACACTCACGGGACAGTTGTAAACCATATTTTGAATCATTGAAGCTTCTAACCTACATTGCCGTCATTATACATCTTTGAGGTGACTGTGTTTGTTAAGACAAACCTACAGCTTTTCGAAATAAGAGCCTCAGCTGATCCACGGTTAAGGAAAAGGGATTCGAACATTCTTTGTGTTGATAGCAGTAAAACAGCCCTCCTACGTAAAAGTATTTATCGAATGGCTACAGTAATCTTATAATATAAAAATGAATCGCAAAATGTGTTGGTAAGCGCATAACTCAACAACGCCTGGACCAAATTGGCCAATTTTTTTTTTTAAATGTTCGTTGGATTTCAAGGATGGTTTTTACGGCGAGAAAAAATCGAATAATTGCCGGAAAAACCCTTAAAACAGCCATTTTTTTTTTCCTATGCAAACGTTTTCTAACTAAAACGTAGTCAATTTGAGCTTTATTGCTATTGTATAAAGTTCATATTAAATTTCTTTCGTTTTACTATCGGCACGCGACATAAAATGCATCAGTTTTCACGTCATTCCATCAGTCAATTACAAACCGCGTTAACAAAAGTTTTAATATCCATATTTTACAGACATATAACATTGTACGGCTTGAAGGACTTCAAGTCAAATTAAATAAAGACAAAAAAAACAACAACACACTGTCAATGTCGATTTGAAGTTGTACATTGTGTTATTTTTCTTGGATTTTCTGTAACCTAATCTACTGAGTTTGCTTTTGTTAACTAATACACGAAACAAATTCGTATATCGTGTATTGTGCAGAGTGTTTACTTAATTAGTGTTTAGTGACATAATAATTTATATTTGATATGCCTCCTATAAGACGAAGCAATTTAGGTAGAAGAACACGAAATACTACAAACCAAGCTAATTACCGATCTAATCGTACTGCACAAGAACGTGAGGACCGAAATGAACGTGAAAGAATTCGGATATCACAAACGCGTGAAGCGCGAGCGCGACATTCAACAAATAATCGCGCAAGTTTGAATCGAGCTGCTTTCAGTTACGATGTGTCACTTGACTACAGTAACTACCAATGTGTTGTTGAGAGCAGCTGAACCGATTTCGCTAATTCTTTTTTTGATTTGTTTGTTACTGTCAGGAGAAGGTTCTTAGGTAGGTAGTAGGTAGGTAGTAGGTAGGTAGTAGGTAGGTAGTAGGTAGGTAGTAGGTAGGTAGTAGGTAGGTAGTAGGTAGGTAGTAGGTAGGTAGTAGGTAGGTAGTAGGTAGGTAGTAGGTAGGTAGTAGGTAGGTAGTAGGTAGGTAGTAGGTAGGTAGTAGGTAGGTAGTAGGTAGGTAGTAGGTAGGTAGTAGGTAGGTAGTAGGTAGGTAGTAGGTAGGTAGTAGGTAGGTAGTAGGTAGGTAGTAGGTAGGTAGTAGGTAGGTAGTAGGTAGGTAGTAGGTAAGTAGTAGGAAAAGGAGCATTGCAACGCATGCCGGGAACAGCTAGTTTTCAATAAAATCTTAATAATAATTTGTTCCCAATACCGGTGGGCTACAATTTTTATATTTTTAAATGTTTTTTATATTGTTTTTTTGTAAGGAATATTTAAAAATATAATTCATTTTTATAGAAATAAATAAAGGAAATAATATGTTTAAAAAAAAAAATGAAGTAATGTTTTATTCATAAATATTATTTATTACTCCACAGTTGAGTTTATGGAGGACACAACTGACATTTAGATTATTACAATATTACATTACTTATTCTGCAGAATCTATAATGCTATAATGTAACCACAAAAAAAAAATACACGTAAATTCCATGTTTCTGCTCCAACCATGAAACAAAAAAAAAACGTATTATAATCACACACGCTAACGGTCCCAAGACCGTTACTTACCGTTACCGGTACTTTATAGACTAGATAAAGCGAAAATCCGTCAGCAGATGAAGCAGTAAAACTGCTATTGTCCTTATGTGTAGCCTGCCGTCTATGTGATATATTATTACTTAGGTACTATTAAACTACTGAAAGGCATCATGCAAATAAATCCCTATTAAATGTCTTGCGGATTATTATAATCAGGTGACCAAAATTTCAAATATGGCCAAATTATACGGTGCCTTATTTCATATTAAAACGCACACTGATCGCATTGTATCATCTATAACAATTCGTTTAAGTATTAAGACACAAACAGTTTTCATATTGTAATGAAACCAACAAGAAAGCACTACAAATTAATCACGCAACTCATTTATTCGAAGAAAAACAACGAGAATCTGTAAAAATAAAAATGTTACAAAAGGTACGATAAAAAACTGTTCTCCTTACTAGTTCTTCATGTATGAGCGCAGAAGATGGATACCCATGCACAGTGTAGCAGCAAACACGGATAGTTTTATAGTACTGTACACGTTGACCTGCGACGTCCACCTGGTCATGGGTCCTTGCCTCAGGAACGTCGGCCACATACAAGCGGTAACATCATCGAACGTTTGAGCCTGAGGTCGCAAGCAGGCAATCAGATGTAAGTACGCACCATGTCCGGCTTCCAATGCAGCAGCCACGTCCCCCTCAGCAAAAACATCCAAAGCTCCCCATTCTAAAAACTTAGGGCTCCCTCTGCCCATCAAAGCTCGCAGACCAACGTAATCCCCGCAGCGCGGCACGAACACATCAGCTATAAATGACTCTCTGTAGCTGACGGGTTCAGCTGCTTCACTACCAAACAAGTTCACCAGTTGCTCCAACACATCTTCTTTACAATCTTTGTCATCATCTCGCACCATCAGATAGCCAATCAACGCCGAGTATTTCTCCAAGCTGCCTGTAGTCGATATTCTTGGTTTCTCCATCGCCCAAATGATGGGGCCACGCATACTGAATATATCACCAGTATAACCCTGTTTACTCCAAAAGTTTACCTCGTATTGTATGCAAAATTTTTTTGATAGGCCAGGTTCAACGTCTTTAGTTATTTTTCTAGTTTCTTCTGTTATTAATTTTTCCTCTACATCGATTTCGGGTATCTCGTCTGGTCTCAGAGCCATCGCTAGCAAATTGCAAATGTAAATAGTCTCACCCTTTTTTGTTTCTAATATAACCTTCTCAGAATACTTGCGAATACCTTTAATGGATTTAGCTTTGAGAGTGATATCAGCTACGCTTTTATGAAGTTTGCTGGTGAGACGTTTCCTACAGTGTCCTAAAAGTTTTTCCCGAAACCTTGTGTTCAATCCACCAAGGTGGTTCTTTGCACTGCTCGTTCTATAACATTGGTGGAGATAAAATAGGAGTGACACACTATGAGCTGGAGCCCCACAGACTAGTCTTACGATAATCCTCATGATTTCCCTCGAAGTAGAGAAGAGAAGATTCGAGCAAATATTTGACTCCATGCTCGTCTGGTCGTAGTACAACAACGTCTTCTTCTCTGCCTCTATGTCCATGCACGTTTGGAACAGATCTGCCATGCTAATATCCAAGTACGATTGATATTTATTTAATTCAAATTTCTCGAATAAGTTCAAGTAGTCGAAGTCGTGTACATTGTTCCGAAACTCAACCGTACTTCCGTTAGGATATTGGAAGACTTTCCGTAAAGGGAGGATCCTCGCTAATATCTCGGTTGATGATAGTGTTAAATCTGAATCGTCTTTAAATAATGCCCTTAATTCGTCAACTGGTTTTCCTTCTGGATAAATGATTGCGTCTGGTAGGGGTACTCCGAGTTCTTTGGAGTATTGAAGAAGGTACCTTCTGGCTACGTTGTCAAGTACCTGCCTGGCTGAGAACTCGTGCCGCTCACGTTGAATAATAAAATGTTCGGTTTCTGAGTCTGACTCATCATGAGCGACGTCCATAAAAACTACGTTGGCCACAGAACGTGTTCTGGCGGTTCTGGTGGTCGAGTGTAGGTCTAAGAGCACGATATCTATGGTGTTACCGAATTTCTTCAGCAGTTTGTGTGCGGCCACCAACCCTGGGAGAGTACATCCTAGGACGATGACGTCGGCCTGTATACTAGTTGTGCCGCCAAAGCCGTGCTTCTTGACCATTAGGTACCCGGGAATGTACTTTTATTGTTACACTGGTATTTTCTTGTAGGATGAGATGACAGTTAGACTTAAAGTACATGACGTTAGTTAAATCTGTAGAATCTATGGATAGAATTATATTATGACCTCTTTGAATTCAATAAAAGTCATGGTTCCTTTCTTTGGCGTTTGAACGGCATATTAGAGGGCGTTGTTGGAAAACTTTTGCGAAATTGTACGCGGAAATTATATTGAAAACTTGCTGTGCCCTGCGACCTTCGTCCGCGTGTAATTATTATAAAATATGTATTTCCATTTGCCTATTTGAATCGGATTTTGTTAACAATTTCAAGGGTTTTTTTTGCCGGAACCCTAAACATTTTTCTAAAAGTAGCCTAATTTGCTCCTTGTAACATCAGCTATCTGCCAGTAACAGTCTACTTACTACTACTAGGTTTAGGCAGAGGTGTACACCCACATTGCGCTAATTAGTTTTAAGTCCCATGTAATAGGGGGCGACCCTATTGCCATTACTGAAAAATTCCTGATGGAAATACCCAAAAATACTTTGCCATACCCGGGAATCGAACCTAGGACCTTATGACAAAAGTCTTGTTTAGTGCTACACGGTTCTTTTATCGCGTGGTCATATTCGGAACTAACGTTGCCACCTTGTTTTTCAGTAAAATTTCAAAACGCCAAAAGAAGGATGCTCCACCATAAACGTGTAAGTTGAATTTTAGTTATCAAACAATGACTTAACAAAAGTACTAAATTACGTTTCCACTTGAGCAGTGAGCAGTTAAATCCTCGAAGAGCTTACAAGACAGACCCTTATCAATAAATAGATCAAACAGTATTATCACTAACAGACGCACGAGGTAACGTTACAAATGATGGTTGAACATACAAGATAGTGTGAAAATGACGCCACTTTGACGATTACTATCAATCGCTTATCAATGACGTTGTGCAACGCTGTCTGTGGTTGCACACCCCAGATAATAACTGGGTAATGAACGAGGATCTGCTATATTATTGTTTCCTTTCCAAGTGTTTCGTTAACGTTACGCTGGATTTAGAGGAAAGAGAGGTGCGGCTTCAAATCCAGACGAAAATGTCTTTGAATTACACAGAGGAAAATGCCTGGATTTGAAACTAAATATTCTTTATTCTTCTTCCATTTAATTTTACAGTTTTAAATATTTTTAAAAACAAAAGCGTACAAAAAAACATTTATAACAAAATATTAATCAAAAATATGTGTTTTGTTGATGATTGCTGGTTTCCGCCGACGATAAGCGGCTTGATGTCCCAGCTGTGGGAACGTTATTATGCTGATTACGATGGCAGCTTCTTACTGTCCTATCCTAACGCATTACCGTAAAATATCGCAAAGGATAAAGCCGCCCCAGTGGATAGCCAGATACGCTGCTGAGCTGTCCCGAAGAAATCGTACTGGCACAATTTATTTACAGGTTTGCAAAACCTTTTCACGTTATCAACCTTCTTAAAAGCACGCATAGAATCCAAGGAAATCAGATAATCTCTAAGAATAGCCTGTAAAACTTTGGACCAAAGAAGAAAATTGTGCGTAAATTAATATGTATAGGTATTGCTCTGCCTGCTTTTAACACATCCATTTGCATTATCTATGGTAATTCATATAATCCCTCATCACGAATCATCATATTTACAAGTAGGTAAACCAACATTTAATTGCCAATGCCCTCCAAAAACCGCAATGTATTTCTAATAACAAAAGGTCAGTGCTATTAGAGACAAAACCGCAGTAAGTATATTTCTATATTTGTTTTATAATTGTATGTTCATAAAAAAACGAACAATTTGAGCACTGTATTGGGAACCAATTAAATTAGTTTTAGATCGTACCTAATGATTCATCTTACCTTGATATTAACGTATTAACAAGATCAGTTTTCATGAAAAAATAATGTTTGTAAAAAAAAAAATAACCGACTTCCAAAAAAAACGAGAAAAATATCCTTACTTTCGGAAGTCGGTGCCAATAAAGTCAATGAAACAAACAAAGTCACCGTCTTCCGAAAGTAATCACTTTTTTTGGGTGTCGAAAGTAATCACTTTTTTGTGGTTATTTTGCACAAATGTTTTTTTTTACAAATGTTGCTTTGACGAGATTGAAATCTTGGAAGCTAACTCGACGACAAACCACAAGGTTGAAAACGAACATAATATACCAGAACCAGATTTGATGCTGATGTCTGATGTATGTATTTCGCATGAATTAGCGAAATCTCGATTCCAGAATCAAGATATCTCAGCCGAGCGAGAGAGCTCGAGTTGACAATCTCGCCTCGAGAGTATTTTCCCTAGTTACAAGGTATTATGTGGGCCGATCCCGGCGGCACTGCAATGCCGGGCCGACCCGCGACGGGAGTGGAGCGAGCCCCGAACATCCCGTCAGCTTACAAAAATCAGATTAATATACTGGTCCCTCAGTGAGGGAACTTTCAGATATTAAGCTGAAAAGAACAGATACTACACTTTGATCTTAGCCAAAAGGCCGAGAAGCGATAACTGCAAAACTAAAAGCGAGGGGGGTCATTCGGTCGCGGAGAATCTTAACACCGCGATTCAGAACCGTGACGTCATTGGCATAGCGCCATCTACCGCCATTTTGAGAACTATTTACCGGCCGCGGCTGCAGATGTCAGGCACACAGTACATGACTGTTCAAGAGAAACAGTAGGTAACATCTCTGACCTATCTGTTAGGTATAACATGTACACTTAGCGGCACGGAATCATAATTAAGCCGATAACAAGCGATTTTGATATCGCATATGAGAATTTCGAGCGGCAGCTTGTCAGGACATTAATGTTTTTGTTAAAGTAAGAGAGTAAGCACATATAAAAGTTAATTTTGTTCAATTTCTGTTCGTTAATGGAGCGCACAAAACACGGGTGAGTTAAAATTCGATATTAAAATGAAATGAAATATCGGGAACTCAAATTAATTAGTAAACATGGTAAATATCCCGTTTGTAGTGTTAATGATAATGTTAGTGACCATGATAGTTTAAAATCTGATATTAAAATGGTCGTGCATTTATTCTCTATTGTTTGATTTTATTATTAATCCGTAGTCATTTATGCTTCTTCCAGAATTGAAACACAATGCACCTAACTTCAGCTCAAGTTGCTCAAACTGTGTTACTTCGGAGTCAGGGGCGAACGGTGACTTTTGTTTGTTTCATTGACTTTTTGCTACCGACTTCCGAAAGTAAACTTTTTTTTTTTTGGAAGTCTGTTAAATTTTTTGCATAAAAGTTTTTATTTTAGCCTTTAATTGTGGTATCTCACAAAATTCCTTGTCAAGTATCAATTTTACATTGTAACTAGAAAATATTAGCACATCAACCACATAGACGGAGAAGAAAAATTGCATATTATACAGAATAACTCATATAGTACCTAAGCAAAGTTTTATAAAAATTCATATGGAACCACAGCGCAAGCTTCCTCTACCAAATGAAAAAGAATCAAACTCTGTGTTAAGCTTAAAAAATAAAGTTATCACGGAGAAATTGGTGAACATATATTTAAAAAAAAGATGCTGGTTAAATACATAACCTCCTCCTCTTTTAGAAGTCGGTTAAATAAACAAGGCTCCTCTTGAAACTGAAATCAAATCAGAACTTTGTTTCTACCTCGCTGGCCTTGGGACATCTTTTATTGGTTTCTTTTTTCATAATAAAATATAGAACCATAAAGCCCGGATTCCATCAAAGTGGAGATATGCGAAGCGAGAGAGGAAAGGAGATGCTTAAAAGCTAGGGTGTATCCACCGAAGCTGTGCGGAGATGTACAAAGAGGAGAGGAGAGGATAAGTAACACGTGGGGTACAATAACCATGCAGGACAGAAAACAATCTTTTTTTGTCATATCGCCACGGACTAAATTACCAAAGTAGCAAAGAGGCCGAGTTCCCAGGGTGCGCCGGACTTATTTGTATCACCCATCTTGGAGGCATCTGTTATTTTTACGCGCGCAAAATCACAGCCTGTATTGCAAGGGAATTGACGTTGAAATGTAGCCATTGAGAGAAAGGTGCCTTTGTTACCCTTATTAATATCCTATCAGGTCTAACGCCAGACACCTATCTATTTTCGGCCAATACCTCGTTAAGTGAAGGGGAATAACTTGCTGCTAGCGACAGGCAACTGTTATCACCATTCAATATTTACTTTGTTCCGTTACAATTAATTTCGCAGATACTAGTTATCTTAATGCGTACTCAGAATTTCATGAACTGGTTCTGTCAAACAAAATTGTCAAGCCTAAATGCTATTTAGGGATATTTAACTGGAATATTTATTAATATTATGCCAATTATATTAGACAAGTCTTTGACTGGTCTAAAGATAGATTTGTGAGAACTGCTATCATTTTGAATGGTTGACGTAAAAGCAAAGTATGTTATACACATGGCACAATCTAGTGAATCTAGGTAAGCATTATAGTAATTTGGAGACACGTCTTCCTCTCAAGTCTTATACTAGTTCATCACACGTCACAGATAGCAGAACCTTTTCATGCCGACGGGTGCATCTCACTCATGGCTAAATAATAACAGCCGCTCAGGTCAATCTTTATTTTAAGCCGCGCTGGTCCATGGATGGGTGACCACCCATTACATACCGAGTTTCATTCGGCCGTTGGTCCCGGCTGTCATTTCTAGGTCTTTGACAGTTGTTACAGATGTTCCGGGTGTATAGTGGTCCGAATTTCTGACAACCAGTCTTACCAAGGGTATCGTATTACCCAGTAGGTACTAACCAGAGTAACAAACCAAGTAACTTGATGAAGATCCAAAGTAACATTGAATTGTCGTAAATACACCCCCTCTAGACTCGTTATCTATCGTACTATTTGCACAACCAATCAGTGATTATTTTCAAGACTTTCCTAATGAAAATATGAACTTACAGATACGGTAAAATGACGTAATAAACGTGAGATAAAAACATTTCTTGCTCTCACAAGCCTCTGTAATTGCGCAGGGGCATCTGCATTGCCATAACAAAGTTGAAGCCTAGAGACATTTTCTATTAATTATACTCTTTATGGAAACAACTAATTAAATTAAATAAAAAAAATGTTTGTAGCATTGCAAAAAATTTTATTTGTTAATTGTGAGGTAAATTTAATAAACTACGAAAGACCAGGTCACAGATGCTCTGAGTATGAGGTCTTTAGTTTAAGTTTTAAGTCGGGTAAGGTTTTATTTATTTGATTTTCCCGTCAAGAATGTCTCAGTTGCAATCCAGAGTGCCTCTGTATAGCCTCGCTCCAAGCATCATTGAACTTATGCATAACCAGCGAAAAAAGGCGTCGAGAGCCCTACTCATCTACTTCGTTTTCACCCGGAAATGTGATCAAAAGGCTGGCAACATTGCCGTTTTGAATGGAAATACTAATTCTTTAGCCAAAGAACGAGCATCCTAAGTCCAAGTCGTGTTAAAAAGTATTAGCCAGTCAGCAAATGGTACTAAACTGGAGTATCACCAATCGTTAGGGCTTTTTAAAAGCAGTAACAGTAAATTAGCCTAGCAATCTCTGTAATCAACAACTCAAGAGCAAATAAAGCTATTTCAAGCCTCCATAGCTACAAGCTATTTAAACGCCACTAAACATAAAATCTTGAAAGCAATAAACGATTAATTTTATTGCAGAACATAACTTGAGTTGTGTAATGTAATTAGCAAGTTAATTAAGATAAATCAAGTATGTATAGGAATAGTCTTGATTGTAAGTTGAAGTAAATAGAAACAGGTGAAGGGAAAGGGTAACTTACCTGCCAGGAAAGCGAATAATAATATGCTTTGGAACTACCGGGGCCCTAAAATGGCCGGTTTAGCAGAATCATAATCTATATAAATAAAAATTAATCTCTATTTCCCTTGGTCACGGCATCACGCATGAACGGCTGGACCGATTTCGCAAATTCTTTTTTTTTCTGTTTGTTACTGTCAGGAGAAGGTTCTTAGGTAGGTGGTAGGTAAGTAGTAGGTAGGTAATAGTTAGGCAGTAGGTAGGTAGTGGAAAAGGGGATAATAATATGAATAACGTTAAAATTCTTAAAATGGTCACAGACGCAGTTAATATTATGAATCGTCCTTTTGAGACCATTTTTCGAATTGTAATGTAATTCGTATTATTATTTTATTAAAGTGGCCATTTTAAACCCCCTGATATGATTAAAAAAAAACATTAATAGGTGGCTACATTATCTCCAAGTGCCATAGGCTATATTTAATTTAATTTCCGACAATATCGGGAGCGAAGTCGCGGGGAAAAGCTAACAAGGTAAAAAAGGGTTCTATAATCTCATTTCAACTAAAAAATATGTATTTTTACGCATAGTTAAACATCAAAATACGGCGAATAGATCATAGTCGTGCTTATTTTTACTACAATAATTATTTACATTTGTCTCAGACGTGCCATTTCCCTGAAAAATAACAACAACATGTATTTATAATATTGCCTCAGTTTTACTCAACAGTCGTAAAACAATCGTATGATATTCATAAGAATGTTATTATATTCATTGCATAATTTCAATTAGTCGGTCAATAACCCGACCTCAAACGTTACAGCTTGGGAGCGTCCCTGTGAGCATAAGGATGAATGTATTGAAAATATGGACGATTCTTGAAAGGTCCTCTGAACCTGAATCCTCTTATGACCCCTCTCAAACCCGGATCTCCCTTTGATCTTCATAACAGTTTGGGAGACCGAACAAGAGAGTGTAAGCACCAATTGTATTAATCCCGTTTTTGTAACCACGGTGTAGAACATGATCTCTTGGTAGTCCAAGAGATCATGTTCTACACCCAGCTTAATGATAAATTGGATGCGTACTCCGGGCACTCACTCCTTGGTAACAGACAGCATCTATTATGTATTATGTACCTAAGCATACATTCCAATAACATAGTACAAATTACACGACAAGGACACAACTAAACCATTTCGTGTCTAGATTCATCATCATGATTAATGATGTAGCTTCAAAATAATTTAGAATCATATTGTTTTTTAGTATTTTAACTATCTAATTATATAAAGCACTAATATATATAAACCTGGTAAAATACAAAAGTGATTTTCTCGTTTTCTGAAATAAGGCTAATTTTAAAATAGAATACAATAGGAGGTACATGGGTTCTGAAATACTATGTTCGTAACAACATTAAATTACAATAATAATAATAATAAGCCCCCTAAAATCCAACCTTACGTCCGAGCTGAACACCTGGCACACGTGGGGGGCGGACACGCGTACTGTACAACTGTACAAAAACTTACGCGGCTAACAAGGCAGGGTAACCCTTTATGGAGATGAGTAGTAAAAGAATTTATAATTTACGGTCGCTTCCCGGGGATCGCCGGGGCGCATCCGGAGCCGATGCTGGATGCCACAGCATGCGAACCATCGGCGGTGAGGAGTTGAGCAAGCGGGCTCCTACCGAAAAACATGTTACAGCTGGTCGTAGTGAGCTGAACAGGCGGGCTCACAACGTAGAAGCTACAGCCGATTCCACGGGCGATGATACTAGTTCTTTATTTTCATCCGTCCCTTCGACTCGCCCCTCCTACATGACAAGAAGAAAAGCTAGCTTGTCTACCACCAGCACGCTTGATAGTGTTGTGCAAGATGTCATCCTTGACAATGAGCTTGCACCCGCTACAAGCGCTCCTACTAAGCGCAGGCGATGGACACTTGAAATGAATATGTTCATTCTGCGCACTTACCTACAATTAACCCTATTAGATACAGATAAAAGAACTTATCTCGAACCACTCCACCTAAAATTTATTGAAAAATTCCCAGATATGCAGGTTAGTCGACAGAGAATAGGGGACCAACGTAGAGCCATCATAAATAATAAATTACTACCACAAAATACAATACAGGAGATAAGAAAACAAGTTAAAGAAGAGTTAGACCAACAACAATTAAATCGTTCCACCCAACAGATACAAAGCTCTATTGACCTTGCACGCTCAACACTTACACCCACACAATCTACCCAAATGCAAACTACAACCCAAGAAACAAATACCTCTCAAAATACTACACAGACTCGAATGAGATGGACTTGCGAACAAAATGAGGGTATAATGCGGTCCTATTATCGAGTAACAGATTTAGGTAGAAACGAAACAGCATACAGAAGGCGCATGTATGAAGACTTTATTACCAATTTTCCTGCACTTTCTCATTTAAGCGAACAGCGAATAGCTGATCAGAGGAGAGCAATTTTAAATAATAAATACATCAATAGTGACAGACTAAATTCATTAAAACTAGAAGTTTCACAGGAGTTACGGCTAGATAACATTAACGTTACTAGGTTTACTAGTCCAACGAAAGCAGTTGACCGCAATCGCAACAATAATGCTGGCATTCAATGTATAAACATTAGTAACACAAACCCCACACACGAAACTCCACTTACTTTAAATGACATTGAAGTCAACATTGCCGAAGAAATGTTACCTAACCAACAAGAGAACCTAGATAGAGACCCTCTAATAGATGAGATTTTCCAACAAGCAATTCAGTATTTTAAAGAAACTAGCCCTACAAATAGAATTTTTATTCCTAAACAAAAACCTTCTAAAAAACTTGCCCGAATAGTTAACTACCTAAACAAAATAATTCTGCCTGAACACGCTAATAAAGAAACCAATTTCAATACTTTACAGACTACTATATATTGTGCAGCATGGACCGCAGCCAAAGTTAACGGAGCAAAGATAACACTTCAACCACGAGTAGTCACCCAAAGGGCAAAAAAACAAAACAAACCCAACTGGGAGAAACGACTAGAACGAAAATTAAATGATTTACGAACAAAAGTAGGTAGAATGATGCAGTTCATCAATGGTAATAGAAGCAGAAAAATAATGAAACACGTTAATAAGATAGTAGAGCAATATAAAATTCATACCGTTCATGAGGAACCAAATACACAAGCAGTACACACATTAGACACACTTAAACAAAAACTTTCAGTCGTTACAGGCCGCCTACAAAGATACAGAGCATGCACACAAAGAAAACTACAAAACACGCAATTCACCCACAATGAAAAACTGTTTTTACCGCAATATTCGACAGGCAACATCTAACGTTCAAGATAACAGCGCAAATGATGATCATAACACCCCTGACCCAGAGACGGTACACAACTTCTGGGCAGGGATTTGGGAACAGCCAACCGAACATAACGCCGAAGCGGACTGGATACAAACAGAACTGACAAACGGCAATACAAATATTGATACAATGGCATTTGACAGTATATCCCCAGACATTTTTCATAGAGTACTATCTAGGTTACATAACTGGAAAACACCCGGTTCAGATCACATTCATAGTTATTGGTACAAAAAATTTACATCAGTCCATAGTTTTCTATATAATTACATAAATTTATTCATACAGGATCCTGAATCTATACCATCCTACATAACATTAGGTACAACTTTTATGGTTCCTAAAGACCGTAACGATCTCACTAACCCAGCAAAATATAGACCAATAACATGCTTGCAGACGTTGTATAAAATTATTACATCCTGTATATCTGAACTAATGTATGAACACATCGATACTAATAATATTTTAGCTGAACAACAAAAAGGATGCCGAAAGTTCAGTCAAGGCTGCAAGGAACAGTTAACCATAGATTCAGTTATTCTTAAAAAAGTTCAAAAAACTAAAACCGATCTGTTTAGTATGTACATTGACTATAAAAAAGCCTACGACTCTGTTCCCCATTCGTGGCTTGTAAAAATTTTAGAGATATACAAAATACATCCGACAATAGTAACATTCCTGAAGGCCATGATGACCACCTGGACAACTGTGCTAAGACTAAGTTCCCCCACTGAAACAGTAGATACTAGCCCAATAAAAATTCGGAGAGGGATTTTCCAGGGAGATGCGCTTAGCCCTCTATGGTTTTGTCTTGCCCTAAACCCCCTATCTAATATATTAAACGCTTCAACATTAGGATTTCCATTAAAAGATACACCTACCGAAGGACACGCACAAAAAATTTATTTAAATCATCTGCTGTATATGGATGACATTAAACTTTACGCAAAAAGTGAGGGACAACTTCATGAATTAGCAAATTTGACAGAACAATTTTCAAATGATATTAAAATGGAATTCGGCATAGACAAATGTAAAATAAATTCAATTAGAGCAGGACAGAATTATCAACACCAATACACTTTAGGAACAGGAGAACAGATACAACCATTAGATGAACAAGATAGTTATAAATACCTAGGGTACACACAATCACGACAGATTCACTATAAAGAAACTAAACAAAAATTAACACAACAATTTCAACACAGACTAAACACTATTCTGAAAACACAATTATATTCCCGAAATACAATTAAAGCGATTAACACCTTCGCTATACCGGTTCTTACATATTCCTTTGGGATAATCAATTGGACCAAAACTGACCTCAAAAACCTTCAACGAAAAATTAACACCACTATGACCAAATTCCGCAAACACCATCCACGATCCTGTGTGCAGAGATTAACACTGCCGCGGAAAGAGGGAGGTAGAGGTCTAATTGACATTCTTAACCTACACAACAGACAGATAAAAGCACTCAGACAATTCTTCTTTTCAAAAAGTGAAAACTCTACTCTCCACAAAGTTGTTACTCAAAACGACCTACAGTTGACACCCCTGAATTTAAAAGATAGGTCTGAACAGAAAAATGAAAAAAATACCGACGAAAGAACTAAGCTCCTAGAATGGACCCAGAAGTCTCTACACGGAAGACATCGCCAAGACTTATGCCACATAAATGTCGACAAAGAAGCGTCGAACGCGTGGTTAAATCGAGGCGAACTCTTCCCAGAGACTGAAGGGTTCATGCTTGCTATCCAGGACCAGGTAATAGAAACCAAAAACTACAGAAAATATATTATAAAGAATTTAAATAATGACACTTGTAGAAGATGCAATAGTTCTCCTGAGACAATTCAACATATCACAGGTGCGTGCAAGTCAATAGCCCAAACAGATTACAAACACAGACACGATCAAGTAGCCAACGTCATACACCAGAAATTAGCTCACCAGTACAAACTCATAGACTCCGTTGTACCATATTACAAGTACAATCCAGAGACTATATTAGAAAATCCCACAACAAAACTCTATTTTGACCGCGGCATTTTTACCGACAGAACAATTCACTTCAATAGACCAGACATTACACTTATAAACAAGATAAACAAAACTGCATATTTAATAGATATTGCTGTACCTAATACGCATAATTTACAGACCACAATAGCAGAAAAACTAACCAAATATATCGAACTAAAAGATGAAATTACCCGAATTTGGCATCTGCAAAAAGTTACAATAGTACCAATAGTTTTGTCGTCAACAGGAGTAATACCGAAACAACTTCACCAGTCCCTTAATTCTCTTAGCTTACCTCCAAATACCTACCATCTGCTACAAAAGGCAGTGATATTAAACACATGCAGACTCGTGAGAAAGTTTCTGCAATGTGAATCAGAAATTCCTCATCAAAACTCAAATACGCTACCATCTTCCATACACTATTCTGCGCGTGACCGCACTTCATCCATTCCAACTGATAATCACTTGGCTTAGGCCCGTGTTATCGGCTCTTCCCGGCTAGCCGAGAACATAAAATGTTTGTCAAAATAATAATAATAATAATAAAGCTTTATTTGTTCTCACAGTATAAAACCTTAAGATTAGATAGTTACAAAAATAACAGTGATCGTGGTTTTATAGTCACAGTACGGATCGCAACTGGCATCTTAGCTAGATTACAGAGTAACCTGTGTTAAAGATACCAGTCCCTTTTCCCTATAAAATTTTAAGACAATTTCACACGAGATTCAAAGTTTTTTTATGCAATCTAGATTTTATTAACAATGCGAGAAAACAAAAGATAAAATAAAGTAGAAATTAAAAACTAAAGGAAAATTTTCTTTGTATGCATGCGCGTGTGAGCGAGATTTTTAATAGAGATGTGTAAGTGTGGGTGTAATTGCGTTTAGATATGTGTGTGTGTGTGTGTCTGTGTGTGTGTGTGTGTTTCTGTGTGTATTTGTGTATGTAATTATACTACGACATTGTACTTAAGAGGTTTTCCGTCTCTTGGTAGGTCAGTCCTTGAAGCCATTTAGTTATTAGGTTTTTACAATCGCGGCTAGATAGTTGGTAAATCGGGAGTATTTTATTCAATTTGTTGTACAATGTAGGTGCAAGAAAATAATTGAACCTAATGGAATGGGTAAGGTTAGTTTTCCTAGTTACACAAACTATGTCTTTACGCCTTTTGGAGATTTTTTTGTATGGGGTCGCAGAATGCTGAATTAGGACAGTTTTTGCTATGAAAAGTTGCCTCACAGTCAACACTTGACAACTTTGATAAAGTTCGGCAGTAGGAAACATATAATTTTTAAAGTTGCTCACTTTTAAGATAGCTCTTTGCGCTCTTTCTAATTTTAATAACCTTGTTTTTGGCGCACCTCCCCAGGTCGATATGCAATAACTCAGTAACGATTGGCAAAGTGCAAAATAGACCTGCCTTAACAATCGTGCATCAGCTACATGACGTAGGGTTTTAAAAATATAAATTAGTTTCCTAACTCTATTCTGTAATAACTCAATGTGGAGTGAGAAAGAAAGACCATTGTCTAGAGTTACGCCAAGATATTTGGTATTGGTCACTTGAGCTAATTTGGGACAGTTACAGATCTGGTCGTCGGGAACAGAGCACGAATGGGCGACAAGGTACAGGGAGAGTGGAGGTTGGGTGGTTTGACGGAGTGAGAAAGTCATATAGTTGGTTTTGTCAGTAATGAGTGTTAGTGAGTTTTTAGCCAACCATTCCTTAATTATATTAAAACCATATTGAGCTTCAACAATCAATACAATAAGAGAAACTCACTTTAAAAAAATGTAAATGTGTACTTATAAGTGCTCATAACTTTACTATCTATCTATGTAGAATCTGGTATCTACTGTAATCTCAATAAAGATAGTAGAGCTCTGTTGTAGTCATGTATAAACTTGCATATCATTTAGAATTTAGTAGTATCACAGTAATCGTCAAACGCGCCACTTGATTCCCGCAACCGTTTGCATAGCAACAGTATAGTAATCCATTAATCAATCTGTGCTCGAATTCCCGTCATGGCAATCAACTCGATCGCTTACCCCGTTCTCGACAGTGAGTGTCCCTTTCAAACAGTTTATAAACAAAGACTAGTGGCGCGCCCCTGATTTGTACGGTTTTGATGATTTGACAAAACATCGAGATTTCATTATTGTGTGTATGTGTCATATTTATGTATCCACATATCTGTTGGCATAAATTCTCTAATTTTTGGTGAAAACCACATCACAATCCGTTGCGATGTTAAGAAGAAAAACGCGAACACATTATTATATAGACTCGAACGCGATGAAATCGAGTCAGGAGGAGCCGTTAGCAACAAGTCAAATGTCACAAAAACAACAAATTCTTCCATTTGATTGCCAATTAGTTACCACGCAACTCTTCCGTCACACACATTAATTTCTTAACTAGTGTTAAGATAGCTGGTATCTGAGGGCATCATAGCAATACTTGGTGGTGTCAGATAACATCGCCTTAACTCCCGGCGGTTGGAGCCGTGCGCTGTGGAATAGGAGCTGGCGTTACGCGACGTGCGCGAGAGCACGTACGCCACCCTCGGTGTGCGTGTGCGTTGTTGTACGGTACGAGAATTTTGGCAGATGTTTTAGAAGTGTGGATGTGTGGGAATTTGATACAACTACATGTTGTTTCACTCGCAATCTAGTTGCGTAATTCAGTCACACTCAGAATCTCCTTTAATTCTGACTCATACTGTATTTGAAAACTGTAGCTCAAGATTTACGTGCACCTGTATTGAGGCATTTCGTTCGTCTGGTGATTTTTAGGAAGGTATCTCCCTATTGGTTATCTCGACGGGGCGGGGTGTCTCAGTACAGGGGCATTCTTGTGTACAGAATTAGATGTTTGTCCTTTGTAATTGCGTCTAAGTACTTACTAACAATAGTTTCTAAGTTTTTGTACACTAACCCTTAGATCTAGTTGTCCCAAAATAAATAAATTTTGAATTTAAATTTGTAAAAATCATCTACTCGATAATACAAATACCGCAATGAGTATAATTAGTAAATTGACAAAGTGTTCTGCAATAAGGATGCTGGCATTGCTGGCTTAGTTAAATTTCCCGAAAGAAACGCTAGACAAATAAGATGCTAGGAAAACATTCGTTTAGTGACTTTTCTTAATTTTTTACCCGTGTGGAAACTCAGTAACTGCGTGCTTGTAGTTTCGAATCAAACACATAATTAAAAAATGTTTAGGCCTCTGACACACAAATCAAATTAAGGGCGCACGCTACACCAACACCTCCTACGTAAGCCAAATTATTACCCAAAAAACAGAAAAACTCACTTTCACAAACCATGCAATTTTCCGTACCGCGACGAACAATGGAAACGTACTTTTATCTCGTATACAACGCGAAATGAGCTCGTTCCCATTCTAGCCGGGCCGGACGACTCGATTAGTCGATGATTCGCAATAAAATTTGCGATTATAACGACGAGTCATATAAAAGATCGATAGCCGAAGACTAAAAATACAATTTGCTTGAGAACTTAGAACGATTGCGTGTGTCTAAGAAAAGACTTCAACGCGTTTTATGTTGAAACAGCAAAATATTCTTGAAATTAATTAAGTGTATTTATAGGCTTGTCTTGCAATCTATTGAGATGGTTGCTGTCCTTTTCTAATTGTAAATAAAAGAAAGAGAAGGATGGAACTATTTTTAGAATACCTTGTTCATGAATTTGATAGTCAAATGAGGCGTTTAGGATAAATTGATTGTTGTTACTTTTTCACTCATTCCTTTTTAGTATGAGTTTAGAAAATACGCTAATAGTTCTTCATTATAGAGTGCAAATAGTTTCTACATGACCAGCTAGCTAGAGTACCTAGAGGTGAAAGTTCTCAATTACCTAATGGAATAACTTGAGGTCGTGTTACTAAAAATATTGCTATGTTTTGTGAAAGGCAAATGAAGATTTAATGATAGTAGATATAGTTGGGGCCTTAATTGACATTACAGTTTTATGAATGGGACTTATCTTTTAGCTTAATGATTATAAGAATAAATGGAATTGTCCTCTACTAATGAAACTCGAATTGTACAGACAGAGGTCTGCTGCGATCAAAATTCATATAGAAAACAGAATTATGTTAATAGATAGTTTCTTTCAGAATACTCTTTGTAAATCAGGCCAGCCATCACAGTCAAATTCTCACGAATCCCTTGTCTGCTCTAATGGTCATTGATCTTACATACGACACTCCTGGCGCTGTTGCGTCAGCTTGTATTCCTTAGTTTGTTGGTGACTCCAGCTCTTTCATGAGGTTCGCTATGATATGATGCTTGAATTGTTTAGCTGCTGTAGTAAGTTTTTCCTAATAGACCGCTGTATAAACCTGCATACTACTTATAATGTCAATGTCTTTCATTTCGCTATTTACGTGGTCAAGCAATTATGGAACAATGCATTCTTGTCTTCGAATGAATCCTTGGTATTACTGATATACAGTTTTTCACGCAGTTTGAGTTTTGGTCTGTCTGCAGTTTCAATAGATTATTGAATCAAATACTGATAACGGTCATAGTAATAAATTAAATAACGGTGAGTGTAAGAAACAGCAGACGCACACTTCATAATATTTACTTGGGTTCGTTAGTTGACTCTCGGTTTAGAATAACAAACATATGACGTCCTAAGGATTTTACTTTCATTGCACATTGAAAGTAAGGTGTTGAATAAATATGTAAACTAACTGTAACTGGGCTGTAGTGTAGGAATATAAGAATACGTACCTATATTATTAATTTATTTAAATGATTTTTATGTAGAGATATTTTCTTTTAAAAGGTTCTGTCAAAGTACTATGGAAAATTACGACTGCTACTACGCAGCTCCGGAAATCCGATGCTGTGACCAGAAGTCGTGTCCGCAGCCGATCGAAATAATAGACCTCTATACCAGTCCTGTAGACTGCGACTATTTACCCACTAGATGCAGATTTTCTCCTGTTTTTTCTTTACTCATATGGTACATGTCATGGTGTAAATGTCACCGTGTAATCGCACAACTTCCCTCTCTCATTAATCAATTATTATACCTGCCTTAATAACATGCAACTCCAATCTCCCGACAAGTTAGAGTAAAAGCAGGAAGGTGATGAATATCATACCAAGTTATTTGATCTCTGGTCCACGATAGAATTCCTCCTAAGGATTTCATCCGTGGGTTGACTTTACGGTCACAAATCTCTGAAACACAAACGCCCACTCAGTACTGTTAACCATTGAAATATCTCTAAATTATTAGGGTCAAGCAGACAACCTCGTGCATGGCTTAAAACCCACATGGTGGTGCATTTGCCCAACCATAGAGGCTGGCACGTCGACTCGGCTGTCAGTATGTTCGAAACTAATATTAATAATGGGATGGCGATTTGTTTTTGTTCGTTGCTAAGTCCTTTCTAAATATATTTAACCTTTTGACCGCCATAGCAGCATATACGTGACCAGCAAGAACGTGCCCTGTACGCCAAACGACACAAATATGTGACAAAATGGTAGGTTCAATTGTGGCTCGGCGGCTCAAAAGGTTAACATACGACTCAGCTATAATGATTTCAGACTTAAATATTTTCATGTTTCTAATTTTCATAATAGAGCGATTCTCATAACAAATGGCGGAATTTGTGAAAAGGTGTTTCTAATAAATGTCGTTATGTTTATCCACACCTCTGTTTACACCTGTGACTTTCTAGGCGTGATAGTAATTGTATAACCAAACCTGTTGGTCTAAAATGGCTGCTGAAGCGGCCATTTTAGACCCCCAGGCTCCCAGTTGTGTAGATATAGTGGTCGCATGTGCTACTGCTGATAACGAGGTTCTTAAGAACTTCTCCCTATCAGCGCGAAGTCAGGACTTGTGTCCGGATGATAGGCTCGCCCCTATTACATGGTGGCGAAATGTGGGTGTACTACCACCTCTGCCTAACGCTACAGAAAAACAGGCGTCATATTATGTTAGAAACTTAATAAATATGCAGTTGTCAATAAAAGTAAGTGGCACAGTAATAATACAACATTTATTTTATTACTACCATCTATGACATTGGTGTTGAGTGAATCAAAAGGCCTAGTAAATTCGGCGCACCCTGGGAGCCGTATTGGCTTTTATATTGCCTGATGGGCCTTCTCTTAACCTCGATCTCGCTTGATGGAAAGCGATCGATGAGGTCTACGATGGAACGAACTTTCCCAAAAGAAACCTGGTCACTCTTCTTGTGACTGACTATCATTTCGTCACGAGACGAGCAATTCTCGTAAACCTTGCAAAAGATTTTACTATTCACCTATTTGACAAGTATGTTTATTGTGTGTTTAGTATTCGGAAGGCGTAAAATAAATTAGACTTGTTGCCCACTGCATGTTCTGCGAGTTTTTTTTTTCACGCCTCTGTTTTTTTTTTGCCCAAACTATTATTTATTTATTTATTAAAACTTACCTATTCTTAACTATTCGTGTATAGTGCTGCATAGTTTTTTGACGGTTGAATGACATTCTCAGGGAGCGTAAACATTCAAAATACGATACGTAAACACTTGTGAAATGTATTGAAAAAAACGGGTCAACTGCGAGTTTGGACTCGCGCACCGAGGGTTCCGTATAAACTTGTACGTATTTTGTTCTACTACTACATATTACGGTTCTGTAAGACATTGCTTCTTGCCTAATGTCATGATTCTAGGTCAATGGGAAGTTACCTATAGGTTTTGATTCCCTTCCCACATAAACTGTCATATCTTTTGATCGCTTTTACTTACAAGTTTGATTTTTGCACTGCGGGGGTAGCAGACTTGAATATTTGATATTAATGTTAGGTTGTTATCTCCGCGTTCCTGAGAAAAAGGGTCTTGGCAGACGGACAACAAAGTGCTGTCCATTACTTTAATTATTTTTGATCGCAACGTGTCGCATCGCATTCACTGTGGGACATTCTTCAATGTAGATAAATGCCAGTATGTCAGATAATTTACAGCCTAGAAATCATTATTAGCCATTTTGGTATCTTGTTCATATGGTGACAACATTCCAAGTCTTTCTTTACTAGATCTATGCAATCTATCGTTTTTAGGGTTCCGTAGGCAAATGGCAAAAAACAAAACCCTTATAGATTCGTCATGTCTGTATGTCTGTCTGTCTGTCCGTCCGTATGTCTCAGCCACTTTATTCCAAAACTATTAGGACTACACAGTTAAAACTTGGTAGCTAGCTGTATTCTGTGAACCACTTTACGATTTTTATACTTATTTAAAAAACTTTTTTTTTTGTATCTAACCTACGTACGTACGTGCGGGGTGTCTATAGATAAGTCTTTAAAAATCTTTCAACGCACTTTGGTTTGAATAAGATTTGATGTTTATTTTTTGAGATGTGGGACTTTTTATCAAACTGCAGCAGTTACTTTGTTTATCATTAACATACTATGAAAAACAAATTTAGTTTTGCTGTTGAATGTAATACATCATCATCATCATTTCAGCCGAAAGACGTCCACTGCTGGACATAGGCCTCCCCCAAGTATCATCATAATGACCGGTCCAGTGCGACTCGCATATTGAATGTATAACATACAATACAACAAATGGTTCTTAGGTATTACCTTGGATAGATACTGCAATTGGAAAGCACATACAAACCGTATATGCTCTAATCTAAACAAATTTGTTTTTGCACTAAGAAGGCTAAGCAAATTGTCAAGTTTAAAAACTGCCATGACTGCGTACGATGGCTACGTTGGCTCAATACTCAGATACGGTCTGCTTGTATGGGGTAACTCTACCTTCGTAAAAAAAGTATTTATAACCCAAAAGAAATGTATCAGAGCCATTTACGGCGCTGGACCTCTCGATTCATGTAGACCTCTATTTAAAAAGTTGGGCTTACTTACTCTTACTAGCTTATACATTTTAGAAGTAGGGATGTTTGTTAAAAAACACCTAAACCTCTTCTCTAAAGTGACTGAAAATAAAAAGTTTCTCTCTAGAGATCCCACCAAACTGACTATAACAAGGTGTAGAAGCACTCTCTTTCAAAACAATTGCTATAGTATGTCGGTCAAAATCTTCAATAAAATACCGAAACAGATCAGAGAACTTCCAATTAATTACTTCAAAATAAAACTTAAGAAATGGCTCTTTAATAACGTGTTTTATACAATTAATGACTTTTTGACTTATAAACCCATTTGTAATGGTTAAGTAGCTTTTGTTTCTATTTTTATTTTATTTTTTGATTTGTTATTTAATTTTTTTTTCTAATTTTATTACATTTTGTTAAATTTTTAACTAGTACTAGGTACCTAAACCAAGAGTACATTGTGTTAGGTATTTTAATTTTAAGTTTGCATGCTGAAGGAAGTCAGCGAAATATGTGAAACCTTTTATTTTATAAGACCATCATGTACCATATTTCATGCAAAATAAATCTTGAATCTTGAATGAATGAGCCTTCAAAATATTTTTATTGTATTGTTTGGTGCTACAGAACCCTGTGTGCGTGTGAGTACGACTTGAATATGGCCGGCTTTTCGGTCTAAAGATGCTAATTAAATGGAAAATGAAATTAGTCATTAAAGAAAACTGCAAACAACATAATTTATTAAGCCTATCATCCCTGTTCTTGATCAAGGCGAAGACCTACACGAAGCTGCCGTGGAATCAAAAAGGCGATACACACCATAAATCTCAAGATGAAATCATACAACATTTTGATAACCCGACTCCATCATTAACTGCCCACCATATAAGGTCTCAGGCCAATCGCAATCAGTTCTCATTTGCAAAACAAATGCTACAGATGAACATCAAATAGAATTGACAGTATAATACCTAAAGCACGGAAGGAGGCGGTAACCCATCCATTTTCAAGTCTGTGTAATAGGTGCTTCAATCTAAATCATTTTCTTTAATAACAAGGTGACATTTTCACGCCTATCAGATCGTTTATAGCGAGTAAGGTAGGAGCACCAGTTGTACGTCTAGGGATTATTTTTCATTTTTAAATTGCTGTTTACTTATAAAGTAAAAATTAAGTTTTCGGTAATTGTTGATTGACTTTGCCGACCTATGAAGGAATTCAGTGGTGCTATTCGCTTATACAATTACTACATTCATTCATTAAGATCGACGCATTCGAAATGGGTAAATGTTATGAATTAAAAGTACTTATAAACCTCATGACTTCTGATATCCGTATCTATTCCATTGTTACGATTATGTCAACTAAGTCAAAATATATCTGTGGGAATGTTATTACATCTGTGCACCTCTAAAGATCATATTACCGGTATCTATAGAAAAATAAGACAAATACGTCAACTCCACAGCATTCCAATAGTGTTGCTTAGCATACCTTTAAATCGCCCGGCATAATACCTAATAGGTGTAAAAGTGCTCTTAACGAAGCTGAAAGGCACTTGTTTGTTCACCTCATTGCAATATGCTTTTTGTTCTAGACCATACCTGGGTACTTTCTACTTACGGAGATATTGGGGGGCAAAGTTCCAACTTTTTCACAAGTTTTTTTTTTAAATTCAAGTTTTTAATGTTGCAACTTTATTACGATCCCTGTACTATTCAATGCATCCATCAGCACAATGTTTTGAGTGCGTTACATTGAGTCCTACCGTAAAACAAAAAGAAATTTTTTATTAGAGTTACTTAGTTGAATTACATAATGCTTGTTTGACGGATTCGTGAAGGGTCCGTTTACACCTTGTATCTTTATCAAAATCTTAAATTAACTGCAAAAACGTACAGTCTAAACCGCTCTCAGAATTGCCACTAAAGGAGGATTTTTGACAACTCAATCCCTGAAAGAGGTGGGACGACAGTTTGTATGGAAGCTCGTAATTTTGTAATTATTTTTTTACTCACAAAATGATGTGGTGCCTGCATGGGTACCCACTGCTCATTGTAAGCGAAACTACCTTAGAATGCTTAGATTGAGGTACAGCAGTCGGGGTAGTGGACGTGTTACTAGACAGGTTCCAAGCCTGGGGTATTCAAGATGACATGCTGTGTATACCTAAACAATTTATTATTATTGTGTAACTAATGTGTAACATCCACAGTCACTGGCTTTCCTTACATACAATAGGTATTTGATTTGTTTAAATTTACCTTATTGTAAACTAAGAGATATGTCTTGCTTACCTAGTCCGCACGCTTTTTTTTAATCAAGTATAAATTTTATTTTTATAAAAAAAACATTTCCCCCTTATTCTTATAGTTATTTTGCCTCGATTATGAATCATTGTAACCTTTATCCTCGTTGATATAAGGTTCATGTTAGAGGTTGAATTACTGAAAGAACTGTACATTTGAATATGGAGTTTCATGCCCCACTCACAGGATAACATTCTGTGAATGCAATCTTGAATCTCGATGGTGTTGGTTGTTCGTGGTATGTTATCGATTTATTGCTTTAATTACCTTTCAAAGTTGTGCAAAACACATTAGGTTCCGCCATAATCATCCTGCAGTGTGAACGTGTCTACAAACACATGCACATGTTGTTCTCAGGAATCACCTAATTCCCAGTACCGATGTATTATGCCAAGAACATACCGTTTTATGACCAGTGTACCATGAAATTGCTAAATAAGGAATTAAAGATATGCCATTTTAGTAGGTAGTGATTTTGACTAATTGATCTTTGCTCGAACAGGAAAACAGGGAATAACATAAAAAAAAATCCTTCAAAATAATTATATTAAATTCCTTTTTTCCTTACGAAGAATCCATGAAGGAGTTATGCCCGTTTAGCTTAAGCTGGGTAACACTGCGGTAGCCTGAGTTGAATTCATTAATGTGTCGGCTCGTATTAATAAAGACTTGACGCGGTAGGAAGTACCTAACTGAGATAAGAAAGTCATCATCATTTGAGGTATTCCAGCCGCGGATGGGCCTGGTCGAGTATATTTTTCCACTGTGACCTATTTCTGGATTTTCTCTCCAATAGTTCTTGAATTTTGGTTTAGGCCATGCAACTACCTGAGCTTGGGCTAGCCTGGACTTCTGGTTAACTATCCAGTAAACGTTTGGGTGGTCTCGTCCAATCTTGCGTCATGTCCTACCCATCTAAAACCACCATATTTCAATGGTCTTAATAACATTAGGCCCGTCATAAATTTCGTAGTGATAAAAAAGTGGTGTCACTTTAAATGCTCTCTAATTTAATTATTATTCTCAATATTTCCTTATAACAGCTGTTGTCAAGTATCAAGATACATTGGTCACAACACTACGCTAATATACATAGTAGGTATGTGTACATGGTGTTTCCTCAAACGATGAGCAATAGGTTCGTCTAGCTGTTAATTAACATAACGTTTTACCTCGTAGTTCAAGGCTAAGACGAAATGCATTCTGTTACATTTCGCTATATTTAGATTACTAGGAAATATTAGAATCTATGTGTTAACAGTGTTTATTGTGCCGTCAGTTTGAACCGTATTTTGAGCTTCATTATCATCAATTACGCATTTTAGATTAAAAAAAAAAACAAATCGTGTCCTGCTTGTTCTCTTGCTTGCACGTTACTGGGACTGATGGACGCTGCTGACAGCGTTAAACTTGTTGCCAAATTCTGGCCCGACTCAATTTAGATCACACCTGTAATTCACACAGTACACCTACGTTTCGTCAGTACCCTCAACAGGATATGAATCCAGACTCCGGCTTGAGGACTGACAATTTCTTAGGGAAAAAACCAATCACACTTTGCCCGACCCGGGAATCAAACTCCATGTTCAGCACAAGCACTTGTAATCACTAGACCACCAAACGAGAATGGTTTTGATTTTAATAACTCGTGCTTTATAAGCCGATAATTTTTCATCTCACCCTACACGCACCAGTAATCTTCCGTTATTCTTCAAGCCAACGCTATCAGGAAACCATTGGGTCTGGCTGAACTAACAGCTTATAATAGTTTATGTATCGACTGGTATATAAAGGAGTCAGACAGGCATTTAGCGGAGACCTGCCGATTTGATTATGCAAGACTAGAGATATAAGCAAAGGTCGCATACCTTGGCGAAACGTTGGTTTTATAATGAATATTGGAATTAGACAGAAATGATATCCTGTGATGGTTTGCATAAATTCTTTCACATACGTAACGCATCGTAATACTCTGCCGGATATTAGACCTTTTCTAATTAAGTTTAATTCTCTTTATTCCAATTATTAGCAGGTTTTGCCTTTTACATTATACGTACAAACGCCTACTCGAACGAGCTAACTAGAATCTTCAGTCTTGTAAGCGACATAATTCAAAATCAGCGAGTAAAGATTGTAATTTTGAGATAAGATCTATTTCATAAAAAATAGTAAGGGCTCCAAAATATCATTTGCTTTACGACATAGAAGTATTGCCATTACAATAAGGTATTTGTCTACTACGGTAATATGTTTTATGAGGCTGGCACAAGAACGTGGAGCTTGGCACAAGCAAAGAGAGGCCTATACCCAGCAGTGGATGAAGTCGGACTGTGGATGATGACTAGTCTACTTACGGGATCTTTTTTTTCTTCTCAAACAATCAAGCTCAAGCAGCTGCCCGACCCTGCTTATTTTAAAATCATCAGCTTAGTGTAACCAGTTTTATTTGGGATACATAAAAGAGCCTCTTCGAATGAAGATTTCCATGTCTCAATACCAACTAGCAGCCTAGTTGCAAGCACGTTAAGCCGTTGGTGCCGGCTGTCAATTGTAGATCTTTGACAGTCGTTACAGGTAGTCAGTGGCCCGAAAGTCTGACAACCAGTTTTACCAAGGGTATCGTATTACCCAGTACTAACTGAGTTGTGGAGGTCAGGTAGGCAATCGCTCCATTTAAAATATTGGTATTCAGCTGCATCCGGTTAGACTGGAAGCCGGCCGCAACATAGTTGGGAAAAGGCTAGGCAGATGATGAGTACCAACTAGGCTGTCAATCTTGGCTCCTTGCGGACTGCTAAATCTTTTTATCACACTAGTGAAACTCTCATAGCTCGTGCACTATGCAGGTGTATTAGTAGAACTTATCACATGTCCTATCTACGTCAGTCCCACGTCAAACTGGCATGAAACAGTAATTCCTGCGCCAACACATGTGGAACAGATTTACCTCAATCTCTGATAACACAGCTTTTAATAACATTATCATTACGTTCAAGTATGCTCTAACAACGTTGTCATGCATGTGTAGGTAACTATTTGTGCCTTATCTCGAGAAATGTTGCAAGTTTGTTGATGGGGTTTATACTATTATCAAAATATAATTGTTTGTTGTTTTCATAGTTAACCGTGTAACAGATTTTTCTGCGTATGTTTAAATAAATGCCACTTGCACGTGTCAAAAAGGACAAGATCTATTTTTCTATGTGACACATAGATATTTTCGATCTGAGTTAAGTTATAATTTAATCTCAACGGTAGGTAGAAGGAAGTCAATTAGTAAACACTTATATTTTGCTGTTCCGTAAACAAATAAATACTAATATTATAATAACCTTACTTACGAAATAAACATTGTGTGGAAGCTATAACCAAGTGGATGTGGCATACGTGACATCGTTTGCAGAGTGATCAGTGACTGTAGTTTAGCAGAAACATAAAATTAACACAAAAAGTGTCATTGCAAGTTCCAGTACTTTACACGAAAGTGGGTGTTTCGAAAATAACCTTATCAACATTGACTTCACTCTGATCGTTGGTTTTTTTTTTATGATAACGCACCAATACTCACATTTCGAGTGACATTTCAAAGCGTGGTTGGCAGCGTTCGATGAGAGGCGACTGAGACGTGTATGCATGTGAGTTCGAATCCCAGTAAAAGATTTACTTTTTGGATTTTCTTTTTGCTACTTCTGTCATAATGATTTGCGCTGGTTGTAATGCTGCTATTCTCGTTACACAAAAGAGAATTAGATGCTGTTTAAGCAAATGTGTCCTTCAGTACCATTTGGATTGCGTTAAGTACGATGAAGCGTCGACACCTAGGACTAAATGGACTTGTCCAATCTGCGTCTCTAGTCGTCCTAAATTGGACAACACTAATACACCAGTCCATCCTAAAGGTCACACTGTACAAGCTGACCAAGCGGGTCCAGTAGCTGAAATGGCTACAATGAATTCCTCTATGTCGGGATCGTCTAATAGCCAAAACAAACCTAGCCAAAAACTTGGTCAGAAACCTACGCCAGCTGAGAAATCACCACCAATTACGCCTCGAGTGGGATGCGCTGGCACAGAAGTCAATTTGCAAGACACAATACTTACAGAAATTCGTAAGTTGCGGCAGGAAATGAATGAAAAGTTTGATAGTCAGCAGGCCTCTTTGGCGAAATTTGAATCCACTCTAGCTACGGTCAAAAGGGAAGTTAATGACCTAACCTTGAGATTTTCCTCCATGTACGAAGACTTTGACGAGTTTAAGAAGACTGTATCTTTTCTTTCTGACGCTTATGATGAGCAAGTCGAATTAAATGCCCGAAATAACAACTGTATTGCCGAACTCCTCAAGAATAACGCTGCGATGAGTGCTCAAGTGAGGGAATTGGAAACTAAATTTCAGCTAATAGATCAACTGGCACGTGAAAGCAATATCGAGATACAGTGCGTTCCTGAGCACAGATCCGAAAACCTGTTAACGGTCGTAAAACAGGTGGGTAGAGTTGTGGGAAATGAACTTCAGGATAATGAAATCCAGTCATTTCATAGAGTTGCTAAATTAAATGAAGAGACTAATCGTCCACGTAGCATAGTCGTCAAGTTAGCCAGTCCTCGTATTCGCGATAATCTACTTGCTGCAGTTAGAAACTTTAATAAGAAGAATGAGTCGGAGAAGTTGAACAGTAGCCATATTGGTATTGGTGGAGTAAAGCAGCCGATTTTTGTAACGGAAAATCTGACTCTGGCAAATAAAAAACTACATGCAGCGACAAGAATCGCTGCTAAGGAAAAGAAATATAACTTTGTATGGGTTCGGAATGGACGCATATTTGTGAGGAAAGATGTGACAACTAAATCTCTTCTAGTTAAAAATTTGGCATGTGTAGAGTCGTTGTAACTTGTTAGTTTATTAGTCACATAATTTGCACGCTTAATAGTGTTATATTAATTTTAAATTCAAGTTTAAAATCTATTATCAAAATGTAAGAGGTTTACGAACCAAGACAGAGGATTTTTATACTGCAGCTTTAAATTTTGGTTACGACATCATTATCGGCACTGAAAGTTGGCTCAATGATACGGTGTTAGACCATGAATTTTTAGATAACCGATACAGAGTGTTCAGGCGCGATAGGTCATCTACGGTATCCTCGACTACAAAAAGGGATGGTGGAGGTGTGTTTGTTGCAAGTTTGGAAAAATATGAGGTCTCACGGAGATTAAATTGGGAGTCCCAGTGTGAGGAATTGTGGATCACAATCAAGTGTGGGAGTGGCTTGAGAATTAATATTTGTGCCGTTTATATTCCACCTCCAATCAAACAAGACTATATCGATGCACTGTTTCGAAACTTTACAGAAGTAATTAATAAAAAGAGTAAAATTAATTCGATCAATTTGCTAATCGGTGATTTTAATATGGGTAGTATCTATTGGGAATATAATGCGGATTCTGGTCTATTGGTCCCCAAAGAATCCAGTAGCAATATAGAACACACTTTTTTAGACATGCTAGCCTTTAACGATCTTCACCAATGCAACACGATACTCAACGCTTCAAATCGTATTTTAGATCTAGTACTTAGTAGTAGTAACAACAAAGTGCTGGTGTCTCAGGCCTCAATTCCGCTTATACCAATTGATCCTCATCATCCAGCGCTGGAGATCTCGTTAACATCTAAAAATAGCAATCCTCTTGTGCAAAATAAAATCATATACTTGAACTTTTATCTCTGTAATTATGAAGCGGTCAACGCTGAACTTGCGAAAATTGCTTGGTCTGATGAATGGAATTCTACAAATAATATTAACGACATGTTGCAAAAATTCTATGATATTCTTATGCCAATTATTAAACTGCATACTCCGATTACAAAACCACGAGATGAACGCTATCCTGTCTGGTACAGTAGAGCTTTACTAAAAGTCATTAAAGAAAAAGCTAAATATCACTCTATATATAAAAAGTACGGGAATCCCAGAGATAAAATTACGTTTGAATGCCTGAGAGTGCGTTGCAGTGGGTTGATAAAGGACTGTTATGCTAATTTTAAAAGGAATATAGCTGAACATCTGCGTACCAATCCTAAGCATGTCTGGAGGTACTTAAAAAATAAACGGATTGGTAACAATTATATTCCCAACAAAATGATTTTGAATAACTCTACGTTTGCCAGGGGCGGCCAAGAAATCTGTGACTTGTTTTCCGATCATTTTCAGTCCATATATAGAGTAAATAGTAACACACTCACTTCAACGCCAGTTGAACCCACTCCCTGTAACAATAACACTTTCAGTCGGTGCAAACTTGAAGTAAAAGAAGTTTTTGATTACTTGTCTTCCCTCAATTGTGATAAAGGACCCGGGCCTGACTCAATCCCTCCTCTCTTCCTTAGAAAATGTGCAGCGAACCTAGCTGATCCTCTGACTACAATATTCAACTATTCTTTGGAACAGGGTTTATTCCCTGATCAGTGGAAAATAGCGCACATCACGCCAATCTTTAAATCGGGTCGTGTTGATGATGTTGCAAATTACAGACCAGTGTCCATTTTATCCGCTTGTGGTAAAATTATTGAATCCCTTGTTCAGAAAAAAATGTTCTCTCACTTTAAAAGTGTGCTGGATGACAACCAGCACGGCTTTCGCCCCAAAAAATCGACACTGACAAATCTGGTCGAATATGTTTCCTATATATCATCTGCATTAGATGACGGTAGAGAAGTTCATGCAATATACAATATATAAAAAGGCCTTCGATTTAGTAAATCACGACTTACTAATTGCTAAATTAGAAAGTATGGGCATTCATGGGTCGTTGCTCCGTTGGTGCGAATCGTATTTAAAAAATCGCTCACAACTGGTGTATCTTAAGGGTTTCAAATCCAAACAATATTACATACCATCAGGGGTGCCGCAGGGTTCACACTTGGGGCCTCTATTTTTCTTAGTTTTTATAAATGATTTGGGTTGCAAAATTAGTTCGGAATATAAACTTTTTGCAGATGATTTAAAAATATACCGAACTGTATACAACGAATCCGATATTAATCAGCTTCAGCTAGATTTAAATAACGTGCACAATTGGTGCATACAAAATAAAATGTCATTAAATCAAAACAAATGTTACTTTATCAAATTTAGCAGAAAAAGGAAAACATGTGAATATTATTACTTGATTGATAACAGCCCGCTCCAAGAAGTTGATACTATTAGGGACCTCGGTGTTTTAGTAGATAGTAGTTTAAGTTTTAGGAGTCATTACGACCAAATTATTGGTCGGGCATCTAAATTGTCGGGTTTCATCGTCAGGGAAATGAAAATTTTTAAAGAACCAATTCTGACTATTTCCATTTACAACAACGTTATTCGAAGTAGGGTAACTTAGCCGGTTTTCGGCCATTTAAGCGAACGTATGACTTAGTGACGATTTTTCTCCTTGATAATAAAGTCGCAGACTAGTTTTTTAAATATTTTTGAACTCGAAATACAATGTAGTTTTAATATTTGGAGACCTTTTACTCGTCAACGTCACAATCAAATTACTAAAAATTTAAATCTCTGAAAATAGCGATTTCGCCTGTTTTCGGCCACCTATATCAGTTTCCGGCCATTATTTTCCTAGTTTTCGGCCACTAATCTACTATTTGAAAAATGATCTTTATTTGCTATCCAGTAGGCTCTATAATGGATTTAAAAGGAAAAAATACACAAGAATCAACGATTTTAATTAAAGTCTTAAAAATATTAAACATTTAGAATCATTTTATATATAATAGTAGGAACATTGGTAAAAAAATAATATAATATGGCGTTACAAAAATAATTGAGATTACGGAAAAATGTCTAACTCGTGATCGACATCCTCTTCTTCAATAATGCCTCTAATCTCGTTTTCTTTATTTATTTCTTTAATATTTTCAAAATCAGTCTTTATAATATATTCATCAGACTCGTTTATAACTTTATTAGTCTTCTTAGTATTGATTTCTACATCTTGATCAATATTTTTAATACTATTGTCCGTTTTTTCTTCCTTGTTAATTTCGTTTTCGTCTTCGGTCTGTTTACTCTTAGGGATATTAAGTGATTTTTTGTTCTTATTAACTATTTTCTGTTTCTTTGGTTTCGGTTCACATTTTTTTTGTTCTCTTTCAACTTTTCTCTTATTTTTTTCGTCTACTTTTTTTTGTTTTTCTCTTTCTTTGGAATCATGAAAATCTCTCCAAGCTTCTGAAGATATGGCACTAGGAAATTTATTCATATTTCTCTTTGTAGTTAGGATTCCAGTTGGACTAATGGGAAATATTAAATGATTTTTAAATGGATCATTTTGTATATTATTATTTTGCAGTATACACGAAGTATTTACTATTATATATATCTATCATTAACCGAAATCACGTTATTACTATTTTGATGGAGTGCATTTTTTGAAGACGACGGCGACTGGCGAGTGTAAACTTCAGCTACTGTAATTATCTTTGACGTAGATGCTACACAGTCACTTTGTAGAGGTAGCGAAGCCTGTGCTGAATCATACTCATTATAGTCTTGCGGAATCTCTTCTAAAGTAATTTGGGTTGCATTTGATTCCTCTAAGTTTATGTCGGCTAATTTTAAAACAAAAATGTCACTTAGCGATACATATGCTCCAACATCAGGAATTGAGATATCATTAAGCATAGAATAATCTTCATTAACACCATCACCTACGGCAGTATTGATATTTTCTTTTCTTATCATATTATCGTTAACATTAATATGCTCAGGTGTTTTAAACGTAGAAGAATCAACAACTTCAGTAGACTTACGTGGTGTTTTGGAAGTTGACCGTCGAATTTTACTGAAGGATGATTTCGATAACTCTATTTCGTTGCAGACCGTATCTGGATTAATCCCTCTCTTCAATAAATTTTCTTTTATCGAGACAACCACTTTTATTGCACTTGCGAAATCTCTTTCCGTTAACCCGCCGGAGGATAGTGATCTCTTCTTCCTTCTTTCTTGAAAATCCTTTACGCATTTCGTGAAATCTACTGCATCCACATCGAAGGGGAAAAGCCCACACTTTCTGAATCCATTCTTAATAGATTGTGTCATATCTACATCCAGGGTTTCTTTAAATACTTTGCAAAAATTTGTCTTCGTCACGGTTTTATTGAGGTTTTCCGATTTGGCCTGCCAGTTTCTTAAAGTTTTTTTCCATTCTTGTTTTAAAGGTTTAAATACACTAACATCGGCTGGTTGCATAATGTAAGTAGTATTCGGAGGTAAAGCGTATAAAACAATGCCATTTTCATCACAAAAAAGACTTAAGGCCATCGACATATGTGATTTATGACCATCTACGAAAAGGATTACTGTTTTTTTTATATTATTCTTTACTAACCAGTCATTAAAGTCGTTAGCAATGTATTCATAAAAAACATCTGAGCGCATCCAACCTGATTCAGATTTTCCTATTATCCAACCTTCTGGCATATTTTCTACAACCGCTTTTGGCGGTCTAATGTATGGAAATACCACAAGTGGAGGGCATAATTTCCCCGATGCAGTCATCATTATTGAAACCGTAAGCGTTTCTTTTTCGTTGCCCCTTTTAACAACGTAAACATTTTTGTAACCTCTCGGGGCTAGGACTTTACCTGATTTTGGACATAGTGAAACTCCAGTCTCATCACCGTTTAATATTCTGTCAGGATCTTTCAAGACGTCTGCCATTCCTCTTTCAGTCAAAAAATATTCAAGCTCTGTAAACCATTTTCTGATTGAGCTCTCTTTTACCGCTTCCCTGGCTTTATTAATACCTTCAGGTTCACGTAAGCTAATCTCCGTATGCCTTCTAAGAAAACCTTGGTACCATGTTTGTCCTGGTCGCCCTTCTGGAAACTTATCTTCTTTACCGATATCTTTTATTAATTTTGTAACTGTTTCCAGCAAGACTTCTTTGCTTACAGGAATACCACATTTTGCTAAATCTATAATCCAGTCCACAACTTTTTTCTCTCCATCAAGGCCTAATATAGGTTCTGGACCAACTTTTCGAGGCTGTTCTTTAGTTCTACCCGAAATTCGATCTTGGATTGTTGACCGAGGAACACCAAACAGACGACAAGTTTCTCTAATGCTTTTTTTTTCAATTCTTATGGCCTAAACAGCTTTAGCTAACGCTTCTTCGGTATATTGAAAATGAGTTCTCTTTTCTATTTTTTAATTTTCTTTCTCTCAGGAGGCATCTGAAACATGAAATAACTATGATTAATTCTTTTATTTATATTTACACACATTTATATAAAACGTTAAAAAAAATAAAAATAAAACGCGAACATAATTTATTACCTATTATTCAAAATCTTGTTGTTCCAATATACGTTATTTCCACTTAAACAAATATCAACTTTATCCCTATATAAACTAAGTTGATTTTAGAATGACAAGTCCTATTGAAAATGTCATAAAAGTAATAAAATTGCATCGGAAGCTTCACTTTGTTTGAAGGTATTAAAGTTCTTTTTGCGAAATCACGTAAATTGAAAACTAAATTGTGAATACCTATGCACATACAATTGTAAGAACTTTTGTTTTTCATTTACAATATTTGTAGATTAAAACTACGAATTCATACAACAGAATACTAAGTAGGTATACAATTTAATTTTCTTAATTATATAACCGAAAACTAGATTTAAAACATTTGATTTTCGACCGTCCTTTCAAATATGGCCGAAAAATAAATTTATGTTAACTAATTTTCGGCCACCTGCTTTTTGAATGGCCGAAAAATAAGTTTTTTTTTAACTGGTTTTCGACCATCCCTTCAAACACGGCCGAAAACCAAATGTAAATTTATTAGTTTTCGGCCGTTGCTAAACTTGCTTAATTTTCTAACTGGCTGATGAGACAAATTTTGGGGAAGTCCCTTTATATCTTTATCGTTCGTCTAAGTGAAGATTTCGATTTAATTAGTTCATTTATAATCGTTATCTTTTACTGGCCGAAAATCACTTAGCAAATTATTAGTTTTCGGACACATCGATTAGCTTAGGCCGAAAGGTAAATATTAAAATTCTTATTTTCGGCCGTCAAATATTCAATAACTAAAAAGTGTTATTACCACATATTTAGCACAAAACATGCGGCCGAAATCTGACCACACAAATGAGAAGCGGTTCTACTTTGTGTACAAAATATTTATTTTTTAAGAATTCCAAATTTAATAATTAAAAGAATCAATTAACTGTAAATGGTTTTCTTCTAGTTGTCGGCCGGCCGGCCGAGAAGTAGATAGTTACCCACATCATTATCTAGTTTCCCGGCCATCAAATTTAAATGTAAATAACATAATCTTTCTTCCATTTTAATTAAAATAACACTAACTAAACTTATCTCCCGTACACAGAACAACAATATATATTTATAAATCGCTATACAACTTTGTAACTTACCTTGCCAAAATTATGCGCGCACTATTTTTTTCACTGATTTTGACACACGCGTGCACTGTAAGACTTTCAGAGGGTCACTGACGACACAGTTTGATCAATAAAAAGCTACAAAATTCAGAAGTTGTAGGATTCATACCATAAAATTAAGTAGGCGTCATTTTTTAAATGAGTAGGGTAAAGTATCCTTATTATATTAATATAATAACGTACTGGCCGAAAACCAGAGGTGGCCGGCAAACCGGCTAAACTACCCTATTCTGGAGTATTGTAGTACGGTGTGGAACCCGTTTTATCAGGTGCACTCTGATCGGATTGAACGTGTTCCAAAAAGGTTCTTATACCACTTAAGTTTCTCGGATAACAAGTGTCGTAGTCTGAACACGTATAACTCTAGGCTGAGCTATTATAAAATGAAATCTTTGAGCGCACGAAGGAAATCTCTGGACTTCATGTTTTTGTTTAAACTGATAAATGGGATAATAGATTCTCCTGAGCTTTTAGAAAAAGTGAAATTTAGTATCCCACGTAGTAGTAGCCGCTTAATTAACCGAAGGACTTTCGTACTGCCGCATAGTCGAACTAATATAGGTAATTTTTCACCCATTTACCGCATGCTCTCTATTGCCAACTCCATTCGTAGTGAAATAGATGTCTTTACTGGTTCTGTGGCCTCAGTTAGGACTAAACTTAGAGTATTAATCGTGTCATATGTTTTTATAGTTTTTTTTTTTTTTATGTTTCTTTCTTGTTTAATTTTTTTTTAATTTTTTCCCAAAAGTTTTTTATTATTTTGAAAAAGTCACAACTTGTAATTTTTCGTTTAGCTAATTGTCTTTTTATTTTTTTTGTCAAATTGTAAGTGTTTTACATAAAAATATGCATGCTAGATTCACATCTAGTAGATGGCAATCAGAAATATTGTTTTGTAACTTTTTTTTATTGCATTTGTGATTGTACATCGGTTTTGTGAATTAAATAAAAAAAAAAAAAATAATTTAGTAGCAGTTAGTGGAATTCTTTTCAGATCATCAGTAAACCTCCCCCTAAAGTTAATCTCGATATTTCTATCTACTTAAAGAGAACCGAAAATCCCAAAAGAACCTATCAACGTCCCTAATATTTCCATGTATAATTCCGAATGATGCATGTATTCTCTGTTTCATATTCACCATTCTATCCAATGTCTCATTTGCTAAATTCTTAATTCAACAAACTGATAGTCATGCACAATTCTTCCAAAATACACAAACAAAACTCATCCTCTCTACCAATTCTACTTGCATGAAAGTCGTGCCGCAGTCATGTTTACAGCCGACTTGTAAACAACCTCAATGTTTTGTCTCCAGTCGTCCGAATGTGTCGAAAGAATTCCACCACATCGTAAATATAAACTGTTGGTCACTGAATCGCTGGAGGTGTACGTGATTGGATGCAGGAGGGCACTTCAGATGGACGAGTTACTGGAGCAGCATATGAACGAATACGGAACGGTATCGCGGAAGTAAAACATACTTATATTACCTACGTTGTATACTCACCCAAAACAGTGCAATTAGTTTCCGAAAACTGTAATGGCAGTTTTTTACCCGACTGAGGAGGGTAATGTGTTAATTATTAATGTTTTTTCTGCATCTTTCTTGTGAAATGATAATATACCTGTAACGTTCCTACTGCTGGGACAATTTTTAAATGTCTATCTGTATCCGAGAAATCCATAGATATTATATCATTTGCAGAAGTAGGAATTTTGTTTATGCACTGGACGATTCTTTACAGCCGTCTGGTAGATGTCATGTCGTTACTCTTTAATACACATTCCCCATAAGACGTTTTTTCTTAAAGGAAACCTGCATTAATTCAAATGAATAATTGGCATAATATGACAAGTGGCATTTTATCATAACTGAGAATTCTCATTTTACTGAGAATTCTTGGCACGGTAATGATGCGGTGAGCAAAACAAAAGGGTGGCATAGAACGACATGTAATTATTCTTTACATGCCACGAAAACATGTACCTAAGAAATTGCTTGAGTCCAGCAGAAACCACTAAAAATGATACGATACTGTTTCCACTCCATTGTATTTCTTCGTCTGGCATCTGTGTACAGATAATTATGCTCACAGGCGTACTTTAGTAGATATTGTACTCCCCATTTCCTGCTCCAAGTTACTTCAATGGAAAACGAACCTCATATGTATCTAGAACAAAAACAAAGCTCTTCTCAGACGTAATAGATAACTTCCTTATTTCTTAGAATTATTTGTAGACAAATGTTATTAATCTGTGTAGGATTTCTTAAATGATATTTTTTTGTAATATCCTTTTTATCCTTTGCTATGTACTAAATTTTCATGCTATATTAAGGCAGAATGTACATGGATCCTATTTTATAATTTAACAACCTATTTTTATGTACCTACATTCTAAGCAAATAAAGACCTATTCTATTCCTAAGTCCTGTTGGTACCTAGTACCTCTCTGGCTGTCTTCCTACACTCCTAACTACGTCACTACAGGCAACTATTAGAGATATGTCACGTAGACCGGCTGATTGACTCTCGTTGACTCCATGACGACAATCGCGTATGATGTCAAGTCGTACAGCGGTTACGAGAGGACGCATCGAGGTCAAGGACAGATTTCTGCAGTAGATCGTCGAGATTGATCTGTGTAAGAATGATCTGAAAATTGATTTATTAATGGCTAATAAATAATTACTAACATCACACCCGTAATCCCAGAAGGGTTAGGCAGAGGTGTACCTAATAGTACACACATATTTCGCCAGTTATGTTTACGTCCCATGTGATAGGAGGCGAGCCTATTGCCATCAACCGGGCACAAATTCAGACTCCGTAGCTGCTACTGAGAAATTCATGATGGAAAAACTTTGCCCGACCTGGGAATCGAACCCAGGACCTGATGCTCAGCAGTCAAACGATTGCCACTTGTCTAGTCCATCTGGAGGGCTGAATCAGCAGCATTCTATTGTGTACCATGGGCCTATTAGTTCGCCAGTAATCGTTTGGTTTGTATCCTATACCGGAACGTAGTATGGCAGTTTCACAGACAGCAGGAACAAGTCTTAGTACTTATACTCCTACTTTTCTTCCTTTTAGGCTTTCCCAAGCAACCTACATAAAAATGAAAATGATAATACTATTATAAATGCTAAAATAACTCTGACTTTTCCCATTTTAATGGCAGAACGGATTTTGCTGAGACATGGCGCACCATGAGCTTGGTTATGTAGTATGTTTCCGTGGGGTAATTTCCGACCTCCACTTGGGCGATGCTGCAGGAAAAAGCTAGTTAATGAAAAAAGATACAACTATTCTTATTCTTTATTTCACACAAAATAACAAATATAGGTACCTACATACAAATTGCAATCATATAGCTTATGTACAAAGGCCAGCTTAACCCAGAATTGGGTTTTCAGGCCAGCTTAACCCAGAATTGGGTTTTCTTACAGCAAACCTAATTTTGACTGCAAGATTTGCAGAAGATGATATACTTATGTGCATTAACATTACATCTACATACATACAACTATCTTCATACATACTTTGATGCACAAACAACCAACATCAGACTGATCACTCGTACGTGACGTCACAGCACATGTTGTCATTATCATCACGGTGGTACTAATAGTGAAGTCAGTCAATATTGTTCACGATGTGATTATTATATTATCATCATTATGATGTTATCACAATTATTGCGTCTCGTGTCGCGTGCAATAAATAGGCGTGTTGCAGTATTTTCTATGTACCTACATGTAGATGACATTATGAAAACATGTTATTGTTTGAACAGATATGGTAATCGGTTTGATGTTTTGACAGTAGCAACATACACATATGTATTATTTACAGGTTCAAAATAAAGTGATGGGCCTCGAAAACTATTTTTTAATTTTATTTTTTTCGTTTGTCACGGCATTTGCGTTACGTTTCCTCACCAAGAGTGCCAGGGAAGTCCTTTGCTTGACTACATACAACATGATCAAAGAAGATAATACTATACACCGTGACTTTTTAATCGTTTTACAAAGGTCGTCTACTCAATGTAGCCGACATAAAATAGCTCTAGGCGCGATTTTTTTTTATTTTCTATAATAGGTACAAAGAAAAATAATAATAAAAAAATAGATAGAATAAAATTATGAAACATCCTGTTAATGATGTTTACGTGTCAAACGGGAGAACAATACCTACCCAGCACTCGAGTCCAGTAGATCATCGCTCGCAACAGGGTGTTTTAACTACGTCATGCGTCATAATACTGAATAATATTTTTATTTATAAATTATTAAAATCTCATAAATACCATATTTTTTTTAATGATTGTTTATTATTCATTGGACACATGAAGTGGGCTGACGTTGTAAGACGACTAAAAAGTCACGGTTTATAAATAAAACTCCATTTCTTTGCTAAAGCTACCAAACATTAAGGTGAAATATACAATAAGGTGAAGGTTCACTTTATTGTATATTTCAGAATCTACCGATACATAAAGCGATTTCCAGAAAAAAGCACCACATAAAGAACTCGAGTCACATTAAAAAAGCTCTTGAAGATCGTATCGACACGTAATACCGACAGAACCCTTTAATTACGGCACCATTTATTTACAAAAAGACTTCTGAAAATAATATTTTAATATATTGCACCTTTTGATATAGTATATCGAACGCATTTCTTCGATGTCTGAAATAAATGGCAGCCATTTCTCATTGCTATTAAATATATGGACTGCGGAAGATGGTCGAGATTTCGATTTCTCTCTTTCTCATGAAAAATAGAACTTGTAACTTTGCAAGGTACACGGAATTGTTATGTTTTACATGGGAATCATCGGTAGGTTAGATACACCTACTAAAATAAGATAATCAGTAGTTCTGTCTTCACTTAGATCCTCGCAAGACGCGACGTTAACAGTGTTCACACGAAAATGATTAATTACACATTACTCGTAAACGTAGGCGAATTTATCCGGTGTACTGAATCGGAAGGTCGCAGGTTCAAACCCTGCTCGCACTCGAATTTTTCTTTCCATATCAAAACAGCTGTAGTTCCCTACGCAGGGTTTGCGTATAAAAATATTAAAAATATTTTCGGGATTCACACAGCAGTGTACCTGACTGGAATAGCTACATCTGCATAATCAGCATAAATTATGATATCAGTGCTGGGACACAGACGACATCCCTATTAGAGGGACATCTAAGAGAGCTATATCTTAACCCCATTAAAATGTTAGTATCGGAGCCGAGTATCTGGTGGGTGTGTCAAGGAATCCATCACAACTGTTTCCTTGTAGCAACAAATCTTTGTACGTTGGAGGTACAAAAAATCGGTTTGTAGTTACTCAAATGTTAAATCACTGCGGTTGTGGTATCAGTCCCACAGTAATAGTACCTACAGTATAATGGTCACGAACTCTTTGCCTAGTATGACGCCCTGATTGGCTCAGTGGTTGAGTGCCAATTCCTACAATAGGAGTAGTATTACTATCGCCTTTTTCTCATAGGACACGGAAGGCAGACTAAGATTAAAAATCCAGGACGGAGGTGTCAGCACATAATGTAATTGTTACTACTGAAAACCGCTTAAGATGTCATTGTCCTCATAATTATGAACACTTATTCCTAGGAGTCACCCTGTTATCGCGTTTGTTTTTCTATCGACTTGTTTTGAAATTGCTTGACGCTTTTGTCCAGCGGTGAACTGCGATATTATATAAATATGTTAAATAGATTAGGTGAAGCCTTTAACTATGAAAAAGCAATCATCATATTGCTCATAATGGTTTTCTCTGTAGGTGATACGCTTAAGTAAATAATGTTATGTAAAGAGTGAAACGTAACATGTGTTGTTACGTTTCACTAAAAATACACATCATGCCTGCATTATATTTAGATGTATTGTCAAGACAAGTTGATCTCTGATGACGAATGTTGGTATAGAAACGCCAGCAGTGTTGAAAATCCCTTAAACCTGCATATCTATGACTAACAAAACAACATTAATCTCAATCCGGTTAGTCATAACAATCAGAATAGTCGGCTCACAGTGGCACCCTAACAGTTGCCAGTTAAGAAATGTGATCAGATGACATACTGCGATCCGGGAAGACACCCATTACAATGATGCAAAACTCTTTACATCCCAAAATAGCTGGAAAACACCACCACTACACCCAAAAATCAACTTTAGCATACCAAAATAAAGTTAGTTTTTGCATAGCAATGTGAGTGAGTTAGGATGATACTACGACGGCATAGTTTTGATATTTGCACTGGGTGCACCGACCTCTGTCGATCACGTAGGCACTGCGGTGACGTAGAAACAAACAGACGTATGTTTATAGGTATGAATGGAAGGTCGGTCTAGCTAATATTATTAGAACGGTGTTTGTAGGTCATTAACCAGCATAGTTCTAGCTAGACGCTAAGATTAGTTAAATCGTTAACTTTTAGGTATGATTTGGGCCTGTCTTTTTGAATTTTCTGCGATATTGCTAAAACCATGGAGATAGGTAGTCGAAGTAAGGTGCAAAGTTCAGCATGAGTTCTAAACAAGAAAACTAGATTTGACACGACAACCTTCGAGACGGTTAGATAATTTTTTAATGTGATGAAATGAAAAGGTCTGCTACGAAAAAAATCTATTAATTAATGGATCTTCTATCAACTCTTACTTGATTGTAATGTCTAAAATTCAATAATCTAGGAACATTCAACTAAGGAAAAAATGGAACAGACATTTAAGTACGAAATTAAATCAAATTCAGAAATCGTTCATTAATATTAAGCTGAGAGCTCTTTTTAACGTCAAAAATACCAAAAGACAAGTCCCCCATAATTATGTATTCCTTATGCTGAAGGGTAAACTCCCTTCAGCATAAGGAAAATATAATTTTTCAAGTTGTTTCATGTGTCCTGAAACTGAATACTCAGAAAGTTTCAGGATGCCTGAAACAACGAGTCGGTAGGTATAGGTCATAACATCTTCAACAGAATTAACACCATTTAAGGAGGTCAAGCCACAAACACAATTTAGGTACGATTACTAAGAATTGTTTTGACAATGAAACATAACACTTTTAGCTACACAGAAATCGAACTTTAAAATTCAAGGATCAAAACTAGGTATTTACTTACAAAGATTATGACGTGATAGCTTCTAAATTTAGTCATAACTTACACCTATATTTACACCTCAGTGAGTCACAAATATTTTTAGAACTGTTTATTATTTCCTACTTACGTGCCCAAGATTGTTTGTCGTAGTATGTTTGTTTGTTTGTATTAATTTTCTCAGAATGTGTATAGATTAGGATAAATGTGTAGGAACAGGAAAATTATGTGTATTTCAAGTCAAGTACACAATGTGTAACGGTATGCAGTCTTGGAATACCTGAACGGGAAAATAAACATTGAAATAAATAAGGAATTTAGTAACTTTACCACAACGCGGGTATTGAATAGGACTTTCTGGATAAGTTTGTGGTGCATCCAACACCACACACACACATTCCTCGAGAGTAAATGGCTTTACTGGATACTTTGAATCTGTAACTGACCAATTTGATGTCTTTCTGGGGTCTTTAATCAAATCTTCTTATCTTACAAAATTACGTAATTTTACTAAGGGGATATCGGGAGTTTTCCACCAGATGCATTCCTGATGCATTTATTCTTTTCAAAATACTCTACTTTTTGGGCGTGTAAATGGCCAATATGATGCCTTTTATGGCCAAAAACCTTCATACAAGTCTTCGTGGGAAAAATGACACGGGACATGCAATCCTGCCTGAGTCGTGAGGGACTGTAAATTATCGAGTTTACATCCAGCACAACATGTAATTACTTCCGTACCGCCGAATTTTAAGTACATACCACCACCTTAAGTAAAAGTAATGTACGAGTAGTGTCCGCCTAACCAGAGGTTCCGTAAGAACTTTTAAATTGACGTCGATGTTCCTGAATAGCTTAGCTTCCTTTCCTTAAGGGTATTGTAGAAACTTGCAATGGCTGTCAAATAATATCAAGGTCCGTGTCAATGTCGTGATTTTTTGGATCAGGATCAGGAATTAATAAGATATAAGCATGTTTAGTATTGCCTATTTCTGATACGATTTTCAACCGGAATGACATACGCTTCTTGGTTACTTATAGACGATGAGTCCTCTGTGCCCCACTGATACCTCTCAAATTGTGTTCTGCGCAGCTTTCGTTAGATGTTCCGAGACGCCATAAAATTTGAACAGCCCTTAAAACTCAGCCTTTTTTTTTGCACTCAGTATATGGATTTGGCTGCTAATCTTGCTTTTGAATTTGAGTCTTTTGATCTGTAGCACAGATAAGGTTTCACGTACTTGACATAGTCGCCAAAAACCTTATCAGCATTCGAATTTTCCTGTTTTCAATAATACATAAATATGTTTAGGGTAAATAAAATGAATCCTCTGCAGGTTTATCATTTTTCTGGTAGGTGAGGCTATGAATCGAATACTGTATAACTACTCTACTGACTATATATCTGATGTCATATCAATTTGTTTATGGACACGTAACAACATTGAAATGTCTGCTACTAAAGCCATCTACGTTATGTGCACGTACACTCGTCTTGAGCTGTAATAGGCGTCCCAATAACCGCTACGATCGCGATCAAGGTAAAGGGATACCGCCGTAATCAAGATTGATAAACGTGATTGCAGTATGATGATACCCACCATAGATGTATGATTGTCCTGATTGAACGTGGCGAGCAGTATGACATGACCATCAGTGTGACATATGAATTTGAACTTTATTTGAATTATGTTGAGAACGTAGGCAAGTTAGTTCACATTTCGCCAGTTATGCTTAAGTCCCATGTAATATGCCATGTCCCATGTAATAGGGGGCGAGTCAATTGCCATCAACCGGGCACAAAGCCAGACTCCATGGCTGCTACTGAGAAATTCCTGATGGACAAACACAATGATACTTGGCCCGACCCGGGAATCAAACCCAGGACCTCATACTCAGCAGTCGCGATTGCGACCAATAGACTAACGAGGAAATTCTTTCACTTAGGAATGCTCCACAAAACCGTTTTCACGGTTTGCTCGTGGGAACGGAACGGTAGATTATATACTAATGTTAACGAATGCGGACACTTAATTTATACTAATAATAAGATATAACATTATAATATTATGCTTCTCTTTAATAAAATAAAAAATCTTTCAGCCATTTGCTTAGTGAAAAAGCCCTAGCTGAAATAGATTATTTAGATTAGGAACGGAATTTACTTACGAAACTGAACGCAGTTTAAATATGCCGATCACCTTCAGTTTAATTGTTTGAACTTCACTCTAAACTTAATTAGTAATTCGCTCTAAATTAAATCCAACAATCGGTACACTATGTAATAGGAATCGGACATGAAATGTCACGCCATTCATGTTTACATACGGAACGCCAAAATTTTTTTTTTTTAAGCTCACGTGATTTGTAAAAGAAACCGGTTTTGGCACGCGACAGCCATTATGTGAGAAACTACATGTTTTACTATTCTGATGACTTTGGCCAGTTTACGAGACGTTTATGTCATCGAACTTTGTGTTATTTTACACTCATGATCCTGCCCTTACCCCAATTTATTTGGGGTCGGCGCAGCATGTGTTCTTCTTCCATACTTCTCTATTACTCATCATCTCAGCAGTCGCCTCCTTTCTAGCCATATCATCCTTCACAAAGTCCATCCATCGTTTTTTTGTTATTTTACACTGAAATATAAATAAATGTGGCAGAAATCGTTACAATACAGGGTGGAAGGGACACCAACGCGAAAACGGTTACCACGTATTCAGCACATCATTCTGAGCACCCACATAGAAATTTTGTATCGGTTATTAAAAAAATAATCAGCAGTTTTCTACAAAAGTGCAATACCAACAGTCCTACACAGTCAAAATGTGTGAAACAGTTGTTTTTTTCTTTTAATACCGATGAAAAATTTGTATGTGTGCGGGTACAGAATGATATACTGAATACGTGGTAACCATTTTCGTGTCGGTGTCCCTTCCAACCTGTGTTTTGTATTACATGAGGACGTCTATTGCCCGTTTTTAGTAATACTACGCGCTGTTTCATATGACAATGAATCATGTTGAAAACACTCATTTTGGGCACGTGAACTAATTAATACGTTAAAAATGTATCATATAGAAAGGTGTGGTAAAAACTGATTGGCAAAGTTGATACCTAGTACACCTAGTAAAAGGTTTGCGACTCATTTATCTGATCTCTTATCCTTTTCTGTCGCTCATTTGCTAGAGCGAGATACAGAGCGTGCTGTCGAGCGCATCATCGATGTTGCCGCGTGCGATAGCATTCCCGCTCTGCTAGATGAGGCGCAACCCTAACGTGATTTTCGCTCGTCTATTTACAATTGCATTTAAAAATAATCTAACTCTAGAGGCACATTTCATAAAGAATTGCGCTTCTACAATATCGGTCAGCATTCAACCAATTGAATGCTAACAACGGAGGCCAATGTCCACTACTGGACATTGGCCTCTCCCAAGCTCCACCACAACAACATGTCCTCCAGCCACCTTTTTAAGGTCGTCCATCCATCTAGCTGTTGTGGTGTCTCACACTACGCATACAGATATACTTAATGGCATGTTGTGTACTGCTGTTTGCAAATCATAAATATCTCGATTTTTCTCCACTTTAACAACACAATGAGCCAGTCCCAGCTGACACGCGCATACGTACATCGTTTGTTATAACAGCACAAGAGTCTACAAGTTTATTTCCATTGTGGCCGTCCTGAATACCCACGTGACCACCTCACATGACCGGCAAGCCGACGTGACCAACTAACGGACAGAAATAATTTGTTTATATATAGATAGTATTTATAATGGACGCTCGGCTTGTGACCTGTTCCTTTATGATGTAAGGGTTACACGAGGTTGGTCAGCAACGGAGTGTTTGAATGTCCCTTTATGACGTAAGGTGGTGGAAAGGTTACACGTGGTCAGCAACGGAGTGTTTGAAAAACGTTAGTAGCATGAAAGATAGCTACAGGTCATCGTTGCTAGTATGACAGAAGTTCCTTGCCTCTGAGACATAATTATTGAACTTGAGACCCCGATTTTCAGGCAACAATACAATATAAAATATCGTAATGACGAGGAAAATAAGTTTTCCCCGTCATTACGATATTTTTTTTTGTTTTAGACCATACCTGGAAACCTTCTAGTTACAGAGATATTGGGGGTCAAAGTTCCAACTTTTTCACAATTTTTTTAATTACATGTTTTTAATGTAAGATTTTTAAACACCACCACGACCACCGTACTATGCAATTCCTCCACCATCACAATGTTTTGAGTGCGCTACATTGAGTCCTAAAAAAAAAACTTGTTTCCCAGCCATAATTTTTGCGTAAAGTTACTTAGTTTGATGTACAGAATGCTTGGTTGACGGCTTCGTGAAGGGTCTGGTAGACGTAAGGTTTCAGGAATGCCATCAGCACAATTGACTGCTAAACTAAATACTTCGAATACTAAAACAGCTTAATTAGCAATAGATAACAAACCGCAGTTCCTTGTTATGAGAAGTGGCAATCTTACTCATTCTTTCTGAAAAATAAATATAAATGGTGAAGAAAGAAGTCTACGTTAGTAAATGTCAGATTGAAAAGTATTCAAATAGAAAATTGGAAAGAAATAGAGGGCCCATAATACTGCCTTGTGTAACACAGTGTCGTTCTCTAAACAGCGTGGCATTATAGCTAATAACTTGTTTCTTGTATATTTAGAACCTTAGACACAACATACAGGGTAAGTGGCGCAATACTTTATTGATCAATGTACATATTTTCAACCATTAGATATCTTAGTGTAAATTAACGAAAACATCAGCATAATTATAATTTGTTTACATGATGTAATATTACTATCATTATTTGTTATTAATTACGCATGTTACGCTGTTACTATTTTTCTTATCACTGTAGTTAATCTGTTATCAACCGGTTTCCGCTATATTAACAACAACATAACTAGGCTACCTAGCAACAGGATAAGTACTTTAACTGATAACGACTGATTAACTCAAGTAGAATATTTAATATTCCATTCTAAGCGTAGGAAATTCCCATTGATTCTGAAGTTGTGACCTATTTCCTTATTAGCTTGTTATAAGGCTATCTTAAATACCAACGGGTTCATATCGACAGGATAGGATGGCTGCTTTCGGTTTCTACCTACAATCACAGGGTTTTTTATGGCGGTATGGGCAGAAAAAATCCGACGACCAGTGGTCGTTGATAGTGGTAACTAAGTATGTTTTTGTTTTCTACAATAACAATATGATACCTTTACTAATACTATAAAGAGGTAAAGTTTGAATGTTTGTAAGTTTGGATGAATCGGGATGCACGACGACCTATCAAGCTATGCTAAACCAAATTAAGCTGATCTCTCATTTTACAGGAAGCACATACAGAGCGAGCTCAGATTATACTGGAATTTATACCTTGATGTGTCGCAGTGTGACCCGATTCTGAAAATTGTTTCACTAATGGTAAGCTTACTTATCCCCGAGTGTCATGGATTATTTCCGACCATAACACAAACGAAGCCACGGCATACCCTAGTAGTTAATACTACGTTTGCAAAACTTGATTCCTCTTGAGCTCATGTCGAGCTTAAAAGAATGACTAGTGCTGCTAAGTCGGTTGGTATTGGGACGCATGCTACAGTATTGGTAACTACCTAATATCTAGCTCAAAATGTGGTGAACCGTGAGAAGGATTACCAGCGACGTGCTGCGGAGTCTACCTTAGTTCCTTGTTACTCGTTGAGACTCCTAATGCTCCCTACAATACACGGCACAGTGCACAAGGTTTCATGATTGATAAAATAACAACACTTCAGTTTCAAGGTTGATCTTAGTTAGACAAGCCCACCACAACATATAAAACCATAGTAACCCGTGAAATCCAGAATCAAGAGTGGCGACCACCAGAAAAGCGCCGAGACAATGAAGCTCGATGAAGTCCCAGAGAAACAATTTAACTGTCTTAGATCCTGCAACAAAATTAATCAGAAAAGTACAGCGGAGGAGTAGGAAAACCATAATTGTTGTTGTTGATCTTAGTTAATAGTTTGAAGGAATCTGTGCTGCGACTGCTCTAGTATCTAGGTACGGCAGATGTCCGTAGGCAGCGGTATTCACCAGCCCACAATGGCAGGACCATTGCATGGTGGATGACAGCCCACTTCTTCTCACAGGGAGGGGGACTGTGTGGAAGTTGTGGGAACATTATAGTCTAGCTAGAATAAGCAGCAGTAACTGTTTACTCAAATTAAATTAACTCAAGCCAACCGTGCTCTGACGGCACGGTTGGCGCAGTGGCTGAGCGATTGACTGCTGCGCTTCGTGTCGCGGGTTCGATTCCCGCACGGAACAAATATTTGTATGGCCTACAGGTAGTTGTTCCGGGTCTGGCTGTTTGTGTATGTGAGTTTAAATGTTTGTAAACGCACCCACGATACAGGAGAAATTCCTAGTGTGGGGCAACGTTTTTATAAAAAAAAAAAAAAAAATAACGGCAACATTAGGAGCCCATTTTCTGACTTCGGTTTAGATAAAACTTTGTTAAAAAGTATTCATATCAGCGATTCTAACTCCTTCCTTTATGATAATCCAAACGAGATACGCAGTTAGATCATCCAAATATACTTCCTAGTAGAGTTACCATTTCGAAATTATATTATGATACGATACGATACGATAGGTGCGGTAAAACCTAGCAGATCATACTTTGACAGATATTTCAGTACTTTATCTGTCAAAGTCTTGTGTCTGCTGTTTGGTCCGGAATCCAAGCCGCTCAGTTGTAACCGGGTAGCTTGAATTAAGGTGTGGAGTTATGGACCTTAATTTGACCCACCCAGTTTGACTGGAGTTCCTACATACCACCCGATCCTTAAAGGTAACACGCTAGGGTGTACTTCTATAGGTACCTACACCCGGCAGGTAAGCTTGAGCTGCGTAGAGGACAAACCTGCACAGTTTTACACGCTCCGGTTTACCTATACAGGTCAACTGTACAGGCAAACCTGTCAGGTACACCCAAGCGTGTATGGCTACCTTACCTTAACACTATTTCAAAATATATGAAGTCTAGTGTCTAGTGCAGTTGGACATAGGGTAGAACGAAGTTTATAATACTCGGATTTTCATGGGAATTTTTATTGAGTTCCTAGAGGAGTGGAGAAGAAAATGAATGTGATAAAAAATGTCATCTAGAGCAATAAAGTTTTGTAAGAACAGCGATAGACCACTAGTTTCGCATGCCTCTCAAAATAAAAATAAGTTACTGGCAATTTTTTGCTTGAAAACGGAGCACATTCTCTTCACAGGCACACCTGATACCTAAACACACACATCATTCACACAGAGATCATGACGTAAACGTTTGTAATATGACGTTTTATTTGACTTATTTACTTTCTTTTTTTTAAGGAACCTGTGTCTAGAGAACTGATATACTACTACTGTACTATTTGTCAATATGGTTCCGCTTTGAGAAATAAACATAGAATATTTTTAATTTGAATTTGTAAGCGGAACTAATGGTTGCGCTTCGAGGAATAATTTAGTTGCGCTTAAAAATAGTTGCGCTTTGAGGAATACCCCAATAAATGACGTTGATGAACTAGCAAACCAATTTAAACAAGACATTGATGTCATTTTATAATGAAACTCTTTAATATCTCCTTCAAACCTGCTTTCTAACTGGCACACTATTAAACGTTGACAGATTTTACATAACTCTCGGTACACATCAAGATTTGCAATGTTTTCTAGGTTAACTAGTAAAAAGTCTTGTGACATGAATAGGAACAGCATACATCGAATCAGCTGCATGTTTCTTGTTACAATAACCCTGCCGACTTGCACAGTTATTCCTTCATTTAAATTTTGCTTTCCAGAAAGGGTCTAAACAAGTGTCATAATATCATAAAAGTCAAAAATTGACGTACGAGAAACAACATCACGTCTGTAATCCCCGAAAAGTTAGGCAGAGGTGTACCTAATAGTACCCCCACATTTCCCCAGTTATGTTTTAAGTCCCATGTAACAGGGGGCGAGCCTATTATCATTAACCGGACACAAATCCAGGCTCCGTGGGTGCTACTGAGAAATTCCTTATGGAATAATAATACTTTGCACTACCTGGGAAATGGCCAGGACCTCATGTTCAGCAGTCGCACTTGCGACAACTCGGCCAATGTTCGAGTAAACTTTCAAAAAGCTTCAGTAAATCCCGTTCAAAGTTGTTGTAGACATACGAAACGCTTTGAAAGCGTTAAAAAGCATATGGTTTAACCAAGAAAAAAAAACGGATTTCAATAAAATTGGGTCAATAGTTTCACTTTATTCTTTAAAATCTTTTTCGTTTCTGTCATTACTAATCTTGTAGTAATCGATAAATTCCTCACTTTTACAGCTCAGATAACTAAGCCACGTCATATTTCATCATATGTACTTAACCAGGACGACATATTATAAAAACCTTTCAACAGTTAATTGGTACTTAGCTAGTTTATCGCTAAACCAATAGTTAACCATGATAAGTGAACCACATGCACATAGCACATAGGTATTATTTAGAGTTATTTTTATGTGTACGTGCGAGAGAGTGCGTAGGTTCTAAGTTTGGAAACATACGGTCCAGTAACTGCTGCAGCCAAACGAAAAACGGTAGTTTTAAAATCTTAGTTCATTAGCAATGTATTATGTATTGATTTCTTTTGAGTACTTGTCTCTATTAAAATACTAGTATAGTAAACGTTTGTGCGTCGATATATAGATACGAAACTAAGGCTCATTGTTTGATATGTGAAATCAGTGAAGGCATTTAGCACTTTAACAAAACATCATTGTATTTCTGACTTCTCTGAATTTTGAGGTGCACGAGGGCTTTCACCTGTTATTTCGTGGATTGTTGATCAACTAAGTCACTAAGTCTACACACCTACTTATGTAGATTTGGGTGAAACGTGTCATCACGAAGTTGACTTTTCAATTTTTTCTGATTATCACAATTGGATCTGGGATTTAACAATTAAAAAATATTGGAAACAACGGGTATCTCACCGCAGTTCTGACCAAATTAATCAAGGAAAGACCCAAAAATCCAATTAGATTGTCCAACAATGTCTCGGAAACAAAAGGTACTTGGTCTTTTCCTAATGGCGGACATGGCTTTCCCATTATTTCCGTACGATTATAAATCAAATTTACGTTTCCAATAGAAATTCCCTATGCCTTTTGAAGTCACGTACGTCTCTCTCCAAATATCAATGAACACGTAACAATATCAAGTTCTCGAAATGTTTACTTTTCCTAACCAATAAATAACCATTACGATGTTACCATGGTCTAAATAGTACCCAGGTGGATCAGTAAATTGTCTTCGAACATACATTGACCTATTTTCCACAATTGGCTCTTTGTTAGCTAGACAAATTGGCGTTCTATAGATTTTGGTTGCATTCTCCGTTTGATTGGTTGATTGTATTGTGATGTTTACCGAGGAGTCCAAAGGTTGCGTCAGTTTCTTTGCCCTTTGGGTTAGTTATGGCATACGGTTTCCTCTGCCACTCCAATAGGTATGACCAGTTTAAGTGTACAGTTCAAGTTTGTCAAGAAAAATGCAAGGAAATGTCAAAATTGGTACATTTATTTTAGTTCTATGTTTTCCCGACTGTACTAATAAGTTGGCTGAAGTGTAAATTTTTGATAGATTTTGCTGATAGAATGCAATTTTGTCTGGGCCCTCTGCCTTTTCTCTACTTTAGGTACGCTCATAAACCTATAGGGATAAAAAGTATTCTATGTGTTAATCCAGGTTATAAACTATCTGAGTATCAAATTTCATCCTAATCCGTTCAATGGTTTTTGCATGAAAGATTAACAAATATACATTCATACATATGCATATTCTCACAAACTTTTGGATTTATAATGCATAGTAGTAAATTACCAAGGTTAGCTAATAGATTTATGATCACAGTTTGTTGACATTGGCAGATAATGTCTATGACTACACAACCAGATTCAATCTGGGTGACCTATTTTTTACCAGACATTACACCGTTTCAGCATTTGCCTACCCGAGATATGCGGTACTACATACATATAATTTAGACAACAATAGGCAATAAGCCTAAGCCTAAGCCCTATCACAAGGGACTTGAACATAGGAACTGGCAAAATGTGGTTGTTGCCACTATATGCTTGCCTCTGCCTAAACTTTTGGGGATAGGACATTCGGGCATGATGTCATGTTATGTTATGTTTACAAAATTATTATCAAAAATCTGGAAATGAGAATTCCGTAAACTTTGGGCGATTCTGAGTAACTCTGAGTTATTTTCAGATCACTGCAACATAGACCAAGCCGAAGGGGCCGCCCCTGCTTCACTTTAACTTAATCATAAGTATGTATGTATTATTCCATTCACAATAAACTCCATTGAACCAAAACTAAACAGAAATTTCATTCGATCATAGTATATGCATGATTTTCCTTAACTACCCGTTTACATGAATCAGTCTATTCTTAGAGTTAGAAGGAAGCCCCAAGTTCCAAGCAAAATATAAAGTTGGTCTGAAACCGCAAATTCTTAATAAAACCTCAATATTATGGATTTATAAATAAATAATAATCTTCATGCTATTATTCTCCGAAGATTTCCTCTTTAGTTTGTTGCGTCATTGAACTGGTAAACGCGCTGGGTGATCCAGCGTGGTGGATTATAGCCAGTATATCCTATACGGCTATACCCTAGGGATATAGGAAATACTCTGCTAAGGCCTGTGTCTCAGCATTGGGAACATGAGGGCTCTTCTCTTATGGATAACATGTGACGTTGTCCAAAGAATAAAGTCTTGGTAGAGACACATTCGTGAATGAACCGGAGACACGAAAGCACGAGCTGTTCCACTACGTAAAGGAGAAAAGATGCTCGGAGTTGATGGCCAACCTTCAGTAATTGAAGATACACTAAAAGGATGAAGGCACTGTCAACATACTATTTAACTTGTTGGAAGTTCGGAAAAGACTAAGACTAAGCACATGTTGGTGAGATGTCAGATGAGTGAGCTTTAAATAGCATGTTTAATATTACCAAGCGCTTAGTAACAGCGCGTACTGCTTACTGGCTTATGCTTCTTAGCATAGCGATTATATGACATACAAATAAGTCTTAAAATAGATTATCATACATAATATACTTATTCTTGCCTTATCTCTCTACAAAAGTTGTTATTATTATATCATAGTTCGTATAATTTGTATTAGTATTTCGCGATAACCTTGGATTTACCGCGTCAGTTCAGCTTATCGGCTTATTCAGCTACATCCCGTAAGACTGGAAGCCAGCTTCGATGTAGTTGGAAAAATGTAGGCAGATGATAATATTAGAAATTCCAGACCACCTATTAAGTCCGGATTTAATTGCCTTCACCGAAAATTACCATAACAGATGGAAATAATGACGTCAATATCATTATTTCCATCTACACACACAGCTTTTCGAACACCTTACAGCTTTGGGTTCAGGAACCCCCGAACTAAAACGGTGAACTTCAAGGATGATTTCTGACAAATGTTTACCGTATTAATTTGTCAAAACCACGTGTATTTTAAACGGAATTAGTTAAACATTCGCATTCGTATTCTTCGAATACGCGCAAGTAAACAATATTATAGGTCAAAGTCACACGTGTTTCCTCTCAAAGGCTTGTCTATGGTTAATTCATTAGAACTGCAATAGCTGATGGTATGGCACAGATATTTGTAGTAGGTTGGTGTAATGGTGTTTCATTGAGATTTATGGATTTAATGTCCATATTGGGCAATGTATTTTTAGAGTTATCAACCAAACACACGAGTATTTTTAATGTTATGATTCAACAGTTTGTTTAATCAAACTGTATTTCTTAACTGAAATAACAGGGTGACGATGTGAACACAGCGAAAGCATTCTATGGCGTCGTTCGTAGTGATTGGGAAATGGATTTCTTGTTCACGTGTATGTTGACAGTGCCTTCATCCTTTTAGTGTCTCAATTACTGAAGGTTGGCCATCAACTCCGAGCATCTTTTCTCCTTTACGTAGTGGAACAGCTCGTGCTTTCGTGCCTCCGGTTCATTCACGAATGTTGGGTCTCAGTCTTACGGGATGGAGCTGAATACCAGTATCTTACATGGAGCGAATGCCTATCTGACTTCCACTACCCAGTAAGTACTGGGTAATACAATAACCCTTGGTAAGACTGTTGGTCACACTTTTGTAATTACTAACTTGAACTGTGAAATTGTCATGCTCATGATCTCAGAACACGGAGACGCCTTGATGGTCGTTGTTAGAGGCTGCATTGTCAACACTTTCCTCATCAAAAACCGTGTTATTGTTTACTTACACTACGGCACAAAGGACGTATGGAAACTACCGGCTTTGTATTTAAACGGTCCGTGACAGAAATGGTCCTTTCAGCGCCACCATTTCTATGAGTACTGTCATTTCGAGACACTGTTGTGGCACGGTTCCGTGCTCTGTGTTCATAATCAATGCTTATTCTAACTCTGCTTAGACAAGAAAGTAAACAGTCCATCAAAAAATTAAAAATCTAGGTACTGCCTCATTGGTCCAGTGTTCGCAAGCGAAGCGCCACTGCTGAGCTTGAGGTCGATTCCTAAGTCGGGTAAAGTGTTATTGAGCTTTTCCAACAGGTCTTTCTCAGTAGCAGCCGGAGTTTGGATTTGTGCCCATAGCATAAGAATAGCATAATCAGCCTATTAATGTTCGCACTGCTAAGACGCAGGCCTCCTCTCTATGATGGGCTATAATCCACCACGTGGGCCCAGTGTGGGTTGGTAGATGTCACATGTCACCTTCGAATTTTTGGTTCTAGGACAGCAGTGGTGATGAAATAACTTACACAAAGTAATGTGCCTGGCTGGGTTCGAACCCACGACTTACTCGGGCTCGTAAGTCGGGGTCTCCACCACTGGGCCACCGCTGCTCTATGATTTGTGCCCGATTGAATGTGATTTTACTATTAGGTACACCTCTGCCTAACCCTTAGGGATTACAGGCGTGATGTTATCTAGGTAGTGGTTGGTAAATGCAGATTGATCAATGCTAAAGACTCAGGTAATAAAGGCTGAAATTGTATAAAGAGATCTTAAAACATCTAAGGTTACTATGATCGAGTGAATTGTACTAAACAAAGTTTACATGCCGAACGACACGATGGAAATCGAAAGTTTTATGACCACCATAAACATTATTGTAAACAGTAAAGTTTAACTGCAAAACGAATAGCATTGTTGACCTGTAGCTTAATTAAATAACATGTTTGCAGTTTCTAATAATTATTTTAGAAAGGAATTATACTGTTACTGCCGATATCTCTGAAGAATTAGAAGTCAACTTAATATGCTAAGGGGTCGTTAAAGTAACATTTAGAAATCAATGAGTCGGTTAGTAATAAATTGCATGTTGATCCTCTGTTAATAAACCTTTATAAAGGAATCAACTTCTCTCAAGCAACTAAGAAGATTATAACCAAATAATAGATTAGATTAGAACTAAAAAGTATTTTCTGTTTTTTGACATTGACATTTGATTAGTTGTCTCGCTCACTCATATACTTCCATATGAGATATGTAAGTCTACTGTTCTCAGTCATTATCTTCCTAGCCTATTCCCAATTATGTTGGGGTCGGCTTCCAGTCTAACCGGATGCAGCTGAATACCAGTATTTTACATGGAGCGACTGCCTATCTGACCTCCACAACCCGATACCCCTTGGTAAGACTGGTTGTCAGACTTTCGGACTACTATCTGCAACGACTGTCTAAGATCTACAAATGACAGCCGGGACCAACGGCTTAACGTGCTTTTCGAGGCACGGAGGAAACTCGGTAAGTAATGGGTGGTCATTCATCCACAGACCAACCTAGGCAAGCGCGGCTTAACATGAAGTTCTCAGTGTAAACACAGTTTCGCGCGAATGCAGTAGCGCATCTAACGATTAGTTTATTTCATTATGGCAGTATTCAGTATTCCCTTTTGATGGAGGATTCTCTTTCGATCTTATGTTTACTAAATAAATGAATTTGAATTTGATGTCATACTGACTTGCATATTCCATTCAACAATACAATCTCACACAGTCACAATGCGATATTATAAGTGTTTACAAAATATTTGTGAGACATATACTGAAATCGAAATAAACCGTATCAATCCAAATATCGACCGAAATCACGGTGATTTGCATTATATTCATAAACAGGTACACACTTTATTAAAGGCTGCTTTTATTTTAGAAAAAGGATTAGAGATCCGTACAAAAAAATTAAAACCCTTAAAAAAACTGCTAACAAAATCCGATTCAAATATGGGAAGTAAAATTAAATAATTTAAAGTAACAGAATGGAATTGTAATGCAAATAAGTATATCCTCTTCTGCAAATCTCGCAGTAAAAATTAGGTTTGCTGTAAGAAAACCCAATTCTGGGTTAAGCACGCCTTGTACATAAGCTATATTATTGCAATTTGTATGTATATTTGTTATTTTGTGTGCAATAAAGAATAAGAATAAGAATAATATTTTTTTAATCATGATTTCACGCGGACGAAGGTCGCGGACAACAGCTAGTAAAAACATAACACTCCTTTTTTTGTTCAGTCTTGTACAAAATAAAGTCGTGTGAAAGAAGAAAATCCTATTTACATGCGATATTCCAACATACCCGCTCGCAATCCAACAGTTACGCTTAAAATACTCTCTTATATGTTTTCATACGAGTACATTTCATTAGCCATATATAGCCTTCATTAGTGAGGCTTAGGTCTCAAGAAATAGTTTGGTGACACCAATTTATAATCCAAAACGATTTTGAAACATGGAAATAGACACGTCCGCCCTAAAAATACTGTGGTTACTGGGAATGTAACTTTGGGAAAAAAAACGGTCAAGTGCGAGGTTCCGTATAAACTTGTTGGTGTATTGATATTAAACTACATATTTACGGTTTTCAGATTTTTTCTTTACATGTACTGTAAGACAACCAAACCAAACCACAACCACCAGCCTGACAACCAGTCTTACCAAGGAGTTTCGTATTAGACAGTACCAACTGGGTTGTGGAGGTCAGATAGGCAGTCGCTCCATATAAAATGCGGGTATTCAGCTGCATCTGGTTAGACTGGAAGCCGACCCCAACATAGTTGGGAAAAGGCTAGGCAGATGATGATGATGTACTGTAGATTCTAGGTCAACAGAAAGTACCCTATAGGTTTTGATTCCCTTGTGAAATCGCAAAACATGCGACATAAACGGTCATACATATCTTTTGATTGCGTTGCTTACAAGTTTGTTTTTTCACTGCTCCTAGGGTTAGCAGACTTGAGTATTTGAAATTAATTTCAGCTTGATACCTCCACGCGTTCCTGAGAAAAAGGGTCTTGACAGACAGACGGACAACAAAGTAATCCCATAAGGGTTCCGTTTTTACCGACTTAGGTACGGAACCCTAAAGATATAACATATATGTATAACCCTATATATATACCCTCGAGATATAACAACAAGGCATAGGTAACAACAATATTAGGTAAACGCTTTTTGGTCTCTACCGTAGTCGGATAAAAATTATATCAAAAGAAAATGCTAAGAATTGAGATGATATTTATAAGTCTGGAAAGTAAGGTAATGAGATGATATTTATATGTCTGCGCCTCGCCAATATTTAAGAAAAATAGTGTTGGGCTGTTTGTATAAATATTTCTCATACATTAACATAACAATCAATCATCTAACTAGGTACCCAACTAGCAAAAAAGTTATATAATATTAGAACTATACAACTAACCGACATGTAAGGGCTTTATAACAATTTTGCAGCAACTAAACAGTTGTAAAGTAGTATTCAGTTCGACGCATTAGTTATAATAATTTAAGTCATATTAATGTGTCCTGTAAACGTCATCTCAATAATTTATATGACGGTCATATAACGTTAAGTCGAGTAAACGGTTCAGTCAGTAAATAGTGATGAGTCGCCATGTTTTGTAAATTTAGAACCTTTTATTCAACACTTAAATAACAAACTGTTATTTAACGATTTTATAGTTAACTATTATAGAATCGTCATAATAGGTCGTATATACCACCTTTAAGTAACTTTTAGGTTGAAACGTTATTCTAATATAACTTAAGAACCCTAATTGCAACCGTCATGGTGGACGCCATAGATGATACAAAAAACATGTATAAGACCAATAGTTATATAGATGTCTAAATGCAGTCGCCCAATGTCTATTGACAATATGGCGGAAATTATTGATGACAATTATGTATTTTATTTTTATAAATAATATTGAAACACCAATATTATGAAGGCCTATTAAAATATTAACGAAGATAATCATACATATCATCGAAAATTTTAAATTCCCAACTATAAGTCACCGCTCGTCATCTTCCACCATAATAAGCTTTCTTTACATTAAATTAATAAATAATATTAAAACATTTGACTTCTACTTTTTTTTAAAGTTTTATAACAACACAATAGATTGTCACACAAATTGTCTAGCTTGTACCACAGACCGACCACCAGCATAAGAAAACGTCAATACGATGATATAGTTACATAAGAGTATTACTAGAAACTATTATAAACCTTACTAGTTAAACTTACAATGTCTACGTGATTTTTACTCAACGTTATTGTTGCTGACGCGACTGCAAAACGACCCCTACACGATTAAAATGTTGTATAATCTGCGCCCAAACCCCCGTTATATTTACGTATAAAAAACTATTATAAAACCATTTTAATATGCCTGAAAGTTAAATAAAAAACGTTATTGTACCATTTATATGACATGATTTTGCTACTTGGGTATGCATATACGGCATGATGACAAATAAACACAACTTGATATAAATATTTAAACATTTCGAATCATCGTGACATGAATTTCATCAAATTGGACTATAAACACTTGTAAATAAGATATATTTTAATACTCAAAATCAATAAAAACCAGATTACTTAATCAGACTATATTTTTAAATCACAATTGCCATTCTTCGTAAACGCGCTTCTGCATCGCGCTTTACCAACATAATATTCACACCTCGCTAGTAATAGCAAGATACAAATTCCAATGTTTAGAGATCGACCCCGAGGCATCAAAGAGGATTTCACTTCGCGGCATGGAACTTTGGAATCCCACGACACGTCGCGCGTTGCTGGTGCCGCACCAGTCCCCGGTTTGAGCTGGTCTTTGCGCTCCTCAGCATCGCTACGGAGTGACGGAATAGTGGTTACGTGGGCGAAGGTACAAAGCCAGCCACCGTTAGCATACTAGGGCGTATAATTATGGCAGTCGATTTGCGTTTGTGTCCCAAAAACTTGTAGTCAACACGCCTCTTGTCCCCGAAGGGTTAGGCAGAGGTGTACCTAATAGTACACCCACATGTCTGTTAATTTGATATTATTGATATCCCCGACGATACGGTAATCAAACGATCGCTAGATTATGTGATTGACAAGATAATATGTAATTATCGTACAACGTACTTAGGGGGATTTACTTTTTTAAGTTTATATTTAACTTCGGAGAAATTTATTAATGTATGAGTAAATACACGCCTAGTTATAAGTAGGTGTGGCATGTGTATCTACTGGGACACCATTGGAATATGGTAAAAGTAAATTAATATGCGAAGAGTAATTTTAAGGAAATATTGCTTTCACAACAAATTAAGGAGAAAAGGAGTGATTATAATGGATGATTTCTTATGTTAATAGTAGACAAATACCACCTGATGGGTAAGTGGTCACTGCTGCACACAGTCATCTACAAAATCAAAAAATATTTATTCAAAGAATCACCCAAACTTTTACCATCCAGCACTCGGCCGCGTGGTAGATTACAGCATTTACAGCTCACTCCCTATACAGTGAGGTGATCAGTGGCCCAGTAGTGGGAACTTTACAGGCTAAGTGTGCTTATGAACTTTTGTGAACGTAAAAAATACATTAGCCAGTCCCCCAAAACACAGTTCAACATGAGGAAGCAATACCTTTACCTAGTTATATTTGTGAAAACACAAAACAGGAGAAATGTAAATAAGGAAAAAAACGTTCTCTTATGAAGTATTATATGCTCTGTTTATTTGGACGATTTTTAATTTGTTGAACTTCTAACTAACAGTAATAGTTAGCTAGAATTGGCACCGATTTTTTTTCTCCGAAGTGTTTTTGATAAGAATAGTGCGTCAGTAAATGCAACCGCAGTATTTGGGGTCTAAGAAAATCCCAGACCCTCTGTGGGCACATGACTAAATCTTAAGATGTTGGAAAGTACGTCAAATCCGGATGCAAAACGAGAACCTTAGTATGTACAGTCACAAGCACAAATATACATTTGGCAACTTTAAAGAGTGATTTTCTTCTACTGTATTGATTGTTACTTATTATAAAATACTTATGACACTTTTCACTTACTATAAGCGACACTCAAATAAACCGAAATATTTTTGCACTGTTGACGCTGAGCTGAGCAGCTGCAACCGCTTAGACTGGAAACCGACTCCAACATAGTTGGGAAAAGGCTAGGCAGGTTAGGTGTTGAAGTTGAGCTGTGTGATGAAAACCCAACCAACCGCTTTTATTCAGGAATTCATTTGATGGCGTACATTAGTTCTTATCTCAAAGTTGCAATCCTTATTCCACGCAGATATTATGCATTCTTATTTGTGCTCGTAACTATACTGGAGTTCACATTGACGTCATTGATCACATTGACCATGAACTTGAGTGCTTTATGGATAAATGAACCATTACTTATTTAACGACTAACTTTACAACATCCAGATGACTTTACGTCAACTTTTAAGAATCCATTGTGATACATTTTGATTAAATTGTTATCAGTTTTTAAAGTGAAAATTGTAGAGGTGCGGTTTCTACGTAATCTTAAGTCATGTTCGGTGATTTTGCAGCCTTGTTAACATCTTTAAATGACACAAGACTATTTCTATAATTTACTGAGAACGTCTAGTGATTAACCTTTGGTAGATACTAAGATAGGTAACCGTCATAAAGAAAGACCCCACATGAGATGGGGGACGACGTTACTAAAACGTCTGGCCCTCACTGGCTACAAGTAGCCCAAGATTGAGAGAGATGGGCTTCTTTGCAGGAGGCCTTCACCTGCGGAGGGGTTCTTGTGGATTAAATAAATAATTATGTATAAATTCACTCTCTAAGTCTCGAGTTCGAACCCAACACATGCAGTCAAATTTTTCAGATTAATGTGCGTATTGTATAATTATTACTTGCTTCGGTGAAGGAAAACATCGTGAAGAAACCAAACCAGAATGCCTGAGAGATATTTCTCGACAGCATGTAAAGCCAAGAAAGAGGCTCATGGGCGGCATAAAAACTCTGACACCACTAACCACACGATAAAAAGAAGAAGATGAAACTTAAACTGTAATTTGATTTAATTTGCAAGAAATATGAGGCTTTTTTTAAATTTTATAATAGATTACTGCAGGCCGCAAGAATCAGCTGGATACCAAAAGGACTACTGAAAGGCTGGAAGACCAGTCGTGCGGCCAGTGTGACGACTGTGATGCTTGAGGGAGGCCTATCTCTAGCACGTCGTACTACCTCTACTGGCTGAAAATTGATAATGACATAATAGTCCGACGCTGCAGTCTTCAGGAGGAGAATGTTCTTTGAATGATTCGCACTAGATAAGAGATCTTTGCATAGACTTGAGCTATCTCGTTACTTCACCATCAAGTAGATTGCTCTGTAAAAACCTGAATTAATTATGGGAAATTAATATCTAAAGCTTTAACCAGATAAATCATGGACACAGTTCAATGAATTGGTCCAAAACCACAAAGCGCACAGGTACGAGATTTTATTGATATAATTAATACCTTTTACCTGTGCGTAAGAGGAAAGGGGAACACCTGGACACGGTTAAGCCCTGGTGTAGTTCCATACATTCATGTAGTACTTAGGTATGTTAAAACGGGAAAGTATGCTTAGACATGTAAGTGGGAAACGACGTAGAAGATGTGTTCTGTTATACATAGATATTTCTAGTGGAGGCAATCAGATGACCTTTCCGATGAAAAAACATAAAACAAAGTAATTTATTTCAATATTACTAGTACTTTTAAATTCTTTTACGTAGAAGTTTGCTATGGAGAAGAACGAGCAAGAAACTCAAAAGACACTTCTAAAAATCAAGTAGTTTCCGATCCACTGTTAATTTATTAAACAGAGTTCAAAAGTCTTTTGTTATCATGTACGAGGATGTCTGACATAATCTTAGAAGATGCTGTCATCCACACATATTTGGGAAGCTTTTAAGTAAGAGGACTAGTTTTCATAATAATAATTTATGTTTATAGGCCGATTATTACTATAAAAGTCGTACAAATAATCCTAATTAATAGAACAAGATTTAAAGATTAAACCGGACTATGAATTTGAGGCCCACGCAAGTTTTGTTTATGACAAATCGATTGACAGGTAAGTACCTTATAAATTGACATTTGGATGAGGTACCCTCATTACTTACAATAATAATTGGTCTGCTAACCAACACGTGCATGAAAACGTGTTTAAAATAAAACTGATCTGCCTCCACCTCTATATGTCATTGTGAGAGAAAACTTTGTACTTTCTTATTGAGATGAGACACAATTTTTATGCAGTCATAAAGATGTAGGATTGAAGTGGGAGATTACATATGTATTGCACAAAATTGGTAATTCCTTATCTATATATAGAGAAGCCAATGGTGAAATGGCAACAATTCTGTGATGACAAAGATTAGTGCTACTGATTTGTATCTGTATACTGTAGTTTCAGAAGTCATGCTAGATTGGTAAGCTATTGTAGATTACGGGTGTGACAGTACTTATCGACGGGGAATCGGCATGTGGCATAAGCTTGGAAAAGAATTTGTGTCAATAAGTATAATAAGTGTGGAAATTCTCTAAGTATTCGCAATAGAAAACTTCGCAATTTCTCATAAGGATGAGACATCATTTCTATACAGTCACAAAGAGATATGATCTAAATGGCAGATTACATACATATGTGTTGCAGCGAATCGGTAATATTCGTCATCAACCAATCATCGTCTGCGGTTGACTGGCGCACATTTATATGGAACGCGTGATTAGGTGTACTGGTCTTCATATTCGGTCTCCTGGAATTACCTTGTATGCGGATTCAATTCTAATGAACCGACAGACGACAAAGACTTGAAGACTTGACAGAGAGATAAGGTACTATGGGGAGTTCGTTGTTCTGTTCTACTTTTTTCTCAGCTAGAACACTAGTGGTGAAGGACGGCCCTTTCGGGGGACTGTCTTTGTTATATTGACGTTTACAGTGTTGATTCTCTCCAATATTCTCTCAGCCTAATTTAAATAAAAGACTTTTATTTTGAAAAAGAACTTGAGGACTATATCAGGGTTGCAGTATGTCCATCTCTATGCATAACATTTTTAATGCTACCACAACCACCCCCTCCTTTTCCCCTTCATTTAGGTTTCCCATACCAAGTTACCAGCATGAGAAATCTTAAAAGAACCACTAATGATCCATTAACACTACAAATGTCCTAAAACATCATCATCACGTCACCAATAGTCAAATAATAAAAATATAAATCTTTCGTAGAAACCAACCACACATGCATTTCAATGATCATTGCTATCGGCGCAAGCGCAAATGGAGCGAGTACTTCCCAAAGTACCTACCGAGATAACGAGCGCGACATCTTCTGAGAACGTGCGCGGTTCTGATTAGAGTGACGCTCATGACGCGGTGGAGAGGTAGGTGGTAAGTCAAGTTGGAGATGCTGTTCTAAGACCTGTATTATTGGTATTCGTATTTATTTGGTGTATGTAGTTATTATAAATTATTAAAATTAATACAAAGCGAGTGTGTAGGTTTCCCATTCCTTTTAATAGAAGAAGTCTGTCTTGTTTTATTTGCCAAGTGGTAATTGGTATTGTTCCCCTTGGTTTAAAAGCATGTTGGTTAAACAAGTAGGCATACTTTTTTGAGTTCTTATAGGTAGTTTTGTTTAAGTATTAAATGATGCATTGTCTCCGGCTTCGTGGAGGCTGGAAATTATCACAATGAAAAGTATCCTTTGTCCTAGCCCTAGCCCTAGTGTAAACTTCATGAAAATCTTTTCAGCCATTAGGGAGCGAATCAGTAATAAACGGATAGACAGAATTGAAAACATATTGTGAATTAAAAAATAAAATCATGAGGTGATTGTAATCAAACTCTTTTAAATCATGTCATGTAAGGCTTTAGTAAGACAATCGCAATCAGGAAATAATTAAAAACAACGTGACCGAATGTTTACAAATACATTGGTAATGGTTCACGTGCCATCCCTGTTTATCATCCCTGTGTTTACAATGTCTTCATTTGGTGAACCGCTCGGTGTGATAGCGGACACTTAGTTCACTATCGCAGTTCACAACAGGACAAAGAGTTTTCACAAACAGCGCCACAGCACCCTGTCCTCAATATTTCGCATCCAGTCTTCCCCAGCCTTTCACTCAGTGTCCAACTCTAATCTTGCCTGTTCACGGTCTTCACTTCTGGAGTCACTATTAGTTGCTTTCTGTAGTTTATTTAATCAGCACTGCTCTCAAAACGATGAAGGAAAACATCGAGATTAAACTATCTCGTCTTAGAACCAAACCCTTAGCGACAAAAATGTTGAGTATGAATGTAGACGGCTATAAGAGGGAGAGAGATAGAGGAAGACCAAAGAAACGATTGATGGCCTGTGTGAAGCATGATATAGCTAAAAAGGATGTCACTGCTGAGATGACGAGTAATAGAGAAGTATGAAAGAAGAAGACATGCTGCTCCGACCCCAAATAAATTGGAATAAAGGCAAGAGAATGATGATGTCGTAGAACCAAAACTTCGAAGAATCCGAAGGTCCGAGGCCAACAGTAGTGTCCCATACGTTGCCGTGGGCATAGGCCGGCGTGTTATATTGTTGCTCACTCCCAACAGAGAAGAACCCTGCTGATCAAGAATTTCTTATGTCATGACTGGAATTTGGATGTTGTTACCTACTCTAATCAAACATACAATGCTTCCAAACCAGAGGATGAAATTCGACGGCCATTTCATTCACAAGCTATTGCATTAGTCGCAAGCTACTATGAGCATGAGATTCTGGGTTCGGTTCCCAGGTCGAGCAGTGTTATTGAGTTTTTACCAAATGCATCGGTAATAGCCATGGAGTCTGGATTTGTGCCCGGCTGGTGGCAATAGACAATAGACGTTGCGTTGGAAGGCCTCCCACTAGGTGGACCGATGACCTGCTGAAGGTTGTAGGGATCCGCTGGATGCGAGTCGCACGGGACCGGTCATTTTGGCGACACTTGGGGGAGGTCTATGTCCAGCAGTGAACTTCTTTCGGCTGAAATGATGATGATGATGAGGGCAATAGGCTCGCCACCTATAACATCTGACTTAATCATTACTGGCGAAATATGGGTAATTGAGTAACCACTGGCGTGATGTTATGTTAATTTATGAAAGAATTGACTATAATTCGAGTTAATAGCCTCACATGGCCTCCTTGACCGAAACCTTCACGCCCCCCCCCCCCCCCCGTAGGTATTGCCCAGATAGACAGATAGTCCAGTCCTCTTTATTCATCTCTCAATCCATTGTCGATATCATGACATTTTCATAACTATCAGATAAATCATCGTGACGTCACGCATGCTCTGCAGATTTCTCAAGATATTTTTGGATATTACAAGAGATCATGTGCACTTTGTCTTTTAGTTTTGATACAATCTTAATATTATCTTGGAAGGTCGGCAACGGCATTATTGTCCTTTGTAAATTTAAATAACAAACAGCAATACCTGTTTTTTGCCAAGTTTGAATTGATTAGTAATTTTTGAACATACACACGAGACAGACCCCCAAACCCCCAAGGCCCTTCAGGAGAAAAAAACCTAACGGAATAATTTTAAACTATTGAGCAATACATATTATGTCTGAGAACTAGGTTGTGGAGGTCAGACAGGCAGTCGCTCTTAGAAATATCTGGTATTTAGCTGCATCCGGTAAGACTGGAAGCAGACCTCAACATAGTTGGGAAAAGGCTGGCAGATGACGTAGAAGTTAGAAGAACTTGATTCTATTCAATAGACATCATCTCATTTCTCTTGGTGACGGCCCAACAAGATTTCTTCTTCCATTCACAATAGTTAGTAAAGTCTTTAACATTGCAAATTAAAGATGGCATGGACGAAAGTTCTCATCCACAAAACTTATGTAGTTTGATCTTGGATTCCACCTCACGTAATTGATCCATCTCGATTAATTGCTGCAATAAATTACGTATTGAATATAGTGCGAAACGCATAGGAGGGTCTTCATCTATAACCCGTAAGGTTATCATTTGCATAACTTCAAGAAGTGTCAGTCTGTTTGTAAATCGTTCACTATGTTAAAGTTCACTAAACTACTATAAAGTAATTAAATTTAATCCGTTTGGTGGAAATCATCCTTAACACGTGTTATGTCTCTGTTTACTGAAGACGAATATTTTTGAAGAATTCTACATCACCGCTTTGATGCTCAAAGTGTTTTACAAAAACCAAATAACCCGCAGGAAGAATGAAGACTCTTCTCCTGACTGCAATAACTGCAGGGTAGCATCCGTGAAACAGCTGGATACAATTGGGTCGACTTGTTATTGAAGTTTTGTATGGTACAGCTGATTATTACCCGACTACGGCGAAGTCAAAAGGAAGGGTTATGATTTTAGCAGCCTAAGTATGTATGTAATGTTTGTATTTACGTATGTTTATCCGTAGCGCCTAAACTAATCATCCGATTTTGATGAATAAGGTGTCAATCGATTCGTTATTATAGCCCAGGTAACATAGGCTACATTTTAACCGACTTCAACAATAAGAGGAGTCGATTTTACCTTATAAACCCCTAATTTAATTAGTTGTTGATACATGCTGTACTTATAACGGGTTGAACTGCAGGTACTTATACTTGCAGTAGACGACTAGAACCACAGAAGGCGAGATTATAGTAATCCGTCGGCCTTTACAGGCCACAACAATGTCTGGCCTTGGCTTAAAACTAAAGACTTCAGCCATGTATCATGTAGGGCAATAGGGCAGTCGTAGATAGTAGAAAGTATTATCAGTACGTGACTCATTAGCGAGCTGATAACAAATTGATTACTCTTAAACGTTTATCTACGTATCGTTTGTGAGTCACCTGCGGTAGGAAAATATTTACAGGTCTGTTCTCAGAATGAGTCGATGCTGGACATTCCATAGAATTGGTGGCAAATCAGAAATAGGGGATTTATTGTGCTTGTAGAATTCGAAAGCGTTAGAGAAACCCATGTTTGCATTCTGTAGGCAAGTTAGTAATAGCGGCTTCTACGATTTTGCTTTGATTACCGTAGAGTGCAGTTGGCTGTTTGAGTGCATTATTATAATGAAGTAGTTTCTTAATAATAAACTAAGTATGGTTTTTAAACTGAATGTTTTGCCTATCCAATTCTATTCTATCCTAATTGTTTTAGATTCAAACTCTTGATCTCAATTACACAAAAGGTGCCAAAATTATTATAGTCCGTCGTCGCCATCAAAGTTGAGAATGTAGGGATGGGATCAGCTTTTAATTTAGCCAGATGCGGCAAAAAAAACACTCTTTCGACACTGCTAATTAATTTACGTAACAGTAATGTCATCTGGGTTTCGTTACATTATATACTTTGAATTAGGCCATGTAACCGTAACATTTCAAAAAGTGCTAAACACCATTTTGTCTCAAAAACCACATTCGATTAAACAACTTGTCATACTGTATCGTCGTCACAGTAACTAATAACCACTGAACCGTCGTCGCTTGATTGTCGTGTGAAGTACCGGTTTTCACGCCAACTACAGTTTACCGAAGGATCACGTTATAACCTCACTCTAATATTGTTTCCGAGAATATAAACAGATGACGATCTTCATAATGTCCAGAGAAAAAAAAAATGCTCGTGCAAGGTGGACGCCGGAATCCGCTGGAATCGAGAGGCTCAATACCGGTCATGCCCCACTACTGGGACACATCCACCACGCGGGTCCAGGATAGATGGTGTCATATGGCTTCGAATTCTCAGTTAAAGAAGTTAAATAGAAAGAGTGGACGGGAGCCTTGCCCAGGAGTAGGACAGAGAAGGCTTGGAAAAAAAAGTTGTGCCATGTGTTGTACGTGGTGGCCCAAGCCCAGCATTTGAATGATGATGCTAATGCTGAAATGCTCCCTCGCTTCAAATCAAAGATATTCCAATTATGGTGACCAAATTTTGATTCTCAGTGTGAGATTAAAATGGTTTCCTACACCAACATCTAAAACTCCAGAATCTAATGGAAAAGTAGCAAATAACAGATACACATGTAGTAAGCTTCTCTCTTGTATGTTTATATGGCCAGCGCTACAAATAAAAACCGACTACACTAATGCAGTAACCTGCGGCCACCTAGAGCGTCATATGCTATAATGTTTATCACTTAAAGACCGGAGATTATAAAAATAGAGTGTGTGCTTAACGTGTGTCCCTTGTAGCTGGGATAACGATGCTACCTGTTAGGTTGTGAATACCTTTGGATAAGCTTGTGAGCACTTCAAATCTTATGTTATAACGTTGACTGAGAGAATGTTGTTTTTATTTTTCATCTTTGTCTGGCACGTTGTCGGGAGGAGCTCGTGGCTAAATAATAACAGCCGCTCGGGTCGATCTTTAGGTTAAGCCGCGCTTGCTTAGGTTGGTCTGTGGATGGATGACCACCCATTACGGTTTAAGACATTTATTTATTACATACCGAGTTTCCTCCGTACCTCGGAAAGCACGTTAAGCCGTTATTACTGGTTGTCATTTGTAGATCTTTGACAGACGCTACAGATAGTCGGTGGCCTGAAAGTCTGACAACCAGTCTTACCAAGGGGTACCGTATTACCCAGTACTAATTAGGTTGTGGAGTTCAGATAGCCAGTCCCTCCGTTGAAAATACTAGTATTCGGTTGCGACGGGAAGCCGACCTCAACATAGTTGGGAAAAGGCTAGGCAGATGATGTCCGCCATGTTGTCAGGGTTGTTGTCAAGTCTTTGATCATCAAGATGAGCTCTAAGTAGGTATAGCTCCCGTCACTTAAAAAGAACGCTGAGTGACAGTGGAGGGGATGTGGCTGCGCACGTTATTCAGTCGCGTCCTGAGGTACTAAGCTATTGTTAGTGAAATTGTTTTATTGTAGAATCTTAATGGGTACTTTACTAGCTACTTAATACTTTTGAATAGGCTGGAATTTAAAGCATTCTTTTTACGTGACGGGACTTATACCATTGTTAATTTTTGCTACTCAATTGCTTGACCTTATAATCATTTAATCTAACATAACATTGTATGACTCACGCCTTTTTTTTTTTTTTTTTTTGGATGGGAAATCATCAAATGACCCCCCCCCCACTCTGGGCGGAGCGGAAGGGAGTGTCAGACTTGTACTGACTAAAACCCATCCATGCTCCTTCTTTGCCCTTTGTGTTCCAGGGCCACGGTGTCTCTTTCGAACAGTCCCGCAGCTCTGGCAGGCATCATGCGGACCCCTACTCGGTTGCTGACATCTCTTTGAGGCGCGCGTGGAACACGAACGCGCCGTCGACACGGCCTGTCGTTATAAGACGGCCGGACGGCGAGCTAGCCCATAACTCGCCGTCCACAGGCCCGCGCCTACGGTGGCCGGGAGCCACCACGTGACCCCCGACGCCCAGGGCGTCTCCCGCGGCGGCTGGGACGTGAGGTTCTTTCCCTCTCACGTCCCGCCACCTCCTTCACTAGCATGATTGCTTCACATAAGGTGGTGACGGCTTCCCATTAACTCTCGCTCCGGACCATGGCTTGAACCAGGGCCGGACGCGAGAGATCGCCGCCGCCAATCGCCGCTACAAGGACATGGCGGTGCTCCGCCCAAGCGGGGCAGACCTCTACGGTGTGCTCCACCGGGTCCTCCGGACGATCCTCGCAGTGGAAACACCCGGGCGTTTCCTCCCGCCCGATTCGGTGCAGGAACCTCCCGAAACAACCGTGTCCGGTGAGGATCTGCGTCAGGCGGTAGGTGAGGGCGCCGTGGCGCCTCTCTAGCCACTCCTCAAAGAGGGGACTTATCGCCACTATGGTAGCGTGCCCTGCACGGGGTTGCAACAGTCGCTCTCTCCATGTCGCCATGAGATCACGCCGGAGGTCTGTCCGCTGAGCGGCAATTTGCCGCGGCAGCGGAGTTTCCCCCCGACGTAGTGCCTCCGCGCGCCATTCATGCAGGCGCGCGAGGACTATCGCCTCCAGATCCCATGGCGGCAATCCGGCAAGGAGGCTAGCCGCCTCGCCGGAGATCGTGCGGTACCCCCGGATTAGCCTTATGGCTATCACCTTTTGGGGCGCGTTCAGGTAGTGGGCGGCTTGCCGCCTCAAAGAACGCGCCCACACCGGGGCCCCGTAAAGGGCCATGGACCGCACGACCCCCGCGTATAGCCTCCGGCAGGAGGCGTTTGGACCCCTCAGGTTGGGCAAGAGCCGCTTGAAGGCAGCCCCTGTCCGTTCCAGTTTGGGAGCCAAACGTCGGAAGTGCTCCACGAAGTTCCACCGGCTGTCGAGAACGAGTCCTAGGTACTTCAATGTCGACCCGACGCCGATGGAAACCCCTCCTGCCGTCAGTAGGGATCCCGACGGTGGCGCATTCCGAGGCCCATGAAAACACATGGCCTCGGACTTGTGCAATGCCACCTCGAGACCCAATTGCCGGATCTTCTCCACGACTATCGCAACCCCGCGTGTCATGTTTTCGGCCGCCGCCTCGTGCGACCTCCCTTGTGCCAGTACCAGCGTGTCGTCAGCGTAGTTTGCTACGCTGACGACACGCAACCCCGCCGGTAGGGAGGTCGGCGCGCAGCACCCAGTCGTAACCGATGTTCCACAGGGCCGGTCCCAGAACCGATCCCTGTGGAACACCGCACGACATCTCTCGCCGGTTCCATTCTCCGCTCCGACCAGGGTAGATGACGGCTCTATCCGTCAAGTAGTCCCCGACTACACGACGAAGGTAGGTTGGCACCCGGTGATACCGGAGTGCCTCCCTAATGCAGCTCCAGGGCATGGAGTTGAAGGCGTTGGCGATGTCAAGAGACACCGCCAAGACGACCCCACCCCGGGACACCGCGTCCCCCGTCGTGAGGGCTCTCACGCGCATGATGGCGTCCACCGTGGAGCGCCCCTTGCGGAAACCAAACTGGTGTTCCGCAAGATCCGGCCCCATCCCCGCAAGGTGCCCGGCGAGGCGGTTGGCAATGACTCTTTCGAAGAGCTTGCCCACCTCGTCGAGCAACACGATGGGCCGGTATGCGGACGGAGAGTCCGCAGGGCGCCCTGGTTTCCGGATGAGGACCAGCTTCCCCGTCTTCCAACGAAGGCGGAAACTGGCCTCTCTCCAAGCATGCGCTTAGGAGCCCTTCCAGTCGGGGCCCGAGAGCCTCAGAGGCCAGGACCCAGGCTTTGCCAGGCAAGCCATCGGGTCCCGGGGCGGCGTTTCTGGTTTTCAGCCTGCGTACCGCCACTCTCAGGTCTACCCCAGTCACCTCCGGAACGTCGTCATCGTCATCGGTGTGGTCCGCTTCCGGCACCGCAAGCGGCGGCGGAGCTATAGGCGGGGGAGGATGCTCCCCTCGCGAAGGGAACAGAGCGCTCACCACGTCCTCCACGAGCTCAGGCCGGAGACTCTGCGTTAGCGGGGGGGCCCGGGTGCGGAGTTTGTCCCGCACCATCTTGTAAGGGCGCCCCCACGGATCTACGTTCAGAGACTCCAGCATCTCCTCGCGGGCCAAGTTCTTGGCCCGCCGGACAGCCTCTTGGAGGGCGGTCTTCGCCGCTCTGTACCCTTCGTACAGCTCCGCCTCAATGGCTGCCGCATCCGGAGGGCGGATGCGGAGCCTGCGATGCCTGGCGTACAGGCGCCGCGCGGCAACGCACGCCTTGCGCAGAGACGTCAGCTCTCGCGACCACCAGTACACCTGACGCCGGGCGCTTCTTGGCCGAACTCGGGGCATTGCCACGTCGCAGATCTCGGACATGGCCTCCTGGAACCAACCCACCTCGTTGTTGATGTCAGCAGGCCTGACTGGTGATGACATCCAGGCCTGCACGATCGAGGCTTCCAGGAGGAGCTCCCGGTCCAGCTGCTTCAGCGCCCATCGCGGACCACTCGGGGCCTGTAGGACCGGCACGCTTGAGGACTGGGTGGAGACGTCGAACCGGATGTACCGGTGATCGGAATAGGTCTCCACCCCCTCCATGACGCGCCAGTCAACGACACGCGGCGACAGAGCGGGGCTGGCGAACGAGATGTCCACCACCGACTCGCCCCGCATCCGCACGCACGTGGGGACAGAACCCCGATTTAGGACGACCAGGCCTGTCTCCAGAGCCCAGTCCTCCACCATTCTACCCCGCACGTCCGTGTAACGAGAACCCCAAGCCAAGTTCTTGGCATTGAAGTCCCCGAGCACAAGCACGGGGAGGGAATGGCTTCCGATGACGACACTCAACTCCGTGAGGGAGTTGTGGAACTCGGCGAGAGTTCGGCTCGGGGAGAAGTAGACTCCCACTACTACGATCTCCCCGAACCGTGCTGCTACGCACCCCTGACCCTTCCTGACACTCTCAAGGGTCGGGGTACCGGCGGCGACCGACGCAATTAAGGTCACTGAGCCGCTAAGGTCCTCCACCCAGTCATCCCTGGGCGGGACAAAGTACGGCTCAGCGACCACGGCGATGTTAATCGACCACTGCGCCATGCTCTGGAGCAACAGATCCTGAGCGCAGGCGCAGTGGTTGATGTTCGCTTGGAGAAGGCGTAATGGGGCCGTTACTGGCACTCCATTTCAGCCCCCTCCCGGGCCCCCTGCGAGGGCCCCGCTGCGGAACTTGCAGCAGTAGCGGCAGCGGCGGCGACAGTGGCGGCGACAGTGGTGGCGGCTGCGGTGGTGGCGACGGTGGGGGTTTTGGCGGTGGTGGCGGAGGGCCTTCCCTTACCCCTGGCCTTGGCGGGAGTACCGCAGGACTTGCTCCCTGCCCGGTGATCGGCCGGCTTGCCAGCTGCCGCACATGCGGCGCAGCGCGGCGCGGCGGAGCAAGCCGCGGCCATGTGACCAGGCTGGCCGCAGCGGAAGCACAGGCCGCTGCGGTCCACCTCCGAGGTGCACCGGACCGACACGTGGTGCCCCACATGGCAGCGGAAGCACCTCAGAGGTCTGGGTTCCAGCAGCTTCACCTGCGCTGAAACCCAGCCCACCAAGAGCCTTCGGCCCTCCACAATGACTTTCGCCGCCATCACAGGGCAGCTTACCTTTACGGTTCGCATGCCCGACAGGTCCGGACGTAAGGTGCTCCTTGACCTGCTCGGCAGGGCACCCACCGGTCCTGGTGACGGCGGCCACCACCTCCTCCTCGGTCACCGAGTCGTCCAGACCCAGGATGCGCAGGTCTGCGCATTTGACGGGCCTGGACACTCGGGCCTCGTCCGCATTTAGGGACGCTCTAAGCTTTTCAGCCAGAGCGTCAGCGGACGAGCCACGGGTTTCGCCGGGGATCTCCAGCACTCGAGCCCCTGTTGCGGTGACTTTAAGCCGGAGGCCCCCGGCGATCCCGAGCTCCCCGAGATCCACCATCGTCTTCGCCTTAGCGAGCACGTCGCGATAGGTCACGCCCCTCTTTTCCGCCTCCGGCTGTAGTGTTATCACTACAGCTGCGGTCTTCGGGGCGCTGAGCCTAGCAGCGCCATTCCGCTTCTTTCCTTGGCGCTTCCGCTCCCGCTTCCTGGCCTTTTTGGCCGCCCTTCGCTCCCTCGCTCTCTCTCCGGCCACCTGCCACCCTGTCTCGGCCACGGATAGCTTAGGGGGCGGGGGGGCGGCGGTGGCGGCTGTCTCGCGGCTAGCGCTGGCACATTCGCCGCCTTGCCCTTCTTGTGGACCGCCGCCTTGCCCTGCCTCAGGGCCGCCGCTCCCCCAACCGGGGCCGATTTAGACGGAGCCAGCCCTCCGGGAGCCGACGTAACCCTGCCGGAGGGCTGGCCGGACGGCCCCGGTGCGGAAGCCGCTGCAGCCGCATATGTGGCCGCCCTCGGGCCCGAGGGCGCCTTGTTTGCCGCCAAGGGGGGGCGCAGAACAATGCCCTCCAGGACGGAGAACCGCGCCTGAAAGGCAGCCAGCTCCTGCCGAACCAGGTTCAGGACCTGGTTCTCCACCGGCACGGCCTGGCTTGGTCGCTGCTGGCCATTTTGGGGCGCCTCGCGAGAGCCGGACTCACGCAGACTGGCCAAGTCTGCTCGGAGCCTCCTGTTCTCCTCTTGGAGAAGCTCCGTGGCGGCCGTCAGTCGAGCGACCTCCGCCCGCAGTTTGACCATGCCGTCTGGTGGGGGCGCCGCATATCTGGCCTCCGCTGCCGCCATGATAGAGGCGACCGCTGAGGGTATAGCCCTTTGCCTGGTGGAGGGCTTTTGCTTGTAGGAGACAGCCCTCAGCGCCGCCTCCACCTCCTTTGCAAGCCCGGCCTTACGCTCCGCTTCGGAGCCGCCGTCTGCGCCCGCCTCGCCACCAGAGGAGCCCGAACGGGCCACCCCGTGACCAGCAGCCACCCCCGGGTGGCGCGCCTCCGCGGCAAGCCGTGCCGACCTCTCGGTGGCAGAGAGGCCTCTCCCCTTGCCGCGGATCCCGCCACGCTTGCTGGTGGGGATCTTGCGAGCCGAAGCTAGCTCCCCCTCTGATGACGACTCTCGGTCGCCTACCGGCCTGGACCGCTTGCGAAGGAACTCCCTGTTCCCCGCAGCAGCCCCGGGCCTCCCGCGCCGGGAGCTCTCTGAGCCTCCCGCGCTCACATCGCTGGATGCGGCGCCGGACTCCGACCCCGCATCTCTCTCCTCCCTTCCTTCGCCGTTATCGGCCGTTTTTTGGGTTAAAATATTTTTCATTTTGTTCCCACGAGTATGGGGGAAATAAAAAGTCCATCTGGGCAGTGCCCCCTGTACCCAGATAAGCCATAGCCAGGCCCGGCAGTGGTTCGCACTAGCGACTGATTTTCCAAAGGAACCCGTCAGCCATACATCTCCACGCGGTGCGCCGCCGCTTGAGATTCGGGGTAACTTTTTATAGAGGTTTTCTACCTCGTGGTCCGGGCGGTTAAGCCAAGACCCTCGGTCCCAATCGAAGCCGCGAGACGTGTTCCACGACACTTCGACGGTGGGATTACGATATCGACGGGGACAGTGAAGGACTGCATCCTTCACTGTCTGCTCGGAGGCAGGGTCAGTGCACACCGAGCCCGCCCTAGCTCCTCCGCTGTGCCCTCTGCTTTTCAGAGGGTCACACGGAGCAACGCCCCCTAAGTCCAAGATGGACCCCTCCCATGTCAGAATATTAGCCATGGACAGTAACATTCCCCGAGGAATAAGAATCTCTTCCCATTCCTCGGGGAAGGATACTGCCCACGCCCAGGGTGCACCGGCCCAGCAGCTGCTATTCCCTCCAGACGTATCGAGAGGGACCGGCAGCCATCAAGCACACGAGGAGGAATTCTGACAACGCACCCCATGACTCACGCCTTCAATCTCCGAAAAAAACCCCTATTTCGTCAGGTATTGTGATAAGGGTGAATCTATTGCCCCAGATCTAATTCCAGTAATACATTTGAGAAACTTAGTGCAGTGGTGCATGGTGCATGAAAGTTCTTTTCTATAATTCTGTTTTAAGTAGTTATTGTATTGGGATCTAAGAAAACTTTGATAAAATATTTATTAATAATTTATTTTTCAAGTGAGTATCGAGGTATCTCTCAGATGGACTAGTATCTTATTTCCAACTCTACGTCAATATTTTTACCGTCATAGTTGTTCTGCACATAAACAGATGACGAGTTGACTAACATTTTATTTGTTGGTTATCAATAATATGTACTGCGCAGTATGTAGGCGTAATACAGTAAAAACACAGCATATAGTCGTCGATAGATATTTCCTGAAAACCCGTATCCTTGTGTTACATAAACCGTTTCGTCAAGCCCTTCATATTCGCTGACGTTTCTTACCGATACTATATCTTGTAGATTAGATAATTGAGATATTTCAGAGGCCTCGCAGGTCAAGTTTTCCAAGATTGACGCTGTCTTGCCTTACTACGTAGCTCTTCTTAGAAATAGGTAGTTCAAACATTTCCTAGGAAACATTTACACATTGACTGCGGAAAGGAACGCCCTTGGTAGAATCATTCAGGCGACTGTGTAACGTGTTCGGTCACAGACAAAATCTGTACACTGAACAGAACGGATAGTATGTATAAAGGTAATACAGATTTGCTGTTTTATCTACTAGAATCTGGGGTGCCCTGTTACGTCATTACAGGCTAAAGACAACCATAAAATCTTGTCTTGCTGACAATTTGCTCACACAGAACTGCCGGATTCTCTCTTCTCTGATCATTATAAACTGGATCAAGGTTCGAGTAAATCGGTTTCTTCCAGGCAATCGAGTTGACAAAAAAAAAAGGCAAGCGAGTTCTACATTAGGCCGTCATCATCGCTAGACATCAGGCGAGTTGCAGCCAGTCGCAAGCCTACTTAGTATTAAAAAAAAACAGAAAAGGTTTCAATCAATCAATCAATCAATCAATCAAACTTTATTTGTGAACATAGGTATTACAATAAAGGTCTTAGGTATACAATTTAGTCGAGCTCTATGTCCTACCAATGAAATTGGTGTACAAATCTATTAATTTTTATAGGAATAAGTCTGAATTTATATAATAAAAAGTCAAGTTCGAATAAATAATGTCAATTAATAATACTGTTATTAGGCAATTATAATTTATTGTTACATGCATGTCATAGGTAAATTGTATTAAAAAGGTTAGTAATGTCATATTTTATCATTTAAAAATTCTTCTATGGAGTAGTACGTCTTATCTAATAAAAATAAATACAATTTACTTTTGAATTTGCGGACATTATCTTCACTCCTTATACATTTTGGTAATTTATTATAGACCCTTGGTGCCATTACAAAGATACTATTTCCATATAGCGCAGTTCTAGACCCAACTGTTTGTAACCGATCACAACGGCGCTGACTAGTTACTCGAGCAAATTTACGTAAATTATTTTTGACGAACATAGACGTTTCATAAATGTACAGCGAGGGCATCGTTAATATTTTAGTATTTTTAAAAAACGGCTTGCAGCTATCTGTTGTCTTTAAATTGTAAATAGTTCTAATGCACCTCTTTTGGCACTTAAATACCATTTCTTTACCCGTGGCATTCCCCCAAAATATAATTCCGTATCTCAATGTTGAGGCTACTAAACCATGATAAGCCGTTAAAACTGTTGCTCGATTGGCCGTTTTACTTAACATATGCAAAGCATATGAATGTTGGTTTAGCTTACTGCATACTTTGTCAATATGTGAATTCCATTTTAAAGTGTTTTCTATGTTTAGTCCAAGAAATTTAGTCACATTTGTTTCATTAATAATTTTGTCCTTGTATTTAATATTTAAGTCTAGATTGTAATTTACTCTTTGTTGAAACTTCATTAATACTGTTTTGTCAAGATTTATAACCAAATTATTATTTTGTAGCCAATTCACAACAGATAGTAGTGTAGAATTAATCTCAGGCTCTATTTTACTCACGTCGTCACAATTGAAAAGTAAAGTGCTGTCATCTGCAAACATTGTCATGGGATATGATGATGCTGTCGGAAAGTCGTTAATATACACAATAAATAGGGGTGGTCCCAGTACACTACCTTGTGGTACTCCATAATTTACCGTTCTCAGGTTAGATTTGTATGTTACTACGGTTTTTTTAGAAATTCTACTGATTGTCGTTATTTGCTGTCTATTACAGAGATAAGATTCTATTAAGTTTGATATATTTCCCCTTATGCCATACGCATTAAGTTTACTTATTAGTGTTTTATGGTCTACGCGATCAAAAGCTTTTGACATGTCCATATAAAGCGCCAGAGTTGGTAGTCTCTTATCCACTCTGCCGGTAACCATATGTAAGAAATCGTAGATGGCCATGTCAATAGATCTATTTTTCCTAAAACCTTTCTGGTTATCAACAAAAAGGGAGTTTTTCTCAAAGTATGAGGTGAGTTGAAAATATATTGCTTTCTCAAATATTTTTGAGAAAATCGGTAATAACGCAATGGGTCTGTAGCAGGACATATCTTCTCTGTTGTCTTTCTTGAAGAGTGGTTTTATAATTGTTATTTTTAACTCTTCTGGAAAGTGACCATGACATATGCACATATTGATAAGATGACTCAACACAGGAGCAATTATTGTGGATACCTGTTTAATAATGCTTGTACTTATATCATCGTACCCAGTGCTAGATGTATTTTTTAGCGACATAATAATTTTGTGAATTTCTAGCGGTATCGTAGGTGACATAAATATAGAATTAATTCTATTGTTAATTTTATGTTTATTTTTATGAATGTCTGAATTAGTAACTGGTTTCACTTGATCCACAAAATAATTATTAAAAGCTTGTGCTATTTCAACAGGATTACTTAAGATTTTGTCGTTTGATTTAATTTTTATGATGGTTTCGTCTGGTAAATTATGTTTATTCTTGTTTTTATTTATTACTCTCCATGTTGCTTTACATAGATTTTGAGCTGATTGTATTAGACGATTGTTATGGGCTCTCTGTGTGAGATTTATAACTTTTTTCAGCCGATTGGAAAGATTTTTAAAGTTTATTTTATTTTGCTTATTTGGTAAGGACCGGTATTTCCACAGCAATTCTCTTTTTCTCTTACTGCAAATCCTAATGCCACGACTAATCCATTTTGCTCTTTCTTTAGTCGATATCCGTATTCTTATATTTGGAAAGCATAAATCATAGAGCAACTTAAACAGATCATAAAATAATTTGAATGCCTTAGCGGGATCCGTTTCCTCGTATACGTCAGAAAAAGTGATAGCTTTGATGTTGTCTATGAATTTTTGAACATTTTCTTTCGAGTAATCTCGTTTAGTTGAGAACCAGTAATTAAATATGCATGTCCGTCTAACTGGACATCGTAAAATTTGTGCCGTATGATCGGATACTGCTAGCTCTAAGACTTCTCCACTTGATCCTCGTACATTGTGAATAATGTTATCTATGCAAGTCCCACTGCCTAGTCTGGTTGGAACTTTTATTTCTAATTTGAGATTGTAACCCGCCAGAAGATACTTGAATTGATCTGAATATGTAGTCTTTTTTAAAAGATCAATGTTGAAATCACCACACAGAATAAGTTTTTTGTTTGTGTGTAATGAAAAAGAATTCAAAAGAATACTAAGGTTATTGAAAAATACCTCAAGTTTACTATTTACGTCCCTGCTATGTGGGCTCCGATAGACACACATCACAGTGACGTTGTGGTCAGTGAGTTCTACTGCACAACATTCAATTATATTAGAAACACAGTACCTTTCCATGGACTCCAACGGTCTATACTTAATTCCGTTTCGTATCATTATACATGTGCCACCGTGTCTGGATTTGCGAGTGTAATGCGCAGCAAGTGTAAAGTTAGGAATATGTAACAATTCAACATCAGATAAAATCATATTGTGCTCCGAAAAACATATTACATCGATTATTTTTCCTGTATTGAGTAATTCACTAAGTGCGACAGTAAATATATGAGATTTGTTTAGAAGACCATTAATATTTTGATGTAGAATATTAACATTTTTATACACGAAAAAAATTTTCATAATCATAATTTCTTTCATCTGCAGAAGATTCACATTGGGTTGATGATATCTCTGTTAAGGTTAATAATAAATTTTGAAAAATTTTACGCAGAGCACAGTCATTAATTTTTTTATTGAATTTAGAGAACATAGTGAAGTCATAAAAAAGATTTAAATTAGAATCAAATGCAGTTGCGTAGGCATATGTTTGTAGGTCTAGATGCAACAAATTATTAAACGTCTCTATACGCCAATTAAACATTAATGAGTAATTACTTAATTTGAAAGTAGGAACACATAAGATAATATTTGTATTCTGTACTGTCATCAATGTTTCCCTTAGTTGTATAATGATATTAACATAATTTTCAGTATGCAAAAAGTCTTCTTCCCCAATTAAAACAACACAATAGTCTTCCATAGAATAGTCCGTAACTTTTTTGTGCAAGTCTTTAATAAGTTGAAGTAAACCACAATTGGGCGCGAGGTAATGACATACTTGAAAGTTTTTAAATACCTCTTGAGCTGTGGACAAAACTTGGTTGTTTTTATTTGCACTTACTAAGCACAGTTTTCTTTTTATGGGAATAGATGGGTGGGGGTCACTTTCTTCCTTCTGTGTTGTTGCATTATTTAGGTCTTCCATTGAAGTATTAATTATTCCTTGTTTTTTCGAATACAGTTGTGATTTCATTGTCTTCTTTTGTGATTTTGTTGGAGTTACTGTTTGGCTAGATTTATCTACCAGGTTATTTTTTATTGGAGTCGATGTTAGTCTTCGCACTTGAGGTTTTGTATTTGAGACCTTTCGTTTTGAACATGGCGTGGAGCACTTGGCCTCTCCTGTACCAACTTTCTTGTATAACTCTATAACGCGATTAGATTTCTCTAGATCTGACTTTAATTTTTCATTTTCGCTAAGCAAATTGTCAATTTCTTGATGCGCGCTTTGTAACTCAACTCGTAACCCATTGACTTCTTCCTTTAGTTTAGTAATGGATTCATTGTCCTGCAGTGAAGTATCAGGCATACTCATTACTGTAGCATTGAATAATGACGTCTCTGAGAACGACGTAGACAGGACGGGTATTTTTCTAAGTGTAATATTTTCGTCCGCCATACTTGTAACTTTTCCACCAAAAACGAAATATTTTTTACTGTGGTATCATTAATCGCCCTCTGGTGGCGAGTGGTGGTACTTTTTAGTTTGCCTATTCGCCGCTTGTGGCTGCCTTGGCGCTAGTTGTCATACATTGAACATGGGGTCAAAGTTCAGTTTTAAAAATATTTTTCGTAACGGTGATTAAGTTTTTTATTTTATTCACTGGCGTTAATAAAAGTGACACTCAACGCATTTATTTATTGTGAATAAATAAGGTCTATGATTTTTGGAAAGATGAAAGACCAATTCGTTGTTTATCACTGATTATAGTTCCTATATAATACTATTGTCATAATTGTTATTTCACTGGGTCTAAATTGTCACAAACAATATCACTGCATCAAAATACTTATTACACTACTTTGCACCACTTTTTATTTAATTTAAGTTTTAGAATGTATTATTTATAAATTATAATAACGCAGAGATGTAAACAGTTCGAATGTTGCCAGCAGAATCCTGTTCACGATGGCTTAACAAACTATGATACCGAAATAATGATAGCAGCCGTATTCTATTCTCTAAAATCATGGTTACGGAATCCGTATGTCGAGACAGGTACCTATCTACCTTATGGAAGTACCTTAGCATAATATACCACAATCAGTGAGCGTTTACGCTACGATATTAGCATAGCGTAATATGATTAGTGTAAGTTATATTTTATAGACATTATCTCTGAAATAATGGTTTTAAAACCAATGATTTATAACCCTCAAGATAACGCTCTAATATTTTTCTGCTAATATAACAAACTAACAGTAATGAATCAATGTTGTCCTATGAAATGTATTGAGAAGTTATGTAAATCCCTAGTACAATGGCCAATACCTTCAATTTAATGACAATAAATATGATTACTAAGAAAACGGATATAAAACTCCTTTACTACCTACGTAGGTTCTTACCAGCTACCGGTGATATCATTAACGAGTAATCTTAGGGTCAGATTAAAATCTTTAAACTTTTCCAACTTTTTGTGTTCTGGGAAAACTAAAATTAGTAGCTATTGAAGTAAAAGGAATTCATAAATTAAAAGAATGAAAAGAATTAGCCAGTCTTACCATGGGGTATCGTAATACCCACTGACTCGTAGAGGTAAAAATACTAATATTCACCAAGATGGCCGCCATGACCTACGTACAATGGTTCAATTGAGGGCTAAGTGAGGAAACCAATCCCGATATAAACATAGAACATAGAATATAATTATTCAACTGCATCCAGTTACCCTAGAAACCAACCTCATCAAGGTTGGGAGAAGACTGGGCAGATGATGAAGAGCAGCCCTTTCATTAGAGAATTTCATTAGCTAATTACTTGTTGTTATCAAACTAGGCGCCGATACACAGACAACAATTATTAATTATAGTCTTAACCAAATATTACTTAATGTACCAAAAGGGAAGAGATATCGAGTCTTTGAACGAGTAAGAATCACTTATCTAAAGACATGGATATAATGGATGATAAACCACAGTTTTCCTTCGCAACAATGCATGGTAAGACAACGCGCCACTTACTTGAAAGGATTCGATACTGATAAAATGCTCCTTTTGTTAACGTTATTCGAGATTTCAAGCGTTAAACAGTCTTGGATGACGTTACGAATGTTTCAAATTAATATAAATTCCAAAGACTTATCTTTTGACCCGTCTCTGGTATTCTCATTGTCACTTTTAAGATATTTTGCGAAATAAGCTTGGTTTCTATGAAATTCTCTACTTATGAAACATGGAAAAGTCTGCGTCTGCTTTTGGACTACTACAATACAAAGCATAACCGAAAAGTTGCCCAAATAAGACATATGAAACTTCATATTCTTCGAATATTAAAATCCCTTAATAACTTAGTCAAGCTACATAACACCACGCCTGTATTCCGCCGATAGCAGAGTAAAGCCACATTTCGCCAGATAGATATGTTTTGAACCCTACGTAATAGGGAGCGAACCTTTTGCCGTCAACAGGGCACAAATCCAAGTCCGGGGTGCTACTAAGAAATTCCTGATGGAAAAACTCATTAACACTTTGACCGATCCGGAGATCGAACCCAGGACCAGCGGTAGAACTGATGCTAAAAAGCTGTAGACCCTACGGCAACAGCATTCTCCAGACAAACTATTATATATATCTTAAGACTGTGTTTCCACCAGAGATGAGCGAGGATGCGTAGCGAGGGATGTGTGTGGAACTAACCAATCACATAGCTAGAATGACTCAGGCTGTAAAAACAAGCGATATTATTGGTTAGTTCCACACATCCCTCGCTACGTATCCTCGCTCATCTCTGGTGGAAACACAGCTTATGACCGATCTCCATTTACATTAGTCAAACGTTACCGTCACACGTTACCACTTCATCATTCAACCGCCACAAATAGAGATCTTGTAACCAGTCACATGTAACACGGAGATCCAAATAAAACCTATATGTTTACATTTCTGTCGTCACATGACACGTACGTCACCGGTAACCTGTGGGTGTACCACAAAATACGAAACAACAAACTTACGTAGCCGTAGCCTAATATAAAAAAACTGTCCCGTGACTATGTGAGTGACAAACAACAGCATAAACCACTGAAAATCGAAACACAGACCAGGAAAAGTAAGTGTAAGTAAGGCTAAGTGTTGCCATACAACGTGGCAACGCCGCCAGTCTCTTGGGCACATTACAATACTCAATATTCAATTCTTTATTGCATTCCACAATGTAGGCTTAGGTGGTAGACATTTTTTTTAAAGAAACAATCGTGGACCCTGTCGGGCACAGCAAAACAAAGATATGTGGAGATGAGGACTTATCATTTAGGTATCTTATATTCTAACTTATTCTAAAAACATTTTTGTTCAATCTATATTTTTCAAGGATTTATCATTGAAATATTCGTTGACACTGTAGTATCATTTGCTTATTAATAGCTTTTTTTTTAATTTATTCGTGAATAAATGAAGTTTTTTTTTTTTATCTTATTGATAATAATGTATATAGTTAGTTAACTTTACTTAGGAAAGGTAATAGATACACTTGGAAAGATTTTCGTGAAAATTGACCCATAAAGGGTGATACGGGGTTTTGAATGTTTTTGTGGGAAAATCTTACAGCTGTAAAAAAAAGTCTCTAAATATTTCACGAGATTTTACCTCATTACATTAGCAACAACATTACAGTTGTAGGAAATTCACGGGTAACGTTAACACATATGAAATAAATATAAAATAAATACTTAGAATTCCATAACGCCATATTTATAAAATTCTCCCAAGTGCACACCACACACACACCACAGTGCATATTCCGTAACGAAGCCAGACTTAAAGGAAAATCAATATTAGTATATAATAGGTTTTATATTACCTACTGATCATCATAATTCTCCTCCCCTTATCCCACTTTATTTGGGGTCGGTGTAGCCTGTCTTCTTCTTCCACACTTCTCTATTATTCGTCATCTCATCAGGCATCTCCTTTTTTGCCATCTCATCCTTCACACAGTCCATGCTTCGTTATTTGGTCTTCCTCAAAACATAACATCACACCCTGTAATCCCCTTAGGGTTAGGCAGAGGTGTTCCTAACAAATACACCCACATTTCGCAAGATGTTTTTAAGTCCCATGTAATAGGGGGCGAGCCTATTGCCATCAACTGAGCACAAATCCAGACTCCGTGGCTGCTACTGAGAAATTCCTGATAGAAAAACCCAATAAGACTTCGCCCAACCCGGAATTCGGACCCATGCTCAGCAGTCGCGCTTGCGACTACTAGACCAACGAGGTGATGGATCAAAAACTAATCTAGATTGTATAATTTTTATCGTGCTCTATGTTGAATCAATTCAAAGTTCAGTAGATATATACAAGTTCCTAAATACGTCATCTCCACTTACAATCTAATCTATAATTGTCTTTATTATTCATCATACCCTCGCTTCTGATAATCACGGCACAATTATGAGGCGTCATTCCGAACCGCCGATCGCTCCATACATACTACTTCCAAGATCTTCCTTGATTGCGTTTGTCCACCTTTAAGTCTAGGCCTTGCACAGACCAGAGCCTTCTGACTTTACTAGTGGCAGGCGCCAAAGGAAGTTGAATGTGCAAAATATGAGGACCGCATTCTGTCTATAGTTTTGAACTCAGAAAAACTTGCAGATTTTGATTCTGCATGTTGGCAGGAGGTGTGTTGGTCCATTTATTATTTATAGCCCACCCCATTCGAAATCAATTAAGTGGACTGAAGAAATGATTTTGATTCTGCATGTTGCCAGGAGGTGTGTTGATCCATTTATTTTTTATACCCCACCCCATTCTACATCAATTAAGTGGACTGAAGAAATGATTTGGAACTATTTTAATATTTTTTTAGTGATAAATTTCAATTGTTTCTTAAGATCAAAGATACTTACAGATAGTAAATTGAAAAAAAAAAAAAAAAGTTAAAAAAAAAACATTAATTGTTGATAAAAATAATTTTAATACGAAAAAGCAAATTTTAACGTAAGTCATCCAAAATAAATTACAAATAATCTTTATTTTATTTTCACAGTCATTATTTATACATTTGCACAACGAAATACAATTTAGTTATAATTTTTTTGGGGTATAAAAATACATGGACACCTCCTGGTAACTTGAAGAATCATAATCTGCAAGCTTTTTTGAGTTCAAAACTATAGACAGAATGCGGTCCTCATATTTTGCACACTCAACTCCGTCCAGCCCCCGGTCTATAGCTAAATCTAAATAAATATGGCTATGTACCCTAAGAGAACCGTCAGTGCTCAATGTCACGTCCTGTCAATGTCACGTCCTGTCAATCACAGCTCGTGAGGAATTATTCAAAATGACGACTATTAACGTGAAGAATTTCAAAAAGACATTCCACAAGTAAGTGTACTTATGTTTTATGCATTACGTACGTAAATCGATCATAAAAAAACACAGTGCTGCAACACTGTTCTGTTTATTAAATTTTATGACCATGACGGTCGTCGTTTTTGGATCAGGTTTCAGTCTAAGAATCTACCGCGCTGACCTTTTCTTCTTACCATTTTTAGCCAGATCTCTTCAGAAATTCTTTTTTTTTACACCCCTCGACTCCTGTGAAAGGAAAAATTATTTACTTTCGAATTATTATTTTTTTTGCCCTTTTACCCATATTTTGTTGATTATCGTCAATAATAATAAAACTATTTTAAACACAGAAGATTTTCCAAAAACTGCGGAAAACACCAACTCATTTCTACGTATTTCAAACACAGAAAAATAATTATAAAAAGGTAATAAACTAGTAATTAAAAAATACTAGGAACACGCGGGTAACCGCAGATGGCGCTGAAAGCTGAAAAAGAAAAACAAGACGAACCTTCATTACAGTTAGGAGGGCGGTAGGTAGGAACGTATTTTGACCACAATCCAGAAACAGCCATCAAATATTTTATTTATTTGACTTGTTTATTTTTCTATTCACTGGAATCCGCAAAAAAAGTAATTTTAATTAGCAGAATACTATTTTTATTCGCCATGCAACATCCACGCGTCTTTATTCACCGAATCGACGTTATCAGGGGCGTCCGCGCTGCACACCTCCAGCTTGCGTCACAAGCGGCGCGGCGTGGTGGGGGTATGCGATTTCATCGACTTATATACTCGAACAGCGCTCGCGCAGGCCAAACCGTCAGTGACCGTAGAGCGTGTTTGTTGAGAAAGATGTGTAATATGTGTACCCGTGACGTGATCGAAATCGCCCCGGTGGTGCCGGTACCGCCGAAACCATCGCGTACTCTAGAACGAATGAAGAAGAAGCACAACATTGTCACCGATCCCAACAACTCTGAGATGCAGAAGGAGGTGGAGTACCAGCCAGACCTTCTGGCTGTGTCCACGAAGTACACCAAGGTTGCCTACGACTTTTTCAAGCAGGGCCTCGTCCATCTGCAGGAGACGAAAGCTTACGTGTGAGTATGGACTTTCTTTTTTGTTTGGTTATGTTGGGAACATTCTCTTCTAAGCGGTAGCAAAAATGCTAAATACCTTTTTACCAATAAGTACATCGTTAGTCTTCATGGTGGCAATGCTCAAACTGGCCAAGTTCGCCAAGTTCTGTGTCGTATGCGACAGCGGTTGGAAAATGATTACGTGTAGCTGTAGAGTTTCCGATTGTCGTGACTGACTCGCGTTAGCGGCTGTCGATACAATTTTCCGAGTGTGAAAATATTATTTCCGTACTTCCGATTATGTGATGGAATTTTTCAGTTTATCTAGTATATATAAATGACCCCAGCTCTCCCTTTTTAGAAATATTTTAGACTGAAATTATTCAAACCGTTTACAAGGCCATATTTCAGCACGCGTATGTTTAATCAGCTGCTTTACGAAGGATATTTAAATATATATCTTTCTATGCCAATCATTGATAGATTAAATTTTAAAAATCAAACCAAGCGGTTTTGTTCTACATATTTGACATCACACCGCGAAAATCTTTTAACAATCTGTCATTATGCTAAACCAGCAAAAAACCAATCATGAATGATTCAATACCTAAAAAATATATCTAAATTGGAAATGGTTTTCTTAATGAAACTTGGGTACCGTTCATTCACTCGCGGCATGCTATGCTAGTGATAACAATTACCCTTTAGCGCAACGTTTCAGACGTTATCAGTAACTCGTGATGCTATCACAAAGGATTTCAGGTTGACTTGATCTTCTTAATCTTAACCGTCGTGATCGGAGCAAAGTCCTTATCTGTTGGACCTGCCTTTTTAGTCATGCTACTAGCTTGTAGTTGTAACGATGGGGCTGATCTTGATGAATAGCCCAAACAATAATCTATAAATCAATATGAAGAAATCAACAATTAATGGTTAAAATTGCTTTTTTGCCTCCAGTTGCAAAAATCCTCCCATAGCCTTCTGTTACCTGTTCAATATTTTTGATTTTATATCAATAGGCTTTCACGACGGTCACATAATTGCCTGAATACCAACTATGTTCTGCTTACGAATGACGGATAATTATAAAACATTTTAATCTATACGTTCAAGAAGCATAACCGTCTGTTTGGGGAGAAAAGAAACCTGGGGTAGTTCCCCAGTATGAAGTTAAACGAAGTTAATTTAGGTACCGTAAAATGCTGCAACTTTGCACGGATTTTGACGTTTTTCTTCGATAAATCTTTAATCGTTAAGAAAGTCGTATGTTTTTTCAATTACTGTCCAATATTGGACTTTAAGCTATAGGAATACATTTGCTACTAGTAAAAAAACACCTATAAAGCACCAAAAAATTGCTTTGAAAACGTAGGCAAAGTTGAGGTAAAAACTACAACATTGCCTGTCATAATATCTTTTTAAATGAATAGGTATTTTGGTAACGGATTTGACACCCATATTGCCATGAAGTTCTTTTCCACGTCAGACTTCACTGAATCTTGAATAGAACAAGAAATTTTTTTTTACAATGCTAGACAAAGTTGTAAAAAGCGGCTAGCCGGTAAAAAGCGAGTATCCACACTGACAATGAAACTGACACTGACAGTTTGTTAACTAAAATTTGGAGTGACGTATGATCGAATGTTGCCATACAGATTGCCGACTTGCTTTTAGTAATACCATAGACAATAAAAAACATTTCGCAGCGGGAATAATTTAACTTTTTTGAATTTAGGCAATGTTGAGCTATAAAGGCAATGTTAAAGCATTTTACCGGTAACCACAAACGGAATGTAGCATTCAATTTTATTTCTATTTACTAGCTCTTGATGTATGCCAAAACAAAGTTCTCTGCGAAACTTCGCCTGAAGAAAAATCAAATGATAAAATTATATTTTTCTTCAATCTTGTAGCAAAAATCTAACAGCGCAATTTCTATCCAAAAAAAGTGCTGTGTTAATCAAAGATAAGACTTACAACTACATATCAGTTTAGACAATAAAACGTCTAACATCACGTAGGTAGGTACATAAGTCAAATTGACAGTTATGATAGATAATCATGTCTAAAACTTCCTAGATTAATATCTTTAGCCACTTGAAGCCCTACCCAGTCCATGTTAGAACAGGATTTACCCAACTACCGTTTCAGATAAGTGAGACTTAAGAACAATGAGCGTATTGATTGTAATTTTAAATTATATCTAACGTCTAACGGTGTCTTACTAGCAAATTTACCTTGGAATGAAGACAAATTAGGAATGTACGCCTCGCCAGTAACTGAAAAGTGGGAAGTTGTAAACGGAGGCATTTAAACAGAATATTAACATAATTCAAACACTGTTTTAAGCTTTCACGGTTTACAACTAAACTTATACTGTCACTTACGGGATATTTTCCGTGTCAACCCGCGATCATGGCGCTTGCAACAGCGCCGAAATATCGGGAGCTCAAAATAATGAACAATCACGGAAGATATCCCGTAAGTAGAGTACAGTATAGTATAGTTTATTAACATATTTATTTGAGTTAAGATCGAAGTAGATTACTGCTATATGAATTTATTTATAACGAAAATTATCATTATCATCACAGTTCGCACTTATTCCCAGTCGATTCAAAGTGGACTTTAGTATTTCCTCTACTTATGAACGCAATATCGTTGCGGCAATATAAACCAAATACGCCACAAAACCGGGAAGAGAACTATACTAAAATTACACAACAGGACAATGAATCAACTATTATTTGTGATAAAGATCAAAGTACGAACTGTTCAGATGTTAACTGATAACGTCATAACCCTATAAGCACCCTTATCAGTATGTCAAGTGAAAAGAAAGTGTTCCACAGACTGGACTTTGATCGATAGATATTGATAGTATTTACTCAGTCTAACTAGGTATATGAGGTCAGTAGACTTTTAAAAATAGAAGTTTTAGCGTTATTTTCAGACTGGTGTTAATTGTCTGTATTAATGAATAATGATAATGAATGCCTTCTAAAGAAACCTATCGTCATGGTACAGGGGAAATTAGACCAGATCCCCCAACTGGCTTCCTGAGTATATACGGACACTTGTAGGTGTGAGTACACAAAAAGTTTGAATGAATACATATGAATTAAAACGTTCATCACAAACATCACTTCTTCCATGACGTTAAAAAAACTATTGTACTTCCAGCGTCCAGATTACAAGGGTCAAAATAAATTATCTAGTGTAACTTCACAGAAATCTATCTATTGTAGGAAATAACCCTATAATGTCCTGTGGACCATTCGAAAAAAACAAATGAATACCTCAATTTAAAATTGGAACTATAGAACTCGAAGAAAAATCAAGTAATAATTCGCACATTTTCGGCGAATTTTGAGCAATCTTTTTTTTGCTTTCATGAAAAAAACGACTGCTCTAAGAAAGTTTATCTACTTTAAATTAGTCCTTCGAGGTTCCTCTCTTGTAAAAGGTACCGAATAAAATGGATCTAGATATCTAAATGTCTGTCTAGCCCAAAACCGAGGTCAGACTGTCTGTGACACGGATATTACAGGGCTGTAATATCCATGATTATGCGATTACATTTTTAAGAGTAAAATAAATTGCTGTTCGGTTCGTTTTGAGGTAAACTTTTTTGTATTGATTATGCATAGAATAAGATAAGAGCTGTAGTTTGCAGTTTAGAGCTCTTGTATTTTTAATATTTATATCTTTTTGGGCATTAAATATGTATACCTGTGGGATGTAAGATGACTATGATAATTTTGATAGACTATTATTAGCCTTAACAAGCATTTAAACATAAAACGTTATACATTTATTAAAAGTTTCGATTCCCTGTATATTATCATTATATTATAATATAACCTTTGGCGATCGCTACCTGTTAGCAAAATTTTACTTCTGGAGACTGCTAGTCAGACGACAGAAATACGGTCAGCTTTTTTATCAGGTATTGTTTTTCAGATACAGTCAGCCCTAGTTTATCTTTTACCTAGTTTTATTTTGATAACCTTGATTCTTAGATAATATTGGCCACGTACTTGTTCAAATAAAAATGGCGACAAATTATCCATTCTTTCTTAAATATCAAATTGATTAGAAATAACCGCCAATTACCGAGAGCTAGAACAATGAACTGATTACAGACAATTTTTTTTAAATGGTATATTTTTAATGGACCTACCCTTTTCATTAATTTACTTTAAACAATAGAAATGATTAAAAGATTCCGTTATATACCAGAGATTGAATAATTAGAATTCTCGTTAGGTACCTACATTAACTTAATTAAATTCTAAACACTATGTCAATACTTGATTGGAAGTTTGGAACTAATAGTATTGTTGAACAAATTAATCCAATGTCTTATATAATTCCTATAACAGTACCTAATAGGTTCATAATGACTAAATTAAAGTTTCAACATGTCTAAAACATTAAGTTTTCGAACTGCTACCTAAATTGACTACTAAAACGTTTTTGAGCTAAACCATAATGTCGTTAGAACTTTCTGAAAAAAAACCTTTCAATTTTTTTTTTATTAAATTAAAAAGTAGTAATAATAATATAATCGCGAGGTTGTCGACATGTGGGATGTGGACTCGGCGATCATTGTGCCGATAGTTGTATCAGCCCATAGCTTAATTGCCAAGAGCCTCGACCAATACCTGAGGAGGATCTCGTTAGGCAGCTGGATCAACGGCTTGATTCATAAAGCGGTACTCCTGGACACGGCTCGTATTGTTAGGAGGTTCCTCTCTCTGAAGCCCTGATCGCCGGTAGCTTGGACCCTGTTCCCGATACCGGTGGGCCACAATTTTTTTATATCTTTAATTTTTTTTTTTTTTCTAAAGAATATTTAAAAATGTAATTAATTTGTAAAGAAAAAATAAAGAAAAAATAATTTAAAAAGTAAACTCGAATCAAACTAACATCACCAATATTTTCTAGGTAGAGGTACTGAACTAATTATATTAAACCTTACGTACATAGCCAATTACTCAGGAATGCAACTGTAAGATGCAACGGTTCGGACCTCCATTCATGGGCTCATAGCAACGATAGCCATTAAATATTATTATGACAAATTGATAGAATCGAGGGCATTTGTATTAGTCTCAATTGAAAACAAACCTTGTGTTATACATATAGGTCATGTAGATATTAAACTTTCTCAGTTAGATGAAAGTATTTTTAGAGTGATATTGATTGTCAATGAATATGGGCTTTATTGCGGAGTGTTTATTGCTTTTAATAAGGATAACACATCTTGTAAAGTGATTTCTAGATGATTTTTATACCATAGAATAGACATTTATTATTGCGATGACATTATCACTTATTATGTACTCGTTAATTCTTTAAACAAGTAGAGGTTAACTTTTATTGTTTCCTGGTAAATGTTAAAAACAAATAAACATAAAACAATATTTTTTTTATCTATTTCTGTGTCGACTAGAAAACGCCAACTATAACCACAAACATTAATTAAATATTTATTAATACTAAACATGCAAACAATTTACAATAACATAGTAGAATAGTAACTATTATTTATTCTGTAGTAATAATAGTAAGATAAACAGGAAAACAAAACATTGTGTTCCGGCTTGTTTAAACGATAACACGGAAGAAACTATTGGACTGTGCCCAGGGAGGACAGACGCGCGACATCGACATTGTGTTGCGGAAATAGTTTAGACAAAAATGGAGTGATATTATGTGTAGACAACTACACTTATAGACAAACTATCACTCAAATTTCATCAAACATGAACCAAAAAGGAAGCTAGCAATACTTTTGGGAACAATGCCAAGTTAATAAGTCCGTATACCGTTTGCAACATTATATGTAGCAAAAAGGTAAATGGATGGTCCGCTAAGTCGTAAAATCATCCTGAAACACTATAATTTACTACAGAATTAGCAACAAAATCGTAAAACATAAACTAGAGCATTGAAATCGTAAAACGAACGAGCCATAAGTAAGAATACAATGTTTTACGGCGGCGTGCGCCATTTTCTACTCATGTCCCAATAGCAATTGTCACGGATGAAACTGATCTCATTTACTCATAACATCATGTAGATACGTGGTCTGAAAACGTGTCTGTGGGCACGTAAGACTGTCCACTGTAGTGTTTATACCCCTCGTGATCGTGTTATTGCAATCTGCAGTTATTGCCATCAAAACTGCAGAGAAAAATCGTCCCTGCACTCATTCAATTAGAATGGTATAGAACGCATTGTTTTCTTGACTGTTTCCAATGAATAGCGGCTCGTGCCGACGTTTTCGCGGATCTCTCAACAATGCAAATGGTGTCTGTTCATGAAGTTTTCAGGATTTGAAACTTTTTTTTACCGGTTTCTAACAAATTAAAGCTTAATACTTGTCAAAAACTATTTCAATTTTAAAGAATTTTAAGTGCTATATTTCATTGTACCTTAACTGGTTCTTAATTCAAATATTTACTCAAAACCAAAACTGGGTGTGGGTTTTGAGATTAAAATGAGCCAGTGCCTGAAAAATGCGAGAAACGCGACCTATAAAATAAAACAAAACTGTAAAACATATAAAATTACCATAAAAATCTGCGAAAGTTAATGCGTTCTAGTTTTCCCGTAAAAATAGCAAGTTTTTCCTTTTAATTTTCTCGCATATACTTGTTTGTATTTACGAAGAAAGTCCACATTATCTATGACGCGACTTTACTGAAACTTAATAGTAATAAAACTAAATATACATGCTGAATCAGCACTCTAAAAGATAAAGATATAAATAGAATCACCTTTAGTGAGTCAAAATTATACAATTAATATATTTTAGTAGATAATTATGATAATAAGTGTTATCTACGTGAGTCAAATGGTGAACGCACTGTGAAACATAACAGATTCTTCAAAAAATCGTCGCAATGGCAAGAATAGGGTGAAGTGAAAGGATTTCTAAACTGGTTGACATATGGATTACCTATTGCAATAAGCAAATGACGTAGTTTTTTCTGCAAATACCGCCACGCTAAATTATACTCTGTAGGGCGTTACTCAATATTTTAATCAAATTGGCTTCTATATCCCTTACCATCATACGCTTAATTTGTGGAATACGTAGGCATTACGTAGGTAAAACATAATACGATTTAATCGTGTCATAGGCCTCGTGGCTAGCCACATGCAGGTGACGTCATATTATTGTTGCATAACTGTATGATTCATGATAATCGCACTTAGCGATCATGTTTCAAGTTCATTGGCCTTTAGTGATATTTCGTACACTTATTTTAGTCTAGTGTCACTCTTAATATAGTTGTCTGCTTTAGCCACCTCTTATGGTCGTCAATCGCTGGAGTATATTATCCATTAATTTTTGAATATTCACATTCGAAAATCTCTTAAAGCAACTTCTAGAAAATGCCTAATCTCTTTTAATCTTATTAAAGTATGTGATGCTATTATTGTATCTGATACCTAAACGAATTCACTTCTTTGCTTTTTACACCATCTGTGAAAAAATTGACTAACTTATAGATCAGCTTAAAAAACAGCTTACCACGATTTTCACTGACTGAGAATATTATTTCAATAAATTATGACTATGTAAATTAGATATTAGATCTTTTACAATCTAAATTGAGACTGAAAACAGGTATTTCGCAACAATGCGACACTTTGTTACAAAAGTAATCAATCAATCTTATCTACTGACGACTGTTGTTTTCTAAACTTGTCCAACGTCACTTGTACCTAGCTAATATTAACATTACCTTAAATCCTAATTTAAACATCTCTGAAATTATCAAGACATAAAATTATCTGCTTCAACCTTCATCGGTTTGACTTTGATTTTGAGGTCGTTTTTCACAATAGCCGATGGTCATTTACCGATAATCCGTTATCCTAATTATTTGTGTAGCAAGAACCTTAGCGAATTGATGCAAAAAGTGCTGCATAATGAAGGTGGAGGTGTAATAGACTGTAGCTTAAAGACTGAAGTGATAAGTCGAGTAGAAATTCTATTAATTAAGACAGTATCATAAATGAGACTATCTTATCGGCTACCAAATAAGATTTCAGCTGTTTTCTCTCATTCGGTAATGATTTATTATCATGTTAGCGTCAATCAAAGTGATTATTACAGAGCACACGTATGTAATATTATCCAATTATCCTCAATACTAGTCCTTTTATGTTCCTAAAGATAAAACATCATTTTCTGTGTTCGTGATACCCTTATCTTGTTTGTCGTTGACAGTAAAGAACAATAGCTTATGAAGGAGACTTTCCCTAGGGGGAAATTTCTCGATTTTATTTACCTGAGTGTATTGTTCGTTTATTTTGCATTTGATTAGCTTACGTATACTGGCTGGTTTTAATCACTTTGCTCTTAATAATTAATGTTCTTATTGGGCAACCAATATCATCCAAAGTTTCCATTACCATATTCATAGACAAAATCGTAGTTTGTAAAACAAACGAGGACGTCCTAACCTGCATTCATAACGTTATCACAGGGAGACATTGCATTTTAATCGATTGTTTGTATTATCTTATTCGAATATCAGGATTAAGCGTTTATTATGATTACTAAATAAACCGTTGCTATGGTGTCATCGTTTGGAATGAAAGACAGTTGACACTACTTACGCAACGATGAACGAAAGGTGCAAAATGCTTTGAGAGTTGACATTTGAGCGCATGTCGGACATACTTGATCTGGGAAATAGTCCAACTTTCGTTACCAAGGAGATTTGACTGAACAGATCTATACAACTGACCGCTGGTCTAATGATCGAAAGACTACTGAGCATGGGCCCTAAGTTCGATTCCCGGTCGGGTAGATTGTTATCAGTTTGCCAGCCTATCCCCCTGCCCCCTCAGAAATTAAAATACACTAAACCATACCCAGATCATACAATGTAACCGCAAAATGATTAATTTGTCTCATCTCGAAAAATATTGCCGATGTAAAATTAGTCACCCTGTATAAGTCGTGCGTTATTTCAAGACATAAGGTGTTTTCAGAATCTGTAAAGGCAGCAAATTAACCATTACGAAACGTTACCAAACAATGGAAGATATTTGAATATACGACAGTTGTATTGTTTTATTATATCGACGGCTTTTCATTGAAAAAATAATCAAGAGAACAATAAGTAATAATTTTAGCGGTTTCAAATGACAGACGGTGTTTTTGCATTGTGAGATAAGAAGGCATTATGAGTGTGATAATTAGAGTGACCTGAAAAGTGATAAGTTAAAAAAAAAATCCCAGTAGAACAGAAAACGACATTTCTATATTGTACTGGCGAAATGTAGGTCTACTAAGGTCTTCCTTCAGAGTTTACGGGCATGATGTTATGGATCTGATTTACCCAATAATACTAATCAAAAACCTCTCGTCTAAAATGAAAGAAAACAAACACAAAAAAAAACTTTTGACCATTATCTAATCTACAATGACTGACCAGATTTTCATCCCGGACATGAACAGGATCACCAATAATACTGTTGAATTAAATATCTTATCGTATTACCTCTATCTTGACAAAAAACACGTAGGAGAAAACCCACTACTTTGTCAAGACTTAGGTCTTACGCAATCACTTGTTTCATCTCTTTCACTCTTAGGTTTTTCTTATTGGCTTTTTATCTGCTTTCCTTGTCTCACTTTTACGTTGACATCAATTTGTGATTGATGCTATCAGCAAACATCAATAAACTTAAAGAAAACTAAATCCTTGATAAAGAAAATTGAATCAAAGTGCATTGAGACTATAAAAACTAAGCTCCGGTGCTCTTATTGATAAGGTGTCGGTCAGAGCTACGTTACTTATCATTTTTAAAGTTCATTGTACGTACTGGCAATTCGAGAATAAACTCAACCAACCATTCCATCAAACAATAAGTTACATTTCAGGCAGTATGCAAGTTGTTCCTTTGCTTGTTGAGTTTTTCCAGGCTTACAGGTGTAAAAAGTTTAACATTCATATTTTACATGATATATAATCTAGCAATCGGCCATTGCGTTTATAAACTCTTCATGTAAAATCCCTTTGACGTGGACAACAATTAGGAACATAACAAACTGGATATTAGGTTTCTTAATAAATGACATTTTCAGCTTTGAAACGAGTCTTTTAATGTAACCTTCATACATTATTTAAAAAAAGAAAATATTCGAAAAGTCAGTGTTAAATGTTTAATAATGCTATCATTCCTACAATAAATCGTAAAAACTATAAAACTGTAATTTTTTGCGTTGCATTTGGCAAGCATATGGACAAGTTCAGTCACACGATGTTTATCATTGCACAGATGTTTCCGTTGTCAAAATACCTTTCGGAACGTAAAGTTCTATATTCAAATATCATGTTTTCTTCAAACGCATCGTGCTACATTCACTTTAAAGAGAGTACTTGTATAAAGCTCGTAAAAAAAAAAAATTAAGTAGGTACAAGCGTACTTAAATTACTAAGTAAAACGACAAAACATTCGTTATTTATTATTTGACGATATTTTTCGTATCAAAGATTAGCATGATTTTATCGTATCATGAAAATAGAAACGTAATCGATAATTTTACATTATAATTTTAAAACGATAACATAATTATCTGAGGTATAAATGTAGATACGCAAGATTTTGTAAGTATTTAAACCTTATGATCCCCCATCACAGTGACACGAGGTATTGAGAAATAAACCATTTTGTTAATGCAGATATAAATACACACTTATTTTTTAACATTTTTCAGTCAAGATTGTGAAAACTTCAAAAAAGTCCTACTTTTATACCACTCATAGTACAACTGAGACAGTTTATTATTAAAGTTTGCCTTCAAGCAGCTAATTATATGCTAATCAGACCAAATCATTGCAATCATCAATCATTTCAAACGTTTATTTAAACAGCAAAAACTCGCCCCTTCTTTCACGAACAACCTTCATTGCTTTTCAATCAATTACTGGCAAACACGAAGTTTTACAGTACCTTTAATTACTTGCTCCACTAAAAAATACCTACCATAAAAAAATATTAGCCCATCAGGTATATTTACTCGCGTGGAAAGTGTTCTTGACAGTAAATTGCACCTTGAATTTTGTCCATATCATGATAATAATAGGTCTTTACCTATGTAATTGGAGATTTAATAACCAGCATTTTCAGATTTAATTATCTGTGGATTGGCGCGCAATTCGAAATTCAAATAAATTTTATTCCAAAGCCGTGTTCTTTTAATTTCAAATTCAGTCATTTGTTTTTAGATAGTTTTTTGTTTTTGTGAAATTGTGGTAGTTTTTGGCGCCATGGATAAACTGAAAATTCGTACAATTTTCAAATATGAGTTTCTACGTGGACATACCGCTGCGCAAACAACACGAAACATTAACGACGTGTACGGGCCTAAAACTGCTTGCATAAACACGGTCCATTATTAGTTCAATCGTTTTAAATCTGGAAATTTTGAGTTGAAGAATGAGCTTCGCGGTCGGCCGGTAACCATTATCGACAACGACGAATTGAAGGCGGTAGTGGAAACGGATCCAACTCAATCTACAGCTGAGCTTGCTGCGGGCCTTGGAGTTAGTGTCAAAACGACATTGAAGCACTTGCGGCTAATAGGAAAGATAAAAAACTAGATAAGCTGAAATAAAAAAAAAAATACAAAAATTTTTGTTTTTAAAATTTTCATACAAATCTCCAATTTCATAGGTAAAGACCTAATATTAGCAAAAAAAAACATTTAGTTTAAAAAAAACCCGTTTGTAATTATGTTTAGTCGGACAATTGAAAAAAAACCCTTTGATAAGAACTATTGTTATCGAAGAAGTGCACCTAATTAATTAACTATTTATCTAGTTCACACGATAAAATAATATAAATAATCAGTAGAGATAGTGGTCAAAAACAAGCCTATCGAACACTGCCTTTTGAAACTCATTATCTTGTCTTTGTAAAATCGTATTTAAATATCAGTGTTTCTTCAAATACGTATATTCAGGTAAATCATGAGGTGACCGGCACACCTTAAACCCAAAAATCGAGGACAAGTGACATCTACCAACCCGTACTGGTCACTCATCGTGAGTTATGGCTCGCAGTGGGAACGTTATCGGCTGATTATTTTAAATAATTTAGGAATAGCCCTCATTGCGAACGTGATAATGCACAAGTAAACGTTTTTTTCCAAGAATTCAATATGTGCAATATCCACTGATTTCCGATAGCCTAAATTCATGCAATACATTTAACAAGCGATATCGAGTAGCTAATTGCTTAAAACTGTTATATATCAAACGACCTGTATAATGTGAACGCAGCGATTTCGGCCCACTCTTGTCAGTTGGCACCAGAATAAGACTGCGTGGCTGTGAAGTATGTTCTCTGTAGGATTTACATGTAATTGTGGGGTAGGGCTGTGCCTATTGTTAGAAATAAATCAAAGAAAACTCTGCAACATACGGATTTCAAACATCTAAGTATGATATATTCACGTAGTGGCTCATACACAGCAATAGGACTTCAAAGCAAAAATTGAATTATAACAACCGATTTAGAACTACAGAACTAAGACTGTATTTCCACCTGTCAAGCATATCTATTAGAAACAACGTAAAAACACCTATCTAGATTCCGCCATAGATACCGAAAGACATCACTAAAAGATAAACGGATAACGAATAACCGCATTTACCAACATGTGAGTTACAAACCCACAATCGTAAGTTCGACGACTTAACGATTCGTTAATCAATCCTACATATCGTATTCAATATCGATTGATAGGTAAATATGCTGACTGATAGTGCTATAAATATGTATTCACATCAATCGGTCAAAATGATCGCCATCTCCTTTTATCTGACGGTAACACTCATTGGGGATGAGTCAGTTGACGGCGCGTGTGAGTCGCAAGAGGTGATATATTCAGGAGACAAAGGATATATTATTATAGCAGTGGATGAAAATGATGAACAAACTGCATAAACTACACCTAATGTACAATGTATATTCTTACAAAGTAGAAAAAAGTCCAATGATTATTATTAAAACAAAGCCAATCCCCATACCTAGTCTAATTGAAGATAAAACGAAGTTTCTTAAACATACAAAGCAAGGAAAAGTTGTTTAAACTTTCATTCAAGAGACATAGATTGTTCCAGTACATGACGAAAGATCAACCTACGGTATACGTAGTGACAATCAGACTGTATTCACGTCTCAACCTCGTGAAGTCTCGGAAGTCACGTTGTATCGAGTGTGCGAACTTGCCAGTATTTTGCTAGTACTGCACGATAACCCGATAAGATTGCAAGTTTCTCTGCATCCATATTAGTTGGTTAGACGTGCTAAAGACTTGTTGTGGCAGACAGCTGTCCTAAGATGTGGACGCTGAACTTGGTCTTCCTCATCTGGTAATGAATGAGTTATCGTTGGTCTAGTTACTGGCGTATCATAATTCTCCTTTGTTAGCTCTTTATTAACCAGTGCTAAGTGTCACCTTTCTGCTGTCTGAGGGCGCGTAATGGCATTCCACCAGTAAAAAGGATGATGGAGAAATTTTAAATGTATTGCACTAGCATAAGCTATTGAAAAGGATGTCGATCCTGTTGTAAGTCACTGTAGAAACGGGCAATGTTTTGGAAGCGATTGCAACTTGTCTAAGCTTCCTTTGGTCTTTATTTGATTAGGTTGAAAGTTTCTAAATCAGCTCCATTTTCTGGTTCAGGGGATAGTCATCATCTTTGCAGACTGCAAGCAACATTTACCAATATTTATGTTGCTTTCTCTGATTTACAGCGTCGATACAAACTGTAAATACTTTGCAAGTAACTGCAACATCCCTGGCAGCTCGTTAGCAGTACAATTTAAAACGAGGTCGTGTGGTGTAGCTGTGTAACCACAATGAATTGTAGAAGATACGAGAATTCTCCGCAACCGACACTATTATTTTAAGAAACAAATTATATAAAAGACAAGGGTACCAAAATACTTGTTCATTTTATTTTGAGAAATTCTAAAATCATAAAATTGGCAGTCAATTTATGAAAAGTTCAAAAGAGTGTCTAGAAATTCGTTTGACACATTTGAGTAAATGTCTCTGCGCTAAAACACCACTTCCCACAAAACTGCAAAAGAAAGCAAAAGCAGAACATGAGTAGAACGTAATTTGGCGTGAACTTTTTTGATATTGAATGAGAACATCAGTTATGCTCTTTTCTACGATGAAAATACTTTTCTACGATTATTGCTGAAGCGCTTCTACCACAGAATACATACATAGACACGTATATGTACAAGCTCCTACTTACAGCGGTATATCATTTCTCTCTAAATGACTTCACGAGCGGGCTATGCCCCAAAAACTTCTCTGAAATTCTATTCATCCAAAACCATTTAGAATTTGAAACAGTACGCAATAAGAGACTTGTATTCCACATACATTATCGCAAAAAAGCAATAATTTGCTGCTTGCGCAACTCGTGATTACTGACCGGTCCGTACAGATTCAATACGAGCAGTTATTTTTATCAGGAATGCATTTTCTCTGTACGCCATAAAATACGAGTTCTTTTCCGATATTTAGCGCTGCAGCGGCTGCAGGTGACTAAGTGACGGCGCCATGGCTAGATTTAGACAGTCTTCAGATGAAGTAAATGCTTTTCATTTAATTCTAAGAACGAAACTATTTATGTTTTAATTAAAGTTAATTAGACGGTAAAAGATCTCTAATGACGAGATCTCAATCTCTCCGAAACAAGTTTTGTAGCAAAAAACATTTCAATATTCAACTGTAATAACTTGTTACATAATCAAGAAATCTTACTATCGTATGTACATCGTGGAAAATGTGAAGCTGTTGAAATAGTTCTGCCATTCCTTACAGAAATTAATAAAAAAAGAGGTATTTGCTCACTCTATAATTTATAGTTTTTTAATGCGATCGGAAACGCATCAAAGTACCACTTTTTATGTCGTGTTTTGTAATGGACTTAATTAAAAACATTGCTCCAGTGTCGTACTAAATGAGTTATTAGTCTTAATTGTTAGTTGTAACCGCTAATGTGCACTCAATTGACTGAAACGCTACTGTTCGAAACGCAAGTAGGTTCCGATAAGTGGTTTATTTAGTAAAAAATGGCCATAATATGTTACAGATCTTAACGATGCAGTTACGATAAGCGCATGTAGCACGCATGCAACGGCCTAGTTCTTGTTTATGGATTGGATGTGAATCCGAACGCAGGTTTTAAATGGCATTCGAAAAATGAAATATTGATTCCTGATGTCATATTGGTTAAATTTATATGGCATGGCCCACCCGTTAAGGTTTTAAGTATATTTGCGATATTAGCCATTGCAGGGTCGTTATAAGAGCTATAACTGTCTGGATAATTATTTAAGGTGTGCAATTAAAAATTTCAGAGGCGCCTTGTAAGACAATTCGTGTGAAGTATTCAAGTTTTCATATACGGCAGTGTTCTTTGAGAGATCCGCTTACTTTCGTTACTTTATTTTAATATCCGATATTGAAATTCAAGTCACAATTGACATGACACGTTAATTAATCAGCTGTATTGTATGTTGCAACGTTCAATTAATTTAAATAATAATGTCATTTTGCAGTTACATAATAGACTTTCAAGATAGATACTAAATACTTTCCCAATTGTGCGAAACTAAAAATACCGCTAAAATTTTCAAAGCTTACCTCCCAAAAGAGATACTTTGCTTCCTATTTCATTTTTACAACTCATTGGTTAATGTCAGGGTTAACTTCCAGGACTACCATAAGATGAATCACGACTCTACCTCTTGACAACAGCCAATAGTTACGCTTACGACACACTATGTAAGTTTTACTCTACACTATATGGAGTAAAATGACAGTAAATGCAAATAAACGTATGAAAAACTAATATTTAAACAGCACATATAAAGACGTGTGAGGGGTTTGCCAAGTAACTAATTGATTGATGTAAATCTTCTTTACGTATCTATTAGGTAGGTATTTATGATGATCAATTCTCACATTCTATACTTGTTAGTAAGTCGAAATGTCATTGAACTGTGCTATATTAGTTCTAGAAATAACTATAGTTTATGTCTGAAAAAAAAAGAGCAGACTTTACGGTTTACTTTTTATTTGATTCCGATTTAAGAAGGTCACTAGCTAAATGCTTCAATTTACATTTCAATACTTAAAATCAGCTGCAAAAGTTTCACGACGAAGTGACCTTTGAAAGTCGCTCGCTCACGACTAGTACGACTACGTCTCGAACGAGTTACGACTGTAGCAGTGACGTATTGCTACGTCACGTGGCGTAGCGCTGTAACAAGGTCATGTCACGCAGCGTTATTTGACCCGACATGTTGACAGCTGATTTCCTTTGCCTTATGTAGAATACGTAATTACAGCTTCTTCGTCTATGGGGCAAATACTTCGGTCAATAATGGAGAATTTGAGTTGATTTAACGGCCAGATTGTTCTTGAACGAGTGTACACTGTACACGTACAGGCTGCAGTAAACTATACATATACTTGTGTCAGTACATCGATCGGCGACTTCTATTTTTGGCGTAGTTATTTTTACATGATGCCCATATTCTGTCAAGATAACACAGATTCTAAAATTGTTGATATTTACTGTAGTTTTTCCCCGTATTTATCGTTTTATTGGGATCTATACGTAGTACGCTATTTTTATCTTGATTATCTGATGATGGAGATTATTTGATTTACTATTTTCAACAACAACAAGCTGCGATTTGCCTCTGCATTATATTCCTGATTTAACAACCGCTTTTAACAAGAGTTTTATTGCCAATCTTCGTCAGATTAAAACAACACATGTTCGAATCATGTGACGTTAACTTACGTCGTTTATTAAATAAAGTTAAATTAATACGAAATCAGACTGTGCGCAAATATGTATGTAGATGTGGAAACGCGTCTGACGCACATGGGCGTAATTGAACTAGATATTATTGATTTTCCGATTACAGAGCTAAATGTTTTCAAAGAAGATATAAAAAAAAACATTATTTATCGCAAATGACACATATTTTGAAGAGTGGTAGGTAATTTACTCTATTCTTGCCTACCTAAATTAAATTAATCAGGACTCATTGATCCATATAAATACGATAAACTTTTAACCCCTGGTATTGAAATATATAATGTATCATTACTCTTTTATCTCTACACCACTTAATAAAATTGATCCAGACAGATTAACCACCGCGGCTATTCCGTTCATTTTATATTTAGAATGCAAAAAGATGAGAGAAATAAAAACGGCACTACTTTTCGAGCTCCATTTGAAAGTCGAATCATGACATGAAAATGTCAAAATGACAGCGATATATCAAATGGTCATGGCGAAAGTCTATGGTGTTTCGTTAACGAACCTTTAACTTGTATTGCCAATAAAATAATAACAGGTAACTAATCAATATTTAATTAGCGCTGGTGACCACATCCGGTAGAACCAGACCATAAAATAAAATATGGCTTCATAATCTTGTGGTCGGTTTAGCGCCAGTAATTGATTAACCGGTAACATCCAACCACGGATGACCGACTGTCATTAGACATTTTAATAGGTGTAAGCCCTTACGTCATTACAAGGTTATATCTTGACGACTTAAGGGGAAGTTTGATGGAAAAGAAGACCAAAAAGTTAGGCTTAGTTTAGAAATAAAAAAACAACGATTAAAATCTGAGTCGCGCCTGCTTTCAAAGTCATTTTCGACAGCCAGGCAGACTCTGTTGTTTTAACACGAATTGTAGGCCATTGGTTATTTTATCCTTTTGTGTTCTTAGAAAACAGGTCTAATTTATTTGACCCGATTCTCGGAAACCTATTTGGATAAGCTTTCAAACTGATCGATACTGGAAACTACAAAGCCACCTTTAAAGGTTCCCTTCACTTCTGAGCATTTCAAACGCGCACAGCATAAAAAATTGTTTACATTTTATGACTGCAAGGACAGGATTTTATTTGCAGATAGGTTTTTAATTTAAGGAATTACTTAAGTTAGCAATAAAGATTGATTTACTGTAGTTAATTACTATACTCAGACTCGAATGGTATCTGCCATCTTGTGATTCAACGACATAACTACTATTAAGATCGTACCATACAAACAAATATACTGAAACTCACTGACTGACCAAAGAGAAGTCTGCTTTAGTATCTAAAAGTCCCATGCGAAATCGTATGACAATCAATTTTAATGTCTGTAATGGCTAATCTGCCGAATGGCATGCCGTTATGCGGAAATAAATCTGTAATTGGTAATAACCGATCGATAATCAATATTGATGATTGCATCTTAGCAAAAAGCGTAACCAATGGTTATAGCATGAAACCTTGTGTGTATTCAAAAATAAAGATTTTGTTTAATTTGTTAAGACACAAACATTTCCGTGTCTTGAAAGAGATTTCTGAAATAAAAATATATACGTAGTAAATATTGAATAAGATTGCATGATTACAACCTAGACTTCCGAATCTCACTTCAGACACATCTTTCTAGGTGATACCGAACGATATATGACCCATCATCCCGCCCACATCTGACAGAAAAAAACCAATGCGACTGTAAGACCAATAAAAAACTAGAACAAATTATTCAATACATTCATGAAATGTGGTTTAAGTTTAAACCTTCCGGTCCGGTCTGACCATCGTCGTCAAAAGTTCAAAATTGCATTGCAAATCGATTTGTTCCGAAACAAACAGAACCGCCACACAAAAAGCCATTTTGTTCACAATGACGGCCGCTGAGAGTTCTTTTTTTTTCTTTAGTCCTACCCATGTTGTATGCAAACTGACCAACGATTGACCGCAACTTTGTTTTGAATCGATACCGAGTCCAATCGATTTAATTCAAAATCTGGAACCTCAAACCAATTTGTTTGCAATTTTTCGTGCCGATGCGATTTATCTAAGCTTATCTTAAGGAAATAGAGTTAATTTGATAATTCTTTTATTATGATGTTTGCCACGTAAGAGAGGGCTGTAGAGATTAAAATGCTCTTCATATGAACTAATTTATTGGACTTTTCCCAGTCCATATCGGTTCGACTTTAGACTTCAATCTCGTAAAAAAAACAGATAAATAACAAAGATAGTGAACTACAATATTTTCTACAAAATAAGTTTCCTTTTGTTGTCTTGTTACAAAATCATAATTCACAAGAAAAAATAATAAATAACATGTTTGATCTTCTAAATATCTAAGTACTTGATATAAATCTAGTTTCTAAGGTTCATTAAACACGGAGAATTAATTTGTCGCTATAACACTAAAACGTCGTGATAAGTCTGAAATCTTGGAGATTATCGTCGCCAAATAAATATCTAACGGCTTACAGCGTGGAACCAAAATGCCTTGTTGCCTAGTGGAAATATATTGTAATTAGATATATTTAAAAAGATTGTCACAAGTCACTCCAAGGTGACGTCAATTAGTTTTCAAACAAAACAGTAAAGTGTTTTGACGTCTGACGACGTTTATATAATGTAAATTAGAAGAAACATCAATGAGTAGTTGAAATCTCGCCTCTTTACTACATTTTCCTACACTGAAAAAACCTCGTTTGACTTAATAATTATATCTTCTAAGATTATTATGTCATTATTATTGATTTACTTTTGAATTATTGATGAAGTCAATAATTCAAAAGTAAATCAATAAAATCAAATAAAAAAAACAACAGATTCTGAAGAATCCTGTTTCTATCCTCTGGTTTTGATTTCCGAATCTAAATTTGAATTTGTTTCACGCGACAAACACAATCACCCGTCAAGGAACCCAGACTAACCTCGAAATCATTCAAAATATGCCGATGACACTGATCAATCGACTTAATGAGGAGTTCTACATATGGCCGAACTAATTAAAAGTACGCACGTGGGCGGAGGCACGTCGGCAACCGTTAATTCCCAATCGATAAGAGATAAATTAGCAATAAACGTCATGCTGATATTACAATGTGTAATTTCGATGCGATAGAGTTGAAGAAACTTATTTTTGCTACGTGATATTTTGAAATAGGTAAATGTACGTAAAAGATCGAAGAAACTTACTAAAATACCAATTACGGTTGATTAGAATTTATATCCGCATTATCGCTTATATTATGTTAATAATTTTTAGTACCTAAGTGACTGCTTCCGTGAATCACATTATAATATTTACCAAATGTGTTTCTGATCGTAATAGTATCTTGTCTCTTAATTTTGTGGGCAAACCACGTGAAAGTTCTTGGCAACGAATGTAAATGGTGCACTGTGTCCTAGAAATAACCTACCTCCTTATTTATTTCATTGTATTTTAAATAATTTGAAAATGAGAACCGTATGTCATGTATTCCACCTTCGAACTTCTTAGTTTTATTAATTAAAAAATCGCAAAGAAAAATATATAATTATATGTATTGTTGTTTTATTTTATACAAAATAAACACAAACAGTTATTATTTACTTTGTTACGTATATTTTCTGGTAAAAATAACGCAGCCAGCTCGTGACGTGGCGTATCGCCAAAATCACGCGTTTTCTGCACACATTTATCTCATAAATATTTTTGTTTTGCCATCCCGAATAAATATTTGGGTTTATCTTATCTCAAAAGGGAACGAATAACAAACAAAATATAGGTATTTTCGTAGAATATAGGCACGATAAACAATGAAGTATAAAATAATTCTGTCACAAGTCGGACAGATTTATATTTTTCAGCCCAACTAATTCAAAGGGAAGAAAAAACCTTTTCAATAAATTTACTTTTATCTATTACGTAGATATTTTCACGAAAAATAAATCGACAAAGGCAGGTCAATCAATAAATTTTCTTTATTCAAACCAAAACATTATGACTGAAGAAGTACTGAAGATAAACGCAAGTTATTAAAGAACCTACTTACAGTAATCATCATCATCATCATCATGTGCATAAAATAACAAACAGAATTAAATCTGTTAACAGCTGACAGCGTTGAGGAGCTTTTTGATGCCCTTTTATAGTTTGTTGTTAGTTTAGTTATTATTCCTTTTAAATTGTAATAAATCTGAACAAAATTTTCATATTAAATGTACCTGCTGATAAATGTCAACAATCATTTGCTCATTGCTTTTTATTAATGTTTGCAATTAAACTCCTGTACCAAAGACATTTGCAACTACATAAAATACATTTTATAGGTAGCTGTAAAACGTTAAAAGTTTTTTCAAGGACAAGCACCTAAAGACAGAAATAAAATAATCTTACTAACAACCATTTTATCAATATCCTTTTGAAAATCCTGTTTTAATCAAAGAAAGAAAAAATTTATGAATAATAAGCCGATTTATTTATGAGGAAAACTGATTTCCATAATGCATTATTTTAATCTAAGTCTAACAATAATAAGTACACAATACAAAATACTAGGTTAAAGAATGTCTCGTGATTGAGAGATAGTATTGTTTGCTATACGGCTGGGATTATAATAAATGGAATAATTATTAGTCATATGACCACTTGAAACGTGCAGCTTGAAAAGATGTTTGTTTCAAATATTTGCATCTATAGTACAAGTGTACCTACGCAGCTACCTACTGCCTGATGATTAATACTAAAACAAGCGTTATTTGTTGTGATTTTTGTTATCACCTATAACGTCACTATTATCATAATATTTCAATCGGGCGCCTTACTGTGGCAGTTTTCGGTCAACAATGTTTTAAATTTCATAAGTTACAAATTGGGCTGGTTCTTAAATCTGAAGCATATATATTATCCAATATATTTGGTTAAACTTAAGGCTACCCCACTTTCTTATTCGCAAAATAAACATTTGTCACACGTGCCGAAAATTTTGCCCTCATGATTGTTTGATTTTACTGGCGAAAGTGATATCGCAAAAATGATACTGTAATGAAAAACGTTTACACGTTGGCTATGAGTAATTGAGTAATCATAGTATACAATGAATTAACTTCAACAACATTTTAAAATTAAAGCCTTAAAAAAGATATAGGACTTAGCACGATTTGCAACTCGAATCTGTTTTTAGATTAGTCTTCCTTTCTTGTCCCAGTTTGAGGGTAAAAAAAAATCTTAAGTACCGTTCGTATTGTAGAATGTAACACAAAATGAGCCTCGAGAGCAATAAATGACACGTACGTACTAAATAAAATTGTATGGTGCAAGTACATAGCGTGTGTAAGAGTTGAATTTGGATCAACTGTCAGATTCAATTTAATGGTATATTCGTTAACTTGCTGAACGATTTATATTAAAAGGTTAAGAATGGTTTCCTAACTTTTGAAAGTATAGGTACTTAAAATAAAATGCAATACCTATATATAGACTTTATATATTTTTTCACTCGACGTCATAATTATCTTTTTTTTTAGGCACGAGTATCAAATGACACGCAAATTGTATTTTTTTTATAAATTACTCGGACCGACAACCAACACTAATTAAATTTCTATGCTGCCATTTGTTATTACTAGTATCACGTGTCAAAATCGATTACATTCGGTCGGTAACCTTGCGCAGTGTATTGCTTTTTGATAATTTTTCACGTGGCACTTTATTTTCCGTTGGAAAAATAGCAATTTTTTGGTATCGTTACCATACCATTTATCATTTCAAAATTATAATCATTTAACAAGACTTACGGCATGGTTCGTTTGGCGCTTGAATGACGTTGACAGGAGGGTGCTGCTGGCATTTGCGAAATTGCCTGTGGAAATTGTATTAAAAACATAATGGCGGAGTTAGTTCCGACTAAGACCACGCGCTAAAAGTTACTTTTAAAAATAAACTATTGTACATCGCACCTGATTAAAAAGTTGCATGTAATGAACATTATTTGTTCAATAGCATGTTATTTTAAGTTCTCCTTCCTGTAATAAGGCTTCAGTAACGAGGTGGCAGTATAAATAGCCTCTACACTACAAGTATGTATTTATCGGCAGTTGGCAACAACCTTGGTTGATTATGAAACACAACGATTTGATTAGACGGTTATCGCACATTTTGCAGTCATATTGTTCACGCTCGTATATGATTTTGTGTAGGTAGTCAAATCATAGCTCAGTAGTAGAAGCTTTATCTAAGAATCACATCACTCTACAAAAAAAGACTTCTTCAGTGCTGCAAGGATATTTTGGCGCTTGACTTTTTTAATTCCAGGGACCTACCACACACAGCTCTGCGAGGAAGTATCATTTTAATTTTACTTCAGTTTGGAAAGAGATGACGCTATATGTCCTGCATAGCTCCGTTACTGTCCCACAATATGTACTATAAAAGTTGAGTGGTAGTAGCAAAACTATTCTATATCTCCTCCCTTGCTTGTCCACAGAATCGCCACCAAGACCCCGCAGCCTTTTCACGTGGCCCTGGCCGTGGTCGTCATCGTTGCCTGGCTGAGCCGCCCCGGGTCCAGCGGTAATCTCCGCGGATGGAGGGCATTGTACGTTGTCGCCGTTGCCACGCACTTCGGATCACAAGTCTGGATGACTCTTGTCTCTGGTAAGGTTTAGTTCTAGTAACCCACTTGGCCCTACCTGGAAATCTCTTTGTTCAGCAGTAGCGCTTGCGACCACTATACCAATAAGGCAGTTTTCTGGAACATTCTGGACTAAATATGACGTGCGAACTGACATACAACCGAGTAAAAAGGCAACATTGTAACGATTGCCAAAAGTTACTTAACTTTTGTAATTATTTTAAGTTTTCTAAAAATATTACCTTACTCATTTGAAGCTGAAATAAGGCGAAGAGTGCCAAGATATATCTGTCATTATCTGTTATATTGGTCTCTATGTCTAGGTCTCGAACAGAGTCTAGATAAATAATAAGAAACAAAACAATTTGTCCATTTCAAAATAGCAAATTGTTCTTACAAATCAAATTAACTTTTTTATTTCAATATCAGCATCCAGAAACTTGTTCGTTCAAATTTCGAAGAACTATATCAAGTTGCGGCGGCATGCGTATTACGTACGCGAAGGAACGAGGTTCCAATGAAAAAGTTACCGTCTTGTCGTTCAGAAACACTAGTTTCTTATGCAAGAAGGTTGTATTTGAAGAAGGCGGAACACTGAAATTGTTGGAAAGAATTTTTGTTGAAGTTTCAAGAATTTTTTAATTGTTTAGTATGATGATGACTGAATTTGCAGGGTAATGCGTTTTGATTAACTTAATTAAAACTACAGGCCATTATTATAGTCCATAGATTTTTTATTTGACATATAAAATTATTAAACATTACAAATGTTTACAGTTTACACGACTAAGTAACTACTATGTAGTGACAAACACATAAAATCGCAGATCACGACTGTCGTAAACTGTCGCTATTCCCATCGGCCATTCCACCGTCCACAGTTACCTATACACTCACACGTGCCAGCCCAGTTTATTGTTTCATGTTTACCATTGTTTTCATTCCTTTGTTTCTTAATATTACATCAGCGAATACTTATCAATCGATATGATCGAGACCATCCTCTCTTTATGTTTCATCTTTATAAATATTTAGTCTTTTACTTAGCACTTCTGTATCAACCGCATACATTTGATAAATGGTAAATTAGCCGGTGACTTATTAGTAAAGTCATCGAATCAGCTACATCCCAAAATCTTCATAAAATACTTGAACATTTAAATTACAATTTACTTTTATTTTAAATCTTCCTCTCTTGTTTTTTCTTGAAGGTTCCCAAATAATAATACGTTTGTTTTTTCCCATAAAACCAGCGTCTGACTCAAAGTTTTCAAGGTGGAAACAAGGACAGCGATGAAACAAATGCAATTAGAATCATTGTTACTATAATGATTCCCTGGTTTCTAATTTTACAAATTGCAGGGTACGTGTTATGATTATAAATTTAATTATGTACACCGTCTTGAGAAAAATATATCTACATACAGAGACGGATGTTTTCTCATTCTTTGTCCTATTTGGGATTTCCTGTCCCGGTTTTAAGTACCTTAGGGTACCGCTAGAAAATGAACAGTAAGCACTTTCCACGATGTTAAAAAAAAAACAAAATAACGCTGCCATATAGTTTCTAATAATTTCTTTGTGAAAATAGCTGTCGTCATAATGACGTATAGGCGTTAGCTTTACGAAGTTTTATAGAGAACTTTAGAGCTTCAAAAGCTTTAAAGGCTTTGTCATACATTAATTGTAAAACCAAGCAACGTATCAGAACTTACTCGGAATTTAGTAAACCACTAAAAAGATACACCGCCTTTAGAAGTTATGAAATCTCAGAACCGGTGGGCGGAGTCACCTGTCAAGTCTACATGGTTCATTCAGGAACCAAATGATGCTTCTAATTGCCCAAATCCAGGAATTTTAATCGACCAAATAATAAGCAAATAATTTAAAACCTTGTTGGGTAAAGCTGATAATACATTGATTTACAGTTTTTACGTTCAAGAAATTAGTTTTGGTTACAATTAACATTCTTTGCAGAGTATTACAATAAATAATTAAGTAATTGCGTAATGAGAACTAATTGGGAATCACATGACTTGAGTCTTAAAGTACCGTGATTTTTAGGGTTCTTCTCTTTTAATCGTAACTCCTTTCTTATAGAACCACTTTTTCCCATTAAACAAGTTTGTAAATGATTGTTACTTTAAAAACAAAATTCGAGCGGTTTTCAGAACAGAATTCGAAGATATCTTTAATAAGATTTTATTTTTACCGCCATGCTTAACGCCAGAAAAAGCTTTTACACGAAGGAATATAAAAATGTAATTTACATTTATGATTTCAGCATTAAAAACACCTAAAGTAATGTGGCTTATTTTGATTACGCAGAAGAAATCTTTCTTTATTTGCCACTTTTCTGGTTATAATTAAACTAGTGCACCATAATCGTTGATTGGATAGTTTTATGCATACATTATGTACATGACAGCTCAATATTCTGCATCTTTTTTGTTTTAGACATCCCGTATCTTCTCATGTTCACGACATAATTACTGAATATCTATGTATTTTTCATATTGTAAAAGTTCTAAGTTCCTTGAGAATGTCGTCCTTTTGTCGTAGGTAAATAAAAGACAAGTAAAGGCCCCATTTAGAATGAATCTATCAATTTATTATAAAAAAACAAATTAATTTCTAGTTTCCTATAATCTTATATAGACACAGGCGATATTTGATCAAATGATTCACCAAACAGTTTTGCATGTTTAAAACAGAACCAGTTGAGCAGTATATAACGAAACCGTCAACATCCTTTGTGAATTGAGGTAGAACAATTTGGAGCGGTAATCGGCCGGCTGTACGATTTCGCGGGCATAGCGCGTCCCGGGTGACACGTACGGCCCTTTGAAATGGCCTTAGTGATTTGTTCCTGTCTAAGATTAAATTATTATTAATGGAGAATATATTGTTACACGTATATGTATCTAGCTAGAAATTTTGCGCTTAATAGTATCGTAGACAATTTTCATCCTCGCCACGTCATTTTAAATATTAAGTCGCAAAAAACCTATGGAATTTTGAAGAAATCTATACTAGCACCGCAACTAAAATCGTGACAAAATAATTAGGGTACTAATTAGCACTTTTAGGTAGATAAAACTCACAGAGAGGACCCTGAAACGACCATTTCACCTGTTACAATACCAACAAACTTCATCAGCTAGTAGGGTACCATAATAATGTAGGGGATCGTCAACCTCGGTCAGGGTCGCGCACAAGGTTCAACAACATAGGAGCAAATATTTGTGGGGCCGTCAGACATTTGTACAATGTCTGGTCGTGTCGTTATATAATAGGGCCGCAGGACCATGACATGCGTATACAGCGTGTAAAGGTACTCCATATTTATTGACGTTAGTAGATCGAGTGGGTGAGGGATTGTTTACGAGTACTTTCACACTTGCTACGTCAAACAGTCGCACGTTTACTGGAAGACTGGCATATTTCACAGCTTACGTATATTTGCTCCGGTTTTCAATATGGCTTCAACTATTCCGGAATATCGTGATTTTCCTTGCCGCATCTGGTTCGCTCACTGCAATTTCTTTAGTCATTGCAAGCTTCTTTGATGACGATTTTCTAGGATGAGTAGCCTTCTACAACTGACTTATAAATACCTTTAAGAAAACATATTCTTCAAGCTTTTTAGCGCAACTATAACTAACAAAAGACTATCTTCTCCCCCAGGTATTGTGCTGTATTTCAACCTGCCCCGGCATGAATTCGGCCGCGTCCAGACCGTCCTGTTCCCCGTGTACTACGCCTTCAACGCTGTCATCAGTCTACTGGCCCTGCTCGCCTACTACAGGACGCAGGCCCTCACACAGTTCGAGAATACCTCCTGGGTACAGGTAAGCATCGAAACCTAAGCTTATTTTGAGTTCAGAAACTATAAGAGCGAAATTTTCAGATTCAATCAGGACATCTAGATCGCGATCAAGAGCTGTCAGTGTCAGTGGTGCCTCTGACAGATCCTGAACACAGTTTAAAGTGCTGATCGCGATCAATTTGATTTGTGAAATTTACCCTAAGAAAGTGGGTAGTGACAGAACTAATTCTTCACTTCGTTTTTTACTGCTAGGCCAAAGTTTGCGACTGAGAGCGAAGTATCTATAGCCAGGCTTGCACCAGAAACATGGGACTAGCTGCTGATAAGTTAATTTGAGCTCTTATTGACACATAGGTCAGTCAACCATAGGATCACAAAACACTTGCTAACAAAGACAGACGCTTCCCTCACACAGGTATAAAGCAATACATGATAAACGGTACTCCATCATATAACAGCCTGTGCAAACAAAATTAGCACATACTTGACTGAGTTACAACCAAGTGCTGTTAACACAAGTACATAAGCAAAAGGTCGCAGGTCTGCAATAAACAACAAGCATATAATAATAACGTAAATAACACATGAGCATATATTAAATGGCGCCAATACGTAAAGTGAAGTTTATGCTCGAGTGACTGTCATTGACATTCATTGAAATTATTATGTCCTGATTAATTATTATTGAATATTTTCACACTTAAGGAATAAAAGTAGATAACTTGTAATGACTGTGTAAAAGTGATTCACTTTTACTTTCGCTAAAAATGTATGTGAAATATAATACTACTTACTGACAAAAAAATTAAACACTCAACCGAAAGTTGGCACTGTTCAACATTCTTGACAACTAGGGTGACTAGAAGTAGGTTATCTTCCCCTGAACATCCTTATGCAAAAAGAGCCTTATTCATTCCTTCAAGATTACTTGGAACGGGTACACAATGAGTGTGGTAAAGGAAAAAAACTTGGATAGGATCCAATCAAAGCTATAAAAAGTAACTTTATCTTCTTATAAACAAATGCTACTTCTACTTAACCGGCCACTTGTTTTACTAGCACTTAACTTCGGAATTTATTCCCCAATGAGCAATACAATTAACTTTATAACGAACTCAATCAGCTACATAAGGAGTTATGCCCCTTCTGCTTGGAAGATAAATCAAGACACAATACGACCCGTTATCTGGGGGTCTTCCTTCACACGTTAGATTAATTACGTCGATTTTTTGAGGTCTGAAATTAATTTATGGGCTATTTTAATTAACGGGGTTGGCTTAGTGGTACATTTGTGTAATTTTAACTCTCGAGTGCCTACCGAATGTATATACTGATATTTTTAGTTATAAGGTCTTTCACAAATGAAACTGATCGTGATCAATGACCGCTCTTGAACGCGGTTTAGATCCGCTGATCTTTCAATATCATTGGTGAAATTTGCCCTTAATTACTAGCAAGCCATCTATATAGCAAGTTTGTGTCAGTTCTATTATAAGCTGAAAAATACGTCAATGGAATGTATTATTTCTCAATGTAGGTAATTATTCCAAAAGTGTTATTTTTCAGCATTATGCGTAGGCAGTTAATGACCTGCCTTATCTAAAATAAACTTAATTGACCGAATAACTTTGATTAAATTATGATTACGAGTTTAAACAGCGGCCAAGGAAATAAAATATGTACGAAAATTTACAATCGTGTCCTTCCACTTAACTTAAGTGCTATGTTTAATAAATACATTTATTGTTATTCAAAATGTCAGGGTGGTTGAGCAAACATATCATAATATTTTGTTTGTACTCCTATGATATGGCCGTCGCCGATTGTCAGATACGTTATGATTAATGATGGTTCTCATTGGTCAATTTTGATTTATTCTATCTATTCAAATAAAAATGTAGTTGCAAATAAGTATTATTTAGAAATCATTTCAACATGTATAGTCTATTAGATTAAAATTGGAACATACATAGAACATAATATTGGGTACGAAAATTGTTAATTGCAAATAAATTGCATGGAGACTATAAAAACCTTGATTCTTCATATCAAACCAATACTTACTTTATTTTTTTATTCCATACAAGATACTATGTAATCTTAAGTAAACGCAAGGTTGTATCAAAAGGTCGGATTAACTCGCTTGAACTCATTCTGGATAAAATACAGATTAAAAATGAACAACCATTTTTATGATGTCGGAACCGGATGCAAGGAAATAACTAAGAGATTGTTAATCATTTAATTGATAACATGACAGGTTAGGTCAAGCCATTTTTTTGCTTGTAGCCGTACGGAAAAGAATACACAGAATAACAATTGCATTAAGCATTTGCCTCTAGACAAGTCTCTCAACTGACTCTATTCTTTCTTATTCTTTATTTGAATTAGTGTTCCGAATTCATAGCTAGAGTAGAGGAATAAGAATAAAAACCAAATTCCAAATTCAAACCTCAACTAAACGTCCTTATTCTGTTTGTTACAGCTAGCGCTGCTGCTAGCCGTATTCAGCATCGAGTCGTACGTACGCCTGCGACTCGTGCACCCCATGCTGCGCGCCAAGCATGTCAAGACACAGATGGAGGAGGCAGCCGGTGGCGGACAAGAAGTGAGTATAGAATACTGCTGTTATTTTAGCATGATATCACTTGATATTCGAAGCATTATAAATAAAATTAGGAGTGAAGTCATTGCCAAGAAGCAGGACAGTACCGCGTCACAAAAAGTATATAGTCTAGTAGAGGTTGTAGCTATCAGACTCCTGGGGCCATGTCATTTCTCGTGATGTCAATAATCTAATTCAAGAGCATTAATATGACAAAGACTTCCAAGCTAAAGAAACGTTGTGTCTTACTCTATCCTCCCAATGACAAAACGAGGTTCTATGCTAGTCTTGATTTAAATAGTGAATCTTTTTTTCATGGTACTCATATGAAGACAAGATTATATATAATGAGTATCAATGAGAATAATTAGTATTTTTACATACAATAGTAATGTGACAACGAACATAAACAAAAAATAAACACATGTCATCGTCATAAATTATAGAACCTCTTTACACAAAGTGCTTTCTAATGAGTACGAGACAAAGCTAGAAATCAAAGTTCAAGAATGGGCATCCTTGAACTTACTATAACGACGACACTGCTACACCTGCGTCTATCCGACATACGTTCATGAAACAATACTGAGAATAGTATTAAAAAATAGAAAACAATCCACTTGACAACAGAAACCTGACGCCATCGCAAGATGCCTGTGAATGCACGATGCACGTGCTTTTTGCATCGATGCAGAAATTATTTGGTTCGCAATAAGTGATGATATGCACACGTCGTGAAAAGTAAAGAATTTTATTGATTGACTGTGATGCAATAAGCCGATTTTGCAATTGTTTGGCGTTCTTGGAACTTTGGTTTCTTCAATTTGTTGGGATATTCTAGTAATGACGTTATCCTAAAAGAAATCATGTGCAGCTACCCGTGAGTTTGACAATCACTAGCTCATGAATTACAAGGCCTAAGGCTCTTCTAGCTCTTCAAAAACTTAACCTTATCTTTAGTACTTAGGTACTATTACTAAGTATTCACACGTGAACACAAAGTGTTGATTGAATTTTGTTGTCGACTAGATTGTTTTCGCAAGGATTCTTTACTAAAACATGTGTTTCTCTTGTTACAGGTCGGTCGCCTAATCCTAGGTGAACTCGCACACTGTCCCCGCTACCTTCGTGTCCTGAAAACCTTCAGGACATACCACTCCAGTATAGCCATGGGCACTATGATAGCCCTGGGCTGCTCATTATACTCAACCATGATCATCGTCGACTCCATGTGCCGTTAATCGAAATACCAGGAACTATTATAGATAAAAATACACTAAGAAGTTCCGTTGGCATGCTGTGTAAATTTTAAACTTTCACTAAGAAAAGTCTTGAATTTCAGAAGTTTTTTTTTATTAAAAAAAAATATTGAAATGTTAACGTCTGTTTTATGTAGTTGGATTGATAAAGATTTTTGTAATAGAATGATTTGTTTCTTAATACTAATCAATTGATATGATAATGTGGTTGCTGTCTATCAGAAAACTGAAAGATTTACTTCAGCAGTCACGAATGTAGTATTTAGTGATTAGTTTAAATCTAAAACGAGTTTACATAGCATGATACCACCGATAAAAATTAAGGATCCATTTCATAAATGCATTACTGTCCTAGTTCCATTCAGGCTGTGAAGTCTGTTTTCACAATGTACGATTGTACACTTCTATTAAAAAAAAAATAGTATTAATTAGTAAAGAGTGACTCGACAAGGATTTAGGTGTGTGAGGCGCTGGTCGCACGAATTGTTTCCTAGAGAAACGTTGTGAGAGAATTGTTCCAAATTGTATTTAGTTTAAGTGACTGTAGAGAACGTGACTAAACGCAACGATTATATAGTATTAAGATTATTAACACAAATCTTTCTCAAGGTTGTTTAAATTGGTTAGTTGAAATTGTAACATCGAATTTATAGGAAAATGAACACTAACTTGCCAGCCACTAACAGTATAGATTTCAGTACCTAATCAAATTAATCTTGCCAAACGTTAGCAGTGATATTCCATCGGTTAGCCGTCTGAGGCAGTGAGCTAATCTGTAAGCTGCTTGATATTATGAAACTCATGTTGTAGGCTCTCTAATTTCCTGCAATACTGCCATAGTTTAGCGCTAAGTGTAGTTATAAGTAGTATAGGCTCTCGCCAAGCATTTTGTCGCAAGTAATCGTTAAAATGCTCCTTGAACGCAGGAAGTTACGAGCACGCAACTTTTACGATGTTTTTGGTGTTGAATCAAATTCGATTGTAGCTTGTAGCAGAGCGCTACGTACGTTCTAAGAATTTTTGATGTGTCTTCAGAACTTGCCATTAGCGACGATGCTCGCTAAGTTTTATTGTTGTGACGACTCGATTGCCTAGTCAGCAACAGACGCTGCGATCGTAAAATCACCATTTTACTGAATCGCGCGTTCATGAAACCTGGGGCTGCAGTCTCGACACAGATAGCGACAAAAATCGGTCGTTAAGTCATAACGATGTCAAATTTCTTTAATAGATTTTCAACCTTAAGGTTTCGAAATAAAGTTGAAAATCTACTAAAGAAATTTGACATCGTTATGACTTAACGGCCGATTTTTGTAGCTATCTATGTCGAGACTGCAGCCCCAGGGCTTAAAAGTATTGCATTTAACCAAGTTGATTGTTATTGAACGTGTTTAAATGATTACTTTTAACCGTCAAGCAGCTTATGCCTTATTGGCAGAGGGTTTAACTAATTTTAAGTAATATAATTTTATAATTACTAAGTTTAGTTAGAAATAAATTAATTTCATCAATTAATATGAATACGAGTTAGTGATTACTTATTATTCATAAATGATCTGAGTGTCTACGTGGGATTATTATTTATTTGAGACGTGAGAGAACGAAAAAAGTATTAAAATTAAAAATAAATGACTATTATGAAAACTTGCCTTGTTATTTACTTGGACTTTTTTACCTGTAGATACCTTCAGGTTGTAGATATGTTGGTCCCTCCCCTTCCTAAGCTCCCTCGTTTAAGTATCCAGTTACAAACAACTTAAAAGATAGTAAGTAACTGGACAGCTTCAGATTATCCATGAGGTAGCCTCATAAATTTGCGAAAATGATCGATGCTAGCTACCAATGCCATTACCTACATCCTTTGAGAGACACGCACACGGACCTACCTCAAACGAAATAGGGCTGCTTTCAAACCAAGGTAGGTAGTAGGTACGTGGTTATCCTACTTAATCTTAGTGGACAGACGCCCAGACACCTTAGTACAAGGTTTACGTTAATTACCTACCTACTCGATTTGGAGATGAGCAGAAGACATAATATATGATGAGGCTGACCTGTGTCACGTTCCTATCAACGTGCAGATTGGCACAAGACAAGAGATAGATACAATAATACCCAGCAGTGGATGAATTCAGGCTGAGGATGATGAAATAGGCATCTACTGATTTCCCGCATCAGGGAGGCTATTTCCTATTCGAGCTCTGTTGATTCACATTCTGTCCAAGGGGCGTCTCCAATAACAGTGCGTTTGCACTAGAATTGATGAAGGGCTGAGATATATCCAAGGCTGAGCCTTGGCTGAGTATTGCATTATAATTCATCATAAAATTACCTGTAAACCTGGGCACATAATTATTATGATTTACAAAGCTATGTGCTAGTAGTAAATAAATATGTTACTAACTTCATAGTAGCCAGTTGCAAGAAAACCAAAGACGAGATACACAACACAAGGCCCCAACAATTTGCGTATATAAACGATACAACCATTTGAGTATACAGCAGTCAGTTAAAGAATTATTCTGCAAATCTGTTAGCAAACATCATCCACTTTTGCCCTTGCGTCGCGTCGGTAAGTAAATAAAATGACCCTCAACTACCAAGTTTTTTATAGGAAATAAACTGTAGGCCATCAATAAAGTACAGCATATTTACAATATTAAAAATAAGGGTGTTTCTTTAAAATGGTTGAGATTGTCGAATATTTAACCTACTATTACCGTAATATTTCATACTTTTAATCAGTAGAACGAAACGTATATCTTAAAACTGTCACTGGTAAAACTGACATTAATATTTGTGTTGCCCTGAACAAAATTCTACTAATCTGAAATACATTTTTCATGCAATAGGTATTTCAACATGAATATTATTTAATTGGGCTAGAATTTACTTTTGTGAGTATTGTTTTTTACTTCTTCTTCAAGTTTATTCAACTATTATCGCCATGTCAAAAGATATTTTGTAGGTTCTGGCATTCTAAGTTACTACAATGTACTAAATTGTGGTTCTACTATAGCAACTCCAAATAATTTGACAGATTGACTTTGACACATTCTGCCAAAACACCAAGCTAAAATGTCAATAGTGACCTTACGTGGTTTTATTTTATTAGAGTTTGGAAATATTATTGCAATACACGATGAAATCTGAATCATTTACAGTCATTATAAAAATTGTATCGGAGAGCATATGCTTCAGTGAACGTCGCAATCATGTTGCTTATAGGTAGGACGAACGAAACTAAAAACATGAAGTGTAATTGTAAATGGAAAATTAACACAAAAATGATCGTAGATCGATTTAAAACTGTGCTAATATTATCAAGCGTGGTGTGTACATTCGCTGTTGTGATATCTTTGCACAAATTGGTAAATTACGAAGTGAAATTCGCGAAGCCATTTTCGCCCATACCAGATGGTTTGTACGGTAACTATTTAGAACCTATTTCTGAGCAAAGTCCGGATCCGCCCCCGCTCAGACCGCTCGACAAAACGCGCGATGCAGAAGCAGTCGTTTCCCTGAACGCTGCGTTGGAAATGAAAAAGGTAGGCAAAGATGAGAAAGCACTCAAATTGTTTCAACATGCTTTCGCGTTATCACCGAAACATGCTGACATTCTCAACCACTATGGAGAGTTTTTGGAAGATACCAAAAAGGATGTGGTCAGGGCTGACCAGCTGTATACCTTAGCTTTAACTAACTATCCAGAACACAGTGGTGCCTTAGAGAATCGACAACGCACTGCCAGCATAGTAGAGAACTTAGACCGAGAGATGTTGAGAAAGATAGATGATAAGAGGGATGCACTATCATCAATACCTGAAAGTAACTCGGCTCTAAGAAGAGCGAAGAAAGAAGCCTACTTCCAACATATCTACCACACTGTTGCCATTGAAGGAAACACCATGACATTACAACAGACAAGAAGTGTCTTAGAAACTAGAATAGCAGTTTCAGGAAAAAGTATAGATGAGCATAATGAAATCTTAGGTCTAGATGCAGCAATGAAGTACATTAACTCCACATTATTGTACCGTCTGCGGGCCATCACAATGAATGATATACTAGAGATTCATAAACGAGTGTTGGGTCATGTAGATCCTGTTGAGGGAGGTCAGTTTCGTAGAACACAAGTTTATGTTGGTGGTCACATCCCACCGGGACCGTCTGAAATACAGAGGCTAATGATTCAGTTTCTAGAATGGTTGAATTCTGAAGATGCTTTAGACCTGCATCCTGTAAGGTAAGCAATTGTTTACACCTGTAATCTCTGAAGGCTCCGGCAAGTGTGTAACTACACGGCCTACTTCTAGTACGCTCACATTTGCCAGTTTAATTATGTCCCAAGTAAAATGTTGCAAGCCTATTGCCATCAATTTGTACAACTCCAGACTCATCATCATCATCCATAACCTGAATACACCCACTGCTGGGTATAATATCCAAATCCCCACATTCCTGTGCCAGCCTCATTCAGGTTTTTCCCTGGATAAGGCCCCACTGAAATATTCCTTATGAAAAAACCCCAAATCACTTTCATCAATCCTGGGAATCAAAACCTAGATCTCATGGTCAATAGTAGCATTTGTAACCACTAGACACAAGTCAGTAATTATTTTTTCTGAATGAATGAAATAAAAGACCCTACATTACCCCCCTGTATTACCTTTATGGTTAATTTACAAACATAACACAGTGATGAAGAAATAGAAAGTAAAAGTTTTATGGGTTACTGAACTTGCATGGTATGACTTTCTTTTCCAAGTCTGCATAAATATTATGTTTTACATGCTTTCTAGTTTACTATTATAATAGTAACAACCTATCAGTATAATCATACAATTAAATTTGTTTATTAAATTGCTTCTAACAGCTGTTTAGTTGGTTATGGTATGGGTATAGAAATAACAAACAAATTTATTTCAATAGAATATTGTTTTTTAACTTAACAATAACTCGAATAAAAAAAAATGGGATTTTTTTATAGGCCCAATTACCCACTTCTGGGCAAAGGCCTCCACTATATTTTTCCGGGCGTCTCCTTTTTTGTATGCCTTTTCGGTATATTTTCTCCTAGTTACCAACTCGTCGGAATCAGCTTGAGCTAACAACCTACGTAAACTCAAGCCATTTCCCGTCGGTACACATAAATCCTCCAGAAACACCGATTAAACTATAGAACACCATCTGACACATTCTTTACATACTCCTTTCTTTCACTTCGTCTACGCTCATATACGCACACTAGTTGCAAGAACTACGCACCTGACCTTTCCGAATGAACCATCTCTAGCATTTAATTCTCACAATTCCAGATACGCAGCGCTAGCCCACTACAAACTAGTTCACATACACCCGTTCGTAGACGGCAATGGCCGCACCTCCCGGTTGCTGATGAACTTACTACTGATGCAGGCCGGCTACCCTCCTGTGATCATCGCTAAGCAGCATCGCCATCTGTACTACCAACATCTACAGACTGCCAATGAGGGCGATGTCAGACCTTTTGTCAGGTGAGATGGAATTTTAAGTCACTATGTCCTAGGAATCTAGGCCTTTACCCAACATTGGGTGATTCCGCCTGAAATGAATGAGCCGTATGTGTATAGCATCCAATCTGTAAATGCTTGGTCTGCTAAGAAAGTTTTTCTGTAGCTGTTTAAGTACCTGCCACATTTCTAATTACCACCCTGGATAAATTATCCATTTTAAATTTGATCAATCATTTGCTCAAAAACAGCTCAACAACATAATTATATCTGACGGAATTTCAAAGGTTAAGCAAAATAATAAGTCATAAAGCCATACAGCTTCATTCAATGAATGGCAATTAAGAATATATCACAAACACGTGTGAAACATTGCATCGTAATATGCTAAGCCAATCTATCAACTTTTATATGCTCAAGTAAATACGTAGGCAGTGACAGCCTAGTGGTTCGAACCCAAGGCACACACCTCTGATTTTTCAGATTCATGTGCGTATTGTATAATCATCACTTGCTTCGGTGAGGGAAAACATCGTGAGGAAACCAGCATGCCTGAGAGATATTTCTTGACGGCATGTTAAGCCAAGTCAGAGGCCCATAGGCTGCATAAAAACTCTGACACCAGGTTAGGAACTAACCACACGATAAAGAAAGAAAGAATACGTAGGAGGATTAATGCACGCCGTTTGAAGTCAGCTGTCTTTCCCATATTTATATAACGTATGACAGGTTCTATTTCTCATCGAGATTACAATAACTGCATTGTTGGCGGCACTATCATAATATTGTTAATACAGCTGCTGGCTACTCATAGGCACATGATTGAATATAGATTGAATGCGTCAACCTACTCATCGGGCATCACGATATGGGCATTGACGACTTTTCAGACTTTTATTATCCTCGTCGCAATATCTGGGGATGACTTTCTAATTTGTTGAGTTTGTAGTCTTAAGTCATCCATACATAAACACTCGACCACTGATCAAATACCTGTACTTTATTCTTATTTAGCCTATACTGTCCCACTGCTGGACAAAGGTCTCCCCTAAGTCCTTCCAGGAACTCTTGCCAAGACATGTAGCGCAAATATATAATCGAAGCCCAAATCGTAGTGTGTGGCGCAAATGCAGTGGTTATCCGGCCTAGTAAGGCAGAATAACCACTGCATTTGCCGTTGCGGCGGCAAGAAGCATTTAAAATGATTTCCGGCTCGTCGAGTTATGGTGTAGCGAGGCTAAATAATGCCTCTTTACTACCTCATAATTCCAACAAAAACTACATTTTATACCTCTCCTTTTCAGGTTCATAGCCCAGTGTACGGAACGAACGCTAAACCTATACCTCTGGGCAACTAGCGAGTATTCCCACATGGTCCCCGCCATCGGCGACCCGCACATACTTACTGGAGAAGGATTTGAGGACGACATGTTGTGATGACGACTCCCCCCTTACAATCGTAGACGGAAACAGAGACACATAGGACATTTTCGTAACTAAACAAGGCCTAATTTGGGTTGCGGAGCTGGAATTAGCCCTGCAGATTGGGCGGGAATTTGGATCCAGAATATAGTCTTAATTAAACACTGTGTAGGGGACATCAAAGCGTGCTATGATAACACACCTGTTCCATACATTTTGACTGTAAGTCGGTCGTAGGGACGAAAAATTTCTACACTGGTCTGTTTAGAACCATGTACTGAATTCATGGTCATATTTGGCGCTTCGATGCCCGTAACACCCTGTATTATAGAATTTAGTGTAAATATAATGTTGTGGTGCATTTCAAATTGTAAATAATGTTGTTATAGGAATGTTTTCTTCCAATTGTTCGTACACGCCTGCTGGCAGGCGGTTACCGGTGGCCCTATACTATACACTCACGGAAACAGCAGTTTGTACAGAAGTAAATTATGTAAATTCTTGGGTTTCGAGATGAATTTTGGGGCTCCTGGAGAGCGGTTTCAGACTAGCGTATTTTTCGGCGCATATAACTTGAAAATTTTCGAACGCGCGTACACGTGCTTATTCGCCGCGTGTTTGGCAAGGTACGTGGGCGCGCAGAGAGGCGATTCTCGCGCTTCTAAAAACGAGCTTACTCGACCAAAATAAACTAATCCGAAACCGCCTTCAGACATCTCCCCACCCGGCCCGCGAAGAAGCGACTGGCTGTCAAATATTTTCTCGCTCAAGAAAACTTCAAAAGACAGTATGTCTTGTGTTAATAAAACAAATACATATTATCATATGCCATATTGCCTGGTGGGGCAGGTGTTGTATACAGTGGCTTATTAGACGATGTTTAGTATTAGTTACGCGTTTTATTATTGTTTTTTTTTAAGAGTTTATGTGGCTTTATACACCAGCCTATTCCATAGCCGACTGGTTTCGGATCTAACCGTAGTCTTTAATCACGAGTTCCTCAGGCGACTTGCTTAGAGATAAACGTCTAATGAGACATTGTATATGTGGGAGCCATGAGATATCATGTTATTTTAGTGCTGAATAGTAAAAGGGCCATGATAATGTGTATAGGTAAATTAAATAAACCAAAGACAACAACTTATGCTATTGAGTTTATATGTATTAAAAAGTGTACCATGATTCTTTTGGCGCTTGAATGGCTTTGTCAGTAGAGTGCTTGTGGTAAACATTTTTGAGATTGCCAAAACAAGATGGCGGCGGTAATTCCGACTGTGGCCACGGACCAACAGAACCATGCAGGACTTTATTGAGATTTATGATTACAGAACTTGACATGATGTATTTATTATTGAGTATTCTGAAATTAAAATGACTGGCACTACAAACAAGGTAGCTTAGATACTGTATATAGTACGTACTGTAGACAGTATGTAAGCAACTTAGATCTGAATACTCGACCTGAGTTTAGATTACATTACGAGGAGAACACACTGGCGCTTCCAGTCATTGACGAACCTCAGTTAAACATAAAATGGCTTTAATTATAAATAATATCATCAGCTTGGAACTTAAAACGTAATAAATCGAACATTTACTGTTTTTCCATTAATTCAATAGTGTTAAAAATCGATTCGTTTCTTTCGCTCGCATATTATATTTACGTAATAACATAATAACCTCAACTCACGCAAAAAACATCCACACATAACACGGTAAGGCATTTACAGGAAAACCAGTTTTTTTTAAATGATTTAAAAACAACCTAATTAGTGTTGACAAAATTAAATTATATTTTCTTTACATTAAAGCCCGTTTGCACCACATACGTTTAGCGCTACACAAATTTAGAATATCGTTCTGACTCTGATCGTCAGAGGATTGACAGAAACAGAACATTCTTTCCTCGGTTCTTATTAATCGTTTGAAAATTAAAGATAGTATGATGTTTTAAAATATGTTTAGTGCTAAACGAATTTAGTTATTTGCGGTGGAGGCGGTACTAAGACAATCACTAGAATTGTGCTGTGATATTTAATAACTTATTTATTTATTATTTCTGATTAGGATGCACAAATTTCGGGTGTGAAGGTAGATTGATTAAGGCCCAAATGCACCACAAATCGTCCAACACATTTAATACTAAACGTATCATTCGGTCTCTGTCATCTTACATCGAGGTTTGAAATTCGTTTAGCGTTAAACTTTCTTAGTGATTCGTGGTGCAAGTTGGCCTAGAAATTGTTAGTTTGTTTTGTATAGATGTAGCATAATTTTAGTAAATAATTAAAAATTTCAACTCTAAGTTGAGACACAAGCGTGCTATTTTCAATTTTCAGTGATTCTGAAAATTTAATTAAATTATTGTTCTTTGCCATAATTATAAATTGAACATTTATTTATCTACTAAAAATGATGTCGAAGTTATATTTTCTTTTCTTATGAATTGTTACTCCATATAAATGTAATATCCTTTGATCAGGGGTTGCCTATGGAACGACACAGCTGGCCCTACCGGTAAATAAAGACCACATTTTTAACACCACCTCGAATACTAAGCAAATTAACTGGATTCAATTTGAGAAAAACCTCTTCATTTCATGTAATGTATCTTGTGTATGTTAGATACTTAAGAAGTATTTTGTGTTGTCTTCCAGTATTTATGTGCGACTATTTATTTGCATTTCCATGATACCAGTACAAACTTGCTCTTAAATATACCTAAGTACTTTCAGTTTGTGTTGTCTTATTTACCTTTTCAGAGCTATCATTGTTGATTTCTTTAACAAAAATACTTCTTGTTGATGTTTGACTAAGTAACGACGCAGGTTTTCTAAATCTTAATATTGAGTAACTAACTCATCAAAAGGTTAATTTCGATCGGGTCAACCAAAAATAAAATATCAGAACAATTTTGATTAATTTATTATAATGTGCGATGTTAAAATAAAATTTATAATAAGCATTTAACTAGACAACTAGAGCGGGAATGCGCCGCACCAGCATTCAACACTTGTTCATTTACTCAACGCTTCTATACAATAACTAATTCATTCGAACGCGGTTACAATCTCGACGATAATACAATTATTAAAAAAAACGTATAATAATAATTATAGTAAGAGAGATTTTGTTCAGTACGATCAAACATCAGCGCAGCAGCCACTCTGATACAGAGGGCCGATTCGTTTTGTTTTAATTATTTATTAATAAGCGCTATCTAATAATGTTGTAAGCTACAGTATAAATAGTTACCTCGGGAGGGTCGCAGCCGCCGAGGCGTGGGAGCGTGGTCACTTTGCACTCGGGTATTCACACAAGCGTCGACATAAACAAAAATGAACCCACATATCACTTAAGTGTAACTAGCTCCTAATAACATAACTGTTATGATTTTGACCTTGTGCAAATATTCGAGTGATTTCGTCCAGTAGTTGATAACATCCCACGACATTTCCCACGATTTACGACAAAAAGAAATCAATTTTAACGTAATTAACTTGAAATAAAAGCGAATATTTGTCCATCCTTCAGACTCTAGGGGTTAAGGTTAAAAACAAGTCTGAACCTAGCACCAGATGAGCAGATATTAAACCATAAAACAGATTCGGGTTACGGTTATTTTTTATTCGCAGACGTTATAATATCGTGGTTATTATGTTAAAAACCAAAGATTTACGCATATTTAGAGCGGACAGCGTTCTATGTTCCATTCCAGAATGGAATATAGATGAGGTGTGTCCTTTACAGCTCAAGCTGTGAGGCGTCTAACCGTGCGTCGCAGGAACACAAACACTAGTTATAAGCACATTCTATCACAACATAATAAATAAAATCCCGTACAAAAGAAATGAAAAAATATTATAATGTACTGACTTGCAAAACTTACATAGTTACATAGTCTTTAAGTAGTTTTTTTCTATTTTTATTAATTAACAATACATAAAAATGCGTTTTTATACGATTTTTAAAAGATGACAATGTTTTTTTTTTTTTTTTTATTTAAAATAATTGTGGTAGTAATTACAATATTAGTGGTAGCAGTAATATCTGTGTATAGAAATTTATCTCACCAGCCCTGGTTGCGACTGGCAGTCGTCATTATTAAAATTACAAATCTGCATTCCTGCGGCAAAAAAACTAAACAAATCCTTAAATTACAATATGCGCCGTGTTAGTTCTAATTTCCCGTAGAAACGCAGCAAAATGTGACAAAAAGACTAAAACTCAAGTTAAAAATTGGCAAAGAGCTTTGCTCCCGCTCACATTAATAAAACTCAAGTCTGCCTATGCGTTACAGTCCTGAGTTATTAAATAAATAGCAGAGATATTTCCATCTCCGTTCACAATTAGTATCAGATAGGCGATACAAAGATGTGTGGCACTACAACTGAGCAACAAACTATAGACAATCATCTATCGAGTTATACCATGCCACAGTTTTAAAGGCCTAACGTATTCAAGCACCATAGGTAGGAATTATCAGTGAGTAATGTAAAAAAGATGAAAAAAATACTGATTTTAAAAATATAAAATAAATCGTAAGTTTTTGTCAAGACATGATATAACTTGATATTTTTTCACAATATAGCACTATTGACAAGCCATGGTTTGAAGTAAAAAGATCTACAATATAACTTTGGCGCTGCCTTCTTAAATGTTGAAAAACAATGGACAGCTGTAGGGACATAGGTATCAAGAGATGATCAAAGGAGTTGAAGGTATTAACACCTTCAGTGCCGGAAACCCACCTGGAGTGTCCACTACTCGCTTGCAATATGTATGGAGGGATGGCACATGTGCGACATGAAACGGGGGGTGGACACGAATGTGATTATAATCTCAATACATGGAATGTTTTACAGCTCTCGATATTGCCTCTACAGATGTCCATATGACGACTCAAAGAACCAACTTTTACATTTCTAGCCGAACTATACTTAAATCATTTACGTAATCAATGAAAAATAATTCGTGTTTCATGTGTGACCATTTACTGCGGTAGAAAAATGTAGTTTTCCCCTTTTAACAAGTTAAAGATCTTCACCTTCACCAGTGTCCGGCCATTTCCCAGCTGTGTTGGGGTCGGCTTCCAGCCTAACCAGATTTAGCTGAATACCAATAACTTACATGGAGCCACTGGGCTACAAGATACCTCATCATGGTAAGGCACTGGTCAGAGTTTCGGGGATTGCCTACCCGTAACGAGTGTCAAAGATCTACAAATGGCAGCCGGAACCGGGATCTGTTCGAAATGGAATGATTATAAGATTGGTCATTCTGTGGATGGGCACAGAATGACCGTGCCAATCTTGATCGAACGACCTGTGGGGCTGTTACTTAGCCACCAGAGAATGATGTGCAGAGCTGCAGTTGTATCAGAAATCAGTTACAACATTTAAAAAGAAGTATCAGAAAGAGCTGTTAAAAAGACGAGGCACAAACCAAGAGATGGGAGGAACATGGAAAAAAAAGTCATTTAAATTGGTAATTGATTTTAGTTTACTTCTAAAAATACGTAGTTTTGTGAGTGAATGTACATTTTCCACCGTAAATACGCACACTTGAAGCACTTGTATTGTCACATAACATAGGAAATCGGGTCAATAGGTACGTTTACAACGAGCGAATAACAAGCGATTTTATATGCAACAGATATGTTAATCAATCACATGATACTCAACATTTATACATTCTCAATCAATACTTTCTTTTAGTTTATTATTTTAAAATATTGATTTTGTCTTGATCTGTTTTTAATTTTTGTTTTAATAGAATAGTTTAAAGAAAGTAAAGTCAAATCAAGAAGATATATTTTTAAAACAGGAAAAGTCTATTATTTATTTATAGATCAAGACAAAAGCAATCTTCTATCGGTGCGCAAAGTATTTTAAAACTCCTTTTACATTCAAAATATCTAATTTTAAAACAACTATTTCACAACATTCCGAGTACTTCGTTATGCCAAACATATTATTCTAAACAATTTTGTCATGAAAACTAATCACAGCAGCACAGCATTTATCCGTCAAAACCACAGATATAGATAGACTTACGCAAGTATCACGATCTGTATGGAAACCAAGCGTGCCATTCTTTGACTACCTACTATGACGTCACAACTGTCACAAGCACTATAGTGACGGGGAAAACCAAAACGATTCAAAGACACCGCCGAGTGCGGCACCCGTCTCTACACGTAAATATTCGATTGATACACCTTATATAATCAATTTAAGTTCTAGTGTTTACAAAAAAGAAAAAAAAAATAAAACAAATTCTACTCTATTTTTATCTCTCTCTTTCACTAAAGTTCGCCTTTGTACATACCATATCTCAATTACTGTACGAATACTATTTATTCAGTAATTATGTACAATTAATCGATTTTGTGACATAGTAATGAAACAGAAAAAAAAAATAAAGTTCTCGAGTTGTAACGTTGGTTGTTTTAAGCACATTAGCTTGATCATCATTAATAAACGATTTTTTTTAAGCTCTATATTAACGAAATCATGTCGTGTATTTTTTGGACTTTGCGACGGTTCCGTTCCCTCAGAATTTTTATTTATTTGCTTTTGCTTTTTTTCCTTCAACAAAGCTTGCTTCCTCAAAATGTATCGAACAACTAGTGCTATATACTTCGGGACGACCGTCTACCGTCGCATCAATTCATTTTTCTTTTAAATTACCATCAAGTGGAAAACTAAAAAATCACGAAACGTTAAGATTATATAAAAATCGTCTCTGAAATCTGTGTCCGAAATCGATTCTCGAGAATCGCTTTGTGTTGCGTACGCTGAACAGCACTAATCGATAAAATTGACAGAAAAATGACAAAAGCACCTGTACTACGAAACTGAAGCGATATACGATAGTATCACTTGTTTCGGTATTCATCACTTCTTAAAACAGAACGTGGCATCAACCTCTCCAAGTAAAAGCCGCAATGCATTACGAATTTGCAGCTTTAATTTTTTGAAAGAGGTCCGACTAGCGTGGCGCACCAATGGAGAGTGAGCTTGACAGTGGCCACGTTAAGTTCCTTTAGCTTGCTATTTAGGTCTATCTATATCTGTGGCCAAAACCGTAAATTTTGGCTTATTGGGCAAGTGGCCAAGTTACACTGAAACCATCCTAAAAAGCTCGAAATGTGATAGCAATACTTGTCCAAGCATAGCCAAGTATGTGGATGAATGTACCTAGTATAACAAAGGATATAATTTTGACAGATACATTCATGTATATAGACATTGGCGCAACTAGGGCATTGAATAAAATGAACTTGGGTTGCGTCTTTCGACACGTACTTTAACAGGACAAGTGTGGCTTTGGTCTAAAAAACGACCCCTAACACAATAAATTGAAGTTAGATTCACAACTCTAGTTTAAAATCAAGGCTAAAAACATTCAAGCGGATGAATTGAAGCGTTATCTAGTCAAGCTAGCCTCAGATCCGGCACATTCCCGCTACGCCAGCCAGTCGCGCCAATGACGAACTACTTCACATCACTGGGACCGCCCCTGCCACGTTTGTACTTCCATCTCCCGGTATATAAAAATATCTACAGTTCGACGATAGGCCTTTAGCGAAAGTTAAATGCATCCAGAATAAGTGACTTAACGTTAATAGGGTAATGTCACGCACCTTACAATTACATGATTCGATTACATGTTAGGTATCGATCGATAAATGTATCTACCGATGTCTAACACGTAGCTTCATCCTGTGTCACGAGTAAAGGAGGGAATTCACTCGCTGGCAATCGTGTGGACAGTATCAGCTAAGTATTAGGGCAAAATCTCAAATCAAATTACATATAATGCCAACAAGTGAACTCGGACCTTCATAGACTTTAGTACTGAATAAACTATTACAGAAACTAAAGATACATCTCTACTATCGATACTCGTAATAGCACGTTTTGTCTAACACCGCATCGCAGCCGTTTTGGACGTTATTGAGTTAAAAATACACGTCAAAATAGCGCATCAACGAGTCATGTGGGACAGTTGCCGGCCGCACGGCCATCCTTTGTGCTTCAAACACTACTAATAAACAGTCTCTCGTTTTCAACACGACGGCACATACCTCGGTATACTAAGCTTTACAATAATATCGAACAAAGTGGTCAAAACTCGCTCAGTTTTCCGAGACGCGGGCAAATCAAAATTGAAGCGATTATACAGTAGGCCAGCTACACACGGTCTCCAAACAATGAATTTGTCTCAATACTGATTCTTTATACACTGTAATTTCTGTGTCAGCGTTGTTGTGACGTATTCGGGCGATAACTCGCAGCAGCAGCGCGCACTATACGCAGCGTCGATAAAATTCAGTTTCTAACAACCGAACATCGAGATTCTTATTATTTAAATTATTTATCAAAGTTTAAAATTGTTATATTACATTCGCCTCTAAGCTCCGCCCTCAAAATGATCCATTTTTGTACATTTCTAACCGAAGCAAGCAAGACTTCTACTCTTTGCTACACTTGCAAGACATGCGTCTTTATACAATTAATGTTTTATCGTAATTAAGGCGAACACTGAAACGACTAGTGGTCAGTCTGTTATAATTTTCGTTCATGTGCTGACAAAAGAAGGTACTTTTCATAAATGCAAACTTTGAATAAGTAATTGTTGGTAAACTTTCTTTTGGTGAAATCCTACTATAATACGAAACGGTACCTTTCATTTTCTTTTGTCTATCTAAGCCAGTAACCCTAGCACGGTCTAACAAGTCATAGCTATCATATCGTCATGGACAAAATTAAGGAATAGTAGCAGCACCTGGCGAGCAATATTAAGGGTATTATAAAAGTTCGTTCGCGAAAAATACGTAGGTCAGGTTCGAATGTCCGTGCTAGGGGTCATAGTTATTTTGTCTTTTACTAAGTTGTCATGTGACGTACAATATTATCAAGAAACGACATTAAAAAGTTCTGAACCAAGTCACTATTAAAACATACTTTTGGACAGACAGACATGTTTCTCAATACTTGTCGTCCATATAAAAGGTAAGGTTGGTATCTAACCACGTTCCGAAGCTATAATATCGACGCTACGGCAGTGCGGTACGGTAGTGCCCGCTAGTGGTGTCGGGGAGGCTGGATGTGGCGCGAGATGTGCTCCTCCTGCTGCATCTTAGAGCGGAACTCTGCGACCAGGTCGCGCGACTGCGCCAGCACTGCCAGCTGCTCGTTGAGTAGCTCCTCCCATTGGGTCGCGTAGGCTGGGAACAGAAGATGCGTTTAAATATGGGTGAAGATACAGTCTCAGAGTTAGATGTTAAGATCAATATAAAATCAGCATGAAGCGAATAAATATTACGAATAGGTTTTTACAAGGTAAGTATAAAATAGTTATGTTTAGACATGGGTTAGTATAATTGAAGATTTGTTGCACTTCATTGTTAAATTTTATGCAAGAATATATATTTATTGATAATTTAGCAAATGCTAGATCCAAGCTTGGATGGAGCAGTTTAGGGGATGATTTTTGAAAATTCATCCCCTAAAGCTGTGATATATAGAAGACAGTTTGTATGAATGTTTGTAATTATTTTGGATAGGAAATTCCATTGCACCAAACAGATTCTATAATAAAATTTTAAAGCAGTTAAATTAAACCAATTAATCCTATGAGCGTCAGCATTGGCAGCGTGATGATCGGTGCGGTTAACAATTAATCCCTTTTGATTATGTTATCCTCCAAATTACATGAAGTATTCTTTCAAATAAACTGGATGAGATGATAAGAAACGAACACCATTCGGAAAAAAGGACACCTCAATTTAACAGTGAGTGATTTTGGACAGATTGTGTATCTAAAAACATGGTGCTCTCAAAAATCTAACTCGTGACTGCAGTATTGTGTTTTGTGCAAATATTGTGTTTATTTTCATTCAAACATGTTTTGAAAGGATTTCTTTTTTTAACTTTAGCCATACGTAATCTTACTCACGGTGTACAAGAATAGTGGACGGATCCAATGTTGTAATTTAGAATGCAACGCGACCTCTACCAATGGTACAGTAACAAAAGTATGATGCAGCAACATATGTCGCAACAGTAAGTCAAACCTAACTGTCGGCGCGATCGTCGCGTGCCAACGCCGGCGCTCGGCAGGAAGCGGAGCCGCTTGATGCGAACGTGCACGCCTGCAACACGCATGCATATGCAGATACGGACAAACATGTAATGTTACACGCACGCATGCGAACAGATAGGCATGCAAGCACGCGGTAGCGCACAAGCAATATAAATGTGCTTACGCTAAAATTAACTTAGTTACACCTTTTGAACATAAAATACATTCGATAAATGGCGATTTGTAGTGACGGGCAAAGACGACACTGTACTGTGAAAATGTAACGCTCGTAAGGCACATGTACTATACACTACAGCGATACAGGACAAATACTTGACGGTACCAATATAGTCTTCTTATTTTGTCCCGTCTTGACAATGTTGACATTTCCTTGAACTAGCTTAAACTTTGATTGCAGCGATACAGCGCGTGTTGCAGGTAGTCTGAGATGCAACGTTACAGCGGTTCAGTAGACATGCAACAACTCACCGTCCTGGTCGTAGTCCACGTCGCGCGTGATGCCGAGCAGCTGGTTGCAGCGTTGTAGGGCGTGTTGCAGGTAGTCGGAGATGGCTTTGTGATTGTCTAGTACTTCTTCCTCGGCTCGCTGCATCTCGTCGATTGCTTCGTGGAACGTGTACATTTCAGCGGACATGTCGCCCTCCTATGAAACAAGTTGAATATTTATAATATTATTTTCCTTTTATGTGATTTGTATCAGAGAGAGAGGTATAACGAATAGCGTTCTAAGGATGATAGTCGAGAGAACCGTCACCGTTCGTTCAGTCACTGAACCCCACTGTTCTGAGTCCGATGAGCCTACCGAGGAGGGGCAGACGGTGTACCTAGTATCGTTTATATTTGTGGAAGAGGAGGGAAAGGTCGGACGTACGTTGAGCGAGCGCAGCTGCGCCAGGTCGTGCGCGGGCTCCATGTCCACGTCGGCCAGCGCCTCGCGCCGCGCCGGGTCGGCCGTGCCCAGCTCCTTGACGCGGTCGGCGTAGCGCAGCGTGTTGAGCGAGTGCTCGCACGACGACATGGCGGGCGAGATCATGGCGATCATGCACGTGCGCGACTTGTCGCCGATGAAGCTGTCGCGCAGCACCTGCGTCAGCTTCGACACGCGGAACGGCAGGTGGTTCTGGCCCTTCATGCCGAGCGCTCGGATACATTCTTTGAGCGCGAGTAGGGATTTGTTTATTTCTGCGCTTTCCATGCCTGTGGGAGACGAAAAACATTACATTATTAGGTCCCTTTATTCTACTATTTTTAGACTTGAACTAACATTTTTAAGAATTGACGGCACGGTTGGTGCTGTGGCTAAGCGATTGACTGCTGCGCTGCGTGTCGCGGGTTCGATTCCCGCACGGAACAAATATTTGTATAGCCTACAGGTAGTTGTTCCGGGTCTGGCTGTTTGTGTATGTGAGGTTAAATGTTTGTAAACGCACCCACGATACAGGAGAAATTCCTAGTGTGGGGCAACGATTTTTTAAAAAAAAAGAAAGAAAAAGGAATTACGTAAGTTTTGTTACCTACATAAAAACCTGCGCAAGTTGAATAGTTTTATGGAATCACTGACCAACTGGGATGATTTATTGTAGATCGTTTGGTATATGGTTATTAATTTGGCACATAGTTTAGAAACACCTACTAATACAAATTTATAAATAATAAATATAATCTTTTTCCTTAAAATGTAATTTTCGCAAAAAATGCGGCACGCTCACCTCCACGCTGAAAACTAAAATTTCTCTGATGAATATGCATGCTTTTATTGAGGCATACGAATACCGCCAAGAAGGAATGAGAACAGGCATAAGTGTGCTACATCTACAACGGAGTAATGTATAGCCTTGGCAATAGGTGTAGAACATACTGTGGTTAAAACTTGTTTAATTTCTTAATAATAAGTATACGATTGAGTCATAGTACATACGCGTCTGCCGGTTGGCGGAGGAGGTGTCAGCTCCGCGCTCGTTGCCGGCCAGGTCGATGAGCGAGAACTTGCCGTGCACGCGGTGCATGCCGGGCGAGCGGACCACGATCTGGAACACGGCGTGCGAGCGGGACGAGTTCGAGTTCGCCGACGTCTGCAACACGAGAAACAGTCCTGTGTTACTAAATAAATATCATAACAAAACATTGGTGATGACAAAAAGTGAATTAAAATAAATTTGATAGAAAATGGCCAAGATTGCAGCAACTACTAAATGTGGAAGTGGACGCTAGGTATTGTCTACATTACTACGAAGCCCGGAATTTCAAACTAGTATAATGGCGCTAGCATTTAGATTACGAGTACTTTAGTATTTCAAGCTATCCGTTAACTAGTCAGGCCATACAAGTTTCATCTGATCCACACGGGAAAATAATCAATCGTGAGATCCGTTTTTCTAATTTATCAGAAAAAAAATGTGTTATCGAGTTTCATGCGCCACTTCTTCCTAGCCAACACTAGGAATTAGCAAAGCGTTTTGGGTATATGTTTTAAGTTGAGGAGAAAAGTGCTGATACCCAGCTTACTTCTGAAAAAATGTCTTTTGATTTTAGCTATCAGTATTGTGATCGTACCTGTCCCGACGTCCGAGCCGCGTTCCCGTGCTGTATGAGCTTCAGCACCTCGTCCACGTTGTCCACGACCTTCTCCGTAAGTCCCACGATCTGCACCTGCTGCTTGCCGTCCTCCAGCACTCGCAGCTTCGCCTTATCTGCTAGCAGGTCGAACACCTGCAATGAAGGAGGACAGGTTACTAAATGATAATTCAGAAAAATTTGAATATTCTTTCACAAAAAGTTTATTCTATCATGAAAGAAAGAATTAAACGTTAAAAATGTATTTATGTACTTACTTTAAAGATCGAAGGGAAGAATCTATAATGCCGGGTAGTGAGTGCAGTCTTTTTACTTTTTTAAAGTCGCCCCAATTATTTTTTCCTGTTTAAACGGTTGCAAAGCCACTCTTGACAAATATGGACTATGGAGCTGTCAATACAATAGTCCCATGATGGATCATAGGGACTTTGTCAATTTATACAAACAAGTAAAAAAAAAAAAACAGAATTAGGCGTTACTTTGCGAAAACCATGACATTATTTTTTTTTACATACCAAAGTGCCAGCGAAACAAAATCCTTTACAACAAAAACTAATAAACTTGTAGTCCATTGCACGGGTAAAACAATCTTGACCCCGCGGGCACTAAGCTAAGTTAGAATGCTGATCTTTTAGGTTTAGAGAGCCATTTAAAGTTAGTTACCTTGCCGGAGTATATTTCGAAGAAGGACGCTGACACGATGAGGTTGAGCGGCTTGTACTTGGGCGACTTGAGGTACGCGAACACGTCGCGCGCCGCCATCGCGTAGATACCCTTCTTGCAGTCTTGAGTTTTGCCCTGGAACAACATTATGCATAAGTTGTTTAGCTTCAAAATGAACTATAGTGACGAATAACACTAAGAAAACACAGCAAGTAGTGGGAACGAAAAAAGTAATAAATCGAAAAACTTCAATAGCGTGTCACCACTGAAGGAATCTTTGTTTCCTCAGTAGAAAGTGTAATAACGCGTTCTGTAAGTACTGCCTACCTCCATTGGTGACCCCAAAAGTGAGAATGATTGTAACTAACATTCATTTAAATTCTCATTTTCTAAAAGCTTCATAAGCAACGGTACTGTACCTTACGCGTATGGTAGCAGTTAGCCTCGCTACCAACATGGACGACAGGCTAACCTTGCCACAAAGAGCTATTCTGGTATAACTTTTGTCATCGAACAAAAAACGGAAGAAGTTTCGAAAGGAATGCAATGATGATATGTTACCTGGAAGTCGCCACCCATGGTATGCGTCTTGCCGGAGCCAGTCTGTCCGTACGCGAAGCACGTCGCCATGCCGCCCTCGAATATCGTCTGCACTAATGGCTTTGCCGTATATCTGCAAATATCAACAACATTGTTACATATTTTTTAGTCAGTGCAAGTGCTTTTAGGCTTGTATGAAGGAACTCCGTAAAAGCCAAAAATTACTGATCTTCTGGCATTAACACCATTTTTGAGACAGACTTTCATTCTTCAAAGTAAACCCAACTTCTAACTACCCTTTTTAGTTTAGGTTAGTTTTCCCAACTTCTAACTACCCTTTTTAGTTTAGGTTAGTTTTCCCAGCTTTTCAGGTCGCTCCGTATTCGTAAGACCAAATACTAATCATTCAGTCACGTTTTGTAGAAATCAATAACACTCCGTAGAGCTTTAAAACATGTGTAGTCACACGTAGCTGCAATACTAACTTGTAAACAACTTCGTTGGTGCAGGTGTCGTCGAAAGCGTAGTCGAAGCGAAACTTCTGGTTCTCAAGGTACTTAGTGAGGTCCACCTTGTTCTTGGGCTCGTGCACGATCATCTGGTCCTTTGTCGGCACACTGATTACATCCACCTGGAATATACAACACGAATATATTAATAAAGAGGGTAAAATTAATATTTCATAAAAGTTGACGCACTTTCGTGGTATGTCGCGACAGGACGAGATAAGATTCCAATTCCGCCAATCTGCAATTTGAGTGGTACGGCCTGAAACTATTGAGCCTTTTGGATCAGTGTGTTTGTGTCCCACCAGGGTCGAAAATTAGTCTTAGCTCTAAGCCTTGTGTCACCTAGTTCAAACTTTATGGTGGCTCAGAAGTTAGGTGCGAGTGACGGTCTGAAGTTTGAACGGAACTATATACACTGTAAAACGGAAATAAATGTAAATGACATTCATCATAGCCAAGGACTGATTGTATTTCTGTGCATCCGAATTCTTTCAGCAGTTTCCTGACTGGTTTTTTCCACGGAAATCTCTTTAGGTGATAAAAAATCATTTTTTATCACATACCTCCTTTTTTACATTCTCCTTCTTATTAAGCGGCCTCTTCCTGACGCAGACTGTGATCTGGTGGTCTTCAACGGGCTCGTTGCCGGTCAGCGGCCGGAACTCGATGCTGTTCTGGTACTCGCGGATCATGGCTAGGAACTCCCAGTTGGGGTTGCCGGGGTCCATGTTCATTAGGGCTTCCTGGAATTAAAAAAAAAATTAAATACTGTTTAGTTTAAAAATTCATACAAAAGTTAGGTGTTTCTTTAGTGATGATGACAAATCTCTGTCTTTTTACAGGATTATCTAAATTAATCGCAAATATATGGAAGTTCATCGAATCCAAAGCAGCCTAGATGGATTTCATTTCATGTTTCAAGTTGTACTGTCTTAGCTTGGGACGACAGCACTGTTTAACAGAGTGTTGGTTCCTGTGCATCACAGTATAGTTGGTTGAAACATTTATTATGCCATCAAGTTAAGTTTTCAAATTCAATTTCATCATCATCATCATTTCAGCGGAAAAACATCCACCGCTGGACCGCCGAAGTGTCGCCTCATTGATCATCGGTTAAATTCAATTTAATTATTTATTTTGTAAATTTTTTATTTTTGTAATTTTTTATTTGTAATAGAGAAGTATGGAAGAAGAAGACATGCTGTGCCGACCCCAAATGAATTGGGATAAGGGCAAGAGAAGATTTTGTAAATATCAGTCTATAGGAATCACTTTTACGTCGTGTTTATAAGCTAGAAGGTGTCAACTATTTCTATCTGACTAACCCTCACACAAATTCCGAAAAAAGTCAGGGGTTCAGGTCTTGGCAGTAAATATAAAAAAATCGAGGATACTTCGAGAGAATATTGAATACCTATAGTATTTGAAAGTTTTTTCCTTCCTACCTTCTCCTCCTTAAGCTCAGCCTGCCTCTGGCGCCGCTTCTCGCGGTTCTCCTTGAGCCGCTCCACCTCCTTGACGACGTTGGAGCGGCGCACGGCGCCCGAGGCCACGGCGTGCGGCACGGACACCGTGGACGTCACGCCCGCCGGCCGCGCTGTGAACTGTGGGACAACTGACGAGTCACGAGAGCTTGCTACTGCTGATTACGTTATAGAATGTCAAAATTGTGGCTTATACAGGTTCAAATTAAATTAGCTGGCGATTTCGACATCTTAACCCAAAAAGTTCTGGATTTTTTTGTGTACCCATATTCCAGTTGCATCGTGCAACGCTACTGAAAAAAAACCGATGGGTGGCTTCTGGTGGGCATAAGCATTTTTTTAAGCAATCTTTTATGCCCTTTGTGAAAACATTCTTTTCCTTTCTGAAGTTTGCTTGAAAGTTTTAAATCCAGCTTTCCTACATACACTTGTTAGGTACTGCGGAAGGATGAAGTGCGGATTTTACCAATTAGACTCTGAACGCGATCAGCTTATCTAAACGGGGTACAAGACCTGTCAATATCACCATACCATAAAAATTATGACACTGATAGATGTACTGATCGTGCTCAATTTAATTGGTGAAATCCGCCCTTAGCAAGGTTAACTATGTGGGATATTGGAAAGGAAAACAGGAACCTCTTTAACATTATGCATTCTCCGTTGCAGATGCGGCATATAGGGCGAATTCTGTTGCAGTCCCTGCGGCACTGACACGGCGCTCGGCGTACTGCCGGCGCAAGACCGACCGCCCGACGGGGGCGGCTGAGGAACGACCAGGATATAGGTAGGAGTGGGCTTAGGACAGGGAGAAGGGTTTGTCTTCATCTACGTATTGGCTCTTTTATGTGTTCGATCAGCGGGAGGCAAGGGGATAAGACAGAGATGCGGGTTGATTGGGATGGATTAGAAGAATTGTACATTAATTAACTTTAATCTCCCTGCGCCGATTTGCTTATGTTCTTTACAAAGAAAAACCTATTATGAGGGTGAGAGCGTTGATTGATTCAAATCAAATAAAATAAATACAAATATAACAACATTATACAGCGTGCGTCTTACTACTTTACAGTGTCGTTGGTTCCACTAGACCTATCCAAACTCAGAGGAATCCTGGCGAAATAATCTTCCCTGATTATTCCGTCAATGGTCCAGAGTAGAATCGAGCAGAAAGATAACTTTGCTCTCACCTTTGTTTCTTAGGTGCGAGGCAGCTTTGATGTGATGCACCTTCCCGGGTTGGTTTCCAGTGGTTCATGAACCTGTATCCCCCCTTTAGCATATTTAGCCTATATTGTTATCATAGCCAGAACACAGGTATTCTCTCGGTAAGAGGGTCGAAAGCGAGTTGGTGGATGTCACAAGTCTTCGAACCTTCGGTTCAAGGACATTTCCGCGTTTTCCTTAGTTTTTGAGAGGTTCCCCTTACCTGCTGCGTAATCCTAGTATTGGTAACCGTGGCCTGAGCCGGCTGCATCGGCGGCGGCACGTTCTCGGCGCCGCGTCGGCCGGTCGTGTCGCCGCCGTGCCCGTTCGTGTACGCGCCGGCCGCGTTCGACATTCGCATCTGGTTGTTGCGTGTCACTCGGGACGGCGCTGTTGGCAATGACAAACTTATTAAAAATGGAACAAAAGAGGTAATCATGAAATCGGACCAGGGTCTTTGCTGTAGAACCAGAGCAAGCGAACTGCAGCAAAAAAAAACATTAACTAACTCACACGCGTACAACTTACTATAAAAATTCTACCCGAATGCTACTAGGTAGGTATAAAAAACCAAGCTATATTTAAGATAATCGCAATTTTAGAGTCCTTCGTCAAACTGACATCTGATGTATTCTGATATCACACAATAAATCGAGCATAATACGTTTTTCTACCTTGACATCAAAAATTTCCTACACAATAATACTTATGTTTTATCAGCACGCTTAAAAACAATACTTGTTGTTTATAATATTGCAGGTCGATTAACTAATATAGTTTTTAAGTAAGATGTAATACCACCCTATGGGCCTTGATGCCTGACAATAAAATGCTTTTTTATTTTTTTTAAATTGATTTATTAAACCTTAAAAGAAAGCCTTGCTGTGGCTTGAAATATTGCGTTAAAGGCATTATCGCCAACGTCGTCATAAATGGCATGCAGATTTTTTGCATACAATACAAATGGCTAAGTATATGCAAATTATATAAATGTGTGTGTTAATCGTTAGCCCGTTTCGATGTTTAGTAAAGGATTATTAGTAAGAAGACCTTGTGTCTTAATATTTTATAAGGTAAATAAACAAATCAGAATTTTGTCCAAAACTATTTCGTATACGCTTAATCTTTAACAACGTTATTAACAGGCAATATCTCAAGCCTTAAAAGTGGCTCATAAATATTTGAAGTCACGCAATTTTCGACTAAAACATCGCAAGCAGAACACTCGTCATGCAAAGACATTACTTTGTCTATATTCGTCCATACAATGCCTAACATGTCTGTGAATCATACTGACGTAATACTTAAATCTAGACGGAAAAGAAAATGTCCAAAAATGTGCAAAAAGCGTAACGTTATGAGATGTAGGAACGCAATAGAGGTGCGATATGAACAGGCCTTACGTGTCTTCGTCTTTTGTTCCTCTTCCGTCGCCTCTTCGGCGGGCGTTTCAGATTTCTCAAAAGCTTCCGTTGGTTCATTGTTTTCCGTCGAATCGGCGACGCGCCTTCGACATCTCAACCACGAACAGCACATTTTTTCAGTGTTTGTTTGTTTATCTCATTCGTCTATTTATCTATTACATGATATGTGCTGCTCAGATAGACTGATTGTTCGGAATGAGTTCAGTTTGCGTCGGCGCAAGGCAATCCTGCGCCGCTCGCCATATTAGGATCTCTTTCCGTAGTCAAGGCAATGAACCGTGACGCACGCGCCAGGCACAGCCGTGTGTGAAGGTGAAAACACATATCCACCTTATTGGTAAACCGAAATAGTTCACATACTATTTAAATCGACATTTGCATCAAAAGTGGTCGTAATCGGTGACCCGGTAAGGTTTAAAGGGCGCACAGACTCGTTTCATTTGAGTGCAGAGTTTACGAATCGCCATTCGAAAACGATTCGATTTTAATTTTCAATAAATATGGTATTTGACACTGAAAAATCTTTTTATTTACGAGGTATTGTTAACAACAAACATCACACACAGCACAATAGCTTAGAAAGCTTCAACACAAACATTTGACCTAATCTCGCAAAGAAGACTCTTAAACACAAAACTGCAAATCTCAATGCAACGAAGAATTTCAAACAAAACTGTTGGACATTATAATAAACCTAAGAATTCTATTAAACAGCCACAACAAAAGCCAAAATACAATTAATACAAGAACTAGGCGATCAGCCACCTAATATGGTAGAAAATCTAAGCAAGCCAACGGCTTACGGTGTACTGGCATTAAAAACTACTCGATACCGCCAGATCGATTGCGTCTATCAATCCATTGGACAATCGACTAAAATTGGAAAATAATAGGGCCCATTATTGTCCCCACGTCTAATGAAACATTTACTGCGAAATGACGTCATGAGCTTCTATGTGACTAATCGATAGTTGTGACTTGTGACAGTTTAGGGTTGTGAACTTGGCAGTGGGGTGTTAGGAAGGGTGAATAAGTTCCGTAATGACGAAAAGTTTGGGGTTGAACTTGACATTCTGTTTGCATCAGCTGTACATTTTCCCATAAGTTGGGCGCCAATATGGGTGACAAGTAAAAATAACCTGTAGTCGACCGATAAAAATGACGAGCTTTAACTTTCATAAAAGCTTGTGCACTACTGTCTTTTATATTTTATTAAATTTTTTCTGAATCATATGTCAGCCACCCACGATACCAATTACTTGAAAGTAACGCCTAACTATGAACAGTAATTTAGCAAAACGACTGTTATTAACCGTAAAAACTGAATGAGCCAATCTAATCTAAAAGCCCACCTGCGTATTTCGCTAAAATACTGTTTTTGCTCAACTTAAGGACACGCGAATTAAAATAGGCTACAAAACACGAGGCAACTCCTTACACGTTCGCATAAACTTCATATTTTGCATATGAAACGGATTTTTTACATTTAAATAAAATTAACTTTTGACTAAAATATTGTTATGACCTCGGCCTATGCTACATGTTGTTCAAAAATGCAGCTTTGTGAATTAAAATTTCACGATGGAATTTTTGTTTTTATTGCACACGAATTAACTTTTCTGTTCTAGGCTAAACACTGTGAAACTCCCATGCACTCTTGCAACGTTCTAAAACCAACTGATTCACCAAAAATTTCGTACTTCAATTTTATGATCTGGGTCATCGATTCGCATAACCTCTTGTCAGGCTATTACCTCTTTGCTAACCTCATTACTTCATCAACATCCTTACTACACGTTCCCTGTTTATAATTTTTATTACCTCCGCTCAGTTTTACATCCACGTTTTCCGCACACACATACGATTTCCCTAAATTATTTCAAAGGCTCCAACATTTTGCAGCTCCACAGCTGTTAATATAACAATACGGTCGCCTAACAACGATATGACGTCAACTGTCACATGGCTTAACCTGTAGAACATTGTGCCTTCGCCTGAATATGGGGCAGAAAAAAAACAAGCGCATAACAACGGTTCTCTTGACAACGGGACGATGCATTGATCAATTGGGGTTTGCTTCCACGTTGCATATTTTGAAGCCAGCTGTTGCCAACGAATTTACTCGCGAGGATTTTGGTACTGCGCTTCGCGGCCAGATCGCAAATTTGCAATGTGACATTTTGTAATGTATATCAAAATCAGCTATTTTGGTTGTATTTAAACCTCGAAACTCATAGGAAAACATTATTCCGACAAGATTATCAGCATAGACAAGGATTAAAGAGGAAGGATTTATATGGGACACGGAAAGTGAGATTCCAAAGGTTCTAGACAACATGACGAGAGAAAATCACGATAAAGAAATGGGGACTTTAATCAAAAAGTCTGTCAACTCTATTATTCAAAGAGGTAACAGACTTTTTGACTTGGTAACCAAAAGACTGTAATTATCATCCAAAATGTTTCAGGAACCAACATTGCGGTGAAGGAAAAATGCTCCATTCAATCTCTATTATTATTTAATCTAATGTTTGCAAACATATTAATATCAGACGATATAACCAGTGGTTATTAATTTACGAGCACCACGCGTAATGTTCATGGTAGCTGACCATAAAAGTTGCTATCAACACGAACTTTTACAATTATAGTAATTTTCACCCAGAACTGTATGTTTATTTTGATATGGAAACTCTAACAGTTTTGTAATTAGTACCTAATATACATAGATGTTTAACGCTTCTTTCAAATCACAACATGATATAAATAGATAAAACTATCTATGAGAGCATAAATATCATCGAGACTGCTTCAAGAAGTTCGGAAAAGATACCTGCGTATTCTAAACGTTTCTCCAAAGAAATACAAAGAGCACTGGTTCAGCCAAGTCAAGTTTGCTCTTAGGTGGTTTGCGACAACATGAAGTACAGACGCCAGCACATCAAGCTACTCAAAATTAAATTTTCCCAATCAACTTTGAAAAACCAATCTTCAAACACCAACCTTTAGAGTTTAAAATCTATTAAAGAAATTTGACGGATTGTCAATGGCGTCTGTACAAGTGTACATGGCACTTTGACGGTTGACGTAAGTTTTACATATAAAATCCAGGATGATTGCTAAGTAGTACATTCAGTTGAGTGCCAGTATTTAATTATTCTTAAACACGATAACAACCCTCACGTCCTGACAGCGTTCCTTTCCCTTTAAATAATCGGGATTTCCTAGTCTACAGCGTTGTTTACGTTATCAGCTGAGTCTATCGGCGACGCGTGCTTGATACTACGTTCGATAACCAAGCATCGTATGTATGTAATGTTTTTCTACATGAAACGCGAAGAGGACTTATGTAATGACTTGCGGAAGAACGGAAGTAAGTAGACGTCGTTAGTGGGAACTGCTTTGTAACATGACAGCTGTCAATGGCCGCAGAGAAATGAAGAAACCGCTACTGGAGCATTTGTTGGGTTATGCCATCATAACAGCACTAGGAATGATAACTTTCTAAGATCCCAATGTTTATACATCCAATAGGACTAGACTAATCTAGGATCAAAGCTAGATATTGGACGAGACTAAAAATTATATTTGGTGACTGAATTTCCAACAGAGAGGGGCGAAGATGCCTATAAAACCAGGTGCGTGAGAAATTAGGGACATAGATCAAAGCCACACCGCTGTGTCAAATAGAAATTGTTTCAATAGATAAATAGCCAGGTCTCACGACCTTAGACTAGTTAGTCTAGTTACACTTTACGGACATCTAACTTATGACTAGTTCATATCGCAGTTTATATAATCTATAGCCAACACAAAATCCAGATAGATTTAGTTCTCTAGATTTTCAGAAGGATCGCCCACGCTTTACACTTATCTCTCATGCGTTAATTAGAACGGGAAGCGGTGCCAATACGCTATTTAGATCATAGGTTAAGTGATCAGCTGAGTTCATAGTGATCGATGAGCTGAATTTGAAGATTACAAGTACAAGTAAGTACAGTTATGTCCACTCCCAGATCACGACCTTATCTTTAGCTGGCTGGTGCTTTTAGCAATTACCATCAAAGCGTTCGATATTTCAACAATGACTTGCATCAGAAACGCTATAAACTTCTCGGTAGCTTAAGTCAAACCAATATATTTTTATCTTTTCCGTCTTCCTTATCTCCAATAGAATATTACTTTTTCCCGGCCCTTAGAAGACCTTTGTATCATCAAGCCCTACCCTTTGCATCTAGGTTGTCCCAAAAGGATCGGTTTTGAAACGATACTTCTTTGAAGTCGCAGATTATAAAGAAAAATTTAAGTGACCGGAGAAGCTAACAGGCCACTTGCAATATAATAAATATTTGCCAGTTACTGTCAAGTCAAGCCTCCTTATTCAATTGATCCTAAACGAGTAATAACGACATAATTCTAATGACCCGGCGACATGAAGACTGGGTGCAACGAATCGCATTAGAGAATGACCGAGCATGCAAAATTCTGATTAACCCAATGATGGATCACACGACCTTTGTGACCGCACTAAGATTTTTCATTTAGCCTAACCTAGCATTAGGTTAGAGTCACCAGACTCTTGATTTGAAATTAAATTGGTCAAAACAGTCCCGAGCTTACTCTTCTTCTGAAACGTTCAAGTAAACTTGATTTGGGTAGCATTTGGACAAGCAAAATTCGCAAGCTTTCAACGAAATTTCTGAGACTTGATAAAAACAGTTTTGGAAATGGTAAAAAACTTAAGCTAGAAAAAAATAAAATAGATATGCAGGATTAGAATTGTTACTTTCCAAGCGCATTTATCATATGATGGTAGACCAAGATCCAATATAAATAAAATCACGACTAACAGCCTCGTTTAAAGTTATCCAAGACACTGGAACTATAGCGATTAATTTGTTATTGAAGCAGTGAAACACCTAGTTACCACCACGTGTAATTTAAAGTCGATAAAATATTAATGGACATAAGGGATCGCGACACGTCTGGCGGGTCGTTACCTAGAGCCTACGCAAATGATTCACGGTGCGTTATCCTTTACTTTATAATAACATCAAAAATTCATAAATAATGTCTTGTACCAGAACTCATTGCACGTGGGATGGGAAATAAAAAGATTCAGTGATCAATGAACCTTATTGTCTATCGCGTTTGTAGATGCAATTAGGAAGTTTTTGATTTGTCGAACAAAAGAAGTTGGATAAAACTTTTTGGTTTAAAGCGTGTACTTCTGAAGTTGTTGAAGTAAATACTTCTATTGAAAACGTTTCGAATAGTTTCAGTTGTAGTAACACTGCAGAGTTCAAATCAACTTTTGGCAAAATGGCAGATAGCTGCCATCATTCATGAACGAATCTGAGGCTTGAAACCCACATTCAGAAATTTTTACTTCGTGTGTATAGGATTTCAGCATAATGGTAACATAAATAAAAATTCCAGCATTGACGTTTTCGAAGTTTTAATTGACTCCTTAATGAGTTTAAATGAGCAGGATGGGCTGTATCTACACAAAAAGCCTCAGGGTATTAGAATTCAGAAAGTTTAAGGAAATTCCAACTTTAAAGAACGAATTTTGCAAGATGTCAAAAGATACCAAGTTTTTTTTTTGATCAGTTCAAAACAAAGTTACTTTGAGTTATTGATCTTGGCTGCCCATCAAAAATGTAACGAAGTTATTCGAACAATAAATCGGAAGTCGGTGAACTGAACACTCATTTATTAATCAGCTTATTTAGCTTATCGATCGACATGACAAAGACAAAGTTTATTTATAGCTCAGCCTTTATCCCCCAGAAGGTCGTACAGAAACCAAACTTGGTAATGTCAACAGCTTCAACAATTAGCATGATAAACCTCCAGTCGTGGCTTTCCGAAAAGGGAAACTTTTCCATCTACAGTCGCATCAGTATGCGACACTTGCAGCTCGGAATCAATTCCCGGGACACCCCCACAATTCACAACGAAATCCGACCTTAACACAATGCATTTAGGGTTAGTATTGCACAAACACCATCACAGACAGACAAGGGGGTTGAACTTACGGCCTACGGTCGCCCGCCGCGCCTGAAGATTTGGCTGAACGCATCGCACTGGCATATCGATGAAAATATGTAACAAAAATAGTAGAATTTCCAACCCAAGGTCAGGTTAACAACACTATTGTGTGTAATCCATTTGTGTGATTGGTTAAATTTGAATTTGAAACACCGGTGCCAGCCAGTGTTGTGGTACACGGCCGGTCGCGCACTGCCCGCGCGCCACTGCTCCGGCCCACACTTATAGCGATGGAACTAACGGAGTCACGTTGACCGCCCCATGTAAAATTCATACAACCCCGAAATACAGCGGCTTAATAGCGACACGCCACCACCGTGTGTTATTACGAAGATAAACAAAGAAAAATGCTATATACGTCGCCTGAGGAAGCCATATGTTAGGTCTAAACTTCCTGCGGCGGAAGAAACTGGGAAAATAGCACTTGATAAAGGCAAAGGTCAAGTCCAGAACAGCATTGTATGACATAAAGTTAAGACGACCTTTGCAACAATAACCTCACATTCTAGGGTGATATCTAGATGCTCTCAATCCGTGGTATAGAAAGCTTTCCGCTATAAAAGGGTTTACATAAGGTTCGAGACGTGCTTCAAATTTCATCAGGCAGCTATTTTAGTGTGCGTCGAATTCTAAGAGCCCTCTTAATAAAAGGTCAGCCTTTGGTAATCGATGTGGAAAATTATGAAGATTAGAAAGTTTTAAATTCATATTTTTCTTTTATTAATGCTTACATAACATTGACCAGACCGGATGTACACTTTTACTTTGTGTCCAAAAATAAGATTTCTCAGGTAAGTTTGCTGCAATCAGTTTTTGCCTTACCAAAAATGGGATTTTCCCACGTTCAGCATTTCTTAAACTCGATTTTGAATAGCCTGGGTCCTTTTAGGAACGGATCATGATCTTTTTTTAACCCTATTTTGCTGACGATGAATATTCTGAAGGGGTAGATAGTTGGAATCAAATAGCTTTTGTCAACTCTACATAGTACACATACATGTATGGCATACTAAGCCTAAACGAACGAGTCGTACAATGACACCGAACCGTATCTACAAAATCATTAAAAGCCGGTGCAATGCACTTGTCAGTGGCATTCTCATGCGGGGTGGGAACGATAAATATATTATAACACGTCCACTAATTGTGTGAACCACCACCGGCGCCCGACATAGCTGCACACTTGCATAGGCATAGCACGCCATTGTACCGGCTGACGCTAATTGTGAAATTAATTAACGAACAATTCTCGGATTTTGATGAATGACGGCTCTATTCCACTACTTTTATAGCGGTCACGAAATCGTGACGATTTCGAATATTTTGTCAGATACAATTGCTACCATTAAATGTACGTCAATAATGGAGCATTTGCATGCAAATTGGTTCTTGAGATTTTCTTCCGAGATCTATCACACGATTGTCGCTATGATTGATGGTGTATCGGATGAATGAAAACTTGTTTTCATCTGTATCAGAAGAAAGTAATGCATTATGCAATATGGAGATTGCCAAGATTTGGCTAACGACAAGACTAGACCACGTACGAGAGAGAGCATAAATAGCTTTATACTTATATTTGATCACTTACGGGCGAGTAGGATTCTCGTAAGGTAAAATTGCCTTAAATCATGGAATGATTTAAAGCAATTTAAAAAAAAAAAAGTTTTCGATACTGTTCTACTAGCAGGCCTATAAACTAAAGACAAAACCTCTACGTCTCTACGGTGTCGGCAGTCATCTTTATTGCTCTCCTAAGTTTCAATTCATGTTGTTAACAGCGGAAGGACTACAGGCCTAGCAATGTGTGTCACTTTTGTGACTTATGCATAACCCAGGTCAGGCATGCAACGTTGGGAAGTTCTACCTGCATTATTTTTCAAGATTTTGGAAGTTGAATTTTGTCGTTCCTTTAAGAAGTTAATGCTGAACGTCTCAAAAAGGTGAAAAAAGACAAGTCCAGGAAGCCTAGAACCAAAAATTGGCAGACCTGTGACATCCACGAACTCACAATAAGTCTACGCGGTGGATTACGGCACAGCCCCTTTCTCAAACAGAGGAGTCCGGGGACCCCGCAGTGGGATTTTTTTAGGCTGATTATGTTATTGCTTAACGTGAACCAACGCCAAAAAAGTTTGTTTTCTTATCATTCACACAATCATGAATACCAAAGTAGTTTTTAATGGCAAACTTCAATCAAAGCTGAATGAGAATGATCCAATCTGCATGATTACGAGGCTGGTTCGCAAAGTCGGTCAACAACACGTTACAATTACACTAACGACCTTCGCGGGAGCACAATGTCAAGAGCGGTAACGTTTTGACAATAACCCTACCTTAGCTGCAGTGTTACTGTTTAAATTCATTAATGTATGAAGATAAATTACGTTATGAGTATTTTTGGGAGAATGGCCGGAGGAAACCGCGCATAGGGAAGAGCGGATGGCTATGGGGCACACCACCAGCAAAGTAATTCAGATGTTGCAGATACAGATAACGGTTAGAAAACCATTATTTGGTATAACACACATCAGGTGCTTCGATGAGCTTGAAAACTATAGTAACCAACTTCTTGTACTAGGTAGAGATACAGATTCTGTGGATGTGTCATTTACACAAATTGTGTCATTGAAGAAAGTGAAAATGTTGCCTTGTCAAACGTTTTGAAAGCAAACAGTTCCCTTTGAGGATTTATGGGAAAATATCTATCTCCAAACAAAAGAAATGAACCAATTCAAAAAAATGCACTGAAGTCTTCTTAAGTGTGACAGTCAATTGGGACATTTAGATCGAGCTCGCTGCCAAATAAATCTTGCGCAATCGATTGACGCAACTCGGGGATATGTGAGCTGGCACGCGATTGGGGTGGCCATTATTTTCTACTTATTAGACGGCCAATGAACTTAATACTTTATGCTGTAGTGGTAGATTTACAGGTGAGTGTAGGTCAGGTTCGGACAAGGACGCGCCGAATATGGAATGGAGTCTAATGAAGATCGAATTTCGTCGCGCGCCATTCGTTAAATATTTATTTTACGTTCCATTAATCCCGAAGACAGTTTTGGAATATTCTACTCATAATTGTTTAAACACAGTGTGTTTATAATGTTCAGATCGATGTTAGTTAGAGCTGTTATTAATAATAGTATGTCTGACTAATCTTAGCGATCTGCTAAAGTATCTTTCGGCTCATCAAAATGCAATAATTATTATTACAAAACGTCAGGATCCTGGGGCCTAGGGGACACTAAAAACCGCTTCTCAGGCTGAGGGGACCCGACCAAAGGTCTCAAAGGACAAGTGAATTTAGAACGAGACTGGAATACGAAAATCTCGGAGCCGAAATTCGAAGTTAGACGGGTCTCATTACAAAAATAAATATAGTCACCCTACCTAGTCAGGCTAGGTTTACGAGCATATTATATTACAAGCTTTTTTCCATTGCTTCACACGCGTGGAGGTCGGAAATTATCCTACGGGAACCTTGTAATGGGATAAAAATCCTAAATAAGGTCCGAAAACAACGGTGTTCGAAAGAGAAACCGCAGCCCTGGAACACAAAGGGCTAAGAAGGAACATGGGCGGGTTTTAGTCATGCTATATCTCTCTGTGTGCCAAATATCGAAATCCGTAGTCTCACATAGGAGTGAAAAGGTAACTGACAATACAGACAAAGTTACTTTTGCATTTATAATACATATTACTATGGATACCGCCTCTATGGCAATAAGTGGCAAGCCGTAAATTCGTTCAACGTTGCACCTACCGCACATCTGGTACTAAACAATTCATACTTCGCTTCCTACTCAGATTACTGAAAACATTAAGAGCATGAGCCATGAGCACGATTGGTTTTAAACAGATAACATACGTTACGTCAATGTAGTGAAAGTTATCTGGATTATGTTTGATAATGAAAATCTTGATACAGGTGGAGATGCGTCATTTATTTATCAATTAAATGACGTATCACGAAACTCACCTCATATAATTATGAGGTGAGTTTCGTGGTAACTGCTGAGACTACAAGTGATAGAGAAGTATGGAAGAAGAATACTGATAATGATGATTAGAGGTACGTTTAGTATTATACAAGGCTTTTGACACTTATTGAAGTGAGTGAAAGTGATTGATACTGGAACAGGTGACCAAAGGACATGTTTGTCATTCAGGAGTCTTATTTTCACTAACAGATAGCACCGTGACAGCCCTCACCATTACCAATTTACGGGTCGATCAACGATTTAATAAATTCATCATTCCTCCGTCCAGGCCACAATGAGATGGCGGGACAACCTGGATGTGTTCCGTGAAAATTGGTAAGAAGTAGCGTAGAATAGTGACCGATAAAAGGAAAGGAGGGAGGCCCTTGCCCAGAGCTGGGACAGCAAGGGTTAATAACTAAACTATCATACCAGTAAATAACAGACAGACATTCACGTAGTTATTATTATTTTAGAACAAACAAAAAACAAGCAGACATATCAGTTAAAATAAACACTTTGTCCTACTAAAGCCGCTATAATTATTTAATAACAAAAATAAACGCGCCCGCGCCGCAGGTGACACAATTATTATCAGTTCAATGCCCCCGCCACTATTAGGAACAAAGAAGATTGGGGAAATTTTGATAGAACAGCTGAAATTAACCTAGATGGGCCTTTGATAAATAAATGCTATCTTTTTGATTTGTTTATTTTTGCTCTACAGAACAATGTTGTTTTTAGAATAGATGGCATTAGCTTTCGCCCGCGGCTTTACCTGCGTGAATATCGGTGATCATTCCACGAGATTGTACTGCCTGGATAAAAAATATACCCTGTTAGGTCATCCAGGTCATCGCCTATCTGTGTGTCAAGATTTAATAAAAACTCATTTCAGCCGATAAGCCGTGAAAACGAAACAGACAGATAAAACGACAAATATATTTCTTAATGTTCCTTTAGACACTATACTCTTCCAAAAGACTAGAAAATTACTCCGAGCGGAATTCAACAGAATACGTGCGGACGAGAAGTCACGTACATGAAAGTTACAGCTCTGCCGGAATTTGCTCCTGAATTTTACAAGCATCTCCTTCCTGTGCCAATTCCTTTAATTTAATTAGTTAAGAGTCATTTCTGGGTTCAACGATCTATTTATTTTTATTATCTCCATGCTGAAGTACTGATATTTCTACGCACTCCTCATTGACCTTTTTGGTGATGCTCTTCACAAAGGTCAGGCGCGTAGTACCCACAACCGGTAAGCGTATTTCCTAAGATGTATGAATGTGGACGAAGCAAAAGGAGAATCTAAGGAAGGATCGTATCAGGTTGCATGTATGTGTAACTCCATGCTGAATTCCTGATGTTTCCACGACTGGTTGAGAACCCTAGTATACAGCCCTCTCGGGGTCTATAAATTGCAAAAGTGCAGTACTAGAGGAGCTTGGGCTTACGAGCCGTAGCCAATAAATAGTGATAAGCTTGGGATTTAACCGAGGTTGTGTGTCAATATAACTTTTAAGTTAAGTGTCTACCTACAGGGATCAGAAGCGTTATCTAGGGTGAAATTATATTTATAGGCATTTGGAGTGGCAGAAAGGAAAGTTTTGTTAAAGAACTGGTGTACGGTGTGTATTTAAGTATCTGTGTTCTATTATTCTACCTAGTAATATTTATATTCAGTTATTTGATTTTTAGATTAGGATTTTTTCAGTAGCAGCCAGTGTGGATTCGTGCCCAGTTGATGGCAATCGAGCCACCATAAGAACAACTGGCAAAATGTGGAAGTAATAATAGACGCTTCTCTACCTAACCCTACGTGGATTACAGGTGTGATCTTGATTAATATGATTTTTTTCAGCAACAGAAATTTTCGATGTTTTCTATTATTCTTATTTATTTATTTATTTATTTATTCATAAAGGCATTAAATCCCAATTTAAAAACAAATTACATTAAAATAAAAAAAAATACAAAATTACATTAGAAATTTGTCTTAAGTCTATGGTTCCGTTCTCCGCTCTTGTGTTCTCCTACATGAACATGGAAGATAATGTTCATTTAGGATAACAAAACCACTTGTATACATCGACAGGAATTCGCAGTAATATTGAAAACAAATAGAACCTTTGTGATAATAATTCCGCGTGCCCCACCTGTAATAAATGACCCACGACCGTTGAACCCGCCAGCCAGACGCAGCGACGCTCATGAACAACGAATCAAACGTCAAACTAGCTGTGTCTCACTCTAGCATGATAAGGATGGGTGCAGATATAACGATCACTTATTGTTTACTCATTCTTCTTTTGAAGTAATGGCGGAGATGGGCGATGGACTGTCTGGGTGATTCCTGGCTGAAAGTGCGATGTTGATGTTGAATTTAATTTAGCCATACAATAAATTGTCAATTTGACATAGAGTTTGCGTGTAGTAATATTTTTATAAGTGTATTGGTCACAACGCCACAAAGAAATTCATTTTAGTAAACCCCAAATTCTATGGATTTTAGATAGAGTGGCGGCATGTCAAAGTAGGATCAGGCGACTGTGTCAATAGAGGATAGGCGACAAGAGCAGAAGGTGAAAAACTCAGGTTGTAAACTAAAATAAAATGTAACCAAAGAATTCGTTTGTTAGAAGACACTTTAGCCTCAGCGCAGCTGCAGACAAAGATAAGCTATCAAAGATCACTCATGTCAACACGTTTATTTCCAAGACAAGTAAAACTGTTTTTCTTTGTCAACACTCTTCATAAAACAACTTTGTTTTACCAAAAATTCTATTCCATTGTATTTATAAAAATGCAGGCAGCATTGCTACAGGCAGGACCTAAGAAGGACCTAATACTAGACCTATGATTTAGACAGCAGTCGGCCATTCTCTGGGTTAACGTAATGCAGTAGATAACGACCTAATGAACCATCGCGCGACGTGAACGAAGTCGGTGTTTCGACCTCATTACAATACATTACCAATATTTGTTGACACAATATTGTTATGTTCACGGAATTTTATGAGGAAAATTTTAAGGTAAAAATTAATGTAGAGCAACGTTTAGAAGGTTTTACATCTTTTCAATGAAATCATGTCCTTTATACTCGTCATATAGAAGGAATCTAAACATAATTTAATAGTAGAAACGGGATATTTACCATGTTTATTAAACCGTTCCGTTTCCGTTTCTAGTGTTAATGATAATGTTAGTGACCATGACAGTTTAAAATCTTATAATTTAATAGCTTTAACGCTTCTCACAAAAGCAAAGTTGAACCTGACCAAAATAAAAGCGTTACAATTTAAAAACCTCAGAATCTTCAAACGGAAACGACACAAATGCCTACACCTAGTCAAACACCATGCGGTAACTCAACACTTGATCCAAAAATAACCCCAAATCCAGAAGCCGTCACAAAGAAAATCACGAACAATACGAATCATCAGCTAAAATGTGATATAGTCTTGCGAGACACACGTCATGCCAGTTCAAGATCGCTATTAAGATTGAGACCGACCGTTAGGGCAACGCTCGCCTCATTAGAACGTCTTTACTTCTCTGTGGAGACATTATTTTTGTTTCATGCCAGTTAGAACACTTTAAAAGGAGGTTTACGCGTGTGATGTCATGAACTGTTTTGGGGAATCCTTCTTTGGGCGAATTAATTGCTTTAATTATTTTTCCGTTACTTCAAGGTCAGTTAACTTTGAACAGCTTTGCGAAATAGTAGAATAAATATTGACATAAAATATCAATATTCAGTGACGTCAAAGTTCCGTGTCAAGCATTCAGCAGCATTTATTACAACGGATGAGTAAGATTCAATCTTTTTGACAGTTGAGACATTTTGTAAGTCCTTTGTTCTTACTGGGTGAAATCCTTAAGCAACACGTGGTTTATGTATATTTGTAACATGATACATAGAATATGGGATGTATTGCACATATTGCAGTATGATTCACAGACATCAAAACAGTAGTATGACTAAAGCGAGATTTGTTCGTCCTTTTAGTGAAGGTGTTGCGAAACCAGTAAATACGGATTAGTTATTATCAACATTGTTTTAATAAAGACTCACTGTTTGTTTTGAAATGAGAGTTATTTGGAAGATAAGATATTAATATTATTTTAGATGATGTCATTTCTTAAACTGAAAATGCAATGGAATCGTATGGTATTCCAGGTAAGCCAAGTAATTTACATGATATAGTTCCATAATTTTAGGATCAAAGGAAATTCATTGCAACAATATTTTTTAATTATAATAGTAGTCAACCGCTTAATAGTCACTTCCATCCGGTAAAAACTTTGTCGATGTTGACATTATCAAGAAAATAAGTAAGACTCACCTTTTGTGGCCACCGGTATGGATTGCCGCGTCATATCCTAAAACAGAAACCACACATTAATCATCTTCGCACTAATTGTTGTTACTTGCAAAATAATCGTAAAAAGCTGCAGGACAGGGATAAATAAAAGAAAAAGGTACTGTATATTTACAAAGTAATTTGCAGCCCTCAATCCAAAGAGTGTGAAAGATTTGAGAAAATATTAGGTCTTTACCTGTGAAGTTGGAGATTAGTATGAAAATTTTACAAAACAAAAATTTTGTAGTTTTTTTTTTATTTCAGGTTATCAAAGTACTGGCCCAAATTATCTATACAATTTTGCGATTTTGATGGCAGTTTGTTTATTCCTTTACTGCAGAAGTCTGCCGGACGTGAGGCAACGAAGTCAGCGAAAGCGTTTTGTATTGCCTCTCGGGTTGTGAATATTTTCCCACTTAAAAAATTGTCTAAATTTTGAAAAAAGTAGAAATCTGTTGGAGGTCAAGGTCTGGTGAGTACGGTGGGTGACGGGAGAGGTTCCAGCTGTATCTCTTGTAGCTTTGCGATGGTCTTTCTTGAAGAGTGAGTTCGCGCGTTGTCGTGGAGAAGCAATGGGCAAGAGCGATTGACCAGTCTTGGTTGTTGAATTGCGAGCTTCTCAATCATTGTTTGCAATTCTTGGCAATAGACTTCTGCCGTCACTGTTGTGCCATTCGGTAAGAAGCTGTGATGTACAAGTCCGGCACTGGTCCACCAAACAGTCACCATCATCTTCCTATGAGTAATCTTTTTTTTAGCGCACTGATTAGGTGCTGTACCCGGGTCCACCCATTGAGACGAACGCTTACGGTTGTCGTACAATATCCACTTTTTATCGCAGGTAACAATTCGATTTAGAATTCCCTCGTTTCTATGCCGATTCAGTAGTGCTATGCATGCTTCGACGCGTAATTCTCACTGTTGGTCGCTTAGTTCGTGTGGCACCCACTTATCTAGCTTTTTTTTCTTCCCGATTTGACACAAGTGCTTCAATGTCATTTTGACACTAACTCCAAGTCCCGCAGCAAGCTCAGCCGTAGATTGAGTTGGATCCGCTTCCACTGCCACCTTTAATTCGTCGTTTTCGACAATGGTTACCGGCCGACCGCGAGGCTCGTTCTTCAACTTAAAATTTCCAGATTTAAAACGATTGAACCAATAATGGACCGTGCTTATGCAAGCAGTTTTAGTCCCGTACACGTCGTTAATGTTTCGTGTTTGCGCAGCGGTATTTCCACGTAGGAAGTCATATTCGAAAATTGTACGAATTTTTAGTTTACCCATGGCGCCAAAAACTACCACAATTTCACAAAAACAAAAAACTATCTAAAAACAAATGACTGAATTTGAAATGAAAGAACACGGCTTTCGAATAAAATTTATTTGAATTTCGAATTGCACGCCAATCCACAGATAATTAAATCTGAAAATGCTGGTTATAAAATCTCCAATTACATAGGTAAAGACCTATTATTAACATAAAAATCGGTAAGAAAACTATGTCATCTATTGTCTTCCTTTTCTCCACATTTATTTTATTTATTTCTTGTCAACACTGACTGAATCGTCCAACCAAAAAATCAATAAACTAAACGAGCATTTCATTCCAAAATATTTTCAACCTTTCAAAATAACAAAACAACAGTAACAATAGACTTTCAAGATAGTGTTATAGTTTCCTACACCCGCATCGACAGAATATTTTCATTTGGCAAAACAAAAAAGCAGCTTTCGAAAAGCCTTCTCGTAATCTGGAAAAGTGTTCGCTTATGCGGGCAATTCTGTTATTCTGTAATTCGTTCCCATCTTTCAATTTTTGTTAGATAGAAGAGTATTAACGTGGAAGAAATGGTTTTTACTTTTTGGGATAAAGGGAAGTTGCCCCGCCCTTCAGGTTTTGTTACTCACATATTTATAAATGGTTCTTATAAACTTTGTTGACACACATGAAATCGATAGGAAATTATATTGAACTGTGATGGGTATTCTGATAGCGTGGCCTAGAAAAAATAATTGCTTGTTCGATGAAAATTCAATGTTGGCAACAATTTGGACACATTTCCATTACTTCCTATGCACCGTGACCCCGTAGTGAACCCTGAGGTTTAACTGAAAATTTTCTGATCCCAATATTACCATTTCTTGTAAAAAGATTAATCAAGGACCACATAACGCACATGTTAGCAGAAGATTACGGGACGAGTTGGACAAAACAAACGTTTGAGGTTTACAATGGTCCTGTATCTAAAGACCTAGAAATCAGGGTGAAAGACCTTTGCCCAGCAGTGGGATGATTCAGGCTAACAGTAAATCTATCGTTCTGGCAGCTAGAAGGTTTTACACAAAGAGTAGTGAGCTATACTCCAAAACATTTAAGCACTGTCTTTCAAGGTAGCTCGTCAACTTGTTCAAAGGTACTTTACACATTTCTCCATCAGTTAATAGCTCACAAACTACCTTTGATTAATGCTAATCCGTGGCCCACTAACCGAGTTTTTACTCAACCGAGCAAAGTGTCTAACTTTGTGATTGTGAGTATCGACCAACACCATTGCCAACTGAAAGGGATACTATGGTGATACGGCAAAAGCAAACATTCATAAATGCTTTTGTCATGATTACCCACCCACATGCCAGCAAATGGACTAACGATTTATTTAATTGTAGTTGTATAATGTGTAACAGTGTAAGCTTTTTTTACCAAGGCTTTGGAAATATTCTCTTGCCCTCAAAACAAGTAATGGGGTAAAGCATTGAGGAAGACTTCTTTTCCTATCCAGTTAAGCAACACGATTCATATATTTTTAAATTTGATTAGGACCAATTCACTATCATATTCATCTTGTTAATATTTTAAAGCTGCAACGCAATACAAAGTTTTAGCGGTCTTATCAAGGAAGTTCCAACCGCAACTTTCCCTATCTTTCTTTATCTCAAAGGACATTTTTATCTTCAGCACCTCGTACCATCGAGGCACACCCAAACCGGGCCTAGAAATGTATTGAGGCCAATGGTACGATGCTCCGTACTTCCTTATTCACGGCACCTGACGGGCGTTTCCTTCGCGAAATGCAGTATAAACCCACTTTGATGGCGCTCTTCCTGCCTATCTGACTGCAGCGCAGATTTGTATCTTTATTTGCTCTTATTTATGAGTTTAGACTTCTGGGAAGTATGACAGAGTGGGTGACATAAACCAGTAGTTCTACGAATCAAATAAGCTGAATCCTATTATTTATTTCTGGAAATTAATAACAGAGCAAATCTGTTTTCATTTTAACTTTCGAATCACGTTTTGGGTGCTAAAATTGAAAACAAATATTTGTAGCGCATCAAATGTTAAATTGGGTCGGATTTGGGAATCGAAAACGGTCGCTCCTTTTAAGATAAATAAAAACTAACCAACGTAAACCAGGACACATAAAAAAGTAACGACATCACTCTCGGGTGTCGATAAAGATTTTCATCTGAGCAATAAACACAATAAATCTCAGATGAGACATAGAATACAGAATGATTATAAAAAACTTCAATGAAAGACATAAGAAACAATCATAAAGTAGAACTTCTTTTTCGATTACAGCGAAAATTATCCAAGGTATATAATTCTTTACTTCCTTTCAAACTAAGTCGTACCTTGCTTGTCAAACCTACTCAACGATTACTCCTACAAAACGTCTTCGAACACAGATAACTTATCTCCATTTCGGAAATAAGTACGAAGCAATTAGCGAGTAGCGGGAAGCAATTTATCTCGGTCGGAAGGCGAGGCAATGAATGGCGCCCGACTGGGTCCCGCGGTAACGCCATGTCTCTAATCTCTTCCAGCGGAGTGGGTACTGCACAGGCAATTTCCCAGGCGACGGTAGACCACTAAATCGTTAAACTGTTAAGTAAAAACGCTGCTGGAAGCGGGAACAAGGTTTTTATTTAGTCTTGAAAAAAAATCTTGAGACCTTATCAAAAGAAGAAAGTTTCAAGTTTTCGTCTTTAAGTTTCACAAATTTTCATATTTGAGTAGAAAAGTTTCCTTAAGCTGAACATCCTTGGGCTTATTATAACATTTTTTAGCTTGTCTTGTCATAACATGTTCTTACATTTCTAACAACAGCGAGAATGCCCATATATTTCATTTAATGACTGCCTAAGTTTGGAGATATTCACAAACGTTTTCATCCGAATTTAAGAGCACAGTTTGTGAGATAAGTTTCTATTGCTTTTTGCGTTACGACTCATTGGTTAACTCCATACCGTTTTTTTTGTTGTGATGGGTTTCAACTTTCAAGTATGTATTTTGATATTCGCCGGAATTTGGTGTCCTGCCAAGTCATAATAATCATTCAAGTATGCTTTCCAATTAAGTTATGATGATCAAATCATTTCTACCCATTACCTTTTAGAATGTGGTGAAAGTATTCAAGATCATCAGTACATACCATGCAAATCAGGACACTAGCCCGAAAGACATTTGCGCGAAGGACACTTGCGCGAATCCACATGCGCGAAAAGCATGAGTCCTTTCGCGCATGTGTCTTTGTGCGTAAATGTCCGTTCGCGCATAAGTCCATTCGCTCAAGTGTCTAAGCGCGTAAGTGTCTATGGGCGCAAAAGTCTAATTGCCCAAAAGTCCATGCGCGCATATGTCTTTTCGCGCAAGTGGGTTCGCGGAAGTGTCCTTCGCGCATATGTCTTTCGCGCAAATGTCTCAGATCCCATACCATGTAGGCATGTATACAGTGACTTGGATGTTTTCAAGTAAAATACCTGATAATGTCTGGAATTGATTTATACCGGAACACACATTATCATATCTTAATGCAGCACGCTTCTTGATAAGATATTCATTAATGTAAATTATTTCATAACATTACTTAAATAAAACATTTTGTTTCTAGACTTTTTCGGCCTTCTATCTTAACTAAGTACATTTTTATCCAATTGATCATGACGTTTGAAATTTTTTTTAATGGCCCGAGGATTACAGCAAGACTGTGCAACATGGATTCGAAATGTTCGTAAGACTATCAAATATTATAGCCACATCAACTTTTGAACAGCCATAGCTATCATAAAACTAGGTATTCAGAGGAGACGAACTGACATTCACCTATAAACACTACTGTGTCTGCATTCTTTGGATACGACATGGGCTATAAACTTTTCATTTGTGACACGAGGATTATGTTTATAGTTAGCGTGGTTGGTTTAGTCTTCAGAAGTGGCATCAATGGATATTATGTCTGCCATACTTCTAGAATGTTTAATACATACCGTCAGTATTTATAATAAGCAAAGGAAAATAATAGGAAAAATCATCGTCGACAATGTTTACTGACAATTCTCTAAACTCATGATAATAACATATATGACTCATACGCCTTCGAAAGTCTACGACGTCGGGGACCGGGCGGTGCGCCTCAAGTGGACCTGGGCAGGACATCTGGTTAGACACGGCCGATGGAGCAAGGCTTTGACCGACCGGTGGCCCAAGGTTAGACCAACGAAACCGACGATATCGACATTGGGTCGATGATAACGTCAAAATCGCGGAAAACACCTGGATAAGGGACTTAGAGAACCAGAAAGTGTGGGAGAAGAAAGGTGAGGCCTGTACCTAGCGGTGGGTGATTCCGGGCTGATATGATGACTTGTCGTTTGAGAAATAACGTCGCATTTGCTCCACACTTAGATTACACAAACAATAATACGACACTCATCAAACCACAAAGGAGATCAAGTGGGATCTCTGTACAAAATCCAGTGTCGTCTTATCCGTATTTCTCGAGTACTGGGACGCAAGCTGATTACCGTAACAACGGGATGTCTGTTACAATTGTTACGAACAATGAATAGTAATGGTTCCACGTGTAGTAGCTGCGCGTGGACAGTTTTATATGTTTAATCCTAGTATTAAAGTTTATTAATGGATGCTATTGTCTCATCTTGTGTCTGTGTGATAACTGATTATTGTATGTAAAGAGATGTTATTCAAATGTGTTTTTTCTTGTATCATACCTGTTAATATTCATGGTTGTCTTCTTTCTTTGTCAACTTGTCTTAGAAATTCATTAAGTAATCAAAGTGATGCCACAAACCATAATGAGAAATCCATATAGTCGTGATTTGACGATATAAAATGCCTACAGATGTAGTGTGGCTCACCAGAAACCAAAGGGTCCATTAAACACGCCACTCGATTGACTATTGATTTTACAGTAAGCCTCATTCTGCTCACTTTGTACTACTTCCTTATTACCTACGTCACTACTTTGACTGATCCCACTATTAACATCGATGTCGATTCAATTTATTAATGTGACACAAATTAATTCTAGCTACCTGAATTGATAACTGGTAATTTACTAAGGCTGAAATAAGTTGTAAGAACAGAACGTATCAATTTTAAAGCTGTGACCTGGATCAACTAATCTAGGAGCTCAGAAGAACTGTTCCAATTTTATTATTCACGCATCTGCAGACTAAGAAATAGGCACAGATTGTTGCAATGTTCTCTTGAGATTAAGGGCTTGATAATAATCCTCTGAATATAACGTCAGATCAGTAGGGTTCAACTAAACAAGGGTGCAATTAAAGAATTTTATAGTGAAATTGCAAAGATATTATTCACGCATCTGCAGACTAAGAAATAGGCACAGATTGTTGCAATGTTCTCTTGAGATTAAGGGCTTGATAATAATCCTCTGAATATAACGTCAGATCAGTAGGGTTCAACTAAACAAGGGTGCAATTAAAGAATTTTATAGTGAAATTGCAAAGATATCTGCAAACACTCTCTTAAATTCTAAATACGTGGGAATCATCTATGGACGATTCCTTATTAATTGTTGTTTTCCATCTGCGTCAACCTTGCAAGGATTGCGTTAATTGTGTTAGCTTGGTTGCTCATTATGTATTCTCTTTGCAAGGTACGACTTTCTTCAATGTCAGTAGCTTTATGTAGGTGCCTATTAACTTGTCTATCATTCATAAGGTTTAATTTGAAAAGTGCTAGTGGAAGATTTCTATAATATTGCGTAGTTGTGGTAGTAGATAAGTGTCTATACAGGGTTTTGTTGAAATAACTACCAGATACGTCTAGTATTTCGTGTTTCAGTAGTCTAATTTTAATGTCATTGCATATTGAGGAATGCAGCTTAAAAATATACAGTACACTCAAAATATAACTGCTCTCATACATAATCATTTCAATACAAATCCTTAAAAAAGATTAAATCAAGTATGGCAAAATAAAAAACATAAAATCCACAGAATTTAGAGTATTTCTCAACTCCAAACCATTTAGTTTTATAGTAGCTCTCAAACATAAAAACCAAAAAGCTTGAGCTGATACAATTACGCCGAAACAGGCGAATGCAATTGGTCATTATTTACATCAAACGTAAGAAAATTTCCGTTAAGAGCCGATAACACAGGTCAAAGCGGTGTGGGTAGATGAATCATCAGTTGATGTCATTGACGATGACCAAATTAGACTTATTGTAAACACCTGACAAATGAGCCATAAACACTATATTTGCATCTCTGCAACACAGATTGAGAATTGGATTTCTAGTTCAACTTTTAGACAATCCGAGTCGGTCAAAAAGTCCAATGAATGAGTGCAACAAATATACAGTACATTGACATTATACAAACTACTACATTATAACCATTGGACTGGGTTTTTGTTACGCCGAAGCCGCTGCGCAAACCGTATCGCATTGTCGACTGAGTTATAACAGGCGTGACAAAAGCACAATCCATTACAGTCAAACAAAACACCATAACAAGCCGTTCGTGTGCAAATCATAGATCGTGGAGCAACGTAATCGAAAAAAGTGTGAAAATAAAAATAAGGTGGTATCGGAGCGGCGCAGCAAGAGGTGCGTGCGCGTCGGACTCCGGCGTGCGAATGATGCGTTTAGTAAGTGCGTAGACTGTACCGATCGTGAGTTGCGCACGGGCAGCGTGTGTCCGGAGTCGGCCGCGGCGTCGCCCTCGGCGCTCTCCCGCAGGAAGCCGCCGTCGTCCGACGACGAGCCGGACGGGTCCTTCGCGGCCATGTCAAACATACACGTGCCAATGATAATGACAAAACACGGTGCAACAACTTACTCAACGTTCCGGCGCTTCGCCCTTCGCCTGCTTATTATAAACAAGAGTCACAAACGAGGTGCGTCCCTAATGGACTTCGAGTTGAAAGTGAAACTGAAATGCTTGCACGGCTTGTGGAAAATCGATGCGACCGGTGTCCGGCATGCGTCGAATGTACCCATACTGGTTGGAAGGTCGTCGTATACGTCTAACCATTAATCATCGTGAGACCGAGAGCCAGCCACTACTTGACACGCGACCATCAGCCGGTGTTTTCATGAACATAGAAATTATCTACGTACATGTCACATAACTACCACTGTTCTGTGTTTACCTATTTCTAAACAGTGTTCGAGCTTTATCATGATTACACAGCGGCGTGCTCTAACAAACTGTGTCGCCATGGCAACGGTGCATCTTACAGAAAAAAAAAAACATTTCGTCAAGCTATGATCGCTACCATGCTAGCTACAAATAGTCACCTGCCAGCTGTAGATGTATGGGAACATATCTACATTTTCTCCAGCGGTTGTGCGACAGCCATACCGATGCAATTTTTGTCACGCTTTGATAGGATTTCGAAAATTTTCGTCACTGCACACTCGAGAAAAGCCGGCTTTGCTAAATGAGCCATTTAGAGAAGTTCATGATAAATAATATAATGATAAGCAGTGACAGGTGACGTGGCGGATGGGCAGAGGGCACATTCGCCTTACGCGGATATGTCGGCACAACTGTGGCGTGGCGTCTATTAGCAACTGTTCTCAAAAACCCAAACAATGAGAGTGATCGCGGCTTGGTACGCGATTCGGACGCCCTTACTAATCGATAAAACTAACTAAAGCTTTAATTTAGCTTTATCGCTAAAGTTAACAATCGATTAGAGGCACAAACTGTAGGCGAAAGCAAGCAAATGGCGACTGCAGGCTTTCAGCAAAAATTAGGTCGATTTGACCTTTGTTGTTGCCGTGAGGAAACGCTATAAGGTCTGGTCACATCGCAATTTTACACGTTGCGTTTCTTTTACGCTTTGTTAAGGCAAGTTTCTACTTTCCACCTACTCTATACTAGGGTAGAAGTTTACTATCTATTTCCAGAAAACCAACAATAATTCAGTACATAACAAAGTTGGATAATAATTTTCACGATATCGTGAATGTACTGCGGTTCGGAAGATTAGTAATCAGATTCACCTTCACATGAAATAGGCTACGTCATGTGTTGCAACTTGAAGTCGCCGGTCCGTGCCAAGCAATATGAGCAGACCTTAACAACTAGAATTTATTGCACTGAAGTTTATAATAGAGTTAACGGGGCTAAAATAAATTGGACTGTAATGAAAGCAAGGCTGCCACGTTCCTGCATTACCTACATGTATAATATTGTACTCATTGCTATAAATATTAATTTCAAAACAGCCATGATGCAATGTGTTAATTACAGATTAGTACACGGTTGGGTGTATGAATGAATGAAATCATTTTGTTATACCACCGACTTAGGTGATGGTATTAGTAACACATAACTAATTTAAGCATGGAACTAATTCATCATGATTTGCGGACATATGAGTTAAATAAAAAATGAATATAACGTTCGTTTCAACTTCTAAACTAGGCACTAGGCACGCATTGTTCTAAAGAGTTGTTTCTAACTTTCATTAATTTACAAGCATATTATTCATAAATAAGATTTTCTAACCGATCACGCTTGACGAAAAATGTATACTAAAAAGACTAACACGTCTCACTTTGTACTAGGCGCATATGAATTCCTAAGAGATGTTACTAAAACCTTCTAAGCAAGCATATGTTTTCGTGTAATCGATCACGCTTGACAAAAAAGGAAACAATAAAACGACCTCTAACATAGACCTACTTCATATAGAAGTACCAGGCGCCCAGAAGTTCTGAACAGGTGTTCTCTTACCCTGGCGAGTTTGTTGGGCATCGGCTGTAGGTGTGGTGTGTGGTGCCTGGGGGGTCCGACTGCGAGCTCCGGGTTGAGGGCCAGGATAGCGTCGATCTCTACCTCCTTGCCCTTGGTCTCGCCACGCTCGTACCATTCCACTGTGACCGACCTCGTCTCCAAGTTGACCCCGGAAACGATCGCCGAATGGACGCGGCCTGGAAATGGTGAAAATAAACAATTATTGCAAGGTACTTCTAGGAGCAGTCACTGTTTTCAAGGACGTCGGAAATGTTTCAGTAAAAAAGGTTTACTCTAACATTTATATATTAATTTTAACATGGGTAATTTGGCAAAAGACAAACGCATTTATCAATTTTTCGGTAAACGCTTAAGTAAATATAAATTATAAACATTAATTAACTCGATACACATGAAAGTCGAAAAATTCATGAGACATTCTGAAGAATTTAACTCACATTTTATGTACGAAAGGCAGCATAGTAATGACCTCTTGGAAAGGCTGTGCAAATAAAATACATGAGAGCAAAACAGTGCAAAACCTTTGTAAAGTTTAAACAGTTGCTATATGTATTATAAAACCATGAATAGATTTTTCATAGACATGTAGATTGGAAAAATTGGCAAAAACAAGTTCTTCAAAGAATTGTTTTATTATCACGGTGAAATATAAACTCATCAGACATGACTATCCAAAAAATGATGCCAAAACCGTTATGCTAAATTGCTGGCGCCACAATTTTGGTGCAAAGTCGGACGATAAATTATGAGCATCCCGCTTGGGAAGTTTGTAATCAGTTTTGGTCATGCAAGGATAGACTATCTTGCAATATACACTTTCTTAATGTCTTGTCTTAAATTGAAATATGAATTAACTTTTCAGGAAGATAGCCCGAAACTCTGAAAATAACTTCGGAAGTGCACTTTTAAAGTCGAAAATATTATTTTCCTCGCCAGCCTCAACTATGATGGACTGGTGTTCCAGTCTAGATAGATGCAGCTGAATACCAGTATTTTCATGGAGCAACTGACTGTCTGACCTCCACTGGATAACACAGTACCCCTTACTTGTCAGACTTACCGCCGCTGACGCCGCTAGGGCGTCGCATACCAATCAAAGAATAGTAAGAATCAGGGTCATAGAACAAGGGAGATTACACAGCAAGTACCAGGGCTACATTATAAGGCAACTGTTTAGTCACAGACTAATTGAATTCATCGACAGTACATCTGTGTATAGGTATGTCCACAGGGGGCAAGGTCGTCTGCGACAAAGGGGGGGGTGACTAGACGCATTCAACAAACCGCCTTGTGTGGCTGCACGGTTTAAAAAAATGTAGGAAGTTGGTGTTTTTCTAATATGATTTCAGTCTATATTTACTGAATAAATATCCGTTTACCAGTTCAACTGTATGTTTTCAAAATATTTGGACTTCCCATTTTAAACATTTTTGTATTCATTTCAATGAATAAAAACATTTTCTTTGGGAACACCACACGAAAGATCAAAGATATCATTTTACTCACGGATAAAATATAAGCAAGGAAAGTTAATATTGGCGTGACTGTCAGACACCGCTGCGGATTTTTGGCACACATCATAACTGAACATGAAACGCGAATGAACGTACATAATTTAATAAAAAGAACCCTCGACATATTCACAACTAAGTTTTTTTTTACGTTTTTGCTATAGGAGGATGAGATTTTGCGAGCATAGTAGGTATCAAAGACGGCTGGAAAAACTGCTATTAAACAGAAAAAAAATGGACAGAGTAAATAGAACTTCCCATTAATTGAGTCCTCCCAGCATCCTCATCAATTCCACGAACAATAATGGATGACAGTGAAAAGTCAAAGCAAACAAAGAGTTAATTATAGAGTCGGGACAAGGTTACCGACCTTCCCCAGTTGCCTGTGGTCCCGACGCGCCCCTTTATTAGCATGAGTATAAACAAAACGACCAACAATTTCAAAACGTATCATGTAAACAATAGGGAGTTTAAATTTCGTTTTCCGACCTTGTTCAGAAAGTGTTCTTTTGTTAGGTGTCTGTTCAACTGCTACAATGCGAAGGTTTTTAACTTTTTGTCAGGTTTGTCGTGACAGCAACAACCACCTTATGATGATATGTACACCACAGAAGCGATGCCCATATATTTATGAATATTCGCATCCCAATATCAGACTCAGTCAGTAAAAAATACCTCACGCTTTTGAAAAGTTAATGACATTGATTTTCGCCTAGATTTTTAACGGTTTTAATAACGGAAATTGACCTTCACATATAGTCTATGTAAACGTTTAGGTACACAAGTGCTTACATCTACATGATAGTTGAGATTTGTCTAGCTATTGCTTATCGATCAGATCGTTTATGATAATTTAAAAGCTCACAGCAATCGAATATGGCAATAATTCGATGCAAAGCCATCGAATTATTGCCATATTCGATTGCTGTGAGTCATCGTCTCAACGGGTAATAGGATAAGACAAGTGGTAGTTGAAGACCTAGCAGCAGACAGTTGCATGAAATATTACGACCTGTAGTAACATTGAGATGTTCAAAGTTTCAAACATGAGAAAAAAACAGATCTAATTGAAATAGCTGAATACATACATAAATAGGACATAAGACATGACGGTTAGAGAATTTAGAGATAGACAGAAAATGCTTTATGGAATACCAATATTTTAACAAAATCTTTTACAAGACTATAATTGATAACCAAGGTTCAACCCTGGAGCGATTTCTAACAGAGAACCTAAGGATGAACTGAGCGACAATAAAATAACTAGAAAGAAATATCAAAAAGAAAATGTTGAAAGTCAAAACAGTTAGCTCATATTCATAGGTAAACAAGGTAAGTATTATTGAATAATAGGCCAACGACCAGTAGGATGTAAACGCTGAAATATTATCGGGTCAAGGCTGTCGACCTGTGACGACCGACATAATCAACATGTATCGTACGTTGCATTAAAGAGACGATGTAGATAGTTATAATTTATAGAATATTAAGCATCTGAATGATAGAGACAAATAAGCTAAAGCAGAACAAACTACACATAATTTGAATGATTTGATGAAAGAAAAAGACGTTAATGAAAAAGAATATGAAGAACATACCATAACAGTCAGAAATATAAGAGATAAAGATGGTGAGGTAAATCCAGTCGAAAAGCTTAACTACAGATTAGTTGAGCTGAATTTACATACATTTGGGGGATCCAAATACGGAAATTGCCACTTTGCCAATAGAAAACCTCCGAGTGCTTCGATGAGTGTCAATAACTCTGGCACCTTTGTGCGATCAATGATCAAGATGATAAGGTTTTATTTCATGACTTTTGGTTACTAGCCAGAATTTGGCGTGATTCACTAGTCCTGTACCTATAACGATCACAAAAACCAATCGTCACCTCTCAATGTACATAGAAAGCGTTTTTTTGTACAAAAACCGAACAAAAGCCATGTACGCAGAACAGATTATGCTTACATTGTGTTCGCAGAGCATTGTGATAAGGTCGTCCGCATCAACTGAGCCAGTAATAAATTATCCGAGCGGAATACCGCAGACGTACACTACTACACTGTCATCGTAAGAATTCATGCTTTCACATGTGTAGGCAATATAGACATAACGTTTTTAGTGCCGATTGTGTAGACAGCACTGCAATTGGATTTTTACATTTAGGTCCCAATGTCGTGGAGGTAACACCTTGCTTGGTGGCCGGGTTAGTTGGAGCGACGATCTTCGCAAATTGGCTGGTAGAAGCTGGATGAGAATAACCGAGAGATGAGTTGAAAGGCAGTGGACTGCAGTAAAAAAAGCTAGGTGTCCGGATTAGATGGAGCGATATCTGCAGAGTGGCTGGTAGCAGTGGATGAGACTTATCGAGATTCGCGAGGAATAGCAGTGGACTGCTGTAAGCTAATGATAATCAGGTAAAACGATCTCAATGACTAGCAACGACCAGACGAAAAAACGGTAAAAGGCAGTCCTTTACTCAGCAGCGAATGGAACAAAGCCATTCATTATTATGATGAACTTGAGGACAGTAATCAAATTAGGTTTTGCAGTGCAATGTTCATAAACTGCTAACTAAAAATGAATGTACCATGACGATTTAACAAATATTTTAGGGCTTTCAAGGTGAATGATGATATCTTTTTTAGATTAATATTATGATTCTATGAGTAACAAAGAAAAATACCGAAAATATTTTTGTATACAATATCTATTCATTATTACGCAAACCCGTAACGCGACTGGTTATGTAAATTAAGACAATAAACAAAAAGCACGTGGTACAGATGTGACAAACAATTTCTGCTCTTATGAAAAGTTCAATATTTTGTAAATGATTAACTTCCATTCTGTAATTAAAAATTAAACTACTCATCTGTTATTTTAGCAACAAATGCTAAAACAAAAATCTTCAAAATAAAAATATCAGCGAAAAGACAAATCAAGTAACTTTTCAAGATTTATACTATTATTATCAGGAGTTGACTGACAGCTGCCACGTCTAAAGCAACATCGAACCGACTCGTACAAGTAAATTCAACTCCAGATACTTAAAAAAACATTCTTCATTCACTCCCCATTTCGCAGTACGTAGCTTCTAATATTGAACACACTACCGTCACCATGGTTACGCTCGGTGGACCCAACGAAAGTGGAACGAATCGCCGAAATAAAGCAAGCAAAAAACACCGTTATTGGAAATATGGTTTGCGATACGTCCATCGGTCACGTTTGTGAACAAACGTTGACTGTGCATTGGATTTACTGTTCAGCGAATTCACAGTAAGCTACATAAGCTAGTAGATCAGCCTGCTTACCTTTGCAGGGATCCCATAAATCCCATCGTTTATTTTATTTAATGATTTTCCTCAGAAATTGTTACCCTTCAAAGGGTTTAAGTAACTGTCTAAAAGTAGAAGTAATTTGGGTTCTTCCCATTTCCATATTGACGCAACTCAAAATTAGAGAAAGGTTTTGTAGCATTGTATTCCTCAGTCAACATTCTTTAGTGTTTATTTATTTGTTTAGGATCTCCAACAAAGGATGTAGGTACACAAACACACGAAATAAATAATCGACGACAAAAGTATCACGTAGGTGTACTCCTTCACTTACAGGTGACCGCAGCATGCTTAATAAAATCTATAACTAAGCTAACAAACATATAGTAGCATTTAATAAATAAATTTCCTGCAATGCTTCTAAGATCAGGGTAACGCTTCAATTTTGTATGACCTAATACTACAGGTACTATAGCACCGGTTGATGGCAATAGGCTCGCCCCCAATTACATGGGACTTTTACTAACGGGCGAAATGTGGATGTACTAGTAGGTACATCTCTGCCTAACCCTTCGGGGATATTATATTGTATTGTATAACGGGCTGGTGTCCGCAACTCCACGTCCAAAGCGCGTATTTTGCGTGCGGTATGTTATGTTATTTATGTTAAATAGCACCTAAATGGTATTGTTTAAAATATTCTTATTACTAAAGTATGAAAAGCTCGGGTTAGCAATACAGTTCAGCCCGCGTTGTTGTTTAAAATACGACCCCTATTCACTGCTTATAGTGTTCGTATTTCTCATAAAACGTGACTAGTGATAACCGCAGTTATCAAGGCCGCCAGAATTTCCAACAACGACCGATTTCACTCTCACCTAATAATTTCATTTGTTGCGTTAAATCAATCAATATTTTATTAGTGTGGCGTGATTTGTGCGATGTCCAATCTGATATACAGCTCGATTTATGTGTTAAACGCTGATTAGTCTTGTAACGAATAGCATCCTATTCGTTACAAGACTAATCAGCGTTTTTCTAGTTTTTCAATTTCACTAATTAACGTAAAATATTGCGATGGGTCTCGTAGTGTTTCATTAAAGCGCTGTATATTTTTGGTATTTTAATGTGTGGCCTCCGTGCTATCAACGACAGCTCAGGTTCACCCGCTATTACATGGGGCATAAACATAACTGGCGAAATATGGGTGTACCATAAATAGGCACACGTCTACCGAATCCGTCGGGGATAACAGACGGCATATGTCATGCTATCAAAGATCCTAAGTGCAACAATATTTTGAAACTTCACACCAACTGCCAGAGATGGCGCCACCTGTCACAATTAGCAATATAACTAGCATTGTCATTCTGAATTGCCGCAGCCATGTTTCCTATACCGTTAGACCATGATTAATTTTAATCATAGACACGCTTTGAATGGATAGTCACGACACCTCGAAATCGTGCTGCCCAATATACGAATAACACATTAAATCACACTTATAATCCCTGAAGGGTTAGGCATACAGAGGTACCTATAGAAGTCCCATGAAATGGAGAGGGGCGAGCCTATTGCCATCAACTGGGCGCACAAGCAAACTTAATAATACACAAGGTCCTAAAAAACACATCGGGATTAGTTAGTACATTAGTTCACAAGTATCGTAATAACTTACAGTAAGTGGGTGTAATTATATGCAAATATTAGTCAACACCTTCGTTTATGCACAAATGGGTTACATTGCAAAACGGTTAACAATTTTGGGGTGCCTTGCGAAAATTGGCCTCGAGAATGGAGCTCCAAATTACTGTCTTGTGCCTTGTGCACGCTAATGTAAGGTAAACAAGTGTTTACTTCAAAGGAATAGGATAAAAGGACTGTGTAGTACGCGGAAAGAAGGCATTTAATTGTTGGATACAAACACGAAACATCTGAGGGCACTAATTAAATAGCCGTGCGGACAAACATTGGAGTACTCAAAGGCGTTTTGAATAATTATTTAACATTAGAGGCATAAGAAAAACCTAAACGATCGGTTTTAAATCGTGATAAAAAGATGAATCGACGCCGATTGAAACCTCGTGCGCCAAAACTAAAAATAATCAAGTAAAAAAACCAGGTTAGTTTTTCTGAAGCCTAATTGGCTTAATCTTAAACGATAGCAATAAATAAAAAGCAACAGTAAAAACTAGTTGGCATCGTAGCTCATTGGAGTAACTGCGAAAGTGCGAACATCCGGATATCAGTGGCTTTTATACCGGCGCGGAGCGCGGCGTCGCTACGTGATATCGCAATGCAATGACAGGACTTTGATATGAGCAAAGAAATAAACAATGGCTGTTTTTAAATCAAAACGTTTAAATGATATCGATGGTATAAAGTGACGGTCCATCTCGAGATAAATGTTTATCTCCTTTTTTATTTTGAGAAAACTGAGAGGTTTACTGTGTAGTCGCCGCTTAAACCGTATCATTTTCGTCAGCAGAGCCCACTGGCGAAAATGATACGGTTTTTCAAATCTTGATCTGAATCGTAAACTTGATAAAGAAAAGAGAGTAATTAAACATTAAGGAATGACATAACGGCATAGCTCTAACTAGCTTAATTCTATTGCTTCATTTGCTTGATAAATTCCTAAATGCCTTGTGGCATTAAGTCCGCCTATGTATCACTATTGTACATGAAGTTTAAATAAATAAATAAATAAATTCGTGTGTAAGTGTGGTTCTACATCCGAGTATCGTATTAAAAAAACTATCAATTAACATATCAAACAGTTAATACTATTTTTTTTTCTGAAGGGAAATCATCTAATGACACCCCCCCCCCCCCCCACTCTGGTCGGAGCGGAAGGGAGTGTCAGATTTGTACTGACTAAAACCCATCCATGTTCCATATTCCAGGCCCACGGTATCTCTTTTGAACAGTCCCGCAGCCCTGACAGTTAATACCATGAGAATGTTGTTGTCGTACAAGACAGGATATTGATAGTCGGTGCAAAAAACCAAACAATAGCTTTAAAATTGAAAATAACTAAAGACACTAATTAAGACCGTTAACAATTTCGCGTGAAACTGGCCATATCTTTGATTAAGAAAGCGGTTGTAAGCTTGTATCCTCTTTGCTTAGCAAAAGAGAATCTGGCTAGGTGCCAGGAAACGGTTGGGGAGAAACACTAGCAATTTCATACTCCTGGGCCAGACTACTATTAGTAGGGCAGAGAATATTCGGGATGTCGCCAAAATTCAGCATTCATTTCGCGGATGAGAATCACGATAACTTCGTAAAGTTTCTTCTCTGTACTTTTGGCAACAAATCAGTACACTACATTTCACACATAGTATAAGAAACGCAAGTAATTTTATGCATAGCTATAATAATTGAAGTTTATCTAAACGCGATGAGACATGGCATGAATATAATTGGTCTTTATAATATCGAAGAACCAGATATAATACGCATCATTAATCGATTTTCACTTCCTACAGCGATAAATAAATACAACTTGGTCTCATGTAATTATTTACTTATTTCTCTGAGAATTAATTTCCGGGGACGGACTAAAGTTGCTAATTAATACGTAATCAATTTAATAGTCCAAGTGGTGTAGGGCGTGTAGTTTCAATTTATCACGGGCTTGCATCTGACCCAATTGAGGTATGGCAGTTACGCGATTAGTGTGTCAAGGTCAATTGGTTTATATTTGAACTTTGATGGATGGCATCTGGACGTGCCTCTAATGATAATAGATTTTGCTTTCTCTGTATCCATCAGCTGATTTCGACAAGTTCCTTGATGTTGTATTCGTTGCTACTTCTTTAGAAGACTAGACAGATACAATGGAAAGAATGGATTGTGTAGATGATGTAAACAACCAAAAAAAGGCAAAAAAACGAAAAGGTTACAAACTCCACATGCAAACAGTCATTGAATCCAGATGTTAACATGATCTATAATAAACGATTACTTTAAAAATCTATTAACCACATACTTAAATCACAGACGCAAGGAAATGCAAAAACTAGATATTATGACTACATCGCATGAGACGGTACACGCAACACTTCACTAACTGAAAGCATTCGGTTCGAAGATGACAGTAATTAATACATCGCCATTGTTCCTTTTTCACCTGTCGCATAAACTCTTGAAGAAGAAATCGTTAACGCTGAGCCGTGTTCAGAAAAACTAAGCTCTGCCGTTTCTGGAGTTTACGTTGTAGAAATTTTGATATCTGTTTGAAGATTATGAGTCACGTGAAGATTTGCGTCGTATCCGCGTCATTGCGATGATTCTGTTATAGAATATTTTGATTCTAACCCAAACAGGGTTAGAATCAAAATATTCTACAAGGAAATGAAAAAAATCGAGACGGACGTTAAACTTTTACGGCAAAAGCCTTGGTCCTAGACCTGAACAATTTAGAGTACAATTCGTACCTATAATAAATGAAAATGGTGAGAATGATTTATCGCATTAAGAAGAATCAGATAAGAAGCAACAATAAAACTTAAGTGAACATCCCACAATAGAAACAACTCAACAGTCGTTATTATTACAGGTGTAATAGAGGCAACAAGCATTTAATAGCTAATAATAATGATAGAGGAGCAGTGGACTGTAAAACAAGAGCCGAAAAAAGCTGTATCTTTTACGAGTATCATGTGTTCAGTACAGTTTATCGCATCAATTGCAAAACGCGTGACGTTTTACATGACGTAGGTGATGTTACTAATCATGCTAATTAATAAGTTAATAAGGACACGCACGATAAGTATGAATTGATTTCTTTAGGTTGACATCTAAATATTAAATGGAAACCACTATCGTAGAGCCAAAAGTGCCCGGATCGACATTTTCATGGAAGATGGAGGTAAGTATACTGTTCCCGTTCACATGGTAACATTACATTACCTTACGCACTGAATACTCAAGTGTCTAACGGGAGTCCAAGATCGATGATCAGCGATCGATCCTTAAATAAATCCTAGGAAACACCAGCTGAACCATGGAATACGTGGCGTAGTGCCAAAAGCGTACCTGTGACCAAATTCTGAAAAACTTTCTTCGTTCATATATTGGAGGCAATGAGAGATCATTATGTGCTGGTCGCATGGCCAGTGACGATTTCGTATGGCATCAGGCCGCCGTGTCATTGACCCGTTAACACATCGCTTAGCTAATTATAAGTCGGGTGGGTTTCCTTATGTGAGCTTATTTCGTTTTAGTTTCTGGTTTTCTGCTTAGCCCATTCCGGCTTATTAACATGCTCGTAAAATCCGAGCCAGGATTAGATTTTATGGAAAGTAAAATTAGAGGAGTATTTGATGTAGCATGTTATGAATTTGCTTTCAAGTAAAAGAATTTCATGAAGACTGACTCATGAGCATAAGATTAATTACATTAATATTACGAAAAGCAATTAAAATCATAATGGATAAAGCGAAAGAAATTGTTGAGTATGGTTTGAAAGTCAATGCAGCATATTACCAGACTCTTCCGCACTTTAAATATTTGGCAGCTCGGAGTGAATTCAAAAGAACCAACCGTGTAATATTAGAGAAAGAAACCAGCATATGGTAAATATGCTTATCGCGAGAATAATACTGTGACTAATCCAACACAGAAGCGTCAAGCTAGTCACATACTTGAAAACGAATGCATTGCATTTTTAGTTCCTAATGTTTTAATAATAATGGTAAGCGTATGATCTCAGAACAAGGATGTGGGAAACAGTCACTTTTATGCTGAAAGGGAACACTATCGAGTCACGCACGGGAATTATCGACCAATAGAAGAAAGTTTAGAAAGGAATTCCACAAATTAAAACATTTCTCGCACAATCAAGCCAGAAGTTAAAAATCCAAAACAATAACTTAATTTAAACACAAACAGCCACCAATCAAAGCCACAAAGCAGCACGATGTAACATTCTAACCTATAATTACATGACAGGTAAAAGTAGAAAAGAAACCAGCTCACAGTACTTATTCCCACGGTCAAGATCGCAACAAGGGAGAGACGGCGAAGCGGCGTGCAATTACTAGAGAAGCGTGAATGCAATCATATACGTATAATTTTAATAGATTGAGTTTCAATGAACAATTGTGGTGCCTTTACTTGAAAGGCAAAGAAATTTCTTCATGCAATGAAAATTTAGTCGGTAGTCGTGACTGCGTGTTGAGTTTCAAAGCTAGAGAAGAGTAATTTTACTTAAACTTTTATTAACTTTTGAAGCTAAAGCTTTGAATAAAACGGACATTAAACAAGAGGTCTGTTTTTCGATACTTTAAAGTCCAATTTCGGTGTGGAAAAATCTTGGATCGATTAGAGAAGTTCCAAAATATTGCCATTTCTCACAACAATCAAGAAGATTCTCTTTTCTCATCTCATTCTCAAACAAACATCGAGAGAATCTAACCTAACCAATAATTTACATGCAAACCAGCAAATACTTCACTAACAAGATTTAACAATCTGAACAAACGAGGTATTAGCGTCAAACTAGCGACAAGGCGACGACACAGGTCAAAGATCTTGGCGACAGTAGGCGAAGCTACTCCGTATATGGGCCGACTACAAACAGCTAGTCCTAGGGTCAATAGCGACTCTCGTCGCAAAACTTCCGCATAAGAATTTCTGGAGCAGGGATTTTGTTTAGTATTACAGAAGTAAACAAAGTCGAACTTTTAGGAACTTCTCTTTATCGAAATAGGACATTAGTATGCCATACTACGTTCGAAGACAATTCCACAAAATTAAACCAGAATCTAGATGGTTCAGGATCGGTTTCATGATAAGAATTAAAACGAGGTCAAAGTTGAAGCTTCTGTAAAGCTTTACTTTGGATAAGAGATTAAAACATTAGAGTGGTTTCGGTTTATGTTACTGAAAGACAGAATTGGGGCATCGAAACCTGATACAAGGAAATGAGTTCAGGAAATTAGAGAACATTGCAATCACGGCCGCTTCATAGCCACAACTGGAACATGAATAGTCTCCCATTATGTTTAAGGAAAAGAGAGGGATTATACACGAAGATTTCGACATATAATTCCAAGTTCATTTAGGTATGCTCACAAAGTCGTTATAAATAAGAGCTTGTTCATTTTTTTTCCTTATTAGTCAGTTCTTTTTCCGCAACATAACGCACATAACTAACTACACAGGCCGCTTCATAAATAGTTTATCAGTGCGATGAAAACAACTATGGTTATTGTCACGAACGAAAACTATTTAAAATATCCGATTGTGTCAAAAACAAAGCAAAGAAACGATGTTTACTTTGTAAAACCGGACTGTTTTATCACAAGTTATGGCAGCAAGCCAGTACCTACCGTTACCCTTGTGTAAACATAACTATATCGGATCAAATACATTCGGAACAGCGAATCGAAGACTTGCCTCTGTTTAGCAATACAACAAGTAACAAGAGAGTGCTTCGAAACTTGATAGAGCGACCATTACTTAGCGGCACAGTTTAGATTGAATCTAGTTTCACCAAGTTGGTGATTGCCTCAGAACATCCTCCAGTCAAGTCTATTCTTGAATAGATTCCAAGGCGATCCTTCAGTGACTAATTAACGAATTAGTTTGGTGATGAGAGCTTCTTGTTTTACGTAATTAGTAGGAGTATTTATCTTCAAAAAATAGAAGTATTTAACGAGATTCGGTTACTCAAATAAAGGCAGATTATTTGTGTAATCAAACATTTTAAGTAGTGATTTGTTCAGTAGGCTGAACGCGAAGGAATGCAGAAAGTAGACGGGTAGCTTCCGAGAATAATACTCAAGGACCCATGAGCGGTTTCCACTCTTCGTTTATCCCTCTTCGTCCATGCAAGAAATGAAATACAAGACACATTTGGGTGTTCGAAAATATTTAAAAGCATCGTAACATGAAATTCTTTGAAAGTCACCAGTCTGCACCAAAGTATATTAAACACAAGTAAAAGTACAATCACGGCTAGCGGCAGTGAGTTCAGCGGTAATTTCGCGAGTCGACCGTGGCCCACATAGTGAAGACGATGTTTAATACATCATTATTTACAGACAAACGTTCCGCTATGCTATAAACTTTCGCTCTAGAGTGAACAATATAAATCTTGGATGCTTCATTAAACGCCACGATATTTTTTTTCGCCTTTTTATAAACAGTAGATGGGTAAGCATGAAGTTGTGAATTTTTGGTGGCTTAATTTTGTCGTTTGACCAGACCTGGCCTTCTTGTGCACTAGGCTGAGTTTGTGGTGAAATTCAGGTTTTCTTCAAGAAGGAATGAGACAAAATAAGATTACAATCTTCGAACAACTTACGAATACATGCACAGCAGATAATCCTTAAACAAACATCAAATAAACGAGTCTTGACAAACGCACACAACGTGACTAATACATAACAAGTGCATAATATGCAATCTAATATTTCTCCAAGGCAAGCAACTAAAACTTCCTTAAAACAATTACAAATATGTGATCAGACGGAGGCTTCCCGTAAACTGGTACTCAGTCTAACCGCGTAAGACTATAGCTGTTCTATAGGTTCCCTGACAAATGCCAGAGGGTTCAAAGACCTCTTCGAGTCGTGGCCAGTCCGACTGCTATATGAGCCGAGGGTGGGTGGAACTGGGAAGACCCGTGTTACACAGGATTAAATTATACGCAAGAATGGAACAGCTCAATTTTCATATTAAGCAAATTGTAAGAAGTACGTACTAAAGTGTATTTATTTACGACGTAAATATAGTAATATGTAGATACAAACTTACTATTGTAACCGCTAAGTTTAAAATGTTCAATTTGGTCTATTGGTCGTTAAACACTGGGTTCCGCATGAAGATAATTCAATAGAAGCCCGTTTACACATTAATTAGCACAAGAAATCAGTAAGATAAACGTTACAGAACATGTATCCCTTCAAGTCCTTAGCTTTAACACGTCACTAGTAATTAATCATGCCTTCACATCGCATAGAGACGGTGCAGTCGATCTTAACAAGTAGAACCAAAGCCATTGTTTATCCATTCTTACGTGAACTATTCATAAATACAACCGAAACCTGTCGCAAATCAATGGCACATATTTTAGTTATTATTTTGCAGTGCTCCATAGAAGGTTACTTCACAGTAAGTGAAGTTAGAGAAGGTCTACATGAGGTCTAAACAAATTTCAATTCAAGTTTACAAGTACACTTCACATTGATCTTGAAGGCCATCTCCAGATATTCGTCGTTTATATCTCCTTCTCTGCCCTACTCTGAACCAATGACGTTTCAAAAACGTCTTAGTGTTCGTTTCCGCAATTTTTATTTGGACACTACTACACCTTCTATCTCCTTTCAATTGCATAGTGACTATAGTGTGAGTCAAATGATCCGGCGCAAACCGGCTAGACGGCCGGCGCCCGCGCATGCCCACTGACTGCACAGATTGCTGATGTTGTGGAGCAGCTAATAAATAAAACTCAAGACTATGCATAAACACGTCACTTTTATAGGTTAATTTAGTTTAGACATCATGATCGATCTTGATAAGAATTCCTGGAAATTTAGATCCGGAGGAGTCTTCTAAAAGTGAAGCTGGTAATGATTTATCGGACGGTTGTTATTCACGGTTTTGCCTTCAGACGGTGTCGTTCTACCTCTTACATCATAATGTGTAACGATGACTTTTGCTGGAGTATCTAATGTGTCCCAAGACCTGCACTTTAGAGGGAAGGAGCGTATTAATTAGACGTACCATCGATACGATAGAAGAACAAGACCAGAACTTTCAGAATTAAAACTGAATGATTTTAAAACCAATGTATGTAGGTACCTACTCGTCCAAAGATTCAAAAGATAATTCATTCTGAAAAAGTTCCATTTAAAAACAACTACAACAACTTGCTGATTTAATTTCTCAGAAATGACAATGAATGACAGACCGCAACATTCGGATTAGTGTAACTACAGCAAGTTCATTGAACAAAATCTAGAATAAATAAATATCTGAAGAAACAAAATGAAGACCACATTCCGAACACTTATTTGATCTAATTGTTTCGTCTTATTGAATTCTGTCAACACAATATGATATTTGAGACGACAGTTTAAATATTACCGAAATTATATGATGATTAATAATCACTTTTAATTTTAAGCATAATCCAAAATTACTTAGGTTACATAACTTCACTTCTGATTAATTGTGTGTCTCATTTCAAAGGTAAGGCAACACAGCAATACTTTTTTTTGACATAATCTCAAGATAGACATCATAGAAGCCCAACAAGACATGGAATTAGAGGCATCAATCATAAATACGCAACGGTATTCGAAAACAATGTAATTCTTCATAAAATTCCCACACCAGCAAAAAAAGGTGGCAACATTGCATCAAATCTGTAAATAACTTAGATTTTTATTACAACGATAAAGTCTCCTGAAGATTAGTAAGTGACTTTATAAAATATCATCTACTAAATCACGTAACACTCATTTGGGCACATAATTGTACCAAGTTAAAAGTTCTTCAAGCGTACGGTCCCGAAAAGTGTATTTGCCTCTGAAGGTCGCATATTTTAATGGTAACTGGCTCAACAGTCCATAAATCATAAGATTACCATCGTTTTCTTGGCCATTTTCATAATACGAGCGCATTACAAGTTTAGAGGGAGCATCATTATTCAAATCGTATACAATTGGGTTAAAGATTGCATTGTTTGCAATGTTTTGGGAACTGCAGCGAAATGGATCAACTGTTTATTTCTCACGCAAGTGTTGAGACAAACAGTAAACACTGCAAACAGTTCCTTGTTGTGTCTATCGCAGACAATACCTCAACCTCATCCTCCTTGACTAAATGGAGGAATAGTTGTCTCAAAGTAGACAGAAGTCCATCAATTAATCAATAGTTACGTAGAAATGCTACCAACGGTAGGTAGCGGCCCGTTATGTAGTTTATACAAGGCCCAATGCACAACTAAACTTAGCACGTTAATAATTCTAGTCACATCAAGTAACGGTAATCTTGTATTGACACTCGGAGATCTTACTCGCAATAAAAAGAACCATGACGATAAACAAACAGTGTAAAAAGATCTGCAATTACAGACTAGGTAAATAGTTAATAACGTATCATTTTTTCTGCTGACCATGACACACAATATTATGCACATTAATTTACAACAAACATATGATATACATGAGAGATAACAACAAAGATTGAAATGATGGACTAGATAAGCAAAATGAAGGTAATATACATGAAATTGTGACACAAGGTTGAAATATCAATAGCGTCATAAAGGCTCTGGCATCGGACCCTTCAGAAAAGCAATAAAACAAGTAGCTCAACATATCAGGCGGCTTATAGCCCACGTCGTACAATAGGCACGCCAATAGAAACGAAATGGAAACTGGCGGCATGGCCCCTGGATATGGAAGTTGAATATTGTATATAATAGTCCTGGAAGGTGAGGTGATAGTAGATGTAGGTCCTCACGTCCCAGCCGCCGCGGGAGACGCCCTGGGCGTCGGGGGTCACGTGGTGGCTCCCGGCCACCGTAGGCGCGGGCCTGTGGACGGCGAGTTATGGGCTAGCTCGCCGTCCGGCCGTCTTATGACGACAGGCCGTGTCGACGGCGCGTTCGTGTTCCACGCGCGCCTCAAAGAGATGTCAGCAACCGAGTAGGGGTCCGCATGGGCCGATGCCTGCCAGAGCTGCGGGACTGTTCGAAAGAGACACCGTGGCCCTGGGACACAAAGGGCAAAGAAGGAACATGGATGGGTTTTAGTCAGTACAAGTCTGACACTCCCTTCCGCTCCGCCCAGAGTGGGGGGGGTCATTTGATGATTTCCCATCCAAAAAAAAAAAAAAATAGTAGATGTAGGTGTAGTAGTGAAGCAAACCGATTGAATAGGTAAAAGTGAACAAAGAATTCAGCAAGCACCTTGAACTATCTTCAACAGCAATGAACAAATCAAGTATTACGTGATATCCAAATTAATTCGATGGAAAACCAAAAATACGGATAATAACAAAATAATGAGCTAATACATATACAACAAATGTCACAGTAAATCGTAGTGAACAATATGTTAATTTGGCAATCACACCAATTTTGTTGGAAACAACACATTTATCCGAATAAGTCGAAACAAATCGTCCGCAACATGACGAAATCTAAAGATCTTGTGCCTTTCGTAACGACTAAGCTCATGTTTCAATAGTTGAATTTTATTACGTACGCTTTCTTTGCCAGTATTAGTTAAGATCATCCATATTAATAGAATTCGTAAAATATCTATGAAGATCCCCCCATTCCCTATGCAGCCTTCATCGTGGTGAAAAACAACATTTTCTAATGAGCCTTTTATTGAAGCCTTAAAATTAAATCAACCGCAACAAGACGCCAACGTATCTCTAGATTTTGTCCTGACGCGATAGGTACACAAAATCCCGCTTTAAAATCAATATCGGAAGACATTGCAATGGACCGAATCCAAAGAGCTGTTTTATTTTAAGCGAGTTTACTTCTTCGAAGATGAGATAAATTGCGTAAATATTCGGAGAATTCGTGATTGTAAGTTCATTTAGTCATTCTTAGCGTGTCGATGGCAAATTTTTATTAAATATGTTTGGCCCAAAATTCAGCTATGTAAACTCCGCTCGTCATTGAACCATTTCATAACAGAAAACAATTGTTATAGGTTTCTAAACTAAAAACCACGATCAATACTCTTAAATGGTGCTGAACAATATTGGTTTTGTTCTGAATCCCACCAAAATTGAACCACAGGCTACAAGTACCAATATAACGCAATTATCTGAAACGAAATTGAAAGAGGTTTAAATTAAACGTCAACCGCGAGTTATGGGCATCAAGTCCTGCGACCGAGAGGCCGCACGATGACATCAGTAGACGGAACCACTTCGCGACCCACACGCCGCCCACGACGCGAGAGCCTTGCGAAACTCTGGCTCAGATGGTCGACTGACTTGAAAGATGGCGTGAGCTTTGAGTAATACACGAGAAGTAGCCTAGGAACTATAAATATCCATATAATCCAGTAGGATTATCTGCTGGATAATAACATGGTCGAAGAAAACGTTGCAAATACGCCAAGCGGTTTTGTGCCGAAAGCTGCACGACTGTTTTGAAGAAAGACTGCTCATATTCATTAAGAAGTAAGAGCTTTGGAGAACTGCAATAACACTATTAATTGTCTGAATTCAAACACCATCAATCACGCCCAGAAAACCGATTCCTAATTGTGATTAATTTGACTGTCCAACAACGGCTCAGTGAACACAAACTGTGCAGTTAGAATGGAAACTGATGCCAATTGACTGAGAATTGCAATAAATTTGATCGTTAATCAATAGATTGATAAATTCAACGCCATTCATTACACTTTAATCAGCTAATATGGTTGGTCATTGTGCAGATAAATCGTAAGATATCTCGTTGGAAAATCCAAAGCCAAAACAAACGTTTCTAAAGAGAATAAAATCTCTTTAGAAACGTTTGTTTTGGCTTTGGATCTGAAATAGTCGTGTAACATTTCATCGCAATGTGACAAAAATGAAACACGCGAAGTCTTAGAGCCAGAATGTACTAAGAGACAAATAAATCTTGCTAACAAGACGAAAAACGATGATTCAACGCCAATAAATAGGACGACAAAAGTCCACAAGATGATAATTGTTCCTGCAAACGGCTTCAGCCAATTGAGGATAACGACTTGTGTCGATGAACTGAAGTCTAGATACGTCACACACACGTGTTAGGAACGAAGACTTAATATTAGAACATGATTGAAACAAGCTTATTCTCAAGCAAATCTAGACCAGGGAATATAAATAAGAATGAGTAATAATGTGGTTTAAAATATGTATTAACAAACTAAAGCGATTCAAAACTCGGCATGGTTAGGTGGTTTCGAATTACTTTTATATGGGATACCGTTCAGGCAACATGCAGCTGCTGTAAAGCTAGATTCACAAATCATGCTGGATCCTTAATCAACCAACAAATGATTAAAGAGAAGTAATTTTCGCCCATAACGTAGAATTAATCATTCAAACGCATGAGTTCATTGACAAATATTTGAATATGAAGACTGCCATTTAAGATAAAGGCATTGAGCATTTCAAATGACTGAATGCCATTTATACATAGTCATACCGATCGGTCTTCTCGACCTTGTAAGTCAGTTACGATTCATACGGTACATACAATTCTTTATTAATAATTTTGATGACATAAATTAAAAATTTGAATGAACGTCCAGGAAGAAATTGGATCATCTTACCAAATCTCCATAGAAATGCGAAACTTGATAGAAAAAATCGTTGCACCACAAGAAATAATCGAAACTTTGGGACCATATTAACGCAATGCCAGCCAAGTACTGCTCTTCGGTGACCATAGAACAGCCGACGTAAATCTTAAAACGTGGGTGTCGAAGGCTAGTTAAAAAGACGTAAAACATAGGCAAGAGTATAAGTTTAGTAACCTAGAACATGAGAATCTGAACATCTGTTTATAAGATGAAATTAGAGCAGATTATTTGGTCGATATCCTACAGAATACAAATAACATTACCAATACAACCTCTTATACTTGAATAGGACCAAGACATCGAATAACAAACGATGAAGAAAGCCGCAAATTACAAACAGTAGATCTAATAAATACTGAGTTATTACCGCAAACCGCTCTACGTGTTGGATATTTTTTATTCAATATACTAAGTAGCATTATGACACTGCTAGAGAAAGTTGAAAGAGGCACAGCAGTCTTTCTATTGTCGACGAGCGTCCAGGCTCCATCTTTTGTTAGCTCAGTATTGTGTCACTTTAGTCAAGTGCTGCTCTGGATCGAAGACTTTGCAGAAGTTTTTCACGATAAAAATAGGGAGGCCAGACTGTCAAGAACTAAAACTACACTCAAGCATTTACAAAAGTGTTTTTAGGAAGTTTCAATAAAATGAAGTTTGTTGCTGTCCCAAAAATGGAACAATAACATTTGATGACTGATGAACTGGTTTGCCATCATCAAATAAACGTAATTTAGTAAAACCAGTTTATCATTAGTTCATTACACACTAGCTTCATTTCTAAGTTAGTTTCCTATTGACTTGAAATAGACTCGCCCCGAATTACCCACCCCCAGTTGCTTATCGACTACAAAGTAATGGATGGGCTACTTTCTAAAGAACTTCGGATTTGTTTGGCAATCTCGTTTTACTATCTGTCTCTGACATCGTTTCCTTAATTAGACTCTTCTAATTGGCTCCAACGCTGTCGTGACAAATTAAGATCTTCAAAGATATTGTTGTGAGATTGTACTTCATTTTTAATAGACTAAAAAACAGGCAATGTTTGGTCTTGTTTTTGAGTCATTTATAATAACTTTGGGCGTCTCTAGGCCACTAGGCGCAAGACTACTGCTTATTAAACCTATCCGTTAATAGTAACTACGCCTACATGAGTTACTGATGACATCAGCACAATCGAAAGTGGATTTTTATCTCTATTTGAATCAGTGGTTGCAATTAACGGAATGAAACGCCGCGGCAATTATCAGCTGATCGGCTAACATGCGACTCTTGCAAGCCCCCGTCCCTGGAAACCCAATGCTTGTTCAATGAATGATCATAATTGCCGTTATAAGTTAACAGTCTGCGAAGATAAATCGACCATTCCGAGCGTAAACTTTTTGTTGACTTTTTCATTAACGAGAAAAAAATATTCGTCACTATTTCAAGACCAATTGGAAACAATGACCCTATAAATAAATTACCGTTGTTATTCTAGGATCTAGTAATTAGCGAATAAAAAGTCTATTACCAATAAGGTCAACATCATCAGCCGAACTTCGCTGAGTTACGTCCAATTCGTGAATTACCGTGCGGAATCAATTCGTTTGGTTCACTGCGGGCAGCTGATTGGAGCACAGGACAATATCACCCACGTATTGTATTGACGCAACGCGTGTAAGGTTACTGGACCAGCTACTTCTTGATGCAATGCAACTCATTGAGTTATTTATATAAATAGTTCAGAAGACCGTGTCAATGAGTGTGTTCAATTTTATTTGAATAGTAACAGACACACAGTCACGCCTGTTTTATCCCGAAGGATTAAGCAAAGGTGTCCCTATTAGTACACCCACCTATTGCCAGTTATGTTTTAGTCCCAAGTAACAAGGGCCGAACCTATTTCCACCAAACGGACACAAATATAGACTCCAGGCTGCTGCTGAGTAATACCAACAAACGCGAACGTATCAAACATGAGAAGAAATGAAATATTGCCGTGATCCACACGTTTGGAACATACGTAGACCGTAGTCCAAATCCGACGTCAAATGGGAAATCGTGGAATGACATATGCATATCCTGACATTTCGCCGATGAATATTACCGTCATTCCTGTAATAGTTAACAAATGTGTTCTATCATAAAATTTATTCGATCTATAGCAAGAGATCCTAGTAAGGAAATCAACCAAGCCGATACGGCTTCGTATGTAGACTATGTCACAATTTACTCAAAAACTCATACTCGCAGGAATATCAAAAGTTAACTATCACATTTAATTGACTACAGCACGCTTGTTGACAGCCACAAGAATTATTCTCCTAATCCTTCACAAGAAGTGAAGCAATATTAAACGCATTCACAAGTCACCTAGCATAAAATATGATTCGTGAAGTTAGCAGTTAGAATAGATTGAATGGCGTCGGCGCATTGCATTATAACAACAGGACTAGACTATGAAACTTACGACACCCACGTATAAAACAAAGCGAATATATTGTTGTAGTGAATAGCAGTTAATATTGTGTTATTCAACTTGATCTGAAGCTCTGTTGAAACGAAAGACTGACGCTGTTAATTTATAAATGTTTGCCAAGGAGATGAAGAAAACACGACATAATCATGTCAGTTTCGTTTCCGGCAGAATAGAAACAAGCGAAAGCTCATATAGGCGAAAAACTCCCAAGGTGAGGCGAGTTGTCAAAATCGGTGCCTAACAAGAAATCTAACAGGAAGCCGAGAGAATATCCAAAATGAACCTTAGAAGGAGAAACCAGAATCAGATTCTTTTAAACTAATTAATAACTCAAGACTGTTCTCTAAAACGCCTGCTCTTCACCATTTCCAAGTGTGTCAAAACGACGAGACATGGTACAAGTTCAATAGAGATTTATAATATCAATGTCTATGATTAAAGTATAAAAACGTTGATAGTACTGTTACGTCGGGTTTCTCGTTTCGTATGTCGGTCAGCCGCGCAGCGAGGGAAGCCGTTGTGTAGTGACTCACTACTTGTTCGCAACGTTTGCCACGCGTACCAATCGGGGACCTTGAAGCGTTATTTTGTTACCGATGATAATAAAAACACGGCATTATTTAATCGGTATAAGACGAAAGCTTTCTTTGATATAAAAATGAGAATTTAGAAATTTCGCATCAAAGGTTTCTTGAAGAAAATTCTGACTCTGGTCTTTACAGTCGACATAATCAAAACCTTTTTAAAAGGCTGTAAAAGCTCAGCCCACAGGTCAGTGCTTTTCACTTTGATCTTCAAGTAGAGCCTACCGTTTCAAAGAAACCTTTACGACGAACGTTTAAACTTAGAATTGACGAGTCTCATTGCTCATAGTAATTAACACAGACGGTTGCTTTCTCAGACGAGATTGAAATCCTTAACAAAGAGGAATATTAACGAACTACGTTTTCTCCAGTCCTTTATGTTTTTAATGAACCTAAAGAAGCAGGTACTAAACTAAAAATGTCAGAAGTTTATTCGACAAGAAAGCCTTACAAGCCACAAAACAACATTTTTAATCAACTGTATTCCCTTTGACAAGTTTTGAAGATCCGTATTTCATTTTCACGTAAGACCCCAAAATCCCAAAATCACACTAACAACACAGTCATTTTTATTTGTAAAGGACAGAGGCCCTCAGACAGATCGATGGCGCAACCTTGGATAGGCTAGTGGGCGACCAGGAAATGGCCTGACATGAACGTGAGCATAAAATGAGCATGTTCTCTCATGAATTGTTACTGTATGGTTTCGTACAATATCAATTATGAAACGGTCTAGTATTTTGGCTGAAAGTTTTGTAGTGGCGAAAAAGCTTTCTAATATAATTTATTAGAAAGCTTTAATCTTGGAATGCAAAAGCTCAACGTAAGATCTCAAGATAAGATCTAAGATCAACATAATTCGTAACTGAATCGAAGTTCCGAAGACCGACTGCATCATAAACATATCTGTAGACCGATTGTCTGTTTGTCTGATTATATTGTAAGTACTTCTTATCTCAGTATCCCGCAGATAATGCTAGCCATTGCAAACCTTATCTAAAACTTCAAAATCCACCATCAGAAATTCGTGCAAAACGACAGTTGGACTAGTTGGTCCTAACCTTGCCTATTTATTGCTATTCGTGGTACACAGGCAATATTGATGGCTTCCTGTGGTGCTCACCGCATTGGACTCGACAGTATCTCTAATACGTGATATCATTTTGGATTTGCTAAGCTGCAATATCTGTAACCGAAGTGTAGGACTTAGGACGTAAGACGCCTTCAGGTTTGGTGGAGAAATGATTTTTGCAGCGTGGCTGGTAGTAACTGGATGAGAGTAGTCGAGGATTTAGATATAAAACGAGCGATTGGAGACCTATGTAGATATTATATTTAACAGATGACTTCTCTTGACTTGTAAATGAATCCGAAAGATTAAGATCCTTCGGAGTAATCATACTTCTTTGAAAAATTATTGTTAAAGAGACGGTTATTCTGTGTGGGCCAAAATTCAACCACAGTTAAGTACCTAAATTATTCTGTGTGTCAAAGACATACATTAATCCCATAAATCGGTTCTAAACCAACCAAGAAGTGGCGGTTGGCGCTTACGCCCACATTAAGGTTTGGTCATTGAATAACAACATTTATTTAACCCACATTGTGAGTAAGAAGTTTTCTAAGAGTTTGCTAGGCGCACGTTTGAGATTGCGTGACCTTTGACTGGCGGCAAATTGATAGATAAGTTTGCCAAAAGTATTTTAGTAAGGCCATAAAGATCGATTAGTTTTGTCACAATTGTCCAAATTTGATGACGAAACAAATTAAATTCCTTTTACCTCTTTCTAATTTCATTGAATTTGAAAGAAAGCTCAGTAACAGCTATTTTTAAAGTGAACTCGTGATCAGCAATTAATGGCTAGCCAATCGTCCCGCGCTGTCGTTGCGGTCGGCGCGTGCGCTGTTTGCCGTATATGGCGCTCGCGGTACGCAACAAGGCCGCGCAGTCGCCGCCCCAACGCCATCATTGTATTTAAAATTATTTTAAACTCCTCAGCCAGCTATGGTTTTTAAGAATGAATATTTTCAAAGGAATTTGAAATGAAAATGCGGAAATAGTTTTATGAGTGGATTAATGGTAATGTCAAGGCGATTTCAGGTGCCAGGCGGGAGTTGAATTCAAAAGTTTTTTTTTTTTTCAGTTTTAAAGTTAATGATAAGATAGATAGTTAGATAGATAGTAGATTTTTTACTCTTCATGATCAACAAAAGTTGACTAACACCTTTATTGGTTTGATCAATAGTGTAAACATGACTAACTATAATGATTTAAATAATCACATCAAAATTTAAAATAAGGTATTATTACTTAAATGGTATTGATGAATAACTATTTATTGCATCACTGCAATACGCATTGAAAATTTATTCATAGAATGGTTGGTGTTATTTATAAAACATAGTATTGTAATGTGGAACAAAAAAAAGCAAGCAAGTATTTTAGTGCCATTTATTGAAAAATAAAAGAAAGAAGTAACAGAAAATGTGGAAGCTTAGCTTTTAGTCCCTAGTAGCTGAAACTATTAGTATTATTCTTAGACAAAATTCTAGCTCTCTCTGAGAGCCATGAGGATGGAACGAGCCTTGTGTCCAGCACTGGGATAATATAGGCATTAGTGTGGTTGCGTTTCATTTATCGCATTTCCATGCAGTGTACATGTATGCAGTAAACCAAACTGCCCTGGTGTTTTTGACATGTTTTCCAGTCTTAGAAAAGGAGAATTTTTTTATTTATTTTATAATTTTCAGTGAATTTTGTTTTTATGAACCAATAAGGCTTGACACACATAGAAATTGATAGCTTGTTGGTTTCTTTGATGGGCAAACTCATAATAATCTGCCTTATCCAGTCAGTGACAAGATTTACTAACCATATTATTTTTTTTTTTGTGGGCCAGAGGTTAAGACCTCGCCTCTCTTAAAAGAGGTTGTGGATTCAAATCCAGGCCAATACCATTGTGACGTTTTCAATCCATATGTACTTTCCAAGTTTATCTAGGACATCACAGACATGGGTAAGGAAAACATTACGAGGAATCCTGAACTTATCTACACAAATAAGTAAAATTGAAGTGTCTGTTTGTAATTGCATGCATATAAAAGTATATAATATGGTTTTTGTAACAAATAATACCTTTTTAATTTACTCTGTGTTTGTTCTGGCTAATTTTCGAAACAACTGGACCAATTTTAACAGGACTTTTACTGGCAGATAGCTAAATATAGAATAGGATTCCATGCAAAAAAATGAAAACCTCTGAAATTGTTAAAAAAAAAACAATTCAAATAAGGAAGTATAGCATAGCATAATCAGCCTATAATGTTCCCACTGCTGGGACACAGGCCTCCTCTCCATAAGAGGGAATGGGCTATAATCCACCACGCAGGCCCAGTGCGGAAATAAGGAAGTGATTTTTTATAATAATTTTACACGGAAGAAGGTTCAGGGCACAGCTAATAATTAATATGAGTCAGAAATTACCAACCTTTCGTGAGCAAGCATGGTGATCAATGCTAGTTACTCCTCTGTATGCAAAGAGAGCTTTGCCCAGCAGTGGGACAGTAATAGACAGGTATTATTTTTAATTATAAAAAAACAAGCAGTTCCTTCCTGATTTGTCTCCATATGTAACAACCAATTGGAACCGTGCTCCAAGCTTCTGACATTGTTTTCATGTATTTTGAGTTGGAATTAATACTGCTAATAAAACAAGTTGCTACTTGAATGACTGAGTAATAACAAAGTGATTAGGTTAGTTGCATTTCACTATTGCAGTTTTACTTTGTTAAAAGATGTGTAAAGGTTTTAAAAGAGAAAATTTTAGTTTTAGTGCACAGGATAAACCCAATAACATTCATAAACAGAATTCCTTCTAAACAATAGATTTACAAAACTGTTTCGAAAATTTGATAACAAGACTAGGACACGGATGTCATTTTAAAATATTCTGTCGGATTATGACTACTGCAAGTGTTGATGATTCATTTATTTTTCTTCTTATAGCTTGTATTAAAAGTTAAGAATTAGTGAAATTATTATTGTACAACAAACTTAATATGTTCTCAAAATTGGTTAGGAACAAACCAAACAATGCGTTTACAATTTTATGTGTAATATTGTACCAGGTAATTGGCTAACGGATATACCAAATCATTTTACTACGAATGCCTTCAGGAAAAAGCAGCTCACAAGACCAGAAAATGATTCATAAGATACCCTCAAGTCATCGACCGCAGCAATAAATACAACATCACCGACGAAATAGGTGAAAATACACACCAATTGTACTTATTCTAAGTACGTTAGCACTTACCATCTGTTCTTTTTATGTTGATGTTAATTCCAGACTGAATCTTCACTGTACCGTCATCCATTTTCGCACAAATTTAGGCACCACATACACTAATTAACATTATTTCTCAAAGAACCTTTGTTCAAAAATAGTCTAACACATTGAGAAATTACACATGAGAACCGGTGAAAATTACAAAATAAATTTCTACACCCAGATTGACAGTTATATCGAGCTAGCTACACACTTCAGACTGGAACGTTTGAAATTTGTTTCACTACAAGAGTCAAATCAATCACTTTAAATCATTAGTTTCGAAAGGAACGCGATTGATTTGAAAATTGTAAAGGTATAAAGTGAATAAAAACCGAAAAAACCAGAAATGTTCAAATTATTTCGGTTATAAACGCGAAATTCTAAAATTATCAGTTTGTGAGTTTGCCAATGCGTCGAAACGAAAATATTTCATTGCCAGCTGTAAAAAAATGTTACTAATTACTGGTTTATTGAATTAAAAAAAAAACAAAATTTCAGGAATTTATTAATAGAATTTTGAGGATTGCATCACACAGTTATTTCAGTTAGTTATATAACTTAGTAGGACTAAAAAATCAAATAAAAAGTATATCCAGGTGATCAAAACACTGACTATAAAATTGACTACATCACTAGGAACATAGACAACAGGAAAAGGCTGCCTTAGCATCAGCTGCCTGTCAATCAATTTGTCAATTCGATTCAACGCTGTTCAATAGTTTATTTTATCAATTTAGGTACTTATCGCATCTATTAGATTTATTACAGTTTATTATTTATAGAATGGACAGTGAGCACAAATTGTCCCATAAAGCCAAAAAGCGTATCAAGGAAGTTAAAAGGAAAGCGAGACCCGGTAAGTGAACGGTACCCAAAGCTTCATGGTAATTGGCACACTTTCGGAAAGAAGCATTTTTAGTTAAAATATTTGTATTGATGAAAGACTCGTATCTTAATGAGTCATTTTGCGAGCCCGTTAAGTCTATCAGTATCAAAGCCGACAGATTCTGGAATGATTTGCGTTAACGTGGCATTCGGTTATCACGATGGCTTTCAAGCTTGTAGCCTTGATGCTAATTATTGCTATCTAACATAGATCATGTTTTACAGAATGGTTGGATCAAGAATCGGCTGAGTGTCTTATCATAGTAAACTTAACCAAATAATTTAGTACTAGTTCAACACCATCATTGTCAAAAAACCTTAGGTACCTACTGCTAGGAATGAAGTTGCATGCATGACTAATAATTTATTTATGAGTTCTTGTAAATCAAACTGTTATATCTGCATCTTCCATAGCAATGATGAATAAAACAATAATAGGTCTAAGTTTTACAAAACATTAGACCTTTTTCTATAAAATTTGTATAAAATATATGATTGGTTATACTTTCATCTCTGGGTTCATGATTTAAGGATACGAATTTCTCTCTCTTAAAGAGACCTTAAGTATGTAATTGTATCTCTTTTTTGATACAAAATCAAAATAGAGATAAAATTACATACTTAACTTACTGTTAGCCTAAAGAGACTCCAGATACAGGTTGGCCGCAGCAAGGAAAACTTGCTCAGGTAGAAATTCATTAATGACTCTGCCCTGGAGTGTAATGTTCCATAAATAATGGGGCACTTAATATTGTGTCCTGCATGTCCTGTTGTTTGTTCACTACAGGAAATGATGGACGCTACCAAAAGCGCCAAACTAGTAGCTCAGTTCTGGGCCGACACAATTGAAATTGCCATGGACCCACTAAGAAGAAGATCATCCCACTGCTGGGCAAAGGCCTCTCGCCATGACTTCCATTTCTTTCGATCCAGAGCTATTAAAGGCCGTTGGTTTTGGTTGGTTTTGTCCAGCTTGTCCTGCCATTTTCTACAAGGTCTGCCGTGGCGACTTCTGGCTGTGTCAGGGCACCAATTAGTGGTTATTTTGGCCAAACAAATAATACTTAAGTTATGAATTATATGTAAAACTTAATGATTTAAGTTTGCATGAACCACTAATATATAAAATTTCCATTTAGTTGCTGTTGTAGGTATATCTATCTATTAGCACTTCGCCCAAGATATTGTCTGCAAAAATTATGCTAACTTGGCTAATATGCATGATATAAATATAATTTATGGCTATAGGCTATAAATTTTGTTTATATCATGTATATTGTATACACCCACGAATGTACCCATAACATATGTACAAATGTCTCTTTCTTCAGCAAAAAAATTTTTGAATTGGATCATTTGTTCCGGAGATAACCCCTTACATACAAACTTATAAATAAATACCCTTTTTATAATATTAGTAATGATAAAAAAAATTGTCTTGTTTGTTTGTTCGTATTTTCATCATCATGATCATTCACCTGCAGTTATTTTATGCACTACGTATGTACCATTCATCCATCCCAATAAAACCTTGTCAACTTATTGCTAGCACTATAGTTATTTTGTAAAAAAGGTTGACAAATAATATTAATCATCATATTTATAGAATACCTGACATTGTAACTAATATTTATGAGCTGATGCTACTAGGTAAATCTCATAGTACTTCAAATAAGGACATTAACTAATATTTACATTGTAATGTAATAACTCATGAAGAAAATGACCTAGAGAAGAGACCTTTGCCCAACAGTGGTACATAACACAACAGCTATAACATAATTCCTTTTCTGTTCCAGAATTAGCAGACAAGTATCAATGGACTGCCTTGAAGTATGCAACAAACTTTGACGAATTTCTCAAATGTAATGATAATGTTGACAGAATAAGTGAAAATGAAGTGACACCCGAAGAATTTATAGAGAAATATGAAAAAATATACAAACCTGTAGTTATAACTAATGTACAGACAAATTGGAAGGCTAATCATAAATGGACATCAGAGAGACTTGCCAAAAAGTATAGGAACCAGAAATTTAAGTGTGGTGAAGACAATGAGGGTTACAGTGTTAAGATGAAAATGAAGTATTATGTAGAATACATGAGGACAACGACTGATGACAGTCCGCTTTATATTTTTGATAGCAGTTTTGGTGAGCATGTAAGGAGAAAGAAAATTTTGGAAGACTATGAAGCCCCTTTGTATTTTAGGGATGATTTGTTTAAGTATTGCGGTGAAGAAAGAAGGCCACCTTACCGCTGGTTTGTGATGGGACCACAGCGTTCTGGAACTGGCATCCATATAGACCCCCTGGGAACAAGTGCTTGGAATGCTTTGGTTTTTGGTCATAAAAGATGGTGCTTATTCCCGACCCAGACTCCTAGAGAGCTGATCAAGGTGACTGGAGCAATGGGCGGGAAACAAAGAGACGAAGCTGTCATGTGGTTCAAACTTATTTATCCTAAGACTCAATTAGATACATGGCCCAAAGAATTTAAACCTGTATGTATTTAGTTTTTTCATTAAATGCCTATTCTGTTTCTGTATTGTTAGGTTGGAATTCCATACTTAATTGT